>CM065301.1:20617147-21921790 GCA_032871835.1 Dipteronia dyeriana | reverse complement strand
AATTTTTGCATACATCTATTTTTCGTTTTTGTTTTGTTCTTTTCGATTATTATTGTTATAAACTTCTTTGCCAAATTATCTGCAGGATGATGTTCGAAAGCTTGCAGCAAAGTTCGATTTGCCTAACAAAGACAGAAAGGATTCACAAGGAATATGCTTCCTTGGAAAGGTATGTTTCATGTGCTGTTGATTCAAGTTCTTTCATTTCTTCAAAGGATCATTTTGGTTCCCATCATTATGTTACTTGTTATGAATTTATGATCTCACCTCATTCCTCTTACAATAATCTTTCTAGATAAAATTCAGTGATTTTGTTGCACGACACATTGGGGAGATGGAAGGTATCATAGTGGAAGCTGAGTCGGGAGACTTCCTTGGGAAGCATCGCGGATTTTGGTTCTACACAATTGGTCAACGCCAAGGTCTACGTCTCCCTGGAGGGCCATGGTATGCTCTCATTGCTTATCTGTACTGTTCTACTAATATGTGTTTCTTTATAATGTTGTGGTTCTAATAATGGATTCAACTTAAATGTCCTTTCTAACTTTTGATAACTTCATAACCTTGAAGATGCATATCGTTAACCTAGTTTTAGTATTGTCTTAACCTTAGGCACACAAATTAGGGTTTTCTACTTTTGTTCCTTGTTAGGTTCATCTTCAGTTGCATTGCTTAAGGGTTTACATGTTAAATTTTATGCAGGTATGTTGTTGAGAAGGATGTTAAGAACAATGTAGTGTTTGTGTCACGAAATTATTATTCATTTGACAAGAAAAGGCGTCTATTTCGTGTTGGCTCTTTGAAATGGTTCAGTGGATTGCCTTCGAAGGAGATTGGTCAGCTTCAGTGTAAGGTAGAAAAATGTTTCTCATCATTGATTGCTTTAGTTATGTTTTTATTTCCTTCTGGCTGTGCAGAAACAATAATGGTATGCAAAAGTTCCCGCAGATGAACAATTTCAGTTAGTAGTCAAATAGTTTAAGCTCTCATCAACACACTCTTTACTGCATGTTGTGCAAGTTAAAGGCTTGCCAACTGTAAAACTGAACTTACATGTATATAACTTTATTCCGATGGTTTAACACATTAGGGTTTTGAGAAGTCCAGATTTAACACGTTAGATTTTTTATTTTTTTTGAAATAAACACAGGAATTTTTAGAATTTCAATTTATCAAATGTGTAGTATTTGTTACGTATGATGATCGGTCACGGTAATTTTATGCACCGACAGTCTCCATTAATTGTCTAACATTTAAAACTTGTGTACCTGGAATTCATCAGGTCAGACACGGTCCTGGTTTCTACAATTGCAGTTTAACGTTTGAACATGGCGAAGATGGTCATGAAGACATTGTAGTTGTTCACTTGTCAGAAGATGATCAAGGTCTGGCAGCCGGGCAGTTTGCAGCCTTCTACCAGGGAAGAAAATGCATAGGCTCTGGTGTGATATTGGAGTCCTGGGATGATCAGGGTTTTCCTGTGTGTGAAAAAGCTCTCGAGATTGCAAGAATGGAAGATAAATCAAAGCTCGGGAAACCAGTTAAGATAAAAGTAAAACCAGAGATTCCTGTAAAGGAGTCTGATCATAAAGATGATGAAATCAGTAGAGGTTTGGTCAATACCCAAAATGGTGTTTCAAAGGAAGAAACAGCAGAGCCTAGTATTCCCATGAATTGGCTGCAAAAGCTTAAAGAGAGATGGCAACAGCTATTGTAATTGGCATGATCTCAAATTGCTCTCTTAGTGGTTTTTGTTGATGGAAAGTTTGTGTATCTCACTGTATTTTCGTGTGAAGGTTGCAGCTGTAATTCCTTTAGCTGAAACATTTTTTGAAATTAAATTATAGGTGTTTCGATTGTTAAATATATGTTTTTTCTTTGATTAATAACACGGGATTTGATACAAAAGAAAATGAGATTTAGCTAAACATGAGAATTTTGAACATAGACAAGTCACAAATGTGATGTCTAATGAAGGGATGAATAATTTTAGTAAATTATTTAGTTACTTTTTATTTATTTTTCTTTATTCTTTTTATTCATTTTTCAATCCAAGATTAGATTTCATGTCTTGGCACAAAGTTCTCTTTCATTGATGTATAGAATTTTTTAATTTTATATTTAATTATAGTAAACATCTCTATAGTTATAATGGTGGGAGAAAACTAATTTTATTACTATGGGGAGGTTATAACTTAACGGAGGCATAGTTATAAAAATTATTGTTTTCACTTAACTATCCTTAGTGCAAGTGGTATAGAGGTTAAAGTATGCACTACATTAATAATTAATTAATGGTTAGAAGATCCGTATGGTCTTGTGAGGTGGTTGGAAGATACTCATGGTCTTAAGATATCATCGGCAGCGATGTTTAAGACACTTAGGGATCGTTTATTTTTTCCATTTAAAACTTAATGGATCTGAATAATAATTATTAAGTTATTTTGTTTGTTTTTTTAAGTGATCAAACAATTTAAAAATCCTAAAAAACAACTTAAAATAAAAAGTAAAAAATCATGACTTTTAACGTAATTGTAAATAATTGAATTGCATTAAATGCAATCTAAAATATTTTCTTTCGATACTATCCCCCATATATAATATAGTTTCAATTTCATCAAAATTACATATGGTATAGAAATATTTATTTTAATATATTATTTATTTTAAGTAGCTTTAAAAATAAAAAAGAACCCTAATCACTATTCATATTTATGTTTAATATCGATATTTATTATAATATATATATTAGAGTTTTTTGTGCGAGTTTCTTGATATCCTTTTTATTTTTAGAAAAAAAAATCATTTTCTTTTCTTAGAAAAATGAAGTTTGTTTGTAATCAAGGATGGAGATCATTATCATATGTGTTCATATATAATTATTATTTTTGTATTTTTTTTATTCCATATTATATGTATAATTGTTTAACATATGTATAAATGTAAAATTACTTATATTCAGACAATTTTACTTTTAAAAAACAAACGTGTTGACAATACATTTAGATGTGAGGAAAAAAAAATAAACATGTCATTCAGGTTCAGATTTCAGTCCCTATTCAGTCATTAGAAAAATTCAGACAATTTTACTTTTAAAAAACAAACGTGTTGACAATACATTCAGATGTGAGGAAAAAAAAATAAACATGTCATTCAGGTTCAGATTTCAGTCTCTATTCAGTCATTAGAAAAATTCAGGATTGTTCAGTATTCAGACAAAAAAAACAAATGACCCCTCAAACAATCAGCCGACCTTCTTCAAGAAGTATTGTTGAACCCAAATGCAAAACGATCAAAGATGGTAAAGTACCCAACAATGAAGTCTACCCTATATGAATAGCTGTATGCCATCAAGAGCATGCCAATATGAGTGGTGAATTGATAAAAGAGAAGGGAAATATTTTTATAAAGCAACTCTATCCCGAAATCCCAAAGCTACCCCATTTGAATTTTCAAATGAATGTTTGGATAAGTTCAACCAATGACATGCAATTCGTTCTTTTCAATGTACAATTTTTCCTTTCAGCAATGCGATTTTGCTAAGGGGAATAAAGTGTTGTGGTTTGATGTATGATTCCGTGTTGTGCACAGAATTCACCAAACGGTACTTTATACTCACCCCTCAGTCGCTTCATAGTATCTTGATTTTCTTGTTGAGATGATTCTCAACTTTAGGTTTTTAGAATCAACTTTAGTTTATAGAGACTAAACTTCTCTATAACTTCATCTTAACAAATATACATAGTAGTATTTGGTGCTACCATCGATAAATGTGATAAAATATTTGTTGCCACCTCTTGTTTGAACAAATTTCAAATCACAAATATCATTACGAATTAAATCAAGGGGTTCAGATTTCCTATCAATAGTTTGAAATGATGATCTTGTTCGTTTTGCTTCAACGGAAACTTTACACTTATGTTTGGGATCAATATTAAAAGTATGAATATGATTTAAGTTAATTAGTCTACGCAAAGTATCATAATTAACGTGTCATAGTCTACCATGTCATAAATTGGGAAGACTCAAGCATTATCTTTATTGATTGTTATTTTAACAACAGATATATTGAGCTTAAAACGCCCTTTAGTTACGTAACCCCTACCCGCATAAGTTCTCTGCTTAGTCAAAACTACTTTGTTTGATTTAAACACTATCTTAACCATTGGTAGCAACAAACCAGACACCAAGTTCTTGTGAATTTCAGGTACATACAACACATTGTTCAAGTTTAGGGTTATACCAGAGGTCATCTTGAGAACGACTTGACCACGTCCCTCTATGTCAGATGTGGCTGAGTTTCCCATATACAACTTTTCCCCATTTTCCACTGCTTCCAACGTATTGAACATCACCTTAACAGAGCATATATGGCAAGTGGCCCAAGTATCTAACCACCACTCCCTCGGGTTTGACCGAACTAGGTTTGTTTGTCACAACTGCAGAATGATTGATCTCTGAGGCATCTTTTGAAATCCCAGCAACCACTTTTGCCTCATGATTCTTCTTCTTCTTTGGCAACCTACACTTAAAAGATTTGTGACCTAGCTTGTCATAGTTGAAGCTTGAAGCACTTCCCTTGGAATTTTGGCTTATTAGAGACTCCTCCCTTTGGACCAAATTTGGTTCCTTTCCCAGGCTTGTTTTTCATAGATTTTGAACTTTGCTCATGCTTCACAACATTAGTCGTTGCTTCAGGCATACTAACATCTTTCTTCTCAAACATCCTATGATCGACTTCAATACGAAGCTTGAGGATGAGATCCTCGATTTTTATCTCCTTTCGCTTGTGTTTGAGATAGTTCTTAAACTCCTTCCACGAAGGATGTAGATTCTCAAAGATATCACCACCTCAAAGTCTCACTCAAGGTCATCCATTCGACATGAATCTCATGCAGAATCACCTAAAGCTCATGGACTTGACTCAAAACTGTCTTATAGTCCACCATCTTATAATCAAGAAACCGGCCCATAATAAACTTTTTGGATCCAACATCCTTAGTCTTGTATTTTCGGTCTAACGACTTACACAGTTCTTTGGCTGTTTTCTTTGTAGAGTATACGATATACAAAGAATATGATAGCTCGTTCTATATGTAGTTTTGGTATAAAAAATCCGAATGGTTCCATGCATCAATAACATTTCATACCTTAACATCTCACTCTTTACAACTATTGGGTTTATGAACTTCTTCAATCAAGAACCTAGATAGGTTCAACGTGGTCAAATAAAACATCTTTTGCTGCCACCGTTTAAAGTTCGATCCACTGAACTTATCAATCTTCTCCATGTGATTCATCGGTAACTGAACCAAATTTATATAGGGGTTTACCATTGGAACATTCTCTTGACTCACATACTAGCTCATCATTGAATCTGACATGTTTCTCACAATTGAGTTGATGGCCGGAGTCGTTGTTGCCACACTTGGCAACACAATGGGCATTTCGCCCACAATCAAAGAGTTCACAGCCAAAGTGTCTAATCCCACACTTGAATTAGCATTCGGAGTCTCTAGTGGAAAACTTGAGTTCACGTATGATTTATCCGTCATAATATCTAAAACAAAAACACAATTGTTTTAGAATCATGAAAATAATAACACCGATATCAATTAGTTGATATCAAATCAGTGAATCAACAATTGATTCCATATTTCACAATAGAAATCACAATCAGTGTCCGATAAATAGACTCGATTGCCCATTCGAAATCAAAATTGATTTCCAAATCATTGTCTGATAAACCTAATTTTCCACAGTTCTTATTATTTGAAAATCGAACCAGTGACGTCTCAAGTTTGTCACGATCTATAGCAGTACTAGAAACCAGAAAGTTTAAAGAAGAGAAAACGTTTAAAAGTTAAAAGTAAAAATTGCCTTAAGATTGTTTTTGTAGATAAAAAACAATTTGGTTCGAATATGGAAAAAACAGAAAGAATAACAAACATAAACAACACGTCAATTAATATGTTAGGAAAATCGAGGCCCGTGTTTCTCACAGTCTCCTTAAGATAATTTTGTTGTGTAACACAGTATGTGTATAATGATTGTCTCCTAGGCTACAACGATTTAAGAGTAATCGTGCAGAGCACAATCACTCTCAACGAACGCAAATCGAGTTTCAACTTACCAAGAGCGAAAGAAGAAAAGAACAAGAAAGAAATCAAATTTTTTTCTCTGTATTTCATGATGTTCAAAATGTATTCTATAAAGAGTATACTAGGGTTTATTGTAGAAAACCGAATCAGAAGATAGATATGTAAATAACTTGAGCATGACGTTTTTAATGATAATGGAAATTAATTCAGGAATAATCTCCAAAAGATCTATTCCAAATTAAACACCGATTCTGTTTTCTTAGGGTGCGTTTGGCACGGAGATGAAACATGACAAGGTGAGACTGGATTGGACTGGACATGTTGTTCTATATTGTGTTTGGAAAGTCTGGATAAAACTATAAACTGTACTATTATGCGTTTGGTATGGTTGGGACATGACGGAACAAAAGGTTCAAATGACCAGAGTACCCCTCTTATATATATATATATAACAACATAAACTATAATATTATATATTATTATACATAATATTAAATATTAGTATATATATATGATATAATAAACATTATTATTATTATTATTATTATTATATATTTAAAAGATATATATATATATATATAATATTAAAGATTACTACACGTACAATAAATAATATATATAGGCAATAATATTATTATATACATAATAATAATATTAATATATTGTATTTATATTACATATATATTTATATAATATGTATATATATATAATATAATACTATATATGTAAAATATAATACTATATATGTAATTATAATATATATATATATGTAATTATAATATATATATATATAATTTAATATATAATTTATTGCACATGATTGTAATTGTTTGAAATTTTAAATGGTAAATTGGTCTTTTTGACATTTGTCTCATGACATGGGACTAGATATGCACGTTTGGGGAATGAGGATGGATATAGATCCCCTCATCCCTATCCCCACTTCATACCCATCCCCTCCCCATTTCCCCATTTGCGGAAAATAGGGATAGGGATAGGGATGGAGATGTTTGGGGGGAGGTCCCCCCATCCCCATCCCCATCCCAAGTTTCCCGTTTTTCCCATTTTTTCCTGTTTTCTCGTATCCCCCGGTCCCCCATTTTTCTATTTCTATATTTAACTAAAAATTATAAATTAAATTAAAAAAAACAAACATTTCATTATAAATAAAAAATATCAATGCATTACAAATTCAACATAAAATGTTTCAAATAATTCAAATATATTATAATTATATTTATATACTTTTGGGGGAAATGGGGATCTCCATCTCTATCCCCATTTCAATTTAATTGTGAGGGAAATGGAGAAATGGGGATGAGGATGGGGAATTAAAATCACCCCCCCCATTTCCCCCCTAAAAAAATCCCCAAATAGGGGTGGGAGTGCTAGGATTTGGGCTCCGGGGATAAATGTGCATCCCTACATGGGACAAGTTGTCCTAGGGTCTTGGGTGAGATAATTTTTTATGATTTTTATCCCACTTTGTCCCGTCCTGTCCCATACTAAGGACGCGCCAAACGTGGGATAAGAACAAACTGTCCCACGTTGTCCTATCATGTCCCTCGTACTAAACGCACTCTTAGTGATCAAGTAAGTATCAGAATCCAATATAAAATTAATTCTTTCTTTATCAATAAAATGTCTGACTTAGGGAAAAAGAAACTTAAATAAGTAGTAAAAAGTCGGTTGTAATCTCATGGTCTAATCGATGCACCATTCTGCAAGACGCGTGCACACACGAGTCGTGCAACCAAAGGTTTGAGGTCTATGCTATGTGCATCCCCAGCGCACGAGAGAGGGCCTCTATGCTACACATGTTGATAAGATATTATCACACAACTACTTATATACTACATGTAAGTGTTTTCTTTAACCAATGTGGGATACACATTTTCCCTACACAATGAGCTTACTTTGAGACTCAATTTCTCATTCATCTATTAATCATTTTGAATTTGAGTATACCAATTCGATGCTCTCACAGAAGAGAATTCAAATATATTTTAATCTTCCATTTTCATAGAATCAATCATATTCAAATAATGCTCTCAAAATGTGTGTTTATCACAATAATTCCAACATAATTAGATCAAAACATATTGTAGCTCTTGCTTGCTTCATTTGGAGTTGCTGCATCGATATTACATGGAGGTCAAACATCATATTCACGATTTAAGATCCCAGTTAACATAGAATATAATATCAAATGTGGTATTAGCAAACAAAATGTAGTAGCTAAGGGTCCGTCCTGTAAGCGTTTTTCGTTTGCCGTTTTTCGAAAAGAAAATGAAAATGAAAATGAAAATGAAAATGAAAACAGTGTTTTTGGTTTCAGTTTCGAAATCCAAAAGCGCAACTGGTAACATATACCGAGAGCTATGTTTTGGAAATGAAAATGGACAAAACACGTCTTGTAGGTTATCCGAAAACTATCAAAAATTGAAATATCAGTTTTTACTTTTTGCTTAATATTATAACAATTATAAATTGATTGATTAAATAATTAACCAATATGATTTTTGTATTGTAATTTATAAATTAAACGAAAATAACACTTCACAAATTATTTCAAAAAATTATATAAAAAAAATCAATTAATCAAAACTAAACTCTTAAATTATAAATAAATAATTATAATATAGTAATATATAATAAAAATATAAATGTATATATTATATTAATATATATATTAAATATTATTACATATATTGTAATTCATATTACAATAATATATATTATAATATTATTATATATTTTTATAATATATTATATTTATATATATAATAACACATAATATATTAAATATATCCTATATAAATATATAATATTTGATATATATATATATATTATTCTATATAATAACTATATAGATATTAATAATATATATATATATATATATATATATATTATATTATTAATATATAAATATTATAATATAGGGTTTGGTTAAGTTGCTCTTAATAGCAAGATTACCGGAACAATTTCAATCTTTATATTTCAATCCAAAGGTGTATAATTTTTTTTTTAAAAAAAGAGAGACTAAAATAGAAAGCAACTATCTCTCACATAACTACCCAATAATCTTTCTATTAACAGCAATGTAGCAAAACCCTATAATATATTATCATATGTGAATTTTATCACATTAACACGTTATCAACAAAAAGGATAAATTGCCAGATGGATATCCGAATATGCATTTAGAAAATATCCTACAAGACATCGTCGAAGAAGAGAAAACCGAAGTAAACAGATGTTGAATAAAACCTACTCAGGGTCAATCAACGTTATATACTATTCGGGATCAGTTAACGACACTCGGGATTGGTTAAATGATGTTTATACTCGGGCTCAAATGATGTTACTCGGGACCAGCTGGTATTATCCTTGCTCGGGATAAATATGAAGAAAACTGTATAAAAAGCCTAGCGCCTAGTTCACGCGGATTAGGTCATTAAATACATAAAGATATTATCCTTGCTCGGGATAAATATGAAGAAAACTGTATAAAAAGCCTAGCGCCTAGTTCACGCGGATTAGGTCATTAAATACATAAAGATATCTATCATGAAGGAATTCCAAAGAGAACAGAATACTGAGCTGGAAGGGTTCCTAATCAGGCAACAACTTTATTTATCTAAAAAGACTACGCTATTATATAAGGAAACAAGTCCAAATTAGACTACATTACTAGAATCCCATTCGATTTCAATACAAGACCCAAAAAAAAAAAAGACAATCAGCTTCAAACAAGTAAATAATTGTAATTAAATACAAAGATCTATTACTTGTACAAAACAGATTAGGGCTCTATAAACATATAAATAGACCTACAATCTCGCCAAAAAAGATAGACAACAATCATAGAAAAATACAGAGAGAAGAAAGAGAGATCGAGAGCATGTAACATTATAAATTCATAGTGGATTTTGGCTCGGTTGATCATTCAACCACCCGTTGACGTTTCTCCGGTCATCGGAGTTTTACCACGTAAAAAACTCGTCTTGTTTACTTTCTCCTCCTCTCTCTCTTTGAAATCGCAGTCGAAATCCAATCCTTGTTGGCTTTTCTGATACAATCCAGAAATCAATGTCAATATATATATATATATATATATATATATATATATATATTATAAAACATATTATATATATATATTATATTTAATAATATACATAATAGAATATTATTATACTAATATAATGTAAATATAAATTATATATGTATATTATAATATTATATAATATTATAGAAATATTATATATATTAGAATATATATATATATATATATATATATATATATATATATAAGAGGGTCACTTTGGTCTTTTAAAATTATTGTCCCGTCCCGTCCTAGCCATACAATACACATAACAGTATAATCAATAGTTTTTAAAAAAATAATTTTTTTATATAAAAAAAGTGAAAAACAAAAACAAAAACAAAAACAAGTATTTTGTGTTTTTTTTTAATATTTCACTGTTAACATTGATTTTATTTTTTATTTTTTAAAAATAAAATGAAAAATGGTTAACGAATGCGAATTCGAAATTGTTTTGAAAAATATAAACGAAAACAGACTGAAAAACAGTTGCAGGACGGGGCCTAAGTTTTTTCAAGTTACAAAATTCATTATTGGAGATGAGACACCTATATGCAAAAGACAAACTATAAAAACTTTAGACGAAATGTTGTAAGATATAATTGATAACGAATTACCATTTGGTATTGAAGTAACTGTATTTGGTGGCGATTTTCGTCAAATGTTGCCGGTTGTTCTAAAAGCTACCAAAGAAGAAACAATTAATGTAAGTTTAGTGAATTCATAATTATAGCCAATGTTAGAAAACATAAGATTGACTGAAAATAAGAGAGCTAAATTTGATTCATTATTTAGTCGGTTTTTACTACAAATTGGTAATGGAAAAGAGGATTTAGATATTGATGAAAAAATAAAAACTTCCCAATATAATGACTATACCTTTTGAGGACAATTTACATACTTTACTAAATCTTGTGTTTCCTAATATACATAATTATTCCAACAATGTAAATTTTATGATAAATCGAGTAATATTAACACCAACAAATGATTATGTTGATGAAATAAATAGCATGCTTATATATAATTTTCCTAGACATGCCGTAAAATATTATAGTTTTGATGAAACCTTGGGTAAAATTGAACAAAGTTTTCAAGGGGATTTTTGAAACACATTGACACCAAAAAAGATAAATGTTTCAATAATATATTTATTTAAATTTCTCATTTAATTTTATTGTTTAATATGCATTGTTGTCTATGAAATACAATTGTCTATTTTACCACCAAATGGTAATTCACTATCATTTATATCTTGCAACATTTTATCTAAAGTTTTTATAGTTTATCTTTTGCACACAGGTGCTTCATCCCATATAATCAAATTTGCAACTTGAAAAACTTAGCTACTCCACTTTGTTTGATAATATCACATGTGATATTATCTTCTATGTTAAGTAGGATCTTAAATCATGAATGTGCAATTCGACCTCCATATAATATCGATGCATCAACTCCATATGAAGGAGTTGCAAGAGCTACAAGATGTTTTGATATAATTATATCAAGTATTGCTCGATATAGGAATGTTTTTCTAATCGACCAGGATGTGTAAGTTAACTTAAGTGGATATTAAAATAAGAAAAACTTTCCAACAATTTATAAATGTAACTTGCAATATAACTATTGTAATTTTTTGGAAGAGTCTATCTCAATACTATTAGTGAGAGTTAGTATGCATTCCGTTGTCGATGCAAAATAAGTTTATGTCGATATTGTCTATTTGTTGTTGTTGCTATCTATAACTATTCTTTGTGTTGCGTCTCTTTTTCATTTTCTTTGTCTTGATTTTGACCTGACAAGACAAATTGGTCGCGTATTTTTTAGGGTTGTTTTATTTGTTTGGATTCATGTTTTATTTGTCGTTGACAAATGAAGTTGAGTTTTCTAGAGATTCATCTGTATTGTATTTTTGACAATACCGGTTTGCACTTTTGTGATAGAATTCATAATGAACCAATATTCATTTGCAATACCTAACAACAAACAGGTTGCATAAAATTTACTAACAATTAGAGTCAAGAAATCAAATTGATTAATAAAACTAAAACAAGTGAACAACAAACTCAACAACATATTAAGAATATAAATTTAACTGTATCTTAGTAATTTATCAAATAATCAAGCAAAAGCTACAAATTGAAAAATGAAACAGAGAAGAAAAGATACCTAATACTAGATCCTAGTAAAGGATCACATAATCAACGAAAACCCATAAACTAAAAAAACGAATCAAAAAAGAGAAGTAACTTACTATAGAATATAAGGATATGTTTTAATTTTTTAAAATTTATTTAATAATGTTCATCCCACGTATAATTTGTTATAAGTCCCCTAAACAATTACAAGAAGATAAATTTTCATTTTTAAACAACCCCCAACTGTAAACATAAGATGATATTTTTATCATTTATAATTATTATACTTCTTGGGACTAATTTTATTCGATACAACACGTCAACAAGAAACCCGAGATTCAAGGGACTAAATGCCCACGTTAGCTCGATGGACTGCAAATGTCTAACAATTTATTGTTAAGAGTATCTGATCGCCAAAAAGGCGAAATAAGTCCAAACTCACCTCACGACGACCAACAAAGCATCAGTAGTAGAGTTCAAACTCTTATAAGGCTGACTAATCGCCTACTATCCAATAGTTAACAAATCATGCAGTGAATACAAAGATTTGAAGAAGAACCCTCACAAGGAATGAAGATCGCAGCGATATAAGTACGCAAGGATTCGATTTACCACAAATCTCTCGATTCGCCAGAGATCTTGCCGAGATACAATCCCCTTTGGGATCTCGCCCAGTAATGTCTCACGCTTATGCAACAAGGGTTATGGCAACATCATAACCCCCATATAAGTATATGTATCGATGCAAGAGAGGCATGATAGAATATACTCAAGCCATTCATCGTTGATATCTGTAATCTTATTTTTACATAGAGAGAACATTTTTCTCTATCGTTCATAATGACTGTGTTTTTTCCCTTTATCAAGGGTTTCCACGTAAAAATACTCGTGTCATTTACGTTTATTTCCTTCTTTTTTATTCATTACAATTACACACATATTAGGTAGGTGACCTGATTGCATTTCAAGATTTGCTCTAGTGTCGATCTGGATACTTGTCGTTGTTGACTAGATTTCCTAAAAATCGAAGCCAACAATATCATATTAGTTTCATGTAGTTTTTGAACATGTGAAGGCATGTTTGTCTTTTTACTGTTGAAAAATCAGTAAAATAATTTTGAATTTATAAATTACTTCTTCACCCTTTTATCAAATAAAGTATTCATAATTAGTTAGGAAATGTTGGAAAGAACAAGTCATAAGTCTTTTCACCATGAAAAAAAATCACAACAAAATATAAAAGGTTTAAAAAGTTGCTCAACTCACACTTTTTTATAGAGTGTAGAGATATAGACCGATTCCACAAAATTGAAAAGACTAGCATACAAAATGACTTAACTTATTTTTCAGGGACTAGATTGTAAATCCTCCTAAAAAAGGAACAAACTGTATGTCATAGACATATCGGCCGTCGAAAACCGAAACCGAACTATTTATAAAGGTTCTGAACCAGAATCAGAAGAAGAAAAAAAATTGAAACCGTCGATCCGAAATCGATACCAGAACCGGTCAAAACCAGTTCCGGTTCCGATTATAGTTCAAGTTCCTCTAAAACCAGAACTGCCGGTTCCGAATCAGAACCGGAACCGTTGACAACATCTAGCGTAGTATAGCATTGGACCCCTCAAAATTGCGCCGAACCGGAGTCTCTCGTCACATATAAAAACCTCCCTAAAACCCAATAATCGGATAAACCTCCTCTTCTCTTCCAATATTAACCGCCAAACCAAAATCACAGACTCACCAGAGAGAGAAATTGAAAATGTCAGCTGCTACTGGCGAGCTCTTGTATCCAAACACACTCTCTCTCCACAAACTTCCCTTCTCATTCTCTCCTAGTATCTCTCTGTTCTCTCCCTTCCGCTCTCTTTCTCCTCCCATTCTCTCCCTCTCTCTCCACCGAAAACCTCCTATTCTCCCTCTCTTCTCTTCTCGCCAAAGCGTCGCCGTTGAGGACGATGACGAATTAGAAGAAGACGTTGTTGACGCTGATGATGATGATGAATCCGACGGTCACGCTTACGCGATTGACCTCCACGCGCTTGAGCAGGAGGCCAGGCACGCCGCTCGCGAGTATTCCACCTATCTGTCTCGCGAATTGATAATCGGTGCGTTTCTTCTTGCCAAATTGTGGTTTTATAAAATCTGATTCGCAACATTGATATTTTTTATCAGCATTGAAAATTATGCTCGTCTTTTCTTTCTTTTTTCTTTATTTATTTGTCAAAAATGTATTTGGTGTGGGAATAATAGTCGAACTATTAGTCCTGACCTGTTTACCTTCGCATGATAAGATTAGATTGCAAAATGCGATGGTTTTTGATTGTCTATTGATTGCAGATGATGAGTTAGATGATCCAAAGGATTCCAGTATAAAGAAGAAGATGCCTAAAAGTACATCAGCAAATGTAGTAAACACAATTGCTTTAGTCATTTTCATTTCTCAGTTACTTGGGTTGAATTTTTGTCTCACAAAGATTGGGTGGATGACTTAGAGTCAGAGTCAGTTCTTCTAAACACGAAAGTAATTTAACCTTTAAATTTAAAACACTGAATGATATTTACAAGTTAAAAATCAGTTGCTTTTACTATGGAATAGCGATAATAAAACAAAAGGTTTGTGCAATATATTCCATTCATTCTGTTTACACTGCAGTATATTCCTTAATATGAAGTTCATGAGCCATACAAGCCTTCCATGATAATGATAATCTGTCATTGTATGAACCAATTACGCTTTGCCTTCTCACAACCAAATGATAATTTGCCTTTCCACAAGCCAATAATTTATGCCTTCTATTTGCCCATCATACTCATTTGTGTTACCCAAATGGTGGGAAATCTATAATACTTTCATGATACTCCCTCTTGGACGTACACCATTTGTAAGGTAACTGCATTCAAATTTTGCTAGAAAAGATCTAGTGGGATAGAATCATAAGCATAAGAAATACAATAATACGATGAATCTCCAAATGATGGGCCAACCATTTCATTTGTTTTATCGGTAGGCAGATATTATCGGCTTATGAAATTGCAAATTATCATTTACTTTAGTGCAGGGTAGTGTCATTAGTTCATATGATAACAGATTTGGGCTAGTTTCGGTGGGAGATTGCACTGCTTATGAACTCTATATTAACGGATGTATTGTGAAGGAAACAAAATTAATGAAATATAGATTGTGTATTCCTCTTCTTCATATATTTTTTCAATTTATTTATGACAAGTTATTGAGTTGAGATTATGAAACATTCAGATATAATGAGTTAAACGAGTTTAAACTTTGAGTCTTTAGCCAACTGTTACAATGATCTAATAAACTTTAGGTTTTTGTGATTTTCTTTTGGGCTAGAATGTTATAGATTCACCAAAGTAATGTTTCTTTATAATGTGAACTGAGGAATTTGTCATTTGAATAAAATACAAGTCTGTAGTTACCACTCCTGTGAAATTCCTTATGCAGATCCCTGATCATCTTCTGCCAAGAGTTGCAATTGTTGGAAGGCCAAACGTTGGTAAATCAGCACTATTTAACCGTCTTGTTGGGGTATTTAATCATAAATTTTGTCCTTTATTATTGTCACCATTACGATAAATTTACTTTCTGGATCTCTGGAAATCAAATTTGACAATTACATGTGTGCATGAACTCTGAGTTTCTACTTGATGATATCGAATATTTTTTTTTCATTTACTATATATTGCAGGGTAATAGGGCTATTGTGGTGGATGAACCTGGTGTAACTAGGGATCGATTGTATGGTAGATCGTTTTGGGGAGACTATGAGTTTATGGTGGTTGATACTGGAGGAGTTCTCAATGTGTCGAAATCACAAGCTAACGTCATGGAAGATTTGGCTATTACAACAACCATTGGTATGGATGGGATTCCGCTTGCCTCCCGGGAGGCAGCTGTTGCTAGGATGCCCTCAATGATTGAAAGACAAGCTACTGCTGCTGTGGAAGAATCGTCTGTAATTATATTCCTTGTTGATGGCCAGGTACAGTTTATTATCGTGTAACTTGTAGGTGATCATACTCTAGTGTTAAAAGTGGGGTGTAGGGCATAACTATTGGGGGGTTAATATGTTTTATTGTTTAGGAATTCGAGAACTTTACAATACTTCCATGCTTAAGTATGCACGTGCCTTGCAAGTTTTAGGTATCTACTGAAATGCAGAATATTCATTTTACAGGGGAAAAAAGAAAAGGAATGACCAGAAGGTCTAGAAACTTTCCTAATAAAGCATTTTTATGTGTTGGAGAAACCCTTTTAAGGTTCCTTTTGGTTAAGTAGTATCAGTTGGATACTACTTGCATGCTTGGGGATTATGGAGGGAGTAAAGCTGTTGATACTGAATACTAACCCTCTTAGCAAAGCAAGCTCTAGGGACTTGGGAGATGTTCCTCTGAGGGAAGGCTTACCCTTCTGTTTTGTTTTTTGTGTAATTTATATATATATATATATATATATATATATATATATACACGTTCTTTTATGTGCTAGGTGGGTGGGGGAGGGTGTGGTTGGGAGAAGTGTTACTGTTATGTTAATAACGAGGGTGCATATACCGGATATGTAATAGTGAAGAACGGAAAGTTGGTTTGGAATGTGGTGAGGAGATTCGTGAGAGAGTTATACATTTTTAGAATATTATACATAATTTTTAATTTGATGATAATATCTCGTCAAAATCAGTGCTAGGATTTTTAGAAGACCATAGAGCTGGGAGATCAGTCCTATGGTTGGGTTGGCTGATCATTGTAAACCTCTATCAGTTAAGTTTTGAGCAAGTAATTAAGGAAAACTTATCTGATGTTATTGTTCTAAGAGATACTGTATCACTGACAGGCCGGTCTAACAGCAGCTGATGTGGAGATAGCGGACTGGTTACGTAAGAACTACATGAATAAGTTTATTGTACTTGCTGTGAACAAGTGTGAATCTCCACGTAAAGGGATTTTGCAAGTGTCGGAATTTTGGTCCTTCGGGTGAGATATTCTCTCTCTTTTCTTGAAAATTCTTGGCCTTCAATTTTATGTGAATACATGTCCAGTGAGTTCTCTAATTATGTAAGACAATTTACTATTGGATCATATGTTTTGACACGCTTGAACCGACTCCAAGCTTTTTGTATTCTCTATTGGGTTTATGAGAATCAAGTTAGTGGCCTTTTGCACATGGAGATTTACATATCTGTATCCATATATCTGGATAATTCCTTCAAAATTTGTTAATTGTCTATAGGATATGCTATCTGAGATTCTTAGGCGGGATTTTTTTTTTCTTTAACATTTTTTCAATTTTATAGATACTGGTTGGTTCCTTCACGTATCTGTTTTGATCACTTTTTGGTTGATTAAAGGTTCTCGCCTCTTCCTATTTCTGCCTTATCTGGGACTGGAACTGGAGAGCTCCTTGATCTTGTTTGTTCAGAACTGAAAAAAGTGGAGGTTTGTAATTACAGAGTTAGATCTTTAGCATATCTGTTTCTTGCTATGAATGAAATTTTGCAGTTAGTTGTTAAGTTTTAATCAAACTGGCTATGAACTTCCCTTTTGTTAATTTTTTTTTTTGTTTCCTTGAAATAAAAAAAAAAAATGAGCCAAATTGGCTATCAACTTATCTCTTTCCTACTGATTATTTTTGAATATTATCCAATCAACCGCCTGTATTTTTCATATATTGATAGATGCTGATCTTATATGCAACTTTTATGAGCATTTGTAAAATGTAGCTTTTGTAACTAGATGATTGATATTTTATTGATTGCAATTTGTAGGGTGTAGAGAATCCAAATGAAGAAGTAGATCATGTTCCTGCAATTGCAATTGTTGGCCGACCAAATGTTGGTAAAAGTAGTATTTTGAATGCATTGGTTGGAGAAGATAGAACAATTGTTAGCCCTATTAGTGGTACTACTCGTGATGCTATTGATAGTGAATTTACGGGACCTGATGGCCAGGTAGAGCTAATTGTAAATTTTACATGCTTTTGTTTCAAAGATTTATTTGTTATCAGTTCTACCACATGGTTTATTGATCAATAAGTAATACTCATTGAGTTTGATCAACTGGAAGATTCAACAAAGCTTCAAATGAATGGATTGAATAGTTTATAGGAAAGTTAGAGCTAGAAAAGACATGTCGACAAGGCATTTACTCATTTTAGTCATGTTGTGTTTGCTTTCTGGCATTTTGATTACTCTTGGAAATTAAATACAGTGGTTTTTCTTTCAGAAGTTCCGGCTTATTGATACTGCTGGAATTAGAAGAAGGGCAGCTATAGCTTCATCAGGTAGTACCACAGAGGCTTTGTCAGTGAACCGAGCATTTCGTGCCATCCGTCGTTCTGATGTTGTTGCTCTTGTCATTGAGGCCTTGGCTTGTATCACGGAACAGGTACTTCATCTGCAGCTTTTATGGGGTCATCATATTTATAACGTTTTTACCTTTTGGCTTCAGATCCTTGCAGTAGTTGCTGTCTTGTTGTCTAACTAGGTGTTCTGGACCGCTTTAGCACATGGCTAATCCCTGGGCATGTATCCATGTCAAAACATTCCTTAGGCATTTAATTTATTAAGTTGATTGCGCTTCCCTGACATGTTATCCGAGGGATCTGAGTCCGAGCTTTAGCCAATGAAATATACAATGATTTTGTTTCTTGAAACTGCAAATAACATTTATTACAAGAAAAACAGTTCGGTTCTATGGAAGGTCGAGGTCCCCTCTGGGCTTTCTTTCCCTCCCCTACCTAAAATCAGAGTTATAAGTGGAGGAAAGGATCTTGCCTTCCTAATACTTCTTTCTCTTGTAATTTTACATTTGTATATGGAAACTGGATATAGTTAAACTCACAAAAACTTCCCAAAAATTACAGAAAACGTTTATGTCAAGTTATCGGAGCTTCTTGAATCCTATTCATAATTTTTTTCTTAGAAAATGCATCCCATTCATAATTTAAAACATGGCATCATTTTTCTTTTTCTGAAGTAATGAGGTGTCCATTAATTTCAATCACCCAACACGATCCTTTAGAGTGTGTAGTCTTTCTGTCCCTCATGCACCTTGCAATTACCAGAATGTATCCCTTGACTTGAGGTTATCCCAAGTACTTGGTTGTAGAATTCGAACCTGGGATGGTGCTTCATGTGGCATCTAAACAGTTCATTATAGTTTCTAACTGAAAGCAAGTTAAAACTCATTCGGAGGTATTTTTCCACTGAAAGTAAGTCGTCAAGTGACTTTCTTGAAAGTCCTGTTGACTCAAGCTTTGAGCAATTTTATTTCAGTAGTCATCAAAGATTATGAATGGTACCTCTCTCTAGTAAAATAACAAGGTTGTGAGTTTGAGCCTTTACTACGTGTGGGGTGACTTATTCTAAAGGGTAAGCGAAGTGGCTTCTATATGAATTTAAGAAAAAGATAAAAGAAAAAGAAGATTGTATCTCAGTGACAGTTCTTAGATGTGCTTCGCTATGTTATGGCCCATTAATCAAGTGATTGCTGGCTGTTTTCTTTTCCCCTGATGATCTCTCATTTAATTGTATTGTAATATTTTTCCTGTTGGTTTTAGGATTGCAGGATTGCTGAAAGGATTGAAAAAGAAGGAAAGGGTTGTCTGATTGTTGTCAACAAATGGGATACTATACCAAACAAAAACCAGCAGACTGCAACATACTATGAGCAAGATGTTAGAGAGAAGCTTCGCAGTCTTGACTGGGCTCCTGTAGTGTATTCAACCGCGATAGCTGGTGATAGTGTTGATAAGTATGTTTTTTCTTACCAGTATCATTGTCTTCTCTGTTTTTAAGTCATTTATTGGACAGCAGAGTTTATGATTAACAACCAATTCATTCTTATTTGGACAGTAATCCTGATTTCCAAATAACTGCTGGAAGAATAAGCCCGTCTTCTTTTTTATTTATGAGATGGAATTAATTAGAAATATCATCCATTGGCTTGATGTGAAAGCATCTATATTGATAAGATTGGCTTGTTTGCATGTACTCATGCTCCTTATATAATGCATGATTTCTTTACCTTTATTTATTTATATTATATTGCACCCCATACTAACGTCCTATAAATATTAATCAAGATGTGAGTAGGGTTTGAATCCCAGACCAACTGTAGGAGACTTACTAGTTGAACTACTCAACTCTTCAAGTGCATTGCCTCTCACTTCAGGGAAAGAAAAAAGCAACACTGTAGACATAATTTTTATGGTATTTGTTACATAAAAGTATATAAGAAGTTAATTGTCATTGTTTCTGGTCAGGATCATTGATGCTGCTAGCACGGTGGAAAAGGAGAGATCTAGAAGGCTAAGTACTGCCACATTAAATCAAGTGGTGCAAGAAGCACTAGCTTTCAAATCACCTCCTAGGACAAGAGGTGGCAAGAGAGGACGCATATATTATTGTACTCAGGTACTTTTGTCATTCAAGAAAATAATTAATATGATTGTTTCTTCTTGATAATCTTTTTTATGATTTTGTGGTAGTAGTTTGGTTCTTATGGGTTCTTTGTCGGATGCACTCGTGTCTTGTCTATACTTTTTATTAAATGGGACTTGCTCTTTTACTATATTATGTTGAGAGTGAAAGCAGATTTCATTAATTGCACTTTCAACCGTGTGCTTTTTTCGTCTTAATAGATATTGACACAATTTTAATCCAATTATAGAAATGACGCAATCAACACATTTTTTAGTATGATGTGTAATAGTCAGTTGCAGTAAACACATTTTGACATGTGATTTCCGGGCACGGGCTAATTGCTTATTCACCATTGTATGTCTCACTTGAAGTCTTACATTTTTTTTTTCTGCTAAACTTGCTGAATTGTATTGTTCCAATGCTTTACTTTGACCTTGGTGACACTTTGTATTGAGTTCGATTTCCTTTTGCAGGCTGCCATTAGGCCACCTACATTTGTTTTCTTTGTAAATGATGCAAAACTATTTTCTGAGACTTACCGACGTTACATGGAGAAGCAACTACGTAAAGATGCTGGGTTTTCCGGTACACCAATTCGACTTCTGTGGCGTAGCAGAAGAAAAATGGAAAAGAATGAAGGTTAGTACAAGCTCTTGCAGATTGCTTTAAAAAGCGTTATGAGGCACGCTTCAATACGTTTTTGACAAAAAACGTTATGAGGCGGTAGCCTCATAAACAGCCATTGAGGCTTACGCCTCATTCTTATGAGGCGGTCGTTTCAAGGCGGCGCCTCAATATGTTTTTCAGGCGCACACATCAGTTTTGAATGTTTTTTTTTTTTTTTCCTTAAATTAAATGCCATATTGCCATGGAATGTTATAAATTATAATGTTAATATATGTACTACTGTTGTAGTAGTGTAAGTGTTAATTTTTTTTTTTTACATGTTTATGTATTGTTGAAGATTTAAATGCCATGTATTTTTTAAATAATTAAATATTTATATTAATAAATGTGTTGTTATAGTGTTATAAATGGAATGTTTTGCATGTTTATAAGTTATAACTATAAGTCTAGAAGTTAATAAGTTATACGTATATGACATAAGTATAATGTTGTGAACTCTTTTTTATTTTTATCATGTTGTGTACTTGGTTTATTTTTATCATGTTGTGACTTGTGGACTTGGTTTATTTATCAAGTTATGAACTTGTTTATCTTATTATGTTATGAATTATTGGTTGTTTTGTGAGATTTAGGTTTTTTTTTTTATATATTATGCTATGAATTATTAGTTGTTTTATGATATTTAGGTGTTTTTTTTTATATAATTTATACTATCCTTATTGAGGCTTACGCCTCATTACGCTTTGAGCCTTGGAAGAGAAAAAACGTCTCGGTACTAAAAACGTGTTTTAAAACATTGCGTTCAGTTGAACCGTGTCTTAACATTTTATTTATCACGGTTTTGTTAGCTTAAGAATGTGTGCACTTGTTTATTTTGCAACTCTAAGCACACCACAAGGTGTTCAAGGCAAATCTTGTGGCATTCAAGTTCATTTGAGAGATTGCCTTTTCATTTCAAGTAATTGTTCCATTATTCGCTTATATAATGTTATTCCCTTTCGAGAGCAGAATAGGAAAGAGTGAAGGTAATTATTGTAAGCATGTAGAAGCACCCTCTAAAACTATCTGTTAATTCAATTGGCTTTCTTGGATTGGTGTTCAGGCAGGGCAGCATACAGAGCACAAGCCAGTCTTGCACCGCGCGACAGAAAATTGGCATTTACTACTACTACTACATGAACAGCAACAAAATTAGTTCTCGCTCGATTTTGTGGAAGGTTCATGCCTGTTGCTGAAATGAACCCAGATGGAGAAGAAAAATGGCAAAATTCTTTGTTGTAATATCTTAATTTACCATCTCTCTCATTGATATTGTTTACACGGAACTGTGGGCAGCTAAAAAAGGAAAAAGATGGGCTCACCATGTATACTTCTAAATTGTGATGCTTGTTGTAGCAGAAACATTGTAAATGTATTTATGAAATAAAATGTCATAGATCAATACCCTTTTTTTTTTTTTTTTTTTTTTTCACTATTACAATATTTTGGCATCGGGAGAGGCGACATGATTTAACCTAGAGGCGGTAAAATTGACCCGTAACCCGCCAATCCGGCACGAATCCGAGGTCAATAAACTGGTTGGGTTGACTTTTTAACGGGTTCGGGTCATAATCGGGTTGACCTGTGTAACCCGATTATTATATGGGTCGTGCCGGGTTTGGTTAAACGGGTTCACGGGTGACCCGTTTAACCGTTTAGTAATATAGATATATTTATAATTATCATTATTACAGGGGTTACAAATAAATTTTTATATACTATATAACCATTCTTTTGGTAACCATTCTTTAGGTTTCACCGTTTCAGCAGTAATCACTAATTTTGTTTGGACTATAGATGACTGTTTTTGCCTTTCGGGATGACTGTATTTAATTATAAATTTGTTGCATTATTTGATGGTATTAGATTGAATTGGATTATTAAAAACTATTACTCTATTAGGTTGGATGTATTTGTGGTAGGTTGGAAAATTAAAAATTTAATATGATTTTTCTAAACAATGTTATGCAAATGGGTTCGGGTTAAACGGGTCAAACCCGATCCATTATGACCCGATCAGATTATTAAACATGTTACGGGTCAACCCGTATGACGTGTCAGGTTTCAAAAGGTTAACCCGTTTAATTAAACGGGTCGTGTCGGGTTGAGGTCAACCCGACCTATAAACCTGAATTGTCAGCCCAAATTTAAGCCCACAATCTCATTGATGTAGGTATGAGAGGTTTATCATCTATCCAGTCTTATCTTATCAATTTAGTTAGCTTTTTAATACTTATCAAACTTCCAAGGATTTGTGAATATTAATCATTACAAAAGATGAATTTAAAATAAAATTCAAGATGTATAACATATAAAACTTCCAATATAATGTTTGTGAATATTTCCGGAAAGAAAAAAAAAAACCAATTCTGATCGGCATGATTAGAAGAAGTTTGCAGGGGATGCAAGGAATATTGGGTTCTTAAGATTTCTTATACTATTCATTTTGAATATAAAATTTCTTATTTTAACACTTCGAATGTGTAATTTCAGAAAAAAAAAAAAAAAAACCAATCATGAATGTTATAATACAAATGCAAGAAATAACACAAAAAAAAGAAGAAGAAGAAAAGATTACAATCTTTAAAAAATTACAAGAAGTTTCACTTCACCTCTTGCAATTGCAAGGATTTCTCAACTACATAAAAATAAAAGAAAGCAATGCAAATCTTGTACTAGAGGACTAGACTAATAAATCAAAAGTGCGTGATGATCTCTTAGGTCCCGTCCTGTAGCTGTTTTTCAGTCCGTTTTCATTTTTATTTTTTAAAAACGATTTCGAAAACACGTTCGTTAACCGTTTTTCATTTTATTTAAAAAAAACGAAAAAAAAAATGAAAAACAAATTCAGTGTTAAAAGCGAAAGATTTGAAAAACACAAAATATTTGTTTTTCGTTTTTCGTTTTTGTTTTTCATTTGTTTTTCATTTTTTTATATAAAAAAACATTTTGTTTTTCATTTTGTTTTATTTAGTTCTATTATGCGTTTCATATAACTATGATAAAAGACGGGACACGACTTTTAAATGACTAAAGTGCCCATATATATATATATTCCAGAATAATTTATTTCCAACTAGAACTAAAAGTATTCATGCAATAATATATATATATATATATATATATATTATAATTATTATATATATATATATAATAATAATATAAAATATTATATATTATAATATTTATATAAATAGTATATTAATAAATACATATTATAATTATATATATTATATTATATATATATAATATAATAATATTTAATATATATTTTATATATTATTATACATTATTTATTTATAATTTAAGAGTTTAGTTTTGATTAATTCATTTTTTTGATATGTTTTTTTGAATTAATTTTTGGTGTGTTACTTTTGTTTAATTTAAAAATTACAATACAAAAATTATATTGGTTAATTATTTAATCAATTTTTGATAGTTTCCAGTTAACCTACCAGACGTGTTTTTTCCGTTTTCATTTTCAAAATACAGCTTTCAGTATATGCTACCAGACGCGTTTTCGGAATTCGAAACTGAAACCAAAAACACTGTTTTCATTTTCATTTTTATATTCGAAAAACAGCAACTAAAAAACGCTTACAGGACGGGCCCTAATAGATTCTTGAAGCTATACACCGGATGTAATTCATCTCATTGTTCACTAATGATGCAAAGTTGGTCAAGAAAAACATGAAGAGGTCGAGCCTCATAAAAATCGTCGAGAAAAAGATCTTCCATCAATGCAATCCCCTTCGCCTTAGCTTTCTTTTGCAGTTTCTCCAAAAAAAACAATGAAGATCGAGGACGCGGCTCGTTATGATCCGCCATTAGTAATTCTTCCAATTCTTCTTCATCATCAGTTTCAAAAGATGGCTGATTAACATTAGTGTTGTGGGGTGCTTCTTCTTCTAATTCCTTGGCATTGCCTTCAAAGCATAAAAAATAATCGTCCAAAATCTTCCAAACTTGATTCGAACTCCTTTTCATCTTCTGTAAATGCATGACTAGTAATCTTTACTTTACAACACCCACCGTTGTGTTGTTTGCAGCTCATAATACTCGAAAATTGATAAAAAAAAAAACAAAATATAGAAATAAAAAACCTAAGGAAAATCTCTCGAAGAGAAAATAATCCTAAAACCCTATAAACCGAAGAACTAATAAGTGTTAAATGAATATATTAATTTTTATTTGTGTTTATATATAAATATATATATATATATATATATATATAGAGAGAGAGAGAGAGAGAGAGTTTAGGTTTTAAATCTTGTAATAGGAGATGGTTTCTTAATTTACAAGTAATGGTACAAGAAATAGGATTCCATTTTTTCTTAAACCAAATGAATATCAGTATATATAATTAGTAATTTACTCAGCTATGGTATTTCGGGCTCGATAAATAAATATCACTATTTGAGAGGGGTGTTATGCAAATGTCACCAGTTTAGTGATGTAAGTTTAAAAGGCACCATTTAAACTAAACAGACGAGAATACCCCCACAAAATTGAAAAAGAGAAAATTTGTCGTTTTGTGTTTCTGAGAAAAGCAATAGTGTAAAAGAAACCGACGACAATGAAATCGAAGGGCGAGAAAATCGACAGCTTATTGACCGGAACGGGAATACAGTACATTTCGCAGCGAGTGACAAAGGTAAGTTGAGTTTGTTTTATGTATCAATTTGTTGTTCATAACTTATAATTGCATTCCAGACTTGTTCTGTTGAAAGAAATTGTAGATTAGGGTTGATAGTGGTTGTGGTTTTGGTTTGAGTTTGAAATGAGGTTCAATATTATAGTATCGAGGAATTTTTGATTTGAAAAAAAAATCGAGAATATTTCAAGCGAGATCGAGGAAATTTTTTAGAAAGAATCGAGAAGTTTTTCAAAGTGATCGAGCTTTTGTTAAATGATCGAGAATATTTTTCATAGAATCGAGAGGTTTTTCAAAGGATCGAGACTATTATCAAAGGATCGAGAATTTTTTAAAACTATCGAGAATATTATGATAACGATCGAGATTGTTTTTCAAAGGATCGATATTTTTTAAAATGATTGAATCGAGAAGATTTTTCTAATAATCGAGAAGATTATTTAAAGAATTGAGAGTTTTGTGAAAGTGTCGAGAATATTTTCAACGGATCGAGAATGTTTTCAAACGATCGAGAATGTTTTTTAAATGGTCCAGTTTTTAGAAAATGATCGAGAATATTTTTCAAAGAATCGAGAGGTTTTTCAAAGGCTCGAGACAATTTTCAAAGCTTCGAGAATATTTTGAAAGGGTCGAGATTTTTTAAATTGATCGAGAACATTTTTCAAAGAATCGAGAGGTTTTTCAAAGGATCGAGAGTTTTTTGAAAGGATCGAGAATATTTTCTAACGATCGAGAATGTTTTTCAAAGGGTCGAGAACATTTTCAAATGATCGTGAAGTTTTTTCAATGAATCGAAAGGTTTTACAAATGATCGAGACTAATTTGAAAGGATCGAGCCTATTTGCAAAGGATTGAGAAGTTTTGAAAAAAATCGAGAACTTTTAAAATGATCTTGAAGTTTTTTCAATGAATCGAGAGGTTTTACAAAGGATCAAGACTAATTTCAAATGAGCGAGCCTGTTTGCAAAGGATCGAGAACTTTATAAACAAATCGAGAACGTTTTTAAATGATCGTGAAGTTTTTTCAATGAATCGAAATGTTTTAAAAAGGATCGAGACTCTTACAAAGGATCGAGCCTATTTGCAAATGATCGAGAACTTTTTTACAAATTCGAGATCTTTTTCAAAGGATCGAGAATATTTTTAAGGTATCGAGAATTTGTTTCAAACGATCAAGAATATTTTCTAATTTTTGTGCAGTTTACTGATGTACTGTTTCTGTTACATTGCAGATGACGAGCAATATGAAGGAAATGCGGAGATTGGTTCAAGGGAAAATTGACCTGACACGACCATTTTGAAACCCTCGCCTGTATAGACGATGCACTGAATCGGGACCCTGAAGAGTTTGTTGTTCAGGATCGGTGTCAGTTCATGGCCTCCTGTTTCGGGCATTTCATGTCGATGCACCGGGAGCTGAAGTTTTCTGGTGGTGTTATTCATCAGCTGCTGTTGTGGGAGTTGGACCATGACAGACCGATAGATGAGATGCGGTTCTTGTTAGGGAACCATGTGGTGAGGTTTTCAAAGGTGGAATTTAGCCTCATCACCGGATTACGTTTTGGAGTCATACCGGACACGAGTATGTATGTTGCAGTTGAGAATGGCATACATGAACGGTACTTTCCTGCACATGATGAGGTATCGTTGGATGACTTGAGGGTTGTTCTTACCCAGTGAGAGTTTGAAAAGGTGTACGATGCTGTGAAGTTGTGCCTAATTTACATGTTGAACTGGATACTGATGGGGGTGGACGAGAGATTAAAGGTTCCAGTTTGGCAGTTTTGGTTTGTAGAGGACCTCAATGCCTTCGATGCGTTCCCGTGGGGTGCCCACGTCTATAGGCATTCTATATTTTCATTCAAGCATGCCTTACCACGACGTCGTGGGGAGAGACGGCAACAGTCACAGGTCAATGTTGGACATTCCATGGAGGGGTACAACATCTACGGTCTATCACACGCCTTTTTGGTAAGAAATTTTAATTCCAACATGTACATTTAATTTTTAATCCAAAATTGTTTTGGATTATAACTGTACGTATCTTTGATGCAGATATTTGCTTTTGAGGTGATCCCCAAACTGGCCGAGGTTTTCGGGACTCGGAGGGTTACAGACCTTTCCCCTCGGTTTTTGAAGTGGGAGTTGACCAAACAACCTAAAGGGAATAAGCTGGAGAAGATTTTTAGTGCTAGGGTAATTTTTTTTAAGTCAGTAATTTATATTACTTACGATAAGTAACAATGAAATTCATCTAACTATGGTTTCAGATGTCGGCGAGGTCGGAAATCGTGCCCACAGCAGCTGAGGCGGTGTCCCCGTACTTTGCAGGCCTAAGTGAGGGGGGGAGCCCGTATGTGCAGGACGACAGGGTTCACCTTCCTACTATCCCTGAGCTGACTACAAGTGTAGTTCGTCCCGAGGAGGAGGGTGAGGGTGGGAGGTGTACTGAGACGGAGCCTTCAGACCCTGCAGGTCCAGATTTCATAGGCATGGACACTGGCAAACCTTAACCGTCTCCTCGGCGAGTGAGGCGGGTTCGGTTTACCACCTGAGGAACTAGTTCTGCTACCGATGATTCCCGTGCGGGCGTTCAACTTGATAGGGAGGTAAGTTGAGATGGTAGTTTTATTTTCATTAACAAGAGTTGTTGATTTTTTTCGTATTAACAAAGTTGCATGATTTCAGGCCCTTTTAGAACATAACTTGAAGGAGTTGCGTGAAGCCCTCCGGAAGAGTAAGGAGGATCGACAACAAGAGCACCGGGATTTGCGTGAAGCCCTCCGAAAGAGTGAGGAGGATCGACAACAACAACAACACCGGGATTTGCTCGATTTTTTCCGGAAGAGCGAGGAGGATCGACAACAACAACATAGGGAGTGGCTTGTATTGATCGGGGGCCTTCAGGGCTTCAGGACCCATACAGAGGATCCACAAACCAGAGGGACATTTTTGGATAGTGGGGCTCAGTCTCCCCCTCCCTCTCTGAGAGAGCAGCCAGCCCCCCTCCCGCTCATGGCGATTCGCAGGCTCCCCCGCCACCTCCTAGCGAGAAGAAGGCTCCCCATTCACCTCCGTCCGAGCAGCAGGTTCCCCTGCCACCTCCTAGCTAGCATCAGGATCCCCCACCACCTCCTAGCGAGCAGCGGGCTCCCCTGCCACCTCCAAGCGAGCAGCGGGCTCCCCCGCTACCTCCTAACGAGCAGGAGGCTCCCCTGCCACCTCTTAGGGTGCAGCGAGCTCCCCCACCACCTTCTAGCGAGCACCAGGCACCCCCGCCACCTCGAACCGAGGAGCAAGGTCCCCCTCCTCCTCCTCTCGAGCAGCAGGCTCCCCCTCCCCCGTTCTCATCTCAGCAAACCCCGGCGGAGGGAGTTCGACAGCACAGACGTGTACTGAAGCGCGGTTGGCAGTTGGTTAGCCCGTACACAGATCTGTGCCGACCTAAAAGGGCGAGGGTAATACTAGAAGGACCTGAGCACGTATTTAATCCCCAGAAACTGGTGGACGATACCCAGTTGAAGGCGTACCGAGCCTACAAGAGGAACGTAAACGAGGAACTGTAAGTAAATTTCATTGTTATTAAGGTGGCCGACTTTTTTGTAATGCATTATATGAAAGTGTAGATGTTGGAACATTAATGCAGACGTGATGTTGATTTGCTAGAGCCGGTAGATGCTGCATGGTTCCATCGGTTGCATACCAACTTCTTGGATGTTGATGATCAAGTTTGTGGGAGCGTAAATCCTGATTTCAGTATTTGTATTAGAAGTGTAAACATCCTAACATTTCTTAACATGTTTATATTCCCAGCATATGGACGCGTACCTCCATATTCTTCGGAAGCGTCAACGGGTATTTTCGAATGTCTATAGTCAAACGGTTAACATATTGGACTCGCAATTCTTTGTAAGTACTGAAATTAATAATGATAACGCGTTGTTTTATGTGTGTATGGAAAATAAAATTAATTTAAATACAATTGTTTCTGCAGTCCTTTCTGGAGCACCAGTACAAGAAAATGATGCCTCACAATTCTTGTAGGCAGATCACCCCGAGCCGTTGGAATGTGTTGAGGTCTTGGTGGAAGGATGACGACCTCACAACGGTCCTTGGAGGTGCCCCGATTGGATGCCGTCCGTGGCACGAGGTTGACATGGTAAGTGTTACTTGACATGGTTTGCAATTGTATATATAAATGACTTTGTACATCCTAACATCTGTTGTGACGTTTCAAGGTCCTGATACAATGCAACATTGGGCGCCAACATTGGCTGCTGGTGACTGTGGACCTCAGTTGCGGGAAGTTGTTCATAGTCGACCCCTGGAGACAGAAGGTCAAACCTCATATCTGAAAGCAGCAGGTAGCCCCGTTGCGCTACTTTGTGCCCTCGATGTTGCATCAGGCCGGGTTTCATACTAAACGAGCGGCAAAACTGTTGAAATTTGAGAAGACAAGTAAGCCATTTGATGTCACCGTCATGTCGGAAAAACATATCCCCCAGCAGAAGCAATCGTAAGACATTACATAATAGTCACTTTAAGATTGTATTAGTATAAACCTAATGTTTTAATAACGCTTGTTAATGTATCCAACTTCAGGGGTAACTGTGGTCCCCACACGTTGAGATTGATTGAGTACATACTGGCGAACAAAAAAGATTTCGATTGGTCTGAATACGATACAGGGATCATTCCGGAGAAGATGGCGGTTGAAATATTTGCAAACTCCAGGCCCGTATAGATTTCTGTAGTAATTCATGTGTATACGTACCAATTACTTTGTATATTTACAAATTCTTTTGTATATGTACCAACAATTTTGCGGCAGTTAATCAATTCTTTTGTATATATAGAAATTCTTTTGTACAATTTTTTTTACATTTTTATATATACAGAGAATATTAAAATACAATTGTATTTCAGTTACTTAACAAGTTATACGAGTTCAAATTATAACAATGTCATCATGATAACGCCTAAATTCATTCCACGGTCTCACCGTCTCTAGTAGGGCACGTCTGTCTGTTGTGACCAACAGTATGACATATACTACACTTGCGTCTGTATTCCTCAGGAATGACTCTGCTCGGATCTTTATCAGTAAAAGCTGGGTTAGAACATCTCCTCGAATTATGCCCTGGTTATCGACATCACCTACAATTCTGTGTGGATGTTCTCTCCGAAGACGAGATACAGCATGAAGTCCTCGGGCAGCCTGCTTGTCTCCTGGAGCTTGGATTCAAAATGACTCTTTCAGCGATGTCAGATGGCACAATCCAAGTGGAAGGATGTCCAACAGGCATAATAGGAACCGAGTACGCTTCAATAAGTGTTTGTCGCTTGTAGTAGTCCGCACAGAGGGGTGTGAAATCCATGTTTCGGTCCTTGTATAAACATTGAAAACGATGATAAAATTGTATGATGTTTAAGTAATATTAACCGTACACAAAATTGTATGATGTACCTTGCGGCAGCGAGAGCGTGAGAACATGGAAGAAGGTTCATTTGGAATTTGTTACATGTGCAGCTCTTCCGGGCTAAGACAATGGTCCACTGTTTTCTAGCCCGTTTCACCAAAAATATGTTCCAGTCAACTGGATTAACGGTCATAAAATTTCACTTTTCTACACGTTTCAGGATCACAATATGTGTTGCGTCGGTCAACTTATGATGCATGGATTGTGCAACCCTATGACGATCGTGAAACCAACGCTGTAGCATATTCCTAATAAACTCTGCCAAAGTCAACATAGGCAGTTGCCGTGCAAAATTAAGTATGAGTTTATGCATTCTGCAACATTTGTTGTCATGAACTTATACCTTCTATCGGGGCAGTGAACACGAGACCACTTCTGTGGACCGGCATCAATTACATATTCATATGCATTCGGGTGCAAGTTGCGTAACTCTTCCATGTGCCGGTTATATTGCAACTAGATGTACGCTCGGGCTGCTTTATGCATTATTGCAGCAACATCCTTTCTATGATATCTCTTCTTAATATTTTTATAAAAGCGCCAACAACATATGGTATGGGTGGCATAAGAGAACACTTTAGAAATCCCTGCTTCAATGCTTGCATGTCGATCAGAAATGAAAACCAAATCATCCATATGGCCAAGGGCACCTTTCAAGTAATCCAAAAACCACTCCCACGATAGGTTTTTTTCCGAGTCACCGTACCCAAAAGAAATTGGATAAACCTGTTCATTCCCATCTTGTGCAGTTGCAACAAACATTGTGCACCCGAATCTACCCTTTAAATGGGTACCATCAACGACAATAACTGGATGCATACACCTCTGGAATCCTCTGGCTGAGGCACCCAACGACATGAAAAAGTATAGGAATTTACCATTTTCATCGCACTGTAAGTCAGTAATAGTTCCGGGATTTTGTTGTTCCAACACGTAACCAAATGATGGCAGCAGTTGGAAGCTTTCCTCATGCGTTCCATATGACAATGACAATGCATACTCAAGGGCTTGATGTGCCTTACTGTACATTATTTGGATGCAATACATTGTTTTCATGTCGGCGATGATGTCCTTCGGATGCATTAGTCGACCATCCTGTTGCTGCAATCTAGGTGCAACCACTTCTCCAATTATGACTGCTCTAGCTTGTCGATAGCAGTGGTGAATCTCGTCCAATGGACAAGTGTGTTCGTCGATAAAACTTCTTACTTGAAAGTATGTCGTTTCATCTCTCCTAACCGCTCTTAACTTCCACGTACAGTTGTCCATCAAACAAACAAGATGTAATGTTGTCTTATTCGACCTTTTCACCTTCCACTCGAAGTTGTGCCGTATTACAAAATGCCCAACCAATCTCTTCAAATCCTTTTTAGTAGGAAAAAATTGACCTTTATATATCATGTTGGTAGGTTCATCTTCTACCAAGTTCCTGCTTCCACCCATACCAAATGAGTATGATTCTGCTCCTGGAATAACCCACGTTCTGGCATTCTCAGAATCAGTTGGAGTTACATCAGACAGGACCTCAAATGTTTCAACTATATGTACTGCAGTGGAACTACATCTGTGTACACGTCTTGCGCATCTTTGAGTTTCGAACGGTTCTTCATCTTCCTCATTGTTCGCTACATTATGCACCGGATGAAAATTTGACTCATTAGCCACCTCATGGATTGGTAAGTTATGAGGTTCATTGTTCCGCTCATTGTTCATGTCATTGTAGATCTCATTGTATTGATGGTTGTGCTGCCCAACATTCATTTCAATATGACAACCGAAATCATCATCCAATTGAGCTCCAACTATATCACCATGGTCGGTTACTTCCGGTGGGACACCACATAGGTTTTCCCTACCGTCAATCCCACTTCTTTCTGTGAACAACTGGTTGCTTCTGCCTGAAGATCGAAATTGTTGGGTGTTATCATGAGGAAGGATTTCTTCACCGATGACACCTCCTGCAGCCTTCTCAATTAAACTGACACATACTTGAGGGATTACCCTATCTTCCCCTAGTATAAACAAAACATCGTCGTCATTTCTTATAAATTTGCGACATGTGGTCCCGGGAACGATTGATATAGATTGTAGATCAACAATGTATTTGTTCACATCGTACTTCACAACGATTTGTGCGATCGACACCAGCTCTTCGTAAGTCATATTTCTGGACACATACATTCCTTGGTTATCGAAACCAAGAAACCTCTGACTTCCATCAGGTAATTGCTCCCATCGACCGTTGTAAGATATTACTATTCTAACCCGATCCATTGTCCTGTGAAAATCATCATCACAATCAATTATTAACAGATAAAAAAAAATACAATTACAAAAAAATCAAATGGATCGAGTACTTTATATAAGGGATCGAGAACTTTTTCAAGGGTTTGAGAATAATTTACAAAGGATCGAGAACTTATAAAAAGGGTTCGATTCTAGAACTTTTATTGAGAATATTTGTCAAACTATCGAGAACTTTTTATAACGGTTCGAGAACTTTTAACAAGGGAACGGGAACTTTTTGTAAGGGATCGAGAACATTTCAAACGGTTCGAGAACTTTTTAAATGGATCGAGAATATTTATTAAAAGGACCGAGAACTTTTATCAACGGATCGACAACTTTCAACAAGTCAACAGTGAACTTTTTCTAAGGGATCGAGAACATTTATAACCGTTTGAGAACTTTTTAAAGGGATCGAGACTATTTCTCAAATTATCGAGAACTTTTGTCAAGGGATCGAGAACTTTTAACAAGGGAACGAGAACTTTTTCTAAGGGATCGAGAACTTTTTAAAGGGATCGAGAACATTTGTAACTGTTCGAAATCTTTTTAAAGGGTTCGAGATCTTTTTAAAGGGATCGAGAACATTTGTAACGGTTCGAGATCTTTTTAAAGGGTTCGAGAATTTTTCCTAAGGATCGAGAACTTTTCCTAAGGGATCAAGCATTTTTTGTTGAGCATTTTTTTCAAATAATCGAGCTTTTTTTCAAACTAAACAACAGCTCGTTCCAATATAAAATAAGCTTGATTCATCTTTAAATTTTCTCGGTCACACAAGAAAAAAACATTCTAGTGCAGAATCTGAAATGGATACATTGATATCGAGGAATTGATACATTGTAAACCCACACAGAAATGAATGCAAATATCTGAAATGCTTAAAAGAAATAAAAGAAATTTAAGTGAAGATCATAAATATTTGTTACCTTCTACTGCAGAATCTTGAGAGGGCCGAGACTCAAGTTTTTCAGACAACAACTTTTCTAGGGAGATTCCAACGAGTTCAGAACGAGGCTTTTAAAAAATTTAAGTTTAGGTGTAATTTGGACAGTTCACCGTAATATGTGCCTTTTAAACTTAAGTTATTAAAATGGTGACATCATCACAACACACCTTAAAAAAGGTGATATATTTTACCATTTCCTCATGGTATTTCTGCATGTAATAGGAAAACATTGAAGATTACTTTCACCTGAAGACTTCATGTCAAGACGTTTGCATTACCTTAGAATGACTCTAATTAATCTAGTCAATTTATTGTGTTATGTAAAACATATTAAACCTTCCACGTAATTGATCTAATGAATCTTTTTACAGAAGATTTATCTAGTATGGATAATTTCTTTTTTCATTTTAATAAATCTGGCATGGATAATTGGTTTGTAGGCAAGAAAATATTATTGTGCTTGTAAAAATCTTTCACTTTAACACATGAAATGTTACCATAATATCAAGTGGAAATGGTGAGGAATGTCACCTTTTTTTTTTGTCTCTTGCAGTTATATCACCGTTATTATAAATTAAGTTTAAAAGGCACCTATTATGGTGAGATACCGAAATTGCCCTTAAATAATCGATTTTTTATTCTTTAAAAACTGTCGTCCAAAAAAGTTTTCTGAAAATCAATCAACTACTCCATTTTTTCTTCAGAAAACGAGCTCCATTCCAGATATTGCACAAGAAGGTAAATTAATATTTCTGATATTCATTTCCATTTTTCTTGTATTTCTGTGTGGTATAACACTGTATAAACATTTATGAACATGTTGTCTCAATTTTTTTATGTTTATGTTTGGGAGTTGTAAACTTTTAAAAAAATAATGAATGAACATGTATGCATATTTTTTTGTATATATATTTGGCCGAGTTGAGTTGAAGTGGTGCAAACATGTTTAAAATCTTGGGCATAAAAGCTGGAAAGCATTTCAAAAAAGATCGAAACATTTGAAAAAAAGCTCGATCAAATTATAAAAAAGCTCGATCCATAAAATAAATGCTCGATCCAAAAAATAGATGCTAGATACGTAAAAAAAAAACTCGATCCCTAAAAAAAAGCTCGATCCCTCAGAAAAAAAGCTTGATCCTTAAAAAAAAGCTCGATCATTGACAAAAAAAGCTCGATCTCTCACAAAAATAGCTCGATCCCTATTGAAAAAGCTCGATCCAGCATAAAAAAAGCTCGATTCCTCATAAAAAAACTCGATTCATATGAAAAAAGCTCGAGCCATATATAAAAAAGCTCAAGCCATATATAAAAAAGCTCGATGATGTACAAATAGAGCTCGGTTGAACAAAAAAAGCTAGACTCCGTTAGAAAAAACTCGATCATGTATAAAAAAAGCTCGATCAGTTAAAAAAAAACTTCATCTCTTACACTTTTGATTTTTGTTTAATCCTTTACAATTGTAAATTTAATATTAAATATATTTCTTAATAATGGTTTTTGATGATGGTTTTGACAGGACAATTGATAGGGTTAGAATAGTCATATATTACAACGGTCGATGAGAGCAATTACCCGACGGAAATCAAAGGTATTTAGGTTCCGATAACCAAGGTTTGTATGTGTCAAAGAATTTGAGTTACGACGAAATGGTGTCGATCGTGCAAACCATTTTGAAGTTTGATGAGAACAAATACAGTGATGATCTACAGTCTATATCAATTGTTCCTAGGACTACATGTCGTACATTTATAAGAAACAATGATGATGTTCAGTTTATGCTAGGGAAAGATAGGGTGATCCCTCAAGTATGTGCTAGTCTAATCGAGAGGCCAACATGAGGTGTCTTTAGTGAAGATATCCCTGATCGTGATAACACCCAACAATTTCGATCGTCAGACGGAAGCAACTAGTTGTTCACAGAAAGAAGTGGATTGATGGTCGGGAAAACATATGTGTTGTCCCACCGGAAGTAGCCGCCCATGATAATATACCGGGACTTCAATTCAACGATGTATTTGGTTGTCAAATTGAGATGAATGGTAGACAGTACAACCACCAATACAATGAAATCTACAATGACGTCAACAATGAGCAGAATACATCACTGAATGTTGGGCTGATTCATGAGGTGGATAATGAGGGCAATTTCAATTTTGTAGAAAATGTAGAGGACAATCAGGATGATGAAGAACCTGTCGAAACAGAAAGACGTGTAAGGCACATATTTAGTTCTAATGCACCAGATATAGCTGGGACCTCCGAGGGGAGGGCTAATGTAACTCCAGATGATTATGATAATGCCACAACATGGGTTATTCCAGGAGCAGAATCATACTCGTTTGGTATTGGTGGAAGCAGGAATTTGGTTGAAGATGAACCTACAAGCATGATATATAAAAGGCAATTTTTTCCAACGAAAAATGATTTGAAGAGACTAGTAGGCCATTTTGCAATGCGGCAGAACTTCGAGTGGAAGGTGAAAAGGTCCAATAAGACAACATTACATCTAGTCTGTTTGATGGGAAATTGTACGTGGAAGTTAAGAGCGGTGAGGAGAGATGAAGGTACATACTTTCAAGTAAGAAGTTTTGTCAACGAACACACTTGTTCGTTAGAGGAAATTCGCCGCCGACACCGATAAGCTAGTGCAGTCATAATTGGAGAAGTTATTGCACCTAGACTTCAACAACAAGATGGTCTACTCATGCGTCCGAAGGACATAATCACCGACATGAAATCAATGTATGGAATCCAAATCATGTACAGTAAGGCACACGCCGCCCTCAATTATACGTTGTCACTGACATATGGAACGCATGAGGAAACCTTCAAATTGCTTCTATCATTTGGTTACGTTTTGGAACAACAAAATCCCGGCACAATTACTGACTTACAGTGTGACGAAGATGGCGATTAGTGCCTCACTTAGAGGATTCCAGATGTGTATGCGTCCAGTCATTGCCGTTGATGGTACCCATTTGAAGGGACGATTCCGGGGTACAATGTTTGTTGCAACAGCACAAGATGGGAACGAACAGGTGTATCCAATTGCTTTGGGGTATGACGACTCAGAAAACAACCTTTCATGGGAATGGTTTTTGGATTGTTTGAAGGGTGCCCTAGGTCATATTGATGAGCTAGTTTTCATTTCCGATAGGCATGCAAGCATTGAAGCAAGGATTTCTAAAGTGTTCCCTTATGCCACCCATACCATATGTTGCTGGTACTTTGCTGAAAATATTAAGAAGCGATTTCATAGGAAGGATGTTGCCGTAATAATGAACAAAGCAGCCCGCGCATACACCGAGTTTGAATATAACCAGCATATGGAAGAGTTAAGAAACTTGCACTAAAATACATATGATTATGTAATTGATGCCGGTCCACACAAGTGGTCCCGTGTACACTGTCCGAAAAGAAGGTACAAGGTGATGACGATAAATGTTGCAGAATGCATAAACTCATGCCTAAAATTTTCACGCCAACTGCTTATATTGACTCTTGCTGAGTTCATTAGGAATATGCTGCAACGCTGGTTTCACGATCGCTATAGAGCTGCACAAACCATGCGTCATCAGTTGACTGACGTAGCACATATTGTGCTCTTAAAACGTGTGGAGAAATGTGGTTTTTTGACCGTAAATCCAGTAGACTAGAATATTTTCTCTGTCAAGCGGTATGGAAAACAGTGGACTGTTGACTTAGCCCGAAAAACTTGTACTTGCAACAAATTCCAAATGGATCCTTTTCCATGTTCTCACGCTCTTGCGGCGACACGGTACATTAATTTCAAGTTGTATTGTGAGGTGATTATTACTGAAACGTGAAGCTGATCGTTTTCAATGTTTTTTTACAGGGAGTGAAACTTGGACTTGACAACCTTGTGTTCGAACTACTACAAGAGACAGACACTTATTGACGCGTACTCGGTTCCTATTATGCCGGTGGGCCATCCTTCCACTTGGGTTGTGCCATCTGACATTGCTCAGAGGGTGATTTTGAATCCAAACTCCAGGAGACAAGCAGGACGCCCGATGGTGGGTCGCTATGTCTCGTCTTCGGAAAGGACACCTACATAATCCTGTAGAAGATGTGGACAACGAGGGCATAATTCCAGGAGATGTTCTAATCCACCTATTATTAATGAAGATACAAGCAGAGGTGTTCCCGATGAATACCACCGCAAGTGTACCATCTGTCATTCAATTGGACACAACAAACAGACATGTCCTAACATTGACTCTAATAGGGAATGAATGACAAAGTTTTGATCACATTGTAAACATTTGGAATTGTATCAGATTGTAATAATTTGGAATTACAATAATTACTTATTAATGAATGAATTAATATTTATGAATTAATTACATGTCTTTGTACATAAAAAATGGTAATATACAACCAATCACTAGGCGGGCCTGGAGTTACAAAAAATCTCTACAGCCATTTTCTCCCGAATAATCCCCATGTCGTCCTTTGACCAATCAAAAGGCCTTTGACCCGCCAGTAAGTACTCGATAAGTCTCAAAGTACGGGGACCACAGTTACCTCTGCAATTGGACACAGTAAAAATCGTTACTAATGGTTTTTAAATAATATCTAAGCACGTGAATGAAACAGAATGTCTTACGATTTTTTTTGTTAGAAGACTGTAGAAGTAGGGACCACGCTGAAGAACTTATTTTCCAAAGGGAACGGACGACGACCGCCTCGTCGTGCAGTGTGAAACCCCGGGTCATTCAACATGGACTGTAAAAACCACCGTAATGATCGAACATGCTGATTCCTGATATAATGAGGGACTTCCTGTCTCCAGTGGTCAAAAATGTCAATCTTCCCCAGAATTAGGTCGACGGTCACCACCAGCCAATGTTGGCCCCAACGTTGGCCGCCAACGTTGGCCCCCAACGTTGCACGGAATCAGGACCTGTAATAGTATGCATACGGTGTTAGGTCAGAATGTACGAACATTTTATTTCTTAAATCATTTCCATCATTTAACACTTACCAGGTCAACCTCATGCCATGGGCGGTTTCCATTCGTGGTTGCTCCACGGACCGTCAGAAGGTCCTCTTCCAACCATCTGGACTGTAACACATTCCACCTTGCCGTGGTCACAGCCCTGTGCGAATCACGAGGCATCATCCTCTCCTACATGTACAACATAAGTGGCTGTACATATAAGCATTGATAATATCCTTTTAATATTACAAAACCAGAAAATGCGATTCGATTCCAAAAAATTATAACTACTTACATAAAATTATGTATCCAACACATTGATACTCTGGTTGTACACATTGGGGAATCCCTGCTGACGCTTGCGAAGAATATGAAGGTATGCATCCATATGCTGACAAACAATAAAACCACTGTAATTGTTAACAATACAACATTACTTACAGAAACGTTAATATGAAAATCACGTAAGTACGTACCGTGTCCTCCAAGTCCATGAAGTTGGACTGCATACGCACGAACCATCCCGCGTCCATTAGTGCCAGCACGTCCACATCACGTCTGTTTAATGATTGAATTAGCTTAGCTTTACGTAAATTTGAATAAACATTAAATTTACAAGCATTTTTATTATAAAAAGTTGGGCTCACAGTTCCCCGTTGATGTTCCTCTTGAAGGCTTTGTATTCCGTAAGCTGGTCAACGTCAGCTAGTCCGTGGGGGTCAAAAATGTGTTCCACAGACTCGGGCCGTGTCCTCAACCTCTTTGGACGGCATGGATCTATGTAAGGGCTCATCAACTGCCATCTGCGCTTAACTATACGCTTCATGTGCGGTACTCCAGCCTCCGATGAGCTCTGGAGCTCGGTCGATGTGCTGGGCGGTGGAGGGGGCCGCTGAGCCTGAGTTAACATGCTGGGTGGGGAAGGGAAGGGGGCCGACACCGCCGACGTGCTGGGTGGGGGAGGGGACCGCTGAGCCGATTCAGACGTGCTGGGTGAGGAAGGGGACCGCTGTGGCTGAATTGATGTGTTGGGCGGTGGTGGGGACCGCTGAGCCTAAGTCAACATGCTGGGTTGGGGAGGGATGGGGGCCGACGCCACCGACGTGTTGGGTGGGGGAGGGGACAGCTAAGCCGACGCCTACGTGCTGGGTGGGAAAGGGGACCGTTGTGGTAGAATCGATGTACTGGGTGATGGGGGGGACCGCTGAGCCTGAGTGGACCCAGATAGGACAGCTGGGAGGTCCGACCCGACTGTTGTACGTGAACCAAGCCTACTATCATTGGTATGCGACTGAGGTTGCCTCTCCGGACCTACCCCCCCGATAGACGGGTCCTAACTATGTTGAGCGGTCATGTCTGTCTCCCTCGTATACCTATCAGTCGACCCTCCAGAACTAAAGTCTGGATCAGGAGGTGGGGGGCCATCCCTGTGTGTACGCATGGTCAACCCCTAAAGCCCCTGGATCATATCTAGTAACAATCGGTGTTGCTGCTGACGATCCTTATCACTCTTCCGGATCATATCCACAAACTCTAGTGTTGACGTTGTCGATCCTCGTCACTCTTCCGGAGGGCTTCACGCACATCGTTCAACATATCTACCCACGGAGCCTGAAATCATGTCTACATTGTTAGTAAAAAACTATCATCACGTGTTAATAAAAAACACTAAACTTTGTTTTCAACTTACCTCTCCATCACGTCCAACGCCCCCACGGGAATCTCCTACAGATGTACCATGTCCGGGGGTGGAAAACCGAACCCGCCTATCCTATGCCTTTCTCGTTGAGGGTCTATCTCATATCTCTCACTGTCACTGGGCCTTAAACCCCCAACAGCGGGCTCAGATCCCTCATTGTCACTGGTCATGTTTGTTAAACCCCCACCCTCTATACCACTGATCCCGCCAAAGGTAGTCTGATCAGGGACCAGAGGCGGCATATCATCCATGTCATCTTCTACATACAGGCTCCCCCTATCGTCTAGCCAGGCATAGTACAGTGCCTGTCTCTCAGCTGGTGTCGGCACCAGCTCCCTCAAAAGCAACCGATGGATGATACCACCGGAAAACTTCATCTCCCGATGCATTGTCAGGAAATGCCCGAAACATGGCGCCATGAACCGACATCGGTCTTCATCTGCAAATTCTATAGGGACACGGTTCAACGCGTCGTCTATATGGGCAAGGGCATCAAAATGGTTGTGTCGAGTCAATTTACCCTCGTACCAGTCTCCTTCTGGAGTTTTAAGCGAATCCCTCAACCTAATTCTCATCTGCAATGTAACAGAAATACAACATCATTAAACATAACAAATTTCGTAACCAAAATTAAAAGTATCGATCAAATGTCAAAACAGTTCGGTCCTAAAATAAAAAGGCTCGATCCCAAGAGAAAAAAGCTCGACCATTTTCAAAAAAATCTCGATCCTATGACAAAAATGCTCGATCTCATGACACAAAAGCTCGATCCAAGAGAAAAAAAGCTTGATCCAAGAGAAAAAAAGCTCGATCCAAGAGAAAAAAAGCTCGATCCAAGGACAAAAAAGCTCGACCCTTTAAAAATAAACTCGATTCTATCAAAAAATGCTCGATCCTATGTAAAAACAGCTCGATCCTATGTAAAGTAAGCTCGATCCCATGGTGAAAAAGTTCGATCCAATGTAAAAAAAGCTCGAGCCTATTGAAAAAAACTCGATCCCTTTCAAAAACGCTCGAATCCTTTTTAAAAGAGCTCGATCCATTTCAAAAAAGCTCGATTCCTTTTAAAAAAAGCTCGATCCATTTCAAAAAGGCTCGATCCCTTTTCAAAAAAGCCTGATCCCTTTCAAAAAAGCTCGATCCCTTTAAAAAATACTCGATCCAATTCAAAAAAAAGCTCGAACCTATTGAAAAAAGCTCGAAACCTTTTTAAAAAAGCTCGATCCCTTTCAAAAAAACTCGATTCCTTTTCAAAAAGCTCTATTCCTTTCAAAATGGCTCGATCCCTTTTCAAAAAAGCTCGACCCTATTGAAAAAGCTCGATTCCTTTCAAAAAAGCCCGATCCCTTTCAAAAAAGGCTCGATCCAATTCAAAAAAAGCTCGACTTACCAAAACCTAATTTTCACGAAAATAAAAGCTCGACTCAATAAATAAGTTCGATTTTCTTGCAAAAAATCTTGATAACTCAGATTTCATCTTCCTCAACTAATATTCAACCAAATTACAAACCCTAATCTAAACTACAACCATTCGCACATCTCTATTTTAACCGGTTTCTACAATTCCTATCAACAAAACTCAATTCTAACATGTAATGCAAGTTAACAACAACAAAAACAATGAAAAAAAAATTATCTTACCTTTCTCAATCGCATCTCTTCCGGTCTTTCACGGTCGATTAGTTTTCCGTCGGTTTGACTGTTGCTTATCTCTGACTTTGAAAACGACAACTTCCTCACTGTTTTAGTATTTCGGGGTATTTTTGTCTGAACACGTTAAATGATGTCTTTTAAACATACATTAGTAAAATGATGATACTTTTACACTACCCCAAATAGTGCCAATAATTTTTTGACCCTTAATATCGATCATGAATGATGCATGCACGCTAAGACTAACGCAGAAAACAAGATAGTAGTCCAAAAAAAACAGAATCTAAACTACTAATTAATATATATAATGTTTTTTTTTTTTACACAAATTTTAACAGTATGAAGAAATCAAAACTAGACAAAACAGAATTTATTAACATGAAAAAAGAAATGAAAAGAAAGAAATCGTCCAAATTCTGAAATAAATTTGAATAGTCCCAACTCCCAAGAATGTTCAAAAGTCATTATAACTCATGAATATCTCTCATATTCCTTGCAGCTACGTGCCTATACCGAATGGAACCTCTGTCATAATTGATAGTCTTATAATTCTTGGATTATGGTGTAAGCGTTTTATATATAAAAATAATTAAATCTCATATTGTATTAATAAATATGAATAGACAAATATTTGGAAATGAAGCGGAAACTTTTCAATTCGTAGAGAATCTTAATCCCCAAATCTATAATAGCGTAATAACCTGAAAAGAACACTAAAAAGTCTTCTACTCTCTTCTTACATTTCTCAGATTGTCTAATAGAGAGATAGTTCTGTAACACGCACTATGATTGAGTAGGTATCCCCTATAAATAGTATAACTTATGAGAATCCTAACTCATAAAAGGATTCTCAAATTTAATAGGATGCTAGTCCTAAAAGAACCAGACCCACACATATACAATAGCTCATATCATATCCTACATATATTTAATGTAGTTAATATGCATTAAGCCTAACAAATATTGATTACAACCAATCAGGCTCAATCCGGTCAATTCTCTCTTGTTTAAACACTCCAATCAATTCGGTTTTTATAAAATCAAAATATAATGTCAAATGTTACTCACAATTTTATTAATAAAAACCTACAATCTCTCACTTGAGCTACATAGACATTATTATTTTAAATTAAAAAATTCATTTTAAAAAACGACGCTATGAATTGACAACAATAATATATGGCCGCAAAGAATGTTTAAGAGAGTAACATCTTCCTTCCCCTTAGTTCAATAGAACCTCAAGTATCCAGCTACAAAGATCATTAAATCTTTAATCAACGTAAAACCATACGTAATCAAAATACCCTTAACTCTACCTACCCGAGTAAAATGGTATGTATGTGTGATATGGAAATTTCATACAAATGTGATCATCATGCCTATTTCCATATAAGTCCAGCTTCGTATAATGCGAAACAGCTTAAGATTAAAACTTAATTTCTTAAGCATCTTACACTCATTTGTCAAACATTTTGACCATAAGTTAAACCTCCCTTATGACGGACAAATCCTTCTATCTTAAGTAATGTTCACTTATCGGTGAAAACTTTATAACTTATGAGTAAATTACCCCCTCAAAACTAAAAGCTTTAAGATTTCCTGTCATAACCAAATATCTATGTACACACAATAACAAATATGATAAACATCTTAACATATATATACACTACATTCTCAAGAATATAAAACAAACATCTATAGAATAAATACAGTTAATCTAATAAAAAACAACCCTCACTAACCAAACACATCAAAAATATCAATCATTTAATGCAGGATATAACATGTTCCACAAACCTCCGGTGTCAAATATCTTGATTAGTGTATCAATAGTTATTTTACATGTGGCTATTAGAAACTTGCAAACCTTAAACGTACTCAACCACTATAATATCCAAATAATTAAACCTCTGAGATCTCTTATCATATTCAGAGAAAATAAATAGAATGAAATTATCACAATGAGATATTAAGATTTTAGTCTCTCTGGTTTGCGTTTATCTGGATTTGATCCACTAGTTTTTGAAATTACTAACTTTAGTCATTCTGTGAAAACAAACGGACTGACATTGTCAGAGCATATAATGACCGAAATACCCTTAATGAAGGTTTCTGATAAAGGTCAATATGGTAATTTATATTTAATTAAATAACAAAATTAATAATTGAAAAAAAATTGATTTAATAAAAAAACTAATATTAAAAAATCAAATTTAAAAAAAATAAAAAAATCTCCCATTCATACCACGTTTCTCTCTGTCAATCACCAGATTCAATACCATCCTTCATCATCTAAACATTAAACAACAAACCCAGAACTTAAAAAATTCAGAACTTCCAAAATAAAAAATAAAAAAAATCTACCATTCATCATATCAACACCACCGAACCCAGAACTTCCACCATCATCACCAAACTTAGAACCCAGCCACACCACACCAAAATTCATTGTCAACACCATCAAACCCAGAATATTATCATCAATACCAAAATCGCAATCAAAATCGAAATCAAAACCAAAACAAAAGCCAAAACAAACTCAGAAAAACCACCACAAACCCAAAAATCACCATCCCTTATCTTCTCTCTTTTACAGAAAACTCCCAAACAAGAAAAAAATAATCCAAAATCGAAAGACAATCACCAAAATATAAGGAATAAAAATTGAAATTGAAAAAAAAAATCTATCAAACACAAACTCAAACCTAAAACATATAAAATCCAAACTCACACGAACACGAACACCACCATTTCACCGTCAACCACACCCACCGCCAGATTCTACAATCCAACGAACCAAAATCCAAAAAGAGAATAAAGGATAAAAAAAAAACAGGAAACAAACAAGAAAGTGATCCCGGAGGTGCCGAGAGGAGGAAAAAGGAGGGAGACAAGCCAGAGGAGGTTGATGGCTTGCAGATCTGCTCGCGGAGGAGCAGATCGTCCACCGTCGCTAGAACAATATTTTTGGATTTGTGGGTGCTTTTCTATTTTTGGATTTGTGTTTTGGGATTGAAATGAGTATATTTTTTATTTTTGGATTTGGGATTGAAAGATATCGGGTTGTGTGATTGTTGGGTTCTTATTTTTTATTTGAGTTTGTCTGTTTGTGTGATGAACTGATGAAAGAAAAGAGAAAGAGATGAGGTTGAAAGAAGATGATGATGAGTGATGACGGTGGGATGAGCTGGAGATTTTTTTTGTATAAAAAAAAAATCAATTTTTAAAGGATGGGTGATGAATGCTGTTGATGGGTAATGAGACGGAGAGATAAGAAAGAGATGAGAATATGAGATAGAGTTGATGAGTTATTTTTGTTTTAATTTATTTTTTAATTTTAAATTTTTTGTTTTCATCGACTTCCGATCAACAAGGGTAATATGGAAAATGTGACGAAAGCGTTTAGAAGCTTGTCAAATTTCCCATATTGCCCTTGTTGACCTAACGGAAGTCAACAAAAATTAACGAAATTTGACGGAAAGGACTCGAATTTGTATTGTCAGAGAACTAAAATACTAAAGTTAGTAATTCCAAAAACTAGTGGATCAAACCCAGATAAACGCAAACTAGAGTGACTAAAATCATAATAACCTTTATCACAATCTACCTCAAAATCTGATTTCATAATTAAAATTCTTTAGAGTTGCAATATATAAAACCATATATTTCTATAAACATACATATATGTGAGCATGAAACAATTAACCTCTACAAATACGATGAAACCTCCTTTTTTTATTACTATCTAATGATACATGTCAAATTGGTTTGAAATCTACTTACATCAAAATATCATTTACAGATACATATATGATCTTTCTTATTAGAACGCTTCAATTTACTTGGAGGAATTAAAATTATGTAAGTTTATCACTTTTATCAATAGGTACCTCAAACAAGTACACTTTTATCAATAGGTACCTCAAACAAGTACACTTGTAATCATACATAACCCTTTAAGTGCTCTATTAATATATTTTCTTAATAGCATTATCAAAATAAGTTTGTTCGAGATTTTCACCATGAAATACTAGAGATAAAATTCTTAATGTCACACAAATGACAACATAGAGCACATATAAAATAAACTTACTCCCACTGACCCTCAGTTATGTCTAATGACAAAATAGAGCCTTTAACAAGTCTTAAAATGCTACAACATTATTAAACTAAACACCATTGTCTGAAAACTTGATTAACTATGTCAATAAAGTCTTAAAGTATGCAAACTTAATACTAATTTACAAGTAAAACATTCAACTCATAAATCTGACCACATAACTTTCAATATTTAAGTTGAAAATATTATTACCTTGAAAAATCATTTACAACCAATTAGTTTACAACTGTCTGAAAACTAAGTCAGAAACCAAACTTCAATGATATCCAAAATTACAATTCAATAAACATGACATTTATTCGATATGAATATCACAAGCACAAGATTTCTTCCTTAAACGCAAGTCTTTGAAATTATACATTTTTAACACTCCCCCCCCAAGAATGTATAATGCATAGATGCAATTATTCTTATAAATAAAATAGACCATATATATTCTATAAACTATTAATAATAGTTTCTAACATTTGCAGTTATATCCTTATATTTTATGAGATCACTTTTTATTACAATTAATCAAAAGACTTAAAATCGAGAGTTTACAAATAATCAAAATGCTCTACGAATCAATTATCTTTATTCTACATTTGGTCATGTGATTAAAATAATTATATTTAAGCTGTAAGAACAATCATCAATTTAATTCTAAAACCTAAAAGTAGAATTTAGAATACGAAAAGAGTTCAAAGATCCATAAAGATTATTATTTACAAAAATCACCATATAACTCACTAGATGAAAATCATAAGCAAGAATCTATTATCTTAAAAATTGCTTATGCCATTTTTTTTTGTTTTAAAGAATTATTACGATAAAATAACGAGTAAGGCTACACATCTCATCTATAATCCCACCATTTCCATCCTAACACATGTGATAGTCGATGTGTCACTTGATGAGTGGATACACATTAATTATAATTTATCTCACTTACTCATATATCCACTCAATAATTAATGTATATTCACTCATCAAGTGGCACATCAATTGTCACATGTGTAGGTATGAAACTGTTGGGATTATAGGTGGGATGTTTAACATTATTCTAAAATAATTCAATAAAAAAATAAACAAATTCCATGATTCAAACAATCCATACAATCAGATGCAATTGTGTGCGTTGTTCATAGCAAGTGAGACTGTGGTTCTCCATTCAAATACAAACTTGGACAACATGTAAAATCATCACACAATTCATATATGGGTTTAATTAATAGCAACAATAATTTAACTCAATTAATCCAGTGTGTATAAAAGCAAAATACAGATACGAAATCAAAATCATTCAACCTGTACAACAATACGATTGGCTTTGATTCCACTGTAAGCATTATATGTAAAAATAATTAAATCTTGTATTGTATAGATAAATATGAATAGACGCATACCTAGAAATGAAACGGAAACCATTCAATTCGTAGAGAGTTTTAATCCCTGAATCTATAATAGCGCAATAACCTGAAAAGAACAATAGAAAGTCTTCTACTCTCTTCTCACCTTATTCAGACTGCCTAATGAGGAGACATTTCTATAACACGCACTATGAGTGAGAGTAAGAACCCCTTATAAATAGTATAACTTTCTAGAATCCTAACCCATAAAGGATTCACAATCCTAATAGAATGGTTAATCATAAAAGGAATATTAGGCTCATACATATACAATAGTTCATATTATATCCTACATATATTTAATGTAGTTAAGGTGTACCAAACCCAACAAATATTAATCATAACTAATCAGGCTTAATCCGGTCAACTCTCTCTTCCTTAAAGACTCCAATCAATTCGGTTTTCATAAACTCAAAAAATAATATTATATGTTGCTCATAATTTTATTAAAAAAACTTACAAATGGTTCTTTCAAAAAACAAATCTTGGATAATGGTGAAAAAGTTAGTTAAAATAAACATGGAGATGATGAGGCCCAAAGAAAATCATCAAGAAAGAGATCTCTCTTTTTCATTGCCTTTTTTTTTCAGTTCCTCAGAAAAAATTGCATATTAAATTTCTTAATTTAAAAGATCGAATATGTAATTTCAAAAAATAAAATGAAATATATAACCAAAATCAATCATGAATGTGGTAATACAAATGCAAGAAATAACACAAGAGTAGTCCAATAAGATAACAATCTTTAAAGAAGTTACAAGAAGTTTCAGTACTCCAACTCATGCAAGGATTTCCCATCTAATTAAACATAAAAGAAAAAGACGCAAATCTTGTAGTAGAATATATACTAATATCAAAAGTGAGTGATGGTCTCTTAGATTGTTGCAGCTATACACGGAGTGGATTCATCTCATTGTTGACTAATTGTGCAAATAAAGTTGGATAAGAAAAGTAGGTAATTGAGGCTCATAAAAATCATCAAGAAAAAGGTCTTCCATCAATGCAATCTTATTCGTCGTAGCTTTCTTTTACGGTTTCTCCAAAAAACAATGAAAAGGATGCGGCTCGTTATGGTTTGCCATTAGTAATTCTTCCAATTCTTCTTCATCAGCAGTTTCAAAAGATGGCTGATCAACCGCCATTAGTAGTTCTTCCAATTTTTGTTCATCATCAGTTTCAAAAGATGTAGATCAACATTACTGTTGAGGGGCGTTTCTTCTTCTAATTCGCTGGCATTTTCTTCAAAACATAAAAAATAGTTATCCAAAATCTTCTATACTTGATAATCATCATATTCAAACTCCTTTTCATCTTCTATAAATACATGATCAATAATGTTGACTTTACAACACCCAACGTCATGTTGTTTGCTGCTCATGCTTGATATTCGAAAATTGAATATATATAGACTAAAAAAACCTAGGGAAAATCTTAACCCTGCAAGAGAAAATAATCCTAAAACCCCATAAACAAAGAACTACTGATTAGTGTTAAATGAATGTTAATTTGCATTTGTGTATATATAGAGTTGATGTTAATATATTTGGGTATGGGTTGGAGACCCATTATATACCCAAGTGGGCCAAGAACACAAGTAATACATGGAAAGCCCAAAATCCATGTAATCCAAACCCAAGCTCAAGCCCATGCCTATGACATATATGCAAAGCCCAAACACAAGCCCAATGAACAGTTTTATGCTATATATACATGAATGTTAGAGACTGATTAAGACACACATAACAAGACACACATAATAACGTGAATGTGTGTGTGACTGTGTCTAAGCATTATATATGTGTATGGGAAAACATTGTTTGTAAAATGCAAAGCTTGTGTGTGTTGTGCAATGCAAAGGCATATGTGTGTGTAAGAGAGTATTGCATGAAATAATGCATGTGTGCATGTGTTCAATAGAGAACACAAAAATCTAGAGAATAAAAGCACAAGAGAGATGTGGAGAAAATCTGTAGAATTTTCTCCCATCTATAATCAAAGTGTGGGTAACATGCATTGTGATTAGAGGGGACTTTCCGATGATGTGATCATCCTCCGACCGGTGATTCAGTTCCAGGTGTTCGATCCCTGCTTCCGTTGAAATTCGGATTTTCGATGGTGAACGGTAATCCGAATTCGTTTTGTTTATATCTAATATTATTTACATTGATATCAGAGCATGATTGAGATTGTATTCTGGTAGAAATGTCATGCTTAGGAATTGCTTTCACGTTTTGATTGCTTCACAATTCAATAATGGCATAACACCACACACTTGTTATATTTCGTTTTAGATGGCATGATTGTATACATATATATGTGCTTATATGTTCTGGAGATTCTTGCCATGATTTAACTTCAAAATTAAGAGAATTTTGAAGAATTAAAAACGAAACCCGTGACTGTTATGGGGTTCGAATTTTATTGTCATTTTTTTGTTTCTCTGCGATCTTGGTACCATTAGATAGAGCCTTTTGATATATTTCCAACGATAGGTCATTTGCATAATTTGGTTATGAAACGAGGGAGAAAAACGATTTCTAAATTTCATGCAGTGGATTAAATTCTGGAAAATTGTTTATTCTTGAATGTGGGCGAAGAACATGAAGAACATGTTCCACTCTCCTATGATCGGAGAGTGTATTTCACTCCTAACCCAAACGTTATAATTAAGGGCATAAATGGAATTATAATTAAATTTGGAGTCGGATGGTGGTGGTCCCATGATCGGAAAAGTATGGGAAGACGGCTCGTGCATCACACTCTCCACCGGCGCGAGTGGGCGTTGGGCACAAAAGGCTTGGGTGATTAATATGTTAACACGTGGATCTCTTAGAAAATGCCACATGTCAAGTGGTGTGTCATTGCGACACGTGTCCTAGTGACAACAAGACACGTGTCGTTTACGTGGACGAAGGAAACCGTTGATGGTTTCTGGCCACCGGGGAAGTTTCCGGCAACGGTTTTAGACGTTTGGAACAGTTACCGGTGCCATGTCATCACCGATCGGACCGGTTTCGGTACACTGATCGGCACGTTTTCCGGTGACTTTTCTGATGGTCGATGAATAGTTCCGGTGATGTTTCCCGGCGACCAAAGGTTATTTTCCGACGATCATGAGTGGTTTTCCGGCGACCGATGACGGCTTTCCGGTGATAAAAAATACATTTTTATTTTTAGTTTTTTTAAATTTCAATTTTTTTTTATTAATTTCATCGATGTGTTTCACTCTAATGGGAGCTGAATTAATGCCCTATAAATTCCGGATGAGATTTTTAATAAGACGGATTCAAGCACGAATTCAAGTGACAATTTTTTGTTTGGATTCTAATGACAATTTCCAGTATGATTTTTGGTGACGGTTTCTGGTTACGGTTTTCGATGTCGATCTCCGTTACGATTTTCGATAACAGTTTTCGATACAGATTTCAATGATGGTTTCCGGTGGCATTTTCGGCCACCGTGAATTTTTCCAGTAGGACTTTTAGCACTGTTTTCTAACGGTCATGGAATTTTCCTACAAAAAAATTGGCCACCGAAATTTAGCTTCAGTAGGAGCTATGTATATTGAAAGACCTTCGTTTAAAATTCTCCGTCTAATTAATTATGCAATCAGGAAAAAGACGTTTGATTAGAATATACATTGGAAATGTATAAGGTCATTAAAAGACAATTTTTTCTAAATGAGTTAGAAAAATTTTAGAATAAATCTGCATTATCTCATATGTCTTAATGGAGAAGATTTCATAAATCTTATTAATGACATATAGCCGCAGTCAATGACTCGTGCTTTTATGTGGAGAGATGCAGTAGATAGTCTTTTAATGAAATTTCCCAAAGAGTTAATAGATTTATAAGGTTGAAAAAGCTAGAGTAAGGTACCACGATGTATTTTGGTCATATAGTGTGTGAACTAGAAATCTTAGAGAAGCGTTACATTCTTGGGAATGTGAGGCGATCTACTACATCCGCAATGAATATTCATAGAGCTAGGCACATGAGTTATTGCACACGCGAAAGATGATCAAATATTTTGAGAAAATGACAATTAGATTATTTGTGAAGACTCAGAGAGTCTTTCTCATTGATGATCGATATAAATATGAAACGTATAGAATGAATAGCATGCAAAATCACGTATTTTGAGAAAATACTGTGGTTTTAATAAACGGTTCTATAGTAAATAATTTTGGTTTATTTACTTTGTAGTAAAAACGGTTTGACCCATAAAATATTTTGTTGGGACTCATGCATTGTATTATTATGTTATTTATATGATCACTTGTTTTAGGAATTCTAAATTGTTGAGTACAATATTAGAATTAGAATTTTGTGCAAAGTACTAAATTAATGATGATTAAATTTTTGGAAACGGATGGTAATTAGACGCTTTGATGACTTTTTCGATTTTGTTCCTTAAATTGTTTCATCATTTGTTCGGTCAACGTTTGCAGCAAAATTAAATGTGTGTATTTTTGAAAATTAATATGCTTGCATAGTAGATTGTATGTCTCTACATAGATTAGCATAAAATATAGATTATATATCTATAATATTGTGGCCAATTTGATTGCGATAAACTAAGTCTTGTAATCTTGGGAATAGATACGAAAAGATTTAGTGTATTTTAAGAGTATGAAACTCTTGAGACTATAACATGAATCATGATTGAACTTCGGCATAGTACTTATTGCTCGACATACAAGATGTGAAGGCTTATCAAGCCATAAGTTAAATTACTCGCATCATGTTGCGGAGTAAGTTAAATAGTAATTTCACATGTATGTTTTACAAGTACAATATGATTTTAGTAAAGTGGTTTACCTTTCAGAGTTTTGTCTTGAAGGGAAATTTTTAGTAAGATTTTGAGTACTAAAATTTAGTATGTACGGTATCAAGTTTTATAGTACTTATAAGAAGCACCAAAATTAGTGGCAGTCTCCAATAAGAATATAAAACATGATAAACCGACTAAATGATCTGATCTCTTTTGATAGTTGGAATATATATAAAATTAATATGGCACGTTTCAATCGTGTCATTTTAGTAGTAGAAAATGAGCGCCTAAAGGCGGCTTAGGATTCTAGCCAATTTATATGAAAGATTCCAACTTGCATAAAACTTTTAGTTTTGAGCATATTAGTGGAAATAGTTATTACCAAAAGGAGAAGAGAATATAATCATAACCACTTAATCCTAGATCGGAATATGCAAGAAGTTTAGGGATAATGAATTGAGGAAGAACACAACTAAAATAGCTTGTTGACGTTGTGACAAGCTGGGTCTTTTTCACTTATAAATGCGTTGGGTCGAAAAAAGTAAAACCCAAACTTAAGAATTTGTTAAGTTATGCTTAAGTTTCTAGTTAGGTATTTTCTTTTGAATCTCATCTATTGTGGACGGTGGATAAGTAAAGACATACCATTCAATAAGAAACTGTAAATCATTAGTTGAGTAAAGTTAGATTATAAGAGACAAGATGTATATGTGTTAGAACAATTTTAGAGTTAAATACCTACAAACTGGGTTTGCATGGTAGCCTAAATTTAGACTCCATGATGTTCTAATATACACTTGAGATCTAACTGGGTTTTAATGTCCAAGGTTATCCTCATTGATTCGGGTTATCATTAATGATCATGATGGTTATATGAATTTAATTTGCTAAAATTATATTCATATGGTACTTGATAATTTAATGGTTTTATGGAATTATACGTCAGTAGAGACAGTTATAATTTTGTTTGTTTTCAATCATTACAATGGTAATGGTGAGGATATTTTAGCATGCTAGATTAAGTCATGTTGAACTAGATAAAATGAGTATATCAGTCAAGTAGGACTAATTTGACTCATTTATCTTAAAGGTCATGCAAATTATCTAGCAAGAAAAACAACTAGAAAACCATTTAATAAGGAACTAGATCAGGAATTCCATTGCAACTAATTCATAATTACATTTGTGATTGAATGAGTGTAAAGACTAGGTTGAAATTTCATATCTAGTTACATTCATTAATATCTTTAGATGTCTCGGTCATATCTATTTGATCTCTCATAAATCGAAAGCATTGGATGGCATTCAGATTGTTTGGTTGAGGACCATATTAGATGATAAACTTTTTGAGTTTTAAAGAATAAACCGAGTACGTAAATATCTTTCTGAACAGTTCAAGGAATTGTTTAGTAAGAAAGATATAAAAAAGATATAAAAAAGATATTTATTTATTCCTTGGATTTTGCAACAAATTGTGTAGCGGAAATAAGGAATTAAATACTGTTGGAAATGGTTAAGTCTGTGATGGTGCATGTGAATTATTTAGTATCTTACTAGAAGATATGATAATTGCTACCGACTTTCTTAATCATGTTCCATTTTAATCAAACACTTCTACACCATATGAATTCTGAACAGGTAGGTAGCTTGGTCTGACTAATCTACAGCCCTAGGGGTATGAAGATTATGTTTATAATCCATCTTATAGAAATGAGAAATTGGATGCAAGAAGAGAATTTGTATCATTATTTGATACTCTGTGCATTCCAAAGGATTAAATAAACGATGGTGTATAATTAGATAGAAGTGTGACTGAATTTGAATCACAAGATGTCATTATTAGAGAATGAATTTCTTAGCAGAAATGAATTTCTTAGTAGAAATGAATTTAATATAGATATCTAATTTAGAATTAGATGATCTGTGTTAATATGCGAGTGGCGGTAAATTAAAATTTAACTTGATCCTCCATCCCTAGTGGGAGTGGAATTCTAAATGGATCTTTCATCCCTAGTGGAAGTGGAAGTGGAAATCTACACCCTAGTAGGAGTAGAAATCCTCATGGATCTTTCATCATTAGTGGGAGTGAAACAGCTGTTAAATCAGCCACTGTAATAATTTACCAACTCGTGGACATAATCACCAAATTATCCCATTTCATCTTTCGGAGATTGAAAGGGAATTTTTTAATGATTACTTCACTTGACAGTGATGAGCCAAAGATTTTAGAATTGAGCTATCACTTATATCTACTAAGTGAATATATGAATGAAAGCAATGGAAGGGGAGATGGAGTATAGTAAATGATCATGTCCGGGACTTGATTCACTTACCGCCTGGTCATTAGACCGTTATGAACGTATGGATTCTATATATATCATATGTAAGGCTGAAAGTACTAATGAGAGGTATAAGGTGTGATTAATCGCAAATGAAGAAACTTATTCTTTGGAAGTAAAGTTTTATTCTATATGCCTTATTTTAGCACTAGTCATATATTTGAACCTGAAATTACATCAGATGGATGTAATGATTGTACTTCTCGATAGAGAACTAGAGGAAGAGATTTACATGGAGTTGCCTGTAAATTTTTCGTTTCAAAAGATCAAGAGCGCATAAGTGTGTTTGCTTGATTAATGTATGGTTTGAAACAATCCTCTAGAAAGTGGTATCTTTTATTTCATCAAGCTGTAATGTTTTATAGATTACTGATGACTAAAGATAGCCATGGTAAGTACACTAAACAGGTTAAGGATAATTTTTATATTATCTATATATGTGGACTATATGTCTTGGTTAGAAATAATGAAGAGTTTGTAAAACCATAATGAAATGGTAATTCTCAAATTTCTTTGAGATTTTATATGAGTAATGTGGCTTATATATATTAGGAGTAATAGTTGATTCGAAATGAGCAATTATAGGCTCATAGATACTCCTATTATGAAATTACAAACTCTTATCCTCAATGTTTACATTGAAACTCTATATGATCAAGTTATTAATTACAAGTTATTAATTACAAGTTCCTCATGTTAGTACTATACATAGTCTCATATACATTGTTATATGTACAAAGTCTATCATTAGTTACGTCGTAATATTGGTGAGTGGACACCAATATAATCCTTGATTACTGAGATGTTGTCAAGAGGATTATGACATACCTTGAAAGTACGACTAACTAATAAGTGTACATTGTGATATGTACAAGGCCCAATATAAATTATGCTACAAAAATTGGTAAATGTATATCAATATAATCCTAGATTTAGAGGATTATGATATAACTTTAATAGTAAGGGAATTTACCGTTAATACTAGCATATTTACACACATAATGTAATAAAAATATGTCGTCAGGTTGAGACCAGCATTCTTACACATGCGATTGCCTCAGTTGCTGAGATAGCAAGCTGAGATGAGACATATATATATTAGAGAATATGTAGGATATATTCTCGCGGAGCTAGTATATATGAATATGTCGCCTTGAATTTGTCAAGATAAGGTTCACAATAAATATACTAATATATTTTAGAACCGATCATGATAGACTCCACTATCATTGATACCTGATTCAAGCCAGATATGAGATCTTAATATGGCGTCAGAGAGAGGCGAGCTTTTAAGAACTCAGGTTAGTCACAAGAGTTGTGGCTAGATTAAGATCTGTACAATGAATAATATAAAGACATATGCATTCTTATTTAGAATGAAATTCACTGTAACACGTGTTTCATACCACGTGTGCTCTTTGTGACCGATGTAGAAAATGAGAAAATGAGAAAATGAGAAAATGAATCCCTGTTTCCTCATTGTGTAAGTTCCATTGAAGTTTTACGTTAACTTCAAACAGTGTCCTTATGACCATTCACTTTATCTTGAAGTGATGGGATAATGGTAGCACATTTAGCGTGTTATTTCTATGGCTATGATAATTCAGCCTATGGGGCACGTCTAGGGTAGCAGTTGTTCTGGAGACGGAGAGATAGAGATGAAATGGGAAGATTTAATGAATTTTTATTTGACTTATGTATTCACCGGTCGACCAATTGTATTTGTTACAATTGTGAATACATGAAATGTGATAAAGTCAAGCATAGCTTTTGAGAGATCAAGTATGCTTTAGACTGATAAAAATTATAAATTAAATCTAGGATACAATAATGTACAAAATTATCTCTTGTAAATAGAGAATTTACATTTGAGATTGTTAGCTCCCTTATATATATATATATATATATATATATATATATATATATATATATATATATATATATATATATATATTGATTGTTCATAGGTCACACGATGCATTTACCCATATGAACACTTTTGATAATGATGATAATACTTGTGTTTAAAATGTTTTAAAGGCTCCTCTGTATATATCACATCTTATGCCATTTGGGGAGTGACAAATGTTGTAATAAGGTTGCACCTATGATGGGCTTGTGGTGACTTAACTATATTGGCCCCACTTATGCGAGTGGGAGATGTTAGTATATTTGGGTATGGGTTAGAGACCCATTATAAACCCAAGTGAGCCAAGAACACAAGTAATACATGGAGAGCCCAAAATCCATGTAATCCAAACCCAAGCTCAAGCCCATGCCTATGACATATATGCAAAGCCCAAACACAAGCCCAATGAGCAGTTTTATGCTATATATACATCAGTGTTAGAGAATGATTAAGACACACATAACAAGACACACATAATAACGTGAATGTGTGTGTGGCTGTGTCTAAGCATTATATATGTGTATGGGAAAACATTGTCTATAAAATGCAAAGCTTGTGTGTGTGTTGTGCAATGCAAAGGCATATGTGTGTGCAAGAGAGTATTGCATGAAATAATGCTTGTGTGCATGTGTTCAACAGAGAACACAAAAATACAGAGAATAAAAACACAAGAGAGATGTGGAGAAAATCTGTAGAATTTTCTCTCATCTATAATCAAAGTGTGGGTAACATGCATTGTGATCAGAGGGGACTTTCCGATGATGTGATCGTCTTCCGACCGGTGATTCAGTTCCAGGTGTTCGATCCCTGCTTCCGCTAGAATTCGAATTTTCGATGGTAAACAGTAATCCGAATTCGTTTTGTTTATATATAATATTATTTACAGTTTAGGTTTTACTTCTTGTAATAGGAGATGGTTTCTTAATTTACTACTAAATGGACTTGTCTATTTCGTTTTCAGCCGTCCATTTTTTTTTATTTTTTTTTGATGTACTACATGTGGTGGGGACGATTCGAATGCATGAGCTTGTATTTAGTTTATATTTTCTAATCAAACCTATGCAAGAAATGTTAATCCAAGCTTTGGAAGTCTTCATAGGCCGATAGTGTATATATGGCATGATCAATATCATTCAAAATTCCAAAATTATGATCAAGATTTTAAGTTCTCAATCAATATTTCTCTATTATATCTCCATTTCAAGACGTTTTCATTACCTAAGAATGACTCTCTAATTAAGCTGAATCAAGTTACTATACTTCTTGAAACACATAAAGCTTCTATGTAATTGATCTAATGAATATTTTTACAGAGTACTGTATAATTGGTTTGTAGGCAGGAAATATAATATTGTTCTTGTAAAAATCTTACACTTAACACTTGAAATGTTAATACAATATCAAGCATGCTAGCTAAGACTAATGCAAGAAACAATTCAAGATAGAAGTCTAAAATAAATTAGAATTATTTATTTTATAAGAAAATAAACAAGACTAAACAAAATTTCTAGACATGAAAAAAGAAATCATCATAAAATAAAGTAGAATAGTCTCAAGAATGTTCAAAAGTCATCATTATATATAACTCATGAATGTCTATCGACCAAATTCATTGCAACTACGCCTACACCGAATGGAACCTCTGTCATATATTAAAGATGGAAAGTTAGTCATGATAAACATGGAGAGGACGAGTCTCAAAGAAAATCATCAAGAAAAAGATCTTCCTTTCAGTGAACTTGTTTTCTTCAAGAAAGTAAATCCAAACTTGAGCTTTGGTTCCTTTTTGTTTATATGGGATGAAATCCGGTTGTCGCTGAGGTAAAAGAAGAAGTCTAAATTTTTAAGAAAGATCCTAATGTCCAAATTTGTTTCTTCTCTTGCATGTTAGTAAAAGTGGAAATGGTAAGATATGTCATTTTTTTTTAATGATGTCACCGTTTTAATAACTTAAATTTAAAAGACACCTATTATGGTGAACTACCCAAATTACCCTTTAATAATCTATTTTTTATTCTCATTGTGTTTCTATCTACACTTTGAAAACGATAACTCCCCTATCTCTCTAAAATAGTTGTCTGAAAATCGATCTACAACTCATCTCTCTCTCCAAAAAACTTGTCTCTCTCCAGATTCTGCACAAAAAATAACATACATTTGTAATCCTTATTTATATATTGTCATATATTTCTGTGTGGTTTAATAATGTATCCATTAGTTATGATATGTTGTCTCAATCTTTGTATGAACATGTATGAACATTTAGTCTCCAGATTCTGTTCGAGTCTTTTTTTTAAATACTCCGAGCTTTTTTTAGTAGTGTCCGAGCTATTTTGATATGATTCCGAGATTTTTTTATACTCTTCCGAGCTTTTTTGATTTGTCTCCGAGCTTTTTTGATATGGTCCAAAAAAAATTTAACCCTTGGTAAAAAAGATCGAACCCAATAAAAAAAAACTCGGACACTTGACAAAAAAGCTCGAACCATTACCAAAAAAGCTTGAGTTTTTTTTTAATGAGTTCAAATTTTTTTACCAAGTGCGTGAGCTTTTTTTTAAAATGTTCGAGTTTTTTTGCCAAGTGCCCGAGCTTTTTTTTACTTGGTTCGAGCCTTTTTGCCAAGTTAAAAAAAAGCTCGGGCACTTGGCAAAAAAACTCGAACCCTTACAAAAAAAGCTCGAACTTTTTTTTTAATGGGTTCAAGCTTTTTTACCAAGTGTTTGAGCTTTTTTTTAATGGGTTCGAGTTTTTTTGCCAAATGTCTGAGATTTTTTTTTTTACTTGGTTAGAGTTTTTTTGTCAAGTTAAAAAAAAGCTCGGACACTTGGTAAAAAAGCTCGAATCCAGTAAAAAAAGGCTCAGGCACTTTGCAAAAAAGCTCGAACCCATTAAAAAAAAGTTCGAGCTTTTTTGGTAAGAGTTCGAGCTTTTTTATCAAGTGTCCGAGGTTTTTAATGGGTTCGAGCTTTTTTGCTAAGTTCCCGAGCTTTTTTTTTACTGTGTTCGAGCCTTTTTGTCAAGTTAAAAAAAAAAACCCGAGAACTTAGTAAAAAAGCTCGAACCCAGTAAAAAAAAGCTCGGACAATTAGTAAAAAAGCTCGAACAAATTAAAAAAAAGCTCGAGCTTTTTTGCTAATTGCTCGAGCTTTTTTTTACTGAGTTCGAGCTTTTTTACTAAGTTCCCGAGCTTTTTTTTAACTGGGTTCGAGACTTTTACTAAAGGCTCTAAGCCTTTTGTAATTATATTCGAGCTCGACCCCCGAATGCGTCTGCCTAGCGCCACTCCGTCGTCGTTCAAGTGATTGTCTGAGTTTCAACAAGATTTTCTCTCTTTAATTCAAAACTATCATTGTAAAATGAATTAAAGAAATATGATGTGGAACAACTATTGAGGGTATTTTTATCTGTTCACCATAATAGGTGCATTTTAAACATAAATTATTAAAGCAGTGACAGTATTGAAATGCTACCTCCAAAAAATGCTATTTATTTTTTGAGCCCGAAAAAGTATAGTCTAGAAACCTCTGCCCAAAGATATCAATCTCCAATATGGGTCATGTGACCAAATTCTTTGAAACTTCAACTTTAAGTCTTGAAGTTTCAATGGAATCTCACCTTTAAAAATGATTTTTTTTTCGATAACAGCATATTTACATAAGGGCGTCACCAATAAGGAAAAAAAAAATACATCTTTGACTATTAATAGGGAGATTTGACCGAAATTTACTCTAACAACCTCCCTAATTGGGTTAAAAAAATTAATGATACTATTTTAGGGGGCTGTTGTGTAAATATCACCACATTAATACTTTATGTTTAAAGGCACCGATTAAAGTGACCAGATCAAAATACCCTCAAAAGTGAGTTGTCGTTTTCAAATAGAGAGAAAAAATACAGTGCGTTTAATCGACAGAAAGTGAATCGCCAACAACGATTTTGATGGTGAAGTTAGTTGAAGTTGGAGAGCAATGGAATTTCGAGACTTCACGAGAATATTTACAATCGATCGAGGCTAGTTGAGTTAGATTTTGTTATAGTTTTTGTTGTTTGGAAGTTGAATTGGATGTTATATCTGTTTTTTGTTGATTTAAATTGTAGATTATGGTTGAATTGGAGATCTGAGAATGAAAGTATGTTAGGTTAGCGTTTGAAATGAGGTTGAATAGTTGTTGAGGAACATAAGTTTCTAGGTTTCTGAGATTTTTTGAATTAGATCCGAGCTTTTTGTGTGCTAGGCTGAGCTTTTTGAAAAGAAAATCAAGTTTTTTTTTGTTTTGAAAAATAGGTTTAGTTTATCCGAGCTTTTTTGAAAAAGCTGTGAGCTTTTTTTGTAAACGTCCCCGAGCTTTTTTTTTTTTGCTTGCCCGAGCTTTTTGTTTTTTAAAATTTAGGGTGGTTAAAACCCAAGCTTTTTTTATAGTCTCGAGCTTTTTTATATTATGTCTGAAACTTTTTATACTTTGTCTGAGACTATTCATAGCTCCGAGCTTTTGTATCAAAGGTCCGAACTTTTTTTTCAGAGGCTTGTCTTTTTTTTGCAAAGGCTCGAGCTTTTTTATACTATATCCGAGACTTTTTATATTGTGTCCGAGACTGTTCATATCTCGGATCTTTTTTTTCAAAGGCCTGATCTTTTTTTCATAGGCTCGAGCTTTTTTAAAGTGTACTTATGTATTGTTTCTGTGAAATTTCAAATGAGGTATCAGTTGAAGGAATTGCTTAAAACGCCAGAGGCAGAGAGGTATGAGGGCAAACTCACTTGCCACGACTATTTTGACGCCCTTGGCAGTACAGAAGACGCTCTTAACCGAGTCCCTGAAGAATTTGATGTTGAAGATCGTCGTCGGTTCATGGAGTCCTGTTTCTGGTATTTCATGGCAATGCATCGGCAGATGAAGTTTTCGGGTGGTGTTATCCATCGGCTGCTTTTACTGGAGCTGCATCATAATGCCCGAAAGATGAGATACGGTTCATGTTAGGGAATCATAAGGTGAGGTTCTCAAATGTAGAATTCTGTCTGATATTCGAATTGCGGTTCGGAGTCATAACGGACAAGACCCTGTATGATAGCATGGACAATGGCATACATCATCGGTACTTCGCTGGTGTAGATGAGGTTTCGTTCAAGGAGCTGAGAGTTATTCTGAACCTTAGTGAATTTCAGCAGCTGTACGATGGCGTGAAGCTCTGCCTCATCTATATATTGAACTGGATACTGATGGGGTTGGACGAGAGAGTGAAGATTCCGGTTTGACAGTTTCTGCTGGTGGAGGATGCCCACGTGTACAAGCATTTCATATGTTCATTCAAGCATGCACTTGACGGGCGACATGAGCGGTTTGAGAGATGCCAGAAAGCAAAGGGTGCTGACATACACATGCTGGAGACCTACAACATTTACGGTCCATCTCACGCCTTGTTGGTAAGAATTTTGAATTACAACATTTAATTTATTTTGTTGTGTCCTACATTTTAAGGATTCTTATCATACTTATCTTTTATGTAGACATTTGCTTTCGAGGTGATCCCAGAGCTTGGCATCTAGTTCGAGACCCGGAGGACTACCGACATGTCTCCCTGTATTATAAAGTGGAAGTTAAACAAACAACCGAGATGAGATAAGTTGTTGAAGATATTCACAGCACGGGTAAGTATCTTCTTTGTTAATGTTTATCGTTGTTACAATTACAACCGACTAACAACAGTTTCATATGTTTACAAGGATGAAACTGGTGCCCACAGTAGCTGAGAGGGGTGCACGGTATTATGCGGGCATAAATGAGGGGGCAGTCTGTATACGGCTGGCGAGGCTGTCAAAGTTTTGGTACCGGATCATGATTCCGAAGGGTGTATGAGTGTTGGACCTAGTGATACAGAGGGTTCATAGCCGGAGTATGCTGGTGGGAGTCCACAGATGCAATCGGAGGGTTCAGAGCCAAAGTTAGGTGGTGGCAGACAGCGGAGGCAGAAGCGGGTTCGATTTAGGATACGTAGATATACTATTGGAGACTTTTCAGGAGGAGACGTTAGAAGGGATCGCTAGGTACGTCAAGTTTCTTGTTATGTTCGATTTTATTTGAAATGCTTGTACAAGTTTAGGTACTGAAAATTTCGATTTTCTTTCATGACCGTTTGGACCGTAGAATCCAAGTTGTGGAAGATTTTGTTGCTGCTTCATGGGAGGATCTCAGAAAGAGTAATGAGGAACATGATAGGCAACATAAGGAGGTGATGGACTTCCTCTGGGAATGGCAGGGTTCAACTTCACGGCCAAACAGGGATGATCCACCGTTCCATGACCGAGACTCAAAACCTAGAGATAGAGATGAGTGTTGTAGTCAGGACGAGGGGACAGACCCTAACACCAGACCTCATATCCTGGGTACCAGACTTGAGACGCAGGGAACCTGGACTGAAGTTACAGGACGAGATCAGGAGAAACATATCGAGGGTTTACCAGAGTTTCCCTTACTTATAGAGACCCATGAGACACCGCTCTCGACAATTGGATCGCATCGCCCCCTTCCCTCAGAGACACTAGTTCATCCCATCACACCCCTCTTGTAGTAGTCTGCACACAGTAATTGTGGAATCCAAGTTTTGCTCCCTACAGCAACAATGAAAACAATGAGATTCAGGTTTCAGTAATATTAAGCATAATCTTTTGCTAGTAATGTATATTTCCGATGCGAGTGCGTGCGAACATAGAAACATGTCCATTTGAATTTGTTGCATGTGCAGGTCTTCCGAGCTAAGTCAACAGTCCATTGCTTTCTGGACTATTTGACAGAGAATATGTTTCAATCGACTGGATTGACGGTCATATAACCACACTTCTCAACATGTTTCAAGATCACAAGATAGGCAGTGTCGGTCAACTGATGATGACTGTGTAACTCGATGGCGATCGTGAAACTACCTCTGTAGCATTTTCCTAATGAACTCTGCCAGTGTCAACATAGGTAGTTGTCGTGTGAATTTTAGACAAGAGTTTATGCATTCCGCAACACTTGTTGTCATCACCCTGTACTTTTGTTCGGGATAGTGTACACAGAACCACTTGTGTGGACCGACATCATTGACATAATCGAATGCATTTTGGTACAGGTTTTGTAACTCTTTCATGTGCCGGTTATATTTCAATTCAGTGTATGATCTAACTGTTTTGTCCATTATGACAACAACATTATTTTATGACATTGTGTCTTAATTTTTTTAGAAAAATGCCAACAACATATGGTATGGATGGCATGAGGGAACACTTTAGAAATCTCTATCTCAATGCTTGCATGTAGATCGGAAATGAAAGTCAGATCATCTATATGACCAATGACACCCTTCAAGCAATCCAAAAACCATTCCTATGAAAGGTTGTTTTCTGAGTAGTCATACTCAAAAGTAATTTGATACACCTGTTCGTTCCCATCTTATGCAGTTGCAACAAACATTGTACCCCCAAATCTTCCATTCAAATGGGTACCATCAATTACAATAACTGGACGCATACATCTCCGGAATCCTCTAAGTGAGGCACCCAACGACATGAAAAAATAGAGAAATTTACCATCTTCGTCACACTGTAAGTCAGTGATTGTGCCAGGATTTTATTGTTCCAACACATAAGTGAAGATGACAGTAGTTAAAATCTTTCTTCATACGTTCCATAGGTCTAAGATTCGACCCAAGATTCGGTGCAGTGTTCTGCTTGTTGTTCATGTCATTGTAAAACTCATTGTATTACTTGTTGTACTGCCATCATTCATCTCAATTTGGCAACCAAACACATCGTCGAATTGAGGTCCGACTATATCAGCATGGTCGGCTACTTCCGGTGAGACACCACACATATTTTCCCGACCTTCGATACCATTCATTTGTGTACACTTGGTTGCTTCCGCTAAACGATCGAAATTGTTGGGAATTTTCATGAGGTGGGATATCATTACCTATCACATCTCTTGTTTCCCTCTCAATTAGGCTAACACATACTTGAGTGATCACCCTCTTCCCATAACATAAACTGAACATAATCGACGTTTCTTATAAATGTGCGACATGTGGTCCCAGGAACGATTGACATAGACTGTAGATCAACATTGTATTTGTTCGCATCATACTTCACAATGGTTTGCACAATCGACACCAATTCTTCGTAAGTCATACTGTTTGACACATACAATCCTTGGTTATCGAAACCCAAAAACCTCTAACTTCCGTCGAGTAACTGTTCCTAACGACCGTTGCAAGATATGACTATTCTCACCCGATTCATTCTCCTATTAAAATCATCATCACAAACCATTATTAAGAAAATTAAAATTACAATTAAAAATCATTACAAACAAACAAAAAATGCTCGAGAACATTCCCAAAAAGGCTCGAGACCCTCCAAGAAAAGCTCGAACCCATGCCAAAATAGCACGAGCTTTTTTGGTAAGGGTTCGAGCTTTTTTTGTAAGGGTTCGAGCTTTTTTGTTAGGGTTCTAGATTTTTTGGTAAGGGTCTGAGTTTTTTTGTTAGGGTTCTAGTTTTTTTACCTAAGTGCTCGAGCTTTTTGGGGAAGAGTTGGAGCTTTCTTGGCAAGTGCTATAAAAATGTTCGGACCAGTTTAAAAAAGCTCTGACCAATTAAAAAAAGCTCGGATTCTTTTAAAAAAATGCTCGGCGTCTACTAAAAAAAGCTCGGACACTTAAACAGGAAGCTCAGATACTATTCAAAAAAGCTCGGAGTCTTCGAAAAAAGTCTCGAACATAAACTAGAGACTATATGTTCATATATGTTCATACAAAGACTGAGACAACAAATCATAAGAAATGGAAACATTGTTACACCACTCAAAAATGCATGATAAAAAAAACAAAGATCATAAATATATATTACCTTCTTGTGCAAAATCTGGAGGGAGACAAATTTTTTGAAGAGAGAGGAGTTGTAGATCGATTTTTCAGACAACTTTTTTGGAGAGAGAGAGAGAGAAGTTACTGCTTTTTCGTTCTCAAAGTGTAGATGGAAGTATAAACAGAATTAATAATTGATTATTTAAGGACAATTTGGGTAGTCCATCATAATTGGTGCATTTTAAACTTAAGTTATTAAACCAGTGACAACATCACAACAAAACAAAAAACAGGTGACATTTTTCACAATTTCCACCACCCTAATTCCCTCCTCAAATTATTTTCCGGCCAAAGCCTCTCTAAATGTAAGGACACAAGGCTTCCTCTCCATTTATTATTTTCCACCCCTCAATTAAAATGAATGGTCAAGATGAGTCTATCTCCTTAATATTCAATATTCCAAATTCAAGTATTCAAAGACACTTTCTTTCTTTTTAACCCAAATTCTTTTCTAATTTAAAAAAAAAAAAAAACCTATTAACGGGCCATTTTTTTAACCCGAATTATAATTTATTCATTTAAATCATATAAATATAATACAATTTAAATAAATGAATTATAGTGTTGTCACGTTATTTGGACACAAAATCTAAATAAAGTAGTATTATTGTAACTATTTATATGGTTCCTCAATTATAAAATGTACACCCAACATTATAAATGTAAGGAACCTTATTAGGGATGCTATAAAGTCACCCTCTCAAACTATACTGCCTTATTGATCTTGATAGATGCAACTCGACCTTTTTGACACGCAAATTGGGAGGACTTGTCAAAATTTTAGAAGCAACTTGATGAGTACTAATAACGTTCTTAATTAAATATGTGATCCCCATAAGATACATATATAAAAGTATCCATCACATGAATTCTCAACTTGATTCCATTGTCTTGTCAGTTTCTACGTTTAATTGAAACTTTAAAATAAAGTTGTTGAGCGAAGTACATAAACATGATAAGATTAAAATGGCACATTAATTCATAAACTTACTTCTTGAATTCTCAACTTGATTCCATTGTCTTGTCAGTTTCTACGTTTAATTGAAACTTTAAACTAAAGTTGTTGAGCGAAGTACATAAACATGATAAGATTAAAATGGCCCATTAATTAATAAACTTACTTCGTTTTCACTTAAAAAAAGGGATATTATTCATTTAGTCTCTATATTTTCTTGAAATATCTATCTTTTACTTATTTGTACATTTTTCATTGGATTGGTCCAATATTATCAAAAATCATTCCGTTTGATCCTTCTATTGGTCAAACGTTAGTCAACTTTAACGGTTTCAAAGGTATTTTTGTCTTTAAACAAAGACATGCCATATGTCAACACAAAAATCAATGAAAAAAATAAATATTTATGTAATACCAAATAAAAAAGCAATAAACTAATATTAATTTTTTAATGAAAAAAAATAAAAATAAAAAAAGCAAAAAAATAAAATAAATATAAAGAGTTTTTTTTTAGATGGAGATCCAGATTGAATCTCCACCTAATAAAAAAATTAAAAATTCAAACTTAAAAATAAACTTCTCTTCTTCATCTTCTTATGAACCCAGAAACACAAACAAAGTATATCTCTCTCTACAAACTCTCTCTCTCATCCCTCTTTAACCAAACCCTAGCTCGATAAATCCCTCCCCCTCTCGAATCTCTCATGAACCAAACCCTAGCTCTCAAATCTCTCGAACCTCTTTACGAATCAAAACTACACAAAAATCCCCTCTCGAATCCCTCTCAAATCTATTTGCGAATCAAACCACACCAGAAAATCCATCTCTCCCTTCTTTCTATCCTGTGTCGGAATGGTGACCAACTTTGTTTGTGGATCCGCCTTCATTCTTTATGATTGCATAGAGTCAAGTTAGCGTATGAGCTATGCAGTTCAATGGCGTGTAGGCTTTGTCAATCTGAAGATGGTGAAAGAAGAATCTGATGGCGGTTATGGGTGTTGGGTGAACGAAGGATCTGGAAGTGATGGTGGTGGGTACGTGACTAATGTTGAGGAATCTCATTTAGTTTGATTTGAAGCAGATGATGGGGGTGGTTATGGTGCTAAATGATTATTATGATCATTGATTGTGGTTTAATTGGATGGAGCTGGTTGTTGTGCTGTGATGGTGAAAAATCTGGGTTGTGGTTTTTTTTTTTAAATTTCGTTTGATTTAATTAGGGTTTCTTTGTTTTCTTTTCTTTTTGTTGTTTGGCTACATAGAAAACAGTGACCTGTAAAATCTCTACTGCCAAACAGTTTTCAATTTTAGTTTTCTAATAACTGATATCGTTACAAGAATTGATCTTCGGTTTCTTTCTCGGCATCCAAACAATTTTCATGTAATTGAGAAATATAAAAAACTGTAATTTTTTAGTTTGTGAAGAGATATTGTTTTGATTGATGTTGGATGTTGGATGTTGGATGTTGGAGGGGAAAATCTAGATTTATAAAAATTGAAGATTGGTGAAGATGTGTTTGTGAAAGTTGATCTTTCTAGGTTGGTGATGGTTGATTAATTTTTATCAAGAAAAAAAAAAGAGTTATGGTCGATTTGGGTTTGTAAAGGATGGGGTTTTTGTTTTTTGGTTTTTGTTTTTTATTTTCTATTTTAAAAATGAGGTAATGTAATTTGGATATTAAAGTTAATACCCCCATAACTGATACTGATTTTAAAGTTACAAGTAAAAGTGTCATTTTGCTTTTTCAGTAACGGTTGACCGATAAAATTCTGGTCAGAGGGACCAAACTGGGTGGTTTCTGAAAGTATAATGACCAATCTAATGAAAAATGAATAAGTGAGCAAAAAACAAATAATTCATAAAAATATAGGGACTCAAATGAGAATATTAAAAAAAAAAAGTTCATAAACTTAATTGCTTGAATAAATCGAAACGATAGATATGGTTTGTTGTCACATCTGCCACCTAATCTCTAGTGCATTTACCATTTTGAGGTCCCCAAATGACCCATAGGTTGTACTTTCTCTTAGGATTAGTTTGATATTGCTGTAACTTTTATAATAATCACTGTTAGTTGTGTTGGAGGAATAATCAGCTGTGAAGTTAATCAGCAGATGTTTGGTTAATTGTATTTTTAAAACTACTGTATAGCTCAAAAGCAGTATATATATGTTTGTCAATTTTATCGTAAAAGTGTTGGGATTAGTTACAATAATTAAAATATACATCATTTAGAACCTTATTTAATTTTTTCATTAATTACATATATTAAATCAATATGTAAGGAGAAAATTTAAATTGGAAAAAAATTCCATAAGAAAAACAAAAATATCTTTAAAAGATTCAAATCAATATTTAAATAGAATATTTAATTTTAAGATGAAATAAGGTATATAAATGGTTTAAAATTGATTTCATAAGGATATTAATGATATTTTAAAAAATACATTAAATGCTGAAATAGATTATTCCATAATCACTTTAAAAAAGTAACTCATCACATACTTCTCAAAATCACTGTTAAAACTTGACAGATATCACTTTTGAAAGTTTTACCAAACATCATTTTATATCAAAATTATAGAATAATTTGATTTTAACTTTTAAAAAACAATAACAGCTCTTAACCAAACGGTGGGGGATCTAGGGAGACGGTGGTCCCTACAAACAACAAAAATAAAACAATCCTATTAATTATTTAAATTTGTAAAACTTTTACTTTGACCCCTTCATAATATATTTTCATATATTGACCCCAACCGAAATTTAATTTGTTAGTTCCATCTCTGTACTCAAGTTTCTCTCCTTATGATTAATATATATAATGATTAATATATATAATTAAAAGAAATATGATTTTTTTTTTAAATGTATATTTTACCATTTAAGTTTTTTGTTTGTGCGGTATTTGTTAATTGTATCTATTGGATTCTTTGTTTTTTTGTCATCTCTCATGATCATAGAACATCTATTATTAGACTCATGGCAAGAAGTTACAAGTTCTAAAGCGATAAATCAGACAATTTCGTTTCAAAGAAAACTTTTGTACTGAAACAGTATAATTAAAAGATTTGAAAGTTAGTTGGGATTTGGAAACATATGAACACCACTACATTTTAGGTTTTTTATTACCAAATATTTACGTTTGTATTAATTATTTATATATATATATATATATATATATATATATATATATATATATATAAAGCTAATATAACTTAAATTTATGATTTAAAGTTCTAAGTCAGCATCTTATCAATAACGCATATGCTATTAATTTAAAAGTAAAACTATACAATTTAAATAACTAAATGTCTGTTTGATTTTTTTACTTAACACTTAATGATACTTAACACGTGTGATTAAGTTGTTTTGTTTGAATTTTTAAAGGATAAAATCATCGAATAAGCTCTTAAAATCACTGGTTATGAAAAATGATTTTTTTACACTTTTCACTTAACAGCAAATTAACTGAATATATATTAATTTATAACTTTAAATTTATCCTCACAAATCTTATTTAATTTCCTATTTTATCTTCTCTCACACCCTTAACCATATTAATATTTTCTTTTTCTTCTCATTTTTTAAATAATTTTAGCAACCATTAAACCTAGTTTTTTCAAGACTCTAAAATCTTCATTTGATTCCAACGTTTTTTTTTAATTGTATTCAAACTTATTTCGACTTCTATTTATATATCGGTAAGGAATTTTTTTCTCATAATTTGATTAGTTTTATAGTATGTGATTGGTGAAAATTAACACTTAAAAAAAAACGGTTTTGTAAACAAACTTAACCATAAACTTCATGCAATTTACATGTGTCGCAAACACCACGATATCATTTCTATATGTCTAGATGAGATACTCCCAAATTTGACACTAATTTTATTAATTTACATATATATATATTTATAATTGAATTATGTATGTTTGTGACATATTTATATAGTATGTTCACATTGATAGAATATATAGATTTCATTATAAATGTATAATTATTTTATTATAATTCCATATATAAGAACTCATTAGATTATAAATATATAACAAATAATAGTTGAAAGGGTATAGATGTAAAGGTATATATTTTCATATATTTGTAACTTAAAAAAACAAACAACTTATCACTTATATTCAACTTTCAGTGAAAAAAAAATCAAACATGTTATTAGTTTTCAGTTTTCAGTCAATATTCAGTCTTCAGTATAATTCAACACTATTCAGTTTTCAGTCGAAAAATCAAACACAACCTAATTCAAATTTCAACTTAAATGGTGTGATAAGTGGATTGTCATCACTACACACAACATGCAATGATGTGGTTAATAGAAAAATCATTTGCCATATCATTTGGGTTAAAATTTGGACTAATTTTTTTATTTATCAAGCATTAGTGTTAATCTAATAGATAAGATTTGAATATATTTACAACTCTTGAATTGAAAATACATAAATAGTTGAGATGTATAAATGAAAATTTTAAATCATAGATTTAAGTTGTTTTAGTCTATGTTTTTTTTTTAATAAAGACTTTGCATCACAAGAATTGTCAAACTTAGATAACCTCCGATGGTATCCTCAAAAGTAGGAGATTTATCAAAATTTGATTATTTATCCAAAAAAAATTGTTCAATCGAGTCACTAAAATGTAGCAATAGCAGTTAACAATAATCAAATTGCCTCTCTAATAATCAAATTTGAAGATTGACTTTCAATCATCAAGTATAAATTTAACTCAAAATAACTGTGGTTGTAATTTTTTTTTTCTCTCATATGTGCCTTTTTTTATTCTTTGATCATCTATGTATTTCATCATTGTTTTGACCCTAAAATTTTTAATTAGGTAAAATTCGTCTTTTCATTACGAATTAATCAATATCCATATCATATACCTTATCTTGTCTTTTATAGTTTTTTTTTTTAAAAAAAAATTACCCTGTTCAATAACAATGTATTCAAGATGTTTAACGAATTGTCTATGTGATTTTATAGCTTTTAGAGCAAAAACAATAAAATAAAAATGAGCGGGAACATTGAAAAATATGTGGCGGAAGTAGATTTTTTATTTAGATAAAGTAGATTTTTGATTTAGAAAAAGTGTACCATTGTGGACTACACATTTATCAAATTAGCAATCTCTAAAAACAATCTATAACAACTTTTGAGTATCTAAATTTACTTATGTCATTAGAGATGCTTTTAGTATGATATATATATAAACTCTGTCTTTTGACTCTTTGTCCATCTATGATCTATATCCACAAATCACCATTACATTTACACTTAATGATATAGATGCTCCATGAAGTATCCGTGAACTGCTGATATGCTTCCTATATTTTTAAAATGATCACTAAACCCCCTAAACTCTCATTTTCTTTACAGCAGAAGCTCAAAGCCTAATGTCGTCCATTTTTCTGTCATGACAAATTGCAATAAGTTCCCCTAATTATATAGATAATTGTATAAAATCAGAAATTATATAATAATATGTCCTAAATACCCCTCTGAACAAATTTTAAAAATTAAATTAAAATTTTGAAATAACGGTTAAATAATAGTAAAATTCTGAATTTAATTTTCTGAATAATTAAATTATCTTTTTTATTGAAATATCCCTAAATATTCAATAATAATAATAACAACAACAACAACAACAATAATAATAATAATAATAATAATAATAATAATAACAATAATAATAATAATAATAATAATAATAATAATAATAATAAAATTAAAATAAGGATTAATATTAAAAACCTCCCCTCACCATTGAACTATTATTGGATGTATATTTACAATTATTTTAGAAGCATCCTCTTTGAACTAACATCGTTAAAATTCCGTTTGTATTGACTGAGTTTGACCGTTAAAAAATCTAAAATATCCCTATGTAAGCTTCAATTTTATGAATTGACTGTTATACACTTATACTTTTACCAAATAAATTATTAAATACAAAATGTGAGAATGTTAACTAGTGAAGGATAATTTATTTTGTAGACAATTTTATCCCTAAAAATAACAAAATTACAAATGAACCAAAAGCATTGAAAATGAGTATTTGCTTGGATTTATAAAAAAATATAAAAAAATAAATAAATATTTTGGTTTATTTTGGTTTATTTTCATTGCTTTTGATTCATTTGTAATTTTTTTATTTTTTGGGATAAAATTATCCACAATAACTTATACTTTGCAAGTTAACATTCTTACATTTTGTCATTTTATTAATTTTTATTAGGTAAACGTATGAGGGCATAATGGTAAATTCATATAATTGAAGTTTAAATATAGATTTTATACTTTTTAACGGTCATATTCAGTCAACACAAATATGGAAATTTGTGTTGACTGAATATTAACCCAAAAAGGTGAGAGGGAGTTTTTAAAATTAACAAAAAAAATAATAGTAGTAGCAGTAGCAGCAATAGCAGTAGTAGTAATAAAAAAAATACTTGAAAGTCATGGTTATTAAGTCATAATTATTCAAATTCCAACTCATTAGTCGGTACGTGTGTTTTGGGGTTACAGTTTATAACGTAACACACATGACAGGGTTCATGACATATATTAATAACCAATTTATTCAAATATAGAAATTTTCAGATTTGAAGAGTTATAAAATTTGTTTAAAAATACAAGAAAAATTAAAATTATATTTCCAAATTTTCAGATTGGATCTCCACCATCCATTAATAACCATGACTTTCAAATATTTATTATTATTATTATTATTATTATTATTATTTATTATTATTATTATTATTTATTATTATTAATATTACTATTACTATTATTAATAATAGTTTTATTGTTGTTGTTGTTATTGTTATTATTATTATTATTACTATTTTATTATTGTTATTACTATTATTTTTATTTTATTTGATTTATTATTATTATTATTATTATTATTATTATTATTAAATATTTAGGGATATTTAAATAAAAAAGATAATTTCTTTATCCTGAAAATTAAATTCAGAATTTTATTATTATTTAACCATTATTTCATTTTTAAAAAAAATTGGTTAGATAGGTATTCAAGTCATGTTATTATATTATTTCCGGTTTTATGCAATTTTCTATATAATCAGGGGAACTTATTGTAATTTTTCATGACAGAAAAATGAACGTCATTAGCCTTTGGGTAGAAAATGATAGTTTAGAGGGTTTATTGATCATTTTAAGAATTCAGGAAACATATTAGCAGTTCATGAATAATTCAAGGGGCATTCGTACCATTAAGTCTTACATTTAATAATAGTTGGGGAATCATTTTATTTTCAATGATTTTTGTAATAGACCTTCTTTTAGGTTTTGTTCATCTGTTTTATTCTTTAGTTTTCTGTTCTGTTTTGTTCTATTTCTTTTTTCTTTAATATAATGTTAGGTTAGTACCCCCAACAACCTTATATATAAAAAAAATAGTTGGGGAAATTGAACAAACATTCCCTGAGGTTTGATAAAATTGCATGACTATGGCAGTTTTGACCATATTCGTACAAACTTCCCTCAACATTTAAAAATTATTGTACAAACATCACCTACCGTTTGATGGATCCATTAGTCAATGGTCAAAACGTGTAAAAAGTCTAAAATATCGTATGTATTTTATTTTAAATAACATAAAAAATATAAAACAAGATAAAAAAATTAGAAAATCTTTTAGAAAATATGAATATAGTTTAAATCTGAAAGCTAAAGAAAAAAATCATCTTCAAAAATAAAAATAAAAATAAAATTGTGCAATTCCTCCTTGATTTTAGTAAATTTAAAATTTAAAATATATTTTTTATTAAATTGAAAAAACTATTTATTTTATTTCTAAAGATGATTTTTTTTTTCAGATTTCAGATTTAAAATACATTCATGTTATCTAAAATATTTTTTTTTAATAATTTTTATCTTTTATTTTTTTTTATAAGTTTATTTAAAATAATAAAAAAAAATAATTTTTTACATTTTTAACTATTAACTAATGTGTTCATCTAACAACATAAGATATTTATATAACAATTTTTAAACATCGAAAAAAGTTTGTACGTATTTTGTCATAATAGTTAACTTGTTATAATCATACGGTAAATCCTATATCCAGTAAAGTCAAGGTTGCCAACAAAGAAAAAAAAGGGTAAAGCCAATCTATCATCAAAGATGATGTCTCTCATAAGTCATGACAACTTGTCTACTTCTTAAGAAAATCATCATTTTCTGATAGGGATTTATATTTCTATATATACATTTGTTTTATTTTTTGGCGTTTTTAGTTATATATATATATATATAATCCAATATAATCTAATATAATATGGCGTGAGAAAAGTAGATTTACAAGGGTCCGCAATAAATTAAAGAATTGGGACCAGACCTTAAACGATGCCTAGATGTTAGACGGGCATTTAATTTTGGCAGTAGTGACACTTTTGCAGTGACTATGGTTGGTATGTTAATATATTATATAAATTGAAGCAGTTGCAACTTGCAAATGATGAGAAGCTTGAGCTTTTCGTTCTTTCCCTCATAAATTGAATAGTTAGGTGAGAAGCCTAACGAAGAGTTTGACGAATAGGGTCCACCCACTTCGCAATAAATATTCTATTAACAGATTGAGATATAAATTTCTGAATATGGCCATTCAATACAGTAATAAAATCATGAGTTCAAATCGAATCCTATATAATAGTATAATATCCATCTTATCGATTTTTAACTATATTAAAAAAAAAAAAAATGTCGTGGGTCAAGTTGTATATGGCCCTCCTAACTCTTTAAGATTTTTAATATAATAAAATTGTGGGTTTGATTGTATCTTAGAGTACAATAAAAGATGTCGATGGAAATTTGAATGGTGATGTTTGATTTTGAAGTCAACGCTAAGTTTTAATTGATTGTTTATGTTGAAGGCAAGTGCCGCAACTGCCAATAGTGCCCAACCATCAATTTATGTACCTTTCCTTAACGTGTAATGCCTTTAATATTATGGCTTTCATGGGACCCATCCTCTCTGTCTCTCCCAGTCTCCCTAAATATAATGGATTTTTTTTTTAAATTTCGATAAAATCATATCGATTTTTACGAGTTATCAAAATAATTGAAATAAATATATAAATAAAAATTGAAATGTTTTCTTTAATTTTCCTATATTTTAGTTTGATGATGTTTAAGAAAATTGGAAAAATTAGTTATAGTACTTTAAAAATTCTTAAATTTTATTTATAAATAAATTTAGATGATTCTATCATCTATACAAAAAATCGTAAAAGTTGATGTGATTTCATTAAAATTCTTATCAAAATAAAAATAAAAAATCTTTTATAAGAGACTATAAGGACCACCATGAAATCACATTGATTTATATTTTTTTTTATGATAACTTTAATGAAATCTACCTATAATTTATTTTTTTTAAAGTAATATAACTATTTATCATGATTTTTTTAAATATGAATGCATTAGAAAAATGGATGAAATATAAGGAATAAAAATAGTTACAGTGCTTGAAATTTTTTAAATTTTTATTCATAGATAGATATTAATAAACTTATCATCCAAAAATAAAAAAAATCAAATCAGATGATCTTTACTGAAATTAAAATAAAATATCTCTTATGAGAGACTCATATATATATACACACACACAGGGCTGGCAATTCGGGTTCATGGGTCGGGTTGACCTCAACCCGATACGACCTGAATAGTATTAACCTTAACCCGACACGACCTTAACCCGACACGACCCGTTTAATTAAACAGGTTAATCTTTTGAAACCCGACACGACCTGTTTAACTAAACGGGTTATTCGGGTTGACCCGTAACATGTTTAATAATATGATCGGGTCATAATGGGTCGGGTTTGACCCGTTTAACCCGAACCCATTTACATAACATTTTTTTAGAAAAATCATATTCCAACCTACCACAAAATACATCCAACCTAATAGAGTAATAGTTTTTAATAATCAAATCCAATCAAATTCAATCTAATACCATCAAATAATGCAACAAATTTATTATTAAATACAGTCATCCCGAAAGGCAAAAACAGCCATCTATAGTCCAAATAAAATTAGTGATTATTCCTGAAACGGTGAAACCTAAGGAATGGTTACCAAAAGAATGATTATATAGTATATAAAAATTTATTTGTAACCCTTGTAATAATGATAATTATAAATATATCTATATGACTAAACAGGTTAAACGGGTCACCCGCGAACCCGTTTAACCAAACCCGGTACGATCCATATAATAATCGGGTTACACAGGTCGACTCGATTATGACCCCAACCTGTTAAAAAGTCAACCCAACCCGTTTATTGATCTCGAATTCGTATCGAATTGGCGGGTTACGGATCAATTTTACCGACTCTATATACACACACGATATATTTGCAATCAAAAGTACAGATACTTAATAAATTATATAAAAAAAGGGATAATATTGCTAAAGTTTCTATTTTTTTGTATGAATTGTTATATTTTAAATGTTTTTATCATAAAAATCATTATAAAATTATTTTTTAAAACTATATCAGGTAAGTCATTCCGATGATAACAAATCCAAAGGTATTTTAGTCCTACATGTATTAATCTTTAAACTCTGACATATGCACGTTAATTCATAAAAGAATTTAAAAAGACAAAAACAAAAAAAAAAGGGATCTGGAAAGTGGGATATTCCACTGATATGGGATAAAATACTAAAATAATCTCGACCAAACTAATTAATTTAGTAAAGTCATTTAGAATGTGTCGATTCATAAAAAAGTAGTGTTTTACCCTTTAAAAAAATCGTGTTGAAATTCGATTTCAAATTAGGAATAAACGTCTATTTTTGACAGTAAGAGAATTTTTTTTTTTCCTTTTTTTTTTTTTGAAAAAGAACAGATAAGAGAAATTTCAAATATGTTGTTTTCGTTTCTTAATAGATAAATTGCACTAACTTACAAATTGCGGAAACAGGCAATGCTTAGTTGCTTACCCCAGCCAAGCATAGAAAAAAAATTATATATTATATATATTAACACTTTCCCCGTCCAAAATATATATTTGACCCATAAAAAAAATAAAATTCTATTAGGTAGAACTAGTGAGTTAGGATTTTTTTTTTCTGTTTTGTGTAAATAAGTGTTTTCGCATTTGGTTCAAACTCAGTTACTCTAAAAAAAAAATCATGTCCCCAAGTTGTCAGCCAATTTTAAATTTTGAAGTAAATAATAGATTTATAATTTAAAAAATTTATTATTAATTTATCAATTTCAACTATACTTATATTTTATTTTATTAATGACATTTCTCTTATATAGTCAAAATTCACCATTAAAATGAAAAAAAAAATTAATTTTTTAATAGTATGACATATTACCATTTTTTTTTCATAACAGTCTATCTTGAAAAAAAAAAATATGGGTTTCCCCAGCTTATCATGATCATGTATATAATTACCTTAAGGTGTAAAGTTGCACAATTACTCTTCGTGGAAATCGTGAGAAATATCATTTTTTTGTGTATGTTGCTTTGATATCATTGTTTTAATAAGTTAAGTTTAAAAAACACCTAATATAGTGAACTATCCAGATTGTCCTTAAATAATCAATTTTTAATTTCTTTGCACTTCCTTTGCACTTCCATTTCCGCACTTTGATTATTAAGCAGTAACTCCTCTCTCTCTCTCTCCCTCCAATAAACTTGTCTGGAAATCGATCTACAATTTATCTGAAAGTTGACGTATTTCAGTACAACAAGGTATTCTAAGTCTTGTAACAATTTATCCATTACTTATGATTTGTTGTCCGAGTCTTTGTGTGAACATGAACCCGGTATTGTGAAGTTTGAATCTTTGAATTTCTCCGAGCCTTTGTAAGCTCTATCCGAGACTTTATTTATAGCTTCCAAGCCTTTGTGTAAATTATCCGAGACTTTGTATAAAGTCTCCGAGCTTTTTTTTAAAGGCTATGAGCTTTTTTGTAATGGCTCCGAGCTTTTTAATATAGGTTCCGAGACTTTTACTAAAGGCTTCGAAACTCTTACATTAGGCTCCACTAAAGGTCCCGAATGCGTCTGCGTAGCGTCACTCCGTCGCCAATCGAGTGATTGCCTGAGTTTCAACGGAGACTTTCTCTTTTTACTTCACAACTCTGTCACTGTAAAATGAATGAAAGAAATATGATATGGAACAACTATTGGGGCTATTTTTATCCGTTTACCATAATAGGTGCATTTTAAACAAAAGTTATTAAACAATAACAGTGTTGAAAATACCATCTCAAAAAATTATCATTTAATTTTTGAACCCTTACTCTTTCCATCGAAAAGCTACAAAAATACCCTTATTTGTTGCACAATTACAATTTCCTTGGAAAAGCTGAAAAATGGCTCAAACTACCCAAAATAACCTTACTCAATTCACAACCATCAAATCTTCCTATTCAAGTGAGGGTATTTTAGGAAGTTGGTGACATTTTTGCAACTTTTTCATGGAAATGGCAATTGTGCAATTTCCACTCAAGTAGGGGTTATTTAGCTAAAGTCCCTGAAATATTACAGAAAAAACAATTAAAAAATGTTGAACTTGAAACCAAGAAAAAAAATCAGTAGATAATCAAAACTCAGGCCCAGTTTGGCATTGCTTCCCCAGCTGTTTTTGGGGTCAAAAGTGATTCTGGACCTAAGACATGGTGTTTGGTAAAATCGTGGGGAAGTGCTTTTGGTCACTTTTAGTTTTTCCCAACTGAGATTTTGAGAAGTTACAAATACATACTTTTAGATTTTGGCTTCTACTTTTAGAAAACGCGCTATAGTGATATTAAATAAAATTGTACTAACTTCCTAACTTTGTCCTAGTCTTTAACGAAATTTAACAAAAAAAAATGGGTTTATATTTCTGTACAAAAAGAAATGTTGCCATAATTGTATAAAAAAAATAGAGATAATTAATTCAATAAAGTAGAATAAAAATGAAATAAAAAAAATAAAGTAGAATAAAATAAAGAAATAAAGAAATAAAGAAATGAGGCTAATTAATTAAATAAAGTAGAATAAAAAATGGGCTTAATTAATTCAATAAAGTACCATAATTATATAACACTTAACACTAAACACAAATAAACAAGAAAAATATAAAGTATAGCACATTAGTACCATTTAGATATCTATATCCTTTTAGTAATTTTACACTCACAATATTTTTTATTTCAGTTTACCAAACATATTGAAATTGTTTTTAGTTCTCACAACACTTTTGAAAATCAGTTTACCAAACATTCATCTGATTATTTCCACAGCAATTTCAAAAGCAATTTCCCCCCACAACAATTTCAAAAGCACTTCTCCTCATAGCACAAAAATACCAAACTGGGCCTCGGAAGAAAAAGAAGAAAAAAAATTTATTTGGGCAAAAAACTAAAAAGAAACAGTTTTGGGAATCCCAGATCTGGTTATGGCCCTCATCCTTGTCCTCTCCAATTCATTAAATAATGAGGAGATTGAAGACCAAATTGTTTTTGGTTATGGTTACATTAATTAATGTATGATCTAAAAGATGTTCATCTATCAAAGTTTGGAAAACTTCAAACGCTAAGTGCAAAAAATTTGGAAGGTCGCCCTGCCCATATGCGTCAGGCACTCACTCATTCATACCTCAAAATGTGTTCCAACTTCCAAGTGAATCAAGCACTCCTCAACCCTTTCTCCGCCACCACCACAGCTGGAACCCCAACCCCATCTACCATATTTACCCTCTTCGATCTCCTCCAACATCACCATCCAATATATTCTATATCAAAGCAACCACTATATAGTTTCCTTTTGCTTTATTTTTAATTAATAACGTTTTGAGGGCTCACATGGATAGATGTTATCGGACCATCTATTTTATTTTAGGAAGCCGAAATTGTTACCCATAAATTAATTGGGCCATAAATATGGCAGCAGCACTAACCACTTGACCACATCTGTCCTCTCGGATTTGGATCCTCTACTGATCTGATCTTTTTTCTGGTCTTTTTAAAACATGTTATTGGTTATTGGTAAAATTATTATAGAAACTAATCACATCTTAACAACATATTCATTGTAATGCTTATGTATCATGAGATTAGATGAGGTTAGAAAAAATATCAGATTAGTAGAGGATCCAAATTCCTCTTATATATATATATATATATATTTCAAACTTTGTAAGCAATTTTAAATTATTTTTTAATTATTACAAATATTACGGTATGACTGTCGAGACCTACCAAAAATATAAAATTATACAATATATGTAGGACCGATATAACTCACATCATTTTGAAAGAGAGATGCACCGCTAATTTTACTAAAAGCAGTTGATGTACCTTATAAACAATTTTAGTTGAGTTCCTTTTGGTTTCCCATGACCCCATCATTAAGTCAAAACTGAATGTTTCCCAAGAGATTCTCATTAGAATTCATAAATTATCTGCTTGCACTTCATTTATTTTTATTAATCAAACAAGATAAAAAAAATTATAAAAACACTCTAAACTAGTTTCCCCTTTTGTATTGTTTTTCCCTCTTTTGCGAACCCTAACTGATATCCATTTCTCTCATTCTGATTCAAGCAACTAAGAAACACACACATTATCACTACTACGCAGAGGCGGACTCATGAGAGGGCTGCCCGGGTCTTTCAAAAAAATAAATAAATTACATATATTATTATTAATTACTTAAACACCTCTAATATTTGTCTAATTATATTTATATGTAAATTTTGTTTATAATCGTACTAACATCCCCTACCGTTAGTATAATTTATTTCATTTATTTATCCTAACTTAAAATCAATTAAAAGATAATAATAAAAATTACAAATAATCAATCACAATTGATAAAAGTATTATTTTATGCTTGTTTTACATATAATATTTCATTGCTTTTATAACCGGCCATTAATAGTAAATTTTCATATTATGTATGTGAGGGTTTGTGAGTTATTGATTAAGCATTTAAATATATTGACCAAATAATTTAATATGGGAATTTTTGAACCACTAAGTAAGTATTGCAATATATTGACTAAAAAAATAGATAAATCCAATAATTAAAAGCTAATAAATTGATTATATACTACTGATATGTACTGAGAAAAAATAATAATAATTTAATCTAATCTATAAATATTTCTTAAATCCGCCCTTGCTCCTACGTACCCCTTCTCTCTTTTAGTTATAGAAACGAATCATTTCTTCAATAAAAGTGCAAATGCTAGTCAGCGCCTTGGATAGGTTCTTAAATCTTAATTGCCTAGGTTTCGAAATAATAAAAAGGCATCAAGGGGCAAAAATGGGATGCAGGAATTGGTGAGTCAAAGGACAATTGTTGAAGCAGCCTTGAATTTAGCTGCTTTTGGATTTTGTTTTTTCTTGCCAGAACCGGCGTTATTAATTAGGGATTTTAGGAAAACTATACTATTTGAAGGACTGAATAACAAATATACCCTAAAACCTAAAACAATTATAAAAATATTTTAAAATTACTTAAATACCTTCACTTATAACTTCACTCAATTTATTAGATTTACCTAACTTCAACTAACAATTTACCAACCATCAACTTAAATTTACTAACAAACTCATAAAACCAATAACTAAATATCTAACAATTATATTTTCTCTTCATTTTAATATTTTAGGTTTCAAAAATATTAGAGAAATAAGGTTATTTGAAAGGTAAATACTATATTATTATTATTATTATTATTATTATTATTATTTTCCAACATTATAATCCATATTTTGATAATGGCATTGACATATCATTAGAGTTTTTAATTTTTTTTCTTAAAATCGAAAGGGTGAAACCGATGGGAAAATTCATCGGGTCATGGTGACCCGATATCGGGTCACCCAGACCCGATGGGAAAAACATCTGGTCAAGATGACCCGATATCGGGTCACCATGATCCGATGTTTTTTCTCATCGGGTCGCTGTGACCCGATATCCGGTTACGCTGACCCGATGCTTTTTCCCATCGGGTCGGGGTGACCCGATAACGGGTCACCATGACCCGATGGGAAAAATCATCTGTTTCAGCCTTTCCGGAAAATGTCTGGTCATGGTGACCCGATGTTGGGTCACCTTGACACGATAGTAGGTTTTATCGGGTCATGGTGACCAGATGTCGGGTCACCACGACCCGATTCTTTTTTTCCTCTGGTCATGGTGACTCGATATCGGGTCACCCTGACCCGATGGGAATTTTGTCGGTTCACCACGACCCTAGGAAAAAAGGCATCGGGTCACAATGACCCGACAATAATTTCACCATGACCGGACAGTTTTGTTGTGATTTTTTTTTTCGAGTTATGCTCTTTTAAATAATTATTATTTTAATGGTTTTAAATCTTTGTTGTATTATTTTTCAGGATTGACAATGGAAAATGTGCATTTGGTTTTGAATTGGGGTGGAGAATGGAAAAGTCATCATGGTAAGTATTGGTATGAAGGTCGAAGAGCGAAGGCGTTTAATTTTTCAAGGGATTCAAATTATGATCAATTGTTAGGTAAGGTATACAACGTCACAGGAATTGACAAAGATCATTATCGGGTTAGTATGATGACTCTTCCACAAACGTTTCGTCCTAGCATGCCAATTGAGATTGTAGATGATGAGGACGTTGCATTGTTGCTTCGTCGAGAGAATGTTGACCCATTAGTTTGCATAAGTGTTGAGGAAATCGACCATGAGACTCTAGAAATGAAACATAAACAACCAGAGTCCTCTCACAACCTACACCATGTTACTCATCATCATGAATTTCATTATACACATAAAAGCAATATACAGGTCAGTACTATGGATGAGTTTGAAAGGTCGGATGTACCTAACATGGTTGAACATTTGGATGATATTCGAGAGGGATTACAATCTCCTTCTCGTCATTTTAGTTTTGAAGATACAATGGGTAACCAACACATTCCTGAGCATGAAGAAACAGCAACACAATTTAATTACATTCCTGAACGAGTTTCCAATCGGTATGACGAGCAGTTTGCCCATGTTCAGAGGCTTGTTCCACCTCAATGTACATTTTTTTTCTATTAATTCTGGTAAAGTTGCACCTAGACATATTAGTATGCGTCTTGAAGTGGGTGAATTGTTTCCAAGCAAGAAACTGCTAAAATCGCAATTAGGTAATTATGCACTTGCCAACCGGTTCCAGATTAGGGTGTTCAAGTCTGATACAACACGATATCAAGTGAGGTGTAATCCTAAATCAAACCAATCAAACTAGAAAATTGAAAACATTTCAACTCAAAATCAGAATAGGGTTCGAAATTCAAATTACCTCGAAACCGACGGCGGCTGGAATGGAGACGGTGTCTGGAATCACGATGATTGGGATCGACGACGATGGCTCGAAGGCAACGGCAACTGGAATGGAGACGGTGGCTGGAATGGCGACGATTGGGATCGACGTCAATGGCTCGAAGGCGACGGCGGCGATCCCAATAGAGACGGTGGCTGGAATGGCTAGGATTGGGATCGACGACGATAGCTCTAAGGTGACGGCGACTGGATTGGAGACACTGGCTGGAACGAGATGGAGTGGGATCGACGACGGTGGCTTGAAAGAGACGGTGGCGATGATGACTTGAACAACGACGTGATAGGGTGGCCAGATCGGGATAAGGCGACCAGATGATTTAGGTGGCCTGATGATTTTAGACAAGGGTAACAACCTATTCTTTTCATTTAAGACAAGGATAAGACTGTCATTTTAGGGCATTTTTGCAATTGAAATACGTTTTAGGGTAGATTTGCAAATGGTCCCTTAAAACCAGGTATTTTTACTAAAGTCCCTATTAATTATTGGATGTTTATAATTAATTATAATTGGTGGCGTTTTTAATGATCCATTTTTTTCGGTTTCTTGTTTATCTCCTTGCAAAACAACAAGAAAAAAAAAAGATTTGAAGATGACAAAACAGGATGAGTGTGGTTGGTGAAAAATTACAAGCCTTTTTTTTAATGGTTTTGCTATATGTTAAAATTAAAATTTAAAAATGATAATAGATAATATTAAAATAAAATAGAGTGTCTTTAAAAATTTTACTTTTTTAAAATGGAGTGCTTTTAGAAAATTTTCTTTTAAAAATCGAGTGTCTTTAGAATAGGAGTCTCAAAAAATAAAAGGGATAATTTTGAAACAAAAGAAATGTTTTTATTTTTTTTAAAATTTAAATTTTTAGAATGAATTGTTTTAAAAAGTAAGTGTAAATAGAAAAAGATTTGAATTGTCAAAAGAAACTCTCTTTCTTCATAATAATATGATGATGTTAAAAGACATATTTACCCTCTACTTGTGGCGTATGCTAATATACTATACTTTGAAACATCACACATATACGTCTTATTATTATCTTTTTTACATGTATCTAATTACATAGTATAACAGAAAAAAAAGCATCAAATTATATAATAGCATAAATAAGATATATCCTTTTTTTTTTTAAATGAGAATGGAGGGGGTTGTGGAGGCAATGATGTTACTATTCCATGATATTTTGCCGAAAAGATATTACACCTCATATCGATAACGGTATCCTTAAAATACGGAAATATTGATGTAAATATTACATAAATTGTGGATATTTTAAACTATGGATGAAGCTAGCCTCCACGGCCTCCTCTAATCACCAAAGGAAGTAGCATCTTCCAACATGGAGTTGAGATGACCGATGGGAAAATGGGGATGGATGTAGGTCCCCCCATCCCCATCCCCATTTTCAGAAATTTATGGGGAAAATTGGAAACCCATTTTAATTTGGGGATAAAAAATCATCATCATCTCCCTCTATTTTTAGGGATGGCAATTTGACCCGCACCCGCTGGTATCCGCCCGAACCCGACCCTGTAGGATCGGGTGTGGATGGTGAATTTATGTCCGGTGAATCCGCGAACCCCGTTTAATGAAAAATTCAGTGGGTTCACGAACGGATGCAGGTTGGATAATATTTTATTGGCTGAAAATTGTAAATAGTATGTGTTGGCCATTAAGAAATGGTTGTCTTCAAATTTTGAGATGAAAGGCACGAGTGATGTTACCTATATATTAGGGGCTAAAATTACAAGAGATCGAGTAACAAAACTTCTTGCTCTATCGTAAGAGCCTTATATAAAGAAAATTCTTTAACGTTTTAATATGGCTGATTGTAAGCCTATGGATACACCTATATCAAAAGAACAAATTCTAAGTCTCGATATGTGTCTGAAAACTTCAAAAGAACTTAAGTGAATAAAAAATATTCCTTAATCCAGTGCTATCGGCAACCTCATGTATTTTATGATGTGTACAAGACCTGATATCTGATATGCGGTAGGATTCGTAAGTAGATATAAATCCAATCCTACATAGAAACATTGGATCGTTGTGAAGAGAATTTTGACATATCTCAAAGGTACTGCTGATTACTCCTTTTATTACCAAGGTGGAGATTTACGTCTTATTGGATATACAATTGTCGATTGGGGAGGCAATCTGGATGAGTGAAAAATTACATCATGATATGCATTCCTACTTAATAAAAGTGATTTCTCTTGGAGTAGCAAGAAACACATGTATTACTCTATCAACTATGAAGACCAAATTTGTGGCATGGTCGGCATCAGTACAAGAAGCCGTCTAGCTCAAAAGATTTTTGGACGATCTGGATGTCTCTAAGGACATGGGAAAGCCAAAAACTATTTACTGTGATAGTCAAACAACGATTGCTTACATTAAAGACTCCAAGTACCACAGTAAATTCAAACACTTAGAGACATCAGATCAAAGAAAGGAGTAATGATTCAACACATTTCAACCCATAAGATGGTAGATGATCCTTTCGCTAAAGTTGTGACTAAAGATGTCTATGAGTCACATGCCAAGTCATTAGAGTTGCGTAGATTGTAATAATAAATCGAATCATTATATTGAACTATGTTATTATATTTATAATTAAAATTGATTTTTGTTTCAAATCATATTAACATCTTATATTTCACACATGAATTATTCTAAAAATATCGTCAGGTTGAGACTGGCATTCTTACACATGCGGTTGCCTCAGTAGTTTAGAAGAACAGACTGAGATGAGACACATATATTATAGAGAATATGTGAAAAATATTCTCGATGGTGCTAAGATATATATGATAATGTCACCTTGACTGTGTCAAGATGAGGTTCTTAACGAATATACATAAATTTTAGAACCGATCATGATAGACCCCACTATCATTGATACCTGATTAAGCTATATGTGAGGTCTTAATATGGCGCTAAGGAGTGGCAAGCTCTTAAGAACTCATGTTAGTCAGAGGATGTGTGACTGAACCCAGATCTGTACAGTGAATAAAAAAAAGACAAATCCATTCTCATTTAAAATGAAAATAATTGTAACAAGTGTTTCATACCTCGTGTGCTATTTGTGACCGATATGGAAAATGAGAGAATGAATCACTACTTCCTCATTGTGTAAGTTCCACTGAAGTTGTATAAAACTTCAAATGATGTCCTCATGACCATTCACTTTGTCTTGAAGTGACAGAACAGTGTCAGTACCTTTAGTATGCTATTTTTATGGCTATGATAATTCAGCTTATGGGACATGTCAAAGGTAGCAGCTATTTTAGAGACCAAGAGACAAAGATAGAATGAGAAGATTTAATGATTTTTATCTTACTTATATACTCACTGGCTAGCCAATTGTGTTTAGAAATACAATTGTGAATACATGAAATGTGATAAAGTCAAGCATAACTTCTTGAGGGATTAAGTATGCTTTGGACTGTTAAAAATTATAAAATTAAGTCTAGGACACAACAATGAACAACATTATATCTCTTGTAAATAGAGAGTTTACGATTGAAATTTCAAAGCTCCTTATTTTTATTGATTGTTCATAGGTCACACGGTATATTTATCTGTGTAAATACTCTTATACGATTTTATAATGATGTCATAATTATGTTCTCTCTTATGGAATTATGTTGAACCCACTTGTATGAGTGGGAGATGTTGAAAAATATTTGGTACACCCAAGATGGATCCAAGCCCAAGTAAATTGATATCCGCCAACATCATCTCAACCCGGCCCACATACATACTCCCCATTATCAGATAATTATATGTTATCTGTTAAAAAAACTGCCATAGCAGTTTACATGTATATATACATACAGTTAACTTTGAGAAACATAATGATGCATGTGAAAGTGTGCACGTTGGTGTTCTACGATATTACCTGAAAAGTTTATGGTGCAGTGAAAGAACAGAGAGAGAGAGAGAGAGAGAGAGAGAGAGAGAGAGAGAGAGAGAGAGAGAGAGAGAGAGAGAGAGAGAGAGTAACAGTAAGAGTAGGATTCTTATATTGTGACTAGTGTTAGGGTTCCAAATTTGGTGGCTCTTTCCTGACATATGAAATATTTAGTTATCGATCTAGAGCCGAACAAAGGTGCACATTTTTGGTTACTTTCTTCTTACATTTATGATAATATTACAAAAATAAAATAAAGAGTTATTTGATAGTCACATGCAAGTATGCAACTATGAGGATGGGTCTGTTTCTGGTACTCTGATGCAAGACAAATAAGAAGGACCCATTTGATAAAATTTGAAACAATTTGAAACAAAAAGGATGGTTGTGAAATTTTCCCTATCATAAATGCTAAATTGTAATAATTCAAGGCTCATTAAACACGAACCTCCATGTCTGGAGCCCTGGCGGTTATATAAATAGGCTGGGGAAACTTAAAAATTGGTGAAAAATATCGTCTGGAAGAGGTGTTCATTTGATCCGTAGGAAGGTTTTTAAGGATTTTTAAATTTTATTTTTTAAAAACAATTAAAATTTTAAAAGAGCTTCTTTTTCATAATTTTTTTTATATACTATATGTAGGAATGACGACTCGATCCTTGAATAATTTCTGATTGACTGCAGGGACGGAGGCAATCAAGGAAGAGGGGGTCCACTACCCCCTTGAATTTTAATCATTTATAAATTTATCATTTTAATTTTTATATTATTCTATTTCACCCTTATTTCATTTTTATATTTTTCTAATTCTTTTAAAATGCATTTTCATTTATAATATATGTATGTACACATGTAGAGTATATATTTGATTGTAAATATATATATTTCTTTATATCCCAAATATAAATTTGTTAATAGCCAAATTTGGCTTGGGACCATAGGGAAATTTTCCACTCTTCTAGCCCGAGTCCAAGCCCGAGATTACCCACCATGGAACCCCGGGTTCTAGGGTCAAGCTGTGGAGCCACCTCGCAGAAGCGAGGAAAGGTCATCGAGCTCTGGAAGCACCTAAGGTGGAGTCCGACACGATCGGATCAAGCTCCTTACACCGAAACAAGAATTAAGGGAAAGCCTGACGCATGACGATCCCGGCTCCCCAAGGTCAAAACTATCTCGTAACCTCCCAAGAAGCCCTGACATCCTCTTCAGACGTAAAAAGGAACCCATAAAGACGCTAAGTTCATGCTATAGCATCGCTCCACTTTGCCAAAGGAAGACTCTAACCTATCTGGATAGGAAGAAGGAAGCTCGCCAAAGCTCTATTGCTACCGAAGAGTGTCCACAGGGCCATCTTAAGCTCCAGGAGACCTGGAAAGGTCAGATCAAGCTCTTAGTAACAAGACCAGAACACAAATATACCTATCTCTTTGAGGAAGCAAATGCCATACTCGACGACCTCAATGATTAATAACACCATGAAGGCACACATGATCATATCTACACTATAACGAACATTAAATTACCGCGTACGTGCAAGGCAAGAAATTAAGTCCAAAGAGGAAAAAAACTTATTGTCACTTAAGATATTCTCGAATCTGTTATTGATCAAGGTCAACACGTTTAAAATAGTGGATCTCGTCTGATAATGGGAGGATTGGATTCAGAAAATAATGGCAGGAGGATCACAAGTTAAACCAAGTTGGACTATGCATAAATAGGCCGAAACATGCACAAAAAGAAAAAAAAAACAGACAAGAGAGAGAACGAGTCTACTCCGGCCTAAATTCTGTCTTCAAAACACGACCTTCATTGTTATCTACTTTTCGACAGGCAAGAGGCTGCCACCCTACTGTACTCTAGAGAGATTGAGAGTATTTGAGAGATTTTTGTACAATATACATGATTTATAATAAAACCATTATATTCTCTTTCACCCCGTGTTAGCATTCGCTTTTAACATCCATCACCGTTTGAACAAACTAGGTACCAGAGGTACCACCCCTGACCATCACCTCCGTGGTAGTGGTCTTAAGGGTATTAACTGAATTTCTCACCCCGAGTAAATTTTCCGTTAACACTTTTTGGCACCGTCTGTGGAAACATCCACACCCAGTTACTCAAAACAACAGTTATGTGTTTGTTATTTTACAGGAGTTATGAGGCTCCGCTCCTTCTAGGGACAACTCGAGGCTTCAGAACAACCTTCGGCTGCAGCAACGCAAAAGGCCCTAAGGAGGGGAATAAAATCCAGGCACCAAAGCCAAGTTCCGGTCCAACCAACCGTTGCGCAGACTTCTGGCTCTCCTATGATAAGCCAGGCCACGCTCGACCAACAAGCGGTGACCTTTTTGGAAAACGTCCGTATTCGCCTGCTTGCTGAGGGCATCGTGGTTCAGCCAGCAAATCCCAACACACAGGAAGAACCGAGCATGCCAGGAACCAGATAACCCACATTCGATCGGTGGGGACCTCTCCCGCTAGAGCCAGCCAGCTATAGGATCAGGCCTCGACCTTCGATTCGGGTTAGGCTAGGGCCCATGCCCCCAGTTCCTGGCAGACCATCACATTACCAGCCTAGACAAGTTAAATCTGCAGTGGACGCCTATCCTAGGAGCAGCAAGAGGCTCCTCGTCCGTCGACTTCAAGGAGGGAAACCCTGGCTAGAGAGGAAGGTAGCCAATAAAGCTCCCAGACAGATCCCTCTCGTAAGGAAGATACGGTGGAGATCGCCAGTTCATTGGAAGGATTCAACAACGAGGAGTCTGAGGTCAACTCAAAGAAACCAGGGAACAAGCGCCTGAGAAATCAGCTGGTAACGCTACAGAAATAGATCCAATAGATAAAGAGGGGAAATCATAAAGAGGACAAAAGGATCATTTAAGCGAGATGAATGCTTCTTTCACCAGAAGGATCCGGGAGGCAGAGCTCCCGTTAAAATTTAAATGCCTACATATAAATTCTATGGAACAGAAGACCCCTTGAGCCACTTGGAGAGCTTCGTCCAGTAAATGGAAGTCCAGAATACTACCAGGGCTGCCATGTGCAGGATGTTCCCTACCACCCTGACTGACTATGTAAAGATTTGGTTCAAGAAGTTGTTTGCTAGTAGCATGGATTCTTTCACAAATCTATCAATGGATTTCTGCTCACAGTTCTAAGGGGTCAAACTGCGTCCAAAGGATCCCATACACCTTCAGTATATGGTCCAATAGTGAGGTGAGACACTCCGGTCTTATGTGGAACGCTTTCATAAGAAAGTCATCCAGATGAGAGTCTTCACCGAGAAAGTGACATTCACCAACTTTCGACGGAACCTGTGGATGGGTAAGGATTTTCGATCCTTTGCCAAGTGACCCTCATAGACCTATCAAGAGGCCTATAATCGGGTTCTTGAGCAGGTCAAAATTGATGAACAACTCACGGCCAAGAGGGAGCATGACGATATGAGAATGACGAAGCGCTAAAAGAAGGAATCTCCTAGACCCGAGCCAGCTTAGAAAAACCAGAACAAACTTCCGCTTCCCCGTTTTTCAATCCAAGCAAGAAAGGTATCCAGCAAGGCAAATCCCTCATCGAGTTTCACCTCCTCCTAGAACTGTAGCCCCGGTAACACGAGATGAAAGAGGGTATGATTACTACATCCACTTAAATGCATCCTATGAAACAATCTACCTTGCCATTCGGGATAAAGGGCTACTCCAGAAGCCCACACCCATGAAAGCCCCAGTCGATAGGATGAACCTGTACAAGTACTGCGATTTCCATGAGGACGTGGGCCACAACACTTCAAAGTGCTATAACCTGCGTAACCAGATAGAGGCTCTGATAAGGGGATGCTGTTTGATAGAGTGCTTGCAACATGTTAGGGACAATATTCATACTGGAAGGGAAATACAAGACGAGATCCATTAGCATATTGAGAAGAGAAAGAAGGAGCAGACGGATTTGATACAACAAATCCAGGTGATACATACCATCAGCGGAGGGCCCACTCTAGTTGGTACCTCCAATAATTCTAGAAAAAACCATACGAGGAAGATTCTTCATGTAGATGAAGGTCGGGGTATTGTCAAGGTCGACTAGAGCTCGGTTGGCCCCTCCCAATCAGCACATATTATTTTCACTGAGGCAGATGTCTACAACATCGTGCAACCTCATAACGATCTCATGGTGATCATGGTACAAGTTGACAATTGCATGGTCCACCGCGTGCTCGTCGGTATAAGCAGCATCGTCGACATCCTCTTTAAAGATACCTTGGAGAAGTTGAAATTGAAGTGATGGTGTTACAATAGCTGCACAACCCTGCTGTATGGATTCACTTGGGACTCGATCATACCAGTGGAATCGAAGATCCTTCTAGTGATCGCTAGAACCACACCTCTCCAACAAAAGGTTATGACAGACTTTGTAGTGGTTGATACCCCGTTGGCCTACAACGCGATACTAAGAAAACCATTCTTATCTTCCTTGAAAGGAGTTTTGTCCATCTACCACAACGTCCTAAAGTTTCCAGTATGGGGCAAGGTAGGGGAGGTGTGTGGTGACCAACAAGCAGCCATGAAGTACTATGCAATGTCTGGCAAATCTGATAGTTTTAGTAAAATAGTTTGTACAAGTTACAACGATCCAGGATGTGGAAACACCCGGGATGACCTTGGAAGACACGGAGCCCGCCAATCATCCAGAAGATTACTCCCTAATGTAGAGGAGGAAGAACAGAGCAGGAAATGGGCCAGCAGGTACCCTGTGGAAAAGCTAGAAGAGATACTCATTAGGAATGACGATCCCTCTAAGGTTGTCAAGGTCGGAGCTACCTTCGACCTGAGAGTGAAGAAAGGTTTGATTGGGCTTCTCTAAGAATTAAGCGATATCTTCTCTTGGAGTCATGATAAGATGCCTAGGATCCCCATATCATTGGTTGCTCATCGATTAACAGTGGATCCAACCTTCAAGCCCGTCAAGCAGAAACAACATCACTTTAAAGCTGCGGTTCAGGAGGAAGTGGACAAGCTGATCAGAGCAGACTTCATTAGAGAGACGCACTACCCAAAATGGATCGCCAACATGGTCATGGTTATAAAGATGAATGGGAAGTGGCGTATATGCATCGACTACACTGACCTCAACCGGACATGTCCGAAAGATAACTTTCCTCTACCAAAGATCAATCAGTTGTTCGACTCCACATCCGGGAACATGCTTCTGAGCTTCATGGATGTGTTCTCGGGGTACAATCAGATTAAGATGCACCCAGCAGACCAGGATAAGACCAGTTTCATTACCGAACAGGGTCTGTACTGCTACAAGGTGACGTGGTTTGGTCTTAAGAATGCTAAGGTTACATACCAGTGGCTAGTTAACTGACTGTCCAAGCCCAAAATTGGAAGGTTGATGGAGGTGTATATCGATGACATGATCACAGAATCACAATCCGTAGAAGGACATCAAGATGACCTTCGCAGAACTTTTATGATCCTAAAGGAAAGCTTGATACGATTCCTCATCCAAATGTGCTTTCAGGGTAACTACAGGAAAGTTTATGGGCTTCATAATTCATGAGAGAGGCACAAAGGCCAACCCAGAAAAGATCAAGGCTATCTTAGACCTGGAATCGCCCACGTCACTCAAACAGGTACAAGTCTTGACCGGGCATGTAGCGGTGCTCAACAGGTTCATTTCTCGCTCCACCGATAAATGCCACCCTTTCTTCAAAGCTATCAAGCAAGGGAGAAACATGAAATGGAACCAGGGGGATGAGCAAGCCTTTTAAGTCTTAAAGAAGTATCTAATGAGCCCTCTATTGCTAGTCAAGTTAAATCCCGAAGAGGAGTTGCAAATCTACTAGGTTGTTTCAGAGACTGTAGTAAGTGGATCTTTGGTCAATGAATATGGAGATAGGGTCCAATGACCTATCTACTACGTGAGTCATGCTCTAACCAAGCCAGAGAAAAATTATACTCTTATGGAGAAGCTCGTCTATGCTCTGGTGACCTCAACTAGGAAGCTCCGTTCTTACTTTCAATAGCAGTGGTGACAGACCAACCTCTCTTTCAATTTTTACAAAGGCCATATGTATTTGGAAGGCTAGTTTTGTGGGCCCTGGATCTCACCCAATTTGACTTGAAGTATAAACATAGGACCACAATCAAAGCTCAGGCTTTGGCGGACTTCATGGTAGAATTCTCAATGCTCCCAGGCCAAGCAACCTCTGTAGCAATGAATATAGCTCATGAGAGGATTTCAGAGATCGACAGCTGGCAAAAAGTTGTAATACCTGGATCCTCTACACAGATGGAGTGTCTAGATAAGTTGGGAAGGAGCTGGCATAGTTCTAGTGGACCCAGAAGGGACCAAATGCTGTTATTACTTCAAATTCAAGTTTAAGGCTACCAACAATGAGGAGGAGTATGAAGCTTTCATAGCCGGGGTGAAGGCAGTCATCGAGCTCGGGGCCGACTATCTACAGGTCAAGAGTGACTCATTACTAGTAGTCAGTCAGGTTTTCAGGATTTACCAAGCAAAAGGGGATACCATGGTCACCTACTTGAAGCTAGTTCAGCTGTTTAAGAATAAATTTAAGGGATTCAAGATCGAGCATGTGCCTTGATAATAGAATCATCGAGCAGATTTTCTAGCTAAGATAGCTGTAAATAATGGCCAAGCCTTATCACGGGGAGTTCCTCTTCAAGTGATCGCCCAACCGAGCATAACAGCGGGCAAGGAAATTTGCCCCATAGATCGTCAGCTTTGCTGGATGGATCTAATAGTGGCTTATCTCCAAGAAGGAAAGCTCCCCGAGAAGCTCGATCAAGCCCAAAGAATTAAAAGGCTGTCTGTCTGATATTGACTAGTAGACAGGTACCTCTATAGGAGGGGCATGTCCCTTTTGCTTCGATGTTTGCATCTTGATGATGTCAAATAGGTGTTGAGAGAGGTTCACTCTAGGGACTGCGGGAATCACATTGGTGGTGAAGCTTTAGCATATCAAGTGCTTCGTAATCGGTATTACTGGCCAACTATTCGCCAAGACGCGAAGAGCTTTGTACAATCTTATGAACCATGCCAGGGGACCTCGAACCTGAGTCACCTCCCACCGAAGCGGCTGTTATCTCTCAGTTCACCCTACCTCTTTTCCATATAGGGGGTACACCTAATTGGACTGCTTCTCATCGCTAATGGGCAAGCTAATCATGCTATCGTGGTAATGGACTATTTTACAGGATGGGTCGAGACCAGACCTCTCTCCCAAATATCAGAAGAGAATACGATGAGGTTCATCAAAACCAACATGGTTTGTAGATTCGAGACTCCTCTCATGATTATAGCCAACATAGGCAATCAGTTTGACAATACCCAATTCAAAGACTTTTGTGAAGGTTTGGGAATCGACCTCAAGTTCACTTCAGTACCCACCCTCAAACTAATGAGTTGGTTGAATCCACCAACAAGACCATCAAGAAGCTGTTGAAGAAGAAATTATAGCCGAAAAAAGGGAAATGGGCTGAAGAGCTTCCCGAGGTTCTCTAGGCATACCAGACTACGAAGTGAACAACTACCTGAGAGACACCCTACTCTCAAGCTTTCGGGGTTGAAGCAGTCCTTCCCATCGAGCATAAACTGACCTCCTTTAGGGTATAACACTTTGAACCTGAAAGCAACGAGGTCAAACTCCGAGCTAATCTAAATCTTCTGGAAGAGAAACAAGATCGGGTAGCTGAAAAGGTGGTGATTTACCAGAGTAAGATCACTAGGTATTTCAACAGAAAGGTCAAAATCCAAAATTTTAAGGAAGGGGATTTGGTTCTCAAGAAAGTTACTTTGAATACCTGGAGAAGGTTGGATAGGGTTCTAAGACCCAACTAGGAAGGGCTATACTTGGTGAAGGTAGTGGTTCGCAATGGGGTATACAAGCTTGAAGATATGACTGGTAGACCCATTGATCACGCCTGGAATGAAGATCACTTGACGAAGTTTTATCCCTAGACAGGGGACTATCGAGCAGACTACCTCCATTTAGGTTTCAATAAAATCCCCACCAACAATGTACTCCATTTTGATCATCAATAAATTATGTTTTCTCCATCTTCGATTTTGTTCTCCATAAGCTTTAAATTTCTCCATATCTGTCTAGGTTCTCCAGGAATAAATTCACCATAACCGCCTCGAGACCAGGGGTTAGCCGAGGAAGCTTCCTCGCTACCCCTGATGCCATGGCCGGGCACCACCTCCTGCCATGAAGGGTCTGAGTGTAAGAGCATAGTTGTCATCCAGATATCGAGATCAAGGACTAGTCAGAGAAGCCCCATCGCTACCCTGATGCCTTGGTCTGGCTACCGCCCCCAAGAAAGGTCTGAGTGTAAGAGCATATTTGCCATCTATATCTCGAGACTAAGATATAGCTAGACATCCCTCCCGATGCCTTGGTCAGGCTACTACCCCCAAGAAGGGTCAAGGTGTAAAAGTATCCATCCAGAACTCGAGACCAAGATATAGCTAGATAGCTCTTCTGATGCCTCGGTCGGGCTACCACCCCGGAACAGGATCCAAGTCTGAATAACATTTTCGCCTACGGGATTAAGGTCGCCATGATAAGATACCTTCCCAAACACCAGGAAAAAGCGTCTCTAGGTTGCTATAACACAGCTTCGCTAAAATATTAAGCACATGATTTCTACTACTCTTTAGTTTTACCTATACGTATGATTTCCTACATCGTCAGTTTAAAGTTTGAACGAGGGATATGTTGGGGTTCATGCCCTAAAGATGTAATTTTTAAATGGATTTATGAAATACATAAAAAGAAAAGTTCAATTCATTTTTTTTGTGTTGTTTATTTTATAACTTGTGCATATATTTAACATCCAAGATTGCCGGATGTAATCTCGAACTGTGTATATGAGTGTCATATACAGATGGATACAGTAAGAGATGTGCAATCTAAAGAGTCTATAGATAGCAAATAAAGATGGATACTTTATTTGTGGTTAATCTATAGCTGCGGTCCATTCCATAATGTACGGTGATTCTATCCTGAATCATTCATATGAGATATGGGAACAGAGGCACCTTGTATGATGTGATCATATAGGACTGGGCCATGATCTATATGAATCTCTCACCAATATCTGTTTACAGATGAGATTCATATATATCAACAAATGATGGCTATATGTGGGTGATCTTAATCCCGAGTGTCTTATCGACTCCTTCAGGTTAAATCGTGGTCTTTGGTATATCATTGGTGAGGTCAGATGCATTTCCTGATCAATATACTCCGTATGTTGGGATTGCGCTTTGGCTTGTGGTTGGGAAGGTTTGTACACTATAGTGGAATCCACTCCTTCTTGTGAGAATTAGACGGTAATTCCCTTAAGGATTGATTTGGGGCTTGGACAATATGAGAGCTCTCCTAATTCCGTGAGGAAATAGGATTTATTGTCCATTAGAGGATAAATGGTACTTAAATGATATATGTAATTAGATGGGTATAAACATTACTACCCAGCTCTAATTATGAACTATTGTGGAGGATCACACCATGTGTAATAGCTATATCGATGGAAACCGAGTTGTATCGGTCTGTGTAAAAGCGTCTACAGTTGAGAGAGTGCAGCTTCGGGTTTTTAGTGGAATAACACCGAAGTTAATAATCAAGGAATATTAATTAAAGAGTCTAGTTAATGATTCTGAGGATTATTGGATCTCAAAATACTGTGGGTCTATTAGGTCCCCTTGCTAGCTCGATCGATTTAGGTAACAAGGGTCACGGTTAACTAATTGGATTGTCCAATTAGTTGTGTTCCGAAAGTGACACGTGTTTATTCGGGAATTAATTGAATAATGAGATTATTTAATTAATGAATGTTAATAGTTAAATTAATTAAATAATTAGATTATTTGATTATATTGATAATTATGAATTATTAATTAACTATTAATTGGATGATGTTAGTTGATATATGGATTTAGGTGAAGATAAAATAATAGGATTATTTTACTTTTACTAAATCATTTATTTAAGTATTTGAATTTACCTTTAAATTTAAAATACTTATTATCACTTTTAATATATTAGATATATTTGAAAAGGTTAATTAAAAGATATATATCAATTAATAACACAAGAGATTGCTTTGGATACAAATTGGTGTGTACACATATATAAGTGTTTGTATAGGATACAAACAAGGATATATAAAGATATATAAAAAAGAGAAAGAATTTGGGTTGACAATAACAGTAAAAAAAAACGCATAACAATATTTTTTTTGGCAAGGAATTTGGTGCGTGAAACAAGAAAAAAAAAAGAGATATATATATATATAATATAAATGCAAGTGGAGGCGTGAGGCAGAGATTTAGGTAAAAGTTGATTTGTTTTCTTTGGTGTGTACCTAATACACACGCAACAAAAAAAAACATAAGTTTTGCATGAGATGTAATTTATGTGTGCGTGAAATCAATACACCAAATTGAGAAGATAGAGTTTCTTTAAGTATTTCTCTACATCCTCCATTTAAGTTCCTGAGACTGTGATGCGCACACACGCAGTTACCAGTTCCGGGAGATAGCGAGGAAGATCGAGTGGTTTAGACAGGAGCACATCGTAAAGTGAAGGAGTCTCCGAACGTTGGTAAGAGTGGTTCAGACAGGAGCATATCATAAAGTGAAGGAGCCTCCAAATATTGGTAAGATTTTCTTCTTCTGATTATATTGATTACAATTTCCTGTGTTTACATATTGTTTGTATTAGTTTTGAAAAATAATTACGATTCCAAGTTCACTGGTCTTAAATACAGATTATGATCTGTATTAAAAAATTTAAAACCTAGTTCCGCAAATGTTGAGAATTAGAAGCTGGATGACCACCCAGCTAGTGGGTTTACGCTTAGTGGATTCAAAATTTCTCTTTACCAAATTTCATTAAGTCAAAGTTATTTCGGAGGTCGCATCATGGTCGAGGTCAAGAATGAAGCAAGAAGCTCTTAGTCAAATTGGAAGCTCATGATCAGAATTAGTCAAGACAAGTATAAAGGAAGTCATAACAGATTTTCATTAATGATGAGAGAGCCTATCCCCTAGTAATGCTACATTCATCAAGCAAGGAGCCTAACCCCTGGTTCCGGGCTACATGAAGAGCAAATAAAAGAAAATCAAGTAAACTGGTCATAAGTAAAACAGGGAGTCCAACCCCAGGTTTTTGGCTATACAAATGTAAAATAAAGATTGATAAAACTAATCATGAGCAAAGCGGGGTGCCAACCCCCATTTTCAAGCAAACAAAGCAACAGATGAAGATTACATCAAACTATAACATCTTTCTAGTTCCCTTTCATTGTTCCTCCTCTCTGATGACTTGCGTCATGTGCCCCTCCTTCCAGTGGTGGCTCATTCTGATTGGCCGCTTCTACCGCTTTTGCCATTCCTTCTTCTTGAGGCTACTTATCTGCTAGTTGCTCCATTTGATCATCCTCAAAGACCTCATTAACTACGACCATAACCTCAAGGGGGATGGTCACCTTCCAAGTGATAATCGTTGCCTTCGTTCCACTCTTCTGGACATCTAACTCTACTCTCGGGGGTCTTGCAATACGATCACTGGCACCCTCCCAGGCTTCAAGTTGAATACCTTCAGACTGCTCGGGCTGAACCCCACTCAAGGATTCCCCTGGGTCGGAGATCAGAAGGGTTGGAAGAGGAGGAAAATGAGGGGGAAAACCTGCCATAACTGACCATTTCCTGGCTCCAACCACGTTGGAAGGATCCGCTCCTTCACTATTAGGCTGAGACATCTCCGTGACCTTAGTCATAATCTCCTCTCTATCCCAGCCGTCGATAGTGGAAAGGTCGAAAGGTCGAAAGGAAGACATATGGCTTCTGTAACCTGGAAGGAGGTATAAAAATACCTGTCTTTGAAGGAAGCATCCACCTCGGCCTGCTGTTTAGCCACTTGGGCATGAAGACCCTGGTTTTCAACATCCAACATTTTGGATTCTGCTTACCAGGAATCCATTGGCTTAGTCCGACGCTCAGATCGGAGGGTTTCTAAGTCAATGGATCTCTTCAGCCTTTCATTATCGCACTGAAGATCGGTAAACTCCTTCTCCATCTCTTTCTGGTTTGAGGTCATTTCCTGCATAAGAGATCGAGCCTGGCCAAGTAGCCCCGTGGCCCTCTCGGATTCAGCATCGGCCTTTGCAGCACGGTCACGGAGAAAGACGAATTGGCAACCCATTGCCACATTGAATTTGAATGCCTGTAGATTGAAGAGTGCAAATAAAAAATTGATCAAGCTAGCAGTCACAAGTAAAATGTAGAAGAAGGTGACTACCTCAGCCAAGAGAGCAGACCCCTTAGTAAGCAAAATATCGACGGACATTGAAGCCATCCTGAAGAGCCCACCTCTAGGCCAAGACGCGACCAATTGCTTCAAAACCTCATCTTGACCGCCGAGCTCGACTGATGTTGGGAACGGGCTGGAGGAACCTCTGTAATGTCTGTCTTAAGGTTCCCCAAAGTTTAAAGAATCAAGGATGAGGACGAAAAAGCAAAAATGTCCAGAAGGCTGGCAACAGGAACAACAAGAGAAGCAGCAGTAACAGGAACAACCAAAGAAGGAACTGGAATAGATACATTAGCAGCATGAGAAACATAAATCCCCTTACCACGTGCCTTGGTATCCTGTGATGCTAAGAGCGCCATATTGGACCTATGCTGGGAAGGGGACGGAGTGAGAGCAGGCGAAACCCCTGCTGGAACAGTAGGCCTCCTTTCTTTGAGGCGGCCAAAGGGACTTACCGGGGTAATCTGGCATGAGAAGAAGAGTTGTGAGCTTGCTGAGCTTCACGGGAAGCTGGAGCAATAACAAAAACTGTTAAAAAAATACGTCAGAACTAAACTGGCCAATGAAACAGAGTAGGATAACTCATCTACTTTACTTACGAGTTGTAGCAACAGAAATTTACAGGTATCGATTCACTCTGTGAAAGTCAAATGGATCAATGGTAGGAAACTTCAGGTTCAAATAGTTTCTGGCAAGGATGGCCTTCAAGACAGTTTCATATTCAGTTGGTAAGGAATCCCGATCCCACTTTGGTTTGTCACTAAAAGTTGTGGGGACCTCAAACTTGTGCCCACCAATAAAGATCAAGCTTCCCTAGTCATCCCCTGCCAGGATCCATTCCTCCTCTTAGGCGGGGTCCTTCTTTAAAGCGTTGGGAATGATAAAGTTGAGCTTGTTCTTAGCTTTCGCATAGAACTGACCGCGGGAAGCACCAGACAGACTTCCAATTTGAAAAAGGTAAGCCACCTCCTCTATCCTGAGCTCCTTAATGACCTTGCTCAACTCGCACTGTTCCATCCATGGCATGAGAAAGCCGATCAAATGCCTCCAGAAGCCGGGTGTCAGCTGGGTAGAAACTTGCTGTAAGGCACTGAGAGCTCGTCGGAGGGTAGAATGAAGAGGAAGCCTGGCCCCATTCTAAAGACCCGCTACATGAATTGGAAGCACGCCTTAGGGAGGATGGAAGACGTCATAATTTTTTAGAGGAACTGAGATGGAGACACTGTCGGGGATAACATACTTGGCCCTCAGACGATCGATCGACTGCGGGTCAATGGTGGGGTCCGGAATGACTCTTAAGTTGTAGGGAGGAAACCTCTCCAGAAGAGGATCAATGACCGTGACTTGACCATATTTTCTCTATCAGAGTCTTTATCGATCAAGCTCAAAGGGTTATCTGGTCTGTTAGAAAACCTGACCCTGATAGCTACATTCATGTTCGACCAACGACGTTGCGGGTTTAGAGGAGAATCATCATTGTCGAAGTCCCTTCGTGCCCGTTTTCCATGGGTGAGACTGGAGACTTCCTCGCCGTCTACAATGGAGTCAACAGAATCATGGCTAGTTTTCGACATGATGAAGGAAGGACTTCGAATTTAGACTAAAGAAGAAAGACAAGTGAGGAGGTAATGAGAGGAAGGTTTTTCTCTTTGAAAAAAATGAAATTTAAAAGAAAGAAAGCTTGAGGAAGGCGGTGAAGCAGCGGGGTTTATATAGAGGTGAATGGAGTAGTGATGTTGGTGAAATCTTCGGCCGAGATTGCCTCAAATCTCGTGAACTGGTGTAACGGAGCCGAATTATTTTCAGAAACACACCGGTCTCTGCTCGCCACGTCACTCGTCCATTTAATGAGAAGATTTCCTCCAGGATTCTAGTAGCAACATTGTAGGGAATATTTCTCTATTAAAATAGAAATCTGACTCTAACCCCAACTCAATAACTGGTGTTCATGTCAGGGGGGATTTATGTTAATAGCTAAATTTGGCTAGGGACCACAGTGAAATTTCCCACTATCCTAGCCCAAGTCCAAGTCCAAGCCCAAGCCCGAGATTACTCACCATGGAACCCCGGGTCCTGGGGTCGAGCTGTGGAGCCACCTCACAGAAGCGAGGAAAGGTTATCGAGCTTTAGAAGCACCCAAGATGGAGCCCAACAAGATTGAATCGAGCTCCTTACACCGAAACAAGAATTCAGGGAAAGCCTGATGCACGAAGGCTCCCCGAGATCAAAACTACCTCGTAACCTCCCTAGAAGCCCATCATCCTCTCTATACATAATAAGGAACCCATAAAGACGTCAAGTTCATGCTATAACATCGTTCCACTTCGCCAAAGGAAGACTCAAACTTATCTGGACAAGAAAAATGAAGCTCGCCAAAGCTCCGTTACCACCGAAGAACGTCCACAAGGCCATCTCTAGCTCTAGGGGACCTGGAAAGGTCAAATCAAGCTCTTAGTACCAAGACCATAACACAGATATACCTCTCTCTTTGAGAAATCAAATATCATACTCGACGACCTTCATGAGGCATCACGCCATGAAGGCACACATGATCATATCTACACTCTAACGAACATTAAATTATCGCGTACGTGCAGAGCAAGAGATTGAATCCAAAGAGGAAACAAACTTATTGCCACTTAAGATATTCTCGAATCCGTTATTGATCAAAGTCTACAACGTTCAAAATAGTGGATCCCATCCAAATGGGGGGATTGGATCCAAAAAATAATGGCAGGTGGATCATAAGTTAAACCTAGTTGGACTATGCATAAATAGGCCGAAGCATGCACAAAAAGAAAGAAAGAAAAAAGCAGACAAGAGAGAGAGAGAGAGTCTACTCCGGCCTAAATTCTGTCTTCAGAACACGGCCTTCATCGTTATCTACTTTTTGACAGGCACGAGGCTGTCACCCTACTGTATCCCAGAGAGATTGAGAGTATTTGAGATATTTTTGTACAATATACGTAATTTATAATAAAACCATTATATTCTTTTTCACCCCGTGTTAGCATTCGCTTTTAACATCCATCGCCGTTTGAACAAACTAGGTACCAAAGGTACCACCCCCGACCATCATCTCCATGGTAGTGGTCTTGAGGGTGTTAACTGGAATTTCTCATCCCGAGCAAATTTTCCGTTAACAAAATCAAATCAAATCACAATACATATATGTTGTTATATCAATCATAATTCTTTTTTCTAATCAAAATTACACTTACTTTCTATCTTAACTAATTTTATTATGTACTTAAAAATATTTTCTCCAAAATCTTACTTATTCACTCTAATGCCATGTCATACTTTTGTTAGGTTATTTATTTATTTATTTATATAGTTTTGGCTTATTTATTTTTTATAAAAATATAAAAATGTGTTGATTTGCTGATTTATATAATTAAAACATGGTAAACATAGGCATATATTTATGTTTAATTATTAATAAATTTTATCAAACAAACTTTTAAATTTTTTAACAAATAGAACATTTTTTTGATATTAGAAAAATATTATAATTACAATTTCAGTTTCAATTTGTTTTCTAACTCTATATTTCTAACTTTTGGATATTAGAAAAATATTAGAATTACAGTTACAATTACAATTTGTTTTCTAACAAACTAACTAACTATATATATATACACACGTTTTCTAACTCTTAAACACTATTATTGAATCTTAAACTCATACTATATATATTATTTTTAGAGCAATGCTAGACCTATCGCCAACTTTATATTCTCATCAGTGAGATGTCAATTGACAAATGAATATATATTAATTATGATTCATTACATATGTCACATTTATATGGATTAAATTTTTTACCCTCACACCTGCACCACAAGTTATGGGTTCAACAATTACTAAAAAAAATTAAGGTCCTGTTCGATTTTTTGACTTAACACTGAATGACACTTAATGTGTTTCATTCAGTTGTTTTGTTTAATTTTATAAGTGCTAAAATCACTTAATGAGCCATTAAAACAACTTCTTTTTTTTTTAAAGTGATTTTTTTTCCACTTTTCACTTAATACAAATTCTGTAGAATTAATTACAAACTTTTACTTCCAAAACTATCCTCACTAATTTTGTATATTTCCAATTATGTTTTTGTTAAAACCCTAATCATATTAATATATTTTTTCCTTCTCACTGTAAAGAACTTTAAAATAAAAAATATATAACTTCTTCAAAACAAAAACAATTGGTGACTGATTTTCCTAGCATATTCCGGTAAGAACTCTTTCTTGCTTCCATAATTTGATAATTAGTTTTATTAATTTTATATTACAGTTTGAGTACATCTTTTTCACTTGTTCTAAAAATTAATTGAAGAATGGTTTTCATGATGATTTTATTTTGAGTTTTTTTTTTTTGATTTTGAAATGTTAATTTTGGGAAGAAAAAAAAGTTATATATATGTGTGTGTGTGTGTGTGTGTGTGGATAAGATGCACCTATGCTATTTGGGTCAAATCAAATAGTAGTTGATTTTTTGTTTTTATTAATATTTCTTGAGAATTTTAGAATGTATCACCATCAAATATTATATTCATTTTTAATGTAATTCAACAAGTGGAATAATGTATGAAATATTTTTAATAACTAAATAAATTTATTTTAGAATTAATTTACATGTTAGAGTTGTCCTTAATATATTAAAATGTAAATATATAACAAATAATAGTTAGAAGGCTATAGATGTAAAAATATTTATTTTCAGATATTTATAACTTAAAAAAACAAACAACTTATCACTTATATTCAGTTTTCAGTAAAAAAAAACAAACATGTTTTTCAGTTTTTGGTTTTCAGTCACTATTCAGTTTTCAGTAACATTCAACACTGTTCAGTTTTCAGATAAAAAACCAAACAGGACTTAAATGTTTTAAAATATAAACAACATTTTTTAAATTAAATTGTTTACCCTCTAAGATATATATTGATATTTAATTCATTATTTTACGGCGTTCCCCCTGAAACAATATCCTGCTCCATCCCTGATTGATTGAAGGTTATTCACCATTAAATCACATCACCGTTGTTTTAAGAGAGCTTTCTAATTTTGAACTTACTCGAATTCATTTATTTATTGAGAAAACATAGATTGCTCATGATAATAAAACCCTAAGAAAATATATAAATAAATAACATCTCTAATAAAGATTCATCTGAACGCTGAACAATGAACATAGGATACAGAGAGGTCATGCTATAATAACTCTACAAAGAAAAAAAAAACAGACACCTTTAAAAAATATATATTATGAACATCAGAACGTGATATAAATTTTGTTTTTTAACATATAATTCTTGATTAAGGGAAAAATATACGTTGTGGTCAAATCCATATAATGTGCAGTGTTGGATTACAAAATATATTTTAAAAATAATTGTTATGTAAATCATTTATTGAACATTTATTGAACTGTAACTACCAACAAATTTTTATTTTTTTTGGAAAAAAATACAGGCGTGTTCCACATGGGTTTTATATAGAATAGTGGCAGCAAAATCTGATCATTGATATTTGTCGAAGGAGATAAAGGAAAAAAAAAATTGTTCATAGCATAGATGATTTAGAGAAAAGAATTAATAATGAAACAAATATTATGGTGTGCAATATTAATCAAAGGGGGGAAGAGGTGAATAAATTTTACCCAATTTTTGTTAAAGGTCAAATTGACAAAAATGTCTCTATCTAGTTACAAAAATACCATAAGAGTAATAAATACGGAAATAGTAAAGACACTTGAGATATACGTGGAAACCCTCCAAATGGGAAAAACCACGGACTGATGAGTGAGTCATACTAGAACTTCGAATCCACTAATGACAAAGGAATTACAACCTAATCCCGGTTTAATCCACCACCACTACCTAATCCCGGTATAAGTGAACCTAGTCCATCTTACTTGTGATATAAGCTACCTACTCCCGGAAGCAACACAAGTCTTACTTCTCAATAAAGAGATAAAATGTCCTAAGTGAATATATTACGATATTCAATGAACAAACAAGGCTAAGAAACCCTATATGCTTATCTAGGATAATGAGATGACAATTAATGCAATCTTAGATATCAAGAGCTAATGACATGTTCAAGAAGCTTAGCTAAACGTAGATCAAACAATCCTATGAAGCTATCACAATACAACACTCAATCATGACATCACAACAATCTCTAATTTGTATCTAGAAAATGTTCTAAGAGCATACAAATAATTAAAGAGAAGACTTAACAAGTAAAACACTTAACTTGTAAGAAAATAGTGAAGAAGTTACCAAACAAGATGTGATGAAGCAACATTATCCATTGATGCACTCTAAATGAACTTAGATGATGCAAGATGAAGTTTTTATGCACATGGGAATGCTTTGAGTGATTAAAAATGAGTTATTTGAAGAGTTTTTCCTTTGAAATGTGTTCTAAGGAAAATATATGATATTCTGAACTCTTGCACGACCTTAAACCAAAGAGTTATATATATATATGAGATCCAAACAAAGTGAGGTCATTTTGGAAAAAACATTCCAGCTTTCTCTATGTGCGCTGGTGACGTGCGCTGGTCGAGTAGCGTACCACCAGCGCACAACCTAATTTTTCAACAGGTGCTGAACGAGTGGCACAACACATGCGACAATCCACTGGAAAGTTGCACTGGTGAGGTTGCGCTAGTTGAGTAGCGCACCACCAGCGCACTGCCCATTTTTGCATCTTTGTGCGGGTGCAACAGCGCAACTCAGTGGCGCAACACATGCGACAATCCACTAGAATGTTGCGCTGGTGAATTGCGCTGGTCGAGTAGCGCACCACCAGCGCAATGCCTATTTTCAACACTCAAACACACACAATCAATAAGTTCAAGAGTGATGAAAATGCATCCTATTCTAATGCCAAACATGACATAAAACATTTAATTCCAAGATGCAAATAAATCAACAAGAGTCATTTAAACCAAAATGCACACAAGTAAACACACAACATATAAGAATTAAAGCTATGCATGAATATGTGAGTGTGTGCAACTATCTTTTCAAAGTAAGTAAGCACAAGAATTTTACGTTCAATGTTTCTCCTCTTGAGGTCTTGAGAGCCTAAGCTACCCTTACATAATACCCCAAAAATGTGATTTGTTCACGAAATAAGCCAATCAGTAAATGAGGACTTTACAATCTCCTCCTTTGGCTATTTCGTGACAAAACCACCACTCACATTGATCCTCACAAAACAAAATAAAACACCGGGAAGATATTCTACATTACAAAGAGATAAACAAAAAAAAAAACTTCAAATCTTCAATCTCTTGTAGAACTATCAACCCTACACACAAAGCAAGCACAAATACACTTTCCAACCAAGTGCATGTGAGATGATCAAGTGAATATAAAACAAAAGCAATTGCATTCAATAATATGAGTAAGACATCATGAAATGCTCATGCAATTCTCCCCCTCAATGGGTTACTCCCCCTACATGTAATCTCCCACTCAAACAAGTATTACTCCCCTTAAAGCCAACACATGCTACTCCCTTAACACCACAATGTTAGGTCAATGCTACTCCCCCTTTTTGTCATGATATAGGCAAAGGAGAAGTCCCCAACCGGGTCACTAAAGGAAAAGAAAGCAAGGAGCATACAAGATTGTTCCATAATTATATAAGCCACATTTATGCAACTCTATTAATAGGAGAGAAACAAGAAGATTTATTTGAGAGAATGTGTGAATCAAAAAAGCTTTGCATACAAGACATGTTGCATTCAAGTACAAAACAATGGTATTTGGCAAAGCAAATGACAAAGGTTTCCAATATTATTCAAACCAATTTCACCATTTGTCATGAGAGAATCAATGATATAGAAATTTTATAGATATCAAATTTTAATGGCACTATATCCAACTTTATAAGCTAAACATGGCATGAGCAACTTTGCACCCTATTTGATTTTTCAGGGAGGATACCCGTATGATAGTAGCCATGTTAAACTAATAAAGAAAGAGAGACAATGATGCAACATGTTAGTCTCACTAGCTTTTTCACACAATATTTTGCATTCAATAATTGCAATCATCAATTCATGCTTTATCATTTTTCATTAGCATGTCATTAAAGAATCATCATGTCATGGAGATAATTATAGGTCATTCAATATGTACTTCCTATGTAGATCTCCTAGTCCAAAAATGCATGTTTGAACATAAATATGACATGGATTGTAATCAAAGCAAAGTTCACACTTATTGAAGAAAATACAATATAGTATATAAGTGCAACCAAGCTACTCAAGCAATCAATAAAGGAGCATAAATATTTTTTTTTAAAGAAAAAATTGCATACAACAAGTATACAATAGCTCTCTTTGCTTGAGTTCCCCTTATAGGATCAAATGCCACAACTCATCACTCCATTAAACTAATCCCAATAAATCTACTAAGATTCTTGAATCGAGTAGCATCTAAGGGTTTAGTAAATAGATCCGTTAGTTGATCATTAGTACCTACATGCTCAAGTACTATGCATTTGTTTTCAACTAGTTCTCTAATGAAATGATGACGGATGTCAATATGCTTAGTTCTAGAATGTTGAACCAGATTCTTGGAAATATTAATTGCACTCATGTTATCACAAAAGAGAGTAAGAGTACCTTGATTGAATCCATAGTCGACTAGCATTTGCTTCATCCAAAGGAGTTGTGTGCATCCACTCCCAGCAGCTATGTATTCAGCCTTAGCCGTGGACAAGGAAATCGAATTTTGCTTCTTGAAAAACCTAGAGACAAGGTTGTTCTCAAGGAAAAAGCAACCACCCGATGTACTTTTCCTATCATCACAATTTCCTTCCCAATCTGCATCACTAAAGCCTACAAGACTAGCATTAGTGCCAAAAGAGTACCAAATTCCATAGTTAGATGTCTCATTCACATATCGAATGATTCTCTTAACGGAAGAGAGATGAGACTCCTTAGGAGCTGATTGGTACCTAGCACATACACCCACACTAAAAGAGATATCGGGCCTACTTGCGATCAAATAGAGCAAGCTACCAATCATGCCACGATATAAAGTTTGGTCCACACTTTTACCACTAGTATCCTTGCTTAGCTTCAAATAGGTACTCATGGGTGTATCACAATGTTTGGCACTTTCAAGGCCAAATTTATTTACTAGGTTTTTGACATACTTAGCTTGGGATATGAAAATCCCATCATCCATTTGCTTAATTTGTAAACCTAGAAAGTAACTTAGCTCACCAACAAGAATCATCTCAAATTCATAAGACATGACATCAACAAATTGTTGGACTTTGGTGTCATTGGTGGAGTCAAAGACTATATCATCAACATAGATTTGAGCTATAAAGAGCTCATCTTTGTCTTTCTTGATGAATAGAGTCTTGTCAACACTACCCCTAGCGTACCCATTGTCTATAAGATATTGGGTGAGACACTCATACCAAGCCATTGGTGCTTGTTTCAACCCATATAAAGCTTTCTTGAGATGATAGACATGATTAGGGTGGTGAGGATCTACAAACCCTTTGGGTTGCTCAACAAACACTTCCTCTTGCAAGAGACCATTGAGGAAGGCACTCTTAACATCCATTTGATATAATTTGAACTTGTGCAAACAAGAAATGGATAAAAGAAGCCTAATAGACTCAATCCTAGCAACGGGAGCAAATGTCTCCACAAAGTCAATACCCTCAATTTGAGAGTACCCTTGTGCTACAAGCCTAGCCTTGTTTCGTACAATGTTGCCATCCTTATCGGATTTGTTCCTATATACCCACTTGGTGCCTATCACATTGGTGTTCTTGGGCCTAGGAACTAGAGTCCAAACCTCATTCCTTTCAAATTGATTAAGCTCTTCTTGCATAGCAAGAACCCAAAATTCATCCTTAAAAGCTTCATCAACCTTCTTGGGTTCTATTTGAAAGGTGTAACATGTGTAGCTAATTAGATTAGCCATTTGATGCCTAGTCCTAACACCCTCACTAACCTCTCCAATGATGTCATCTTTGTCATGGAGTTTCCTAACCCATGGAGCAGGTTCTTTTGAGTTCAAGGGAGGAATCCTATCAATAGGTTATGTTATGTTATCATCAAGGTTAGTCTTTTCAATATTAGAAACATCAACAACCTTCTCCAAAGGGGAGTCATCAACTAGTTCTACATCCTCCTCATGGTCATTAGACTTGAGCCTAGTATCATCAATGACAACATTAGATGATTCCATTACGGTCCTCGTTTTTAGATTGAAAACTCTATAGGCTCTACTATTCAAGGCATAGCCAATGAAGATACCTTCATCACTCTTAGCATTAAATTTGCCAAGTTGATCACGGTCATTCAAAATGTAGTATTTGCTTCCAAAGGTGTGGAAATAGCTACATTTGGCTTTCTACCTTTCCATAACTCATAGGAGGTTTGCCTAGTATGGGGCCTTAGAAAGACTCTATTTCCTTTGTAGCATGCCGTGTTGACGGCTTCGGCCCAAAGATTCATTGGGACATTGTTGCTACGCAACATCACACAAGCCATTTCTAGAAGAATCCTGTTTTTCCTCTCAACAACTCCATTTTGTTGAGGTGTCCTAGGAGCCGAAAACTCATGAGAGATGCCTAGACTATTGCAATAGTTTTCAAAATGGGCATTCTCAAATTCCTTCCCATGGTCACTCATAATCCTTTTAATGCTTTTAATCTTGGAGTTCATTTCATTTTGAATTTTGGAACAAAGCATTTTAAACTTGTCAAAGGTTTCAGATTTTTCTCTAAGAAAATAAGTCCATGTGTACCTAGAGAAGTCATCTACACACACAAAAATGTATCTCTTTCCACCTAAACTCTCGGTTTGTATATGACCCATAAGATCCATGTAGAGAAGCTCTATAAGTTCCTTGGTGGATAAATACTTGCCCTTTTTGTGCATACTTTTGGTTTGCTTCCCTTGTTGGCAAGGTCCACAAACACCATTAACCTTTTTCCCAAGCTTGGGAAGGTCTCGCACAACATTGAACTTATCTAAGATTCGTAAATCCCTAAAGTTCATGTGACCAAGTCTTTCGTGCCACAACTCAATTTGTTCATCCTTGGACACATTGTAAGACACACCTCTAGCCTCAAGACATGCTGTTGGGGTTTATGCCCTAAGTATATAATTTGTAAATGGATTTATGAAGTAAATAAAAGGAAAGGTTCAATTCATTCTGTTATGTTATTTATTTTATAAACTTGTGTATATACTAACATCTTGGATTGCCGGATGTAATCTCAAACTGTGTATATGAGTGTCATATATATATGAATAAAGTAAGAGACGTTCAATCTAAAGAGTCCATAGATAGCAAATAAAGTTGGGTACTTTATTTGTGGTTAATCTATAGCTGTGGTCCATTCCGTAATGTACAGTGATTCTATCCTGAATCATTCATATGAGATATGGGAATTGAGGCACCTTGTATGATGTGATCATATAGGACTGGGCCATGATCTATATGAATCTCACACAAAGATCCGTTTACCGATGAGATTCATATATATCAACTAATGATGGTTATATATGGGTGATCTTAATCCTGAGTGTCTTATCGACTCCTTCAGGTTAGATCGTGGTCTTTGATATACCATGGATGAGGTCAGATGTATTTCCTGATCAATATACTCTGTATGTTGGGATTGCGGTTTGGCTTGTGGCTGGAATGGTTTGTACACAATAGTGGAATCCACTCCTTCTTGTGAGAAGTAGATGGTAGTTCCCTTAAGGGTTGATTCGGTGCTTGGACAATATAAGCGCTCTCCTAATTTCGTGAGGAAGTAGGATTTATTGTCCATTAGAGAATCAATGGTACTTAAAGGATATATGTAATTAGAGGGGTTTAACGGACATTATGACCCAACTCTAATTATGAACTATTGTGGAGGATCACACCATATGTAATAGCTATATCGATGGACACCGAGTTGTATCGGTTTGTGTAAAAACGTCTACAGTTGAGAGAGTGCAGCTTCGGGTTTTTAGTGGAATAACACCAGAGTTAATAATAAAAGAATATTAATTAAAGAGTTTAATTAATGATTCTGAGGATTATTGGAGCTCAAAATACTGTGGGTCCATTAGGTCCCCTTGCTAGCCCGATCGATTAAGGTAACAAGGGTCACGGTTAATTAATTGGATTGTCCAGTTAATTGTGTTACGAAAGTGACACGTATTTATTCGGAAATTAATTGAATAATGAGATTATTTAATTAATAGATAATGGTGATTAAATAACTTAAATAATGAGATTATTTAATTATGTTATTAATCACTAAATGGAGGGTGTATGTTGGAGGGTGTATGTTGATATTTATTTTTGAATAAAATAAGATAATGTGATTATTTTATTTTATTAAATTAAATAATTTATTTTTGAATTTAAATAGTTTGAATTCAAAAAATTAAAATCAAATTAAAGATATGAGATATTTTTATTTGAAATTTTTTAAAAATCAAATATAGATTTGATTAAATTTTTAAATATTAAATATAAGATATTTTTTTTAAAAAAAAATGTTGCTGTGCGTGAAACGCACAACAACTCACATATATATATATATATATTTAACAAAAGACAAAAAAAAAAAAATTGGCTTTTGGTTAAAAGAAAAAAAGGCTGGTGAGTGAAAGTTTGTGTGAGTTATTTTGTGCAAGTGTGTGCATGAACAAACACCACAAAGAGTGAAAAGGTTGTATGTACAAGTGTTGTTCATTAATATAAAGAAAGAGTTTCTTAATTTTTTATTTTCTACACCCTCCATCCTAAGTTCCTGAGAACCGTAACGCGTCCACACGCAGTTACCAATCCCGGGAATAGCTAGGAAGATCAGTGGTACGGACCAGGAGCAAATCCAAAAGTGAAGGAGCCTCCAAACGTTGGTATTGTTCTATATATATATATATATATATATATATATATATATATATATATATATTATTATTATTGGTTACAATTTTCTGTATTTACATATATGTTTTATTAGTGTAATAAGTTTTATATGTATTTGTTTCGAAAATAAATTACGATCAAAAAATTCATCGGTCCCAGATACAGATTACGATCTGTATAAAAAATTTTAAAAACCCGTTTCCGCTGCGTGATCGGTGAATTTGGTTCCAACAATTGGTATTAGAGCCAATTTTATTTTCGAACAGGAAATTGTTTTCGATGCTCCTGTATGTATGATACTGTAGGTACGATTTAAATTGACTGTATGATGTTTTTGTATGTATATTAATTTTTTTTTAATTTTACAAAAACATGATTGATCGTTAATTATATGGTACTGTGGATTTAGGTATTATGGGTTGTATAATTTATTTATTTTTAACTATTATTGGATTGTAAAAAATAAAATAAAAAATTGTAACCTATATTGAAGACCTGGAAAAATCGCGAAGAAAAATTCATGAGATGAATCGAGTTGACCTGAAGAGACTGAAAAACTTGGAAATTACAAGAAGACCAAGGAATGCCTTGGGGGTATTTTTGTAATTTTAGATTCTAATTTTTTTAGGTTAAATAATCCACAGTACTCGGTCAATTCATGTATGCTTTATATTATGTGATGATAAAAAGCATTGTCATGCATACGTATGTCATTTAGATTAGAAGTGCCTATACAAATATATTTGATATGTCGTACATGCATCATAGCCTATTTTTATGTTTTTTTTTAATGTGATTAAAATGGATAAATATATAAATTGGCTATGAAAATGGGATTAGTTTTTTAATTGTTAAAAAACTTGGTAATTCTCATTAATATTAATCTTGTTATTAAAGAGTTTAATAAGTTAGATTAATATGGTCATTTATAGTAATTAGGATTAATTTGATTAATTGTCTAATTATGAATGAACCGAAAATTGTGTTAGAGTTTTAATAGTTAAAACTTGGTAAACATTTTCATAATAATCTGAGCTTATTAAATAGTTTACAAAGACTTAGACTATTTACTAATAGATTAGATTTTTAATTGTTAAAAATCATTAATAATTTATTAGTTAATTAGAAATTGTTTCTAATAATGAATTAGTTAATGCACTAGATAACTTGATTAAAGTTAGCCATTTGATCCTGTAGAGTCTAGGGGCATTAACGGATAATAGAAAAACTTATTTTTAAAATAGTGAGTGGGAGAGGGATATATGACATATATATCCCGCGGTCTCCATCATTATTTCAACACCGTGAGATCCGAGTGGGGTCTCGTGACTGCTTTGCTTTCGTCCTCCCTAAGGAGGGTTTCCACAAAGGTCAATACCAAGGTTGACTTCCTAATTGATAGGATTTCTGAGGGTATTTCGGGATTGACCGACCCTAAGGCGGCAATTCTCGAGTTAAGCTCATGAGATCTGAAATGGTGGGTTACACTCACTAAGGTTTTGATTAAGTTTGTTAATTAAAAACCTTACTGAATAAACGATGGTTGAGTGATATGGAATAAGAGTTATTCTAGAATATCATTTGATTAAGAATGTCTCGGTCCAACATGTAAATATTTGATCGACCCTGAGGCGGCATTTTTTTTGTGGTATGTTGGATTGTCGTGGTATAGTAACTATTTTTAGGGTAGTTCTAGTTCGTTAAACATGTTCATGCATCATGTTTAAATTTATACCAAAGCACCCGCACTTGTTTTAAATAAATGACTGAATGAATGTTTTATTTATTTCAGTAATGTCTTCTGCATTACTTCAAATTCTCGCAAACGACAAATTAACTGGTGATAACTACACAAAGTGGAAACTTAATATTAATGCAATTTTGGTCACAAAAGACCTTAAGTTTGTGCTTACGGAGGAATGTCCTCCAGTGCCTACTGCCAATGCCACACGAACTGTTCGTGAGGCATACCAGCGATGGGTCTCATCTGATGAGAAGGCCAGAACATATCTGTTGGCATCTATGACAGACGTGCTTGTCACAAAGCACGACGCAATGACTTCAGCATTCAAAATCATGGAGTCATTGCAAGCTATGTTTGGGCAGCCCTCCGAGCAAAAGTGACATGAAGCTGTTCATTCCGCTATGCTCGCTCGCATGAAGGAAGGAATGTCAGTTCGGGAACATGTCCTGAGCATGATGTCCTACTTCAACAAGGCAGAAGTCAACGGCGGGGCCATTGACGAACCCAGTCAGGTGAGCATCATACTGACGACTCTTCTGAAGAGTTTCGATCAGTTTAAAAGCAACTACGGGATGAACAAGTTAAAGTTCAGTCTTACACGGTTGCTCAATAAGCTCGCTACCTTTGAGTCCTTGATTAAGGACAACAAAGGCAAGACCGGTGAGGCAAATGTTGCCGAACCATCTTCCTCTAATAATAATAAGAGGAAAAGGTCCACTGGGAAGGCAAAAGAAAAGCTCAATCCCAAGAAAGCCCAAAGCTAAAAGAAGGGCACCTCTACTAACCAAGACAAAGGAAAATGTTTCCATTGTAACAAGGTCGGGCACTAGAAGAGGAACTGTCCTCAGTACTTAGAGGAGGTAGCCAAGAAGAAAAAGATGAAAGGTAAATATGATTTACTTGTTCTTGAATCTTGTTTAGTGGAAGATGATTCTTCACCCTGAATAGTTGATTCGGGGGCCACTAATCATGTTTGTTATTCTTTGCAGTGGACTGATTCTTGGACACAGCTAGAGGAGGGAGCCTTCTCAGTGCGTGTGGGGTCGGGGGATGTCGTATCGGCCAAAGCAGTAGGAGCAATAAGATTGCAATTTTGTAATAATAATAGTTTTTTATTATTAAACAATGTTTTTTATATTCCTGGATTTACACGGAATTTGATTTCCGTTTCTAAGTTGTTAGAACAAAAATATTCTGTTTCTTTTAATAATAAGTATGTTATTATAGGAAAGAGTGGTTTGAATATTTGTTCAGGAATTAATGAAAACAATTTGTATGTGTTAAGACCGTTAATACAAACTACACTACTCAACACCGAAATGTTTAAGGTTGAAAAACCAAAAACTAAACGACATAAGATTTCTCCAGATAATGACACGTATCTCTGGCATCTAAGTCTTGGTTATATCAACCTTGACCGGATAGACAGATTAGTAAAAAGCGGACCTTTAAGTGAGTAAAAGGTTGGCACCTTACCTGTCTGCGAATCTTGTCTGGAAGGTAAGATGACTAAGAGACCTTTTACTGGAAAAGGGCTTAGAGCTAAAGAACCGCTAGAGCTTATATATACAGATGTCTGTGGACCGATGAATGTTAAAGCTAGGGGTGGTTATGAGTATTATGTCACCATTATAGGTGACTACTCAAGATACAGATACGTCTATCTGATGCACCGAAAGTCGGAAACATTTGAAAAGTTCAAAGAATTTCGAGCTGAAGTTGAGAATCAATTAGGTAGGACTATCAAGTCACTACAATCGGATCGTAGAGGTGAGTACCTTGACCAAGAGTTTGAAGACTTCATGGTCGAGCATGGGATAGTTTCTCAACTCACAGCTCCCGGTACACCTCAGCAAAATGGTGTAGCGGAGAGGAGAAATAGAACCCTAATGGAAATGGTGAGATCTATGATTAGTTTCTCATCATTACCAAATTCCTTCTGGGGATATGCGTTACAAACAGCGGTATACATTTTGAATGTAGTGCCATCCAAATCTGTTCCTAAGACTCCCATAGAGTTGTGGAATGGTCGTAAAGCTAGTTTACGATATTTCCGCATATGGGGGTGTCCAGCACACGTGCTGAAGAACAGAATTGGAAAGCTAAACTCCAAGTCTGTTGTCTGCCTGTTTGTAGGATACTCCAAGGAGACCAGAGGTGGACACTTCTATAGTCCCGAAGATAACAAAGTATTTGTATCGACAAATGCAACGTTTCTTGAGGACAATTACATTAGTGACCATAAACCTCGTTCTAAGATTGTATTAAATGAGTTGGAGCCTGGTGAGACTAGTGCTTCCTCAATAAGAGTTATTGATCCACAAACATCTGAGAGTCAGATGGTTCTTGATCAGGATACACTACCACCTAGACGTAGTGAGAGGGTTGTGAGACAACCTGAATGATATTTAGCTATAGGTGAGGGACAAGGTGTTGTCTCTGCTGATAGTGTGGATGATCCATTGACATTTAAGAATGCAATGGAAGATCCTGATAAAGAGGAATGGCTTAAAGCCATGAATCTCGAGATGGAGTCCATGTACTCTAACTCAGTCTGGGATCTTGTAGACTTACCGGATGGGGTAAAACCCATTGGGTGTAAGTGGATCTACAAGGGAAAGAGAGGAGTAGACGGGAAGGTAGAGACCTTCAAGGTAAGGCTAGTGGCAAAGGGTTACACCCAGAAAGAGGGGGTCGATTATAAATAGACCTTATCGCCAGTAGCCATGTTTAAGTCTATTAGGATTCTCTTATCCATTGCTGCCTATTTCAATTTTGAAATTTGGCAAATGGACGTCAATACTGCATTCTTGAATGGCAATCTTGATGAAAGCATCTATTTGATGCAACCAGAGGGATTCGTGTCTCCAGATCAAGAGCAAAAGGTTTGCAAGCTGCAAAGGTCAAGCGCATCATTGATAAAAAAGTAGTTTTCTTGGTCCTATACGTAGATGATATCCTACTCATTGAGAATGATGTGGGAGTGTTGTCTAATGTAAAAGGCTGGCTGGCTAGCCTATTCAAAATGAAAGATTTGGGAGAGGCAAGTTATGTTCTAGGGATCCAACTTATAAGGGATCGTAAGAACAAACTTATAGCACTGTCTCAGGCATCATATATCGACAAGATTCTTGTACGATTTTCAATGCAAAACTCTAAGAAAGGTAATTTACTTTCCAGACATGGAGTTCACTTGTCTAAGGAACAGTGTCCTAAGACACCTCAAGAAGTTGATGATATGAGACGTGTTCCCTATGCATCAGCAGTAGGTAGTCTCATGTATGCTATGTTATGCACGAGACCGGACATCTGCTATGCAGTGGGAGTAGTCAGCAGATACCAGTCCAACCCAGGATTGGATCATTGGGTTCCTATCAAGACTATTCTCAAGTATCTTCGGAGAACGAGAGATTATATGCTAGTGTATTCTGGACAAGATTTGATCCCGTTAGGATACACGGATTCTGATTTTCAGTCAGACAGGGATTCTAGAAAATCCACGTCTGGATCAGTATTCACCCTCGGTGGTGGAGCCATTGTGTGGAGAAGTATCAAGCAATCTTGCATTGCTGACTCCACCATGGAAGCCAAATATGTAGCTGCTTGTGAAGCTGCTAAAGAGGCTGTTTGGCTCCGTAAGTTCTTGATTGATCTGGCAGTTGTTCCAAACCTGGATAAGCCCATCACACTTTATTGTGATAACAGTGGTGCTGTGGCTAATTCCAAAGAACCAAGAAGCCACAAGAGTGAGAAGCATATAGAGAGAAATTATCATCTCATAAGAGAAATAGTGCAGAGAGGAGATGTGATCGTCACCAAGATAGCCTCACAAGACAATCATGCTGATCCATTTACGAAGACCTTACCGGCTAAAGTGTTTTCGCGTCACCTAGATGGTCTAGGGTTACGAGACATGCCTCACATGCTTTAGTGCAAGTGGTAGATTGTTGGGGTTTATGCCCTAAGCATGTAATTTGTAAAGGGATTTATGAAGTAAATAAAAGGAAAGGTTCAATTCATTCTGTTATGTTATTTATTTTATAAACTTGTGTATATATTAACATCCTAGATTGCCGGATGTAATCTCAAACTGTGTATATGAGTGTCATATATAGATGGATACAGTAAGAGACATGCAATCTAAAGAGTCCATAGATAGCAAATAAAGCTGGGTACTTTATTTGTGGTTAATCTATAGCTGTGGTCCATTCTGTAATGTACAGTGATTCTATCCTGAATCATTCATATGAGATATGGGAATGGAGGCACCTTATATGATGTGATCATATAGGACTGGGTCATGATCTATATGAATCTCACACAAAGATCCGTTTAACGATGAGATTCATATATATCAACTAATGATGGCTATATATGGGTGATCTTAATCCTGAGTGTCTTATCGAATCCTTCAGGTTAGATCGTGGTCTTTGATATACCATGGGTGAGGTCAGATGTATTTCCTGATCAATATACTCTAAATGTTGGGATTGCGGTTTGGCTTATGGCTGGGAAGGTTTGTACACAATAGTGGAATCCACTCCTTCTTGTGAGAAGTAGATGGTAGTTCCCTTAAGGGTTGATTCGGTGCTTGGACAATATGAGCGCTCTCCTAATTCCGTGAGGAAGTATGATTTATTGTCCATTAGAGAATCAATGGTACTTAAAGGATATATGTAATTAGAGGAGTATAACGGACATTATGACCCAGCTCTAATTATGAACTATTGTGGAGGATCACACCATATGTAATAGCTATATCAATGGACACCGAGTTGTATCTGTCTGTGTAAAAACGTCTGCAGTTGAGAGAGTGCAGCTTCGGGTTTTTAGTGAAATAACACCGGAGTTAATAATCAAAGAATATTAATTAAAGAGTTTAATTAATGATTCTGAGGATTATTGGAGCTCAAAATACTGTGGGTCCATTAGGTCCCCTTGCTAGCCCGATCGATTTAGGTAACAAGGGTCACAGTTAATTAATTGGATTGTCCAGTTAATTGTGTTACGAAAGTGACACGTATTTATTCGGGAATTAATTGAATAATGAGATTATTTAATTAATAGATAATGGTGATTAAATAACTTAAATAATGAGATTATTTAATTATGTTATTAATAACTAAATGGAGGGTGTATGTTGATATTTATTTTTGAATAAAATAAGATAATGTGATTATTTTATTTTATTAGATTAAATAATTTATTTTTGAATTTAAATAGTTTTAATTCAAAAAATTAAAATCAAATTTAAGATATGAGATATTTTTATTTGAAAGTTTTTAAAAATCAAATATAGATTTGATTAAATTTTTAAATATTAAATATAAGATATTTTTATTATATAAAAAATAATAATAATAATGTCGATGTTCGTTTCACGCACAACAACTCACATATATATATATATATATATATATATATATATATATTTAACAAAAGACAAAAAGTTTTTTTTTTGGCTTTTGGTTAAAAGAAGAAAAGGCTGGTGAGTGAAAGTTTGTGTGAGTTATTTTGTACAAGTGTGTGCATGAACAAACACCACAAAGAGTGAAAAGGTTTTATGTACAAATGTTGTTCATTAATATAAAGAAAGTGTTTCTTAATTTTTTCTTTTCTACACCCTCCATCCTAAGTTCCTGAGAACAGTGACGCGCCCACACGCAGTTACCAATCTCGGGAATAGCTAGGAAGATCGGTGGTACGGACCAGGAGCAAATCGAAAAATGAAGGAGCCTCCAAACGTTGGTATGGTTATATATATATATATATATATATATATATATATATATATATATATATTATTGATTACAATTTCCTGTATTTACATATATATTTGATTAGTGTAATAATTTTTATACGTATTTGTTTCGAAAATAAATTACGATCAAAAAATTCACCGGTCCCAGATACAGATTACGATCTGTATAAAAAAATTTAAAAACCCGTTTCCGCTGCGTGATCGATGAATTCGGTTCCAACACATGCATCATGGCTCTAGCCTTTTTCTTCTCTGTCATGCTTTCAATTCTACAAAATTTGATATATCTAAAGCAATTTGGTCTAATATGACCATCAATACCACAAAAATGAAATATGGAAATAAAGTTAGGAATCATACCATATCCTTGAGGATACATTAGAGCCTTCCCATGTCTTTGTGGTTGTTGTGATTGTTGATGAGGAGCTTTCCTTCTTTGTTATTGAGCAAGACTTGATTGCTTCCTTGGTTGAGCTTCCATGATAGGTATCTTCCCTTTATGAGCTTTCAGGTTGAGGGAAGTTAACTTGAGGAGCCCTAGTAGGATGGGCTTGAGGTAGGCTTCTTTGTGCCACCTTCACTTGAGCACTACTTGAATACTCTCATAGGTCAAGTTTCTTCCTAGGTGATTGATGAGAAGAGGACCCATTGAACTTCATGCTTCTTACAAAAATGGTATTGCTTGGAGTAGAAGACACCTTGTCATCTTCAAACCCAAGCCCCTTCTTGTCACTTGGCCTCTTTCCAACATCTAGCATATGGTCAAGTTTTTTGGTGCTAGATTTCATCTTGGCCAATAACTCTCTAGCATCTTCAAGCTCTTTCTTCAACCATTCGTCACTTCTCTTAGATCTCACCAACTCTTCATTTAGTTGGTCAACTTGAGTTGAGAGGTCTAGGTTTTCTTGTCTTAATCTCTTGATTTCATTCTTGTTCTTCAACCTTGAACTTTCAAACTTAGCCATGTAGTCATTGAGATCCATCATATCCATACTTCCATTTGTGGATTGTGATGAAGATCCATCATCACTTGAGTAGTTTTCCTCTTGACTTTCATTCTCTTCTTCATTAGCATCTTTTCTCCTAAGAGAGGATGTAAATGCTATGAAGTTAGCCATGAGTTCTTTATCATCCGAAGACTCATCTCCTTCATTAGAGTTATCACTTTCACTTCATGTGGTAGCCATCACTTTTTCCCTTTCTCTTGACCTTGTGATTTGCACATTCCGGGGCAAAGTGATCTATCCTACCACATTCATAGCATTGGACTCCTTTCTTCTCAGTTTTTTCTCGCCTAGGCTCAAACTTTTTGAATGGAGCCTTTTCTTCAAGTCTTGACCCTTGGATCCAAAACCTTTCCTCTCAGACTTGTAGAATTTCTTGAACTTCCTCATTAGCAAGGCCATTTCTTCATCCGAGTCATCACTCTCCTCCTTCTCAACTTTGGAGGCTTTCAAAGCAATATCCTTTTGCTTTTTCGGTGGTGTGGGGTTAGGGCATTTCCTATATTCATAAGCTAGAAGCCTCCCAATCACATCACTTGGCTTCATATCCTTTTAACCACTATTCTCTTCTAAATCCGTCACCTTAGACTCAATTCTATCGGGTAGAGATCTCATAATCTTCTGCTTGATCTTCCTATCCGAATAAGGATCACCAAGTTGATGACTTTGGTTCACAATTTCCATCAATCTCACTTCAAAGTCATTGAATCACTCGTTCTCATCCATCTTGAGCAATTCAAATTGCGTTTGGAGAACTTGAAGCTTCAACTCCTTAACCACATCGGTTCCCTCATGTGTAACTTCTAGGATATCTCATGTCTCCTTATCTCTCCTAGTATTTTGAACCAACTTGTACTGGTTCTCATTCATTGCACATAGGATGGCATGCATTGCCTTCCTATTCCAATTCGATGCCTCAAACTTTTGTTCGTTCCACTGTGCCTTTGGCTTGAGTACATCATCTCTTCCATCTGTAAGAGTCATCATGGGTGGAGTATAGCCATCTTAAACCGCCATCCATGCCCTGTCATGAATTTGGCAAATATACGACTCCATCTTGCCATTCCAAGAGGCATAATTCAATCCGGTGAGATTTGAAGGTCTAGAAGCTCCCTCGTTGCCACCGTTTCCACTCATTGTGTTTAATGAATGAATGATATGAATGCAAATGTATGAATGATCAATACACACACAAAATGTAACACACACCAAAATGAGCAAGGATCACCTATGTATGTCTAGGAACCTGCTCTGATACCAATTGAAACAAATATTATGGTGTGTAATATTAATCTACAGGGGGGGGGGGGGGTGAATAGATTTTAAAAAAATTTTACCCAATTTTTGTTAAAGGTCAAGTTGACGAAAATGCCCCTATCTAGTTATAAAAATACCACAAGTGTAATAAATGCGGAAATTGTAAAGACACTTGAGATATACGTGGAAACCCTCCAAATGGGAAAAATCACGGGCTGATGAGTGCGCCACACTAGAACCTCGAATCCACTAATGGCAAAGGAATTACAACCTAATCCCGGTATAAGTGAACCTAGTCCATCTTGCTTGTGATTTAAGCTACCTACTCCTCGAAGCAATACAAGTCTTACTTCTCAATGAAGAGATAAAATGTCCTAAGTGAATATATGATGATATTCAATGAACAAACAAGGCTAGGAAACCCTATATTCTTATCTAGGATAATGAGATGACAATTAATGCAATCCTAGATATCAAGAGCTAATGACATGTTCAAGAAACTTAGCTAAACATAGATCAAACAATCCTATGAAGCTATCACACTACAACACTCAATCATGGCATCACAACAATCTCTAATTTGTATCTAGAAAATGTTCTAAGAGTATACAAATAATTAAAGAGAAGGCTAAGCAAGTAAAACACTTAACTTGTAAGAAGATAGTGAAGAACTTACCAAACAAGATGTGATGAAGCAACATTATCCATTGATGCACTCTAAATGAACTTAGATGATGCAAGATGAAGTTTTTATGCACATGGGAATGCTTTGAGTGATTAAAAATGAGTTCTTTGAAGAGTTTTTCCTTTGAAATATGTTCTAAGGAAAATATATGATATTCTGAACTCTTGCACGACCGTAAACCAAAGAGTTATCTATATATGAGATCCAAACAAAGTGAGATCGTTTTGGAAAAAAATGTTACATCTTCCTCTATGTGCGTTGGTTACGTGCGCTGGTCGAGTAGAGCACCACTAGCACACAACCTAATTTTTCAACAGGTGCTGGATGAGTGGCGCAGACCAGTGGCATAACACATGCGACAATCCATTGAAAGATTGCGCTGGTGATGTTGCGCTAGTCGAGTAGCGAACCACTAGTGCACTGCCCATTTTTGCATCTTTGAGCGGGTGCATCAGCGCAACTCAGTGGCGCAACACATACGACAATCCACTGGAATGTTGCGCTGGTGATGTGCGTTGGTAGAGTAGCGCACCACCAGCGCAATGCCTATTTTCAACACTTAAACACACGCAATCAATAAGTTCAAGAGTGATGAAAAATGCATCATATTCTAATGCCAAACATGACGTAAAACATTTAATTCCAAGATGCAAATAAATCAACAAGAGTCATTTAAACCAAAATGCACACAAGTAAACACACAACATATAAGAATTAAAGTTATGCATGAACATGTGAGTGTGTACAACTATCTCTTCAAAGTAAGTAAGCACAAGAATTTTACATTCGGTGCTTCTCCTCTTGAGGTCTTGAGAGCCTAAACTACCCTTACATAATACCCCAAAAATGTGATTTGTTCATGAAATAAGTCAATCAATAAATGAGGACTTTACAAATAACATGTATGGAAGTAGCTCGATGTACATTTCTATCGTTTATAATTTAGAGAATGGCTGGGCCCCATATTCAACCCCCAACATTATTAATTGTGAGAAACTATTATATATATATATATATATATATATGGAGAACTTTAAAAGTAACAAAAAAATAGTGTGTTTATTGTTTTTACCCAAGATTAGTAAATTTATTATATTTCCCAAATTTTTCACTTTTGGAACAAAATTACCCTTCAGTAAAAAAGAATTGAAAAACAAAACTAAATAAAAAAACTAGGGAAAATAAAAATCAATTAATAAAGAAATCAAAATTTAAAAGAAAAGGAAAAAGAAAGTTAAGAAACTACATAACCGTCAGTTGAGACTTGAGAGTTTCATTCATCTTCAGTGTGAGTCACAAACCACAAAAGAGAGAGCAGAGTCGGGCGACGAGGAACACCGACGACGATGAACACTATGAAGACCCAACGACGATGGTGGTACAGACGGAGAGAGAGGACGAAGACCTGGCCCAACCCCGATAGAGAGACAAGTCCGAGTTGTTGACGCTAGAGAGGAGAGTCGACCGACTGTGACCACCGGAGAGAGAGGAGAAGCGACCGACTGTGGACGGTTTGACTCCAGTCACCGGCGTCTTCGATTTCAGTCACCGACGGTTTACACTTCCTCTTTATATTTGCTTTTAGGGTTTCAATTTATTTGTATTTTTGGTTGCATTTATGGATTTGATTTATAAAAAAAAGTGATTTTGATTTCAAATTCCATTTCGAAATTGATTTTGATTTCAAATTCTATTTCGAATTTGATTTCGAAATTGATTTTTCATAGGTACATTAACAAATTGATTTTGTTAACTTGTGGTAGATTTCGAAATTGATTTTAGGGTTTCATTTTATTTGTATTTTTGGTTCCATTTGTGTATTTGGATGGAGTTAATTTTGATTTTGAATTCGATTTTGAAATTGATTTTTATTTGGATTTTGATTTTGATTTGAGTTGATTTTGATTTATATACACCAACCAGTGTAAATATTTCAATTAATTCAATATTGTGTTTTGCTTTCCGTTTTCAATTGAGTGTCATTTGGTGTTGCTTTGGTTGGTTGAATTTTGTTAATTATTGTCGACCATAATTCTGATGTTGTACACTGCTTGGCTGTGGTGAAAGTCCGTCCATTAATTCTTAAGAAACGGTTGTTAATAATTTTTCAATATGCTTGTGAATTTGTCTTTGTTCTGGGGATAACTGTGGATTTGTGTTTGTTTTTCAATATCTCCATTTATTATTGGGATAACTGTGGATTTTTACTGAATGTTTTATGTTTTATGGTGGTGGACAGTGTTTTGTTCTTATGCTCCAAGTCAGTTGTTGTCTTTTAGTTGTTGTTTGTTATGTATTTCAGAGTATTTTTACTGAATGTTTTATGTTTTATGGTGATGGACAGTGTTTTGTTCTTGTGCTCAAACTCAGTTGTTGTTATGTTTAATTGTATCTTTTTGGTGTTGGGTTAGCTTTAGTTTAGTGTTTGTTGCATGGTGTGCCTTGGGTTTGTTGAGCTGTAGAGGTTCTGCTCGTGTGTTGTGGTGGACCTTTGCTTTTGCTTCTTATTGTTCTTTGTGTTGTCTGTTTCACGGCTTTGGTTTTCTTGGTGCTGAGAGGTCAGCTTGTTGCTTCTTATGTTGTATTGTGGCCTTCTTAACTTTTATAATAATATTGTTGCTCAAAAAAATAAAATGTTATTTCAATATGCATTGTTATTTATTTTGACAGATATCATGTTTTGTGTTGAAGTCATTGAATTTGAATTAGTACTCCATAGTTATTCATTCTGTTATTTTAACACTCGGTACATCTTGTTTGATGCTACCAAATACTCCCCTGAAGGCTTGTTTGAGTGGATTGTGAAATGAACAATCCTGGATAAATTTTCATTTTCTAATACTTGCACTTTGTTTGGTCTAGTTTTCATTTTCTTCATCATCATCTTGGTTTGGTTTAGGTACAAACACATCATCTTCTCCAACTTCGACGACGTCTTCTGGTAAGTGTTCTTTGTTTGTCTTCTATTTTCTCTATTTTTGTTACATGAATTATACTCTGGTAACATTATCTGCTTGTCTTAATCGGGAGTGCTCGGTACCACCAATACGATACGCTAAAAGAAAGCCAATTGTATATAGGAAGATGTAGAATTTAGACCATATGACATTTCTTTTGGTATAATGAATTATATAGGATGCAAACATAAACATGTATATATAGTGTGTTTAGTAGATATTGTTGTTTTTTTCAATTTAATAGTTCGTTTAAGATGATAAGTAAAATGAATTATTAAACTAAATGGATGTTGGGATGATGTAATGAATAACTGGTGGAGGTTTTTAACTTTGTACAATAGTGCATATGTTTCATGAAAATTGAGTTTAGTATCTAAATAATTTTAGGAGATTTCAATTGATACTTGTTTATCATAAACCAGCAGAGTGATGTGAAATTGTGTGTTTTTTTATGGTTTAATTAATGAAGTGAAATTGGGTATGACTGGTGTGTTTAATTATTGTGAACGGGTGTGTTTAATGGGTTATGACTAGTGTGTTTAATTGGATATGACTGGTATGTTTATTGCTATGAACGGGTGTGTTTAATTGAGTATGAACTGGTGTGTTTAATTGGGTATGAACTGGTGTGTTTAATTGTTGTGAACGAGTGTGTTTAATGGGTTATGACTGGTGTGCTTAATTGAGTATGAACCGGTTTGTTTAATTGGGTATGACTGGTATGAGTGCTTGCTACCCATTCAAGTATCTGAATATGTTTCCATGTAATCATTTCGCTTATTAATCATAGAAGAGGCATCATAAGGCACTGACCTTCAAGCTTTGAGTTTTTATTTATTTTGTTTTACTGGTTCAGCCCGTTTATGATGATTTATGATCAGTTTGCAATATTTCCATGAGGACAATAGTGTGTGTGACGGAGAGAGAGAGAGACAGTCAAGATATTGGTAAGTATTTGACCATCAATTAGTGTGTTGCTTGGCTTGTGTTAGTGTGTTTGTTTTTCATAGGTGCCTAGTTTTTGTGTTCTTTGGTGTCCATTTTATCTGTTTTATTTGGTTTGTATGCTTGCTTTAGTCTAGCTTTTAATAAATTTCAGCCGTTCAAAAAAAAAATAGTTGAGCTAGTTGTGTTTAATTGGGTTCAAAATAGGTTTGTGTTTAATTGGATAGAACTGATGTGTTTAATTGTGCTTGAAAGAGGTTTTTGTTTAATTGGATAGAACTGATGTGTTTAATTGTGCTTGAAAGAGGTTTTTGTTTAATTGGGTTGAACTAATTAATTGTGTTCAAAATATGTGTGTTTAATTGTTTTGATATAGTGTGTTTAATTGGGTTTGAAATAAGTTTGTGTTTAATTAGGTTGAATTAGTGTGTTTAATTGGATTGAACTGGTGTGTTTAATAGTGTTCGAAATAGGTGTGTGTTTTAATAGTTGTGAAGTGGTGTGTTTAATTGTTACGAACTGGAGTGTTTAATTGATGTGATCAGGTGTGTTTATTTGTTTTGAACTGATGTGAATGTGTGTGTTTATTTGTATGAAACACGGTATGTTTAATTGAGTTGAACTAGTGTGTTTAATTGATTTGAACTGTTGTGTGTTTAATTAATCAAATCCGGTGTTTAATTTATTGAACCCAAGTTATTTGAATTGTGCAGATAGAAAATATCGATTATGACCGGTACAATTGTCCCTGATGCATATCCCTATCATATCCGTTCCCAGCGGCACCATCTCGAAGTTTGCTCCTGGCAGTGGTGTGCCATGTATTTGTTCTCAAATTAAAATGTTGTGTTTCAATATGTTTTTTTACTGTTAAACTATGTTTTTGGTATACTTTTATAAACGGATCAGACCAAGAAAACGATTTGGGCTTGGTTCGTGTTTTCACAAATCCGGGTTTGATTAGTTACCGAAATTTCAAGATGGTTTTTGATTGAACTCTCACCATCAACTATCCTTGTTTGATACTATATAAAGTTTGCTTAATTTTGATTAAAATTTAAACAAATTCCAATGGTTTTCATCAAAAGTTTATTTTAGTACCATATAGTTTGTTTATATATATATAAAAAACCGTATAGTTTCAGCAGGTATGAGATCCAACACGTTTCTTCATGCGATATACATTTTTGTAACGTTTAGAGTTGATTCTATAACATTACAAAATCACTCAAAATTCACTCTATAACGTTACATAGTCGGGTTTCGATACGAAAAAACATGCATTACTTACACTTGATAACTGTTATATAGTTTCATGTGAAATATTTTTATTATTATTTTTTAGTTTGATAAACTGTTATTGCTTTTAGTGACATTTTTGCTGGCATAAAATTAACATTGAACAGTATAATTATTGCAGGTGTTAAAACTTTGCATATTATTGAGATTGAAAATTTTCAGTAAGCTAGTGAGATCAATTTTGTTGTCCAAATAATCATTGTGAAAGTCATTGAAAATTTGATATCAAATAGGAAAAATTACACTAAAAACACATCATTTTGGCATTTAATCAGGCATCTCATGTTTCATGGCAATAATTTACAAAATCAATATAACATTTTCATGGCCTCACCATATTTTACATAATCCATAACATTCAAAGGTTATGGGACAGAACTTTGACAAACTCTGTTTCACCACCTTCATAAAAGTTCCCTATCCATTTCTCACAATAAGTGATTATCAATTTCGTAGGATCCACTCGTGCATGTCAACAACAAAAAAATCTCACAATTAAAACTAGTGTGTTTAATTGATAAGGAAGATAAATAGTTGCCGATTAAACACATCAGACCAACTCAATTAAACACACCAAGGAAAATCAATTAAATACACTACGACAACCCTAATTAAACACACCAGAGCAACCCGATTCAACACACAAGAGCAACACCATGTGTAAATCAATTAAACACACTATGAAAAATCATTTAAACATACCAGGGCATTAAACACACAATCGTAACCCAAATTAAATACATCAGGTGTAACCCAATTAAACACATCAGAGCAAATCAATTAAATACACCATGACAGTCCAATTAAACACATCAAGGCAAATCATTTAAACACACTAGTTCAACCCAATTAAACACACAGGTTCATTAATTAAACACAACCATATTTCGAACCGAATTAAACACATCAATTCAACCCAATTCAACACAAACCTATTTCGAAGACAATTAAACACACCATGTGGTCAGTAATTAAACAGACAAGGTCCAAACAATTAAACACACCATGTGTCACCAACAATTAAACACACCAGTTGAATCCAATTAAACACACAAATTTCCAACATAATTAAACACACCAATACTATACAATTAAACACACAACTATTTTCTATTCAATTAAGCACACAAGTACTATCCAATTAAACACACCTATTTCAAATCCAAATAAACATACCAGTAATATCTAATTAAACACACACATATTTCTAACTCAATTAAACAATGCATGAAAGTCAAACAAATACAAAACAGTCATCGATGAACAATAGTAATGATATAGTCACAATGTATCAAAAAAAAAGTATCATCAATAACAACACAAAATAGTTAAAACATTTATACAAAAAATAAAAAGAAACCTAATCAAACAGTGCATAAAAGCCAACAAATATAAAGCAACCATAGATGGGCAACAACTTGATGAATTAACGTCGTCAAGAATACTCACTTCAAAAACGTTTAATCAACTCCGAAAATCATCGAACTTCGATCAACATTGAATAAATATCAAGTTATACAATAATCGATCTCGAAAAAACTTACAAAAATCGCCCATCATATTCTAATATATAATAATAAAGAAACCGTTTAATTAATAATGTGATTCTAATAACAACAAAAATAATAAAATCCTAACCCAATCTCCATATCCAATTATAATCTCAGTTCATGATCTCAAAAACATGTAAACCAAATCAGCCACATCTCTAATGATTCAAAACAGAACAAAAACAAAAAATAAAAACACAAAAGCTTTGATCATAAATGGAGGTTGAGAACAACATTCATAAATGGAGGCTTAGATCAACATTAATTCAGACATTGATCATAATTGGTACGAATTTGAATAATCCTAACTCTAACACTTAAAAAACCGCAAATCGTAGGATTTGTAGAGGGATTTCATTCAAAATAAATGTATAAATCTGTTAAGCACATACACAATCTTCAATTCGAATAAACAAAATCCATTTCATCCAAAAATCCAAACCTAACTGACACAGCAGGATATGACGAAATAAGAATGATCACTTTGTCGAACCCTGAGGCACACTCAGACGAACCTTGACGCAATGACCGGTAGTTACCCAAGCATGGGCCATCATTCCCTAATCTTTGTTAGAAAATTGTGCTCTAGAATCCTCAAAGAGCATGTCGAATCCACGACAGATAAATGTTCCAAATGAACGATTTTATTAAAATTAATCAAAGATTAAAAAGTTACAATAATTAAAAATAATAAGACTATTTATAATAAACTAATCCTAATACGACTCAAATACAACATTACTAAAAAGACGAAAAAAGAAAAGATCAAAACTAATCAGAATCTTCTAAGATTCATGACTCCTAACTTGACTGGAAAATAAATATCAAATCTTACCCAAAAGATAAGTTTGATTTATTTTCAAAACCTAAATTTAATTCCTAATCAAACTAAAATAAATAAACTTGCTAAATAAGAAAAAACCCAAATTAACAAAATAAAGAAATTGATCGACATGAGCCGTGGTTCCTTCATCTTTGTCCTACATCAATCACCCCTTCTTAAAAAAAACTCGTCCTCGAGTTTGACAATGTTTTGTTTGGGTGGATGATACTTCAAATGTACCATATTATCAATCACCGACTTGAACGAATAATCTTCAGATGGCAACAACAATGTTAGATCTTCAAAATCCAATTGAAGAAAAACAATCTTCAAATTACCCCAATAAAAATTGTATGGATTTTCTAATAAGTTGTCACCCTTGGAAACTTTATCAATGGAAATTGATTTAGCTTCCAGTTTTGCTTCAACCATATCTTAAGTGCAATCAATATCAATGGTTGGATCGCAGTCTTCAACTTCTAAGATCAAAGGCTCGTCTTCAATGACTTCAACAATTTCAACTTCATACGAAATATCTTCAACTGTATCTTCTGCATAACAAAAATCTTCAAAATAATCATTTGGAAGATATTCCTCCTACATTACTTGTTTCATAACAAGTCATGATTGAATCATATCCATTCCAAATCTTTTCCGATCCTTTTGAAAGTTTTCCCACCAAATTAATGCATCGTTTTTCAAATAAATTTCTACCAATAAAACTTTCAGACTTTCTTCAGTTTTCTGATATGCAAAATATTCTTCAACTTCTTCCAACCAATTAATAAATTCTTTAGTTTTCAAATGTCCAGAAAAAAAATTGAAGTCTTGGTTGATAATCATTATAGCTTGAAAAATAATTATTGGAACCAAGAGAACCATTGAAACCCATTAAGAACCAAAATCAAAGTCCGAAAAAAAAACGTACCAAAATTTAAACCCTAAGAACTGCTTACAAAAAATTAATTCACTCATGGCTTCAGGTGTGTGCGATGGTGGACGCAATCTGAAATATCTGGAACTCGTGAGACTGATACGAAATTCTGGCACTGTTGAGGTTGATCTGCAAATTGTAACATTATTGGGCTAATCCACAATTTCTGCTGTCTCTGAGGCTGATTGTTAATTCTCGAAACTATTACACAAACACTCTCATTCTTTATTTTTTTTTCAATTTCGTTTCTCTACTTTTTTTTATGGGGGGATATGGAGGGTGAATATATGGTGTTTAGGAAGGTAGTTGGTTGTGGTCCGTGGACGCTGAGCCTAGCACAGACTGATACCAATTGACGTAACGAGGTATGACGAAAATAAGAATGATCACTTTGTCGAACCCTAAGGCACACTCAGACGAATCTTGACGCAACGACCGGTAGTTACCCAAGCATGGGTCATCATTCCGTAATCTTCATTAGAAAATTGTGCTATCGAATCTTCAAAGAGCATGTCGAATCTTCAAAGAGCATGTCGAATCCACGACATATAAATGTTCCAAATGAATGATTTTATTAAAATTAATCAAAGATTAAAAAGTTACAATAATTAAAAATAATAAGACTATTTATAATAAACTAATCCTAATACGACTCGAATACGATATTACTAAAAAGACTAAAATAAGAAAAGATCAAAACTAATCAGAATCTTCTAAGGTTCATGACTCCTAACTTGACTGAAAAATAAAGATCAAATCTTACCCAAAAGATAAGTTTGATTTATTTTCAAAACCTAAATTTAATTCCTAATCAAACTAAAATAAATAAACTTGCTAAATGAGAAAAAAACTCAAATTAACAAAATAAAGAAATTGCTCGACATAGACCGCGACTCCTTCATCTTTGTCCTTCATCACTAACCTTAACAGTAGCCGATCTTCGGTCTAAAAGAGGGAAAATGAGAGACTTTGTAACAAATTAAAGCATGAAAATGGATTGAAATATGATTACATACCTTTTGTAGTTTATTCTTGAAGATTTGTGAGAGAAGCCAATTTGTTTCAGTTTTTATCGTGAGATAAAGGAGAAAGAGAAGAGAGTTTAGAGAAAGAAGATAGAGATGAGAGAAACAATGCGTAAGGTAAAGGAGAGATAGAAGAGAGATTTAAGTATTTCAGATTTTCAGACAATAAATAAAAAAACAAAAGCAAAATAGAAATTGGGGTATTTCAATCTCCACAATCAATTTTTGGGTAAAAACAATAAAAATAATAATTTTGGGTAAAAACAATAAACATCCTAATTTTTTGACTAAAAAGGGGTATTTCCTCATATATATTGTTTTTCTTCTCAGTACGTACTAATATAACTTATATTAGGGTATTGTATATCGACCACCGATTATGGAGAAGTTTTGATAAGTACATACAGTTTAAGTCAAAGTATGTAAATCTAATGGTCCGCATCCAACGCACCGATGAAGTTAGACATATATATATATATATATATATATATATATACAAGTTACTGTATACCGATATAACACTTATCAAAACTTCTCCATAATTAGTGGTCCACGTGCAACGTATTGATATAAGTTCAATACGTACTAAATAGAAAATGAATATATATATATATATATATATCATCTGATACAATATTTTATCTAATTATCAGATTTCAAGAACACAATAACACAATTGGTGTAAGTTATCAACCAACTTAATATTACAATTTTTTTCAATACATTTTATGTTAAAACTGAGTAGATTAATGTTATATTTGTTCATAGATTTACTGTTCAACTACAAAGATTAATCTTGATCACCATATGAATTGAATGTAAGTTACAGTGTTCTTGATTAGGTTAACAAGAGTTTTATAAACTTCAACACTGTCAACATCTATTCTTCGACAACAGTATACAGATCATGTCACAACCTAATCAAAATTAAATTAATACACAGTGTTGTATATTGAGAGGGGTGAATGATGAGGCATTGATGGCTAGCCTTTATGAAGCAGTACGTGACTACTCAGACGAGTAGTTGTATAGTTACTGATTGGTACAGTAACGTGACCTTTATTAAAGTATTTAACCGTTGTCCATTGCGTCTCAATGGCAAGACCACTCAATCACTGTCGCCGTTTATATATATATATATGAAATTTTTCTTCTTAAAATTCATTGATAAATATATAACAGTATATTATATATATATATACTATTAAATTTAATTGTTTTGATTTATATATATTTATCGATATTTATTTATAATTTATAATAAATATATATATTTATCGGTAAACGTTAAGATAAATATATATATATATATATATATATATATACTGAAATCATGCTTCTATAAAGGTTTGTTTAATATTCATTAGATTTTAATTTAATGGCTCAACTAAATGAAAATTTTATAGCATTTTAAAATAAATCATGGCTATCTTGTAATTAGCTAGTATTTGTAAACTAGCTAAACCCATAAATAAAGGTTCATGATTATATATATATATAAGGGATATCCATTGGAAGGTGATGAGTGAGAAAGAGAGCATTAGAGCAATGGAGAGTTTAAAAGACATGGAGAGAGATCTTGAGGACATGAAAGAGTACTACAGTAGTGGGATTACTAAACAAGTTTCTTGGAGGAAGTCTCAGCTTGAGAAGTTGCTAGTTCTTCTGAAAGAGAAACGAGTAGACATCTTCAAAGCTCTTAAAAAAGATCTGGGAAAACATCATGTTGAGGCGTTCAGAGACGAGGTACGTAGTTTGATATTATTGTTTAGGTCCTTAGCTATCAAAATAAATTTTATAAGGAGATTATTTCTTTGTATCTCAACTGAACTTGTTATCAGGAAATATTATTACGTACTACTTCAAAATCTTTTTGTTTCTTTCTCTCATAATTATATATTGTGGTGTTGTTTTGCAGATAGGAACCTCAATGAAATCCATTAATTATGCATTGGAAAATTTGAAAGGATGGACGTCAAGCAAAACGGTACCTTTAATTGAACTCCCTTTCTTTTTTTAATTAAGCATATATATATATATATATATATATATATATATTGTGAATATATGGATCCTTTAAATTAATCAACATCAGCAGCATTAATAATATTTGTGTGTACATGTACATGGCAGGCTAAACTTCCGATAATTGCAGCTCTGTCAAGTGCAGAGGTGGTTGCTGAGCCTCTTGGACTTGTACTCATACTGTCATCTTGGAATTTCCCGTTTGGATTATCGTTGGAGCCTGTGATAGGAGCAATAGCAGCAGGAAACACAATGGTTTTGAAACCATCAGAACTGGCTCCTGCAAGTTCAACTGTGTTAGCAGATGCAATTTTGACATACCTTGACAATAAAGCTATCAAAGTCGTTGAAGGTGGCCCTTGTGTTGGTCAACAACTCTTGCACCATAAATGGGACAAGATCTTCTTCACAGGTATATATATACTAGAGTTTAATTAATGACTAACAGTTTTAAATATTAATGGTATTTAATTAATTTGTTGATGAGACATTGAATAATTATATTGGTACGGACGCAGGAAGTTCAAGAGTGGGAAGGGAAGTTATGTCAGCTGCAGTGAAGCATCTAACACCTGTAACTCTAGAGTTGGGTGGAAAATGCCCAGCTGTTCTTGACTCCCTCACTTCTTCTTGGGACAAGGAGGTACTTATCATGTATATTAGGGTTGACTGCAACGAAGGGCTGACCCGGCTGTCAGCTATTTGTAAAATAAAAATATTATTAATAACCTCTGACCACTCATCTCAAAATCCATCATCTATCTCTCTTAGTGTCTCACGTCACTCTTCCAACCAACTCCCAACTCCCAACTCCCAACTCTCTCAAAGTCACTCTCATGAATTCCAAATCTCAATGAATAAAAAAATAAAATCATATTCTTTTTAAACAAAAAAATTAATAATAATATTCTATTTTTCATTTATGTAATTTTAGTCAAAAATTAACTATTTCAAATTTAATGGATAGAGTTTTGGATTTGTTATTCATAATTTCAGGTTATTGTTTTGTTAATTTTTTTAATGAATTTATTTTCAGATATCAATTTATCATTTATAGTGTTATATTATAATTTATAAATATCATTTAACTAATTTTTTTTTGATAATTTTATGATATAACGTGAAACATTCATACATTCATATTTTGGGAAAAAAATAACAATCAATTATCGGATTGGGGTAGATCAAGTTCTTCATGTAATGTCGGGGACATTGTTAGAGTTTGTCTTCTTTATTTTATTGGAGTAAAAACAATGTAATTTTATGAAATTATACATATAGTTTTGTTTTATCCCACCGAAATAAAAAATCTTAGGTACATCCCTGTGTTTATATATATACATTAATGAGATAAACACACATTAATTATCTCATTACTATTTCAATATCACTATGTTAGACATCTTCACTAGTTTCAGTACTATGTATTATATTTAATTAGATAATATAAATGCTATTTTTTAACCAAGATAATATATATGCTTTTAGTAGTATTTAAAAGTAATTTTGAATAGCTATAAGTAGTATATTAATTTCTTTTAATCTTTTTTTTAAAATAATTCTTTTAATCTTTGAACTATACTATGAGATAAATAAAAACATAGCTTTTGAAGATTATAAAAAGCTAAGGGTCTTAATTTGCTTCAATCCCATGATTTACTTTGTATATTTATTCAACTTCAAAAATGTAGTGCTTAACTTCACATTTTAACTTTGCAATTGGTATCATAAATTTGATGTGTGAACGTTACGATAATAAAGTATGATCCCTAAATCAATATAGTTAGAGTGCTATTACTTTGAGAGCAAAACTGTTATGTTGAAAAATCTCTTTATACATACATGTACTGTTTTTTTTTTTGTTTTTTGTTTTTGTTTTTTTGTTTTTAGTTTCTAAATGCTGATGAATTGTTTAATGTCATTATAAAAAAAAGGTGGCCATAAATCGAATTTTAGTGTCAAAATATGGACCCTGTGCTGGTCAAGCCTGCATAGCAATTGACTATGTTCTCATGGAAGAGCAATTCACTTCTACTGTGGTAAGAGTATATATATATATATATATAAATATGGAAAATCTTTTCTTCTTTTCCTAACTTACCATTAAATTATTATTAATAATATTTTTTTACAATAATTTCTTAATAAAGTTTTTATTTATTTAAAATCTTTTATAGATAAGCTTAATGAAGGCCGGTATAAAGAAAATGTTTGGTGAAAAGCCAAGGGAAACAAACAGTGTTGCTAGTATAATTAATAAGCAACATCTTTTTAAATTGAAGAATCTGCTTAGTGATCCAAAGGTCAAGGATACTATTGTTTATGGTGGATCAGTGGATGAAGACAATTTGTAAGTCTTTTTCTCTTTTTCTCCTTTAATTGTTACTTGTAGTAGGATTGTTTTTCTTCTTCCTGGTTTAGACTACTGATTTGATGAAGGATAAATTATAGAGAACAACCCGTTTTCCAAAATCATAACTAATTGCTTCATTTTAGGGTTTTTAGACGGTATACAAAAATACAAGTAAATTAAAGTAACGGTTTTTTTTTAAACTATCACAATAAATTTCAAGCTTGGAAAAGAGGATACAACTCGAATCCACAACCCGATGATACGTGTAGATGTGTGTATACACAATATATACCAAACAGAACCTAAACCTAAGCCAACGTTTTATTATATATCTTCATTTCTAGTTAAAGAACTCAACAGTACTGTGCATTTTCAAAACCTTGATGCAGGTTCGTGGAGCCCACCATCTTGTTGGATCCTCCCCTTGAAGCAGAAATAATGACTGAAGAAATCTTCGGTCCCATACTCCCAATAATTTCAGTGAGATTCATACACTTTACTTAATTATAAAACATTCACATTCACATTAACACGTACAATCAATTTAATTCAACTTGTTTTTGTTTTTGGCTTTTAATTAATCACAGTTGAAGAAGATCGAAGACAGTATAAAATTTATTAATGCACGGCCTAAAGCACTTTCGATATATGTGTTCACAAAAAGTGAAGCACTCAAAAGTAGAATGTTATCAGAAACATCCTCTGGAAGTCTGATATTCAACGATGCAGTCATTCAAGTATGTTATATATATATATATATATATATATATATATATATATATTATATGTACAAAATGTCATTGATTATATATGAATCTTCATATACTAAAAAATAATCTTCATAATGTAGTATGCAGCTGATTCCCTGCCATTTGGAGGAGTTGGTGACAGTGGGATTGGGCACTACCATGGAAAGTTCTCTTTCGATGCATTCAGCCATTACAAAGCAGTGGTCAGAAGAAGCTTCCTCACTGATCTCTGGTTCAGATTTCCTCCATGGAATGATTACAAGCTTCAACTGCTTGAAAATGCGTACAATTTTGACTATTTTGGAATGCTCCTTGTCATTCTTCGTCTCAAAAGAAAAAAGTCTACCAATGAACATCTCTAGCTTTGCTTTGCCATTCTTTCACTCAATGGCTCTCTAGCTAGCTGAACAAGGTCATCATCATGAGCATATATATATATGCTAATTAAGAACTATATAATAATAATAGTTACAAGACATGTTAATTATTGTTGTGTGATAATTTTGTAGTCTGTTTGGATTGTTGTATTGGATTAGTCTGTTTGGGTTGTTGTATTGGATTGAATTGTTTTATTTTTTTGAAAGAGATTGAATTGTATTTGATTAGATTATATTGAATTAATTGAAAGGTACTTGTTTGGTGTACCGTGGGATTTTACTAAATCTAATCTTATGTTTAATAAAATGGAAAATAGTTATTTGAATTATTATTTTTATTATAATATTTCTTTATTGTTTCTTTTTCCTTCTTAAAACTATGATGTTCGGGATTCCCTAAAGGATCATGGTGGTTTGGTGGTGGTGCCGTTTAGACTGAGAGCCTCGAATTTTTTTGCGGACAACTTGGCAAAGCGGAGGTCCAGTCAAGATGGGGATTTCATTCATTGGGGAACGGTTGATGGAGGGGAAGCTCCCCTGGCTCTCGCTCTGTTTCTTGTCCGTCTTTTGCTCTGGATCTGCTGTTTTGCCTTGCAGTTGTGTCTAGTTGTTTTTGGATGTTTCGTGCTTTTTCTTTCTGGCTTCCTTGAGTCCTTCTAGTGTGGCTCGGGTTTGGTGGCTGCCTTTGGTTGCCTGTTGTTCGTTTTTTGCTTTTGTTACAATAAAGTTTGCCGTTAAAAAAAAAAGGTTATTATGATTTTAGTCCCTCCAGTTAGCATTAATCTGGATTTGATCCACTAATTTTTGAAATTAATTAATTCAGTTCGCTAGTTCTTTGACAATACATAATCAAGTCCTTTCCGTCCAATTCCGTTTATTTTTCATTGACTTTCGTTAGGTCAAAGGGGTATTATAAGAATTTGACTAAAGCTTCTACAAACCGGAATTTAATAATGTAAAATTTTTAAAAATTAAAACAATTATATTAAAACAATTAATATTATAAACAATTAAAATTAAAATATAAAATTTCTCTCTCTCTCTCTCTTTCTTCACGCATAAAACGTCACCAAACCCTAATAATTAAAAAAAAACTAATTAAATTTAAAATTTAAATCTAAATCCCTCTCTCTCTCTCTCTCTCTCTCTCTCTCTCTCTCTTTCACGCATAAATCATCACCAAACCCTAATATTAAAATTCCTCTATCTCTCTCTCACTTTCATCACCACATCAAAACCTCCCACCATCCAAGCGACGACGATAGGAAGCAGTGAAGATGACGAACGAAACCGCGACGACGACGACCATGTCTCTCTCTTTTTCTTCTTCTTCTTTTTCTTCTTTCTTGGCTTCAGGGTAGTTGACAGTGGGTGGTTGATGGTGGCGGTATTGGGGAGATGATCGATCGATCTAGAGAGAGATGGGATGAGATCGGATATCGATAGGGTAGACACAGAGATATGTGGTTTGATTTGGTTTATGGAAAAAATATGATGATGATTGAAGCTTGATTTCGCAATTTGATTTATGTGGTTTTTGTTGTTTATGATTCGGTTTATTTGAGATTTAGATCGTTTTGTGTAGTTTGTGTAATTAAGACTGATTAATATTCTGGTGGTGTTTGATTGATGATGGTAATGATGAATTGGGGATTTTGTTTTCGTGTTGATATGATTTCTGTAAAAAAAAAATAGGGTTTTAATTTGGTAGATGTCAAGTCTGGATATTCTGATGTGTTTGATTGATGATGATAATGATGAATTGGTGATGGGTTTTTTGTTTGATATGATTTCTGGAAAAAAAATGATGATGGTGATGATAATGATGAATTGGTGATGGGTTTTTTGTTTGATACGATTTCTGAAAAAAAATGATGATTATAATGATAATGATGAATTAAGGATGGGTTTTTATTTTTAATTTAATTTCTAAAGAAAAAATTAGGAATCCATTTTTTGAATTTTAAAAAAAAATGTCGGAGAAATCCATTTGAAATTAATTCATTTAATAATAATAATTTTTAATTAGTTTTTTTAAAATTTTAAATTAAATTAATTTTTTTTTTATTTTTTTTTTAATTAATTATATATGAAATTACCATACTACCCTTCATCAGAAACCTTCATTAAGGGCATTTTGGTCATTATACCTTTTGACAACGTCAGACCATTTGTTTTAACAGAATTTCTAACAGAATGACTAAACTTAGTAATTCCAAAAACTACTGGATCAAATTCAGATAAACGCAAACTAGAGGGACTAAAATCTTAATATATAAAAAAAGGTAAAAAATAATCAGTAGAATCACAAAACACATTCATGGGTTATGAATACTTAAGATGAAACCCACTGATGCAAGTTATGTGTGCATGGTAGGGATTAGATTTATGTTGCTTACAGATAAATGGAAATTATAAGATATATCACCTTTTTTATTGTGTGTTGTGATGATATCACCGGTTTAATAACTTAAGTTTAAAAGATACCTATTATGGTGAACTATCCAAATTGCCCATAAACTTTATTTTTTTAAAGGCAACTTTCTGCACTCATCTGTATCTCTCCAAAAAAATTGTCTGAAAATTGATCTACAACTCATATCTCGCTCTAAAAAATTTGTCTATCTCTAAATTCTGTACAAGAAGGTAAAAAATATTTATGATCTTCACTTATATTTTTTTTTCATGCATTTAAGATATTTTACATGCATTCTGTGTGGTTTAACAATGTATTCATTCCTTATGATATATATGTTGTTCCGGTTTTTGTATGAATATGTATGAACATATTCTCTCTAGGTTACAAGGTTTTTCATAATAGATCCGAGCTTTTTTCATATGTGACAGAGATTATTTAAAGAAAAATCGAGGTAATTTTATATTAGACCGAGCTTTTTTTTTATTTGTAAAAAAGCTCAATTATTTTAAAAATATGATTGATCCCTTATAAAAAGTTTTATATCCCTTACAAAAAGTTCTCGATCCCTTATAAAAAAACTCGATCTCTTACAAAAAGTTTTTTTTCCCTTACAAAAAGTTCTCGATCTCTTACAGAAAAGCTTGATCCCTTACAAAAAAGCTAGATCCTTTACAAAAAGTTAACGATCCCTTACAAAAAAAAAATCGATCCATTTATAAAAAGCTCGATTCTTGTTAAAAAAAGCTCTGTCACATTATAGAAAAAGGATCGATCCCTTACAAAAAATGTTTGATTCCTTACAGTTAAGAATTTTTTTTAATTCTTATTAATTGTAAATGTAATATATTTTTTAAATTTGTTAATAATAGTTTGTGATGATGATTTTCATAGGACAATGGATCGGGTGAGAATATTCATATCTTACAACAGTCGACGGAAGTCAGAGGTATTTAGGTTCCAATAACCAAGGATTCAATAACCAAGGATTCAATAACCAAGGATTGTATGTGTCAAAGAATATGACTTACGAAGAACTGGTGTTGATCATGCAAATCGTTGTAAAGTATGATGTGAACAAATACATTGTTGACATACGGTCTATATCAATTGTTCCTGGGACAACATGTCATACAGTTATAAGAAGCGACGATGATGTTCAGTTTATGCTAGGGGAAGATAGGGTGATCCCTCAAGTATGTGTTAGTCTAATTGAGAGGGCAACAGGATATGTGATAGCTGAAGATATCCCTCATCGTGAAAACACCCAACAATTTCAATCGTTTAGCGGAATCAACCAGCTGTTCACAAAAAGAAATGGGATCGAAGGACAACAAAACATATGTGGTGTCCCACCGGAAGTATCCGACCATGGTGATATAGTTGGACCTTAATTCGACGATGTCTTTGGTTGTCAAATTGAGATGAATGATGGGCAGTACAACCACTAATACAATGAGATGTACACTGAGCGGAACAATGAACTGAATGTTGTGCCAATTCATGATGTTGATAATAAGGCAAATTTGCATCTGGTAGATAATATAGCGAACAATGAGGAAGATGAAGAACCTGTCCAAACGAAAAAACATGCAAGACGTTTACACAGACGTAGTTCCAGTGCAGCATATATAATTAGGACCTCTGAGGTCCAGCCTAATATAACTACAAATGATTCTAATAATGCCATAATGTGGTTTATTCCATAAGCAGAATCATACTCGTTTGGTATGGGTGGAAGCAGGAACTTGGTAGAAGATGAACCTACAAGCATGATATATAAAGGGCAATTTTTTCCTACTAAACAGGATTTGAAGAGACTGATTGTGCATTTTGCAATATGGCAGAACTTCGAGTGGAAAGTGAAAACATCCAATAAGACAACGTTACATCTGATTTGTTTGATGGACAACTATATGTGGAAGTTAAGAGCGGTGATGAGAGATGAAGGGACATACTTCCAAGTAAGAAGTTTTGTCAACAGACACACTTATCCATTGGAGGAGATTCACCGCCGCCACCGACAAACTAGTGCAGTCATAATTAGAGAAATAGTAGCACCTAGACTTCAACAACAATATGGTCGACTAATACGTCCGAAGGACATAATCGCCGACATGAAAACAATGTATGACATCCAAACCATCTACAGTAAGGCACATCAAACCCTCGATTATACGTTGTCACTGACCTATGGAACGCATGAGGAAACCTTCCAGCTACTGCCATCATTCGGCTACGTGTTGGAACAAAAAAATCCTGACACAATCACTGTCTTACAGTGTGACAAAGATGGTAAATTCCTCTACTTTTTCATATCGTTGGTGCATAACTTAGAGGATTCCAGAGATGTATACCTTCAGTTATTGTCGTTGATGGTACCAATTTAAAAGGAAGATTTAGGGGTACAATGCTTGTTGCAACTGCACAAGATAGGAATGAACGGGTGTATCCAATTGCTTTTGGGTACGGGGACTCAGAAAACAAACTATCATGTGGATGGTTTTTGGATTGCTTGAAAGGTGCCCTTGGTCATATAGATGATCTGGTTTTCATTTATGATCGACATGCAAGCACTAAAGCAAGGATTTCTAAAGTGTCCCCTTATGCCACCCATATCATATGTTGCTAGCACTTTTATGAAAATATTAAGAAACTATATCACAGAAAGGATGTTGCCGTAATAATGGACAAAACAGCTTGAGCGTACACCGAGTTGGAATACAACCGGAACATGGAAGAATTATAAACTTGCACCAGAATGCATTTGATTATGTAAATGATGCTGGTCCACACAAGTGATTCCGTGTACACTGCCCCGACAGAAGGTACAGGGTGATGACAACAAATGCTGCAGAATGCATAAACTCTTGCCTAAAATTTGCACGACAATTGCCTATGTTGACTCTGGCAAAGTTCATTATGAATATGTTTTAATATTAGTTTCACGAGCACCATAGGTCTGTACAGTCCATGCCTCATCAGTTGACCGACACAGCACATCTTGTTATCCTAAAACTTGTGGAGAAGTGCGGTTTTACGACCGTAAATCCAGTCGACTGGAACATATTATCGGTGAAGCGGTCTGAAAAATAATGGATTGTTGACTTAGCCCGGAATACCTGCACATACAATAAATTCCTAATGGACCATCTTCCATGTTCTCACGCACGAGCTACCGCAAGGTACATCAGAATTTTTAGTATACGGTTGATATTACGAAATTGTAAATCTCATCATTTTCATTATTTTTACAGGGAGCTAAACTTGGATTTCACATCCCTGTGTGCAGACTACTACAAGGGACATACGCTTATTGACGCGTACTCGGTTCCTATTATACCGGTTGGACATCCTTCCACCTGACATCGTTGAGAGGGTGGTTTTGAATACAATCTCCAGGAGACAAGCAAAACGCCCGAGGGCCGGTCGACATATCTCGTCTTTAGAGAGGACAACTACACAGTCGTGTAGGAGATGTGGACAACCAAACCATAATTTCAGGAGATGTTCTAACCTACCTTTGATTAATGAAGGTCCGAGCAGAGTTATTCCTAAAGAATACTGCCGCAAGTGTAGCATCTGTCATTCAGTTGGCCACAACAAACAGACGTGCCCTAACAGGGACTCCACCGTGGAATGAATTGAGGCGTTTCGGTTGATGACACTATGATAATTTGTAATCGTATGACTTGTTCATTCACTTAAATTAAATTAAACATGAGTTTCAATTTGTGTTATACTTGTGATTGCAGACAGTTGAAACAAAAACAAAAATTAAAATTAAATTATTTTTCAATTGAATGTTTTTGTACAAAAAAATTGGTACATATCAAAAAAAATATTACTACAAAAATCTAAACGGGCAGGGAGTTACAAAAGATCTCAACAGTCATCTTCTCTTGAATGATCCCTATATCGACTTCCGACCAATCTAAATCTTTCATATCCGTCAATAAGTACTCGATCAATCTCAACGTATGAGGACCACAATTACCCCTGTTGTTGGACACATTAACATGCGTTAATAAAATAATAGGTTTTTAATAACACAATCTCAAAGTTAATGAAAAAACATGTCTTACGATTGGTTCTGTTGGGGGATACGTGTTTCGGACACCACACTGACTAAGAAGGGCTTATTCTTCTTAGTGAACGTCTCACGGACAGCCGATCGTGCAGTATGAAACCTGGCTTAATGCAACATCGAGGGTAAAAGCCAGTGCAATTTGGCTACCTATTGTTTCCGAATATTCAATAGGGGTTCAGTATGAACATCTTCCCGATGGTGAGGTCGACTGTCACCGAGCCAATGTTGGCGCCCATTGTTGCACGGTATCAGGACTTGTAAACGTAACAAGAAGATGTTAGAATATACAAAGACATTTTTATTTTAAAATTACAATCCAAGTAACACTTACCATGTCAACCTCGTGCCACAGACGACTTCCACTCGGGGCACAACCACGAACCATCGTAAGGTCATCATCACTCCACCAGAACTTCAGCACATTTAATCGCGCTATGGTGATCTCCCCGCAAGCATCACGAGGCATCATTCTCCTGTACTGGTGCTCCAGGAATGACGATACAAACATTTGATGGAAAGAAAGTTATTAATGTCTTACAAACTAATTTACATGCATGCGTAATCATTACGTATTAAAAACTTATAAAAAAATGCATATCCAATATGTTGATCCTCTGGTTGTAAATCGTCGAGAATGCTCGTTGAAGCTTCCGAAGAATATGGAGGTATGCGTCCATATGCTGGGAATATATACAAGTTATAAACTGTTAGGAGTGTATCATTACTAAAACAAACATAAAATAGCAAATCGCCTAACACACGTACCTCGTCCTCCAACTCCATGAAGTTGGCCAGCATCCGATGGAACCATCCACCATCAACTGGCTCCAGCACGTCCACATCACGTCTGCATTAATTTTCCATTAGCTACACAATTATTTAATTTAACAGAAAAATACTAGCATTAAAATAGATAAAATTTTACTTACCGTTCCACGTTTATGTTCATCTTGAAAGCTTGGTGAAATTCCCTTAAAAGTGTATGTCTATAAACTTAGAGGGCGGCGAATAGGTTTAATTCGGTTGATTTCTAATTTTGTAAATTAATCAATATAAGCAAGTCTACCCCATTCTACATAGCATGTGAGTAAAAACAAACAAGCATAAAACAATAGCAACATGTAATTTATAGGTGGAAACCCTCCGAATGGGAAAAACCACGGGCTATTAAGTGCGCCACACTCGATCCTCAAAATCCACTATTGAATGAAAGTTTACAACCTAAGTTGACCTCCCGTCATACCTTACATGGTTACTAACCATTTCACTTTACCCAATGGGTCTTTTATAGTGATTTTGGATCACCAAACTCGTGCACTAACCACTTAGCCACAAGCTTAATCAACAATGAAGAGATAATAACAACCTAAGTGAATATGTAAGAATATTCTATATGTAAAAATGCTAGGTTAACACATAAATGCATATTCTAGGATTAATAATGGCAATAAAAGTAAATCCTAGATATCAATGTTCTAAATGCAAAGGCAAGAAGAATTAACTAGAAACAGACTAGGCATAGTACGCGGGCTTGTGCGTGGGTCTCTACCCCCGCATACTCCCGCTAAGGCGCGCATATGTTCGCTCAATGGTCTAAAGCTAAGGAATGGGAAAATGCAACCAGTGAAATGCGCGGGTCATGATCCGTACAAGTGTCCGTGCAATGACCTGACACCGAGGAACAAAAACTTATGAAACTTAGGCACTGCGCGGGTAGATACCCGCGCATGAACCGTGCACTTCCCTGTTACAAAGGGTCAAGAGGATAGAAAACATAACAAACAAGAAGCAATCTAAGCAAGCATGAGATAGACACAAAAAAAAAACACATAGAGGCAATAAAGCACTAATGCAATGTAATTAAAACATGCATGGGAGTGAGTGTGTGCACTAAATCTCTTCAATGAAGTTAAGCAAACATACCTTTGAAGCTTGAACTTAGTCACGAGAGGCTGACCTAAACTACCCTTACATTATAATCCCCAAATGTGGTTTGTCAATTGAAATAAGCCAATCAAAAACCAAGGAACTTACAATCTCCTCATTTGGCTATTTCGTGACAAAACCACTCACTTACAAAGTATCCTCACAACAACAACAACAAAAAACAAAACAAAAGGTCAACAAACACATTCTACATTACAAAGAGATACCAAAAGCTAGATCTTCAAATCTTCTATCTCTTTGTAGAATGGTTATCACAAAACAAGGTAACTACACTTTCCAAGACAAGTGTATGAAAGGTGATCAAGAGAATAAACAACATGAGCAATTTGCATATAATAGAGATAAGCAATATGCATAATGCAAAATCTCCCCCTAAATGGGTTAACTCCCCCTCAACAAGACTTTCTACCCTCATATGCTTAATCAACACAACCGCAACACAAACTCACCCTACATCCACACTACTCCCCCCTTTTGTCACAAAATAGGCAAATGAGCATTCCCCAAACCTGGTCATTTTAACAAAGAGAGATATTTGCAATTTAAATACATAATCATATACAATAACTTTATACAATTTAATTAAGTGAGAGAGCAGAGCAAGGAAGTTTGATTTTAGAAAGATGTGTGAAATGATTGCCTTGAATGGAAGACATGCAACATTAACTTTCAAAGCATGGTATTTGACAAATCATATATCAAAAGAGTTTTCAAGAGAAATCAAACCTATTTGTACCCTTTTGTCAAAAATGAACAAGATATAGCAATTAAAACTTTCAACACAACAAATAAGCGACCTTTTCAATCCTTAATGACCAACCAAGGCATGGATGTAGAATCTTTATTGATTGGATGGATATAAAATCCTTATTGGTTGTTGTCTTGTTCAACCATTAAGAAGAGAGATAAGACTAAATTGGATAATACATCCTTATTAGTTAAATAGACACAAGGTCCTTATTGAGATTAGCCTTGTCAATTGCATTCACACACATTTGCACACAAATACTTCATGCATAATATTTAAGCATGTCAAACTCATGTTCATTTAAACACGGAGATAAATTTTGGGTCAATCAAATGTACTTCCCGACCAATTTTGCTAGTCCAAAAATGCATGTTTGAACATATATGAGACATGGATTTCAAGCAAGTCAAAGACATACTTATTGAGTAAAAAGTCATATACTAGTATATGCAACCATGATACTCAAGCAATTAATTAAAGAGCATAAAATTGAACAATTATTGTTTCTTATTGCAATGCAAGTTTGCTCTCTTTGCTTGAGCTCCCCATATGGGGTCATTTACCAACAACTCATCAAGACATATGACAAATCCCAATAGATTTACTAAGAGATTTAAACCTAGTTGAGTCTAAGGGTTTAGTAAAAAAGTCCGTTACTTGATCATTATTGCCAACATGTTCAAGTGCAATGCATTTTCTCTCAACTATCTCTTTAATGAAATGACGTCTAATGTCTATATGCTTGGTTCTAAAATGTTAGACATGATTCTTTGAAATCTTTATAGCACTCATGTTATCATAATAGAGTGTTAGAGTACCTTGATCAAAACCGTAGTCCATAACCATTTGCTTTATCCATAGGAGTTGTGTACAAGCACTCCCAGGTGTTATATACTCGGCCTCAGCTTTGGACAATGAAATGGAGTTTTGCTTCTTACAAAACCATGACACCAAGTTGTTTCCTAGAAAGAAGCAACTGTCCGATGTACTCTTCCTATCATCACAATTACCTGACCAATCTGCATCACTAAAGTCAATTAGACTAGCATTAGTGTCAAAAGAGTGCCATATCCCATATTTGGATGTCTCATTCGCATAACGAATGATTCTCTTCACGGAGGAAAGATAAGACTCCTTGGGACTTGTTTGGTACCTAGCACACACATCAACATTAAAGGCTATATCGGGCCTACTTGCAGTTAAGTAAAGCAAGCTATCTATCATGCCATGATATAGGCTTTGATCCATACATATCCTACTATCATCCTTGCTAAGTTTCAACATGGTACTCATAGGTGTGTCACGATGTTTGGCATTCTCAAGGCCAAATTTCTTCACTAGGTTCTTGGCATATTTAGCTTGGGGTATAAAGATCCCATCATCCAATTGCTTAATTTCCAAACCTACAAAGTAATTAAGCTCCCCAATAAGACTCATCTCAAATTCATTGGACATGACATCAACAAATTGTTGGACTTTAGATTTGTTGGTGGAACTAAAAACAATGTCATCAACATAGATTTGAGCTATGAAAAGCTCATCTTTATTATCTTTGATGAACAAGGTCTTGTCAACACTATCTCTTAAGTAGCCAATGTCAACAAGATAAAAAGTGAGGCGTTCGTACCAAGCCCATAGAGCTTGTTTCAACCCATATAAAGCCTTCTTGAGGCGATAGACATGATCGGGGTGGTGTGGATCCACAAACCTCTTGGGTTGCTCAACAAACACTTCCTCTTGCAAGAAGTCATTTAGGAAGGCACTCTTAACATCCATTTGATGTAATTTAAATTTGTGCACACATGATATGGACAAGATAAGCCTGATAGACTCAAGACGGGCAACCGAAGCAAAAGTCTCCTCAAAGTTGACACCCTCAATTTGAGAGTATCTTTGTGCTACAAGCCTAGCCTTGTTGCGCACAATGTTTCCCTTCTCATCCGACTTTTCTAAACACTCATTTGGTGCCTATGACATTTGAGTTCTTAGGTTTAGGAACTAGAGTCCAAACATCATTTCTATCAAATTGGTTTAACTCTTCTTGCATGGCAAGAACCCAAAATTCATCATTCAAGGCTTCATCAATCTTTTTGGGCTTAATTTGAAAGGTGTAACAAGAATAACTAATTTGATTAGCCATTTGTTGTCTAGTCCTGACACCCGCATTAACATCTCTAATGATATTACTTTTATCATGGAGTCTCTTAACCCAAGGAACGGGTTCATTAGAGTCTAAAGATGGATCTCTATCAAAAGGTTTATCATTCTCTTCACTATGATCCAACTTCACATCACTTGAAGTCTCACCACACTCTTTTAAAGGTAAATCATGAGACACAATAACCTCTTCATCATGGCTACTCAACTTTGGCTTATAATCATCTATGACAACATTGGATGATTCTATGACACTTCTGGTTTTTAAGTTAAATACTCTTTAAGCCTTACTATTTAGAGTATAGCCAATGAAAATCCCATCATCACTCTTAGCATCAAACTTGCCAAGTTGATCTCGGTCATTGAGAATGTAGCATTTTCTTTCAAATGAGTGGAAGTGGCTATCATTTGGCTTCCTACCCTTCCACAATTCATAAAAGGTTTGCCTAGTGTTAGGCATTAGAAGCACTCTACTTCTTATATAACAAGTTGTATTCACAGCTTCAGCCCAAAGATTCCTAGACACATTATTGCTAAGCAACATCACACAGGATTATCTTGAAGGACCCTATTCTTCCTCTCTACAACCTCATTTTGTTGAGGAGTTCGAGGAGCTGAAAACTCATGAGAAATGCCAACACTATTACAATAATTTTCAAAAAAAACATTTTCAAATTCTTTAGTATGATCACTCCTAATTCTTTTAATGCTTTTAATGCGAGAATTCTTTTCATTTTGAATTTTTGTGCAAAGCATTATAAATTTTTCAAAAGTTTCAAATTTTTCCCTAAGAAAATAAGTCCATGTAAATCTAGAAAAATCATCAACACATACAAAAATGTATCTCCTACCACTAAGACTCTTGGTTTGCATGGGACCCATAAGGTCCATGTGAAGAAGCTCTAATGGCTCTTTGGTGGTAAGATACTTACCCTTTTATGCACACTCTTAGTTTGTTTCCCTTATCGACATGGTTTACACACTCCCTCAATCCTATTCCCAAACTTAGAAAGGCCTCTCACTACATTCAACCTCTCAAAAAATTTCAAGTCTTTGAAATTCATGTGACCTAACCTTTGATGCCACAATTCAACTTGATCACAACTAGACAAATTACAAGAGATGTCATTGGAATCAAGACAATAACAATTGTCACTTGATCTCTTGCCTTTTAATAAAACTTGTCCATCTTCTTTTAGAATTGAGCAATCAACTTTGCCAAACATAACCGAAAGCCCTTCATCACTCAAATGTGATATGCTAATGAGATTGGCTTGCAAGCCATCCACATAAAGACCATTGGGCAAGGAGGGCAAACCGGGGATAGATATGTTTCCCTTTCCTAAAACATTTTTATATGAACCATCACCAAAGGTGACAAATCCACCATTCTCCATAACAAGAGTATCAAAGAAACTCTTGTTTCCGGTCATATGCCTAGAACATCCACTATCAAGATACCAAGTGTCAGAAGCTTTGGCCTTCAAGGCCATTTGGGACACATGTCAAAAATACTCATCTTTTCTAATCCACCTAGTAGCTACATTGTCATTTCTAGGAGCCTTGGGTTCATTGGCTCTAAAATTCCTAGGTGCATGCATTTTGTCTCTTCTAAGCATATTTTTCTCAATTATACTTTCAATATGACACAAATTAATATACTTAAAACAATTAGGCCTTATATGGCCCTCAACACCATAATAATGACAAATAGGAGTAAAGTAAGAATTCATACCAAAGCCTTGTGAAAACATGGAAGGCTTCCTTCTCCTTTAAGTTGTTCTTTGGTGTTGAGTCAACTCTTTTCTTTGTGATTGAGCTAAGATTGCATCCTTTCTTGATTGAGCTTGAAAGGTCCTTTGTTGATATAAAGGGATCATTAGAGGTTGAGGCCTTATTTGATGTACTCTAGTTTGTTGTGATTGAGTTTTGACTTGAGCTTGTTTTGAAGATTCTCCAATTTCAAACCTTTTTATGGTTGTTGTGGGCCTTGGATTTTCTTTAACTCTTCACTCTTGACAAAAGTAGTCTTCTTTAAGGAAGTGGTTTCCATGTCTTCCATATATCCTAAGCCCCTCTTATCACTAGGGCTCTTCCCACGTGATAGCATTTTGTCAAGCTTTTCGGTTCCGAAGGTCATCTTGGCAATCAATTCTTTAACCTCTCTAAGATCCTCCTTTAAGCTTTCTTCCAACTCTCTTCCACTTTTCACTTTCTCACTCAAGTGACTCACCTTGGAAGTCAACTCAAGATTCTCATTTTTCAACTTTTGACTCTCCTTTTTCTTTTTCAATCTATAACTCTAAAAAAAATTCATGAAGTCAACATAGTCCATTTCTTCATCAATTTCGAACGTAGAGTTGGATGAGATACTCTCATCACTAGAGTCATCTACATCTTTTATATGACTTATAACCTCCTTGCCATTATGAGATAATGTAAAGGCTATGAAGTTTGCAACACGATCTTCATCATCCGAAGATTTTTCTTCCTCTTCTAGGTCTTTATTGTCACTCTAAGTGGCCGTCATCACCTTTCCTTTCTTCTTTTTCTTCAAGTTGGCACATTCCGGAGCAATGTGGTCAAAGCCACTACATTCATATCATTGAATGCCCTTATTCGAGTCATGCTCTTGTGATCTCTCCATCTTCTTGAAATGAGTCTTATTATTTACTTCCTTTCCCTTAGATCCAAATCTTTTCTTCTCAAACTTCATGAACTTCTTAAACCTTTTTATCATGAGGGTCATCTCCTCATCTGAGTCATCCTTCTTATTTTCTTCAACCTTAGAGGTCTTCAATGCAATGCTCTTCTGCTTATTTGGAGGTGTTGGTGTAGAAGTCCACCTAGATTCATAAGCTAGAAGTCTTCTGATCACTTCACTAGGCTTCATATTCTTGTAATCACTATTCTCCTCAAGTGATGTTACCTTAGATTCAAATATCTTAGGAAGTGACCTCATGATCTTTTGCTTGATTTTTCTATCTGAGTACGGGTCATCTAGTTGGTTGCTTTGATTTACAATATCCATCAACTTCACTTGGAAGTCATTAAAGCACTCTTCCTCCTCCATCCTAATCATTTCAAATTATGTTTGGAGAACTTAGAGCTTGTAATCCTTGACTACTTCAGTGCCTTCATGAGCAGTTTGAAGAATCTCCCAAGCCTTTTTTGCATTCCTAGTGGTTTGGATCAACTTGTATTGATTATCGATCATGGCACAAAGGATGGCATGCATGGCCTTGTTGTTTCACTTGGATGCCTCAAATTCTTGTGTACTACATTGAGATTTAGGCTTAAGAACTTTATCTCCCTCTTCGGTGATCATTGTTGGAGGAGTGTACCCATCTTCAATAGCCATCCAAGCATGGTCATCTATTTGGCAAATATAGGATTCCGTATTGCCTTTCCAAGAAGCATAATTCACTCTATTGAGCAAAGGGCGTCTTGTGCTTGAGGCTCCCTCATGACTACCACCTTTTCCACTCATAGTGTTTGAGGGTAATGAATGAAATGTAAATGCAATCCAACACACAAAATGCAAACAACCAAAATGCACAAAGTAAGATACACACAGAGCACGGGTCACCTAAGTATATCTAGTCACTAGCTCTGATACCAATTGCAATTCCCTTAAAAGTGTATGTCTATAAACCTAGAGAGGGAGAGGGGGGTGAATAGGTTTTTAATTCGGTTGATTACTAATTTTGCAAATTAATCAATATAAGCAATTCTGCCCCATTCTACCAAGCATACGAGTAAAAACAAACAAGCATAAAACAATAACAACACACAATTTATACGTGTAAACCCTCCAAATGGAAAAATTCACGGGATGTTAAGTGCGCTACACTCGACCCTCAAAATCCACTATAGAATGAAAGTTTACAACCTAGGTTGACCTCCCATCACACCTTACATGGTTACTAACCAGTTTACTCTACCCAACGGGGTCTTTTATAGTGATTTTGGATCACCAAACTTGTGCACTAACCATTTAGCCACAAGTTTAATCAACAATGAAGAGATAATAGCAACCTAAGTGAATATGCAAGAATATTCTATATGTAAAAATGCTAGGTTAACACATTCATGCATATCTAGGGTTAATAATGGCAATAAAAGCAAATCCTAGATATCACTAATCAATGATCTCAACCAACAACCAACACAATAAGCATGCCATAAAAGCTATTAAACACAAAAGTATGCATTTAATTTACAATAAAAGCTAAGACCTAGGTATACATGTCATAGTAATGAAACTATTAAGTCTAGAGCATATAAAGAATACCTAGTCATGAACAAACAAGAGACTCATGCTTAAAAGATGCTTGATGATGGTGTGTTGAAGTTTGGTTGAGTAAAAATGGTTTCTTAGAGCTTCTCTCTCTAAGGAAATCTTATCTCACTCTTAAAATAGTTTTTGGAAGCTAAAAAAAACTAGTTGAGAGAAGATGATATATTTATATAAGCCCCAAAACGAAACTATGTCGTTTAAAAAAAAATAGACTAGGCATAGTGCGTGGGTCTCTACCCGTGCATACTCACACTAAGGCACGCATGTGTCCGCGCAATGGTCTAAAGCTGAGGAATGGAAAAATGCATCCAGTGAAATGCGCGGGTTAAGTATCCACGCAATGACCTGACTCTGGGGAACAAAAACTTACGAAACTTAGGCACTGCACGAGTAGATACTCGTGCATGACCCGCGCACTTCCCTGTTACAAAGGGACAATAGGACAAAAAATAGATCAAACAAGAAGCAATCTAAGCAAGCATGAGATAGACATAAAAAAACACACATAGAGGCAATTAAGCATTAATTCAATGTAATTCAAACATACATGGGAGTGAGTGTGTGCACTAAATCTCTTCTATGAAGTTAAGCAAGTGATATACCATTAAAGCTTGAACTTGGTCACGAGCAAGGCTGACCTAAACTACCCTTACATTATAATCCCCAAATATGGTTTGGCAATCGAAATAAGCCATTAAAAAACCAAGGAACTTACACTTGGTAAGCCTTCAACTGGTCACCATCCACTAGTCCGTGGGGATCAAAAACGTGAACCGTAACCTAGGGTATTACCCTCGGCCTCTTCGACCGGTAGGGATCTGTGTACGGGCTGAGCAACCGCCAATTACGCTTGTGTATGTGCCTCCCGAGTCGAACTCCCCCTCTAGGGTGTGCTACGATGAGAAGCTCTGTCTTCTCTGCGGTTGGATCGATGTAGTGGGTAGACGGGGGAGAAGGTAATAGCGCTCCATCGAAGGGAGATGTAGAGGGGACGGCTGTTGCTGAATCGATGGGGGATGTGGAGAGGACGACTGGCACTCCATCGATAGGGGAGTTGAAGGGGACGGCTGTCGCTCGATCGATAGAAAGTACGAAAGAACTGTTGTACGTGTAACAGGCCCTGCATCTCAGGTACGCTGGTGAGCCTCACTCTCCGGAACTCCCTCCCCCCTATATGGTTCCCCATGACGTCCACCAATCTTGTCTGTCCCCCCGGTACACCCACATGTCCTATCTCCCGAAGTAAACTCTGGATCAGGATCAGGTGGACCATTCCAGTGGGTATACTGCAGAGATGAGATGTGATCGTCACCAAGATAGCCTCACAAGACAATCATGCTGATCCGTTTACTAAGACCTTACTGGCTAAAGTGGTTTCAGGTCACCTAGATGGTCTAGGGTTACGAGACATGCCTCACATGCTTTAGTGCAAGTGGGAGATTGTTGGATTTTATGCCCTAAGCATGTAATTTGTAAATGGATTTATGAAGTAAATAAAAAGAAAAGTTCAATTCATTATTGTTATGTTATTTATTTTATAAACTTGTGTACATATTAACATCATGGATTGCCGGATGTAATCTCGAACTGTGTATATGAGTGTCATATACAGATGGATACAGTAAGAGACGTGCAATCTAAAGAGTACATAGATAGCAAATAAAGATGGGTACTTTATTTGTGGTTAATCTATAGCTGCGGTCCATTCCGTAATGTACAATGATTCTATCCTGAATCATTCATATAAGATATGGGAATGGAGGCACCTTGTATGATGTGATCATATAGAACTGGGCTATGATCTATATGAATCTCACACCAATATCCGTTTACCGATGAGATTCATATATATATCAACTAATGATGGCTATATGTGGGTGATCTTAATCCTGAGCGTCTTATCGACTCATTCAGGTTAGATCGTGGTCTTTGATATACCATGGGTGAGGTCAGATGCATTTCCTGTTCAATATACTCCCTATGTTGGGATTGCGGTTTGGCTTATGGCTTATGGCTGGGAAGGTTTGTACACAATAGTGGAATCCACTCTTTTTTGTGAGAAGTAGATGGTAGTTCCCTTAAGGATTGATTCGTGGTTTGGAAAATATGAGCGCTCTCCTAATTCCGTGAGGAAATAGGATTTATTGTCCATTAGAGAATCAATGGTACTTAAAGGATATATGTAATTAGAGGGGTATAACGGATATTATGGCCCAGCTCTAATTATGAACTACTGTGGAGGATCACACCATATGTAATAGCTATATCGATGGACACCGAGTTGTATCGGTCTGTGTAAAAACGTCTGCAGTTAAGAGAGTACAGCTTCGGGTTTTTAGTGGAATGACACCGGAGTTAATAATCAAGGAATATTAATTAAAGAGTTTAATTAATGGTTCCGAGGATTATTGGAGCTCAAAATACTGTGGGTCCATTAGGTTCCCTTACTAGCCCGATCGATTTAGGTAACAAGGGTCACGGTTAATTAATTGGATTATCCAGTTAATTGTGTTACGAAAGTGACACGTATTTATTCAGAATTAATTGAATAATGCGATTATTTAATTAATAGATAATGGTGATTAAATAACTTAAATAATGAGATTATTTAATTATGTTATTACTCACTAAATGGAGAGTGTATGTTGATATTTATTTTTGAATAAAATAAGATAATGTGATTATTTTATTTTATTAAATAAAATATTTATTTTTGAATTTAAAAAGTTTGAATTCAAAATTAAAATCAAATAAAATATATGAGATATTTTTTTTATTTGAAAGTTTTTAAAAATCAAATTAGATTTGATTAGATTGTTTTTAAATCTTTATATATGTGAGATATATATATATATACTTCGACTAAAATCAATAGATAGGTTTGGTTTTGGTTTTGGTCAAACATAAAGAGGAAGTTTTTTTTTTGTTTTTGGTCAAAAGCATTAAATATATATACCTGATACGATTTTTGAAGAAAAGGTGTGTGAATATATATATATATTTGGTGCAAGTGTTGAATATCAAGAAGAAAAAGTTTCTTCAAAATATTTTTCTCTACATCCTCTATCCTAAGTTGCTGATAACCATGATGCGTCCACACACAGTTACTAGTCCCGAGAATAGTTAGGAAGATCAGTGGTACAGACCAGGAAAAATACAAGAAGTGAAAGAGCCTTCAAACGTTGGTATGGTTCTTTTAATCTTCTTTTTTATTAATGATTACAATTTCCTGTATTTACATATATATTTTATTAGTGTAATAATTAGTATATGTATTTGTTTCAAAAATAAATACGACCCCAAGTTCACTAGTTCCATATACAGATGACGATATGTATAAAAAATTTAGAACCTAGTTCCTTTGCGCTACCGGTGAACGGGGTTCTTACAATTGGTATCAGAGCCAATTTTATTTTCGGAACATGAAATTGTTTTCGATGCTCCTGTATGTATGATTGTGTAGGCACGATTTAAATTGACTGTATGATGTTTTTGTATGTATATTAATTTTTAAAAAAATTACAAAAACATGATTGATCGTTAATTATATGGTACTGTGGATTTAGGGTTTATGGGTTGTATAATTATTATTATTTTTATTTTTATTTTACTGTAATTGTATTGTAAAAAATAAAAATAAAAATGTAACCTATATTGAAGACCTGGAAAAATCACGAAGAAAGATTCATGAGATGAATCGAGGTGACCTGAAGAGACTGGAAGACTTGGAAATTACAAGAAGACCAAGGAATGCCTTGGGGGTATTTTTGTAATTTTAAATTCTAATTTTTTTTAGGTTAAATAATCCACAGTACTCAGTCAATTCATGTATGTTTTATATTATGTGATGATAAAAAGCATTGTCATGCATACGTATGTCATTTATATTAGATGTGCCTACATAAATATATTTGATATGTTATACATGCATCATAGTCTGATATTATATATATATATATTAATGTGATTAAAATGGGTAAATACATAAATTGGCTATGAAAATGAGATTAGTTTTTTTTTAATTGTAAAAAAAAACTTGGTAATTCTCATTAATATTAATATAGTTATTAAAGAGTTTAATAAGTTAAATTAATAGGGTCATTTATAGTAATTAGGATTAATTTGGTTAATTGCCTAATTATAAATGAACCGAATATTGTGTTAGAGATTTAATAGTTAAAACTTGTTAAACATTTTCATAATAATCTGAGCTTAGTAAATAGTTTACAAAGACTTAGATTATTCACTAATAGATTAGTTTTTTAATTGTTACAAATCATTAATAATTTATTAGTTAATTAGAACTTGTTTCTAATAATGAATTAGTTAATGTACTAGATAACTTGATTAAACTTAGCCGTTTGATCAGTAGAGTCTAGGTGCATTAATGGATAATAGAAAACCCTAGTTTTAAAATAGTGAGTGGGAGAGGGATATATGACATATATATCCCGCGGTCTCCATCATTAGTTCAACACCGTGAGATCCGAGTGGGGCCTCGTGACGACTTTGCTTTCGTCCTCCCTAAGGAGGGTTTCCACAAAGGTTAATACCAAGGTTGACTTCCTAACGGATAGGATTTTTTTGGGTATTTCGGGATTGACAGACCCTAAGGCGGCAATTCTCGAGTTAAGCTCGTGAGATCTGAAATGGTGGGTTACACTCACGAAGTTTTTGATTAAGTTTGTTAATTAAAAACCTGACTGAATAAACGATGGTTGAATGATATGGAATAAGAGTTATCCTAGAATATCATTTGATTGAGAATGTCTCGGTCCAACATGCAAAGATTTGACCGCCCCTAAGGCGGCACTTTTTTGTGGTATGTTAGATTGTCGTGGTATGGTAACTACTTTTTAAGGTAGTTCTAGTTCGTTAAACATGTCCATGCATCATGTTTAAATTATTACCAAAGCACCCGCACTTGTTTTAAATAAATGACTGAATGAATGTTTTATTTATTTCAGCAATGTCTTCTGCATTACTTCAAATTCTCGCAAACGACAAATTAACTGGTGATAACTTCACAAAGTGAAAACTTAATATTAATGCAATATTGGTCACCAAAGACCTCAAGTTTGTGCTTACGGAGGAATGTCCTCCAGCGCCTACTACCAATGCCACACGAACTGTTCGTGAGGCATACCAGCGATGGGTCTCATCTGATGAGAAGGCCCGAACATATCTGTTGGCATCTATGACAGATGTGCTTGTCACAAAGCACGAAGCAATGACTTCAGCATTCAAAATCATGGAGTCATTGCAAGCTATGCTCAGCAGCCCTCCGAGCAAAAGCGACATGAAGCTATTCGTTCCGCTATGCTAGCTCGTATGAAGGAAGGAACGTCAGTTCGGGAACATGTCCTGAGCATGATGTCCTACTTCAACAAGGTAGAAGTCAATGGTGGGGTCATTGACGAACCTAGTCAGGTGAGCATCATACTGACGACTCTTTCGAAGAGTTTCGTCCAGTTTAAAAGCAACTACAGGATGAACAAGTTAAAGTTCAGTCTTACACAGTTGCTTAATGAGCTCGCTACCTTTGAGTCCTTGATTAAGGACAACAAAGGCAAGACCGGTGAGGCAAATATTGCCGAACCATTTTCCTCTAATAATAAGAAGAGGAAAAAGTCCGATGGGAAGGCAAAAGGAAAGCCCAAACCCAAGAAAGCCCAAACCCAAGAAAGAAGGCACCTCCACTGACCAAGACAAAATAAAATGTTTCAATTGTAACAAGGTCGGGCATTGGAAGAGAAACTGTCCTCAGTATCTAGAGGAGGTAGCCAAGAAGAAAAAGATGAAAGGTAAATATGATTTACTTGTTCTTGAATCTTGTTTAGTGGAAGATGATTCTTCACCCTGGATAGTTGATTCGGAGGCCACTAATCATGTTTGTTTTTCTTTGCGGTGGACTGATTCTTGGACACAACTAGAGGAGGAAGTCTTCTCAATGCGTGTGGGTCGGGGGATGTCGTATCAGCCAAAGCAGTAGGAGCAATAAGATTGTAATTTTGTAATAATAATAGTTTTTTATTATTAAACAATGTTTTTTATATTCCTGGATTTACATGGAATTTGATTTCCGTTTCTAAGTTGTTAGAACAAAAATATTATGTTTCTTTTAATAATAAGTCTGTTATTATTGGAAAGAATGGTCTGAATATTTGTTCAGGAATTAATGAAAACAATTTGTATGTGTTAAGACCGTTAATACATACTACACTGCTCAACACCGAAATGTTTAAGGTTGAAAAACCAAAAACTAAACGACATAAGATTTCTCCAGATAATGACACGTATCTCTGGCATCTAAGGCTTTGTCATATCAACCATGACCGGATAGACAGATTAGTAAAAAACGGACCTTTAAGTGAGTTAAAGGTTGGCACCTTACCTATCTGCGAATCTTGTCTGTAAGGTAAGATGACTGAGAGACATTTTACTGGAAAAGGGCTTAGAGCTAAAGAATCACTAGAGCATATACATACAGACGTCTACAGACCGATGAATGTTAAAGCTATGGGTGGTTATGAGTATTATGTCACCTTTATAAATGACTACTCAAGATATGGATACGTCTACCTGATGCAACGAAAGTCGGAAACATTTGAAAAGTTCAAAGAATTTCGAGCTAAAGTTGAGAATCAATTAGGTAGGACTATCAAGTCACTACGATCGGATCATAGAGGTGAGTACCTTGACCAAGAGTTTAAAGACTTCATGGTCGATCATGGGATAGTTTCCCAACTCACACCTCCCGGTACACCTCAGCAAAATGGTGTAGCGGAGAGGAGAAATATAACCCTAATGGAAATGGTGAGATCTATGATTAGTTTCACATCATTACCAAATTCCTTCTGGGGATATGCGTTACAAATAGCGGTATACATTTTGAATGTAGTGTCATCCAAATCTGTTCCTAAGACTCCCCTAGAGTTGTGGAATGGTCGTAAAGCTAGTTTGTGAAATTTCCGCATATAGGGGTGTCCAGCACACATGCTGAAGAACAGAACTGGAAAGCTAGACTCCAAGTCTGTTGTCTGCCTGTTTGTAGGATACTCCAAGGAGACCAGAAGTGGACACTTCTATAGTCCTGAAGATAACAAAGTATTTGTATCGACAAATGTAATGTTTCTTGAGGAAAATTACATTAGTGACCATAAACCTAGTTCCAAGATTGTATTAAATGAGTTGGAGCCTGGTAAGACTAGTGCTTCATCAACAAGAGTTGTTGATCCACAAACATCTTAGAGTCAGATGGTTCTTGATCAGGATACACTACCACCTAGACGTAGTGAGAGGGTTGTGAGACAACCTGAATGGCTATTTAGCTATAGGTGAGGGACAAGGTGTTGTCTCTGTTGATAGTGTGGATGATCCATTGACATTTAAGAATGCAATGGAAGATCCTGATAAAGAGGAATGGCTTAAAGCCATGAATCTCGAGATGGAGTCCATGTACTCTAACTCAGTCTGGGATCTTTTAGACTTACCGGATGGGGTAAAACCCATTGGGTGTATGTGGATCTACAAGAGAAATAGAGGAGTGGACGGGAAGGTAGAGACCTTCAAGGCAAGGCTAGTGGCCAAGGGTTATACCTAGAAAGAGGGGGTCGATTATGAATAGACATTCTCGCCAATAGCCATGTTTAAGTCTATTAGGATTCTCTTATCCATTGCTACCTATTTTGATTATGAAATTTGGAAAATGGACGTCAAGACTGCATTCTTGAATGGCAATCTTGATGAGAGCATCTATATGATGCAACCAGAGGGATTCGTGTCTCCAGATCAAGAGCAAAAGGTTTACAAGCTGCAAAGGTCCATCTATGGACTTAAGCAAGCATCTAGATCTTGGAACATTAGATTTGATGATGTGATCAAAACCTATGGCTTCGAGCAGAATGTCGATGAGTCTTGTGTCTATAAGCGCATCATTGATAAAAAAATAGTTTTCTTGGTCTTATACGTAGATGATATCCTAATCATTGGGAATGATGTGGGAGTGTTGTCTGATGTAAAGGGCTGGCTGGCTAGCCAATTCCAAATGAAAGATTTGGGAGAGGCAAGTTATTTTATAGGGATCCAACTTATAAGGGATCGTAAGAACAAACTTATAGCACTGTCTCAGACATCATATATCGACAAGATTCTTGTGCGATTTTTGATGCAGAACTCTAAGAAAGGTAATTTACCTTCCAGACATGGAGTTCACTTGTCTAAAAAACAGTGTCCTAAGACACATCAAGAAGTTAAGGATATGAAACGTGTTCCCTATGCATCAACAGTTGGTAGTCTCATGTATGATATGTTATGCACGAGACCGGACATCTGCTATGCAGTGAGAGTAGTCAGCAGATACCAGTCCAACCAAGGATTGGATCATTGGGTTACTGTCAAGACTATTTTCAAGTATCTTTAGATAATGATAAATTATATGCTAGTGTATTCCGAACATGATTTGATCCCGTTAGGATACACGAATTCTGATTTTCAGTCAGACAAGGATTCTAGAAAATCCACGTCTGGATCGGTATTCACCCTAGGAGGTGGAGCCATTGTGTGGAGAAGTATCAAGCAATCTTGTATTACTGACTCCACCATGGAAGCCGAATATGTAGATGCTTGTGAAGCTGATAAAGAGGCTGTTTGGCTCCGTAAGTTCTTGAGTGATCTGGAAGTTATTCCAGACTTGGATAAACCCATCACACTTTATTGTGATAACAGTGGTGCTGTGGCTAATTTCAAAGAACCAAGAAGCCACAAGAGATGGAAGCATATAGAGAGAAAGTATCATCTCATCAGAGAGATAGTGCAAAGAAGAGATATGATCTTCACCAAGATAGCCTCACAAGACAATCATGATGATCCATTTATGAAGACCTTTCTGGCAAAAGTGTTTTCGGGTCACCTAGATGGTCTAGGTGGTCTAAGGTTACGAGACATGCCTCACATGCTTTAGTGCAAGTGGGAGATTGTTGGGTTTTATGCCCTAAGCATGTAATTTGTAAATGGATTTATGAAGTAAATAAAAAGAAAAGTTCAATTCATTATTGTTATGTTATTTATTTTATAAACTTGTGTACATATTAACATCATGGATTGCTGGATGTAATCTCGAACTGTGTATATGAGTGTCATATACAGATGGATACAGTAAGAGACGTGCAATCTAAAGAGTACATAGATAGCAAATAAAGATGGGTACTTTATTTGTGGTTAATCTATAGCTTCGGTCCATTCCGTAATGTACAGTGATTCTATCCTGAATCATTCATATGAGATATGGGAATGAAGGCACCTTGTATGATGTGATCATATAGGACTGGGCCATGATCTATATGAATCTCACACCAAGATCCGTTTACCGATGAGATTCATATATATCAACTAATGATGGCTATATGTGGGTGATCTTAATCCTGAGTGTCTTATCGACTCCTTCAGGTTAGATCGTGGTCTTTGATATACCATGGGTGAGGTCAGATGCATTTCCTGATCAATATACTCCGTATGTTGGGATTGCGGTTTGGGTTGTGGCTGGGAAGGTTTGTGCAAAATAATGGAATCAACTCCTTCTTGTGAGAAGTATATGGTAGTTCCCTTAAGGGTTGATTCGGGGATTAGACAATATGAGCGATCTCCTAATTCCGTGAGAAAATAGGATTTATTGTCCATTAGAGAATCAATGGTACTTAAAGGATATATGTAATTAGAAGGGTATAACAGACATTATGACCCAGCTCTAATTATGAACTACTGTGGAGGATCACACCATATGTAATAGCTCTATTGATGGACACCGAGTTGTATCGGTCTGTGTAAAAACGTTTGCAGTTGAGAGAGTGCAGCTTCGGGTTTTTAGTGGAATGACACCGGAGTTAATAATCAAGGAATATTAATTAAAGAGTTTAATTAATGATTCCGAGGATTATTGGAGCTTAAAATACTGTGGGCCCATTAGGTCCCTTTGCTAGCCCGATCGATTTAGATAACAAGGGTCACGGTTAATTAAATGGATTGTCCAGTTAATTGTGTTACGAAAGTGACACGTATTTATTCGGAAATTAATTGAATAATGCGATTATTTAATTAATAGATAATGGTGATTAAATAACTTAAATAATGAGATTATTTAATTATGTTATTACTCATTAAATGGAGGGTGTATATTGATATTTATTTTTGAATAAAATAAAATAATGTTATTATTTTATTTTATTAAATAATTTTATTTTTGAATTTAAAAATTTTGAATTCAAAATTAAAATCGAATAAAAGATATGAGATATTTTTTTATTTGAAAGTTTTTAAAAATCAAATTAGATTTGATTAGATTGTTTTTAAATCTTTATATATGTGATATATATTGATATATATAAAGGTGATGTGCGTTTTCACGCATATATATATATATATAGGTTTGGCTTTGGTTTTGGTAAAACGTAAAGAGGAAGTTTTTTTTTGTTTTTGGTCAAAAGCATTAAAAATATATACCTGATACGATTTTTGAAGAAAAGGTGTGAGTTTTTTTTATATATAAAATATATATATATATATATATATATATATATATTTGGTGCAAGTGTTGAATACCAATATCAAGAAGAAAAAGTTTTTTCAAAATATTTTTATCTACATCCTCTATCTTAAGTTTCTGAGAACCGTGACGCGTCCACACGCAGTTACCAGTCCTGGGAATAGCTAGGAAGATCAGTGGTACATACCAGGAGAAATACAAGAAGTGAAGGAGGTTCTAAACGTTGGTATGGTTCTTTTAATCTTATTTTTTATTAATGATTACAATTTCCTGTATTTACATATATATTTTATTAGTGTAATAATTAGTATATGTATTTGTTCTGAAAATAAATACGACCCCAAGTTCACTGGTCCCAGATACAGATTACGATCTGTATAAAAAAATTAAAACCTAGTTCCGCTGCGCGACCGGTGAACGGGGTTCTTACATATACGTCATCGAGCCCAGAAGCCCCTCGATCAATGCGAGCAACTCCCGGTGATGATACTGTTAATCTTTCTCGCTCTTCCGGATCATATCCAGCAATTTCGGGTGTTGTTGTTGTCAATCATCCTTACTCTTCCGAAGTGCTTAACGTAACTCGTTGAACTGATGTTCCCACGGGGCCTGAAATCATGTCAATATTGATAGTACTAAAACAATCAACAGGTTGCGTTAATAAAAACAAAACTATCTTCCCAACTTACCTCCATATCACGTCCAATGTCGGCACGAGAATCCCCTCTAGATGCAGCATGTCCGGGGGTGGTAAACTGAACCCTTCTGTGCCTCACTCGCCGAAGAGACGGCTCAGATCCATCAGTGTCCATGGCGTTAAAACCCGGACCCTCTGGGTCAGATGCCTCAGTCTCACTGGGCCTCCCACCCCTACCCTTCTCCTCGGAACCCTCTCCACTGCTCCCACCAGTTGTAGTCTGATCAAGGACCAAAGTCGAAAGGTGAACCCTTTCATCCTTTACATACAGGCTCCACCCTCGCTTAGCCCTAAGAAGTACGGTGCCTCCGTCTCAGCTGCTGTGGGCATAATTTCCGTCCTCACAAACAACTGAAAGCTTAGTTAGAGGATTGTCATTGTAAACATAGTAACTACTATAACGATTAACAAATTAAAAAAATACCCTAGCACCGAAAATCTTGGCCAACTTCTCGGTTGTTTGGTCAACTACCACTTTAACTTAATGGGAGAAATTTTTGTAACCTTCCGGTCGCCAAACTGGATGCCCAGATCTGAGATCACCTCGAATGCAAATACCTACATCAGAGATAAGTACGATTAGAATCCAAAAAATTGAGGACACAAAAAATAAAGTACATGTTGTAATTCAAAGTTCTTACCAAGAGGGCATGTGATGGACCGTAAGTTTGGACCCCTCTACGGTATGTACATCAGTGCCATGTGACTACTGGCGTCTCTTCTCACGTCGCCAGGGTAACACCTGCTTGAATGACCAAATAGAATGCCTATAGACGTGAGCATCCCACGGTAACGCATCGAAGGCAACGAGGTCCTTCACAAACCGAAACTGCCAAACTGAAATCTTGAATCTCTCGTCCATTCAACATGAAGATGAGGCAGAGCTTCATAACATTGCACACCTCTTGAAACTCTCTGAGGGTGAGATCAACCATCAACTCTTTGAACGATACCTCATCAGCTCCAGGAAAGTACCGCTGATGTATGTCATTCTCCACTGCTGCATACAGGCTCGTGTCCGGTACGACTCCAAAACGTAATCCGGTGATAAGGTAAAATTCCACCTTCGAAAACATCACCAAATGGTTCCATAACAGGAACCGCATCTCACCAGTTGGCCCGTTATAGTCCAACTCCCACAACAACAGCCGAAGGATAACACCACCCGAAAACTTCTTCTCCCGGTGCCTCGACATGAAATGCCTGAAACGGTATGCCATAAACCAACACCGGTCCTCAACAGCAAAATCTTCAGGGACCCGGTTCAGTTCATCGTCTATACGGGCGAGGGCTTCAAAATGGTCGTGTCGAGTCAGTTTTCCCTTGTACCAATCTCCTTCTAGAGTTTTAGGGAAATCCTTCAACCTGCTCCTCATCTGCAGTGTAATAGAAACAAAACATAAGTAAACTGAAAAAAAACTCGGTTGCATCTATTAAAAGTCTCGAATGTTTTAAAAAAACTCTTCAATTCTTTGAAAAATATTCTCGATCCTTTGAAAAATATTATCGATCCTTTGAAAAATATTATCAATCCTTTGATAAAATTCTCGATCCTTTAAAAAACATTCTCGATCCTTTAAAAATATTCTCGATCTATTGAAAAATATTCTCGATCCTTTAAAAAAAAATTGATCATTTGAAAAATATTCTCGATCCCTTGAAAAATATTCTCGATCCTTTGAAACAAATTCTCGATCCTTTGAAAAATTCTCGATCCTTTGAAAAATTCTCGATCCTTTAAAAAATATTCTCGATCTTTTGATAAAATTCTCGATCCTTTGAAAAACATTTTTGATCCTTTGAATGACATTCTCGTTCCTTTGAAAAATATTATTGATCCTTTGAAAAATTCTCGATCCTTTGAAAAATTCTCGATCCTTTAAAAAATTCTCGATCCTTTGAAAAATATTCTAGATCCTTTGAAAAAATTCTCGATCCCTTGAAACAAATTCTCAATCCTTTGAAAAAAATTCTCGATCCTTTGAAAAATTCTCGATCCTTTGAAAAATTCTCGATCTTTTAAAAAATGCTCAATTTTTTCAAAAATATCTTCGATTATTTGAAAAAAAAACCTCGATCTTGTTCCAAAAACCCTCGATTTCACTTTAAAAAATACTCGATTTAACTAAACCTAATTTTCAAATAAAAAATCCTCGATACCTAGAATTTCATCTTCCTCAATAGATATTCAACCTCATTTCAAACCCTAACCTAAACCACAATCATTCTCATATCTCTCATTCAACCCTAATCTACAATTTTAATCAATCTAAAATTTCAATCAACAAAACACAAGTCTAACATGCAATTACAGGTTATGAACAACAAAATCGAGAAAAAAAAAACTAACTGAACTTACCTCTGTCGATCTCAACAAATCTGATGTTCTCTCATTCCAGTCACTTCGCCGTCGATTTCGTTGCTGTAGATTAGTTTTCCATCGGTTTCTTACTCACTCTTGCTTTTCTCAGACTTTGAAAACAACAACTTTCTCTCTTTTTCAATAATTCAGGGTATTTTCGTTTGATCACATTAAATTGTGCATTTTAGACATACATAAGTAAAGTTGTGATATTTGCACAACAACCCCCTCCATATAGTGCCAATATTTTTTTGAGCCCTATAGATAATTGTCGATAGAGGGTTACAAATTGCACATAGTATTATTGCTTTAAGAATTCCAAAGTAAGCTTTCAATCTTTGATCAGAACGTACTTAGGGTGCGTTTGGCACGAAGATGGGATATGACAAGGTGGGACGGGACGAGAACGGTTGTTCTGTATTGTGTTTGAAAGGTCTGGGAAAAAATTGTTAAATGTACTGTTATGCGTTTGGTATGACTGGGACATGACGAGATAAGAGGTTCAAATGACCAGAGTACCCCTCTTGTCCTTTCTAATGTTTATAACAATTTTACTAAGTTTGAAAAAAAAACCTCCTAGATTTGGATCAAATTATGGATTCTTTCATTGAGTTTGAAAAATATTAAATATTATTCAATTAAAACTAATTAAAAATCATTAAATTCCACGGACAAAAACAATTAAACAAAGAAAATTTTCAATGAAACTAATTAAACTAATTAAAACTAATTACATTTTTCTTCAATGAAATTCAAAAACAAAAACAACAAATCAATTCCATAAAATTCATCCTAATAATTTATATGTTTTTAAATCAATCAAACAAAGAAAAAAATCTGAAAAACAAATAGGGAAGAAAAATTTTATGGAAAAATTATGTTCCCACTGGAGCATCACTGTTAATGTTCATATGAAAAAATTGCTCCAATTCATGCGAACCCAGCCATCATCGTCAACAAATCAAAAACTGATTGAAAACTACCATCATCATCATCATCGTCAACGCCAAACCATCATCGTCAACAAATCAAAAAAATTGCTCCAAAATCTGAAAACAAATCGAAAACAAATAAAAAAACCCCACCATCATTGTCAACACCAAACCACCGTTCATAACCAAACCCCCGTTCACAATCATACCCAGTACCATCTACCACTATAACCACCACCAAATTAAACAAACCCAACCATCAATACCGAATCCAGCTTCAATCAAACCTAGAACCATCCACCACCAGATTCAACCATTGATTTCGTGGAGGGGTTTTGGGTGTTGTTTCAGTGGTGAGGGTTCTCTAGTGGGAAGATCGAGGCCATGGTTTGACGGTGTACACACGTACCGGCAAACCATGTCGGTGATGAGTTGTGACGGTTTGGAGAGAAGAACAATGATCGTGTTGGAGAGAGAAGAGAAGAGAAGAGAAGATGAGAGAAGAAAGAAGAGAGAATAGAGAAAAGTGATGGGGTTTTAATTTATATAGTTGCAATTTTTGGAAGATTTGAGGGCAAAAATATCTTTTCCAAACTTGTCATATGCATGGGACAAGTCTGGCCTAGGGTCTGAGGTGGGATAATTTTTCATGATTTTTGTCCCACGTTGTACCGTCTCGTCCCAAGCTAATGGCGTGCCAAACGTGGGACAACAATAAATTATCCCATATTATAGAACTAGGTTTTGTAAATTCAGAATGTTCTCACCTAAAAACTTTCAATGCATATAGTAGAGTAAAATATTAAAATTTTATAGTATTATATATATATTGTGGTTCTCTCATAAAGGATCCCTTATTATAATTTCGGTAAGGACCACCATAAAATCATATCCATTTTTATGAATTTTGATCTTAATTTTTTTATGAATGATATTTTCAGTGAAATCCATCTATGAATAAAATTTGAGATTGTTTCAAGTACCACAACTATTTATCCTAATTTTGTTAAATATATAGGCATCGTTAAAAAAATGAAATATAGGAAAATTCAAGAAAAATAGTTGTAGTGCTTGAAAAAAATTCAATTTTATTCTAAGGTAGATTTCATTGAACATATCATCCACAGAAAAAAAAATCAGATCAAAATTCATAAAAATTAATGTAATCATGATAATCCTTACCGAAATTAAAATAACGATTCTCTTATAAGAAAACCATTATATATATATATAGAGAGAGAGAGAGAGGAACTTTCAAATTTCAAGTGACGGAATGTAGTGGTTTAAAAATCGGCGTACAACCCAGTCTTTAAGCCAATCAATAGGAAGATCCAAAACACCCATCTAATAGCGAAAAGCTAGGTTGAAATAGGCCCAACACCTGACCCGGTCCATCTTAGCAGCAGGGCAATCAGAAACGTGGTCAAATAGACCATTATAAGGCTTTGACCATGCATTAATTATATGTCGAGCGTTACGTACGTAAATCGTAACGCCAAATAAAAGCTATCACGAACCTTATTGCCGGATTCATTAGAATCAAAACAGACAGTTAAAGGTATGCGATCCACACCCTAAATTAAATAGGCTGACCTTTAAAGGCTCAATGTCTTCACTATAAATACAAGATCCCTTCTCAGAGAAGGGGGCCCCGCTTCGGAAAACTTATATACACGAAAGCTCTGAAATTGTTGCTCTATATTTCACTCTTTTCATTAATTGCTTCAAGCTCAACATCTGACGTGTTGACCTACTTGCCTGATCGAAGCAGTTGAGCCTAGTCTGACTATTCTATGCCGATCCAGTAGTAAACCTCTGAGTCTGCTGCTTCGTTGAAACTCAGCATCGACCCCTAAGTACTTTACTCCAAGCTCAACATGCCACATCGAATTTACGGTTTGTGTTTATTTACTTTATATCTTGCGTTGAAGAGTCCCTCAAGGGATTACTCTTTTCTGTGATTCATCCACAGCTCTATTTCTTGTCTTATTTCCCAGGTTGCCAATGTCCAACCTCTTGATTGAATTAATTATTGATCTGATCGACTACAGGAATCTCTTATTTGAATATCAGTAAGGTTATTGATGAAATCACATCGATTTTTTATAGATTTTGATCTGATTTTTTTTTTTTTATGAATGATAAGTTTAATGATATATACTTATGAATAAAATTTAAAAAAATTCAAATACTAGAACCATTTATCCGGATTTTATTAAATATGAAAGCGTCGGAAAAATTAGAGAATTAGAGGAAAATTTTAAAAAACGGCAATTACCAATTAGGTCCTGGACTTTTTAAAATTCCAAGTTGTTTGTGACTTTTACAAAAGTGACCAAATTGGTCATTACATTTTTCCCAAGTATCAAATTAGTCCCTCTAACTAAATTCTGTCAATCAATTTTAATTGCGTAGTGGTAAAATTGTATTTTATTCCTAAATAATATAATAATGACACATGCACAATTTTTTTAAAACATGTATATTTTTGTTTATTTAATTTTTTGGTTTTGATTTTTAAATAATTTTATACAATGCTTGTATAATATTAATAAAAAAACAATTATATAAAAATGGTAAAAGACTAAACTGGAAATGAATGGTAACTTTGTTTATAAAATAAGGGTATAATTGACATTGTCTTATTAAAATATTTTTCGATTATTTTAGATAATTTTAATTAAAAAAGATACAAATGGTGTTTCATTAATAACATTTTTTGATTTTGTTGTAATTATAATGGTGAATTTAATGCATAAAAAATAAAATAACTTTGTTATAATATGACAAATAAAGGGTATTTACTTACTTTAACTAAAATTGTTAAAGTCAACTTTTATATTTAACACCGTTAAATTGGTAGAGGGACTAATTTGGTCACTTCTAAAAAAAGAGGGGCTAATTTGGTATTTGAAAAAAATGTGAGAACCAATTTAGTCACTTTTATAAAAGTCGTAAACAGCTTGGAATTTTTTTAAAAAAATCCAAGACCTAATTGATATTTGTCAAAAAAAAAAATAGTTCTAGTACTTGACAAATTCTCAAATTTTATCCATAGATTGATTTCTATGAACTTATTATCCTAAAAAAAATCAGATCAAAATTCATAAAAATCGATATGATTTCATCATGGTTCTTATCGAAATTAAAATAAAGGACCCCCTTACTTGAAACTTGAAAGTTCCTCTATATTAAATAATTGAAAAGAAAAATGTTATTTCTTTTCTTCATTTTAGTAAAACAAGAGTGAAGAAAATATTTCAATTTACAAATTTTAGTTAAAGTTTGTGAAGAACAAGTCTCATAACCAAATTAAAAAAATAGACAACACTTGAATTATAATGTTTCCTGTTACCACCTAACACACTAACATAAATATCATATATCGCCCAGGAATCAAAATCCCATAAACTTTAATAACAAGAGTTAATTCAGTATACTAACCAATTAATGCATAAGTTTTTTTGGAAACTCCTAACATGAACATAAAAATCTTATTTTGCTCAAGAGCCAAAATGTTTTTATTGCAGTAGAAGTAAAAACAAAATTAAATGGATGCTTCAGAAAGTTATTCGTAATTCAATCCCTAGATTGTTATATGAATACTAGATCTGAAGTTCCAAAATCATTGTTTGTACTTGGTATGATTTGCATTCTCTTTTTCTACATTGAGGTTATCGACTTGTCGTCACTATATTCCCTAAACAGTGCATCACAATGGGAAAAAATCTTGTATGAGACTGTCGTGGTGAGACCGTCTCATGCAATGTTTTGTCCATCAATATAATGGATGTTTTTTGAAGAAAATTCATCAATCGTAATTGACATTTGTTGACGTCGATTTGTGGATGTATAAAAAAGCCAACAAGATCGGATTTTAGCTGTTATCTCAAAGAGAGAGAGAAGGAGAAAGTAATTGACACAAGTTTTACGTGGTAAAACTCGATGACCGGAGAAACGTCCACGTGTGGTTGAATAAACAACCGAGCCAAAAATCCACTATTGAAAAAGATTTACAACTCTCGCTCTCTCTTTTTTTCTCTGTATTTTTCTATATCTCTTTTATGACGAATTATGGGTCTATTTATATGTACATAGAACCCTAATCCCTATTGTACAAGTAATGAAAGATTCTTGTATTTAATTATGATTTGATTACTTTGTTTGGACTAGTTAGTCTTCTTTCCTATTTTGGAGATTTGTATAGAGATTGAATGGGACTCTAGTGATATAGTCCAGTTAGAACTTATTTCCTTATAAATGCGTAGTTTTTTGAAGAAATAATATCGTTGCCTGGTTTGGAACCTTTTTCCTATATGGTATTATATTCATATTGGAAGTCTTTTTTGACGCGGGTATCTTTGTGTATTTTAACATGATTCTTGGTTCGTATGCAAGTTATGTGATGGGCTTCTTTATCCGGGTTTCTTCATGTTTGTCCCGAGTAGAACATGATGTTAGCTGGGCCCGAATGACGTTAACTGATTCCGAGTAGAATATGTAGAATATGCCGTCAGTTAACCCCGAGCGACGTTAACTGATCCCGAGTAGAATATGACGTCAATTGGTCCCGAGTAGGTTTTGCTCAATACTTATTTTTATATTTACTCGGGTTCCTCTTATTTGGAGATATCTTGCGGGATATTTTATGAATGCCTATTCGGATGTCCACCTGTCAATTTTATCCTTTTTGTCAATGACGTGTACATCTAATAAAATTTACATACGACAATACCCCCTTAAAATATTTTTGCCGAATAGGGTTTCGTTCCAGGCACAAGTATTTTAATCAACTTCAATTTTTTCGTCTCATTAACGTCAGAGTAAATGTCTTGTCATAATGATGTGTCTTAATAGTGACCATGTAAATTCAATTTGCCTCCTCACACGAGATCTCAATGATTGCGACGTTTTGGAGTCCTGATGGTCTTGGTCAGCTTTTCTCTTAACACGTGTCCTATATCGCTTCATTTCTTGATACCATTTATGAGAAACGACCTACCGTACCCTAGTGCGCCGTCTACGTCATCAAATCTATCTTTTGATTTTTCCCGCTTTTTGAGATCCTTGGGTTTTGCGCTATTATCCTTTTAAATGCTCCGTTAAACGGAGTTGCCCTGGTTTATTCTCAGACTCAAACCAGAAATTTTCCAACCCAGGTTTCTTTGCGGAGAAAATCTCTATTCTCCATTGAAGTTTTTACATCAGGTTTCTTCGCTCAAGGTTAGTTTTAATGAATCCGACTTCCCGTCGTCGACTCTTTACTATAGCTCTCGAAGCGCTTGATCGTGGAGATTTTCAACTGGTTTCTTACGCTCGTAGATTATTGGGGGAAATCCCCGCTGATGAACCTCCTTTTTTAGATGTTGACGTTTTAGGGCTTTACCCTGACGCCCTTTTTAGTTCTGAATCTAGTTCTGAATCTGTCGTTTCTGATCACAGGGTACCTCTTCGATCGAGGATGAAGAAACATCAAAGTAAAAATGAAGTTAATAAGCACAACTTGGGCAACATCCGGATCAGGGAACAGATTTTTGATGAGAAGGACGTTGAAGAGGAGTTCATAAAATCTAGTCTCTCTTTTTTCGTCGATCACCCTAGTGGGTATGACACCGAGCCGAATGTGGTTGGGAAGATGAGATCGGGAAATATCGTGCTCGATTCGACTTGATGACTCAGTCATACTGTCTCCTGCCAGTGATAGAGCCGCGTGGAATCCTTCCCTGGGCTTGGTGGCAATTTATGGGTCCATGCTTTGTTGCGGCGTCACTCTTCCTCTTTAGCCGTTTATTGCCTGGTTTCTGGCTGAAGCAGGGATCGTTCTTGCCCAACTGGCCCCGAGCAGCTACAAGATCTTGATGTGCATGTGGCACATGTAAAGTCGAATGAACCTGTCGTCGTCTTCCCCGAGCGAAATCAGGCACTTCTACACACTTAGGCAGTCTGGTCGGACAGGGACTTATTTTCTCATGTTTAACCCGCCAGATTGCTGGGTCCCCGAGGGGACAAATGTGAATCGGGGAGTTGATATCTCATATGATGCCAAAAAGAGGGGCTTTGTATGGGGATTCCCTTCGTCCAACAAGTACTGGAAGAATAATTGGTTTTTCACCGGAGGGAACCTTGGACTTGAAGTTACTCTTTTGGATGGGGAGACTCGGATGGTGTTAAAAGTTCCCCATTTTTTCTGTTCCCTTGATATATGGAACAAGAAAAAACTTGAATTCTCTGATACTGAACTGAACAGACTTGCTCGGGTTACAGTGCGTACTTTGGAAAAAAAGAGCAGGTCTTATCTTTTCAGTGTGAAGAATATGATAGAGCTTGGCTTCTTCAGCAAGATTTTAGGTTGTCGCAGACAATGTAAGTGGTCTTCCCACCTTATTTTATTTTATTTTATTTTATTTTATTCTGCTTTCTATATTCTGAATTGATTCTCTTTATCGTTTGAAGTGTATGACTCGGACAATGTCTGCGACGTCCAGGCTCGCCAAGTGAAATTAATCCTTCAGGCGAGCCAAAAAGAAGCTTCTCGTCAAAGCAAAAAAGGTATTGCTCCGCCTGAGTCAGATGAGGACCCTGATGAAGCTGACGAGTAGATCCCCGAAAATGTCTCCAAAGAAGTCGTTCTGCCGACTGTAGGAGAATCTAGTGGTCCCAGCTAACTACACTCAGAAATTGCCTGAAGACGGGGGGGGGGGAAGGCAAAGTGATGGTCTTGGTGAAAGGCCCGGTGAGTCGAGCTTCCCGGTTGAGGTTCCTACTGAGTAGATGAATGCTGGTGATAGAGGTAAAACCTCTAATGGATAAGCAAATACAGATCCCGCCTTTTTTAAATCCTTTCGGGATGATGATTAGGAAGATCCCTCAGCTGATCTCGGCTTCCACCGTTCTCGAGCTGAGAAATGGAAGGTGGTCGATTCTCACGCTCATCCTTATAAGGTTCCTTGAGTGGTTTCATTTATTGACTCCAATGATGAAGATACCCGGGCTGAGATTCCCCCGAACGTTGATGTTGAAGCATCGGCGGGTGCGAAGACTTCTGACCCGAACAGGGGCTCCTTCCCCCCGAGGTTGAAGATGTAAGGGCTGAATCTTAGGGAGGTTCTTCCTATCCTTCTCATCAGGATATGCTTAGAGCGATGTCATCTAGTCGAGCTTTCATCGGGGATGATCACTGGAGCCATTTCAGGGATGCTTCTTTGACGAGCTGTCTTTAGAATATTTTCAACGGTGCATCTTATGTAAGCTTTATTCCCAACTCTTATTTTGTCTTGCTTGCTAGATTTTTAACTTCATTTCCTAGTAGATGGTGGCCGAGTTTGCTGAGATGGCTCAGACGCAGCAACATCAAGATGATCGAATAAGATGTCTTAAAGGTCAGTTGAAAGAGAGTGAGGATAGTCGTGCTCGGGTTGAATCGGCTTATCAAAAGGAGGTGGGCTCTGCCCAAGTGTTTGCCTAGGAAAGAGCTTCTTTGGCAGAGGAGAATGCTATGTCACTTCAAAACTTGTTGTCTTCTGCCCGAGAATCGATACTTAAAGCCGAACAGGAAGCGGAGCAATCCAAGTCGGCATATGAACAGAAGATCGAGGACTTGGAACGCCAAGCTTTGACGGTCGAGTCTCTATCCAAAGAGGCCAGGCTGGAACTCAAAGTTCAGGGGGATGATCATTTTAAAAGATCCTCTGCTTATGACGCCCTTCTCTTTCGGGAATTTTATCGAGGGCTAGTTTCAGCTGGTAAATTTTTTAAGGTCAAGAATCGATCAACTGAAAAAGCCCGAACCAACTGGGAGCTGTCGATCAATAACCACGTGGATCGGACATTGGAATCTCTTTGGACTCGGATGAAGGAGTGGAGAGCTTATTGCCGCAGTCGAGGAAAAGAGCCTCATCTCATGCATTTGGAGGTTCCATCAGAGCACACTCTCTCGACCTTTTATGCCAGCTAGGAGTCCGGCGTAGAAAGTTTGGTGCCTGTTGTTGGCCCGATCCCTAGAGAAGATTATAGAGAATGGATGTATGATTCGGTTAACATAATTACTTGGCCTTCAAATGAGAGTCTCCTCCGCGAGTATAAAATGGTGCCCGCCCGAGCATCGACAAAAGTTCCAAACCCTTCTCCCAATCTTGATTTATTTTTGAAAATATTCACTTGTAAAGGTTTTTATCGATGAAATTTTGTGAACTGTAATTCAAAAAATCGAGTGGTTTAATCCAATTTATTGCTCAGGAAATTTCACCGAGTATCTTATCTAACTTGGCTTTATTATCGCTTCTAATGCCGAGTATCTTACTGAACTAGCTAACGTAATCACTGCCAGATCTTAAACTGGCTTACCGTAATCTGTGACAAGTATCTTATTAAACTGGCTATTGCAATTTTTATGTCAAGTATCTTATTAAACTGGTTATTTTCATCCGAGTAACTTCACCGAGTATCTTATTAAACTTGGTTTCGTTACCCAGAGTTACTTTCAACGCCAAGTATCTTATTAAACTAGCTTATATTTGTCCGAGTAACTTCACCGAGTATCTTATTAAACTTGATTTCGTTACCCAGAGTTCTTTTAACGCCAAGTATCTTATTAAACTAGCTTATGTTAACCGAGTCATCTTGAAACAAACGAGTAGATTTACTCGTATTTCATACTCGGGTTATTACCAAAACATTACATCAAGGCTTACCATGATCATATGTTCGAGTTCTCACACATTACCAAAGACGTCTCTCCAGTTTTTCGTGAAAGGGTTTACCGAATCGTTAAGCTTTTCAAACTGCTTAAAACAGCAACGTATTTCACAGGAATTTTTCCTGACAGCGCCCCGAGCCGTTCTTCAGAACATGGTGCATCGGGTTTGCCTTTTTGCTAAGGTCGACTGACCTTGCTCGGCTGGCATGCTCCTTCGAGCTTCTTTGCCCATTCGGGAATCAATGGTCCCGGGTATTCTATTTGCATGTCTTATTACCATGCTCGTCTTTCATATGTTCTTATTATCATATGCTTTATTATTCAGAAATCCCGAGTTTGATTTTTATTTATAACTGTAAAACCAACAATGATTTAAATTCCAAAGCCAATAACTGATCTGACTAAAATTGTCTTAACTAAAAAAGGAAACAAAAAACAAGTTTAAGGATATAAAATCTTCAGGTATTGGGCATTGCATGGTCAGGGTAAGACCCCTCCATCGGGTCGTGCAATCCAATATGCTCAATGGCTAACTATTCCTTCAATTTTGTACGGGTCTTCCCACTTATCAATCAGGGAACCTACAACTTTGTTTTTTGTATTCAATGACACTTTTCTGAGTACCATGTCTACTAGTTGGAATTTCCTGACCCGAACATGAGAGTTGTAGTGGCGAGTTACTCTTTGTTTGTATGCCATATTTTGTATTCGAGACTTTTCCATTTTCTCTTCTAGCTCATCTAGACTTTGTAATAGCATATCAACATTCTGATCTTCATTATATAGCCTGACCCGAGGTGAAGCATATGATGTTTCTACGGGGATAACAGCTTCTGTTCCAAACGCTAAAGTGAATGGAGTCTCTCATGTTGAAGTTATTGTTGTCGTCCGATATGCCCATAATACTTCGAGAAGTTTTTTAACCCAACTTCCTTTCTTGGCATCTAGCTTTGCTTTGAGTGTATGCTTGATGATTTTGTTTACTGCTTCAACCTGCCCGCTTGTTTGAGAGTGGGCAGGTGTGGCATAGTAATTGGTGATTTGGTACTCTTTGCACAACTGTCTGATTTTCAGATTATTGAATTGAGTGCCGTTGTCAGTGATGATAGTGTTCGGGACTCCAAACCTGTAGAGTATATTTTTCTTCACGAAATTTATGGTATTTGCTTCTGTGATATGCACTAAGGCTTCAGCTTCTGCCCACTTCGTGAAATAGATAACGGCTACTATTGCATGCTTCGCTCCACCCCATGTCCATGCTAGCATTCGGCCAATTAAATCCAAGCCCCACATGGAAAATGGCCATGGGGACGTAAGGTTTCTAAGTTATTCATGGGGCTGTCGGATATCATTGACTATCCTTTGGTAAGTATTGCAGCTCTCCGAACATCGTTATGCATATGAGAATAAAGTGGGCCAATAATAACCTTGCATGAGTACCTTATGTGCTAAACTTTTACCCCAGTATGGTTTCCGCAAACTCCCCCATGGATTTTCTGTAATATCCGACATGCATCTTCCTCTGATACACATCTTTGGAGTGTTCAGGAAAACCCCCTTCTGTATAGTTCTCTTCCGATCAATGTGTATCTTGTTGACCGATACCTGATACGCTTAGCTTGTAGGGGATCCTCCGGGAGCACCCCTTCTTCTAGGAACCTTTTTAGCTGAGTCATCCAACCGTCTGTCGGTGTTCGGACTTTTGAGATTTCAAAGTTTTTTGGCTCAGTTGTGCTCGGTTTGAGGAGATGTGCTACCGGAATAGTTTTTGGCCTGATTGTGGTCGTTGTTGATGCTAGTTTGGACAAGGCATCTGTCTTTTCATTCTCCTCCCTGGGGATCTGGGCAATCTTATATTCTTTGAATTTCTGAAGGAGCTGTTTTGCTATGTCACGATAAGCTATCATGCCTTTATCTCTGGCTTGGTATTCATCTAGGACTTGGCTGACGACTATCTGTTAATCGCTAAATATCTCGACCTCATCTGCTTCAAGGGCTATGCAAACTCTGAGTCCAGCTAGCAGCGCCTTGTACTCGGCTTGATTATTTGTTGCTTTGAAGTCAAACCTCATGGCACACTCGATATCATCTCTTTCCAGGGTACCTACTACGATCCCTGCCCCACTGCCGTGAGTGTTTGAAGAGCCATCAACATATAATTTTCATGGGAAATTTTTGCCCAACATATTTTTTGCTTCAAGGTTTGGTTCTGTGAATTCTGCTATAAAATCTGCCACTACTTGGCCTTTAAGAGATGTCTTGAGGACGTACTGGATATCAAATTCACTTAGCTCTATTGCCCATTTGGTTAGTCTTCATGAAATTTTTGGCTTCTGTAGAATTTGCTTAAGCGGGCAGTCGGTAAGAACCTGAATTGTATGAGCCTAAAAGTATGGCATTAGCTTCCTTGCTGCTGAAACCAATGTTAGGGCCATCTTTTCTGCCTGTGAGTACCTGGTTTCGACTGGTAGAAGTACATTGCTGGTATAGTACACTGGCCTCTGTACTCCGTACTCCGTACTCCATCTTCTATTCTGACTATAACTGAGCTTGCTGCTAATTCTGTAATTGATAAGTATAAGTGGAGTATATCTCCCATTTTTGGTTTCGAAAGGATGAGAGCTTGCCCTAGGTATTCTTTGATTTTTAAGAATTTCTTCTCGCATTCTACATTCCATTCGAGTCCTTTTCCTTTTTAATTACTTTAAAAAGGGGACACATCTGTCTGTGGCCTTTGAGATGGATCTACCCAAGGAAGCTAAGCATCCTGTTAAGCGTTGCACTTTTTTTAGCGTCCTTGGTGAGGTCATTTTCTGTAGAGCTTGGATGTTTTCAGGATTTACTTCGATTCCCCTTCGGTGAACTTGGAAACCCAAGAACCTTCTTGAAGGAACTCCGAATAAGCACTTGTTCGGATTCAGCTTCATTTGGTATCTCCTCAAAACATCGAACGTCTCTCACAGGTCTGAAGTATGCTTGTCTGCCGAGATGCTCTTGGTCAGCATGTTATCTATGTAGACTTCCATGTTTCTTTCTATTTGTCGTGCGAATATTCTGTTGACCAGCCTTTGGTATGTTGCCCCTGTATTTTTTAATCCGAAGGGCATTACTGTGTAACAGTATAAGCCCAGATCGGTTGTGAACGCCGTCTTTTCTTCGTAACCTTGTTCATCCGGATTTGGTTATATCCTGAGTAGGCATCCATGAAACTGAGTAATTCGTGATCTGATGTAGCGTCAACCAATTGGTCTATCCTTGGCAGTGGGAAACTGTCTTTCGGGCATGCCTTATTTAAATCTGTGAAATCTACACACATTCTCCACTGACCGTTTTTCTTTTGGACGAGGACCACATTAGCTACACATTGAGGATAGCTAATCTCTCTAATTGACCCTACAACGAGTAACTTTTCCACTTCCTACTTGATTGCCTGGCTTCTTTTGAGATTGAAGACCTTTCTTTTGTAATACTGGTTTTACATTCGGGTCTACCACGAGACGATGAGATATTATTCGGGCATCTATCCCGACCATGTCTTCATGACTCCAAGCGAACACATCTTTGTATTCTTTAAGCAAATCAGTGAGGCTTTGTTTGACTCTTTCTTCCAAGTTGGCCCCGACCTTGATCTTCTTTTCTGGTTCATCTTCTTTCAAGATTAATTCTTCGACCAGTTCATTTTTGGACTCCTTTGGTTCTTACCTCGGATCAAATTCGAATGATAGTGACTCTTTATTCTGATTTGGTTGTGTTATGGTGCATACTTGTTCACCATTGTTTCTATCTTTGTAAACTTACAGATTAGCTCTTCGGGCCATCTCCTGGGACCACTTGACTATTCCGACCCCCTGTTCGGTCGGGAATTTGATCATTAGGGCGTATGTTGCTGTTACAACCTTTGTTTTATTCAAGAATGGTCGACCTAACAATGCATTATATGGCCAATCATCTAAGTCTACCACTACGAAATTGAGTAAAACTATTCTTTGACACTGTGCCACTCCAATTTTTACGGGTAACTTTACCTTCCCGAGAGCCCTGACCTCAACTCCCCCGAATCCTGAGTGGAGTATGAAAAGGTTGCAAATCCTTTCGGTCCAACCTGAGTTGATCGTAGACAGCTACATTAAGAATGTCTGCCGAACTTCCATTTTCTATTAAGATTCTCCTGACTTCCCCGTGTCCAATTCGGTTAATTATGACTAGGGCGACATTTGGTCGAACATCGACCCCATGCGAGTCAGCTTCTGTGAATATTATTGGGTCTCATCCTTTCTTTACTCTTTTCGGGTCTGGTTCGACCGAGTTCACGTCAAAGTTCTGTCTCGCCTCCATCGCTTCTTTGATTTTCTATGTTCGCTCTCTATTACTTCTTCAAGTTGATGGTCCTCTAAAGATTGTTTGTATTACTTCATTGGCCTCGGGGCTAGCCCTTTAGTTTCGACCGGAGATGTGATCGGCCCTGGTCTCTTTCTTTGTTTTTGACCTCTCATCCCTTTTCAAGATTATGTCATGTAAGTGTCTTTCCCGAATGAGGGTTTCTAGGTAATCTCTGAGCTGGTAACACTTGGAAGTCTCATGACCGGTTTTCTTGTGGAATCTGCAGTATTTCGTTGTATCTCACCGGGTAAACTGAGACTGTCGGCGTGGCTCTTTTACCAGATTCTTTTCTTCCAGTATGGCCAGGATTTCTTCCTGCTTTTTTCGGATCGGGGTGTAGTTTGTGTATTTTCCTCAGAATTTCTCCATGGTTTGGTTAGCATTACGCCCGCTTCCTCCGTCCTTGCTTTTTTCTTTACCGTTTCCTTTTTGTTTTCCCTTTTGGTTCTGTACCTTTGACTCGACATCTTTTTCGAGTTTTCCTCCATGTATGTAACATCCTCATGTGGCTAACTCTTCTTCTTCGGCCAGTCCATATCCTCCTGCCATGTCCATCATATCTGCATACCTGGTTAGACGGGCCATTCTCAAGTCAAAATATAGTCGTCCATTCTGTAAGTTGTTTATGAATGCAACAATTATTGCTTCGTCGTTTGCATTACCTATTTTTGATATCGCCTGACCGAATCTCCCCAGGTATTTCTTTAGCGACTCATCTTTCCCTTGTTTCAGCTGATAAAGGTAAGCCACTGATTTCTTCCTGTGAACGTTGCTCAAAAATTGTCTTGAGAAATTTCAGCTTCATTCACCAAAACTTTCGATGCTTGCTGGGGGCAATCTTCCGAACCATCTTGATCCCGTGTCTCCTAGAGTCTGTGGAAAGTTGAGACATAATAAGGGGTCGCTGTGGGCATACTGAGCCATAGCACTTTTATACCGTCTGATGTGTTCTTTAGGATCTGTATCTTTCTTGAACTGTTCCACGTGCGGCATCCTGAATCTTTCTGGGAATGGAGTTCGCAGAATGTCCCTAGTGAATAGACTATCAGAATCGTCGTCGGACAAGTCATTGTACCCATAACGTCTAACTAGTGCATCCATTTGACGCCAATTATTTTCAAATTCTCGAGTCAGGTTCTGAATTACGACACCTCTATCTCCCACTAGATCCCCATGATGGTTAAACCGCCGAGTGACTGTCATACCTTTCTCATGATCCTCGCTTTGCTGCCGAGTCTCACAGGTTGATTCTTGCAGGCGTATGGTTCCGTGACGACGCTTGCAATGGTGCCGATCACTTTCCTCTGATGAAGACCGATCCTTGTGTCGGTCATGCTTGCGATGTCTAGCATGGGCTGTCTGATCATGGCTCTGCCTTTGGCGTGGTTACTCTTCGGATGTTTCACGTCCAGCTTGACTAATTGGAACGGAGTTCCTTCCAGTTTCCAGTGCATCTGGCTCTGGACGAACTATAACCGAACGAAGCCTTGTAAGTGGAGGATTAGGAGGTCGCGTCTCTTCTACAGATAGTAGATCAATTCCTTCCTTTGTCGCGTCGGCCACCAGCTGTTGTAGTGCCTCACGAAAACGTCGTGTCAGGTCTTCGTTGGTCGGAGGGATTTATTGGATCCCCGCTAGAAATGTTGGTTGGTTGGTTCTCGGTGGTTATGGCGAGATCTCGTGAACTACTGCCAATGTGGATATTATCTGGAGATTTTTGGATATCCCTAGAACTATTTATGCTTCCCGTCGTTACCTTTAATCAAATCGAAGGTTCACGACCCTCGTTCTAGCGCCAATTATTGACGTCGATTTGTGGATGTATGAAAAAGTCAACAAGATCAAATTTTAGCTGTGATCACAAAGAGAGAGAGAATGAGAAAGTAATTGGACACAAGTTTTATGTGGTAAAACTCCGATGACCAGAGAAACGTCCACGGGTGGTTGAATAAACAACCTAGCCAAAAATCCACTATTGAAAAAGATTTACAACTCTCGATCTCTATTTTTTTCTCTGTATTTTTCTATATCTCTTTTATGACGAGATTATGGGTCTATTTATATGTGTATAGAACCCTAATCCCTATTGTACAAGTAATGAAAGATTCTTGTATTTAATTATGATTTGGTTACTTTGTTTGGAGTAGTCAGTCTTCTTTCCTATTTTGGAGATTTGTATAGAGATTGAATGGGACTATAGTGATATAGTCCAGTTAGGACTTATTTCCTTATAAATGCGTTTTAACATGATTCTTGGTTCGTGTGCAAGTTATGTGATGGGCTTCTTTATCAGGGTTTCTTCATGTTTGTCCCGAGTAGAACATGATGTTAGCTGGTCCCGAATGACGTTAACTGATCCCGAGTAGAATATGACGTCAGCTAACCCCGAGCGACGTTAACTGATCTCGAGTAGAATATGACGTCAATTGGTCCCGAGTAGGTTTTGCTCAATACTTATTTTTATATTTACTCGGGTTCCTCTTCTTTGGAGATATCTTGCGGGATATTTTCTGAATGCCTATTCGGATGTCCACTTGACAATTTTATCCACTTTGTCGGTGACGTGTACATCTAATAAAATTTACATACGACAACATTAACCAAATATCTTGTTTTTTCCTTTAGCTTTGCAACCACTGTGAAATTCAATAAACAAACATGAAAATGACGATACGGTGCCATGAAACCTTTTGTACGTATATTTGCACCATCTACTATATAATATTGATATATTTATGATGTTAGGAAATCAGCAAAGTTCTAAAAATAGCTAGATAATCACATGATCTCCGATTCATTTCCCTTTGCGTTTTCAGTTGTTTGTATAGAAGGAGGAGCATCCGAAAATCCCGACTAAGAGCTAAGCCCGGCCTTAGAAGGAGCCCAGTGAGGCGACCGCTTAGGACCTCTGATCTGTGAGGGCCTCTAATTTTATTTTTAAGAAAATTGATTTTATATATAACCCTTATATAAACGAATAGACCTAAAAATGAGTTTTAAAAAACCCATTGAACATCTAATTTTTCAAACTAATAAACCCATAAAATGAGTTCAAAATAGGCCCACCAAACATATTTCATTTTAAGAGGCCTATAAATTATAAAACTCAATTATTAGAGTGTGTTGAATACTTGAATCCTAATCCCAACAATAAATTTTATATATTAAAAAAAAAGAAAAAAAAACGGTAAAACACTTTTATTATATTGATATTTACAGGTATTTATTAGAGAAAAAAGAATCTAGTAAACATACATAAAGTATCGAGGCTCTCATTGTTTTGTACTTCACCTCGGGCTCCGAAAATCTCAAGGTCAGCCCTGCTAAGAGCATTCGGGAATCTCTCCCGACCAAAATCCCGACCATTGCCAAGTTGACTCTATCATCATTTAAGATGATGATTCTGATGATCTTGCTATTTATAGTCCAGAGTTGACTTACGGTATTTATGTGTACAACATCTCTAGTTTAGGTAATATCTTAATTGTACAAGATTCTTTATTATAAGGCAATCTTCTAGTATTCCTTTATTGATTATAATTGATGTATATATATACACGGTTGTTCAATGAAATAATATAACCCTAATTTTCACATCTTCTCATGGTATCAGAGCATCACGCTCTTTAATCACAACCTCCAGTTCTTCTTCTCTCCCTTCTTTTCTCTTCGTTTTTATTTCCCTATTTCTGTTCTTCTTTCATCCATGGCCAATCCTAATACCCAAATCACCATTCCTAATGACAAAGATCCCGACAAACCTTTGTTTGTTATCAATATTTCCTCTCAACATAACATTAAACTTAAGTCCACCGATTATCTATCCTGGAAACTTCAATTTCATACGCTACTTGTTGGCTACAATCTCAATGGATATGTAGATGGTTCTCATTCAGTACCAGAATCAACCATTAAAATTGACGATCATGACACTCCGAACTCCGAACTCCGACTACATCACATGGGTTCGCCAAGACAAACTTATTTTCAGTGCCATTGTTGGATCTCTCACTTCCTCCATAATACCACTCGTTCAGTGCACCACCACCTCTCAGGAGGCCTGGTCCATCCTTGCCAATACTTATGCAAAACCCACTCGCGGACACATCAAACAGATTAAAGATCAAGTTAGAAGTGCCAACAAGGGATCCCGTGGCATATCAGAGTACATGCAGTTTATCAAATCCCGAGCGGACGAACTCACTGTCCTGGGTAAGCCTCTCGATGCTGAAGATCTCATTGAAAAGGTTCTAGATAGACTTGATGATGACTATCGTCCCCTTATTGATGCCATCAATGGTCGGGACACAACTATCTCCTTGGACGAACTCCATGAAAAATTAATCACAAAAGAACTGTTGTTGACTTAATCCAGAGCATCCAGTGTATCACTCCCGGCCACAACATAACTCGGTTGCACCCCGTACCCAACCTTGTCGACCTTCATCTCAGTCACATAGATCTCCTGCTGTAAGACCACAGTCCTCATCTTCACATGGGTCTCGTCCTCCATCCAAACCATATCTCGGAATCTGTCAGGCATGCAACACTCAAGGACACACCGCTGAGCGTTGTCCTTCATTCAACCTGGTGGTCTCTCAATCTCAGAATACTCGACCTCCCCAACAGCCTTGGCAACCATGTCATCCATCTTCCTGGCAGCCCCGAACTCTAGCTCATCAGATGCCTCGAGCCCACTATGCAGCTATAGAGAATAATGACACTCCTACTTGGCTACTTGACAGTGGTGCCTCACATCATGTTACCTCTGATCTCAACAATCTATCTCTTCACTCACCATATACTGGTTCAGATGATATTGTGATTGGTGATGGCACCGGACTTCCTATAACACACACGGGTTCCATCTTTTTATCTCATTCCACTCGTAACTTTACTTTAAATAATATCCTCTATGTTCCCACTATGCGTAAAAATCTTATTTCCATCTCTCAATTTTGTTCCTCCAATAATGTCTCTATTGAGTTCTTACCCACAACCTTTCATGTGAAGGATCTTTGCTCGGGAGCCATCCTTTTACGGGGGCAAACTAAGGATGGCGTGTATGAGTGTCTTGCACCTCATGTTAAATCTGGCCCTTTGCTTGCTTTCGCTAGCGTCAAGACCACTTCATCTGAGTGGCATCATCGATTAGGACATCCCTCAGCTCCAGTCCTCCGTCATCTTGTCTCCAACTTCGGTTTAGAATTATCGAGTCCTATATCTCGAACTTTTAACTGTAATGCGTATCAATGCAATAAAAGTCATAAGTTGCCCTTGCATTCTTCATCTCTTGTCTCTACTCAACCACTACAAATCATAATCTCTGATGTGTAGACATCCCCGATTTTCACTTATGATGATTTAAATACTATGTGATTTTTGTTGATCATTACTCCAAATATATATGGTATTATTCTCTCAAATGAAAATCTCAAGTGTATGAGGTGTTTATTAAATTCAAAGACTTAGTGGAAATTTTTTTTGACAAGAAAATCATCACTCTGTACTTGGATAATGGCGGAGAATATCAGGCACTGGCAGCATTCCTTGCCACCAATGGTATCTCCTACCTCACCACCCCCCTCACACTCCTGAACATAATGCGTATTCTGAACGACGTCATCGCCACATAGTAGAAACTGGCTTGTCCCTCTTGTCTTATGCCTTACTTCCACTCACCTTTTGGAATCATGTTTTTGCCATTGCGGTCTACCTCATACACTGTATGCCTACACCGACTCTTAATCTCCATTCTTCCCTATGAAACACTCTTAGGTTCACCGCCTAATTATGCTAAACTTTGTGTATTTAGGTGTCTATGTTATCCTTGGCTTCGTCCTTATGCGTCACATAAACTTGATTTTCGGTCCATTCCATGTGTCTTCCCCGGATACTCTCTTGTGTATCTGTGTCTTGATCTGTCCACCTCCTGTATCTACACGTCTCGTCATGTAACATTTGTCGATTCAGTATTCCATTACAAATCTCTATAGAGTCATCTTCCTCGTCGTGAGCCCGACTCCTTTTCGGACTGGCTTTCTCCGATGTCTGTCATTCCCTCTGTCAATCATTCTCACCCTGACCAAGAGTCCACTTCTTCTCGAGTTCTTGAACCCAAGACTACTCTCGAACCTGAAACCTCTGTTTCTTGAGTCCCCGATCAGGAGATCCTTGAGTCCCGAGTCCCCGACTAAAGAGTCCCGAGTCCCCGACTAAAGAGTCCCGAGTTTCTGACCAAAAGACCCTTCAGTCCCGAGTCCCCAACCGCGAACCGACCACTACATTGACCAATACACACTCTATGGTTACCAGATCCAAAACTAACATCCATAAGCCAATACAGAAACTTAATCTTCATGCTCATCTTCTCTCTTCCAGTGACAAGGAACCAACTACTGTTGCCCAGGCCCTTAAAGACCCTAAATAACGCCTGACCATGTCAGAAGAATACGATGCCTGGGTTCACAATGGCACCTGGGAACTCGTTCCCTCAGCCTTTCCCACAATCTTATAGGTTGCAAGGGGATTTTTCGTACTAAGCGTTTATCTGATGGCTCTATTGACAAGTTCAAAGCTAGACTAGCTGCGAAAGGATTTCATCAACGTCCTTGTATTGACTTTCATGACACCTTTAGTCCGGTTGTCAAACCTACCACTGTCAGGATAATTCTCAGCTTGGCGGTGAGCCGTGGCTGGTCTCTACATCAGCTGGATGTCAACAATACTTTCCTTTAGGGTCGTTTATCTGAAGATGTTTACATGGCTCAACCGGTTGGCTTTGTGGATCCTGAGAAACCCACTCATGTTTACAAACTTCGCAAGGCTATCTACGGTCTTAAGCAGGCACCTCGTGCATGGTACCATGAGTTACGACAGTTTTAACTTGAGTTAGGATTTCACAACTCCCAGGCAGACACTTCTCTATTTGTTCTCATGACGACATTACTATCACTGGCAACAATGATCATGCGATGCATTCTTTCATTCGAACTCTGTCCAATAGGTTCTCTTTGAAGGATCTTGGTCTGTTTTCCTTCTTTATGGGTGTTGAAGTTGTCTCGTTTCCCCATGGTCTACTTATTTCTCAGCAATGTTACATTCTAGATCTACTTACACGTACCAAAATGACTAGTGCCAAGTCAGTTGTTACTCATCTTACTACTTCTCTAACACTGACTCTTCATACTGGCACGACACTTTTCGATCCCTCTAAATACTGGGCAGTTGTTAGCAGTCTCCAATATCTCTCTCTCACTCGGTCTAACATTGCCTATACCTTGGGCAAATTATCTCAGTCCATGCATCGACCCACCAGTGATCATTGGACTGCTGTGAAACGCCTTATACGATATCTAAGTGCTACTTCTGATTACGACTTGGTTCTTCACCGTGACTCCCCTTTGTCACTACATGGCTTCTCTGATGCTGATTGAGCTGGTAATCGGGATGACTATAGGTGCTTCATCTTGCGGGGGTATATAGAAGGAAGAGCATCTGAAAATCCCGACCTAGAGCATTCGGGAATCTCTCTTGACCAAAATCCTGAGAATCCTGACCAAGAGCATCCAGGAATCTCTCTCGACCAAAATCCCGACCATTGCCAAGTTGACCTTATCATCATTTAAGATGATGATTCTGCTGATCTTGCTATTTATTGTCCAGAGTTGACTTGCGATATTTATGTGTACAGAATCTCTAGTTTAGGCAATATCTTAATTGTACAAGATCCTTTATTATAAGGCAATCTTCTAGTATTCCTTTATTGATTATAATTGATGTATATATATACATGGTTGTTCAATGAAATAATATAACCCTAATTTTCACATCTTCTCGGTTTGTGATCTGTATGTGGATGCCCTCACTAAAACTCTTCCTCGTGCGTGTCATCTTCTTCTCAGTGACAAGATTGGCCTCACCTCTAGACGTTTCATCTTGCGGGGGCATATAGAAGGAAGAGCATCCGAAAATCCCGACCAAGAGCATTCAGGAATCTCTCCCAACTAAAATCTCGAGAATCCCGAATAAGAGCATCCGAGAATCTCTCCCGACCAAAATCCTGACCATTGACAAGTTGACCCTATCATCATTTAAGATGATGATTCTGCTGATCTTGCTATTTATTGTCCAGAGTTGACTTGCGATATTTATGTGTACAGAATCTCTAGTTTAGGCAATATCTTAATTGTACAAGATCCTTTATTATAAAGCAATTTTCTAGTATTCCTTTATTGATTATAATTGATGTATATATATACACGGTTGTTCAATGAAATAATATAACCCTCATTTTCACATCTTCTCATTTTGTCCTTTATAAGTGGCGGCACTTTTCTACCAAGTTTAGCATATTTCGTGTGGCTGCGTATAAACAAATATTTTCTATCTAAACATGTACTAGTTAGTTAGATTAAGATATTAAGCAAGAGCTAAGACAGCAACATGAGCCAAGTTGATATCGTATGCATAATGTATGTTTGCAAGTTTGGAAATTTAAGGGCAGCCATCAAACAAAAGGTTACAAATGAGAATTTCGGCATGCTTATTTCTTTTTAGTTTTTACGGGCATAACAAAAATGAATTAAAATAGAATATGTATATATAAAATTAAAATAGTATTTTTGCATGTAATCATCTTTATATCATTTTATTTCATTTCTAATTCTTAAAAATTTAGTAAACGATTAAACACCGGATTGAAATTTAGTAACTTAATTCTGATTTCTATGATTGTCGGTTAGTAAACGCAACATAAAAGGAAAAGAGAACAAGTAAATGACCAAAAGTACCCCAAATAATTCATCACATTTACCGCACCGACTTATTTAGTAATGAAAAATCATTTTCCATATAATATGGACTGGCTTTTTGTAGAGTTGTCACCGGTTCCGGTTCGAAACCGGTGGTTTTGGTTTGGAGGAACCTGAACTGCAACTGGTACTGGTCGGTTTCGATTTCGATTCCGAAACCGGCGGTTCCGGTCGGTTTCGACGGTCCGGATTTTTTCTATAAATATTACATATGTAAAGATAAAATTGTAAATGCATGTTATTGGGTCGTCTAAATTTTTTTTGAACTAAAATAAATAACAAATTAAAAAATTAAAATAAAACTTAATAAATGAAAATTTGGCCTTACACTTAATTTTTACCACGATTAAGTTGCCTACGCATCCTCTTAGGAGACTTTAGAGGAATCAAATGTCACATAGTTCTTTTACCTTTTATTGCAAGTTGGCCAGTTGGGTGATGACTTAGGGACATGGACTAAACGTTGTTCTAATCATCTGTTCCACTTCCGGCTTCAGGTTGGCCATCTTTGAAGAAATTGTAGGGTTTCTCCTGATCGATTTCTTGTTATCTGTATTCTACTTTCGTCTAATCATCTACACAATCTTGTATCTGAATTGATTTTGGACTTAAAAGTAAACGTCTGGAGTCCAAAATATTCCCACTAGCACTGAATTGTTGTTCCACCGCTTCCGTTGAAACTGGTGTTGAAAAGATTTGTTTGGCTATCATAGCGAAAATTGGAAAGTACTTTTCATGCCCCTAGATAAGATTCAAGCTCGAAATACGTGTTGGAGCTTGATGAAGAAGAAGAACCTCATAGCTTTTTGGTTTTTTTTTATAACAGTTTATACCCTAAATTCATAAATCTAGAGAATGATGAGGATTGAGATACATTTTAAGTTTGTGGAACATCTATGTTCAATGATGGAACAAAAACTCTAAGATATTCATCATATAACTCATACAGTAATGCCTTAACTCTATCACAACACTTATCAACATCTTACTCTATTTTTAAACTTTGTTCATAATAAGCAGATAGATAATCAGACAGATAATCAGACAAACTTTCTAATCTACAACGTGGATCAAAACACATGGCAATCAAATAAATATTTGGAAACTCGTTATAATATTCTAACCATCTAGCCTTCACAGCAGTAACGGACTCCAGCTATTGTGGGTCGGTTTCACAATGAGCTAAGACACCGACAATATTAAGACTCTCAATAATAAATAAATAAATTGTAGGATAATAAACGCCAGATAAATTGTTAGTAGCAGTATTAAAGACTTTTAACAAACAACAAACAACAAACATTGTTACAAACATCCCAATGACTTTGATAAAGATTAACGTGACTAACATTATATTGAATAAAAGTAACTAATAAATCTCTATAATCATAACTTCTAGCAAGCAATTTATATGTAGAATTCCAACGTATTGGAACATCATGAGGAATCTAACTATACACCTACCATTTTGTTTATAATATGTTGTCCATGCTTTCATTGCAGAATAATTTCTCCACAAATAATAGAGGAATCTTTAATAGGTTGAAGAAACTATTGGAGAGTTTATAATAATTTTTTAACACATAAATTTAACACATGACCTGCACATCGTTGATGAAAAAATTTACTACAAAGATAAGGTTTGCATAACTCAATTAAAGTAGGAACTGCAATAGTATTGTCAGAAGCATTATCAAAACCAATTGTGAAAATTTTGTTTTTAATATTATACTCTGTAAAAATAATTCTAAGATGTCTAAAAATATTAGCAGCAGTTTGTTTCTCATCAAAAACTCTAGATGCAATAATTCTTTTTTGGAGAGTCCATGCATTATCCATATAATGGCAAGTGACACCTAAATATAAATACATTCTCCAAAGGTCACTCCATATGTCGGCACATATGGAAACACGACCATTATATTTTTCAAAATATTTTTCCAACTTTCTTTTTTCTGTCATAAATTTTTTTCAAGTGTTTATGTGATCGAGACTCTTGGAACATGACATGCATTGGGATTTAATGCTCGTCTACGATAATTAATAAAACCAACCTTTTCACCAAAATTAAATGGCAAGTGTTCTATTGCAACCATTCTAGCTAATTCTTCTCTATTGTTTTCATCACTGTATTTAAATAATTGGTGGTTAGGGGTAGCATACCTAGGAATTTGGGATTGTGAACTCGATAAGACCTCTATTTCTGGATGATTGTTCGTTATATGCTTTTGATATGTGCCATATCCTCCATATTTGTTCCACTTAAATATTTTTTTACAGTAATTGCAAACCACTTTAAAGGTTCTATCATCTTGCGTAACTTTCTTCATATGGTGTACGAAAAGATCAGATTTTACCTTCTTTGATACATTCTCCTACGAAACTGGATGAAATTCAAAATCTGTAGGCTGTTCTTCAAGCATATTTTCTGATTTGCTTATGAAATTGAGGATAGAATTTGGTCGATCGGAATCGGGTTTAGAAATTATTAAAGGGGGTTGGGATTGATGGGGGTTTAGGCCAAAGTTTTCAGTATAGACTTGGTGTTGCAGATACTCGTGATAGGCTCTATCATCAGAACCGAGATTATCGGTCATACGACCCTTACCTTTCATCGAAATTGAACGTCTATGGCCATCACGACTTCCACTTCCACTTGCCATTTTTAAAACTGAATTGTAAAATTCCTTAAACAAAAAATGTTAAAAAATTTATGAAAATAAATGGTTGGAAATAAATTTGGTAGATAATTGTAATTTGGAAACTTAGCAGTTAGTTATTGCAAATAAAATAAATTCAAAATAAAATAAATTACAAATAAATGAAATTGGAAAGTTAGTAAATATTAATTTCAAATTAAATTATAAATAATGTAAATAAAATAAATTGAAACTTTAATTGTAAATAAAACAAATTATTTGCTTAATAACAAATAAAATAAATTGTAAATACATGAAATTGGAAACTTAGTAACTGCAAATTAAATAAATTGAGAACTTAATAACTTAGTAATTGAGAGAGAATTGAAGAGTTGGAGAGTTGGTGAATTGAGACTTGAGAGAGAAATGAAAAAATAGAGAGAATTGGGAGGAAATTGGAGTGGGGAGAAATGAAGGTAGGAGAGGGGTATTTATAGAAAAATTAAATTAAATTAAATTTGAATGTTGGAGGTCCATCGGACTGCTGACGTCAGCAGACCGTTGGGCCTCCAAGGGTTCAGAGGTCAGTCCAATATATATATATATATATAAAATATGTTTTGGTGAAACAGTCCAGTTCGAACCGGACGGTTCCACCAAAACAGGAACAGGAACCGGAACCGCTACAGTGTACGATTCCTGTTTGATTCCGTTTGGGAACCTCAAATCACGCTTCGGTTACGGTTTTTTGAGGGCCGGTTCCAGTTCGGTTCATCGGTTTGAATCGAACCACTGATATGTCTAGCTTTTTAGTTGTATAATACTATCGGCCATTTAATACTATATTGTTGACAAGACGAGAGATTGTTTGGTTGGACTTTTGAAAAACCTCTATTGGTAAAAGATCTACTTGTAGTAGATCTATTAGAAATAGAGTTTTTTAAAAATATATATAATTGTTTGGTTGGTAGACCTTTTTTTTAATGTCTATTTGGAGAAGTATCTCCCCATGAGCTTTTGCCTAGTAGAGGTTTAAACTCTACTAGCCTCTATTCAATTAAAAATAGACATTCTTAAAAGTCCAACCAAACAATTCTCAAAAATCCAAATAGACGTTCGTAGACATTTTGAGCCAGTAGAAAGCTCAACCAAATGAGCATGAAGTTTACTTGCATCTATATCAAAGAGGTTGTAGTTTCAAATCACTATTTTTTTTAAAACAAAAATACTCCTATATATAATTCTTATTAAGTAATGATTCATTTTCTACTTTTTAATTCAGATAAGAGGATGCAAATTCAATATTAAATATTAGAAGTTGTAATTGTCTTTATTTTTAATTCACTTATATTTTAGAATTAATAAAATCAAGAAAAGAAAAACCAAATATTCCTTTACCATCCATATCATTATAAGGCTCTTTTGGTGTGCGGGTTAGGATATGATGAGAAAAAAAAAAAGTAAATGGATCTCCACCGTTAGATTTGGATCGATCCAATGATGAAGATCCATTTACCTTAATAAAAAAAAAGCTTTTCTTTATTTTTTTGAATACTTTCTACTTTTTTTTTTAAAAGTGAACATACTATCAATCTATTATTTATTTTAATTTTATATTTTCTATAATCCATTAGTTTTTTTTTTGGGTTTTTTTTTTTTGATTTTTTCAGAAAATAAAATTTTGTTGTTAATTTATATTTATAAACCTCTTTAATATTATTATTTTTGAAACTCAATAAATCATTCTGACAATGGTAAAATTATACTTATTATATAGTTAGAGTTAACCATTGGTATTTGGTCAAATTGACTAAAGTGATGTACTTTGAAAAAACAAAAGACTTAAGTTGTTAATATGATAAAACGTTTAAATATGTGATATTTTACCAAAATGCATAGACTTTAGTGAAATTAGCCCGTATAATTAAAGTCCATTGAAAAAATGGGACTAGCAATTTCACATGCTACGATGGTCGTTTTATTTGTTTGAATAATAACAAAATTAAAATGGAAAATAGGGATGACAAAATAATATCTTCTTGTTATAAATTCGAAATTATTGACTTTATAGAATAAATTTTACGGTAACAGTATACAACCAAAATTATGTGATAAATGAGTTATAATCATCACACAAATCATGGGTGATGTGGTGAATTACATGATATGGACAAATCACTTGATACATCATTTGAATTGGTTTTTGAACTAAATTTTTTAGTTGACTAGTAAAAGGGTAAATTTTAAAAGTGTAAATTGCAATAATATCCCTTATGTTTACCTATTCCATAGTTAGATCAAAATTCTGCTTTAGTTGTAGAAAGACACCTTTGACCATTAACTATGGACTTAATGATGGACTTAACGGTATAAGGGCAAAATTGACCTTTTATGACAAGTAAATCAAAAAAAATATTTAATTATAAAAATAAAAATAAATATGAAAAGAGTGTGCTATTGACACACCAACTACTAAACTATTTATGCCAACTTTTACAATATTTGATTTAATTGCATAAAATTAAATGTTTTTTTTTATTTATTTGTCGGATTACTCGTTTGCATATTTTTTAAACTTAACACACCTCATGTCTTTTTAAAAAAGTAAAAATAAAAATACACTTCATCTCTAATCTTTATATACAGTTTTCTCATATCTATTCGCAAGATTTGTTTTTTCTTCTTATTTCATGGTGAAATCATCCTTATTATATGCGATTTTTTTTTCTGTAGTCGATTGGATTGTTGGTGGTAGATTGTGAGTATGATATTGATCGGCTGGTGATTTTTTTTTTGAGCGATTGAGTTAGAGTTTTATTGTGGTTTCGTTTCATCAGAGATTATAGTTTCTTGGTTGCGATTCTTGGTCTGATTTCGTTTTTTTTTTTGGAAATGCTACTCTTCCCAAAAAATTGTCTCAAAAATATATACGATCCAATGTGGCAGTCCAACTCATTTAATGAATTGTTATGTTTTTACTTTCATTATTTCTTTTACTGGACTGCCACATTGAAGTATACATATTTTTGAGACAATTTGTTGGGAAATATAATGTTACCCTTTTTTTGTAAATAATATTAAACTAACTTTGGAAGATACAGAATAAAATCTACAAAAAATTGATACAAATCATAGAATACCTGAAAGATCTGAAAGAAAATAAACCAGAGAAAAAAAAAAGCAAACATAGATTTGGAATTTGAAAAGAAAAAGTGAAAAACAAAACAAATATGTAAAACAATAAAATCAATAAATACTAAGTATGAGAAATAAAATATCGAGATCTAAAAAAAAATATAAACAAATAATATATGTCATTACGGTTTTGAAATAAGAAAAGTAAGGTTTTATTATATTTACTTTGTATAAGATTTTTTTTCTTAATAAAAATTGTAGGTTTCCTTAAGTAATTTGATAAAAGGAAAAAAAAATACTAATTAATTTAAAAAGTAGGGAATAAATAGTTCATACGTTCAACAATGATATGCCAATAACACCATCCAATTGAAAAGTATTATCAACATTATAAAAAACTTTTCAAACAATAAATATAAGCCATTTCATACATATATGTTGTATAATTAAAAAATAATTAAAAAAAATAAAATAAAAACAAACTAAAATGGTAAGTATGCGGAGATCTCACCGGATCTCATACCAATTAAAAAAAATAAACAGGTGATGCTGACTAGTAGTTTTTCCTTTACACATACATCCATAAAGTTTTGGGTTTGAATATATCTCCTTCCCTAAATCCTGAATTATTATAATATTTAAAAAAATTATCCTTGATGCGATCTCCATGTCCTAATATTTGTAGAATGTGATTAGTTTAAAACTTGTGATGCATGCAAAATATTTGATTAAATGCCTCACTATAATAGTTATGTTCACATTATTGAACATGTGTTGTTTGGAGGGTGAGAGTATTTTTCATGTAAAAATTTGGATAATTATTGGGTTTTTACATGTCAGTAATCAAATCACAAACTGGTAAAATTCTGCAAATTACTTTGCAACAGAAGAAGAATATGGAGAAAAAAACGATGCTCAAAGCTTAGAATATTGTTATCATCCTACGGTCATTATTCATTAATAGGAATGGACGGCGGATAACTTTTACGAAGACTGACGACCGAGTTCGGGTACAATACCATCCTGCCCGACCCACTCAGAACTGATACGAGAGGGTGGGTTCAAAGAGACAAAAGGGCGGGAAACTCTTCCTCTAATAGCCAACCGAAACCCTAACCACAGTCTTTGTTTTCTCGTCCCCGATCAATTCATGGCGGATACCACACCCAAGAGACCCTATCAGTCCCCGAGAAAGCGATCCAAGCAGCAATCGCCTTCCCCTTCTTCTTTTTCTTCAAAGATATCTCTGACACCTAAAACACCACAGTCCCAGGTCCCTACAACCAATCTCCGCCGATCCTCACGTCGCGGCCAAGATCCCACCACCCCACAAAAACCCTTTTCTTCTCTTGAGAAACCCATCAAGGACTCTCAACAAGATCCGAATTTTGCTAGAAATGATGAAGGATTGAACCCGAAAGTGCCTCTGGAAAATGTTGGAGAATTGGTGGAGAACCAGAGAAATTTGGACAAACAAGAGTTTACAGGAAGCTCGAAGAGCAAGAGAAATGTTGATTCTACAAAGACCCCGAGAAAGAGGCAGAAAGATGGGTTGCATAAGGTTGATGTTTTCTCTCCGGTATCTCCTGAATTATCGGAGACGAAGAAGAGGAGAAGGCAGTATGCCTCTGAGAGGAGAAATGCTGTTGTGACTAGATCAAAAGCAAAATCAAGTGGCAGTAAAGTTGAGAATAAGAAGACGAAGACAAAAAGGGTGTATTACAAGAAGGTGATGTTTGATGGGGCTGAATTCGAGGTTGGAGATGATGTGTATGTGAAGAGGAGAGAAGATGCGAGCTCGGATGACGAGGGGCCTGAAGTTGAGGAGTGTAGGGTTTGTTTCAAGGCAGGGAGAAATGTAATGATTGAGTGTGATGATTGTTTGGGTGGGTTTCACTTGAAATGCTTGAAACCGCCTTTGAGGGAGGTTCCAGAAGGTGACTGGGTTTGCACATTTTGCGAGGCGAGAAAATCGGGAAAGGAGATTGAGTTGCCTGAGCTGCCCGAGGGAAAGAAGAGGGTTAGGACTATGAAGGAGAAGCTTCTTTCGAGCGATCTGTGGGCTGCCCATATTGAAAGGTTTTGGTCTCTCTTGCTCTCTATGTGATTAATTTGTTGTAAGTTAACCATTGTTTGTTTGTAATGTGGGATTTTGCTTTTTTGGTCGTCTGCAGTTTGTGGAAAGAAGTGGACTTGATGTATTGGTGTCGGGTGCGCTGGTACATGATACCAGAAGAGACTGGTGCTGGAAGACAACCTCATAATCTGAGAAGGGAACTTTATCGAACGAATGATTTTGCTGACATTGAGGTGCCAAATGTTATTTCTCTCACATTCATTGTTTATATGCTGCTATAATAGATGCTAACATCATTGTTGTGCTTGTGTGATCTGTATGTATCAAAAAGAGAAAAACCTCACTTTCGCATGTGCTTTTCTTTGGTCATATGTTATTGTGTCTCAAAATATGTCTGCTTCAATTATTTCTCTCCATTTATTTGGTGATGAATTGTTACCTGAAAGAAACTAAGCAACACGATCACTTAGTTTATGTGTGGATTCTACTTATGGAAGAGTGACAAGCTAGTCAATGTCCGAAACTAGATGTGTTATTAGCCTTCCTGATTCCCTAAGATAATTTGGTGTCTTATTTATTTATTTTGCATCTTTTCAGGTCAGATTGTGATCATTTCAAGTCTTAAATCAGATGATGCTGGTCATTTAAATTGTTAATCATATTAAATACTTCATTGTTAAATGCAATATGGAAGGGTTCTTAAAACAATGAATAAATTGGGGACAAACTATAGTATGTTGCATATTGATAAACATGTATGTTCATAGATCTTGAAGGGGGGCTTGGAGATGGGACAAAGTAACATTTAAGTTTTCTCAGTTTATCGATGAATTGAACTAGCATAGATATAACATGAATTTATTATTATTATTTTTTAATAGGAAACAAAGAATTTTATTGCCATAAGAGAATTATATAACACGGATTGATGTTATAAACATGTACCTCACAAGTGCTTTAATAGTTTTGAGACTTCAATATCTGGTCCTTATTAGCCTATCACACTATATCACCCAATCATAATCTATAATGAATCACTATTGAGTGACAAGTGGATTATATACATAGCCTTTGAGTGCCTGCCAGTTCCACGAGTATGATCCAACGTGGATAAGATTTCTTATAACAAAGGTCAAAAACTTTCTTATATAAGACTGGACATTACATGGTTAGTCATATATGTTAAATTTAACATAGAAGCATGCTTTTAATTAGTCTAAGATTAAGTTGAAGACATGCTTAATATTTACTCTATGTTTGGATTGATGGAAAAGAAGGGAAAGGAAATGATAAGCTAAGGAGGAAAGGAAAGAAAAGGAGAGGAAAGGACAGTGTTTTTAATGATGGTTGTTAGGATGATTATGAATAGAAAGGAAAGGAAAAGAAACAATGCAATATTAATAGGGTTAGTTTTGGGATATTGAAAAAAATCATTTCCCTCATTTTCCGTCCAATTTTTGAGAGAAACCTAATTGGGTGAAACAAGAAGAAACTATTCCCTCCATTTCCCTCACTTTCCCTCCTTATTCTTTCCTTTCCTTCTCATTTAACAATCCATACAAGAGATAAGAAATTCACCCATTTCTCTTCCTTTCCTTTCTCTCCTATTCCATTAAACCAAACATAGTGTTAGGCTACAGTGTAGTTTTCATTTATTGCAATCGTCATGTAATCTTCTTTAAATTTTGAGACACTGATATTTCGTACCATTTTAATTTTATGCATATAATGTTTTCTGATTTAATAATATAAATCAGGTTCAATGTTCAAGGAAGGCAGAAATTCTCATATTTAAATCTGTAACTTTGCTACTGCTTGTCACTGCAGATGGAATCTATTATTAGGCATTGCTTTGTCAAGAATCCCAAAGAATTTGTCAAGGCTAATGATGAAGGAGATGATGTTTTCTTATGTGAATATGAATACGACATACATTGGCACAGTTTCAAGCGCCTAGCTGAGATTGATAATGAAGAGGTATGCATTCAAAAATTACAAGCATTGGTTAAGAGGTCCTATAGAGACAGAGTGTTCAAAAAAGCAGACTAGGCGGTCTTCCAGGTGGCCATGGCCGCCGCGATTTGGGCCAAATCGGCCTTCCTAGGCAGCCTGGTGCCTAGTAGGCGCCAGAAGGCCTAGGCGGACTCAAAGTCATTGACTCCGCTTAGGTGGTATCTTTTTTAATATAAAAAAACACCCCTTCAAAACAATGATGTTTTTGGCTTCAAGTTAATGATGCCCAAAACTCCTTGGGCTTCATTAACTTGAAGCCAAAAAATGCCCTCCAAAAACAAACTCTTTCCGGTCGACCACCCCCTCTCGTCTCCGTTGCCACAGCCGCTGTCGCCAGTTCGTCGTCCGATCGTCCTCGCCGGCTGCTCCGGCAGCTGTCTTCTAGGGTTTGTAATCACATTGTATTTTAGTTGTTTAGTTGTTTTAGACTTTTAGCCTTTTAGGGTTTGATTGGATTTTGAATTGATAGGTTTGTGATTGGATTTTATTGATTTTTGTAGATTTGTACTGGATTTTGATTGAATTTGGTCATAATAAGGACTCGTTTTGGTTGATTTTTTTAAGGAAAATAGCAGAAAAAAAAATCTGATTGCCACGGCACTGCCTATGTGCTAGGAGGTGCCGGGCTGCTGCCCAACTAGCGCCTACTAGAACACTGGTCCTGTACTCCTATAACATGAAAATGGAATTATATTGTTGACATTAACAGCTCTCTGTCTCATTTGTTAGAATTGTGAAGATACTGACAGCGACGAAGATTGGAACTCTTGCAAGGTGACTGGCTCTGATACTGATGAAGACATGGAATATGATGATGAAAATGTGAAGAGTTTACAAACCAGACCATTACCAGCTCATGAATTGGCTGCAGTATGGAAATCTATTATTGCATAATTGTGACTTTTTCTTGGTGATTTCCAAATACTAAAGTAGTCACTTATGTGATAAATACAGAACTCAGGCAAAGGGTGGTTCTTTGGACTTCAGAAGATAGGAACAAAGAGAATCCCTGAACATGTGAGATGTCATAAGCAAACTGAACTAGAAAGAGCTAAAGCAACACTTTTGTTGGCAACTCTTCCCAAATCTTTACCTTGTAGGGATAAGTATGTGAAATATGATATATTTTTTTTTTTCATTCAGTGATCTAGTACTTTCTGATGACAGATAAGTATTTTAAATATAAAAATTAAGGTGATAGCATTTATGGAGGGGTCCATCTCCAATGATTGTCTTTTTAGTGATAGAATAGTTTTTGACAACAGATTTGTTTTTCATACAGAGAAATGTCGGAGATATCAACATTTATAAAAGGTGCCATCTGTAATGATCAGTGTCTAGGACGTTGCCTCTATGTGCATGGTGTTCCTGGAACTGGCAAGGTAAAATCTGTTGGATTTTATCAGTAAGGTGTTTTATTTTAAAGATTCTTTAGAGCTTATATTAGTTTTACTTATTTATGTTAATTTATACATGATGTTGCAGACAATGAGTGTCCTTGCTGTGATGAGGAGCCTGAGGTCTGAAGTTGAAGCAGGAACCATAAAACCGTATTCTTTTGTAGAGGTTAATGGCCTAAAGTTGGCATCACCAGAGAATATTTACAGGGTATGAATGTGATTACTTGTCTGATTCTGTTTCTGTTTATACAACTGCATCCTCTGGTTGAACTCTTTAATATTTATAGTCATGTGCTTTTTAGGTGATTTATGAAGCATTAAGTGGACACCGGGTTGGTTGGAAAAAGGCTCTTCAATTACTGAACGAGAGATTTTCAGATGGAAAGAAAATTGGCAAAGAAGATGACCGGCCTTGTATTCTACTTATTGATGAACTCGATCTTCTTGTGACCAGAAATCAGTCGGTAAATTGTGAATCCTATGATATGAAACTTTGTGAATAACTATTTTGGAATATATTTGAAATACTAATGAAAGCTGAAATGTTATATATGCATGACTTATTTTTCTTTTCTTTTTTTCTCAGGTTCTCTATAACATTCTTGATTGGCCCACTAAGCCTCATTCCAAATTGATTGTGATAGGTATCTGTTATTTTTCATCTCTTTCAGTTATGTTTGGTCCATCAATATGTTATCAATGATGATGGTTCTAGTAGCAGGTATAGTTTCTTCATATTTTTGAATGAAATGTACATGTAAATATGAATTTCAGGAATAGCAAATACTATGGATCTTCCAGAGAAGTTGCTCCCTCGTATTTCAAGCCGCATGGGTGTCCAAAGACTTTGCTTCGGCCCCTACAAATATCAGCAGCTTCAAGAAATTATTTCAAGTCGTCTTACAGGAATTGAAGTATTTGAACAGCAAGCTGTAGAATTTGCTTCAAGAAAGGTTTGTATGAGTGGTATTTATATTTTTTGAATTTCTGATTCACTCTCGCACAATATATGCTCTCTTTTCTAGGTACGGATTGATTACTTATTAGTTCTCCAAATCAACTTTGAGATTGTTGTACATTTTTAGGTAGCAGCTATTTCAGGGGATGCACGTCGTGCCCTGGAGATATGCAGGCGTGCAGCAGAAATTGCAGATTACCGCATTAAGAAACTCACTTTGGTTCCTGATTCTGCTTCTGCAGGTAAATAAACTCTGCCTCATCGAAATTTTCTCTTCATATACAGAAACAAGAGCTTAAGTGCATAATTCATTTAAGATTTTAAGATAAGTTTGGTTTAAACTTTCATTTCTTGGTTTGTTGGTCAATGGCTTATAACTCCCCTACATCCCAACATGAGCCATTTAGGATTTATTAACCAGATCTATGTATTCACGAATCAGGTATGCATGGCATAGTTGTCAAAGATGATCCTAGGTGCTGAGCCAGCGCCTTGAGTAGGCAAGCTGAAGTGCCCTTGCTGTGGCGTGCACCTCGCCCACTCAAGTGTTGGGTGCCGCCTAGGTGCGCCTCAATTATTTATTTATTTATTTTTAAATAGATTAAGACAAGTTTTCTGATCCCAAAATAAACCCCAACAACTCTGACAAGTTAGATCAACTCACCTTGACCTTGTAGATGAAGAGGAATGTGAAATGGAACAGGAGGGAGAAGTTAAATAGGGGACCGAAGAGAACAATGATGAATGATTATGATGTTGTGATTGTTTGAATTGGGGAGACCTATGATAGGAGCGATGTCTTGAAAGTTGAAACTAACTTGAATATTTTTTTTTCTGATGCTGCTTTGCTATTAATATGATGATTGAATATTAGTTGTTTTATGAATTATGACATGTTATTGATAGTTCCGTACCTTACATTTTGCTTAATGACATGAAGTTTATAGGAAAAAATATTATAAAAAGTGTGCCTCGGTTCGATCAGGCGTGTGGCTCGCCTTGTGCCTTCTGCCTTGTGCCTAGGTTTCAAGAAGACCATGGCACCTCAATGCGCCATACGCCTTTAAAAACTTTGCACAGTGATGCAATTCATTATGCACTGAGCTAGAAATTCTGAAAGAAAAATGTTCCTTACCACTTAATTATATTTTACAAATACAATAGTTTTTCTTCTCGCTAATCATATTTTACAACTTCAGTAATTTCTTTGGTTTCAGTTATACTACATTCATTAATGGTCTTTTAGATAATGAATGCTTATTTACATTCAATTACTTAATGCATTGCCTGATGGGTGCATAAATGCTAATTTCATGGACATACAGCTGTATTTTAATGCTAATTTTATCGACACATAACTGTATTTTACTAATCATGTAGATTTAGCTAATCAAAAGTTACATGTATGCATGACTATTAACAAAATATCAAATTTGACCCTGTTATTTTGCATTATCTATTTGACTTTCTAATTTCTTTATATGTAAATAGTCAACTGCCAAATTAATTAATTAATTATGTACTTGCATTTTTTTTTTTCTTGGCAAATCAGGTTTTTATTTCACTTAAGTAACCTGCTGAGTGTGCAATGTGGCATTTGCTCCTCTAAAAGCATTTTGTTTAATTAGTAATTTACTACATGAAGACTTATTTTTCAGCATGAGTAACAATACATAGTAATGTAAACTTTTTTCGACTTAATGCCTATAATATAGTTGACTTTAGCCATTGATATTTAACTCTGTGCTCCTGCTATATGTTACATTTGGTCAGATGCAACATTTGCCAATTGCCATTACTCTTCTCTTTTAGTTCAAACTTTCATTCTACACCCGTTTTTTATTCTCATATTGTTGCAGTTCTGATTATTTAATAAATCTGTGACACCATGTTCCAGGGAATGGCCTTGTTGGTATGATAGATGTTGAAGCGGCTATCCAGGAAATGTTCCAGGCACCTCATATTCAAGTGAGTTAAATATTTACCTTTAATGTACCTTGATTCATATGCTATATCTCTAAGCTTGCTTGTCTATCAGATGTGGAAAGCCACATTTTGCCAGGAAAGAAGTGTCCTAGTGATGGAGAGTGTAAAATTGACATCAAGCAGAAGTTGATTCTTTATTTGTTGTCAAATTTATTGCCAATCCAAGTGTTGTAGAACAAACTCTTATAAAGACCGGGGGGAAATGTAAAGCCACTTTTATTCAAGATTGTGGGTAATAAAAACTTTAGTTGAGGTATATTATATATTCCACCTTTGAACACAAACTATCACAACTGATATTCTCTTTTTGCCTGATTCCGTTTCTCCCATGCTTGTGTATAAATGATATTGTGAACTTGAAAATTATATTCAGTTGGTAGTTGTGTTTAATTCCTTGTACTGGTGAAAAAGGGTAACTGTAAATTATTATAATTGGAGAAAAATGGGTCAAGATGACAACAATATTTGGTCTTTTCGCTAAAACATTTCCATTTTTTCCTCTTTCAGGTTATGAAAAGCTGTTCAAAACTAAGCAAAATATTCTTGACAGCCATGGTGTACGAACTCTACAAAACAGGGATGAGTGAAACTAACTTTGAGAAGGTCACCTTTCAAGCAACTATTAATCTTCTTTAATTTTCCTTGCTGAGCTGGTAAAATATGTTATGTATATGTTTTGGCTCTAAAAATTAAAGGTGTGTCAGAAGGAACTGTATTAATCCTTGTTCATGCACCAATAAGACCAACAGTTCATTCCACTTCCAACAAATACCGTATCAAACATTATGATATGTTTTCCTTTGAAAAATAAATCAGTCAACAAACTTCAGATGTAGAAAAATGTTTCTTGTCTGACCCTTTTTTCAAAACAAATTCACGTTTCTTGAAAATCATAGGTCAGACTGGGAGGGCACATGCGCATGTGCAAAGTGAATCATTGTTTTTGTTTGTGTTTTCTGAAAGTTTCTTTTTATTGCAGTTGGCAATGACTGTTTCATGTCTCTGTGCAAGCAATGGAGAAACATTTCCTGGTTGGGACATACTCTTGAATGTGGGGTGAGAGCACCTTTCACTGTTTTCCTGCTAATATTCTGAGAAACGTTAATGTAGGACTAAATCTATCTCTATATTGCAAATGTTCAAGGCAATTAAACTGATTTTTAGAGCCAGAATTTTAGGAAAGTGTAAATATGATTCTGTTTGCTCTCTGCACCATATTTATGCAGTCAAGTATAGTTTCCTAACATGATAATAGCAATGAGGAGATGGACCTATCATTTGATATATCTTTTCCTCCTTTTCTTTCTGCAGTTGTAAAAATTTATAATTACATAGAATTAGCAATTAAACCTACTTTCCATGACTGCATCAATGTGTAACTTCATCAAAATTACTCGTATTTTGATGATATAGTTTCAAATGAATGCATTGAAAACCAACAAGGTAATGATATCTCTGGATGCTTCTTAAGGAATCGAAACTGAAAACTAAAAGGATCAGGCATGTTTCAGATGGTATTTATGATATCTATCAGGTGTATTGGAGAACTTAAATTAACATATTTGATGGTTTCCTTCTTGGCAGCTGTAAGCTTGGTGAATGCAGAATTATTCTATGTGAACCAGGATCAAGACACAGATTGCAAAAACTGCAGCTCAATTTTCCCAGGTTAGTTCAGCCTGATTGCCATGACTATTTCGCCAACTCCAAAGATTGTTTTGCTCATCAACTTAAGCCAGCATTTAATGTAATGAATATTTAGTGGCAATGACAAAGTGGCTATATTGTATTATTCAATAGCTAATCTATCATCCTTTTTAAAGATACTGACCACCCACCCACCAACTCATTATAATAATGTTGAAAACTTTGTTAGCATTGTAACTTGAGAGTCCTTGTCACTTGTCAGTGATCGATTATCCAGGTCCGCACTGATAATTTGCATTGTAAGTTAATCAATTTGATCTTGTTTTGTGGCAGTGATGATGTTGTTTTTGCACTGAAAGACAGCAAGGAGCTACCATGGTTGGCCAAGTATCTATGATTTGAGATTTGGACAACCATATTCTTTTTATAGCAGCAGCCACGATTTTGACTTAATTCTTATATTTAAATTCCCATTTCCTTGCTTTCATTATTTCATGTTAATTTGAATATTTATCATCTTTTCCATATTACAATGTTTGTTTGAACTATTAGATGTTAAATATGGCGGAAAAGCAAACTGTTGTTGTATTTGAGGTACTGTAGTTTCCCAATATGAGCATTGTCGGGATAACAGTATATCTTTTCTTATATTTTAGATGATTATAAAGCCTTGAAATTCAGATGATAATAATAATAATAATAATAATTTAATTATTTTGTGCTAAACATGTTAGCTTATTTGTATGATTTTTGATGACGGTGAATTGTTGTCAACTGTAATTAGTGGACTCAGAAGAAGAAACAGGTTTCCATGTGTTTTCTGGAACAGTTAAGAGGATGGATATGTTGATTGTTAAATCGAGTTTCAATCCCTTAAGCTTCATCACATTTGATGCTCAAGTAATTGCTTAAATTAAGGGGCTGATTAATTGATTGCCATTTATATAATATAGCCTTGCCACATGAAGGTAAATTTCATGTTTAAAACAGGACTGGTAACAAATTATGGGTAAATCTTGGGAGAGCATTTGAGGAAAAACATTCCGATAAATAGCAATTCTGATAAACAATTAGTAGTTCTTTCTTAACAAAAAAATAATTAATAATAATTTATTAAGCAATTCTCTTCAAGTTTAAGGCACTCTCAAGTGCTATTGATTCTCAGTAGATCACTTGTTAACAGAGCTGATAATAAACATTCTTTCCACACGTGGTGAGGGGTTTAAATCCCACCATTCGTATTTTACAAGTTTACATGGAAGGTTTTCTTTCCGGATTATGAAAAGTAGTTATCTCCTATTATAGGTGTAGATATCCGGACTATATATATATTGTTTAATATCGATAGATCTCGATAGTCCTATTGTAATATTTCAAAGAAAAAAAAAAGTGCTTTTGATTCTCAATAACCTGTTTCCTTTTGGGATGTTTGGCACACCGGATTGGACTAGGATTGAACAATTTTAGTCCCAATCCGGTATTTGACATTATTTCGAATATGGGATTACTAATCCCAAAAGCAAATTTAATCTCATTATTATGAGACAACATAACCCACCACCCACACTAGGTTTATTTGTCCTGAGACTATTTTTACCGGCATACACCAACCCATTTGATCACCAGTTTCTCATCATCATTCAACAAACAACCAAATCTTTAAGACCATCATCGCCACCCAGCACCATAGCCGCTGCTGCCGCCGCCACCAAAATTTACAAACAAAAAAATATACAAAATAAAAATGAAAAAAAAAATAAACAAGACCACTCGATCTTCACAAAAACCATTTCATTAAAGAACATATAACAGGTCGTGGAAAAGAATAAGAACATAAAAAGGAAATTAAAAAAAAAACTAACAGAACATATTGTGCGTTAGTTATCATATGTTTGGTTCCCAAGAAAATGAAAAAATGAAAAGAAAGAAAAGATGAGTGAAAACGAAGTAGAGAAGAAAGGAGAGAAAGAGATGGAGAGAGAGAGAGGAGTGAAATCGTAGAGAACAGAGAGATTGAGGAATTTGATGAGGGAAAAAATTGAATCGACGAAGGAAATAAAGTGAATCCGGTGAGTAGAGAGGATGAGTAAATGGAGAATGGAGCAAAGAGAGATGAAAGGGGAGAAATGAGAATTAAAATAATGAATTTCCTTTTATAAAATTATTACTTTTAATCCAAAGCTATGTTTTATTCAAACAAAACGTAGTATTAATTCAGTCTAGTCCTACGATTCTCCAAACATATCTCATCTAATCTCAATTCTATGTTAATCCCGTTCAATCCTATGAAATAGTCCATTCCATCCCCCACACCAAAGGGGCCCTTAATATCAGTAGATCACCACAAAATATACCACAAAAGGATTTTAACTATTTAGAAGTGCTTTAATCGATAACTAAAGTAGTCTCAAACCGAACATTTTCAGCTCTACAATCCAATAAAACAATAAGCTAAATTGCTTAAAAGTACCAAGTATTTAAGAGCACTATATCAAACCGGTGCATTACTGATTCCTTGTAGCCCAGACATCAAATATGTTGTGTGACATCAAGCTATGAATGCAATATATATAACTGAAGCATATCCTCAATGCCCTTTTTTTAATCTGCAGATTTTCAGCATCTAAACTAATACATCAATCTTCTCAAAGAAGGCACATCGCAATGTGAAACGATAAATGTCATTTGTTCCTAAACTTGTGGTGTGAGTGAAGACGTTTTAAGCCATAAGGTCCGGCCTAATATGGCATTTCCATGAACGGAGAGATAAGAAGCGTTTAACCTATAAATCAAAGTTAACAACTAAAAATTAGCAGCAGTAAGAGGAACATGTAGCTTTTATATCAAATTACAAAGGCAACGCATGGACATTTACTTATCAACATCTGGTGTAGCCAAGGGATCATACAATTCCTCTCTTTGTTCTGCAGCTGGTACAGCACCAGCCATAGCTGCCATATCTGCTACACCTTCAGCCTGAAAATCAACTGCCCAGCTATTAGGCCGTAAAAGTGAACCACATGATAATTTTTATCAGATTTTATATGAGCCACATAATTGATCCATAGGCTGAAAAATACGGCTTAGATTAGGGGGTATGTAGGTGAGAAGTCTTGTGTGTGAGTATATATATATATATACAATAGTTTTCACCTCCGTACGCAATGATGTATTTAAATCAATACATTGCAGAGATGTAAAACAGAATCCGTCCGAATCCGAATATTTTTATATATATAAACACACACACAATAGTTTTCACCTCCGTACGCAATAATGTATTTAAGTCAATACATTGCAGAGATGTAAAACAGAATACGTCCGAATCCGATTTTTCAGATTCGGACCAAATTTGGTCTGGAAAAATCTGGTACATTGTTACTACGAATGCCAACCATTGTACTCATAGTATCGGTTTGTTGCTCATCAATACTGTAATTTTTGTAAGAACCAAAATCAAAATTAGCCATGAGAAAAGCGGTAAAACTAAAGAACTTTAGAGTAGGAGAAAACTTATGTCTAGAGAGTTCAAAGTTAAGAGAGTTTGGGAGTTGTTAGTTGAGAGAGTTTGAGAGTTGACTATTAAGACTTAAAAAATAAGAAAATACGTTACTCCAACCAATAAAAATATAAATAAAAAAATTCCCGTTACAAACTACGGCCAAAAAAAAAAAAAACAATAATATCATCATACATTCCGGCTGACATTCACATCATCAATAAGAAGAAAAAATAAAAATAAAAATAAAAAACATTTACACTGACACACGTCATACTGATGCTATGTAAGTGTAAAATATAATAATAAAGTTTTAAAATATTTGAATAATAATTTTATACGATTTCAAATCCAAATATTTGTTATTCAAATAATTTTACAACTTTATTATTATTTTACACTCAGTGTAAGTGTTTTTTTTCTTTTTATCGATAATATGAATGTCAAGCAGAATATTAATTTAAATATTATTGTTTTATTATTTGTTTGCCTGTTGTCCGTAACAAAAATTAAATTTTATTTTATATTTTTTATAAATAAAAACACGGTATTTATCTCTCACTCAAGTATCAGCATTCAACACTCTAACTTTAAGACTCTCTCGGACTCTCAATTCTCGACTCTCAAGACACAAGTTTTCTCTAGTTTTTCTCCTATTCTATAGTTTTTCGGTTTTTCTCATGGTTCATTTTGATTTTGGTTCTTATGAAGTTTACAATGTTGATGAACAACAAACTGATACTACCGGTACAATGGTTGGCACCGGTAGTAACAATGTGCCTAATGTCTCACCTTCCCTTTCCCGGTCCGAATCCGAAAAATCCGAAAATATCGAATCCAAAGGAAATCCGGAACCAAATCCGGAAAAATCCGACACGAATCCACATCCGAATCCGAACCATATCCAAAAAAATTCACACCTGTATGTCGGATTGGAAGGCAATTTTTTAACAAGAATCTGATCCGAATTTTTCCGGACCAAATCCGGTTCGATTCTAGAAGTCCGAAAAATCCGGAAAAATCCGATTTGGATTATCTTACACCTCTGATCCCAAGCATTAGATCAACTTATAAGAAAATTGGGTTGGATTGGAAGGTTGGGGTATCAATTCTTATCAATTAACTAAAAAGTATATATTAATGGTGGTTGTTGTTAGTACAGTAGTTATGTTAAAAACTTAAAACACCTTACCTGTTGAGGATACTGTGGGTAGCCTGCATATGCACCATATGCATATAATGATGGATCATGAGCAGCTCCATAAGCATAAGGATCATAGCCTTGTCCATAACCATAGTAGGCATTCCATTGACTCTGATCTACTTGAGCTCCTGAGCTACCAGATACGTCCTACAATAAATCAATACCAAAATTGTCAAGACTAGTAAATGAATACAGAACTTAAAATTACTATATGATACCAGCAGTAACTACGAAAGTAGGCTGACTGGAAATTTCATACTCAACATCTGTCAGAAATGCCGATACTAAAATGGAACTGACAACTAGACTCTTTGAACACACAATTTAAATGACTTCTAATTAAATCCTTCACAATCTGCTTCTATTGCTATAATAAAATATCAATAATTAATGAGTCTCCTTTGGATCTACTGGCTTCTAAACAAACAATAGATTACGGGGTATGCATATGGCAAATATATCCTCAAAGCTAGAGTGGAATGAGCATTTGATGAAGAAAATCTCTCTTACAAAACACCACCTGTTTTCTGCCCCAAGAAACACGGACTTGTTGCTGACCAATCATATGTCCCTGCATCCTTACGATGGCTTCTTCAGCAGATGCCCTATATAAATAAAAGAGGTCAGAATGGTTAAGACTCCATTTGCACAACAAATAAGATAGATTAGCAAACAACTTAAGATATATACTATTTGACCATTTCCACTACAATATCTTCTGCATCTTTCCCGCCATTACATTTTTGTAACTCCTGTCTGAGAAAAAAAGATAAGTATAGCAAGGGATATTCCAAATCATAAAATCAAATAACGTAATGGCAATGGACCAATGTTGATAACGAATAACGATAAAAGAACAAGAGCTGGAAAAAAATTCAGTCATGGTTTTAGACTTTCAGAACAATCATGGTTTCTTATGTTGAACAAACCTCATTCCAAACTGTACAAAGCCACATCCTCGGCCCCCAGGAATCTTGACATTGACAATCTCCCCAAAATGCAGAAATGTTTGCCTCAGTTCTTCTTCTGTGACATTAGGATCCAAGTTACCAACAAAAATCTGCAAGGGAAAGAGAGAAAGAGATGAATCACAAAGCTCAATACAATCAGGGATCTCAATACTGAAGCATATCTGATTTACTGTTGTATTATTGATATCATTATCCACAGGAAGCATCTGCACTGGGGCAGTGTATGCTGGAACTGGATATATGGCTGCAGAAAAAAGCTATAGATAAGTACATCTTTAAGGCTGAAAATCCAAGTATTAAAGAACTGAATGATGAATGAAAACTGTCATCTTGTTGGCATGTCCATCCCTGATGCAGCAGATACAAACATGAAGCAGTGTAAAAATTAGAAACTAAAGGCCATATACAAAATTAAAATCAATTTACATGTTACTGGAACTCATAATAACTAAGATCAATTTATACTATTTTTTTAAAAAGAAAGCAATATGAGGCAAATTATGAGCATGTGTTTCCGAATTGTAAAGCATCCAAAGGATAAAATTATATAAGATGATCCTAGAAAACAACATAATATGCGTATGCATAGATATGGGAAACAGAACTTTTGGCATTTCAATATTTAGTATTGTCCTGATTCCAGAAATGTCACAGCTAAAAACTGTTTTAGTAGACCAGTCTCTTCAAGGAAAAAGTGATATATTTCTATATACCTGGTCTCTTATTCAGATGTAGTGATAATAAACATGAATGTACCACTGCCAGGTACTAAAATAGGTCACACTTCAGGTAGTGAGAAACTATTTTTTAGCACTTTCTCTGGTGGACTCTTTTGTTTACAGGTTTAATGTTATAATCATACAACTCCACAATAATTATTGAATATTCAAAATCACCATACTTATAAATGATTTTTTTTTTATTTTTTTCTTATAAAAAGGGAAAACAAAAACAAATTGAAAAACCAAGTATTGCACTTCGCTAGCAGCCAGTTGCATGCCTTTCTAACAAACACCAAAAAGTACATAATAAATCAATGCTCAAGACCATTTAACACAAAAAGCAGGTATCCCATATCTACAAACACAGAATGCATAAAAGCCGTTGGTAAATGAACAAATATCTCTCTCTTTTTTCAAACGATCTAAAGCAACATATGGGTGGATAATTCAGTATGCTCTAACAAAATTAACGAAAAGAATATGACCTTTTGCTGTTGCATATTGTTGTTGAAAACCAGTTGTCTTTTTCGGTGTAGCTGCACTAATACGCATTGGCCTAGTTGAGCATAAGACACCATTCATTTCGGTCATTGCACGGTTTCTTTCGTGCTCATCTAAAAATTTGACAAACCCATATCCCTTTGAGCGCCCAGTGTTTGGATCAGTCACAACCTTGGCACCCCTAACAGATGGATATTGAGCTCGAAAGGTCTCTTGCAATAGATAATCTGTAACATCAGGTGCTAAATCCCCTACGAAAATTGAATGCTCAGGACCAGCATCAGGGCGTTTTTCGCCTATACCAAAAGAAGCCCAATTCAACCTGAAAGGTTGCTCTGTTCCAGGCATTGGCGTCCCATTGTAACCCTGTAGAACCCTTTCCGCTGCTGCATGAGAAACGAATTCCACAAACCCGTAACCCTCTGGCTGTCCAGTAATCTTGTTTCGTATAATCTTTATCGAAATTACCTGCACAGATGATTGGAACAGTTAAAAAAAAAAAGTTTAATCCCTACACCACTTTCAATATAAAACATAGGAACCACAGAAGACCTAACCAGCTAAGCAAGCTAGTACCCAGAAAAAAATAACAGAGAGGGTTACTCTATTCTGATCCGGGCACCCTAAAAATCCGGTCTTGAACTCGTGCCACTCATGGAATATATTAACGAGTCTCCCAATCAAAAAGCTAAGTCTTAGGTTTTACATATTGTTGTTTATAATTCAATGACCGTTTGGAGAAGTAACACAAACCAAATTAAACTGAAGTTAAATAAAAAGTAAAATGAGAAGTGAAAAGGGTACCTCGCCGGTGTGAGCGAAGCAGGAGGTGAGGTAGTTCTCGTCGACCCAGTACTGCAAGTCTCCAATCCAGAGGGTTCGAACCTCTTCCAACGACATCGGTTGGTGATGATGATACCCGCCACCTCCACCTCCTCCTACTTGTGTCGCCATTGTTGCTTGACTCTCTCTCTCTCTCTCTATATATATATATCGATTTTCAAGCTTCCTCTTTCCGGTTTTTGTTTTGTACTAGAAACGTCCCTCGTTTTTTCTAAACTAACTAACTGGGCCGGGTCCAGTCGGTCCACGGGCATCCATCGGTAAGGGATTTAGCAAATCTGATGAGCGTCAACAAATTTTCTCTCTCCTTTTCTTTTCAAAACTTACATTATTACTTATTGGGTATGAATATCTTGTTGGGAGATTAAATCCCAATAATATTAATGAAATTTTATTACAAGATTATTCTAATACTCGGTTAATATGTGGTATCCAAACACTTTAAAAGGATTTAAAAAATAAATAACACTATTTGGAGGTGACTGTTGTGTAAATATCAAAACATTAATAATTCATATTTAAAAACCATCAATTAAGATAACTAGACGAAAAAACCCTGAAACAGTGAGATTTTATTGTTTTCAAAGTGAGAGAAAAAAAGTAAAGAGAGAAAGAAAGCGACGACAATAAAATCGACGACGAAGTAACCAGAAGTTAGAGAGCAGTGGATTTTCGACACTTCATCAGATAATTTCCAATCGATAGAGAAAAGTTGAGTTAGATTTTGTTTCGGTTTTGTTGTTGATTAGTTATTGTGAATGTTTGATGAGTTGTGTGTTGATTGAAATTGTAGATTATGGTTGATTTGTGGATCTGAGAATGGTTATGTGTTAGGTTAGGATTTGACATCATGTTGAATATTTGTTGACGAAGATGAATATCTGGGTTTTCGAGACTTTTTCAACCATATTCAAGATTTTTATTTATTTATTCCGAGTTTTTTTTTAAAGAACTTCGAGCTTTTTTTGTTTGAAAAATTATGTTTTGTATGCCCGAGTTTTTTTGTTTCGAATCCTAACATTTTTTAGGCAGATCCAAGCTTTTTTATAAAACGTCCAAGCTTTTTTGTTTCAAATTCGAGCTTTTTGAAACATGCCCGAGCTTTTTGAAACATGCCCGAGCTTTTTGAAACATGCCGAGCTTTTTTTGTTTTCAAAATTAAGGTTTGTTTAACTTTAAATCTCCGAGACCTTTTGAAACAAATTCGAGCTTTTTTGAAATAAATCCGAGCTTTTTTTAAACATTTCCGAGCTTTTTCTTTTGGAAAATTAGGTTGGTTAAACTTTGTATTGCCCCAGCTTTTCTTTCAATAGCAACGAGCTTTTTTTTAAAGCTCCGAGTTTTTTTTTCAAAGCTCTGAGCTTTTGTTTTAAAGCATTGGGATTTTTTTTTTCAAAGTATGGACCTTTTTATCAAACCTCCGAACTTTTTTATACTGTGTCCGAACCTTTTTTCTTCCAATGCCGGAGACTTTTTATTTACTTTCCGAGCCTTTTGCAATATACTTATGTATTATTTCTGTGAAAATGCAAATTAGGAATCGCTTGAAGGATGTAAGGACCTCGATTTTAAGATTGACTTATTTCATGAAAAACCACACCACATTGGGGATGATTTGTAATGGGTAGCTTAGGTCATCGTTCACAAGCTTCTAAGCATCTCCATGACTTCAAGAACAAAATGTATATTCACTTAACTTTGCCTTTTGAAGAGTTTAGACACACACACACACACACACACACTTCATGCATGCTTTGACTAGGTATTCTCTACATACCCTAGAATCTCTTGTTCTATTCTTATGACATGTTTGCCTAGGATTAGCATTTATTTGTTGATTAAATGCATGTCTCCTTGCTTAATATCGTTTCTAACATGTTTGAGACATTGATTATTGGTTGAGTTTAGATTTTATAGATAGCTAGCATTTAGGACTATTTTGCCCTCTAGCTAAGTCTGTATGCATTGTATTTAGACATATTTGTTTATACCTCATTGATTGCATTTATTGATTGCAAAATTATAGCCCTTGATCATATGATATGACAACTTGTGTTGATTGGACTTTATTTGACAATTAGGTTGTTAGAGTTTATCTACATCTAATTGAGTCCTTATATATAGGCATGTAGGCATTGTAGATAACTAGGATGTTGTATCACATTATCTACATCTAGTTACGCATTAGATGTTTGGTCTAGCATATCTTGCATTAAGCATTCCTTGATTGTTCACTTAGACCGTATACTCTTCATATAGTAAAAGTCTTGTGGCTTCTAAGTGAAGTTACACAAGCAAGTCAAGTCTTTCAACCAAGGGTGGCTTGGCAAGCAATTGGTCAAGTGCCACTGTAAAAGACCCGAGGGGTAGAGTAGAAGAGTAGTGGATCAAGGGATATCACTAGGGATTGAACCAAGAGTGGCGCGTGGTAGTATCCATAGTCTGAGGTTGTCGAGAGTGAGAGTTCGAGAATCACTTTAGGGTGTAACCTATTATTCATATAGTGGATTTCAGTGATCGTATGCGGCTAGAAGAATAGCCCGTGGTTTTCCTAGTTAAAGGGTTTCTACATATATATCAAGTGTTCTTTATATTTCCGTACTTTACACTTGATTTTGTTTGTTGATTTGTTGGTTGAATCTTTAACATTGACTATTTAAGAATTATTGATGATTGACTTGATTAAAACCTATCCCCCCCTCCTCTAGGTTTACTAGACACACGTTTTTATGTTATTTTCAACGGATTTGCTTAAAACTCCAGACGGAGAACGGTACAAGGGCAAACTCACTCGCCACGACCATTTTGACACCCTTAGCAATATAGACAATACACTTAACCGGGTCCTTAGAAATTTTGTTGTTGATGGCCGCATCAGTTCAAGGAGTCGTGTTTCGGGCAAGCATCATCAGATGAAGCTTTCGAGTGGCATTATCCATCAGCTGCTCATGCGGGAGCTGTATCATGATAGTCCGGCATATGAGATACAGTTCATGTTAGGGAATTATTCGGTGAGGTTCTCGAAGGTAGAATTCTGCTTGATCACCGGATTACGGTTCAGAGTCGTACCAGATACAACGATGTATGCTAGCGTGGAGACTGGAATAAACCAACGGTACTTTGCTTGTATAGATGGGGTCCAGTTCGAGGAGATGAAAGTTGTTATGAGCCTCAGTGAGTTTCAACAGCCGTTTGATGATGTGAAGCTCTGTCTCCTCTATATGCTGAACTGAATACTGATGGGGTTAGACGAGAGAGTGAAGATTTCAGGCTGGTGAAGGACCTCGATGTTTTCAATTCGTTCACGTGGGATGCTCACATGTACATGCATTCCATTTATTCATTCAAGCATGCTTTTGACAGGCGACGTGAGTGGTTTGAGAGACTCTAGTAAGCAAAGGGCGTTATCGTACACACGGTGGAGAAAGATAACATTTACGGTCTATCTCACACCTTGTTGGTAAGAATTTTGAATTAAAACATTTAATTTATTTATTGTGTCATAAATTTATGGATTCTTATCATACTTATCTTTTATGCAGATATTTGCTTTCGAAGTGATCCCCGAGCTTGGTATCCAGTTCAGGACCTGGAGGGCTACGGACCTGTCTCCTCAGATTTTAAAGTGGGAGTTGAACAAACAATTGATAGGGGGAAGATGACCGAGATTTTCACTACGAGGGTATTTATCTAATTTTTTAATGTTTATATTTGTTACTATGTGTACAATTACAATGTTTTAACTACGGTTTCAGATGTTTACGAGGATGGGACGGGTGCCCATAGCAGCTGATAGGGGGTCAACCGTACTTTACAGGCATAGATGAGAGGGGCAGCCTGTATATAGAGCATGATAGGCTTCACATTTCAGAACCAGTTCCTGATCAGACTACCACTAGTGGGAGCAGTGGGATAGAGAGTTCTGACCCAGAGAGTGGGGGTGGGATGCCCAGTGAGACAGAGGGTTCAGAGCCAGAGGGTCAGGGAGGGAGGCATATATGAGTTCGATTTTTGACGCCCGAAGCTACCTCTAGAGAGGATTTCCGTTAGGGCATTAGATGTGATCGAGAGGTACGTAAAACTTACTGTTTTGTTTTTTATAAACTCAAATTGTTTTAGTACTGACAATTTAGACTTTATTTCAAGCCCTGTGGGAACATCAATTGAACACAGTGCTTGAAGCCCTCTGGAAGAGTGAAGAGGATCGAAAGCAGCAACACCAGGAGTTACTAGATATGATCCGAAGGAGTGAGGAGGATCGAAAACAACAGCACTGAGAGTTGATGGAAATGATCTGGGGGCTTCAGCGAACGGGGTCGAAGACGTAGATGCATAGGGATGCTCCATCATCTCCTGATCGAGACTTTAGTCCCGGAGATAGGACAGGTGGTCATCACTAGGGGATAGACCCAGGGATTGAACCTGGTTAGCAACTGTATATTGAGAGGATAGGTCCGGACAATGAGGCTCAACTGTCTACAGGCTATACATGACCTGGTACACATACAACAGTCCTATCGACATGGGCATCCTCAGATCGTACCCATTCGGTCATTCCACTGGACATGTCCAGGTCGATCGAGCCCCAATGGTCTCCTCCACCCCGCAGATTGATAGAGCTCCAGCGGCCCCCTCCACCCCGTAGATCGATCGAGCCCCAACAAACCCTTCCACCCCGTAAGAGGTGCATACTCAAGCGAGGTTGACAGTTGCTTAGCCCTTATACAGATCCATACCGGTGGAAGAGGGTGAGGACACTGCCTTAGTCATCAGAGCACATTTTTGATCCACACACTTTGATGGACGCTGACCAGCACAAGAGGAACGTCAACGGGGAACAGTAAGTACAACTTTCTTTATGTATTTGCAATCACCTCAGTTAAATTAATGTATTATGTAAGTAATGCAATAATTATATAGACGTGATGTGGATGTGTCGGAGCCAGTTCCACCGGATGTAATCTAACTTCATGGACTTGGAGGACACGGTACGTTCCTTAAGTGATTTTTTTTAGGTTTGTTTAAGTTATGCTACAATCCTAACAATGTATAATTTTTATATTGTCAGCATGTGGATGTGTACCTGCTTATACTACGGAAGCGTCAATGAGCATTTTCTACTGTGTGCAACCAGAGGATCACCGTATTGGATACACAGTTATATGTAAGTATTTATAACGTATTGTTTTCACATGTAGCTTTTTTGGTTTGTAATTGTTTATTACTTCCTCTCAATGAATGTATGTACAACCACTTCTGATGATACAGTGGGGGAGAATGATACTCCGTGATGCTCACAGGGATGTCACCACAGCGAGGTGGAATGTGTTGAAGTTCTGGTGGTCCGCTAAAGACCTTATGACGGTCCATGGAACTACACCGATTGAAAACCGTCTGTGGCACGAGGTTGACCTGGTGAGTGTTACACGGTGTCAATTTTTTTTAATTAAAATGTTTTCTTATTTCCTAACATCATCTTGAAACACTTGCAGATCCTGATACCGTGCAACATTGGGTGTCAGCATTGACTCTTGGTGATAGTCGACCTCACCATCGAAAAGATCCACATACTGAACCCCTTGAGATAAGAAGTCCCCGTGCATATCATAAAGCAGCAGGTCACACCATTGAGATGGTTTTTGCCTTCCATGTTACATTAGGTGGGGTTTCACACTGTGCGTCCAGTGGACCAACCGAAGTTTGACAGGCGGAATAGGCCCTTTTTGGTCAGCATTGTGTCTACATCACATGTGCCCCATTTGAACCAATCATAAGACATTCATTTTCATTAACTTCAAGTTTATTTTATTAATGAACTCCTGTTCTATTGTAACACTTGTTAATGTGTCCAACTACAGGGGTAACTATGGTCCCTATATGTTGAGATTGATCGAGTACTTACTGGCAGATAGGAATGATTTTGATTGGTTAGAAAATGATATGTGGATCATTAGGGAGAAGTTGACTGTGAAGATTTTTTTGTAACTATAAACCTGTGTAGGTATTATTATTTTTGATGTACAAAACAATTGAATAAAGACGATATTATTTTTTATTGTTTCTATTTCAAGTGTCTGGAATCAGAAGTATAACACATATTGCATACCTTTAACAATATTAAAACTGAAAATAAAATCCCCATTTCATTAAAAATTAAGTTAATGAACAAGTCATACAATTCCAAATTATTACAGTGTCATCAATGTAAACGCCTCCATTCATTCCACAGTAGAGTCCTTGTTAGGGCACGTCTGTTTGTTGTGTCTAATTAAATGACAAATGCTACACTTACGGCTGTATTCCTCGGGAACAACTTTGCTTGGACCTTCATTAATCAAAGGTGGGTTAGAACACCTCCTGGAATTATGACATGATTGTCCACATATTCTAAATGATTGTGTGGCTATCCTTTCTGAAGACGAGACATGTTAACCCATCTTCCAGCGTTCTGCTTGTCTCTTGGAGATTGGATTCAAAACCACTTGCTTAGCGATGTCGGATGGCACTACCGATGAAGAAGGATGACCAACATGCATAATAGGAAGTGAGTACATATCAATAAGTGTTTGTCTCTTCTAGTAATCCACATACAGGGATGTGAAATCCAAGTTTCGTCCCTGCAGCAACAATGGAAACAATGAGATTTGTGTGTCAGTAATATAAACCGTAAACTGTAGCTTATAATGTACCTTGCCATTGCGAGTGCGTGAGAACATGAAAAATGGTCCATTTGGAATTTGTTGTATGTGCAGGTCTTCTGCGTTAAGTCAATAGTCCACTGCTTTCCAGACCTTTGAATGGAGAATATGTTTCAGTCGAGTGGATTTACGGTTATATAACTACACTTCTTCACACGTTTTAGGATCACAAGATGTGCTGCATCGGTCAATTGATGACGCATGGACTGTGCAGCTCGATGGCGATCATGAAAACACCGTTGTAGCATATTCTTAATAAACTCTTCCAGTGTCAACATTGGCAGTTGTCGTGTAAATTTTAGGTATGAGTTTATGCATTCTGTAACATTTATTGTCATCCCTCCTATACCTTCTTTCGAGACAGTGTACGCGAGACCCTTATATGGATCGACAACATTGACAAAATCAAATGTATTATGGTGCAGGTTAAGTAACTCTTCCATGTGCCGGTTATATTTCAACTCAGTGTACGATCGAGCTGCTTTGTCAATTATTACGGCAACATCATTTCTATGAAATCTCTTCTTAATATTTTAAGAAAAGTACCAGCGACATATGTTATGGGTTGCATAAGGGAACACTTTAGCAATCCCTGCTTCAATGCTTGCATATCGATCGGAAATGAAAACCTGATCATCTATATGACCAAGGGCACCCTTCAAGCAATCCAAAAACCACTCCCATGAAAGATTGTTTTCTGAGTCGCTATACCCAAAAGCAATTTGATGCACCTGTTTATTCCCATCTTATGCAGTTGCAACAAACATTGTACTCCCAAATTTTTCCTTCAAATATATGCCATAAATTGCAATAACTGGATGCATACACCTCCGGAATCATCTAAGTGAAACACCCAATGACATGAAAAAATAGAGATATTTACCATATTCGTCACACTGTAAGTCAGTGATTGTGTCATGATTTTTTTATTCCAACAAGTAACCGAAAGATGACAGTAGTTGGAAGGTTTCTTCAAACATTCCATAGATCAGTGACAACACATAATGTAGGGCTTGATGTGCCTTACTATACATGATTTGGATGCCATACATTGTTTTCATGTCGGCGATTATGTTTTTAGGATGTCTGAGATGACCATTTTATTGTTGAAGTCTAGGTGCAAGGACTTCTCCAATTATGACTGCACTAGCTTGTCGGTGGCGACAGTGAATCTCCTCCAACTGACAAGTGTGTTTATTGACAAAACTTCTTACTTGGAAGTACGTTCTTTTATCTCTCCTCACCGCTCTTAATTTCCACGTGCAGTTGTCCATTAAACAAACCAGATGTAATGTTGTATTATTGGACATTTTCACCTTTCACTCGAAGTTCTGCTGGATTGCAAAATGGCCAACTAGTCTCTTCAAATCCTTTTTAGTGGGAAAAAATTGACCTTTATAAATCATGCATGTAGGTTCTTCTTCTACCAAGTTCCTACTTCCACCCATACCAAACGAGTATGAATCTGCTCTAAGAATAACCCAAGTTGTGGCATTATCAGAATCATATGGAGTTACATTAGGCCGAACCTCGGATGTCCCAGCCATATATAGTGCACTGTAACAAAATCTATGTACAAGTCTTCCACGTCTTTCCATTTGCATAGGCTCTTCCTCTTCCTCAGTGTTCTTTACATGATCTACCGGATCAATATTTGCCTCATTATCCACCTCATGAATCGGCCCAAGATTCGGTTCAGTGTTCTGCTCATTGTTCATGTCATTGTAGTTCTCATTGTATTGCTCGTTGTACTACCCATTATTCATCTCAATTTGACAACCAAACACATCGTCGAATTGAGGTCCAACTATATCAGCATGGTCGACTACTTCCGGTAGGACACCAAACATGTTTTCCCGACCTTCGATCCCACCTCTTTATGTGAACACTTGATTGCTTCCGCCATACGATCCAAATTGTTGGCTATTTTCACGAGTAGGAATATCATTATCTATCACATCTCGTGATGCCCTCTCAATTATACTAACACATACTTAAGGGATCACCTTATCTTCCCATAACATAAACTGAGCATCATCGTTGTTTTTTATGAATGTGCGACATGTAGTCCCATGAACGATTGATATAGACTGTAGATCAACACTGTATTTGTTCACATCATACTTCACAACAGTTTGTACGATCGCCACCAATTCTTCGTAAGTTATACTCTTTGACACATTCAATCATTGGTTATCAGAACCTTAAAACCTCTTATTTTCGTCGGGTAACTGGTCCTATCGATCGTTGTAAGATATGTCTATTCTCACTCGATTCATTCTCCTGTCAAAATCATCATCACAAACCATTAATAAAAAAATTAAATTTTTTAAAAAAAAAAATTAAAAAAATTAAAAACCATTAGAAACCATAAAAATACTCGGGGACTGTTTTAAATTTCTCAAAGGCTTTATTTAAAAGCTCGGACCCTTTAAAAAAGGCTTGGACCCTTTAAAAAAGAGCTCGAAATATTGCAAAAAAAGCTTAAACCCTTGCCAAAAAGAGCTTGAACCCTTACAAAAATGTTCGGACCATTTTAAAAAAGCTCGGACACTTTTCAAAAAAGCTGGGAGGATTTTCAAAAATGCTCGGACTCTTTAAAAAAAGGTCCGGACAACCTTTAAAAAGGCTCGAGAATTCACATATCTAACAAACAGACTACGTATTCATATAAATATTGGGACAACAAAACATAAGGAATGAATACATTGTTACACAACTTAGAAATGCATGATAAAAAAAATTGAAGATCAGAAATATATATTATCTTGTTATGTTGAAACACGTCGACTTGTAGACAAGTTCGATTTTCAGACAAGTTTTTTGGAGATAGAGAGAGAGAGAGTTACTGTTTTTTCGTTTTCAAAGTGTAGATGGAAGTACAAAAAGAATTAAAAATTGATTATTTAAGGCAATTTGGGTAGTTCACCATAATAAGTGTCTTTTAAACTTAACTTATTAAGACCAGTGACATCACTGCAACACACAAAAAAGACTACATTTCTCACCATTTCCACCACTTTAAAAATGACAAAGTAACAGTATCTTCAATATAAAAATGGCTTGCATATCAATAACCGTTTGACATGGCAACAATGTCAAGACACTTGCTTCTTATATGACAGAAAGAAAGACTTGATAGATGATCAATTCAAAATTTGATCTCCAATGCTTCAGTTTAAAACACATTTATTTTTAATGACGTATCTAGTTTATTTTTATTTCCTTACCAAAAATATATGGAAATTAATATCAATTTTAAATATTTGCTGAGAGCATCTCTAATAGAATGATTTGAGAAAAAAAATGTCACAAACGATAAATAGACAGTCTATTAAAAATGTGTCTCCAATACACCTGTGCATATTCAAACTCACGTTGATGTAGCAAAAAAAAATTAGACATTGTCAACACAAGCGTCTACCTTCAGACGGTTTGTTGTACGAGTATTTTTTTTGTTGACTTAGAAAGTATATAAAATTGACATTAAATTTTATCTATTTTTTGTAAGGAAATAAAAAAAAATTGGACACGTCATTAAAAATAAATATGTTTTAAACTGAAGCATTGGAGACCAAATTTTGAATTGATTGTCTATTAAGTCTATCTTTATGTTACATAGAAAGCAAGTCTCTTGACATTGTTGTCATGTCAACGATTTTTGATATGCAAACCACTTTTGTATTGAAGATGCTCTAAGTCAACCGAAAAAATAGTTGTGCAACAGACCGTCTAAAAGTAGACGGTCGTGTTGATAATCTAATATTTTTTACCACATCAACGCGAGGTTGAATATACACAGTCGCATAAGAGACATATTTTTTAATAGATTGTCAATCTATATTTTATGGTGAAATTCCCTTAAAGTGTGTGTCGAATAACCTAGATTGGGGTTGAATAGATTTTAATCAAGTTAATTGCTAATTTTTCTTGATAAATCAATATTAAAAAGTCATCCCATAAACAAACATACAAAATCAAATGTAAAGTGCAGAAATATAAAGAACACTTGATTTTTACGTGTAAACCCTTCAACAAGGGAAAATCCACGGGCTAACCACTTAGCCACTCCGATCCTCAAATCCATTATTGTAATGATATTTACAACCTAAGTTGACCACCTAGTCACACTTCAAGGTTACTAACCCACCACTTCTACCCGCAGACCTTTATAGTGATTCTTGATCAATGCTTACCAACCACACCTATGTTGCAAGACTTCACTTGCTTGTGCACTACATCTTGTAGTCAAAAAATTTAATTCTCAAAAAGAGATCAACAAATAGCCTATGTGAATATATGAAATATTCTAAATGCAATTAGTGCTAGGCAAAACACTAACTGCTTAATTAGGTGTAGAGATGCAAATCTAACAACCTAATTATCAAACAAAGCCATATCAACATAAGTTGTTATAAAATGGCAAGGACAACAATGCAATCACAAAATGTAATCAATTAGTCATAAACAACAGTGTTTAAATGCAATGCTTAAAGACTTAGTTAGATGACAAATGTGACCTAAATGCTAGCTATCACAATGCTAACCCCAAACATGTCATAACTTCAATTGATAAACAATAAATATGAAGATTTGATAACCTAAGCAGTAAATTACATGTCTTGATAAGGTAGAGCAATAAATCAGCAAGAATGATAGTTCTACTTACCAATTAATGAAAATCGATGCTTTGAATGATGCTTAAGATGCAAGATGAAAATGAGTTTGGGGTTTGGAGAGTCAAACACAAAGCTTGAAGCTTTCTCTCTTTAAGAGAGGTTCTCTCTCTCTCTCTTAAGAAATGTGTTCTTTTTGCTCTTCTAAGGCAAGGAAGGAGAATTATATATATATATGCTCTAGAGAAAACGGTGACGTTTTGGACTTAGGAAACAAAATCCCGTCAAAACCAATACGCATACCGCGGTCCAAACAAGGGTCCAGACCGTGGTGTATGCAACGAGGTACGACTAGGGACAACTGCGGCCAGGACCACTGCCGAGACACGTGCACCAACGATGGTACATCATAGAAGCAACTCTAGAGAACACCGTTCCATGTGCCGCAGTATAGGCAAGAGCACACCCAACGGTCTAAGTCGCGGTAAATAGAAAAGTGCTTTGTTAAGGCCTACACACAGAGAAAATACCGATTTAGAGAAGAATAGGCCTTCTTTAAGGGTCAACCACACTTAGTCTATGTGCTTGTGTGAAGTGTAATGAAAACACACCAAGAGATCATAAATAACAAGCAAGACATGCAATCATGTGAAGTGCATGATTACAAATGCATAACAACTCAAATGCATATAAATGTATTTGTGTGTGTGTGCAACAATAAATGCATGTCAATAGAAATACGTATATGAAATGTGAGTGTGTGCAACAGTGCAACTAAATCTCTTCAATAAGAATTAGGCACAAGTGAACTACCTCTTGAAGCTCACTGGGATCTTGGAAGCTTGCCATTAAAAACCTAAGCTATCCATTACAAATTGAATCCCCAATGTCGTTTGTCATGAAATAAGCAAATCATAAAAATGAGGTTCTTACATGTGGCTTCTCTTTTATTCATAAGCCATTCTTGCATTGAAGATGCTCTAACCGGTTATTACCAGTTAACCGACTACTTTCAAGTTATTTTTTATTACATTTTTTAAAAAATATTTTATAAATGTAATAAAATAATTTAATTTGATATTAATAATTGGTATACAAAATTTAAAATAAAATGAGATAATGATTATGCATGTCCTTAAAATATTCTTCGGTGATTTAAATAAATACGTGATATTTTTTTTATCATTTCCATATGTATTTAATTTAGTTAAATATTTATAATATAATAGATTTAAAATTATTAATTTTTTTTATAGCATAATAATTCTTGAATTAAAATTTTAAATATTTATAATTATTTTTTATATGATAAACAATGTGTAACATAATTTTTGTATAATTTAATAAATTTTAGATAAAAAGTTGTAATTAAGATGTGTGTGGTAAAAATTTCAACTTTGTAACAAATTTTAAGTGATGTGTAACAATAAAGTGGTAGTTCGTAAACAACTTTACCGTAGCATATAACAACTCAATTGATATGAGTTACAAAATATATGTGTTTTGTAATAAATTTCTTGTAGAAAGCTGTAATTAAAATGTTTATGGAAACAATTTCACGTAGGTGTGGTGTGTAATGATAAATTTGTAAGTTGTAACAACATTGTTGTATCATGTAACAATTCATTTTATAAGGGTAACAAAATATTCGTATTATGTAACAAGTTTTACATAAAATAATTGTGTTATTAAAATATATGTGGTAACGATTTAACTTCGTAATAAATTTTACATGAAATATAATGATTAAAATAAACATTTTCACAACTTTATGGTAGAATATAACAACTCATTATATTATTATTATTTTTTACAAAAAAAATAATATTCATTCTATTTAAAAAGAATTGCTTATAAAGTTGTAAAAATATTATTACGGTAACCATTTAACATTGTATAAAACAATACCATTTTTTTTAAAAGAAAAATAAAACAATATTATTTAAGCTTGTAATTAATATTATAAATTTATAATATAAATTTTATTGTTTTTATTTAACACTTTATTTGTTAGAGTGCTAACAGAGTCATTTAATTACTTTATCAAATTATATCTAATAACTAAAAAAGAAACCTATTGAAAATGTTTCAAGTTTTTACATATTGATTTCAAATTTTAATAATATTCATTGGATTTGCTTTCATCCGATCTAATTGTAGCTAGTAAGTCTAATAACGTTATTCTTCCAGTAAAGTAGGATGACCCTTATTTAGGTGATTTTTTTTAATGTATATAGGAAGAATTGTAAATAACCCCTGACTTTTGATTAAATTTCAAATTAAAACCGCTGGTTTAAACAATCAGTAAAAAACCCCTAACATTAGGTGACTGACTGATCGTTAGTTGACTGTTAATTTATAATAAATGATTAAAAGAGTAAAATGCATAAACTTTGCTTGGTATATAAAAAAAAAGGCCAGGTTTTGTTTTTCATCTGTAAATGAATTTTCATCAAATTCAAACACAAATCAATACACAAATCTATCTTATACAAATATCAAACACATATCCATCTTGTAAAATTTTCTTCCATCAAATTTCACAGAAAATAAAACATCTCTTCGTCATCAAATTTAAATCATCGACAATTATCAAATTCCATATACAAAAAAAATAAAGAAATCAAGAAAAATTTGATGGAACACTAAATCTAAGAAAAAAAATTAAGAAAAAGATTGATATAGCAGATTTGCTCTATCAAATGAGCAGATCTACTCTATTGTAGAAGGAGCACCTCCATCTGAGATGGTGTCGACTCCATCAGAGATGGGTTTCGACTCCATCAAATAGACGGAACTCAACTTCATCTCTATGAAGGCAATTCCATCTGAGATGGAGGAGACTTCATCATCTCCATTAGATCTTAGAGACGAAAAGAATGCCGATGAAGATTGTGAACCCACGGAAAAGTCACTGAGTCGATGGCACAATGGATTTCTCCGAGTGCAAGACACGCAACTTGGAAGAAAAGACGGTGGAGTGATCCTCCATCTTCGAAGAGATACCGAAAAAGATACCCAGTTTCAATATTTTTTAAAAATTATATTAAAAAAATTATAAAGAGATCTGAATCTTTCTTGTTTTAGTTTTTCATTTTTTGAATAAAAAAATATTTAAAAAACATATAGGAAGAGATCTAGTAAGTTCAGATCCCTTCCGTTTTTTTTTTAATATTTTGTTTTTAATATTATTTTTCATTCATATAGATTTTTTGAAAAATATGATTTTATTATATTAGTAGTCTTAAAGGGTCCCGTTTGGTGTGCGAGATTGAATTTGACTATTTTATGGGATTGGATTGGATTAATATAGGACTGAGATTATATGAGATTGGATTGGACTGGATTGAACTAAATTAATACTATACCGTGTTTGGAGAAACATGGGACTGTACTAAATTAATATCACGTTTTGTTTGGCAAAACATAGGATTGTATTAAATATTTGATAAAAGAGTATTTTCTGAAAAAAAAAAAAGTTTTCATTTTATTTATTAATTTTTTTTATATGTAAAAAAAATAGTCCTACAAACATGGGACTAAATAAACCCAATAATTTATTGGTTTTATTTAGTCCCATGTTTGTATCACTAAATCACTAAATGCTGGGTCCCACCAGATTGTCCAAGTTAGTCCGGTATAGGATTGGATTAAAATTAGTCCAATCTCAGTCTAAACCCAGGTGCCAAACAGGTCCAAGAAGTCTTTGTCCCTCAACTATTAACTGTTGATGTCAAGGAAGATTACGCAATTTACCCTTTAAATCTTTTATTATAAATTAGTGGTCTACTAATGGTACGTGTTTTTTTACTGATCGTTCAAATCAAAGGGTTTGATTTGGTATTTGATCAAATATCAGAGGTTATTTACATTTCTCTCTTAAATCTAATGAAACAAGATTATTTAAAAGATTTTTTCTATAATTGAACTAAAAAATAAAAATAAAAAAACAAAATATATTAAAAATATGTTAGAACATAAAAATATAATAAATTTATTTTAATAAATTACAAAGCAACAAAATTATTAAAATAAATAAAAATTATTTTAAAATATAAAATATATATTGATAAGATGCTTAAAGACACATATCGGTCTTGGTATTGTTCATGTCTTTTCCATATTTTTTGTTTATATATCAGCTATTGTTTTGCTTTTATTTTTAATTTTTAATTTATAGATTTAATGTTTTGATTTTTAATTTATTATATCAAAATTATTATCTTAAGAAATTAATTATTATTATTATTATTTGTATATACTTTTATTATATTTTTTTATCCATTTTATAAAAAGAATTTAAATTATCATATTTGATTTGAATATGGTCAACTAACTACCAACTAATAATAGTGGTTTTTCACGTTAAAGGGCTTAATATGATATTTGATCAAACGTCAGGGATTATTTACAATTCGTCCTATGAATATATTTGAATTTTACTAATGACTAAAAATGGACAAAACCCTGAAGCCTGAATGACGAAGTTGGATCCTCTCATCAGCTATTCCTACTCAACTTTCCTCCGTTTTTATGGATCTAATGCCACTTTATATTATAGTATTCAACGGTCCAAATTATTTCATGTGTTTTTTTTTCTCACTTCAGTATTGAACACGTCATTTTTATTTTCCTCTTTGAAAACCCTTCGATCTAAACTTCACTTCTCCTAAGGTCATCTTCGGTTATATGTTCATTTTAAGTATCAAAACCTTCTTCAATAGAGAGTTAAAATAGGTTGAGAGTAATTTTTAATGGGTTATATTTAGTAAAGGTGCGAGTGAGAGTTATATGGTAGAACCCATGTGTAAAGTGGTGGAGCACATGTGTTGGATGAATAAAATAGTGATATTTTTGTTTTTTGTGGGATTCATACCATAATTAAGAAAGATGAATATGTGAGACCCAGTTGAATTTGTTGACCGTTTTAAATGGACGAGATTTGTTGATTGTTAGAGATAAATGGTTTACAATTTTTCCGACATTAAAATTTGAAATAAATTATTTTTTTTTATCACAAAAATACTAGAAAATCAATAAAAATTTAAAATAAATTATAGAAAAAATAAAAAATTCTTCCAACGGCTCGTTTTTTTTTAATTGTCCATATATACTTCATTCCCACATAATTTTACATCATATTCATCCATATTTTGAGTTTCTAATTTCTTTTTTTTCTTTCTTTCATTGTGTTTGTTATCAATACAAGTGGAAGGGCATCAAATTGGTCTAATATTGAAGATATTCCTCTATGCCAAGCTTGGCTAATGCTTGTAATTTTTCTTTTGTGAATGTGTTTATGTTAAATGTATTCTAATATAAGAAATTTAAATTTTATGATGTTTCCTTATTTAAAAAATTAAAATTTTCAATATTATCAAATTTGGTAATAATTTAAAATTATTTAAATATATTAAATATTAGTACCATTTTAAAGATCTCATTGAGAAATTTACAATGATATTATTTTTATCAAAATTAAAGTTTATAAATTATAATTTATTGACCATTTATTATAAATTAGTCATAATTAAATTTGTATAAAAATACCACTCTCAGCACCACTGGAGAAAAAGTACATATAAACATCACTCTTAACACTATTTGAGACCCAAATATAACTATAGCTCTCACTCTCTATTGGAGATGGCCTAACTCTTGTTCTTCTTTCGCTTGAATTTAGCCAGCTCACAAATTACACATTATAAACCAAGATTTTTGTTTTTTTTTTTAAAAAAAACCCAGATCTTTGTTTAAAATCATCAAACCATAATGTCGTATGACCATCAAAGAAAAAAATTGGAGTTTGCTAAACCTTTTGCTACTAAACATATTGTTTATTTTTCTTTGGTTGGTCTATCAAATCTGAAAATACAATCACGGTTAAATGCTCAAGGCTAACCTAGAAGGGGGGTGAATAGGTTAGGTACATTTTTCGACTCCCTTAGAAACAAACAAAAGTTTGTCCCTCTAGATTGCTAGTATCACAATATATATATTAACTAAAGACAATTAATCAATATATAAACACAAGTAAAGTGTGATACAAACAAGTAATTGTAACACATACACAATCTATATTATAAAGAGGAAGTCAACATACATAAAGAGTTCTATCCACAATACAAATATTAGAGAGATATGGATAGAGAAAAGTTGACACAAGATATAACGTGGTAAACCTCCAAAGAGGAAACATCCACGGGCTAGCAGCCACCGGTAAACAAAATCCACTAGTAGATAAGACAAGTACAATCTCTCAAGTGATCTCTTCACCTAGAAACTACCCTCCTATCCTACTCTAGAAGTTGCCGCCCTATGCTCAACAATCCGAGGCTTCACACCTCTTGTCAAGACTTTCTTGCTCACCTTATCCGGATCTTCACAACCCAAGGCAAGACTTCTTACTCAACTATCCGAGTCTTCCTGACTCTAGTCAAGATTTCCTTGCTCACCTATCCGAGTTTTCTCAACTCTAGGCAAGACTTCTTGCTTGACTATCCAAGGCTTCACACCTCTAGCCAAGACTTCCTTGCTCAACAATCCGAGGCTTCACACCTCTTGCCAAGACTTCTTGCTCAACACCATAGGTCTCACACCTATTGTCAAGACTTTCTTCTCACAAGACATCTAGGTGATCATTAATGCAAAACGCAAACAAGCAAGCAACATAGAATGCTAATATCAAAACATCCTATGAAAAATACTAGACATGAGCATGAATGCACAAATCACATATAGTCTAGTTTATCATGCATGAGTAGTCAATCTAGATTATGTAAGATATGATCAACATTAATCACAAACTAGATTCATGCATATATCTAAACTTGAATCACAAGATATGATCAACAAATCACAAGATCAAGTTTAAATCACAAAAACCTAAAACATGCTAAAATCATATGACAATGTCAAATAGATCTAAGCATAAGTTCTAGAGTATATTCCTAATCATAGATTCAACAAATCACATGAATAGCTCAAAAGAACATAAACACATGTATTATGTGAGACTTACGGCCAAGAGAGCCTAATACATGTGATGAACTATTTTTCACAAAATCAATCAATCAAAGATCACAAAATAGTCCTAGAATCAAAGCTAGCACAATACAATCCCAAACATGTGAGAACATAGGCAAAATCAAAACCTAACTCAACATGAATGATTTCAATTGAAATTCAATCTAGCTTTGAAAGTGTTCAAAACATAAATCAAAACACTCACAATATACAAATATATGTAGAAGAAGAAAACCCAAGGCAATTGACCAAGTTTTAAAAGAAAACTTAGAGAGAAAATCAATACCTTAGTTGATCTAGGTGCAGTCCGTTTTTTATATGATTAGACACCAAAAACAGCAGCAAAATTAACTTAAACCTTCAGAGAAAAGATGGATAATGAATAGATGAACACTCTCAACTTTGAATCACTCAAATCGGAGTTCAAATGAAGAAGTTATGGTGTTTGGAATGTGAGAAAATTTAGAGAGAAAATTCTGCACACTTGATTTGAATTTCTTCTTAGAATGAAATGTGAGAGGGAGAGAGTTTATAAAGGAGTGAGAAAGAAAAAAGCAAGAAAGACCAAAATAGCCCTCTTTAGAAGTGCTCCCCTAAGATGGCGGGTGGGCATCTCGGGGCAGCAAGGTTGTGCGGCCGAGATGGCCACGTGCCATCTCGGGCATGCACACCTCCATGGCCTTTTGGCCATAGTGCATTCCCCTCGCGCTTCCCTAGCGTTCTTCGACCGTTCTCTGGCCTCCAAACTTGGAATTCAAATCCATTTGCGGATTATGAACCTTAACTCTCACACGGACATGGACATATAAGATACTCAACCCAAAAAATAATAATTCCACTCGATATACGAAGACGAAGACAATATATGAAACATGAGTTGAAAGTGTAGTATCTTTTGACTTAGAACTTGAAATCAATAGTATGAGTAACCGAAATGACCGAAACTCAAACAAGAATGATTTAAGACTAAATCCAAGTTCAATGTCCATTTTATACAAACATATACACACACAAACACAATTCACACTACAATGCAAACTACATAGAGATAGTTTCCAATCATGCATATTCCAAAACATGTTATTTCCAAACCAATACATGGGAGTTCATCTTAAAGTGTGTGAATGTGTTGTACATGGTGCACAACGATGCAGGGACAGATATGAATGAATTGTATGTGTATGCCTATAATGGTGCACAACGATGCAGGGACACAAATGTATGATATGTGTGTGTGTGCTTTAGCCTTGTAAGAGAAAGATAAGGTCTTAGTATACCTTTGTAGAAACAAATTGCACCATTTCTCTTTGAAGACTTAGAACTTGCTTTGACTTGTTGTTTCTTCTTCCTTGAAGCTTGAATCATCATGAACCTAAACAACTAAGTCATTACAGGTAAACATCATTTTGATATGGAATTCATGCCAACACAAACTAAAACCTAACAATCTCCCCCTTTGGCAAATTCCATGTCAAAACACCTATACATTTACTACAAATATAAAAATGAAGATAGGTTACAAAATCACTCCTTCACATTACAATGAGTAAGATTCCTATAACTAATCTTCACCAACTCTTGAACTTCATCTTGATCTTCTCTTGAAGCAACCTACAAATCATCTTAAAGCACAATGCATATACAAGAGAAAAACAACAAATGGCAACATATAATATGGATAAGAATATACAATTAAGTCCATAAATACATGTATCTCCTCCTCAATACATGCCAAATATAAGAATTCTTAACCAAATCTTAAGACTAATTATTACAAGCCATTGAAAGTCCAAAAGTTCACAAAAACAACATAAAAAGGAAACTAAATAACTAGCGATTCATAACAACTCTTTCTCCCCATTTTTGACATGAAATGATGCCAAAAGATAAGAAACATACCATGAGACTCAAATACTAGCTACTAGATCTACCAAAGAAAGATGTGCGTGTAGTTGACCTAACATAATGCTTGAGAGGTGGTCTTGAACTTGATGCAATACACTCCTCCAACTCTTTTATTCTAGCATCTTGTTTTTCAACTATAACACTAAGCTCATCAACCTTCTTCTTCAAATGCAAAACCCAATCTGGAAGAATGTTTATGCTAGTCTCTTGACAATCAACTTGTGAACTAAAAAGTCCAAATGTATCACATGTCTTACCCTTATCCTTATATGACATGTATGACACACGTTTATCACTATACTTTTCCAAGGGTTGTACCAACATATCATCTCCACTACTTTGAACACCACGAGCTAAACACAAAGAAGTTATAAACCCCATTAATGCAAGCTTCTTATCTCCTCTAGCTGAGAAAGCCGTATTATCCAAATAAAACATAAGCAAATCCCCAAGGTTTATAGGTTGATTAGTCACTAAGGCATATACTATTTTGATCTTGTTTTTATTCAACTCGGTTGAATTCGAAGATCCAATAATATTTGTGTAAATGAAAAGATGCCAAAATGCACTTGCCTTAGTTAACTCATGTTGACTAATATATGCTCTACCTTTCCACTCAAAAGAAGCATTGTCACATAGAGTTCTACCCATGATATTAAGATTCTCAATGATATCAACATCTAGAAAGTTTGAATCAATATCACTAGATAGCCCAAGAAACTTGTTAATGTTTACCGGGTTAACTCTAAACACAACACCCCTAACATCCATCAAAGGATCCAATAAGGTGACACTCTCTCTATATTCATGATAAAATTCTCTAACAATAGTGTCATTCACTATTTCTAGCATGCTCACCCAAGATTCCCAATTTCTATCCTTAATGCATTTAAGAACATAAGAATCTTTACATTTACCTAAATCAATGCCTCTCTTTTGAAATATCTTCTTAGTTGCAAAGATCCCTAAATACTTTGACCTTGAAGCTTTGGATATCTTTGAGGTTGACTTGGCTTTCACAATGGGATTCAATTGATTTCCACTTCCGGTAACTTTAGTTCTTCCCATTTGTTCTTGTGAAATAAGATGATATAAACATACAAAAGTGAGTGAAAGACAAAACAAGCTTATTAGTCACAAAAATATAAAACAATGACATATGACTTAAGAATGAATCATCATGCAAGACAAAGATAATGTGTAATATCTTACAAGTGTCATTAAGTCAAAATATGCCAACATGTAACAAAGTGAAGCATGTGAACATATCATAAAAGAGAACAATGTCTAGCATACAATGCTCCCCCTTGATAAATGCCATGACTAAGATTCATGATAGCATAAGGTTCACAAGGAAGTTCACACAATCACACATTCAAGCAATTTGAAGAAATATCAACAAAATAAGCTTCATATGCTAAGAGAGATACACAAAGATTTTTCAAGTTCTCTCATAATTCTTCAACAATTGCAAAGATATCATCATACTCATAAACAAAGTGTGTGTGTGAGAGATATTCTTCAAATATATATCAAGAAGTAATTTGATAATCAACATGCAAACAATTTCCAACAACTATTCATCTTAAGCTTTTTCCATGAAAAGTCAAACCGATTATCATCCGGAATTTTTTGCTTTTAAGAGAATAGATTTTCAACATATAAGCGTGTGCGTGCATGTGGCTCGTCATCCCATTTCTTTTTTTCAACCCGAGCTCATTTGATTTTCAACTAAACTCCTTTTTAAGCCTTCCTCTTTTTCTTTTTAGGCTTTGAATCAAAGATTTTTTTTTATTGATTTCTTTTCAACACTTCTTTGATTTTTCCATTTTTTTTACATAAACAAAAATTCACTTCATGACGGCTTTCACTCATCACAATGGTATAGCTCTTTCCAACATTGGGTAGCTTTCACAACCAAGGTGTGTAGCCCTTTTCATGAAGGTGTTCGTTGAGTTCTATGTAATTGCTGAAGCAAAATGGATACTAACCATAGGTCATTTTAAATGTACTTAAGCACAAAAACTTCAAGATGTATCCAATGTTTACATATTAGTAAACTCAACCTACTAGCAAAACATATAATAGAAGCAAGGTCCAATTTTTAGAAAACCAAGATTTTATGGCTCATAAGCACATGATCTAAGAGCAATAAGTAGAGACTTATTCAAGATCATTACTTCTCTAATGAGTAGCTTTCAAAGAATATGAAGCTTATATTTTCAAAAGTAATGCCACTCAATATACCAAACACAAACAATCATCAAAGTTAAGATCAATATGAACAATATCACTATTAGATCCTAAAATAACAAATGTCAATGAGAACCATATGTATACTATACAAAATTCTCTAATATGACATGCTATGAGATGTATGTCAAAAATTGAGTCAAAAGATGAATATCTAAGAGAATATGCATTAGAGTATAGAGATACCTTTTTGCACATTATATTCACCAAATATCATACTTCCGCACTTTTTATGAGCACTCTTGCCTTGAATATCCTCATGACACCAAGTTGGCCATGTTTCACAACAAGAGTATAAAAAGCATAATATCTCAACTCAATCAACACATATAACAAGAGAACTTCTTCAAAGTTAATCAATAAATTTTGACCATCATAACAATCATGATGTGAGATAACCAATTCCATATCAATACATGGAGTATTCAAAGCTAACAAGCAAGAATTCTCAACACAATTTATATATAGCCTCAAAGCTATCTCACATGTGCTTCTTATTTTAATGATAAGAGCACTCACCCTTGAACCATTTGTTCTTGGGTGTACCTACACAAACATTTCCAATATCATCCTTGATAACAATGTTAAATCTAGAGTAAAGTTCTTCAATGACTTGATTAACAAGAATATCATTAACACACTCTTCCTTAACATTTTCAACACAAGCTTTGTCAAGTTGAACAAGATTAGAATTCTTTCTACTCCACAACTTTTTCTCATGCTTAGCAAAATTATCATGTTTCTCAACTTTCAAGGTCTTAGCATGTTCAAGTTGAAGTTTAATCTCTTTATCCCTAGATTCATTTCCTAATTTGCATTTTTCAATATATTTATAACACCTAGGCTTAATGTGACTTATTATGTTGCAATAATGGCAAATTGGAATAAAAGATGAGATTGTACCTTTTGGAGTTGAACTAGCTTCACTAGGAGTTTGCAAAGATACCTTGTTCACCAATTTATTCTTGGCTTTTGATCTTCTCTTCTTGTGTGGTTTCTTATCAATCACGACTTCATCAAAGTGTGTAGGAAGTGGTGCTTCTAAGAGCTCCTCTTCAACTACCTAGTCATCTTCACCACTATGAGAGTTAACAAGATTCCTAACACTAGACACACTAACCGAATCATTCACTAAATCCTTGATAGTCTCCTTAGCCGTGTCTATCTCTTCCATCAATTCTTGTTCTCTCTTCTTCAAAGAAGATATCACATTATCCTTCTCAAGGTTAATCATTTCAAGTTCTCTAAACTTCTTCATAATATCACCTTTTTCACCAAGAAGTCTATGAGTAACAACCACAAACTCATCTAGTTGTTTCTTGATCAAATCATCCTTCTCAACTACTTCTCTTTGAGCATTGTCTCTAGCTTCTTCAAGCTTTTCTATCTTTTTCAACAACTCAAGATTAGTAATGGAACTAGAGCATCCATCATGATTTGCATCAAGGTTCTTGTTCAAAGATATTGTACTACCAACATCTAGTGAAGAATGAGAAGCCGTTAGAACTACAAAGTTGCTCACCAACTCTTCATCACTTGAAGACTCACTACTAGAGCTCTCATTATCACTAGAATTATCATCACTCTAAGTAGCCGCCAACACTTTGCCTTTATTGTCTTTCTTAGATGGCTTCTTGGTGCACTCACTAGCAAAGTGACTAAAACCTTGACAATTATAGCATTGAACCTCTTTCTTGTTCATGGCTTGACTATTCTTCATAATCCTTGGAGATGATGTTCTCTTAACTCCTTTTTCCTTAGAAGACTTGCCTTTAGGCTTGACATTCTTCTTTAGAAACTTCTTGAACCTTCTAACCAAGAGTGCCATTTCTTCATTTTCATCATCACTCTCCTCCTCAATAGCATTGAGAGCGATTCCTTTGCTTTTAATCTTTGGCTTCAAGCACATCTCATAAGTTTGGAGAGACCCAAGCAACTTATCAATGTTCATACTATCAACATCCTTGATTTCCTCAATGGTTGTCACCTTCGATTTGAATCTCTTAGGAAGAGACCTAAGGATTTTCCAATTTAAACGCTCTTTTGAGATAGGTACTTCAAGTGCTTGACATTGGTTAACTATGTTAAGAAGCCGGAATTGGAAGTCTTCGAAATTTTCTTCCTCACCCATACTTAAACCTTCAAATTGTGATGCCAACATTTGAAGTCTCGATTTCTTCACCGCTAAGGTTCCTTCATTAGTAACTTAGAGAGTATCCTAAGCTTCCTTTGCGGATTCAAGATTTTAAATGTAGGAGAATTGATGCCCATCAACTCCTCCAAAGATGGCATTCATAGCACGATGATGCCATTTTGCAACCTCAAACTCATTTGTTGTCCATTCACTCATTGGCTTGAGTATCATGGTTCCATCCTCTAAAACCTTGGTAAGAGTACTATAACCTTCTTCCATTACCATCCAAGCCCTTTCATCAATAGAGCGGATGTAGGCTTTCATCCTCAACTTCCAATGCCCATAGTTAGTGCCATGAAGTAATGGTGGACTAGTATTTGAGGCTCCTTCCGCCATTCCATCATATTGTAAACCCATGACTTCAAACGCCTTACAAAAACCATGAAAGTATCACCCCGGACTCATACTAAGTGCAATCTAGTGTCCTACTTTAATACCAATTGAAAATACAATCACGGTTAAATGCTTAAGGCTAACCTAGAGAGAGGGGGGGGGGGGGGGGGGGTGAATAGGTTAGGCACATTTTTCGACTCCCTTAGAAACAAACAAAAGTTTGTCCTTCTAGATTACTTGTATCACAATATATAAATTAATTAAAGACAATTAATTAATATATAAACACAAGTAAAGTGTGATACAAACAAGTAATTTCAACACATACACAATCTATATTATAAAGAGGAAGTCAACATACATAAAGAGTTCTATCCACAATACAAATATTAGAGAGATAGGGATAGAGAAAAGTTGACACAAGATATAACGTGGTAAACCTCCGAAGAGGAAACATCCACGGGCTAGCAGCCACTGGCAAACAAAATCCACTAGTAGATAAGACACGTACAATCTCTCAAGTGACCTCTTCACCTAGAAACTACCCTCCTATCCTACTCTAGAAGTTGCCACCCTATGCTCAACAATCCGAGGCTTCACACCTCTTGTCAAGACTTCCTTGCTCACCTTATCCGGATCGTCACAACCCAAGGCAAGACTTCTTGCTCAACTATTCGAGTCTTTCCGACTCTAGTCAAGACTTCCTTACTCACCTATCCGAGTTCTCCCAACTCTAGGCAAGACTTCTTGCTCGACTATCCAAGGCTTCATACCTCTAGCCAAGACAATCCGAGGCTGCACACCTCTTGCCAAGACTTCTTGCTCAACACCATAGGTCTCACACCTATTGTCAAGACTTTCTTCTCACAAGGCACCTAGGTGATCATGAATGCAAAACGCAAACAAGCACGTAACATAGAATGCTATGATCAAAACATCCTATGGAAACTACTAGACATTAGCATGAATGCCCAAATCACATATAGTCTAGTTTATCATGCATGAGTAGTCAATCTAGATTATGTAAGATATGATCAACATTAATCATAAACTAGATTCATGCATATATCTAAACTTGAATCACATGATATGATCAACAAATCACAAGATATGATCAATAAATCACAAGATCAAGTTTAAATCACAAAAACCAAAAACATGCTAAAATCATATGACAATGTCAAATAGAAATAAGCATAAGTTCTAGGGCATATTCCTAATCATAGATTCAATAAATCACATGAATAGCTCAAAAGAATAGTCCTAGAATCAAAGGTAGCACAATACAATCCCAAACATGTGATAACATAGGCAAAATCAAAACCTAACTCAATATGAATGATTTCAATTGAAATTCAATCTAGCTTTGAAAGTGTTCAAAACACAAATCAAAACACTCACAATGTACAAATATATGTAGAAGAAGAAAACCCAAGGCAATTGACCAAGTTTTAAAAGAAAATTTAGAGAGAAAATCAATACCTTAGTTGATCTAGGTGCAGTCCCGTTTTTGTATGATTAGATACAAAAGACAGCAGTAAAATTAACTCAAATCTTCAGAGAAAAGATGGAGGATGAATAGATGAACACTCTCAATTTTGACTCACTCAAATCGAAGTTCAAATGAAGAAGTTATGGTGTTTGGAAGGTGAGAAAATTTAGAGAAAAAATTCTGCACACTTGATTTGAATTTCTTCTTAGAATGAAATGTGAGAGGAAGAAGTTTATAAAGGAGTGAGAAAGAAGAAAGCAAGAAAGACCAAAATAGCCCTCTTTAGAAGTGCTCCCCTGAGATGGAGTGTGGGCATCTCGGGGCAGCAAGGTTGTGCGGCCGAGATGGCCATGCGCCATCTCGGGCATGCACACCTCCATGGCCTTTTGGCCATAGTGCATTCCCCTCGCTCTTCCCTCGCGTTCTTCGACCGTTCTTAGGCCTCCAAACTTGGAATTCAAATCCATTTGCGGATTATGAACCTTAACTCTCACACGGACATGGACATATAAGATACTCAACCCAAAAAATAATAATTCCACTCGATATACGAAGACGAAGACAATGTATTAAACATGAGTTGAAAGTGTAGTATCTTTTGACTTAGAACTTGAAATCAATAGTATGAGTAACCGAAATGACCGAAACTCAATCAAGAATGATTTAAGACTAAATCCAAGTTCAATGTCCATGTTATTCAAACATATACACACACAAACACAATTCACACTACAATGCAAACTACATAGAGATAGTTTCCAATCATGCATAATCCAAAATATGTTATTTCCAAACCAATGCATGAGCTTTCATCTTAAAGTGTGTGAATGTGTTATATATGGTACACAATGATGCAGTGATACATATGAATGAATTGTATGTGTGTGCCTATAATGGTGCATAATGATGCAGGGATACAAATGTATGATATGCGTGTGTGTGCCTTAGCCTTGTAAGAGAAAGATAAGGTCTTTGTATACCTTTGTAGAAACAAATTGCATCCTTTCTCTTTGAAGACTTAGAACTTGCTTTGACTTGTTGTTTCTTCTTCCTTGAAGCTTGAATCATCATGAACCTAAACAACTAAGTCATTACAGGTAAACATCATTTTGATATGGAATTCATGCCAACACAAACTAAAACCTAACAAAATCTCATCTTTTCGCCAACTGTCTGTCTTCGCCGGCTGTTGCCACCATCGTGTCTACCTCGCTTAACCCAGGCAGTTTGTTCGGTGTCATTTTTGAGGCTTCAAGGGCACTCCAGAGTCGTTTATTTTTGACTAAATTTTATTCGAAACTCGTGACTGTGCCCTGTGTATGGATGGTGGGGACCAGATGCAAGGTATTTGCTTTTGCTTTATAAGGATTCATGGTTACAAAGCAACTTTCCGTCTAAAAGGTTTAGGTTAATATATCTAATAGATACACGTGTGCAATCTTAAAAAATCATAATCGAAATGACAAAAAAGACCTTCAAGTCGTTAACGTTGACTAACATTTGACAGACGAATGATTCTATTTGATATACTTTTCAACAGTCAGAGAAAATTTTGCTAAAAAAGCAAATTCGTTTAAAAAATTCAACTTTCAAAAGTACCCGGGGACCCAAATGATATCAACTTTTTTTTTGTTTCTAAGAAACCTCACAAAGTCACAATTTCATCAGACCTAAAAGCACATTTCTTCTCCAAATTCTATCTTCCTCGTCTCTTCTCTATTGACAACTTCAAGCCAGAGCTAGAGGGCCTCACACCCTCCAACAGTCTAACCCCTCAATTGCAAACAATTAACATTTCTGTTGCATTGAAATGAAGGGTCATGATTTGTCTTCCACCCAAACAAGAAAAAAAACAATATCGTATCCGCACTAATCACTCTGAAATCAAGCACTTTTTGTACCTCACTGTTACTGCCTTCCAAAACTTTGATTTTTTTTTACTAACATGAATGTGTTAAACAAAGAATAAACGTGTTTCTTTCAGCCTCAATGGCAACCAAAGGTTTCAATATCTTAAGCACAATATATCGTGTTTGTTGTTGATTAAACAAGATCTCTGGAAACAAAATCGAATAAAAATCTTAAAAAGTTGAAATTAAGATATTGTGTTTGTTTTTTAAAGTTATCTAAAGTCTGAAACTGGGCAGAACAACTGAAAAAATAAAGTCCAAAATCTCAACTTTTATCTGAAGAATGAAGCACATATATGTATTTAACACATTGTTTATAGAAATGCCTTTAAAAAATTTAGCAATTACAGTATTATTCTTCTATGTTCTTCAACCCAAAATCCTCGCCCAAATCAATCAATAAAAAAAATCCAATAATGAAAAATCAAAAACAAACAAGATCCAATCTTGGAAAATCAATAATTCATCACCTCTATTTTTTCATTTCTCCACAGCAAAACACTACAAAATCGCTAAACTTAACTTCGTGTAAAAATCTCTTCCTTTGCTGGTAGTTCATGTCCATTGTCACAATATCACGTGCCAAGTAGTTCACATAGTCGGCAAACCATAGAACCATTAGGTCTTTAATTAAAAAGAGTTGTTCATCTGAAAACTGTTCAATGATTGGAATAACAACCTCTTCCTTCTCATCTCTCTCTAGCCTAAAAAGATGGTTTGCCACAAGATTCTCGGTTCCTTTCTTGTCTTAGATTTCCAAGTCAAACTCTTGTAAGAGCAAAACCCATCTTATCAATCGAGGCTTGGCATCTTTCTTATTTAACAAATACTTGATGGCTGCATGATCAGTGTATACTACGACCTTCGATCCCACCAAATACGATCTTAATTTGTCAAACGTGAACACAATAGCTAAGAGCTCCTTCTCCATCGTTGTATTGTTGACTTAGGCATCATTCAATGTCTGGCTTGCATAATAGATCACACGATACCCTTTCTCTCTCCTTTGGCCCAAAATTGCACCCACATCAAAATCACTTGCATCACACATTAGTTCGAATGGCAAACTCCGGACTGAAATGATTAGAGCGGAAGTGAGCTCTTTCTTCAATATCCCTAAAGCCTTGTGACACTCTTTATAAAAAACAATAGTGAATCCTTCATCAATAAGGTGCATAAGGGCTTTGAAGTCCTTGAGAAGTCTTTTATGAAACACCTATAGAACCCAACTTGCCCCAAAAAGCTCCTGATTCCTTTAACTAAACCGGTGGTGGTAACTTCTCAATTACTTCAACTTTCACTTGATTAACTTTTATGCCTTGGCTAGAAATTCTATGGCCAATCACAATCCCTTTTTGCACCATAAAGTGACACTTTTTCCAATTAAGAACAAGGTTCGTTTCTTCATAACTCTCCAAAACTAACTTTAAATTGTTCAAGCAGTTATCAAATGATTTCCCGAAAACAGAAAGTCATCCATAAATACCTCTATGAGTCTCTCCACCATGTCTAAAAAAATAGCTGTCATACACCTCTAAAATGTGGCTGGAGCATTACACAATCCGAAAGGCATTATCCTGTAGGTAAAAGTCTCATAGAGACATGAGAAGGTATTTTTCTCCTAGTCTTCAGAATCGATAGGGATTTGGTTATATCCTGAATAACCATATAGAAAAAAGTAGTACTCATGCCGTACCAATCTCTCTAACATTTGATCGATAAACGGCAACGGGAAATGGTCTTTTCTAGTAGCATTATTCAATTTCCGGTAGTAAATATACACCCTTCATCCTAAAATTTTTCGAGTAGGAATCAATTTATTGTTGGCATTTTGCACTACCGTTATTCCCCATTTTTTAGGCACCACTTGAATAGGGCTTAGCCAAGGACGATCCGATATCGGATATATGATCTCTGTGTCTAAAAGCTTCAAAATCTCTGCTTTTACTACCTCCTTCATGTTGGGGTTCAACCCTCATTTGGTGTTCCACCGTGAGCTTGAATTGTTCTTCCATTAGGATTTTATGCATACACAAGGATGAACTAATTCCCTTGATGTCCGAAATAGACCACCAAATTGCCTTTTTATGCTCTCTAAGAACTTTTAAAAGCTTTCTTTCTTCCACCTTGTTCAAAAGGGATGACACAATCACCGACAAGCTTGTTGGTTCCTCTAAGAAAGCATACGTTAAGTGAGAAGGTAATTGCTTAAGGTCAAGTTATGGAGGCTTCTCTATCGAGGGGGGAATTCTTAGCTTGCTCATGCTAAGGTCTTTAAATCTCCATATGTTTTTAGCATGCCACACTGGGAATGCATCTAAGCATGAAGCATACTCCGCTACTTCCTCAACATCTTCATCATTAGTTACACTATTGACAATGCAAGCTAGTAACGACTCCTTTAATTTTTTTCATTCTAAAAACTTCTTCTACAAATGGGTTCATAATTTCCACTCTTAAGCAATCATCTACTTGATCCGGCTTCTTCACTACCTTAGCCATATCAAACATAACTTTCTCATCACTGACTTTTAAAGTCATCCTATCATCCGTTAGATCAATCATTACTCCTACGGTTTTCAAAACGGGCCTTCCAAAAAGTAAAGGCACATCTACATCCTCCTCCATATCTAAGATCATAAAGTCCATCGTACAATTTCTTTACCTTTACTAACACATCTTCCATCACTCCTCTGTGATATTTTATAAATCGATCCGCTAGTTGCAAGATGATATTTGTTGGCTTAACTTCACCTACACCTAATTTCTGAAATATAAAAAATGACATTAGATTAATGCTAGCCCTCGAGTCAAGTAATGCCTTGCTGAGATCCAATGTATCAATGGTACAAGGGATGGTGAATTTGTCAGGATCCCTTAACTTTGGTGGAAGCTTATTTTGTAGTATAGTACTGCATTCTTCTGTCAATGTCACTATTTAAACTCCTCCAGCTTCCTTTTATTTGATAGAAGCTCCTTTAAGAACTTCACATAAGTCGGCATTCGTGCTAGAGCTTCTGCAAAAGGGATGTTGATTTGCAGTTTTTAAAAACTTCTAAGAACTTTGCATACTTTGGGCATCCTTATGCTTTCTCAACCTTTATGGGTATGGAATTTGTGGTATATATGTTTTGACTAGTGGAGGTGGTGGTGGTGGATCACTTGATGTTGTTGGTGGCTTACTAGATTGATCTTTCCCCAAGATCACTTCCTTTTCCTTCAATTCCTCACCATCATCAATCACAACGTCATTCATTACCCCAAAATCCTTCGGTAACTCAACATTCTTTCCACTTCTTAGTGTGATAGCTTGGCATTACTCCCTTGGGTTGGTGATTATATCAATAGGCAAGGTCCCTTGTTATCGCACTTGGGCTCCCCTTGCTAACCGACCAACTTGCACTTTAAGGTTTTTAATGAAGGCTTGGTTATGTTAAGTAACTTGATCCAATTTAGAGTCAAGCTTCTTGAGTGCTGTATCTTGGTTATCCATCTGGTTGTCTAGCTTTACAAGGTACTTGGAAAGGAGGTCCTCAAGGGCTGGTTTCTTTTCTGTTTTAAAGCCATGATTTTGGTTCTCAATACTAAAATTCTGTCGTTGTAAGCTTGAGGTTACTATTGGCTCTCAAAACTGGGAGGTTGCCTTTGGTTCACATTCTGTTGTTGTTGTTGTTGTTGGTTATCCTTCTAATAAAAGTTGAGATGATTCCTCTATCTCGGGTTATAGGTGTTGGAAAATGGGTTGTTCTGAGGTTTTGGGGTTGCTTATTGGTTGTTGAAAATTCTGTTATACCAGCTTGGCTAGTTCCTGCACCCATCTTATTCATTTGCTTGGTGAGCATTTCAAGTTGGGTCTTCACACTTGTTAATTCGTCAACCTCAAACACACCGGGACCCTTCTTCAAAAGTTATCGTTCACCACCCCAATGGCTATTGTTAATAGCCATTCTTTCTATAAGTTCGTAAGCCATATTTGTCGTCTTACTCATAAGTGACCCCCATACAACTGCATCTACCGAGTTTTTTTTTAAATTGTGATTCCATTGTAGAAGGACTGCAATATCTATAATTTTACCAATCCATTGTGTGGGCACTTTCGAATTAGTTCCTTATATCTCTCTTAAGCTTCGTAGAGATTCTCATTTTTGAATTGGGCAAAGGATGTGATGACATTTTGAAGGCGGGCAGCATTTCCAGGAGGAAAATACTTGTTCAAAAACTGTTGTACTAACTGATCAAATAACTTGATGAAATCCGAAGGTAGTGATAGCAGCCATGCCTTTGCTCAGTCTTTTAAAGAGAACGGAAACAACTCCAGCTTGATGAAGTTTTATGAGACTCCGTTGTACCAGAAGGTGTCACATATCTCATTGAAGCTCTGGAGATGCATATCTGGGTCTTCATGAGGCAACCTTTAAAACTGAACCGTGGCTGCAATCATCTGAATAAGAGCTAGCTTGATTTTAAAGTTATTTGCTATAGTTGTAGGTCTTCTAATGGATGATATGGCCTGGTCTACCCTAGGCATAAGATAATCGTGGAGAGTCCTTTCATCTACCCCGATAATATCAACTGGTTCTTATGCTACTTGTGCTGGAATTCGAACTATAGGTGAGTTTTGATTAGAGTTCGCCATAGCTATAGATCTTATTCGATTCCAGTGATTTCTCTTTACGGTTCCTTCGATTTTTGGATCGAATTGTAAGTCTTGTAGACTGTTACTCCTTGTACGTTAGTGCATACAAGAGCAACTTGCCTGAAAAAAAACAGCAAAGAAAAGAAAAGTAACACGTTCAAACTAGTAAAAACCAAATATTTCCAATATCAAGTTCCGCTTAGTCCCCAATAGTAGTGCCAAAAATTGATCACGTCAAACTACAAGTGTTGGCTCTCGTTATAGTACGAGGTCGGAGCGGTAGCATAATGATGATGTAAGGATTATTCCCACAGGAACAAAGGTTATGAATACTAGATTTTAATGGTTTACAAACTGTTTGAACAATCAAAATTATGAGTTTCCAATAGTTATAAACTAAGGCAATTAATCTAGAGCAAAATAGAATAACAAACACAACAGAGAAAATATATGATATAAGCGTGTTAGAACTCGAATCCACATAACCCTTCTAATAATGCACTTGACTCTAATGACCTCTAAATCATGCGTGCATATGTCATAGGTTCGTATCCCCTAAACTAATCTCTAATCTCTCTCGATGTCTTATAGATGGCATCCATATATACCCGAAATCTCTCTCAAGCATTCCGGACAATATATATGAATCCGTTAAGCATTTAGAAATACATAATCAAACTCTATAAGCTAGCCTAGTGGTTCTAGCATTTTCTAGTCAAGCATAGTGGATTTTTATCTAAGCATTGTTGAGAGGAGAATACGTCTCCTCTCGATTCATAGCATTCAACCATATATCAATTACAAAGTGATCAAGCAAGTAAAGGCTTTAAGCATTCAAAACATCCATTTAACTGCATATGCACAAGTAGAAAAATCAAAGAGTCATTTTCAAATTCATTAAGGTTTTAGTATCATCTTATTCTAACATAACAATATTTGGCTCATATTACACAAATAAGCCATACATGACATTAAACATATACAGACCATGAAAACACAAGGAAACTAAGAGAAAGAGAGTTTAAAAGATAAACTGAGTTGAAGAACTCTCTCTTATGAAGCTTGGGGTTCAATGGCTTCCTTTTTGGTGTCAAACCACTCATAGCTACTCCAATCTTTCATCAAACCGGTCCAAAATCCCTAGAGATAACTTCCAAAAATGTTGAGAAGAAAAAGAGGTTTGTTTTTGCTCTTTTTTCAGATCCCCTTTCTCTCTCATCTCTCTTCCATTTTATCACTTCTCAAATCACTAATCCACTTATAGAGGAGGGCCCTAAATGCACTCTATTGGTTTCATAGAGACGTCCCCTTACCATACCTTATCAAGGATAAGTGAGGGTGACCCACGAGTTTTCAGATCATTGGTTTGTAAAACAGAGTGATGGGCGACTGCAGACTTACACTGTACGTTACGCGGTACGGCTTTACATTACGTACCGTGTAACTGATTTCTTGGACTTGCTATGAAGATATGCGGTTGGTTACGCGGTTCATCATTTCTTCTTACGCGGTACACGTACTGCGTAAAGAGCTTCCATGCATGACTGCCAGTTATCTTCTACGGTTCACATGTTGTGTCACACGATTCCTTCTGTTGTGGTACGCGTACCGCGTGACAAGATCCATAGATCCTCTACTGACTCATGTAATACACTTGTGCGATACGCGTTCTCTTATATTACGGTATGTGTACCGCGTGGCACACTCCTCCACCAACTGGAATCTTCATTTTAGCCCCAAAAATCTTTCGAATCCACACAAGGACGTCCCTAGAATGGAAAGGGTCTACATAAGCTAATTGGAACATTAAAAGATGGCATTTACAAAAAAAAACGAGGGTAAAAATATATGAAATGATAAGGAATGTAAAACATAAAATGAGCTTATCATGATCCACTTGCAACAAGTGTTGAGCCAGATATCCTAAATAGTGGACCACCTGCAGTAAACGATGAAGGTGATGAGAGTGATGTAGACAACGACTATGAGTTTAATGAAGAGTCAACTGAGGATACATATTCCGATGTCAGTTTAGACGATGAGTGTGAAGAAGTAGATAATGATAGGCATGGCCATTATGATCCAGATAGCGATGAGACTTGGCTGCTAGACTCATCCGATAAAGAAACTGGATTGATCAAGATGGTAAAATATTACAGACAACATAAATGAAGACCTAATCCAGTTGGGTCTATTGAAATCAGTGAAAGGCGGATAATAGGGAATGCAAAATTAGTAAGAGATATCATTAAGAGGTATGCAATCTAAGAGGGATTTGCATTGGCTAGGATTAAAAATGATAAGTGTAGATACACACTATCGTGCAAGAATAAAATATATGACTGGAGAGTGCATGTTTCATCTTTCCTAGATGAGGTCACATTCATGGTGAGGAGTGTTACTGGTGGCCACAATTTATGTCCAAGGATGACAACAAACAAATAAGCTAATGCTAGGTGGGTAATTGCTTCAGTTCTTGAATCCGCCATTCTTGCAGACCTAAGGCTTACTCCAGAATCATTGAAGATGCAACTGCTGGAAAGATATGTAGTTACTTGTTCAACCCTAACTATGTATAGAGCTAAAAAGATCGTGTTAAATAACTTAAAGACTGGCCATATAGTTGCATATGTAAAGAAATGCAATTATTGCTATGAACCCAGGTACTTGTGTTAAAGTATCTTTGACTCAAGTATCCGAGACCAACCTAAGGTTCGAAAGATTTTTCCTCAGTGTTAAAGCCTCGTAGACTGGTTTCAAGATGGGTTGTAGACCTCTAATAGGTATTGATGACTGCCGGGCAGTTTGGGGGTGTGATGCTTTCAGCAAATGCTTTGGATAGGGATAATGGTATTTTTCCAATAGCATTTAGTGTATGTGAGTATGAGAAATTAGATAATTGGACTTGGTTTCTGAAGTTATTGTTAGATTGTTTGGGTTAGGATGATAGAAAGCCCATTTGCTTCATGAGTGATCGACAGAAAGGCTAGTTAAAAGCCTTGAATAATGAGTGGCCATACCAGGGAAAAGGTACTACTTTCGGAATATGTTGGGAAACTTCAAGTTAACATTTAAGGACAATAGTATGAATGAGAATTTATGGAGTATAGTAAGAGTTGGTAGTAAATCTGTATTCACTGAATGTATAAAAGCACTTGGAAGTGATTCGATGGATGCTGTTTTATGGCTGATGAAGAAGCCATGTGATAAATGGGAAATACATGCATTTGAATGCGACATTAAGTCAGATCATATCACAAACAATATGTCAGAGTGTTTTAACAACTTGATCAAAGACGAAAGGGATAAACCGATTTTGACATTGGTCGAACATTTAAGGAGGAAAATTATGGTCAGATTTTTAGACAAATGTGATGAAGTAGAGAAGCTCAAGGATTCCATCACTCCATATGCAAGGGAAAAATTGTCTGCAAATGAGAAAAAAAGGAAGAAAGTTGCAAGTATATTATGGGAGATTGGTATGAGACTGTCAACAAAAGAGGTGTAAAACTGCTTAGTGAAGTCACATGTCACTGTGGGATGTTGCAGATCAGTGGACTGCCTTGTAAGCATGTTGTTGATGTCTTTATGTATAAAAGAGTGTTTCACATAATCATGTCCACTGGTATTATACCAAGGAAGCTTTGAAGTTGACATGCAGTGGTGTTATCAACCCTATTCCAGAAGAATCTAAGTGGCCTGAATAGCAATGTCAACATATTCATCCACCTACGAAATGTAAGAAAGTGGGCAGACCTTAAAAGAATAGAAAAAAAGCATCTGATGAGCCACGAGCACCGTCGAAATTCCTCTCCAATCGATGTCAGAAATGCAAAACAATTGGACATAACAGCCGTACATGTCTAGATAAGGTATTTCACGTCAACTTTATTTAGTTTTTTTTTTATGGACTTGTGGGTTTTCCTTTAATGTTCAATTGTTTACTTGTAGGGAAAACAAGTAGTTTCAAGTTCAAAAAAGAAAAAAAAAACATCTAAAAGAAGCGTTGTTGGAAAAACTTATGGGTATGCATATTTTCTTATTAGAACTGCAAGTGTCTTTTTTTCTTTTTAAATAGAGCTGCAAGATTGGTTCCTGACTTAACGATTTGTTTTCCTATTATCAACCCTACCCTAGGACATAAGAATCACATCAAATAGGTAATGTAGGCAACACAAACACCATATTTCAACACTTCATGGCTCCACTAACCAGTGCATCTTAGCAATATTCATATACAATTAGGTAATATACATGTTTCTTCGTATAGTGTTTTTTATTACAAAATATAATTACAATTACATTTTTGAGTACCTATTTTTTTATTATTATTGTAGTGCTCGATCTCAAGAAGGTAACACAAGCACTGCATATGATCACTTCATGGCTCCACCAACCACTGCATCTCAATAACATATGGCTGCACCAAGACATGTGCCTGATGGTTGCTCACAGATAGGTTCACTTTTCCAATCTTGAAGAATCTCTGGCAATATATTTTGTAGCAGAATTGGTAAACATAAAAAAACTTTTACAATAATTTTTGTGATTGTTAAATCTGATTCGGTGTTATTAATTTAACAACCTTTTAATGGCAGTTACTACTAGTTGTTAGTGGGATCATTTTCAGTTGCATTTGACAATTATGTTGGTTAGAAGTTTAATAACTTTTCAAGGGTTGTTTTTGTGCTGGTATTTTAGAGCCTACATTAGTTTCGTTTATCGGATGCTTTATATTTGTAATATTTACTGTAAGTTTCTCGGTTTTTGATTGGTTTATTTCGATTGATAAACTACATTTGGGGATAATTATGTAATGGTAGTTCATGTCTGCTTTGCTCATGATCAAGTTCAAGCTTCAAAGGTATATCACTTGCTTAATTACTTTGAAGAGTTTTTATTGAACACACACTCTCTCATGCATGTCTTAATTACCTTGCATTAGTGCTTATTTGCTCTCTTGTATGCCTAATGTGTTTATCTATTGCTTGATTGGATTGTATGATTGTTTGGTCTTGTTTGTGTCCATTTTGTCCCCTTGATCCCTTTGTAACAGGGAAGTACACGGGTCGTACGCGGGTAGCTACCCGCACAGTGGCCTTGGCTTCAATTTCTTTTTCTCTCGGTGTCAGATCATTACGCTGATTGGGACCCACACATTGAACCGGTTGATGATTTTTTTATCTCTCGGTCTCTAGCCATGCGCGTACATTTGCACGAGTATGCGTGGTTATGCGCTGATATGCGCGGGTCATTGCATGGGTCACTGCTCGGGTATGGACCCACGCACAGACTCGCGCACCGTAATATTTTTGGCTATGTTTTTAAAACGACATAGTTTCGTTTAGGGGCTTATATAAATATGTCATCTTCTCTTAACTTGTTTTTTTAAGAGCTTCCAAACCTATTTTAAGAGAGATATAAGATTTTCTTAGTGAGAGAAGCTCCATGAAGCCATTTTTACTCAACCAAACTTAAAAACATAATCATCAAGCATCTTTCAAGCATAGGTCTCTTGTTTGTTCATGACTAGGTATTCTTTACATGCTCTAGACTTAATAGTTTCATTACTATGACATGTATACATAGGGTTTAACTTTTATTACGTATTTAATGCGTGCTTTTATGGTTAATAACTTTTATGACATGCTTGTGGTGTTGGTTGTTGATTGAGATCATTGATTAGTGATAGCTAGAAATAAAGACGGTTTTACCCTTCTAGTTAATTCTTCTTGCCTTTGCATTTAGAACATTGATATATATGATTTTCTTATCTTGTCATCATTAATCCTAGATAAACAAGAATGTTTTTGACCTAGCATCTTTGCATATAGAATATTCTTACATATTCACTTAGGTTGCTATTATCTTTTCATTGTTAATTAAGCTTGTGGCTAAGTGGTTAGTGCACAAGGTTGGTGATCCAAATTCACTATAAAAGGCTCGTAAGAGTGAGAAAGTTTTACTTACCGTCGTTTTCAAAGTGAGAGTGAGAAAGAAACCGACTGGAAGTTAATCGACGACATCGTAATCAATGGTGAAGTGACCAAAACTTGTAGAGCACTGAAATTTCGAGACTTTACCAGAAATTTTCGATTGACAGAGGTAAGTTCAATTTGTTTTTGTTATTGGTTTCGTTGCTTAGAAATTGAAATGCATGTTAGATCTGTGTTGTGTTGATTAAAATTGTAGATTAGGGTTGAATTGAGGATCTAAGAATCGTTATGGTTTAGGTTAGGGTTTGAAATAGGGTTGAATATTTGTTGAAGAGGAAGAAAATCTGGATAACCGATATTTTTTTTAATGTGATCCGAGCTTTTTTATAGTTGAATCAAGCTTTTTTGAAAGAGGACAAAGCTTTTTAAAAAAAATATTAGGTTTAGTTAAATTGAGTTTTTTTTAGTTAAATCGAGCTTTTTTTGAACATGATCTAGCTTTTTTAAAAGCTCCAAGTTTATTTTCAAAGGTTCGAGTCGTTTTGTAAGGGTTCGAGCTTTTATTTGAAAAGCTCGAGCTTTTTTTTATAAAGGTTCGAGTTTTTTTTTGTAAAGGTTCAAGTTTTTTTTTCAAAGCTGCGAGCTTTTTTTTGAAGGCTCTGAGTTTTTTTTTTTCAAGGTTCTGAGCTTTTTTTTTCAAGGCTCCGAGCATTTTTAAAACATGACCAATCATTTTTTTTTAGAATTTTTTGTTGTTGCTTCGAGCTTTTTTATAAAAGGTCTGAGCTTTTTTTACAAATCCCCGAGCTTTTTCTTGGTTTCTCTGAGACTTTTAATGTCATTTCTGAGCCTTTTTCAGTTTACTTATGTATTGTTTCTGTGACATTACAGATGAGGAATAAGTTGAAGGATTTATTTAAAACTCCTGAGGGAGACTGGCACGAGGGCAAACTAACTCGCCACGACCATTTTGACACCCTTGGACTTATAGAAGACGCACTGAACCGAGTCCCCAAAGATTTTGTTGTTAAAGACCGGTGTCGGTTCATGGCATTCTATTTTGGACATTTCATGACGATGGATCGGCGAATGAAGTTTTCGGGTGGTGTTATCCATCGACTACTTTTACGGGAGTTGCATCATGAATGCCCAACAGATGAGATGCGGTTCCTGTTAGGGAACCATTTGGTAAAGTTTTCAAATGTGGAATTTTACCTGATCACAGGATTACATTTTGATGTCGTACCAGACACAACCTGATATGAAGCATTGGAGAATGACATACATCTGCTGTACTTTGGTGGTATTAATGAGGTATCATTCAAGGAGTTGAGGGTTTTTCTCATCCTCGGAGAGTTTCAGGAGGCCTACGATGTTGTGAAGCTCTGCCTCATCTATATGCTGAACTGGATACTGACGGGGTTGGATGAGAGATTCAAGATTCTAGTTTGACAGTTTCGGCTGGTGGAGGACCTCGATGCTTTCGATGCGTTCCCATGGGGTGCCCACGTGTACATGCATTCCATTTGATTATTTAAGCATGCGCTTGATGGGCGACGTGAGGGGCGAGAGATGCCAGCAGGCAAAAGGCGATGACGTACATACGGTGGAGACCTATAACATTTACGGTCTATCTCACACCCTGTTGGTAAGAACTTTGAATTACAACATGTACTTTATTTATCCTGTCCTAAATTTTATGGATTCTTATCGTACGTATATTTGATGAAGATGTTTGCTTTCGAGGTGATTCCCGATCTGGGCATCCAGTTCGGCACCTGGAGGGTTACAGATCTGTCTCCCCGTATTTTGAAGTGGGAGTTGAGCAAACAACAGAGAGGGAAAAAGCTGGCCAAGATTTTCAATGGTCGGGTATTTGTTTAATTTGTTAATGTTTATATTTGTTACAAAGTATACAATTACATTATTCTAACCAAGCTTTCAGATGTTTGCGAGGACGGAAATGATACCCACAACAGCTGAGATGTAGGTACTGTACTTTATGGAGCTAAATGAGAGGGGAGCTTGTATGTAGAGGAGGACATGTTTCACCTTCCGCTTTCGGTCCCTGATTAGACTGCCATTTATCGGAGCTGTGGGACAAATGGTTCCGACCCGGAGGGTAGGAGTGAGAGGGCCAGTGAAATAGAGGGTTCTGACCCGGAGGGTGGGGGTTTCAAGCCTAGTGAATATGAGGGATCTAAGCAGGAGCCTCGGTGAGTAAGGTATAGGCGGGTTCGGTTTACCACCCCCAAACCTGCTTCATCTAGAGGGGATTCCTGTGCCGGTATTGGACATGATGGAGAGGTAAGTTTAAATGATTGTTTTGTTTTTTATTAACGCGACATGTTGATTGTTTTAGTACTAACAATGTATACTTGATTTCAGGCCCTATGGGAACATCAGTTGAATGAGTTACGTGAAGCCCCCCCGAAAGAGTGATGAGTATTGACAGTAGCAACACTGGGAGTTACTAGATATGATCCGGAAGAGTGACAAGGATCGACAGCAGCAGTGCCCAGAGTTGCTGCCATTGATCAAGGGGCTTCAGAGGTCAATGACATATACGCACCGAGAATGTCTACCATCTACTGATCCAAACTTTAGTCCTAAAGACAGGACTGCTGGGTATACAGGGGGGACATATACGATAGGTGAATATAGTGACCAACCGCATACCGGGGGAGGTCCGAACAGTGAGGCTCAACTGGGTACCGGTGAGACAGGGCCTGCTACACAGACAACAGTTATGTCAGACCTCCTTGAGTCCTGTCAGGGTCGACTGAGCCCTAGCGTCCCATCCCTCCATCAGATCGATAGAGCGCCAGAGCTCCCTTCCAACTCCCTCATAGATTGAGGCTCAGCGGTCCAACCCACCAGATCTACGAGGATATAATTCCTCCTTACAGCATACCCTAGAGGTTGGAGTTCTACTTGGAAGACGTTTACTCAAGTGCGGTTGGCTGTTGCTTAGCCCCTACACAGATACATGCCAACCAAAAAGGGTGACGGTACTGCCTTAGGCAGTGGAAAACATTTTTGATCCCCATGGACTGGTGGACACTGACCAGATTAAGGCTTACAAAGCCTACAAGAGGAACTCGATTGGGGAACGGTAAGTAAAACTTTATCTATGTATTTTCCAGTCTTTTTCTGTTAAATTAAGTAATTATGTAGCTAGTCAATTATACAGATAGGATGTGGACGTACTTGAGCTAGTTGATGCCTTATGGTTCCACCTGATCGGGTCCAACATTATGGACTTGGTGGACACGGCACGTGCGTTAGGTAAATTTCTATTTTAAGTTTGTTTAAGTAATGCTACACTGCTAACAATTTATAACTTTTATATATTTTCAGCATATGGACGCGTACCTCTATATTATTCGGAAGCATCAACAAGCATTCCCTACTGTGTACAACCAGAGGACCAATATATTGAACACGTAATTCTATGTAAGTATTTAATACGTATTGTTTACACACGTTGGTATTTTTGTTTGTAAAACTTTATTAACTTTATGTCCATCAATGTTTGTACAATCATTCATGGAGCATAAGTGGGACAGAATGATGCCTCGTGATGCTCATGGGGAGATCACTACAGCGCGGTGGAATGTGCTAAAATTCTGGTGGTCCGCTAAGGACCTTACGACGGTGCGTGGTGGTGCCCCGATTGGAACCCGTCCGTGTCACGGGGATAGCCTGGTAAGTGTTACTTGGTGTGCATTTTAAAAATAAAAATGTTGATTGACACTGAAAAGTGTATGTTTACTAAGGGATAATATTATCATTTTACACTTCCAATATAATTAATTCCCCAATTTAGACATAATTTCGTTCGCTCGCTTAAATAAATGTGTTGTGTAGTAATCAATGTATTTTTCATTGTATTTAAGAGGTAATTCGATCAATTCAGATGGCAAAACAAACATCGTTTTCAAGTTTAGAACGTCAAAAATCTTAGGAAGACCACGAAGGACATTTTTATAATTTTGACTATTCACTGTTCACAGTTGACTTTCACTGTTCCTGATGATGTGGCACATTCCTATTGGCCCAAACTGCGAGTGCACCATACATGTGGCTGTAGAGAATCATATTCTATAAACCGGTGCACTGTTCACTATTCACTTCACGGATGCGTTACTGTTCACTGTTCACTATTCACTTCACAGATGCGTTACTGTTCACTGTCACTGTTCATTGATGACGTGGCGAAATCTGGACGTTCCATTCTAAATTCATCCGATGGTCAATTTTCATCCGTATTTTGTATAAATAGAGGGCCTCTCCCCCCTAATTTTCATATTCTGAATCCAAATCTGATATTAGATTTATGAAATTCTCTCTCTTTTGTTCTCAAATTCTCAGTTTAAATAAAATAGTTATTTTCTAGTTAAATTATGCCTGTCTAATTTTATATAGCTGGGGCCAAAGGTGATACTATTGGTATGGAAAATACGATCCAATTTTGGTAAGTTTATTATTTTTTGCTTTCTCCCCTTTGATCTTTGTGGAGTTTTTGACTCACTGTAGATAGACAGATATTGTCTAGCATATTGAGTACTCTTACTCATATCTATCAGAGAGTGGTTTCTCCCCTCTGATCTTTGTGAAGTTTTTGACTCACTGTAGACAGACAGATATTGTCTAGCACAATGGGTACTTTTACCTATATCTATCAGAGAGTGGTTTATCCCCTCTAATCTTTGTGGAGTTTTGACTCACTGTAGATAGACAGACGCTGTCTTGCACAGTGAGTACTTATACCCATATCTATCAGAGAGTGGTCAGTGGAGTGGAATACCATCCCATTAATCTGGACTAAATATTAATTATTGGATCATATTCGAATTACCAATAGTGGATCCCTTAGCCTCAGTTTTAATTTTAATTGATTTACAATTTATAACAAGCTTAGTAATTAATCTAAATAATTAATTCTACAAGGACAAGTGAACAACCTCCCTGTGGTTCGACCCGGTCTTACCGGTTAATTTATTACTTTGACACTCTTATAATTGAGAGTAAGAACACTTATTTATGACGTGTCAAGTTTTTAGCGCCGCTGCCGGGGAGGTAAGTTCGCTTTTTCTTTATAGAAGTAATTTCTTTTTAATTTTATTTTAGTTTTGTTATTTTTTTTCTATCTTCTTTTTTCTTATTTTGTATTCAATTTTGCATTCAATTTTGCATCACTAATCTCAATCATAAACTTCATCCACTTAAAAAAAAAGAGCACTTGTAATCATTAATCACATTTTTACATTTTAGTCCTTCAATTTTTTTTATTTTTTATTTTTTACATTTTAGCTTAGAACTTGTTTGCATCATTTTATTTTTCACGTTTTGAATATCTGTCCCTGTAGTTATCATATTTTCACTTTAGTCCATATATTTATAATTATTTACACTTTTGCCCCAAAACTTGTGCATATTTTCATTTACACCCCTAGAATCTTGCATATTGTTATTTTTATCACTTTTTCTTTTATTTTCTTCATTTTTGTGTATTTCACCTCCATGAACCCTCATTAAATTTGCATGAGATGTTAGTCTCGAACATCTAGTGGTAGATTAATTAGGAGATCACAATCACTCACATTCACTAACAACATGACTGAATACCCACATAGACATCCAACAGGAAACCAAGCCGATAACCTTTTAGACAACCTTGACAACATATCTCAACACATCAACCATCTGCCTTATGTTGACCATGACCAACACATTAACCCAAATCCACCTAGAACTCTTAGAGACTACATGAACCCCACACGTACTGGAGTACCTTCATGCATAGCTTTCCTACCAAATGCAGTACACTTTAATTTTAAACCGGGAATCATTCAAATTTTACCCAATTTTCACGGTCTTGAATCTGAAAACCCATATTTGCATCTTAAGGAGTTTGAGGAAGTCTATAACACTTGCACTGACCAAAATGTTAGCGTGGATATAATCAGGCTTAAGTTTTCCCCCTTTTCCTTAAAAGATAAAGCTAAAACTTGGTTACAAAACCTTAGGTCAGGATCAATCCAAACTTGGAATGACATGCAACAATAGTTCTTAAAGAAATTGTTTCAACCTTATAGAACAAACTCTCTTAAGAGGCAAATCACTTCATTTACCCAAAAACCTGGGGAAACACTTTACCAATGTTGGGATAGGTTCAAAGAGTTGTTAAATGTTTGTCCACATCATGATTTTGAAACATGGAGGATAGTGTCACATTTCTATGAGGGACTCACACCCCAAAGTAGACAAGTCATTGAAATGGTGTGTAATGGGGAGTTCAGAGACAAAAATCCTGAAGAAGACTTGAATACCTTTACCATATCACCGAAAGTGCTCAAAATTGGGACACCATTGGTTCCTATGAGTCCATGAGCAAACCACAACCATCTCCATCTAGTGGAGGCATTTACAATCTTAGGGAAGACCATGACCTTCAAGCTAGATTTGCATCCCTAGCTAGGAAAGTTGAAGCTTTAGAAACTAAAAAGAGTGAACATGTAAAATATGTATAAGAAATTGCATGCCATGTATGTGATTTTGATGATCATATGACTCATAGTTGCCCAACTTTGCCAGCTATAAAAGATTGCCTTCATGAACAAGCCAATGTTTTGCAGATTTTTAACAAGCCAAATTCCAACCCATTCTCACAAACCTACAATCCTGGTTGAAGAAATCACCCAAATTTTAGTTGGAGAAACAATAATCAAGCCCAGTCTTCACAACCACCAGGTCCATCACATCCATAAACACACCAGAATTTCCAAAACCCACAAGGTTATGCACCTTATGTCCCACCATCTAAGAAAAACCTTGAAGACACTTTACACTCATTCATTGAGAAGCAAGAATCCATTAACAGCCAAACTGTACAAATCTTGACAGATGTTAAAGATACTTTGGCAATGATTGCTTCTATACTCACCACACACGAAAAAGGTAAGTTTCCATCTCAACCACAACCAAATCCCAAGAGTCAGTCAAGTCAAATCAATTATCACTCTTCGTAGCGGTAAGGTTATTGAAAAACCTATTCTTGAATTCAGTAAAAATGATGATGAGTCATTTTCCAAGGGTAAGGAAAGGGTTAATGAAACCACTGTTGATGAAGAAATAATTGAATCCCCACCTACACTCCCATATCCTCAGGCTCTTAAAAACTCATAGAAATTGAAGCATCTCCTAGAGATTTTTGAAATTTTCAAACAGGTAAAGATCAATATCCCTTTGTTGGACGTAATCAAACATGTACCTTCCTATGCCAAATTTTTGAAGGATCTGTGCATTGTGGAAAAGGAAGCATCAAATAAGAAAGAAAGCCTTTATGGCTGAACAGGTAAGTTCCATTCTTTCCAATAAAAATATTTTGAAATATAAAGGTTCTGGTTGTCCCACTATTTCCTTCACAATTGGTAATTGTAAAATTGAGCATGTTTTACTTGACCTAGGTGCTAGTGTAAATTTGCTCTCATACTCATTTCATCAGCAACTTAAACTTGGTGAGTTAAAGTCGACTTCAACCACACTTTGTCTTACTGATAGGTCAATTAAAATACCAAAAGGAATAGTGGAAGATGTGTTAGTACAAGTCGATAAATATATCTACCCAGTAGATTTTATTATCTTGGAAACACAACATGTTGTTAATGAGTACAAATCAATTCCTGTTATATTGGGCCGACCATTTTTAGCTACTGTTAATGCCTTGATTAATTACAGGAATGGAATAATGAGCATGTCTTTTGGAAATATGGAAATTAAGCTTAATGTTTTCAACATGTCTAATAAACCATTTGATGATGAAAATGAAGATGAAGATGTAGACATTATTGAAACCATTGTTGAAGATCATGTTCAAAAGGATTCTTTTAACTCATCTAAAATTTGTTTGATCAATTCACCTGAGTCAAGCATTCATTCACATCTTGATGATTGTTTGCAGATTGTGGAAGAAGAAGGAGACACTTCAGATTTTGAAGAATTGGAACAGAAAGATGACGAGCCAGAAGAAAAAGCGTCTATCAGTGATTCTTTTCCGGATGATCTTTTATTCTATATCACAACTTTGCCTTGGTATACTGACATCGTTAATTATCTTGCAACACAAATGATGCCACTCAATTGGAATGCACAGGACAAAAAGAAATTTTTGACTGAGGTAAAACGTTTTTACTGGGATGACCCGTACTTATTCAAGTATTATCCTGATCAAATTGTTCGACGGTGTATTCCAAGCAATGAGGTAAGTAGTGTCATTGAATTTTGTCATTCTGAAGCATGTGGTGATCATATTTCGTTAAAGAAAATGGCTGCAAAAATCTTACAGTGTGGATTTTATTGGCCCACCTTGTTTAAAGACGCACATGCATTCTGTAAAACCTGTGAAAATTGTCAAAAGTTAGGATCCATTTCTAAGTGAAACATGATGCCTTTAAACACCATTCTTGTCATTGAAATATTTGATTGTTTGGGAATTGATTTTATGGGTCCATTTCCACCGTCATTTGGATTTTTGTACATTTTGGTTGCCGTTGATTATGTGTCAAATGGGTTGAGGCAATTCCTTATCGAAATAATGATCACAAACAGTGATCAAGTTGTTAAAGGAAAATCTTTTGAGTCGATTTGGAATCCCTCGAGCCATTATCAGTGATGGAGGCAAACACTTTTGTAACAAACCTTTTGAGTCTTTAATGAAGAAATATGGAGTCACACACAAAATTGCTACACCATACCACCCTCAAACAAGTGGTCAAGTTGAGTTAGCAAATAAGGAGATAAAACATATCTTGTAGAAAACGGTTAACCCTGATCGAAAAGATTGGTCTATTAGACTAAATGATGCACTTTGGGCTTACCGCACTGCATTCAAAACATCTTTGGGTATGTCTCCTTATCCTTTAATTTATGGAAAACCTTACCACTTACTTGTTAAACTTGAGAAAAAAGCATATTGGGTCATTAAAGCTTTCAATTCTAACCTAAATGATGCTGGTGAATTGCGCAAGTTGCAAATAAATGAACTTGAAGAATTAAGAAATGATGTGTACGAAAATGCAAAAATTCTTAAAGAAAAATCTAAAACCTTTCATGACAGACAAATTTTAAGAAGATCATTTGAAGTTGGTCAAAAGGTTTTGCTTTATAATTCTCGACTTCATTTATTTCCTGGCAAATTGAAATCAAAATGGAGTGGTCCATTTGTTGTGAAATACATGTATCCATATGGTGCCCTTGACATTGAGAATCCTAGGAATGGTAACGTGTTTAAAGTAAATGGACAACTTGTGAAACCATTATTAGAAAATACAGATTTTCAAAAAGACTCTGCCGTCCTTTTTGACCCTTGTTACAAAGGCGAGTAAACAAATCTTTTGCTTTTGACTTTATTTGTGTTTGCAATTATTATTTTTGTTTTTGTTCGCTTTTACGTTTTGAATTTTTGCAGGATTAATTTCTAGGTTCAATTTTTGTTTGGTGTGTTTTGCTATATAACTCCGGTTAAGTGGCGGATAACGGTACTCCGTGACAATTCCAATCAGTTTAATTCAGTTTTCCAAATAACTGATCCCCACAACAAGGCATGGATGAAATTTTCACAAACCTGCGAAAGTATTTTCCATCGTTGCCTTAAAATGCTCTAAAAAAGATTTACAAAACACGTTCCGAAAGATTACGCTTACAGATGATAAACAACATTCCTGTTGAAATTCGTTGGTTGATCGAAGCTAAGGTATGTCTAGCAGGTGAGTCTGCTGATTCATTTATATCTTACATGCCTGGTTTTGGAAGAAGTAACCTTGCAAAAAAAATGAAGAGCTAAGAAGTTAGGGGTTACTTGTCACAAATATGCACGTACAACTTGCAACACACGTTGTCGTTTTTTAGGAATGATGTCTAATAATCGGGAAGATAAAATTTTATTCATTAGGCATGGTTTGCATAGGGAGTCATTAGATAGTATCCTAACGACTCTTGATGCACATCCTAGTGGATATGTGCAAATGACAATTGACCGATTATGGCCACAATTTCAAAAAAAACATGCACAATTTAGTCTTGGGAATCAAACTTTAAAATACCCTGTTTGCCAATTTATAAGAAAATTGGATGGGAAGCATATCCCCGACCCATAGAGGGCGTTGAAGCCGTTTCTGGACGTAAAACCAGAGAAAGATATGAGCCACAATCACAACTACCAGTAAATATCCTTTTGTTTTTATTATCTTTTTCCTTCCGCATTTAATGTCTTTTGTAATTATTGTTGTTTACTTTAGATATTTGAACCATTTGGATCTAATATCATTGACAAATACGCCACCCTATACATATAGGTGTATCACTGTGTTACCTTTTCAGGATCTATAAATACAAGCATTTGTTTTCCTTTTTGCTTCAAGCACTCATAAACATTCAAAAGAAAAATTCAGAGAGTGCATTAATGGCATCACCTTCAACTAAACGATTCATAAACATTTGTGTGTTTGGTGGCACTAACTATGGGAAATACAGAGAGTTTGTTGAGGCTGCAACTCATCTTGGTAAGGTTTTGGCTGAGCAAAAAATACACCTAATGTATGGATGAGGTAACTTGGGATTAATGGGGTGTGTTTCAAGAGCTGCACGAGACGGAGGTAGTCAAGTTCTGGGTATTGTCCCATAATCTATGGCCGCAATAAACATCGTCGAAAAGACAAACGGCTAAGAGCTAGTTGTTTCAGGTATGCCTGAAAGATTGACTGCTATGTTATATCATGTTGATGCGTTTATAGCTTTGCCAGGTGGTTTTGGAACCTTAGAAGAAATCTTTACAATGGCATCCTGGGCGTAACTACACATCCATGAGAAACCCATCGGTTTGTTGAATGTTAATAAATTTTATGATGGTTTGCTTTCATTTCTTGATCATGCTCAGAAAAATTATTAAATTCCACCTTTAATCCAAAAAATATTTATCTCTGCTTCAAGTCCTCATGAGCTGATTGACTAGTTACAAGCTTTCAATTATAAGCCAGATCCTTCAACCTCTAAAATTAATTGGTTCACTGATGAAGAGAACAAGAAACGAGGAATTGATCTGAATCTCAGTTTGTGATTGTCCCATGGTTTTTATGCATTTTATTTTCCTTTATTTTGTATTTCTTTTGTTGTTTTGTAAGATTTTGTTGTCTTCAAAGTTGTTTAGGTGATATCTTCTAAACCTTAATTCTTTCTAAAGACATTGGGGACAATGTCTCGTTCTGGTTGAGGGGGGATAGTTGATTCAATAACTTTTGTTTTTCAAAAAAAAAAAAAAAAACTAACTTCTGATCATTTTTTTGTTGTAAAGATGGCCGAGTAAGAAGATCTTTTAGATACTTCTAAGACGCATCTTTGTAGTTATGATGCATTTTTTTTCCTCTTTTCTAACTATTCAAATTTATAAACTTTCTATTGTGATATCATTGACTAATCCTTTTGTTCATTAAGTCATCTTGAGAAATTTTTCGAACTATTCTAGACACACGCACATTGACACGTGATCATGTGCAATAAGTTGAGATTTTACGATATTTAGTTCTGAAACATCATTTAAGGGTAACAACCGAAGGCAGTGGTCTTGTTTAAAAATATATTTAGTAATAATAATGTGTTGTGACCAAAACTCTTACTTAGTAGCCGGGCCTCATGCCTCAGTAATCATCGAGTGTTCACGCAAAACGGTGGAGTCTGGATAAAAATAAAGTGCAGTTTCATAGCCTCTTTAACTCAAGCAATTAAGTCCGAGGGGTGCTTCAACACCTAATGCCCTAAGACCAATTGGTTTGAGAGTCATTGACCCAAAGCTGTTACATGGGTTAAAGAGAAAGCTTGAGGGAATTGTACTAAAAAAAAACATATGCAATCCGAGTAATTAAGCCCGTAGTAGTGTTTTAACACTTAATGCCCTAAAGCCAACTGGTTTGGGAGTCATTGGCCAAAAGCTCGCTACATGGATTAACGATGGAATGTTTGTTTCCAATTTTGTTATATTAAAAAAAACCAAAGAAAAAAGAAAAAAAAGAAAAAAAAAGAAAAAGAAAAGAAATAACTACTGCCTAAGAAAGAAACCTTGATGAGATTTTAGAATGAAAATGTTGTTTGATTTCAATTGAATCTCATAGTTATCGTGTTGATCTTTATTGAGCACAAGAAAGTTTGATTGATAACTCAATTGATGACTGGTTGTCAAGGGTGAGAAAAGAGGTATGGGAGAGTTTGTCTATTTGGTAGTTTAGAGATTTGAATTTGAGTTTTTACTATTTTCGCTTTAGTTGCTAGGGACTACCAATAAGCTGGTTAGGGGGTGTGATTAACACTGAAAAGTGTATGTTTACTAAGGGATACTATCATCATTTTACACTTCCAATATGATTAATTCCCCAATTTAGACATAATTTCGTTCGCTCGCTTAAATAAATGTGTTGTGTAGTAATCAGTGTATTTTTCATTATATTTCAGAGGTAATTCGATCAATTCAGAATTATGGAGAATTTAGATGGCAAAACAAACATCGTTTTCAAGTTTAGAACATCAAAAGACTTAGGAAGACCACGAAGGGCATTTTTATAATTTTTACTATTCACTGTTCATAGTTGACTTTCACTGTTCACAGTTGACTTTCACTGTTCCTGATGATGTGGCACATTCCTATTGGCCCAAACTGCGAGTGCACCATACACGCGGCTGTAGAGAATCATATTCTAGAAGTCGGTGCACTGTTCACTATTCACTTCACTGATGCGTTAATGTTCACTGTTCACTGTTCACTGATGACGTGGAAAAATCTGGACGCTCCATTCTAAATTCATCCGATGGTCAATTTTCATCCGTATTTTGCATAAATAGGGGGCCTCTCCCCCCTAATTTTTATATTCTGAATCCAAATCTGATGTTAGATTTGTGAAATTCTCTCTCTTTTGTTCTCAAATTCTCAGTTTAAATAAAATAACTATTTTCTAGTTAAATTATATCTGGCTAATTTTATATAGTTGGGGCCAAAGGTGATACTGTTGGTATGGAAAATACGATCCAATTTTGGTAAGTTTATTATTTTTTTCTTTCTCCCCTCTGATCTTCGTGGAGTTTTGACTCACTGTAGACAGACAGACATTGTTTAGCACAGTGAGTACTTATACCCATATCTATCAGAGAGTGGTCAGTGGAGTGGAATACCATCCCATTAATCTGGACTAAATATTAATTATTGGATCATATTTGAATTACCAACAGTGGATCGCTTAGCTCCAGTTTTAATTTTAATTGAAATACAATTTATAACAAGCTTAGTAATTAATCTAAATAATTAATTCTACAAGGACAAGTGAACAACCTCCCTGTGGTTCGACCCGGTCTTATTGGTTAATTTATTACTTTGACACTCTTATACTTGAGAGTAGGAACACTTCTTTAGGACGTGTCAAATGTCTTTGTATATCATAACACCTTCTTGATACGTTTATTGATCCTGATACAGTTCAACATTGGGCACCAACATTGGACACCAACATTGGCTCTTGGTGACCGTCGACCTTACCATCGGGTAGATGCACATACTGGAACCTTAGAGACAGGAAGTCCTATTGCATATTAGGAAGCAGCAGGTAGCCCCCTTGCATTATTTTTTACCCTTGATGTTGCATCAGGCGAGGTTTCACACTGAGCGACGGCTGGCCATGAGAAGTTTCCCAAGCAGAATAGGCTTTTCTCTGTCACGTGGTGTGCGTATCACTTCTCCTCTAACAGAACTGAGCGTAAAACTTTCTATTTCTTTAACTTTGAGATTGTTTTGTTAAAAATTTATTGCAACGCGTGTTAATGTGTCCAACTGCAGGGGTAATTGCGGTCTCCATATGTTGAGATTAGTTGAGTACTTACTAGAGGATAGAAATGATTTCGATTGGCCGGAAGAAGATATGGGGATCATTTGGGATAATATGGTTGTAGAGATTTTTTGTAATTCCCCGCCAACCTAGATTTTTATTGTATTTTATTTGTATTATGTACCATTTTTTTTGTACAAAAATAATTGAATGAAAGTAATTTTTTTCGGTTTCCGTTTCAAGTGTCTGGAATCACAAGTAGAACATACATATCAAACCTTTATCAATATTAAAACTACGAATTGAAACTCCCGTTTAATTACATTTTAAGTTATTGAACAAGTCATACAATTTCAAACTGGAAAAACCTCAATTCATTCCATGGTAGAGTCTCTGTCAGGGAACGTCTGTTTGATGTGTCACACTGAATGACAGATGCTACACTTACGGTGGTATTCCTGAGGAACAACTCTGCTCGGACCTTTATTAATCAAATGTGGGTTAGAACACCTCGTGGTATTATGCTTTGATTGTCCATATCTTCTACATGATTATCTAGTTGTCCTCTTCGAAGACGAGACATGTCGACCCGCCCTCAGACGTCCTACTTGTCTCCTAGAGATTAGATTCAAAACCACCATCTAGCGATGTCAGATGGCACTACCCATGTAGAAGGATGTCCAACCGACATAATAGAAACCGAATACGCATCAATAAGAGTCTGTTTCTTATAGTAGTCGAACACAGGGATGTGAAATTCAAGTTTCGCTCATTGCAGAAACAATGAAAACAATGACATTCACGTTCTAGTAATATTAACCGTACATTAAAACTTGTAATGTACCTTGCGGCAGCAAGTGCGTGTGAACATGGAAAATGGTCCATTTGGAATTTGTTGCATTTACAGATCTTCCGGGCTAAGTCAACATTCCACTGTTTTCCAGACCGTTTCACCTAGAATATTTTTCAATCCACTAGATGGACGGTCATATAAGCACACTTCTCCACACATTTTAGGATCACAAGATGTGCTGCATCAGTCAACTGATGACTCATGGACTGTATAGCTCGATGGCGATCGTGAAACCACCGTTGAGCATATTCCTAATGAACTCTGCCAGAGTCAACATAAGCAGTTACCGTGCAAATTTAGAGCATGAGTTTATGCATTCGACAACATTTATTGTCATCACCCTGTACCTTCTGTCGGGGCAGTGTACACGGGACCACTTGTATGGACTGGCATCATTGACATAGTCGAATGCATTCTGGTGTAAGTTTCGTAACTCTTCCATGTGCTGGTTATATTTCAACTCAGTATACGTTCGGTCTGCTTTGTCCATTATTGCGGTAACATCCTTTCTGTGAAATCGCTTCTTAATATTTTTAGAATAGTGCTAGCAACATATGGTATGGGTGGCATGAGGGAACACTTTAGAAATCCCTGGTTCAATGCTTGCATGTCGATCAGAAATGAAAACCAGATAATCTATTTGACCAAGGGCACCTTTCAAGCAATCTAAAAACCACTCCCATGATAGGTTATTTTCTGATTCACCGTACTCAAAAGCAATTGGATACACATGTTCGTTCCCATCTTTTACAGTTGAAACAAACATTGTATCCCCGAATCGTCTATTCAAATGGGTACCATCAACTACAATAACTGGATGCATACGCCTCCGAAATCCTCTAAGTGAGGCACCCAATGACATAAAAAAATAGAGAAATTTACCATCTTTGTCGTACTGTAAGTCAGTGATTGTGCCAGGATTTTATTGTTCCAATACGTAACTGAAAGACGACAGTAGTTGGAAGCTTTCTTCATACGTTCCATAGATGAGTGACAACGCATAATGCAGGGCTTGATGTGCCTTACTGTACAGGATTTAGATGCCATACATTTTTTTCATGTCCGCGATTATGTCATTGAGACGCATGAGACGACCATCTTGTTGTTGCAGTCTAGGTGCAACGACTTCTCCAATTATAACTGCACTAGCTTGTCGATGGTGACGGTGAACCTCCTCCAAAGGACAAATATGTTCATTGACAAAACTTCAAACTTGGAAGTACATCCCCTTCATCTCTCCTCACCTCTCTTAATTTCTAAGAGCAGTTGTCCATTAAACAAACCATATGTAACATTGTCTTATTGGACATTTTCATCTTCCACTCGAAGTTCTGCCGCATTGCAAAATGGCCAACTAGTCTTTTCAAATTCTTTTTAGTGGGAAAAATTGACCTTAATAAATCATGCTTATAGTTTATTCTTCTACCAAGTTCCTGCTTCCACCCATACCAAACGAGTATGAATCTACTCAGGGAATAACCCATGTTGTGGCATTATTAGAATCATATGGAGTTACATTAGTGCGGACCAAAGAAGTCCCAGCCATATCTGGTGCACTGTAACTGAATCTTTGTACACGTCTTGCACGTCTTTTCTTTTGTACAGGCTCTTCCTCTTCCTCTTCCTCAGTGTTCTTTACATGATCTACCAAATCAAGATTTACCTCATTATTCACCTCATGAATCGACCCAAGATTCGGTTCAGTGTTCTGCTCCTTGTTCATGTTATTATAGATCTCAATGTATTCCTCGTTGTATTGCCCATCATTCATCTCATTTTGACAACCAAACATATTGTCGAATTGTGGTCTGACTACTTCAGCATGGTCGATATCTCCCGGTGGGACACCACACATGTTTTCCCGACCTTCGATCCACTCTTTTCTGTGAGCACTTGGTTGCTTCCGCTAAACGACAGAAATTGTTGGGTATTTTGAGGATGAGGGATATCTTCACCTATCACATCTCCTGCTTCCTTCTCAATTAGACTAACACATACTTGAGAGATCACCCTATCTTCCCCTAGCATAAGCTGAACATTATCATCGTTTTTTATAAATTTGCGACATGTAGTCCTAAGAACGATTGATATAGACTGTAGATCAATACTGTATTTGCTCTCATCATACTTCCCAATGGTTTGCATGATCGACACCACTTCATTGTAAGTCATATTCTTTGACACATACAATCCTTGGTTATCAGAACCTAAAAGCCTCTGACTTCCATCTAGTAATTGCTCCTAGCGACCATTGTAAGATATGATTATTCTCACCCGATTTATTGTCCTGTGAAAATCATCATCACAAACCATTATTAATAAAATAAAAGTTAATATAAAATTTACAATTATAAAGAATTAAACAAAATTCTTAAGTGTTAGAGACCGAGCTTTTTTTTTAAGAGATCTAGCTTTTTTTGTACATGATCGAGCTTTTTTGTGAAGGATCGAGTTTTTTTCTTTAGAACTCGAGCTTTTTTCTTAAGGATTCGAGATTTTTTAAAATGGATTCGAGCTTTTTCATCCAAGATTATTAACTTGTTTGCACCAATTTAAAAAAGCTCGGACACACAAAAAAAAAGCTCGAACCAATGTAAAAAAAGCTCGGTCAAATTAAAAAAAATACTCTGACCAATTAGAAAAAAACTCCTAAACATATCAAAAAAAACTCCTAACAAAATCTTGGACACATATACAACAGCTCGTAAACATATCAAAAAAACTAGAGATTAAATTATCATACATGTTCATACAAAGACTAGAACAACATATCATATCGAATGGATACATTGTTAAACAACAAAAATACATGAAAAAAAAAATGAAGGTCATAAATATTTGTTACCTTCTTGTGCAGAATCCGGAGAGAGAGAGGAGTTTTAGATCAATTTTTAGAAAAAAAATTTGGAGAGAGAGAGAGATGAGTTACTGCGGTGCCTTTACAAGAATAAAAAATTGATTATTTAGGGGCAATTTTGGCAGTTCACCATAATAGGTACCTTTTAAACTTAAGTTATTAAACCGGTGAAATCATTACAATATACCATATAAAATGTGATATATCTCACAATTTTCATTACTCTTGTTTATCTGATTTTTAAATAACACTATTATTTTCTATTTGTGAGAACGTTGATTTTTGGTTGGCTTATCCCTATGTCAAAACACTCATTTGCTTGTAATCTTTTTAGTTGTGTAGGTGTCGTTTGTAATACACCCAAAATAATCTGGTTCGAATTTGCAGAACATAACAAACAGAAACAAAACGTTAGGGAATCGAGACCCGTGTTGCACACGGTGTTCTTAAGACAATTTCGCCGTATATAACACCGTATATGTATAGCGATTGTCTCCCAAGATACAACGATTCAACAGTGGAAATGCAAAGCACAGCCACTATCGGTGAACTGAAATTAGGTTCGAACTTACCATGCACCGAAGAAGAAAACCGAGAAGGAGAGAAGAAAAAAAAAACTTCTAATTTCGTGAGTGCAAGAATGATTTCAATTCTAGAAGTGTAGACTAGGGTTTTTTTTTTAATGTAACCAAAGTCAAAGAGATTAATTTGGAAATTGCTTAATTACTACTTTTAAATAATAAAGGAAATTTAATTAAAGAATAATCTTCTAAAAAGATTTATTCCTGATTGATCATTGATTCTGATCACTTAGTGATGAAGTATCAGAATCCAAAATTGATCACTGATTCTGATTACTTAGTGATTAAGTAAGTATCAGAATCCAAAACGAAAATCAACTATTTTCTTAATTCAATTAATCTTCTTAATCAAAAATGGAAATTACCATTCTTCTTTATCATTCATTTAAAACGTCTGACTTAGGGAAAATAATTAATTCTTTCCTTATCAATAAATTGATTTAGGAAAAAATAAATTTAAAATAGTAGCTAAATTCGGTTGTACTCTTACGGTCCAACCGGAGCGGCATCTGTGTACGCAGGAAGTGCCCACACACATGTTGATAAGCTACTATAACACAACTACTTATATACTACATATAAGGGTTTTACACAACCAAATATTTTCCTCACACAATGGGCTCACTTTGAGACTCAATTTCTCATTCACCTATTAATCGATTTGTTTGTTTGAGTATACCATTTAGAAGCTCTCACGAAGGAGAATTCGAATATAAATTGATTTTTCATTTTCATGAAACCGATCATGCTCAAATATCACTCTCAAACCTCAAGTTTATCACAAATTTTCCAACAATCTCCCACATGAATGAAATTGACATAGGAGACACAAGAAAAGACTTTTTAGTAAGTTCAAACGGTTGATGCCTGCATAGGATAGGTAGGTGTTACCCTTTGAACCTTCCCTTGTAAAGGTATGCTTACTTTATTAGCTGATCAGTAGATGTGATATCCTTGAACTGTTCTGCCGTTTTGTGTAAAAGATCACACACCTTACACAGGTATCTTCCAAACCCGATTTGGTTCTCATTTTTATGGCTATGAACATGCGCCTGGTTTTGTGAGAGTCTCTGGAGAATATAGCCCTTCACTATTCTCTTTTAGAAGCGGCCTCACCTCTCTCTCACATAGGTGATTTCTTAATTAAGAGTAACCCGCATTACTCTGCTCGGATTTTCATAGCTAGGAATTTCAACGCATAAGAATCATTAAAAAACATAGTTTAACCTTTTCCTACTGGCATCACTGTTTGATCATAGGAATGGACTTGAGGGTAACCCCTACAGTGATCCAACTGAGTTTTACAACTTAGTTATCCCATTGAACCTAGATCTTGAGATCTCCAGTCAACTATGTTGGGTGTCTATTGTATCGACTTTTTATCTAATGGGCTTTAGTCTCATTCTTCTCGATGATGTCTCAACTAGTTCTCTGTTTAACACTTTAGTTAACGGATCCGTAATATTGTCTTTTGACCTTACATAGTCAATAGTGATAACCCAGTTGAGATTAGATGTCTAATGGTATTATGTCTTCGACGTATATGTCTGGACTTCCCATTATACATGTTGCTCTGTGCTCTTCCTATTGCCGATTGACTATCACAGTGGATGCAAATCGCTGGCACAGGCTTTGGCCATCTAAGAATATCCTCTAAGAATTGGCGTAGCCATTCAGCCTCCTCACCACATTTATCTAGAGCGATAAACTCAGATTCCATTGTGGATCTGGCAATACATTTCTGTTTGGAGGATTTTCAAGATACAGCCGCACCTTCTAGTGTGAATACATATTCACTAGTGGATTTTGAATCTTTCATATCAAATATCAGCTCGCATCAGTGTATCCTTCTAGGACTGCAGGATATCTGGCATAATGCAACCCATAATTATGAATGAATTACAAGTACTTCAGTACTCTTACTATTTCTTTCCAGTGATCAGTTCCCGGATTACTCGTATATCTACTTAATTTGCTGACTGCATAGCTATGTCTGGTCTTGTACAACTTGTTAAGTACATCTGACTTCCTATCACTCGAGAATATTCTAGTTGAGAGACGCTCTCACATTTATTCTTGGATAGGTGTAGATTTGTATCTACTGGTGATCTGGATATCCCATAATCATTTTTGTTGAATTTTTCAAGAATCATGTCAACATAGTATGACTGACTTAGAATGAATCTGTTTAATGTCTTTGAGATTTCCATTCCCAATATTACATCAGCTTGTCCCATATCTTTCTTATCAAATCTTGATTTCAACATCTCCTAGGTAGATTTGATCATTTTATCATTACTACTAACAATTAGCATGTCATCAACGTATAGACACAAAATGACATATTCATTTCCAGTGTCTTTGAGATAAACACATTTGTCACATTCGTTGATCTGAAAACCATTTGATATCATAACATTGTCAAATTTCTCATGCCATTGCTTTGGTGCTTGCTTTAGACCATATAAAGACTTCACCAACTTACAGACTTTATTTCCTTACCCTAGAGCGGAAAAACTCTCAGGTTGTTCCATATAGATCTCTTCATCTAGTTCTCCATGTAAGAAAGATGTTTTCACATCCATTTGATGTACTTCAAGATTTCGCAAAGCTGCGATTGCAAGTATTATCCTAATGAAGGTTATTCTCGTTACAGGAGAATACGTATCAAAGTAATCTAGGCTTTCTTGATGATTGTAACCTTTAATTACAAGTATGGCCTTATACTTATCAATTAATCCATCTGTTTTCATTTTCCTCTTGGAAATCCATTTGGACCCTAGCGATTTACATCCCGGAGGAAGGTCCACTAATTTCAAAGCATGGTTGTGGAGTATGGAATCAATTTCGCTCTTGATAGCCTCTTTCCACAAGAGTCATTCCGAAGAACTTACCGATTCTTCAAAGGTTCGAGGTTCACCTTCTAGCAAAAGGGTCAGAAAATCTGGACCAAAAGGTTTTTCTGTCCCAGCTCTTTTGCTACGTCTAGGTTCATCCTCAACTTCTTATTCTTGGTCCATACAACTTTCAACATATGTTCGTTTTGACCAACTTGCTTCATCATTGGATTTACATTGAAATACATCTTTAAAGAATGATGCATTTCTAGATTCCATTATAGTGTTTTTGTGTATATCTGGGATGTCAGACTTATACACCAAAAATCGATAAGCACTATTGTTATGTGCATATCCAATGAAAATACAATCAACGGTTTTCTGACCTATTTTCACCTTCTTAGGTGTAGATACGACCACTTTGGCAAGACACCTCCACATTCGTAAGAATTTGTAGGAATACTTTCTTCCTTTCCACAACTCATATGGGATCTTGTATACTTTCTTATGGGGTACCTTATTTAAAAGGTAATATAGCTTTACCCCACATGTTCTGAGACAATCCAGAACTTATCAACATTGCATTTATCATTTATTTCAAGGAATGATCTTTCTATTCAGAAACTTCATTTTGCTGATACGGTATAGTGGTTTAAAGTAAGATTCCATGTTGTGCACATAATTCACCAAATGGTTCTTCATACTCACCACCTCGGTTGATTCTTAGTGACAGCAGCCACTATAAGGTTTCACTTTGGGTCATCCCTTCGGCATGAATCTTATACAGACTCACTTGAAGCTCTTGGACTTGACTCATAACTGTCATGAAGTCCTTCATCTTGTAATCAAGAAACCGGCCTACAACAAACCTTTTGGATCCTATATCTTCAGTCTTGTATTTCTGGTCTAACGACTCCAACAGTTCATTAGCTGGTTTTCTTTTAAAGAATATACTCTATATAGCGAATCTGACAACCCGTTCAGTATGTAGTTTCATCATAAAAATCTGAATGGTTCCATGCATCAATAGCATTCCATATCTGAACATCCCGCCCTTCACCACTATTAGGTTTAAGAGCTTTTTCAGTCAGGAACCCAACTATGTTCAATGTTTTATTAACGCTTTTTAATATGTCCAACTGCAGGGGTAACTGTGGTCCCCACACGTTGAGATTGATCAAGTACTTACTGGCGGACAGAAAGGAGTTCGATTGGTTGGAAGACGATATGGGGATCATTCGGGAGAAGATGGCCATTGAAATATTTGCAAACTCCCAGCCCGTTTAGATTTATGTAGTTATTCATTTGTATACGTACCAATTAGTTTGTATATTTACAAATTCTTTTGTATATGTACCAATTGTTTTGTTTATTTACCAATTATTTTGTATATGTCCCAATTCTTTTGTATATTTACCAATTCTTTTGTATAAAAATGTTTATATTTGTATAGATACAAATCATATTTAAATACAATTGCATTTCAGTCTCAAATCAAATTTAAATACAATTGCATTTTAGTTAATGAACAAATCATACGAGTTCAAATTATCACAATGTCATCATGATAATGCCTCAAATCATTCCACAATGGAGTCTCTAGTAGGGCACGTCTGTCTGTTGTGACCAATTGTATGATAGATACTACACTTGCGTCTGTATTCCTCAAGAAAAACTGTGCTCAGACCTTCATTACTCAAAGCTGGGTTAGAACATCTCCTCGAATTATTCCCTGGTTATCGACATCGTCTACAATTTTGTGTAGTTGTTCTCTCCGAAGAAGAGACACGGTGTGAAGCCCTCGGTCGGCCTTCTTATCTCCTAGAGCTTGGATTCAAAACGACTCTCTCAGCGATGTCAGATGGCACAATCCAAGTGGAAGGATGTCTAACCGGTATAATAGGAACCGAGTAGGCATCAATAAGTGTTTGTCACTTGTAGTAGTCCGTACAGGGAGATGTGAAATCCATGTTTCGGTCCGTGTAAAAACATTGAAAACGATAGGATTCACATTTAAGTAATACTAACCGTACACAAAATTATATGATGTACCTTGCGGCAGCGAGAGCGTGAGAACATGGAAGAAGGTCCATTTGGAATTTGTTGCATGTGCTGGTCTCCCGGGCTAAGTCAATGGTCCACTGTTTGCCAGCCCGCTTCACCGAGAATATGTTCCAGTCAACTGGATTAACGGTCATAAAATTGTACTTACCTACACGTTTGAGGATCACAAGATGTGTTGCGTCGGTCAACTGATGACGCATGGATTGTGCAACTCTATACCGATTGTGAAACCAACATTGTAGCATATTCCTAATGAACTCTGCCAAAGTCAACATAGGCAGTTGCCGTGCAAATTTAAGGCATGAGTTTATGCATTCTGCAGCATTTGTTGTCATGACCCTATACCTTCTGTCGGGGCAGTGTACACGGGACCACTTCTGTTGACCGGTATCAATTACATATTCATATGCATTCGGGTGCAAGTTTCGTAACTCTTCCATGTACCGGTTATATTGCAACTTGGTGTACGCTCGGGCTTCTTTGTCCATTATTATGGTAACATCCTTTCTATGATATCGCTTCTTAACATTTTCGTAAAAGTGCCAGTAACATATGGTATGGGTGGCATAAGGGAACACTTTAGAAATCCCTGCTTAAATGCTTGCATGTCGATCAGAAATGAAAACCAAATCATCTATATGGCCGAGGGCACCTTTCAAGCAATCCAAAAACCACTCCCATGATAGGTTTTTTTTCGAGTCACCGTACCCAAAAGCAATTGGATAAACCTGTTCATTCCCATCTTGTGCAGTTGCCACAAACATTGTGCCCTCGAATCTACCCTTTAAATGGGTACCATCAACGGCAATAACTGGATGCATACACCTCTGGAATCCTCTGACTGAGGCAGCCAACGATATGAAAAAGTATAGGAATTTACCATTTTCATCGCACTTTAAGTCAGTAATCGTTCCGGGATTTTATTATTCCAACACATAACCGAATGATGGCAGCAGTTGGAAGCTTTCCTCATTCGTTCCATAGGTCAGTGACAATGCATAATCAAGAGCTTGATGTGCCTTACTGGAGATTATTTGGATGCCATACATTGTTTTCATGTCGGCGATTATGTCCTTCGGACACATTAGTCGACCATCATGTTGCTGCAATCTAGGTAAAACCACTTCTCCAATTATGACTGCACTAGCTTGTCGATGGCGGCGGTGAATCTCTTCCAACGGACAAGTGTGTTCATTGATAAAGATTCTTACTTGAAAGTATGTCGCTTCATCTCTCTTAACCGCTCTTAACTTCCATGTACAGTTGTCCATCAAACAAACCAGATGTAATGTTATATTATTCGACCTTTTCACCTTCCACTCGAAGTTGTGCCGCATTGCAAAATGCCCAGTCAATCTCTTCAAATCCTTTTTAGTAGGAAAAAATTGACCTTTACATATCATGTTGGTAGGTTCATCTTCTACCAAGTTCCTGCTTCCACCCATACCAAACGAGTATGATTCTGCTCATAGAATAACCCACATTCTGGCATTCTCAGAATCAGCTGGAGTTACATCAGGTTAGACCTCAGATGTCCCAGCTATATGTACTGCAGTGGAACTACATCTGTGTATACGTCTTGCACGTCTTTCCCTTTTGAACGGTTCTTCATCTTCCTCATTGTTCGCTACATTATATACCGGATGAAAATTTAGCTCATTAGCCACCTCATGGATTGGTAAGTTATGAGGTTCATTGTTCCGCTCATTGTTCATGTCATTATAGATCTCATTGTATTGGTGGTTGTACTGCCCAACATTCATTTCAATATGACAACCAAAATCATCGTCCAATTGAGCTCCAACTATATCACCATGGTCGGCTAATTCCGGTGGGACACCACATAGGTTTTCCCTACCGTCAATCCCACTTCTTTCTGTGAACAACTGGTTGCTTCCGCCTGAAGATTGAAAATGTTAGGTGTTATCATGAGGAGGGATTTCTTCACCTATGACACCTCCAGCAGCCCTCTCAATTAAACTGACACATACTTGAGGGATAACCATATCTTCCCCTAGCATAAACAAAACATCGTCGTCATTTCTTATAAATATGAGACATGTTGTCCCGGGAACGATTGATATAGATTGTAGATCAGTAATGTATTTGTTCACATCGTACTTCACAACGGTTTGTACGATCGACACTAGCTCTTTTAAGTCATATTTCTGGACACATACATTCCTTGGTTATAGGAACCAAGAAACCTCTGACTTCCATCGGGTAATTGCTCTCATGGACCGTTGTAAGATATTACTAATCTAACCCGATCCATTGTCCTGTGAAAATCATCATCACAAACAATTATTAACAAATAAAAAAAATTACTTTTACAAGTAATAAGAATTACAAAAATTTCTCAACTGTAACGGATCGACAACATATTTTTCGGAATCGAGCTTTTTTTGTAATGGATCGACAACATTTGCAAAAGGATCGAACTTTTTGGAAAGGGATCGAGAACATTTTCTATGTGATCAAGCTTTTTTCAAATGGATCGAGTACTTTTTATAAGGGATCGAGAACTTTTTCAAGAGTTCGAGAATAATTTACAACGGATTCGAGAATTTTAATTGAGAACTTTTGTCAAATTATCAAGAACTTTTATCAAGGGATCAAGAACTTTTAACAAGGCAACGAAAACTTTTTCTAAGGGATCGAGAACATTTCTAACGGTTCAAGAACTTTTTTAAGGGATCGAGAATATTTGTTAAATGATCGAGAACTTTTATCAAGGGATCAAGAACATTTTCTAAGGGACCGAGAACTTTTTCTAAGAGACCGAGAACTTTTTCTAAGGGATCGAGAATGTTTTTAAGGGATCGAGAATGTTTTTAAGGGATCGAGATTATTTGTCAAATTATCGAGAACTTTTGTCCAGGGATCGAGAATTTTTCATCAGGGATCGAGCATTTTTTTCAAATAATCGAGCTTTTTTCAAACTAAACAAAAGCTCGTTCTAATACAAAATAAGTTTGATTCATCTTTAAACATTCTTGGTGACACAAGAAAAAAGCACGAATGTTTTCCATTTTCATACATTCTAGTGCAGAATCTAAAATGGATATATTGTTATCGATGAATGGATACATTGTTAACCCACATAGAAATGAATGCAAAATATCTGAAATACATAAAAGAAATTTAAGTGAAGATCATAAATATTTGTTACCTTCAACTGCAGAATCTGGAGAGAGACAACTTTTTAAGAGACAGAGTCAAGTTTTTTGGGGGAGATACCAAAGAGTTCAGAAAGTTGCTTTTTAAAAATTAAAGTTTAGGGGCAAGTTGGGTAGTTCACTATAATATGTGTCTTTTAAACTTAAGTTATTAAATGGGTGACATCATCACAACACACCTTAAAAATTGTGACATATCTCACCATTTCCACTTAAATATAATATGTATATTTATAAAACAGTGCTGCGACTTGGTAAGATTATATAATAATATAACCAATTTATTCCAATTGATATCTAACACATATCAAACAATGATACTGTTTTTTGATTGACCAAAATTTTGTATTATTTAGTTCCACATATTGAGCAGTACAACATACTAATATATCAATAGATATAATTGTATGTTAATATAAATCAACAATATATATAGCACATACATATTAATCAATAAAATGATTTGAAAACCAGTGTCAATACTTGAGATTAAGTGAACTTATTATATATATATATACTCATATATATATAAACTGGTTTGTACCTGATTATATAAATATATAATCCTTTTAACGGTTGTTTCAGATATAGACTACAATTCTATATCTCTAAAATATCATGTATTTACACACTCGTGTGTACAACCGATATACTATTAGAATCACACAAATATCATATATATTATATGACAGTATCGATATCGATAAGTTGATATCAAACCAGTGAATCAATAATTGATTCTAGATTTCACAATTAAAATCACAATCAGTGTCTGGTATTACAGACTCGATTACCCAGTTGAAATCGCAATTAATTTCCAAATCAGTGTCTGTTAATAGACCCGATTTTCCAAAAATTAAATTAGGTTATTATGTAAAATCAGTGTCTAGAATTAGACCCGATTTCCCTCGTTTTTTTTCTTTTGAAATCAGTGTCTGGAAGCAAACCCAATTTCCACAAATCTTTTTAGTTCTAACTTTGTCACGATCTAAACAAGAAACCAAAACCAAAAAGTTCTTTTTGTAGAAAAAGTTTTTAGAAAAAGATGGATTAAAGAACGATAATTGTCTTAAGATTGTTGTTTGTAATACGCCAAAAACAATTTGGTTCGAATCTGCAGAACATAACAAACAGAAATAAAACGTTAGGGAATCGAGACCCGTGTTTGACACAGTGTCCTTAAGACAATTTCACCGTATATAACACTGTATGTGTATAGCGATTGTCTCCCAAGATACAACGATTCAACAGTGGAAATGCGAAGCACAACCACTATCGGTGAACTCAAATTAGGTTCGGACTTACCATGCACCGAAGAAGAAAACCGAGAAGGAGAGAAGAAAAAAAAAAGCTTCTAATTTCGTGAGTGCAAGAATGATTTCAATTCTAGAAGTGTAGACTAGGTTTTTTTTTAATGTAACAGAAGTCAAAGAGATCAATTTGAAAATTGCTTAATTACTACATTTTAAATGATAAAGGAAATTTAATTAAAGAATAATCTTCTAAAAAGATTTATTCCTGATTGATCATTGATTCTGATCACTTAGTGATCAAGTAAGTATCAAAATCCAAAATTGATCACTGATTCTGATTACTTAGTGATCAAGTAAGTATCAGAATCCAAAACGAAAATCAACTATTTCCTTAATTCAATTAATTTCCTTAATCAAAAATGGAAATTACCATTCTTCATTATCATTCATTTAAAACGTTTGATTTAGGGAAAATAATTAATTCTTTCCTTATCAATAAATCGATTTAGGAAAAATTAAATTTAAAATAGTAGCAAAATTCAGTTGTACTCTTACGGTCCAACCTGAGCAGCATTCGTGTACGCGGGACGCTCCCACACACATCTTGATAAGCTACTATTACACAACTACTTATATACTATATATAAGGGTTTTACTCAACTAATGTGAGATGCATATTTTTCCTACACAATGGGTTCACTTTGAGACTCAATTTCTCATTCATCCATTAATCGATTTGTGAGTTTGAGTATACCATTTCGAAGCTCTCGTGAAAGAGAATTCGAAAAAAAAATTGATTTTTCATTTTCATAAAACTGATCATACTCAAATATCACTCTCAAACCTCAAGTTTATCACAAAATTTCCAACAGTAGGTTATCCATTGTGGGATCGAGTTTTAATGTTCAAGCATCATTGGCATCTTCAAAGAGATCGTGAGTATCGGTAAGCTTCTAACTTGACTTGATTTGTACTATATATATATGTATAAATTGCCTGGTATAATTATAAAATTGAATTCAATGAAAATGTGGTAAAGATCATACACATTTCATGGTTATCAGGAGCACGTGAACATATAATGGCACGTTGCATAATAACATATATATATATATATATATAGTTTTGTTGTAAATTAATGAGTAAATAACAAATTAAGAAGAGAAACTGAGATAGATTATATAACAAATATCAAACAAAGAAAACAGAGACGAGAGATTTAGAGAGACGCGAGACAGAGAACTTGTGTATTTGATATTAATATCATTCAGCTGATTAACCATTCTAATGAAAAACATAAGACTTATTTATAGGCATTTTTACAAGAGTAATCGAGTGGAAGAGATATTGATGATGATAAAACCAGGTGGATAGATCAACTTGACAAAGTTAAATAAAGTCAAGCGGTGGATAGGCAGTGGATTTTATCAAGCGGTGAAAGCCACATATGTTTACAACAAGTTGCCATATTTCCTTAAGTCCATTACATTATTGGAAAGATTAAATTTATTTATTCCTAATAAGTTTATTGTTTTGTCCATAAAAATACCATCGAATGAGTTTTATCACTTAAAATTAAAAACGGACAGAAAAAAAAAGAAAGAGAAAGTAGAACTAGAGATAGAGAGAGTAAAAATTACATGTTAAAGAAAAATTTCGAAGAGAGAAAAAGTTGCAAGTTGAAGAGAAATTGGGAGGGAGAAGAGAAAGCTGGAAGTTAGTGAGTGAAATTACTAAGATATTAGAAGAGAAAGAAATTCATTAGTGATCGAAAACGAAACTTGATCGATTTCGATTTCCAACAATTTTACATTTCAGCGTATAAACATGTTGAATTCTGACATGTAAGCATTTTAGTATTTTGGCATGTGAGCATGTCGAAATTTCAACGTATAAGCATTGTGGTATTTTAACGTGTAATCATGAAGAAACGTTAGCATGTAAGCATAAAGATTTCAGCATGATGATATACGCTTTTAAAAACTTTTTCGAGGGCAACTGATGTCAAAATGAATAAAAGAAGAGTGAGAATGAAGAACGAAGTATTAAAGAGAATAGACAAAAATGTGAAGGAATAAGAGATACCATAGAAAAATGTAAGGGAGAATACAGAAAAACCTAATGCAGCATGGGCAGACCCAGGGCTGACCCTCTTGTATTGTAGGAGGGGCGGCTGCCCCGGGCCCCTTTTGTATATGGCTCATATAAACATATATCAGTATTAGTTCAGGGTCCATTTTTTTTTATATATATATAAGATTATAAGGATACATATATTTATTATGAGTATTAATCAAAAGGTCCATATTAAAAAGTTAAAATAAACAGAAGAAAATTGGACCATGACAAAAAATGCACAAATGAAATATTTGATTATGTTTTTTTTTTAAATTATTTCAAACATATCAATACCTAAAAGTCCATTTTTTTTGTCTGTATTTCCAGCCACCAACGTCTCTCTTAACTCTTTCAGCTCTCATTCTCTCAACGATCAACACTCTAGTCAAAGCTCATCTTAGATTTTCACCCTGATCACTCTTGAATGAGCATCCGTAATAGTATGGAGCCGTGTGAGTAGTACGTTGATAATAAAGTTCGTTCCATAAGAATTGATGAATTGATTACCACAATTAATTGATTTACTACTATTTAGACAAACAAATATTTGATAGCAAAATTATACTACTAACACCAATTATATTAAACTACTACTATAATGTAATTAATGAAACTTAAATAAACAAGTAGACAAGGCAAAGTTAGACACAAGCAAGTAGTTGTATTTCTATTAGGAAACTAGGTTAAGACCTTGAATCCACCTAACCAATTCTCACCAACTTATAGACACACCATTAAAGATAAATTATGTAAGTGTGTATGTAGACTCGTGAACCATGTATTAGTCTTTGCTCTCTCTCGAAAAATAGAAACAACATTTATATGCACCAATAACCTATGTCTCGATGGTCATCCGAAATACACACAAGTTCATTAAGCTTAATGGTTCAATAAGTGAGTCCTAGAGACTAGCCTCGAGTATTTCTACCTTACTAGACCTCTATCATGCATTTCATTGAGCACGTTGTGTGCTTCTCCTCTCGGTCCATCACACAACAACCAAATAAACACTAAATGCTGGCTAAATACTCAATTTTAATTCAAGCATGAAGCACATATACATAACACAAGCAATAGGGATAAAGGTGGTCTTCATTGATGATTCATGGAAAAAGTTTCATCTTGGCCTTAGCCAAGATGGATTTAGTTCATGTTACAAGGCACGACTACAAAAGATGTGATTTTCATATAAGCCATAATCAAATACAAGTGCTAAATGAAAGAGAGAAAGGTTAAGAATAAACTAAGTGTAGATCCCCTCTCTCTTGGTTTGTTGAATGTGTTTGACTTGCTCATTCTCTTGATGCTCCCATTTACGCTCCAAGGTTGGGTTTTTATGGTGGGAAAGTTAGGTATTTTGATGTTTGGTAGGGTGGATTTGAAGTTTGGATGATGGATTGGAGGTTTTATGTAGTTATTGAGTGGTTTTGAGAGATGAGTATGTGTTCTTGGAGTTTTTAGGTTAAAGGGTCGTGCAAGAGGTCCCCAAGAATGAGATGAAGTGAGGTATATATAGGGTGTGGGAATTAGGGCACGAAAACCTAGAAATTCTACTGATGTGGCTACTTTGCACGGTACGTGCGCAATACATTTTAACGCGCGAACTGCGTAACACTTCTAGAGCAAATGCGCTATTCGTGCGCACTCCAGTTTAACACGCGAACTGCGTAACACTTCCGGAACAAATGCGCTATATGTGAGCACTCCAATTTAACGCACGAACTATACAACATTTTTGGAACAAATGCGCTATACGTGCGCACTCCTGTTTAACGCACGAACTACACAAAATTGTCTTCTTTCTTCACCGGTTTCTATTCAGCCCTGATTTCTTTCAATTTCGCACAAACACCCTTGGACATCTATTATGACCTGCATAAACTCATTTAACCATTAAATACATTGGTTTTACCCAGAAAGCAAAAGCAAATGTAGAAATGGGAGTTATCACGCCCCGGGCCTCAAAATAGTCAGGGCTGGCCCTGAGCAGACGATCATTGGGGTAGGAGAGAATTTTAAGAAATTTTACATTTTGGTTCTATAAATTTTAGATTTTTATCATTTGGTCTTCAACTCTAGATTTTCGGTTCCGGCTCTATATTGGAAGGAGGGGAAAAACTGGAAATGATATCAAATAACACTCTTTTTAGGTTGAATTTTGAGATTATCACGATATTAATAAGTTAAGTTTAAATGACATTAAAAGACTAAAATACCCTCATCTCCTTCTTTTATTACATTTGTGCCATTGTTAGGTTTTTCTTTTTCTTTCCAAAATCCTCTATTGATGGAGGAAGACCTCCATTGGAGGTCGATATCGATCTCCAATGGAGGTTTCAATGAATAAGATGATAAAAAAAAATTAAAAAATCATTTTTTCCCCATAAAGTCTCGAAAATTGTAAAAAGTCTCGGAAAAATCTCAAAAACTATAAAAAGAGTTTCGGAAAAGTCTCAGAATCTACCAAAAAGTCGTGAAAACTACTAAAAAGTCTCGGAAACTACTAGAAAAGTCTTGAAATTTAGAAAATAAGTCGTGGAAACGTAAAAAATACGAGACTTATTTTTGTGAGTGTGTTTTAAAGGTATTTTTATCAGATTCACACTTTATATACTATTTAAACTTAAATTATTAAAACAACGATACTCTTAAAATTACATCTTGAAAATGTGTCATTTAATTTTTGAACTCAGGTAAAAATTGTAGAAAGAGCATTTTTTTTTTTTGGTTTTAAGAGAGAAAAACTCAACGTAGATTCAACCAAAGAAAAAATAGACCAGACAAAACTCAAAAGAGAAAAAAAAAAGTAAGTAAACAAAAATAATTTAGGGATAATTACCCTGGTGATCATCAACTCTTGCCATCATTATCAAAATCGCCATCAGATGGGAAATTGGTTTCAAAATGGTCATTTTTGGTAAACAATGTTACACTAATGGCCATTCCATCCAATAAGTGGCATTTTAATAAATAAGGGGATATCATTAATTTATTTTAGATATTTTTTGGAAATCAATTTTTTCTTTTGATTTTTGAAACAAATAATTATATTTAATGAGTGTATATACGTATAGCATATCCCAACTATATATATATGTTTCTTTTTTGAGAAAGTTAAGGTTATAAAATTTAAAAATTCTAAAAAATATATTTGAGGTAAGTTGAAAATAAATAAATAAATATATATATATATATATATATATATATATATATATATATATATATATATTCATTTTTGAGAAGATTAAGGCTATAGATTCGAAAAATTCTAAAAAATATATTTGAGATAAGTTGAAACGATATATATATATATTCATTTTTTAGAAGATTAAAATTCTAAAAAATATATTTGAGATAAGTTGAAAAGATATATATATATTTGGGATATGCTATACGTATATACACATTAAATATAATTATTTGTTTCAAAAATCAAAAGAAAAAATTGATTTCCAAAAAGTATATAAAATAATTTAATGATATCCCTTTATTTATCAAAATACCACTTCTTTGATGGAATTGGATGTAATGGTCATTAGTGTAACACTGTTTATAAAAAATGACCATTTTGTAACCAATTCTCCATTCGGTAACTATTTTGATAGTTGTGGTAAAAGTTGATGACCACTAGGGTAATTATCCCAATAATTTATTGGGATATTTCTCCACAATTATAGTGGTAAAAGTTGACAAGTATAGTTAATTGCTGAGGCCGGTCAAAAATGAATATTCCTATCAGTTTAGAGCTAAAGTTGAGAATTGATAGTTTGAAAATTTTGATCTTTGGCTATGTTTATCTTCATTCTTCTGATCTAATACTAAATACATCCGATGATATATTTAATAAATGGTTTTTTTTTATTCTACTTTTATTATTTTTAAATATCGAATATTACAAATTGGAATAAAAATCGGTTCGACAGAACGTGATAAACATGAATCCACGTGGATTGGACTCATGCTGCGAGAGTCTCACAACTATGAAGTCATGAACCATGCATGCAAAGTTTGGAAGAAAAAAAAAACATAAAATAAAGAAAAAACAGTTGTTTTCAGATTCCATGTTCCAAACAATGTCAGAAGAGTGAGGTGGATTTGAGAGCTAAAAACAGAAGGTTTTGGATGAGAAAAAATCGCTAGTAAAAGCATTAAACATAGTCAATTCAATGGCCAAGAAAATTGGAGTGTGTTTCTCATGCAACCACAACCACACAACTGCGAAAAAAAAACACAAGGCCATCACTACATTCTCCAATCTTTGATCCATTCACTTCACTTGTCTCTGCCATGGCCGTTCCAGCAGCTCTAGTGATCATTCCTGTTGGCTTCCTTTTCATTCTCTCTGGTCTCATTGTCAATCTCATCCAGGTAATTCCACCACAACAACCCATTTCTTAGATTTTGTTGTTTGTTTTTAGCTTTCTTGGAAAATCAATTTGGGTGTGTTGTAAGTAGTAATTCCAAAACATACCTGGCTGCTATCTAGAAATCAGAAAAGAATTCGACTGTTTAAAAATTCTGTATATTTTGCCTGTGGAATTAATTTCATGAACGGAATACTTTGACTTTTAAATAGTCAAACCGAAGCACTAGGGTCAACTGGACACACGGTTCAATCAGAGCGGCATTTGTATCCGTAGGTCGCGCCCTTCGAAGATTCGGGGTCCATGATTTGCACCCAATGCGCGTGCGAGAGAGCCTTTATGCCACACATTATTGATAGCTCATATCACACATTCACTTATATACTACATATAAATGATTTCCCTAAGCAATGTGGGATTCACTTTAATCCCTACACAATGAGTTCATTTTGAGACTCAATTTCTCATTCACTCATTAACCATTTTGTGAATTTGAGTATACCATTTTGAAGTTCTCACTTAGAAGAATTCGAATCCACTTTAATCTTCCATCTATATGGAATTTATCATACTCAATTTATCAAATTAAGCGTTTATCACAAAATTTTCCAACAGCTCTAGTGATCATTCCTGTTGGCTTCCTTTTCATTCTCTCTAGTCTCATTGTCAATCTCATCCAGGTAATTCCACCACAACGACCCATTTCTTAGATTTTGTTGTCTGTTTTTAGCTTTCTTGGAAAAATCAATTTGGGTGTGTGTGTCTCAAAGTTGGCAACTTTTCCTCTGTTTTGCATCAGATCGTTCCATTAATAATTGAATGGCTCCTACGTTTGGATTTGAGATTCTGATTATGGGTTTTTAATTTGTGTTTCCAATTTCGTATCTAAGAGTATGTTGAAGTTTAATTAGATTTTTCTTTTGTTTTAAAAGAAATCTAGTTTTTAATAATGTTTTAAGATTTGAAAAAGCATATTAAATATATAATGCACAATTTGACTACCTATAGTTATTCCTTGATCTGATTAGATGTATGCTTCCATGTTGTTTGATTTAATTTTAGTGCCTTTTAGTTAGAATATTGAATTTCAGCTGAATCCAATTATAAATTCTCTTGCGTATTTACTTGTAGGCATTCTTCTTCATCCTTATTCGTCCCGTATCTAAGAATTTGTATAGAAGAGTCAACAAGGTCATTGCAGAATTGCTGTGGTTGGAGCTTGTATGGCTCTTCGATTGGTGGGCGGGCGTTAAGGTGTTTGAATTATTTCTCTCAAATCCTTTACATAAATTTGCTTGTTCATATGTCCATGTTTCAGTTTTGTTTCCTTGAGTTCGAGAAATCGTTGATGACCCTTGTTCAATATTGAAATCTATGAAGTTAAAATTCTGTTTTATAGTATCATAATGATCCTCAAGTTTAATTACTTACAACAAATTAACATTACATATGTGGAGAGAAATACCAACTTTAAAGTTTAAACATCAAAATCTTGGCCTGCCTAAGCATGTATGCTAAATCATAAGAACAATAAAAATATATGTAAAAGATTTTATAAATCAAACACTTATTTAAATAAAATATTTAATTTTGAGATTAAATAAGGAATATAAATGATTTTAACTTGATTTCATAATGATAATAATGGTATTTTAAAACATGTATTAAATGCTGAAATAGATTGTTCCATAATCACTTTTAAAAAGTAACCCCTCATCTACTTCTCAAAATCAATATCAAAACTGATTAGATTATAAATTAATCACTTTTAAAAATTTTACCGAACATAATTTTATATCAAAATTATAAAATAATCTGATTTTAACTTTTTAAAAACAATACCAAACGGACCCTAAATCTAGTAAAGTTTGGAATTTCTTAAAAACAGACGAATTGAAATTCTCAAACTTGGTCAATCTTGTAATATTTTGAATTATTGATGCTCATTGTTTTGATGTTACACAAAATCCTATACCCTAGCAAAATCCCTGTGACTTTGAGTGCGTGTGAGTTACCGTGCAATGAGGTGTAACACGTTAGTGCTTTTGGGCAGGTTCAGGTGTACACGGATGCAGAAACTTTTGAATTAATGGGTAACGCAACAAGTATTCAATTATAAGCAGAAATTTAGGCATAAATCTTGCAAAAATATGGAATTTCAGATATTGACAATTGTCTTTTCTAGAACATTTCAGGTAAAGAACATGCTCTTTTTATATGCAATCACAGGAGCGACGTTGACTGGCTCGTTGGATGGGTCTTAGCTCAGGTTGCTTATCTTTCTGAACTATATTGCGGAGCTGAAACTTGTCTACTGTTGTGTTTGTGAAGATTTTGACAAGAACTAGGCGTTTGATAGAAGTATCAAACTGTTATTCATAACCGACTACAAGAAACTATTATATACTACTTCATACATCCAGAATCTTCTATAACAAAATAACTCCCTCAGCCAAATTAGTTACAAAACTACGATCGTATGCGATACTTTTTCGGGTCAGTCCCGTTTAAAAAGAGAAGTTACAAACCTATAAGCTAAAGTTGACTAAATACAGCTACAGATGCCAGCTCACTGTTCACCACTTTAGCTGATCTTTGGACCTTGACACCTTCGTAATAAATGGCTGAGATTGATGCACTACAATAGCTAACAGTGTACTGCTGTGCAGTCTAGTAGCACCTTGTTACTTGCTGACTTTGGCTTGACCATTGCCTTTTTCATTTGAGCACTCTTTCTCAATTGAGCTTGTTGTGCTTACATCTGGTTCACTAACAAGTTTCATGAGAGAATATTTTGTGTGAACAAGGGCATGTTTTGGTGATATTTCCCCAAACTGTTATAGCCTAATTTTTATTTGTTTATATATAACCTGCTTCTATTCATGAATAGGAATCCAAGTTTTTCTTTTTATATATATATATATCCGTCAAATGGGTCGAAACTTATTATTTTAACTGTTATGAGTACAAGATTCAAGAATAGTGGATACTCACAAATGTACTGTATTGTCCTGAGAGTTGTGCTTGTCATTTTATTTGAAATAAGTGAAATTGTATGCTATTGATAATCTGTATTTTTCAACAGCATGCTTGGTCTCTCTCTGACTGAGTATTAATCTATTAACAGCGCAAAGATTGCCTCGGTAGTGCGCTAGCTGTCATGAAGAAAGAAGCAAAGTGCCTCCCGGTTAGTATAAAGCTGTATTTTCATACATCTTCTTTTTCCATGTAACGTTTATTTTTCCTCTTTGTGCTGCTGATAGATTTTTTGGTCTGTCAGCTTTGCTAGCCCGATTTATCCATATTAATATCATCTTCATAGATGCCATTATCGTAGTCAAAATCAGTTGATCAATAATGAATCACTTGTGGAATTCTTTAAAATAGAAAGACCCTCTGATTGCTTGGTTAAACTTATTATTCATTCTTCAAGTCAAATGTTGAAATTTAGTTGTTAATACTTACGTAATTGTCTCTCTTTATTGTGTCCATAAAGTCGTATGTTTAATAATTTTGGGATAAAACTAACAGCCAAAACATGTAAAGGTTTTTATACGAGAATTGAATACAGAAATGCAGATTGATGACAAATATAACAATCAGAACAAATTCAATTTGTTTGATCATTCTTCCCAATGATAGCCCATTATTTGTTCCCATATTCTTTTCTCGACAGGATAAACCATCTATATTTTTTCCTTCATGTTTTCTCAAATTCCTTCAATTTTTTATCTCAATCGTTTTCGCAGATCATTGGTTGGTCCATGTGGTTTTCTGATTATGTCTTTCTGGAAAGAAACTGGGCTAAGGATGAAAACAGATTGAAGGTATCGCTAAATACAATCTGATAATGTGTATGTAGTATGCGTTACCTTTGTTTTGCTATATATGTCTTATGGTGTGCTGTGTTGCAGGCAGGCTTTAAGTGGCTGGAGGATTTTCCTAGACCTTTCTGGTTGGCTCTTTTTGTAGAGGGAACTCGCTTTACACAGGAAAAACTTGCAGTGGCTCAAGAATTTGCTGCTTCAAAAGGGTTGCCAATCCCTAGAAATGTTCTTATTCCTCGCACTAAGGTGATCTTAACTTGAATTTTTCGACATGATATTTTATTTCTTAACTTTCAAGGTTGCATAGGCTGGACCGTATCTGATCATGGCCTAATAGCTTTTGTTATGTTTAGTTGTACTGTGGAATTTCCAGACTAACATTTTGAGTTTTGCGAAGGAAAGATGCAGTATCTAATTTTAATCCTGATTTTGAGTTGTTTACAGGGCTTTGTTTCGGCTGTAAGTCATATGCGCACATTTGTTCCGGCAATATATGATTGTACAGTCGCTGTGGCCAAAGGTCAACCTCCTCCTACATTGCTGAGAATATTTAGAGGGCAATCTTCTGTGGTAGGCTAACAAAATCCCATTGAATCATATTTACAACATTAGATTTTAGGACATTTTCCCATATGCTTGTAAATTTACTTCACGTTTTTTCATCATTACTATTTTATCATTGCAAGTATCACAAAGATTAAGGTACATCATACTTTCTTATCTGTTTTTTCATTGCTTGTGTTTATGATTATATAATTTCCAGTTCTCTTCTGAATATAAGACTCACTTTAGACTGAACAAGGATTACAGAAAACCTGCGTGAGTGGATTATTTCTCTTTGAAGCAGTGCTAGAAAAAAAATGGGACATGGTTCTTCTGGGTTTTATGAACCTAGTTATCAATATGCTGATGGATGCAATTCTGTAACAGAGATGGCAGTCACGGATTTATATAATCAAGAATTCACTGGAGAAAGGGGACAAAAAAGAAAATCAAAAGGAAAGGATTAATAAACTGAGGTTAACTATAACACGAGAGACTCGAATCTAGGATTTCCGAAACAAAAAGACTATAATATTATGTTAGTAACCATCGTTCCTAAGAGTATAGTTGGTGCATATGATGGGATAAGGTAAGACTGATTTTTGTCCTATCTCTCATATTTGTTGCTTGCATGGGATTAGATTATTTAATCTCATGTAAGCAACTTATCCCACCATTTTTTTTATATATATATTTTAATTATTTTTGTGATTAATATATATATATATATATATTATAATTAATAAAAAAAAATATTTTCAACATTTTAAAAACAATAATTTTCAATTCTAACAAATAAAAAAAATATTATTTTATTTAAAATTGGTTTTAAATATTTAAATTATTTTTAAATATATTTTTTCAAAATTTAATTTAAATAATTATTTTAACCGGTCCAATTATGCACAACCATTTTATCTAGCCATCCAGGTGAGAACGTGAGGTGGGGCTATTTAGTCCATATTTTATTAAAAAAAATAATTAATTTAGTATAAAATTTTATATTTATTTAATACAACTTATTATAATATTTTAAAATATTTTAAAATATTAAATACTATTTAAAAAATGTTATTTTCTTTAATATTAATTTTAAATATTTAAATTTATTTTTTTTATAAAATAAAAAATTTCATATTTAAAAATAATTTAATTTAATTTCATATTAATCAATAATTAAAGTGAATGACCTTACCGGAATAAAATACTTATTTTTATTCCTATGCAATGATTCGTCAAACGAGATTCATACAAAATAGGTTGATTGGGAGAGGGGAACATAATTGCGTATATGGGATCTAATGACTCTAAGCCCACTCGTGTATGGTTCCAAAAATGATTCTAGAATACGATTGATTTTAATATACGAATAGTTTGAATCTAAGATATAAAGATATGAAAGAAAGACATGTATATGTGATATTAGATATTGTTGGTTATATATCAAGTAAAGATATATCTAATCCGTCCTACAATTGGGAACTTAGATAGAGATTCCAATAGAAATTCTTTGTTTCGTATTAAATATATGATAAAATTATATTTTTATACAATCTCATACCGTGCCAAACACGAGATAGGACTATTTTAATTCAATCTCATAAAGTGCCAAACATTTTGCATCACTAATTTTTGTACGATCCCAAAAAACTAATCATATCATATCTCTGATACCAAATAAGCCCTAAGAATTTAAGCCGTTAGGAAATGATCCAACAAAAATATCTAAGTAGACTAACATTTTAATAATTAAAAAAAAAAAAAAAAAAATCCTAGACTCTTGGACATTTTGTCGCTTGAAGTAGGTAGCACCCAGGAGTTTTTAAAACGTGAGATACAATATTTCAATTGCATAGATGCCTCCTTGGCATTTGGAGGTTTGAAAGGGATACTTCGTTAAGATATTTTGCTCTCAAATCTCAACAAGTAGCTTGTTTGGACAAGAAAGCCATTTAGATGCAAACTTCTTTCATCTTCGTTAGATGTCACTGAAAATTAGCTATATGGCATTCTGATAGTACTGCTCATCATTAGGTAAAAGTGCAAATCAAGCGACATCCAATGCAGGAACTTCCAGAAACGGCTGATGGCATTTCACAGTGGTGTAAAGATGTATTTGTGACCAAGGTATGAAACATATATAGCTCTAAAATTATTTTCAATGGTGCAGAAGTTTCTGTGTCACCAAAGATATCAACCATTCTATTATTTGGGTTAGAGCAAAGGGGCAGGAATGATTCGTTGCAGTAGTTGGTAGAGATTAATTTCCATTCTAAACAATGGTTGAAACTCAAGTACCTATACTTCTCTGTCTTCTTCACAGGATGCCTTATTGGAGAAATATCTTGTTAAGGACACATTCAGTGACCAACAATTACAAGACATCGGTCGACCTAAAAAGTCTTTTCTTGTAAGATATCATTCATATGATTTGAATGAAATCAACTAAAAATAGACTTATTTTATAATCTCATTTTTCTTGTTGGAACAGGTTGTTATTTCTTGGTCAAGCTTGCTCATCTTCTTACTTGTCAAGCTTTTTCAATGGTCTTCATACCTTTGTTCTTGGGAAGTATTTGCATTTTCTGCAACTTTCTTGGTTCTGGTTACTCTTGTAATGCAACTACTCATACACTCTTCCGAGTCAGAACATTCGACTCCCCCGAAATCAATTCCGAAAGACCCAATGAAGGAGACACTTATGCAGAAATGAGTTTGAAGCACAGAAATATATCTCATGAGATTATGCAAAATTCATTTAAGCTTATCTATATACACTTCCCTGTAAGGCCTAAAAATATGCAATATATGAAGCGTTGCTTGTATGATAGCTAGCCACTTCATAGAAGTTAAAATAGCTTTCAGGTTGTGCCAATATTACACACGATTTGCTTCTTATTTTGGTACCAAAACACACTTCTACATGTAGATTTCCCGTTCTTTTTCCTTTTTTATCCATTCATTTAATTATTCATCAACTGCTGTACAATTTCTTAATGTCATATATCGTTGAGCAGTTAGAAGATTAATCACTCTGTTGTATATATATATATATATTCAAAGTGTCCCTTCTTTGCCAGCAGCCCAGCAATGACTTTCTGAGACTCGTGTCAATTTCTGGTTTCTTAAATAGAACAAATTGCTGCAAACTTGTCTGAGGTTTGCCCTTTTTTTCTTTGAAACAACTTTATCATTACTTTACACTCACTCACCTCCTCTGCCGTTAATCAAATTTGGTCTCTGCCATTAATCAAATTTGGTCAAACCGAACTGTTGACCAAGTTTAACAGTTAAAAATGCCACAATGCTCTTGAAAATTCTTAATTTTTTTTTTTTTTTTTAAAACAAACCGATTTCCATTTTTTTTTAAGTAATTAAAAAGTATTTAGGAGATTTAAAGTAATAACATCCACTCTCTAGATACTATGTCAAAAAAAAAAAAAATACTTTACACATCCAAGATTTTTTTTTTTAAAAAGAAATAAATAAATAAAAGTCAGATCGATCTGTATTACGAGATCCAGATCGATGAAGCTCACCATCTCATCGAAGATGGAAATGAGATGTCTGCTCAAAGCTCACGAGCAAGCTCCATCTCTGATGGCTCTCTTGTGCGAGCTCCATAGCTTAGCACTCCATCTCGTCATAGCTGGAGCTTGCGTGCTCCAATTGACTCTTTTCTTTTGTTTTTTCTTTATTTCTTTTTCCTTTCTTTTTTGATCGGATCTGCTAACTTTTATTTGGTTTCTGGATTGTGTTTTGGAATACAGTTTGTGTTTGGGATTAAAAAAATCTGAAGAATCTAGGTTTGTAAAGTTGAGATAATATATGATGAAGAGTTGATGTTGATTTTGACGAAGAATCAAAAGATTTTTTTTTTTGCGATATTGATGTTAGGTGTTGGAGTGGAGAATTGATGAAGATGGGTTTGTGAATTGATGATCTGGGTTTGTGAAGAATGAAGATTGATAGTCTGGATCTTCATCGATGTTCATCTTTTTCTTTTTAAATTTTCATTTTTTAAATTTCTTTTACCATTTATCTATTTAAAACAAAATTCTTTATTTATTTGCAAAAAAATTCAATAAATATATCTCTACCTTCCATCTATGAGATGGACGGTGGAGATTTTAAAAAGATTTAATTTTTTTTTTTAAAATGATAAATAAACAAAAATACGATTAGTTTTGATAGTTAAATTTGATCAAGTTTGATTAACGACAGAAAATATGAGTGTCAATTAAAAATAAAGTTGTTTCTATCTATAAAATGAAAAACCTCAAAAGAGTTTGGAGTAATTTGTTCTCTTAAATAATAATAAAAAGCTTTTCACCGATGTGTAATAAGCCGCCTACGATTTCTCCATTATATATGATTCCTATTTTATATATATTGTGAATCTCTTATAAGGGATTTCTTATTTTACCACCGTAAAATCATATCGATTTGAATAAATTTTAATCTGAATTTTTGTATGGATGGTAAGTTTATTGAAATCTATACATAAGTAAAATTTAACAATTTTGTAAATACTAAAATGTCGTGAAAGTTGTTTTCCCTATCGCTTCTCTCCACTTACTTGTGACCTCATCTCTCATCATCATGCTACTTTATCAACATATATATATATATATATATATATATATGTATGGCTTTTGTTGTAAATTTTGCATTACACTTGAATATCAGATATTATTTTCTCTCTCTCGTGTGTCTCTCTTCTCTGTGCTTTCTTTCATTTCTCTGGTCTCTCTCTCATCTTAGTTCATCTTTTTTCGATTGTTTTTCGTTTATTCACAACACGTTATCACCACGAATATAGATTAGACATTACTAAGTATTAATTTTGTCAAGAGAAGGTTATTGAGAGTTTTTAACTTTGGTTGTGATTGAGTCAAGAAATTTTGAAAGGTTCGAATTGCTTTTCGAAGGATACCGATGTGTTCCTCTCGGAAATACGATTCCAATGCCACTGACCGCGTCTCAAACGTAGCTTTAACGAACTCTCTAGAGTCGGTCAAAGTTTGGTCAAAACTGAAAATTTCGATTTTTCTACAGATTTCCAAGGAAGAAGACGATACTGTAGTGCCACATCATCATTAAGTCTTGCCACGTCGGTGCCAAGTGATGCCATATCATCGCTCAATCTCGCCACGTCAGCGTATGCCATGTCACCAGGTGGGGAATATTATGTTTCAACCAAAACATATCTCGTTATAGTTAGAGAATATTCTGTTAGCCTAACGGAATATTCCCGAGTCAACTCAGTCCTGAAATGTTTTTTGCTCAACTTAGTGTAATTTTCATCCGTTTTCAACCGAGTCAGACCTAATTCCAGTTATTTTGATCGTTCCGGACGCAGCCGTGTCATCATTTTCAGCTAATTTTTCTTGTAAGTACTATTTAACTTATTCATACTGTATTAATTCTATTTTCAGACGATGGAAGATCCAGAGCTCAAGCACGCTTGCCTAAAAGTAAAAATGATCCCCTGATGGGTGAGTTACTTACATATGAACATTCTGGATATCTCTATATATAGTTCCATATAACAAGATGGATTATGCCGTCAACGGAACCTATATATTATAATTCTGAATTATTTTAATACACATATCAAGTGATCTCATGGCCATGAAATCATTTATTTTTATGTAATATATGAGACTGACATATGTCAAGTCTCGGGACTAGCTTAGACCATGTCTTAGGACTGGCTTCGGCTGTGTCTCCAAATAAATTGTTTAATATTCAGCATTCTCGAAAAGACGGTGGGAGACCGACAGAAAGATTGGGCTAAGAAACTCGATGATGCTTTATGGGCATATAGAACGGCCTTCAAAACCCCACTGGGCATGCCCCCATATAAGCTTGTCTACGGGAAGGCATGCCACCTTCTGGTTGAACTTGAGCACAAGGCATATTGGGCAATTAAAAAGTTAAACTTTGACATGCAAGCGGTGGGAGAGAAGAGATTGCTCCAACTTAATGAACTTGATGAAATACGGCTTGAAGCGTATGAAAATGCCTGAATCTACAAAGAGAAAGCCAAGAAGTGGCACGATAGAAGAATAATGCAGAAAAATATCCAAGTGAGGAATCAAGTCCTCCTATTCAACTCAAGGCTCTGTTTGTTTCCCAGGAAGCTTAAAAGCCGGTGGACGGGTCCCTATACCGTCACTCAAGTATTCCCATACGGAATCATGGAAATTAAAAATAGAGCAAATGAGAGGTTTAAAGTGAACGGGCAACGATTGAAGCTCTATTAGGAGAACGCATTGGAGAAGCCAAAGGAAACGGTTTTTCTTAAAGAAACAGCTTGATCCATCACCAACAAGGGAGGTATCATCTTGTAAATAGTAATTAGGTTTAATCACTTTCATAAGTTAATTTCTAGTTTTCTAGGTTAGATTTTAGGAGACTTGGTTTTTCCATGCCGATCTTGAATTGTGCATTGTGATTTCTTTTTGGAAAAATTTGGACACAATGAAAACATTGTACAAATTAGGTTTGGGGGTAGGGAAAAAACTCAATTATGTTCAGTTTTAGTAATTTTAGTTGCTATTTTTTTTTTGGGCATTATAGTTTGAACTTTTATTTTTGTGCCCATGCAAATGATGTTTGCAGTTGAGCTTCATAAGTGTGCAAGACCAAATTCAAGTAGGGCTTAAGGCAGTAGGAAAAAACAAAGGTCAGGAACCCAGGAAAGCGCTATACAAACAGCAATTGAAGAGCGACAGATTACTGGACCACAAGCGTTGTACAGTTGCTCTACGTACAATGCCTAAGCAAACCCAGGGGACCCACCCCTTAACCAAAACGCAACGGTTCAAGGAAAAATAGGCATGGTCGTTGTACAGGCACCGTACGTACAACGATTTACCCAGATTTACATTACAAAATGGGTTTCGAGCGAACAAAGCACATTCACACAGTTTTTTTTTTAAATGATATTCTCTTCTTCTCTCAAGGCTTCCTCTCCAAAATTGGTAATAATCCTCACCATTCTCCATCTATGTTGTTCCACTTTCTTCCCTCATTAATCCATTGCATGATTCAAGCCACTTAGTGCACGAAATTGGGGATTTTCGCATGTTAGGGTTTATATTTTGGGATTTTTGTTGGAAGGTGGAATTGGTGAGTTGTTGTTGTTGATTTTGGTCCATAATTGCTGCATAGTACATGGGTTGTGATTATTGCATGTTTTATTTCGTGATTGAGCAAATTCTGGCATGATTTTGGTTGGGTGCTTGAGTAAGGCCGAATTTGGTAGAATTGGTGGTTGTTTTTGACGTTTTGGCACTCATATTGGAAGTTCGGGTTGGTTTATCATATTAAAGTGTTAGATTAAGGGTAGTTGTGAACCTTGATTAATTGTGGGAATGGAGTTTGGCTTTGGTTTGCTTGAATTTCTGTCGAAGTGTTGTCCGTATTGTGCTAAAAAATGACCAAGATAGGGGGTAACAAGCGTTCTAGAGCCGGCGAGGGTACTTCAAGAGGCAGAAGTCAAGAATTGGGCCCTTGTGTGCGGAACAAAAAATAAAATGCAAGAAAGTGGGAAGATTATGTGGTGAATCCCAGATTGGCCAACATCATTGTAGTTAGGGAGCTTTATACGAGAATGGTCCCCTCAAACTTCACGAGAGGAGAGGTGTGCTAGTCAAAAATGTCGAATTGAAGATTTCAGAATAGAAAATCAATGAGCATTTCGGCACAGACCCGATAAGCCAAGATATCCTCCCTCTTGACCTTACTTCACTTAATGGAAATTTAGAGGAACTGACTAAGCTACTGAGAGGAAATGAAATGGGGTCTCAGATAAAAAGCACCCGATTAGGCAATTCGACCTGTCCAAGGATATGGCACCGATGAACCTCTTCAACTCAACTTTTTTTAGGCTTGTATCCCACACAACTTCCATTTCAGTTAAATGGGTAGAGTTGTTGGCTTGCTATATCACTGAGGGTCTGATCGACATTGGACGAATCATAAAAGTAGAAATCACTGGAGCATAGGAGCTTGACCAGAAGCAGAAGAAGAAATCAGCAAAGAAGCCCATCCCTTTCCCCTGCCTGATTACCAGACTATGCAGGGGGGCTGGTGTTCCAAAGTATGATAGTGATGAGATATCCTTAGGTGACAAGAGTGACTTGAATTTGCGGTCTTGGAATGACTACACCAGCAAGACCAAGGGCTGAAGGAGAATAAGACCGAGGGAACTCTTTCACTCTGTAGGAGACTCCAGACATGAGGAGTCGGATGAGAAAGACTATGACTTTGAAGCTTCTGGAGATAAGATGGATGTAGAAGGCCTTGAGCAGAACAACAAGATTCTAGATCAGCTACAGTTGTTGGTGATGGCATTTGGTAATTTCCAAATAGCCCATACCCATATAGAAGGAAAGGTAGATAACCTCTCCCAGCAGTTTTATGAGTACATGGTGGAGCAGGAGGTGGAAATGAAGGATATCAGAGCCGACAACATCGACATGAGGAACCAACTGAACCTTCAGACTTATCAGAGGAGAGAGCGGCGTAGGAGACTACATCTATCTTCTATTAGCCAGAGATTCTCAGTAGGAGACTATGTGCCTAACAGCATGACAGTTGAAGAGATTGAGAGGGGAAGGAAAGGAAAGGATCCCATGCAGTAGGATTTTCCGAGGCAACCACTTTCATGCCATTCTTTGTTCCAACATTGTTATCTTTATTTTGCTCGTACTTTTAGTTAGCAACTTTTGGGGGATATTCAAACTTGTTGGATTTTATTTCTTTGAAACTGTACTTTATTTTATTTAGTTAATATTTTATTTCTCTTTAGCATTTATTTTATCTGCCTATCATTTAAGCTTTTATTTAGTCTAGATTTATGGAGATGTATTGTGCCCAGTTGTAAGGTTTTATTGTGCTTGCTTGTTGAATATCGTTGCGTTTGGCCTCTTTCCCGCTTCTAAGCCTATATTGTTCATTCCTTTCATATGTACAAACATTGGGGACAATGTGTCGTTTAGGTTTGGGGGGTGCGGCCATTTAGTGATCGAATTTTGTTTTTATGTGTCTTGCTTGATTGTTTTGTGTGCCTCATCTTAAATTTTTACATGATTGCTTGTTTTCAAGTCAAATTTCTGACATTTTTTGAGTCAAAAATTTTGAGCAGCAAAGGCTGCTTTTTGAGATGCTTTTGGTTTGAGCCGTTGTAGGTATTTTTGGTATGCCATGCATCATTCTAGGGTCATGTTGGCCAAAGCTGCACCATATTGCTTACACGCACCTACCGGACTCATTGTGTTTTAGTGAATGAGGTAACGCACCCGAGATGCCTAGATAATTAGTGGAGACTACCCATGTGAGCTTCATTGCCTTAAAATTGCATCCACATGAGTGAATTTCAATTATATTCTCTACACACTCATCATGTAGATATTAGGCATGAGAGAAAATGACCTCTTTTCATTACATTAAACATTAAAGAACAAATTTTCGAAAGATGATCTCTTATGTTTTACCTTGTTTTCTTGCTAGACTCTTACCGAGAGATGACGTAGGCAATGTATGGTAGCTACTTATAATTACCCAAATTCATTCCTAAGCCTTGTGTGTGTGCTTATGTATCCAAAGATTGTAAACCTACATATTAAACCCAATCACCATATCCACCCCATGTTATATCTACACCACATTAGACCTAAACACAGGACCATCCCATAACAATGATCATGGCTAGATAGCATGAAAATTGAAGCCCAAAAGTAAATGTACCAAAATGTATTCAAGTTGCGTGTCCTTAGGCTTATTGTGTAAATTTTACTAAGATATAGGCCTTTATTTTAAAAAAGAAAAGCCTTAAAAATCCAATGTAAAGAGTTTCCCAATGAAAAGCAACTGTTAATTGTACAAAGCTCTTAAAGTCGAGTGATTGCCTATGCGCTACAAAGGGGATTATCCAAAGTGTACCAAGGAAAAGACTCTAGCATGATCATTATCATACCAATAAAAACCATACCCACCTAACATCTTCAACACCATCCAACATCAACCTCACTTACACTAAAAAATAAGTCTTAATTGATCTTTAGGAGGTGTCTAACATGAAAACAAGAGAGTTCTTAATGTTTGATTCCATTCTTGAGGTCAATTTGCATGAAAATATGAGCGTTCTTAAAAATTTCCCATATACGTGTAACTTTGAAAATTCTTTGTGCATTAACCCCAACTCGCATATGTTTGATGAATGAGCCTAGGTTTTGTGTGGAAAAATGAGAGAAATATTGAAAGGCTTAGATGTCAAAGTGAAATGTTATCTAATGACTCTTGTGTTTGATACTTTTGAAACTAACTTCACTGAAAAGTCCGAATTGTAATCTTTAGTGTTGTAGCACTTTGGTTTACATATCTTAGCATCCCTCTTTACTACAATATGGTTTGCCCAACGTCGTATCCCATCTTTAGTTGAATCGGTAGAAAATATGTTTGTGGCACATGCGGAGTAGTGTTCTCCTTGCTTAGTTTGAGTAGGTTAATTTATCAATTTTTTTTGTTTGCATCGGTTTTTTTGGGGATGAGTAAAAGATAGGTTTGAGGGTATTTGGTAACTCCCATTTCTACACTTGGTGTAGCCTCCATTTCCTATCAATTGCGTTCGTTTTTCGAGTATAAATAGAGTTTTTAACGGTTTAATTGAGCTTATGTAGATTCCTAGACTTATAAGGGTATTTTTGTAAAATAGTGAAGAATTTGAGGCCAAAATAGAAATTTCTGAAGCCTAATCGAAGAACAGTCGCAATATAGGTGCTCTATGAACAACAACCTTTCAAGAGCGACCCAAGATCAGTAGGCGGGCGATGTATAAGCGCCCTACAAACAACGACCACCACAAGCGACTTCAAATCAGTAGGTGGGCATTGGACTAGTGCCCTACGTACAACGCCCATCCAAGAGCACTTACAATCCAGTAGGTTGGCGATGTACAGACGCCCTATATACAACTACCTGTATAACGCCTAAGCATTCAACATCAGCTCTGGCTTAGGTTTTCGTGCCCTAATTTTTAAACATATAAATACCCCATTTCAGCTCTTTAGGAGGCACCTCTACCATGACCCTTTAGTTCTAAACTCTTCCCATTACAATCCAAAACCTCAAAGACACCAACTTTCGCAAAAATCCTTCACTAAATCATCCAATACCTTCACCAAATCACCTAAAACCTTCATTCTCACCTTACCAACCACTAAAGCCCCTATCTTCTCACCCAACATAACCACCGAAACCACATCTTGGAGGTCAATGAGAGAAGAAAACTAGAACATCCAAGCAAGAGAGGAGAAGTTCTTCATTTAGTTTACTCTTTCTCTTTCTCTTTCTCTCTTTATTATTACTTGTATTTCCCTCATGACTTGTATTTATCTCACATCTTGTATGGCCATTTCTTCTAGTATGAACTAAATCCATCTTGGTTAAGGCCAAGATGAACATTTACTATGAATTACTAATAAAGACCACCACTTTATTCATATTGCTTGTGTTTATGTATATGTGTTTCATGCTTTCCTGCTTTCCTGTTTTCCTTAGCGTTGAGTGTTTACCTAGCACTTAGTGTCTCTATGGTTGTTGTTGTTGGGATTATGCTAGATAGCAAGAGTATAATAATGTATTTGATAATCTTTTCATATTAATAAAGTAATTTCTAGTTTAACAAATCTTATAGCATTTATAGTTTTATTATTATAATTGTCAAAAGTAAATAATCATAAGGTCAAAAAACTATGAGAAAAGAAGAATTGTTCATACATCTAGATATGTATAAAGTAGACACAATTCTTTAGTTAGTCTTGAATAATATTCACAACTTAAGATAAAGGTTGTACGCCTTTATCTTGTTAAAGTTGTAGATTCTTTTGGTAGCATTTGAATGAGATCAAATGTGTTATGATGAGTCTAAAATCATCAAAGTGTGGTGTATTTGGGAAAAAAAATCTAGTGCACTATGTGCATTGAATAGGATCACAGTGAATCTATTTATCCACAATCGTCAGTGAATAAAAGTTTTCACTTGAAGACAATCAGAAAGTCTATCTCAATCCTGAGATAAATGATGGACTTATTGTTACAAGTGTTATCATTTGAGTTATAAATGAGTACGATTATATAGCATAGTCTATCCTCGATAGTTTGGTGGTATTCATTTGTTAATCGATAGAGGACTTCATTTATAGATATGGACATCGTGGCTCCATTTATTAAATGAGAGTATAATATCATCATATGGATGTTTTGAGGTATTGGATATTAAATCTTAATGTTATGTTTTCAATAGTGTCTATTGAAATATGGCTTCTGGACAAGTCAAAATATCAAAGTTCAAAATGTGGTCATATGAGTAAATATGGTAACTTGGAGAGCTATAGATGGTGTATGAGCTCTTGACGATTACTGATATTCTTCACGAGGATACACTAACTCCATAAAGATTGTCTAAGGTATAAATGAGAAATATTAACTTATTCTATCCTTATTTAAGAGTTCAATTTTAATTTTTTAGTGGAATGAACTAAAATTAATAGGTCGGACCTAAGTGAATCATTTGTTGATTGTGATTGGATTGTGTCTATCGGAGCTTAAATTTAGATTGCCCGCCATGATCCCCAATCCACACGAACTTGCATGGATCACTTGATATATGCTACCGGACCAATTTACGGGTCAATTTAGAATTGTATTGAGGCATGTGGACTTATTTCTTTATGTAAGAATGTGTCTAGTTCACATGTGGACTTTTTATTTAGGTCCAATGGATTAAATAAAATAAGAAAAATAATATATATGCCAATGCGTGGTCTTGAACGGCAAAGCTAATATATTAGCTTAATATATTGTTTTTTACTTTATTATTTAATTAAATGGAAATTATTTTATTTATTTATTAATTAATTATTTAATTAAAAGTCAAAATCTTTTTCTTAGTAAGAGTAGGTCTCCCATTGTCATATTATTGTTGGTAATATGATAAGTAATATGATAAGTATCAAATACTATATTTGTTAAGTAGATAAATAATATGAATTTATTTATCTAGTCAAATTAGGAAGTATTTGATTGCTATTAAAACTCTAATTGGCAATTGGTCAAATTAGAAAATTTTAATTTAGTCACAATTCAATTATATTCAATAATTAGTTATTGAATAACTACACTATTTGAGTTGCATTAGGAGTATTGGTATAGAAAAGAATTCTTTTTGGAAAAGGATTTTTTTTGGAAAATGATTCTTGGTCACTAGGTAAATCCACCTAAAGATAGGATTCTTGCCCACCAAGTAAATCATTCTTAAGAGAGGATTATGTCTCCTAAACTAAATACATTAGGAGTCTTGGTGTGTAAAAGAAATCCTCTTTTTAAGAGGATTGGATCCAAATTTGAATAGGAGTTTTGGTGAATTAGAAATCCTCTTTCTAGAAGGATTTTTGGCCACCTATATATACTCCTATATATAATTTCGACCAAGCATTAATTTGGGGTGAGAAGTTGTTTTTTATTGTTATAAAAAAAACTTCGTCCAACTCATTGTGTGAAGAATTCAGCCAAACATAGAGAAAATAGGGAACGTTTTGTTTTTGATAGTACAATAGTATCATTTGCATCAAAAGGGTTTTGTGTACAACATCGAATTAAGGTTCACGTGAGTTTCAATCAAATTGATTGATAATTCACAAGTGACCGGACGTTCTTGATTTTTCTTTTGGAGGATTATTGTGACTAACAAAGAAGAAGATTTTATTTGTTTCCATCCTCAGGTATACAATTTAAAGAAAGGGAGTCCACACTCCTAGGTGATTCACGTTCGTGATTGGATTAGAAGATCTTGCGGATTCAATTCGACGCTAGTTCAATCTTCATGAATAATAAAAACGGTACGATACTTTTAATATATATCAATTAATATATGGTTAAGGTTCTTTCTATTAAAAAGGGATTTTTTTTAAATATTTCAAACAATAATTTCACGCTTCCGTTGTGCGATTTCCCTTACAATTGGTATCAGAGACAGGTTGTACCCTTGATTAATTGATGTATTTGTATGTGAATCTTTTTCTTTTTATTGTGATTATACATGTTTTAGAAAGAGATGACACTCTAGGTATTCACACATATATATTTATATTGGAATGTATGGATATATATATATATATATATATATATATATATATATATATATATATGTTTTATTATGTGGATTGTTATTGCTCAATTTTGGTCATAGAATTTCAATATATTTTATTTTGAGATTGTAACAAGAAGAGTGGCCTATCATCGTCATAATTTCCTTATTGGTAGTTGCTAAGTTTTTATTTTATTTTGTTGTTGTAATAAAAAAAAACCTGAACTTTATTGTATTAAAAATACTGCAGTAGTTTATTATTTAAAATTCTTCTGTAATACATTCAAGTATCAAAGACTTGAAGGTTTGAAGAATTGGAAGCAACCGGAACAAGTTTGGAACCGTGCGAGCCATAGCAACAAACGTGCGTGCGAAGAGCATGTGGGCACTATTGTTGTGGCATGGGCTGCGCAAGGCAGTCCTAGGGTTGTGGGCTGCGCACACCCATGGGAGGGAGCCAAGGGTGTGCATGTCCATGGGAGGTAGTCGAGGGAGTCCAAACGACGAAGGTCGCATGTAGACTTGTTCGCCAAGAAATGAGTCTTTTGTATTCCAAGACATATGTAATTTACTTGTTTTTCTAGGATGGACCGAAATTGTAGCTATTTATATTTTTGTAAATATCGCAATGTTTGTCATTGTTTGATAACATGTCATATAGAATAGGAGTGTCACTCATATATCTCTTTTGGTATGAACATGCATTGAATGGTTTAGGTATCTAATTGGCATCTAGATAACTTGGTAAATCATTCTATGGAATTCGATCACACACCTTAAATAATTGAGTGGGATAAGGTGTTTTGGAACACCTACGGCCTCCAAGTTTAGTTGAGCTTTATGTTTCATGTAATAACCTCCCAAGGGGTATTCATGAATGGAATTTAACAAGATATCCTTACAAGGATAGACTAGACAATTAACCCAAACGATATCTACTCCCAAATGAGGTATATTCGTGAGGGATTATATTGAGGGTCGATAACTTGATAAAACACTCAATGTGATTTTATTAATATCCTCCCAAGAGTTCTTGTTAATAAAATCGCAAGGCTTAAATTGAAACGATGGTTGTTATGTTAACAATTAGGTGGGAACTAGTCCAACTAGTAGATTGTGCGAACTCCTAAATGAGGCGTGACATTTATGGGTGTTGGATCGCCGTTGAATTTTACGATTGAATTATTTTATTTTATTCAAGATAAATATTCGAAAGTGCTTTATCGTGATTGTTTACTTATATAATTTTTGTTATTATAAAGAAATCATGATCCCATCCCTAATCAACATCCTTAAAGATAATACTTTAACCGGTGATAATTATGTCACATGGAAAAGGAAAATTGGGTTTTTGTTGCAATCCGAAAAGCATAGGTTCGTTCTGTGCACTCTTAAACTACCTACTCCTACTAATGAATCTACTCATGAGCAAAGAGATGAGTATCAGCAGTGGGAGTCTTTAGATGAGATGGCTAAATCTTACGTTATGGCCACCATCTCCGACATGTTGCAATAACAACATGAAGGAATGGAGACTGCTACCGATATAATGATGTCTCTAGAGGATATGTTTGCTATGAGGTCTAAGATGACTAAGAGAGAAGCAGTGACTGCTTTTATAAATCTTAGGATGAAACCTGGACAGTTTGTGAAAGATCACATGATAAAAGTCATAGCACATCTCAACATTACTGAACTGAATGGTGCTGAGATAGATGGTGAGACGAAAATTGACATGATCTTCAACTCATTATCAGTTTCCTTTGATCAGTTCAAGTTGGACTACACATTGAACAATAAGGAATACACCTTGTAAGGCCTGATGCAAGATGTTCAAAGTGATGACAAAATCTTTGTGAAAGGCAAGGGTCAAAAGATTCATATGGTTGGTAAGTTGCTACTGTTAAGACCCGTAAGAAGGTCAAGAAACAACAGAAGAGAAAGCAACTTGAGCTTAACTAGAAGGGGTTCTAGGAAAGGAATAGATTTAATGCGATTGAATTCAACTTGCGTTTAGGCAATGGAGTGTTGGTGACTACTAGTGCAGTGAGAGATATGAGAGTCAATCTAGATTCTAGTTGGCATTTAGATTTAATAAACGTTTATTGTGTACCACAATTCAAGAGGAATTTAATTTTGGTTTCTTATTTAAATAAATTTGGATATTTGGTTACTTTTAATAAAGCTTTTATTATTAGTAAGAATAACAAATTTGTTTGCAAAGGTACATTGAAAAACGGTTTATTCTATTTGCATAGAAATATCTATCACTTGTTAGACACGAAATCAACAGAACATAATCATAAAAGAGTAAAATTATCAAAAGATGAAAACTACCTATGGTATTTAAGCCTAGGTCATATTAACCTTGATAAGATCAAAAAATTGGTTAGTGACAGACCTCTAAGTGACTGAAAGGTTGATGATCTACCAACTTATGAATCTTGTTTGAAAGGTAAAATGACCAAAAGGTCGTTCACGACTAAAGGCACAAGAGCCATTGAATATTTAGGATTGATACACACTGATGTGTGTGGTCCTATGAGTATTCAAGCTAGAAGTGGATATGAGTACTTCATCACTTTCATGGATGATTACTGATCGGGACACGTCGTTGCAGTGTCATCAAATATGAACATTTAAGTTCGGCCACATAAGAGCGCAAGTCACAAAGACTAGCACAACGACAAGCAAGGAATCGATCAACAGGGAGGTGGGATTCATCGATCGTCTCTAGTTCTAGCTATTATTACAACACTCCAAGCGGACTCGCGTGTTGCGTGTGCGGAAAAGTGAATAATAATATAACTAAATAAATTATATAAATGATATATACAATGATGGATGGAATGAAGATATGCATGAAATTTGGTTACACTAGAGAAACGACTCAACTGTGATAATCCTCCTAATTACGTTCTAGACTCACCTAATCCTTAAATGTGCAAGTATATCATAGGCTCGTATCCCATTAATTAATCTCTAATCTCTCTCGATGTCTTAGAGATAGTATCCATATATACCCGAAATCTCTCTCGAGCAATCCGGACAATATATATGAACCCATTAAGCACGTGGAATACAAATCGAACCCTATATGCTAGCCTAGTGGTTCTAGCACTTTCTAGTCAAGCATAGTGAATGTTTATCTAAGCATTGTCAAATGCGTCTCCTCTCGGTACATAGCATCTAACCATGGATCAATTACAAAGTGATCAATTAAGCAAAAGCTTTAAGCACTCAAAACATCCATATAACAACATAAGCACAAGAAAAATGTCGGTGGTCTTTACTTCTATGTCAAAGATTCGGTTTATTCAACTCCCTAGGATGGATAAACATGGGAAACAAGTTTACCTAACAACTATATGCAACAATGTGATTGTTATATCATTAAGAACATTCAATTTATGTTAAAGGTTCATCCTCTTGATTAGAGAATTTTCCCACAATCAATTCATCACCCAATCCTGTCACGTGGATGGATAATCGTGTCTTAATACAAAGACCCATTAAGAACAAAGATATGAACCAAGGTCAATTTAGCAACTAAAAGCCTGAATTGAAACCTTTTCTACTCTTTGGGGCTAAAATCCATATAATTCAAATTACTCAATACATGGAATTTCAAGTCATCCATCAAGCAATCAACAATCATGAGTATCTAATTTCTGCTCTAAATTACAACTACTCCTAAATCCAATCATAGACACATATTGATTTCTAACAATTCATACACATACATATCATATTAAGAGCATAAAAGCACATATATTAAAGAGCAAAACAAAACCCAAATGAATTTAAGAACAATCAATACATTTATTACACAAGTGTAGGTTTACAATATCCTCAAATTGGTGGAATACATCAAAGAATACAAGAAATACAAAAAAATGAATAAATAAGAGCAAACCCTTGAAGACAAGTCCTCCAAAGATGATCTTGGCCTTCCTAGATCAGTTTTGGCTCCTAAGTCCTTTGTAATCTACTCTAAGATGGATGGAGGAAGTGTATAATAGTGAGTTGGAGGTGTATGGTGAGCTCCTATGGAGGAAAAACCTCCATTGGAGCAAGAGGTGAAAGAAAATGGAAGAAAAAGAGAAGAGGCGTAAGAAGAGGAAAAGAAGGGAAGAGAGGTGAAGAGATCCCTCAATAATGAGTAAAAAATGGGGTATTTATAGTGTGGGAGGTTAGAGCAAGAGTTTTGGGTGAAAAGATAAGAATACCCCTTTGAAAATGACTGAAAAACGCAGTGCTGCCTAGAAGTGCAGTTCGATGTGCGGTTCACTTCGACACATCGTACAACACATCAGTTTGATTTTAGAGGCTACGCTCATGCGCGATACGAAGTGCGGTATGCGTTTTCTTCTGGTACGGTATGCGTACCGCACTTGAAGCTTTCGATAATTTCCTCTGCCATCTCACGCGGTACAAAGTGCGGTTCACTTCGACTCCACGTACGGCACTGATTCTGCTGCTCTCCTGCACGGTACAAAGTGCAGTTCACTTCGACGCCGCGTACCGCACTGATTCTGCTGTGCTCCTACACTGTACGAAGTGCGGTTCACTTCGACGCCGTGTACCTTACTTCTATAAATATGCTCTTTAACCTCCAAAACACTTCAATTAAGCTCAAATACCTTCCGTAAAGAACATGTACCTACATAAGGCTCACAAACACATAATATACCAAAATATGCTCGAAAACGAGAACAAAAGCTAGGTAATGGGGACCTCAAATACGTATATAAATCATTCCGATCAATTACTCAAGATTTGGCTATGTGTATCTCATGAGACATAAGTCAGATGCTTTTGACATGTTTAAAGCATTTAAAGATGAAGTAGAAAATCAGTTTGAGAAACACATAAAAATCTTGAGGTCTGATCATAGTGGAGAATATCTATCTGGTGAGTTTCAGCAATATCTTATTGATAATGGGATAATTTCTCAGTTTTCTGCACCAGATACACCTCAACAAAATGGGGTGGCAGAAAGGAGAAATAGAACTCTTTTAGACATGGTTATGTCTATGCAAGGGCAAGACCGGTGAGACAAATGTTGTCGAACCATCCTCCTCTAATAATAAGAAACGGAAAAGGTTTGTTGAGAAGGCGAAAGGTAAGCTCAAACCCAAGAAAGCCCAAAACAAGAAGAAGTCCAAGAAAGGTAAATATGATTTACTTGTTCATGAGTCATGTTTAGTGGAAGATGATTTTTCACCCTGGATAGTTGATTCGGGGGCCACTAACCATGTTTGTTCTTCTTTGCAATAGACTGATTCTTAGACACAGCTAAAGGAGGGAGCCTTTTCAATAAATGTGGAGTCAAGGGATGTCGTGTCGGCACGAGCAGTGGGCGTAATTAGATTACGTTTTTGTAATAATTATATATTGTTGGACAATGTATTTTATATTCCTGGATTTACACGGAATTTGATTTCCGTTTCTAAGTTGTTAGAACAAAAATATTCTATTTCTTTTAATAATGAATCTGTTATTATTGGAAAGAATGGTCTGAATATTTGTTCAGTAATTAATGAAAACAATTTGTATGTGTTAAGATTGTTAATACATACTACACTGCTCAACACCGAAATGTTTAAGGTTGAAAAACCAAAAACTAAACGACATAAGGTTTCTCCAAATAATGACACGTATCTCTGGCATCTAAGTCTTAGTCATATCAACCTTGACCGGATAGACAGACTAGTAAAAAACGGACCTTTAAGTGAGTTAAAGGTTGACACCTTACCTGTTTACGAATCTTGTCTAGAAGGTAAGATGACTAAGAGACCTTTTACTGGAAAAGAGCTCTAAGCTAAAGAACATTTAGAGCTTATACATACAGACATCTACGGACCGATGAATGTTAAAGCTAAGGGTGGTTATGAGTATTATGTCACCTTTATAGATGACTACTCAAGATATGGATACGTCTACCTGATGCAACGAAAGTCGGAAACTTTTGAAAAGTTTAAAGAATTTCGAGCTAAAGTTAAGAATAAATTAGGTAGGACTATCAGGTTACTACGATCGGATCGTGGAGGTGAGTACCTTGACCAAGAGTTTGAAGACTTCATGGTCGAGCATGAGATCGTTTCCTAACTCACAGCTCCCGGTACACCTCAGCAAAATGGTATAGCGGAGAGGAGAAATGGAACCCTAATAGAAATGGTGAGATTTATGATTAGTTTCTCATTATTACCAAATTCCTTCTGGGGATATGCGTTACACACAGTGGCATACATTTTGAATGTGGTGCCATCCAAATATGTTCCTAAGACTCCCCTAGAGTTGTGGAATGGTCTTAAAGCTAGTTTGTGACATTTCCGCATATAGTGGTGTCCAGCACACGTGCTAAAGAACATAACTGGAAAACTAGACTCCAATTATGTTGTTTGCCTATTTGTAGGATACTCCAAGGAGACCAAAGGTGGACACTTTTGTAGTCCCGAAGATAACAAAGTATTTGTATCGATAAATACAACGTTTCTTGAGGACAATTATATTAGTGATCATAAAACTCGTTCTAAGATTGTATTGAATGAGTTGGAGTCTGGTGAGACTAGTGCTTCATCAATAAGAGTTGTTGATCCACAAACATCTGAGAGTCAGATGGTTCCTGATCAGAATACACTTCTACCTAGACGTAGTGAGAAGGTTGTGAGACAACCTGAACGCTATTTAGGTATAGGTGAGAGACAAGGTGTTGTCTCTACGGATAATGTGGATGATCCATTGACATTTAAGAATGTAATGGAAGATCCTGATAAAGAGGAATGGCTTAACATGAATCTCGAGATGGAGTCCATGTACTCTAACTCAGTCTGGGATCTTGTAGACTTACCGGATGGGGTAAAACCCATAAGGTGTAATTGGATCTACAAGAGAAATAGAGGAGTAGACGGGAATGTAGATACCTTCAAGGTAAGGCTAGTGGCAACTAGAAAGAGGGGGTCGATTATGAAGAGACCTTCTCGCCAGTAGCCATGTTTAAGTCTATTAGGATTCTCTTATCCATTACTACCTATTTCGATTATGAAATTTGGCAAATGGACGTCAAGACTGTATTCTTGAATGACAATCTTGATGAGAGCATTTATATAATGCAACTAGAGGGATTTGTGTCTCTAGATCAAGAGCAAATGGTTTGCAAGCTGCAAAGGTCCATCTATGGACTTAAGCAAGCATCTAGATCTTGGAACATTAGGTTTGATGATGTGATCAAAACCTATGGCTTCAAGCAGAACGTCGATGAGCCTTGTGTCTACAAGCACATCATTGATAAGAAAGTAGTTTTCTTGGTCTTATACGTAGATGATATCCTACTCATTGGGAATGAAGTGGGAGTGTTGTCTGATGTAAAGGGTTGGTTAGCTAGCCAATTCCAAATGAAAGATTTGGGAGAGGCAAGTTATGTTCTAGAGATCAAACTTATAAGGGGTCGTAAAAACAAACTCATAGCACTGTCTAATGCATTATATATCGACAAGATTCTTGTGCGATTTTCGATGCAAAACTCCAAGAAAGGTAATTTACCTTCCGGGCATAGAGTTCACTTGTCTAAGGAATAGTGTCCTAAGACACCTCAAGAAGTTAAGGATATGAGACATGTACCCTATGCATCGGTAGTAGGTAGTCTCATGTATGTTATGTTATGTACTAGACTGGACATCTGCTATACAGTGGGAGTAGTCAGCAGATATCAGTCCAACCCAGGATTGGATCATTGGGTTGCTGTCAATAGAGGTGTCCATGGTTCAGTTAAATCGTTTGAAACCGAACAAAAACCTTCTTCCAAAAATCGCAACTGTAACAACCGGTTTTCCTGAGGTTTGGTTACGGTTATCCAATCCCAAAAATCACCTCAAAACCGGTGGTTATAACCGGCGGTTTAACCGCCGATTTTGCTATATTTTATTAAAAAAAACTAACCAATAGAATTGGGACACGTGACAATTCATTTGTAACAAAAAAAAATCAATCTTAACCGCCAAACTCACAGTTACGTAACCGAACCAAAATGTCTCACTCCGGTTACTGTTACGGTTACGGTTATGCCATTTTACGGAACCGAAACCAAACTAAAACCGAACCGTGAACACCTCTAGCTGTCAAGACTATTCTCAAGTATCTTCGGAGAATGAGAAATTATATGCTAGTGTATTCCGGACAGGATTTGATCCCGTTAGGGTACACGGATTTTGATTTTCAATAAAACAGGGATTCAAAGAAATCCATGTCTGGATCAGTATTCACCCTGAGTGGTGGAGTCATTGTGTGGAGAAGTATCAAGCAATCTTACATTGTTGACTCCACTATGAAAGCCGAATATGTAGCCGCTTGTGAAGCTGTTAAAGAGGCTGTCTGGCTCCGTAAGTTCTTGAGTGATCTGGAAGTTGTTCCAGACCTGGATAAGCCCATTACACTTTATTGTGAAAACAGTGGTGTTGTGGCTAATTCCAAAGAACTAAGAAGCCACAAGAGAGGGAATCATATAGAGATAAAGTATCATCTTATCAGAGAGATAGTGCAGAGAAGAGATGTGATCGTCACCAAGATAACCTCACAAGACAATCATGCTGATCCATTTACGAAGACCTTACTGGCTAAAGTGTTTTCGGGTCACCTAGATGGTCTAGGGTTACGAGACATGCCGCACATGCTTTAGTGCAAGTGAGAGATTGTTGGGGTTTATGCCATAACATTTAACTTGTAAATGGATTTATGAAATAAATAAAAAGAAAAATTCAATTCATTCTTGTTGTGTTGTTTATTTTATAACCTGTGCATATTCAACATCCAAGATTGTCGGATGTAATTTTGAACTATGTATACGAGTGTCATATACAGATGGATATAGTAAGAGACGTGCAATCTAAAGAGTCTATAGATAGCAAATAAAGTTGGGTACTTTATTTACGGTTAATCTATAGTTGCGGCCCATTCCGTAATGTACGATGATTCTATCCTGAATCATTCATATGAGATATAGGAATGAAGGCACCTTGTATGATGTGATCATATAGGACTGGGTCATGATCTATATGAATCTCTCACTAAGATCCATTTACCGATGAGATTCATATATATCAACTAATGATGGGGCTAATCCTGAGTGTCTTATAGATTCCTTTATGTTATATCGTGGTCTTTGATATACCATGGGTGAGATCAGATGCATTTCCTGATCAATATACTCCATATGTTGGGATTGAGATTGCGGTTTGGCTTGTGGTTGAGAAGGTTTGTACACAATAGTGGAATCCACTTCTTCTTGTGAGAAGTATATAGTAGTTCCCTTAATGGTTGATTCAGGGGATTGGACAAAATGAGCGCTCTCCTAATTCTGTGAGAAAATAGAATTTATTGTCCATTAGAGAATCAATGGTACAAAGGATATATGTAATTATAGGGGTATAACGGACATTAAACTCTAATTATGAACTACTGTGGAGAATCACACCATATGTAATAGCTATATCGATGGACACCGAGTTGTATCAGTCTGTGTAAAAGCGTCTGCAGTTGAGAGAGTGCAGCTTCGGGTTTTAGTGGAATAACACTGGAGTTAATAATCAAGGAATATTAATTAAAGAGTTTAATTAATGATTCCGAGGATTATTGGAGCTCAAAATACTGTGGGTTCATTAGGTCCCCTTGCTAGCCCGATCGATTTAGGTAACAAGGGTCACGGTTAATTAATTGGATTGTCCAATTAATTGTGTTAAGAAAGGGACACGTGTCAGGAGTTGATTGAGTAATTAGATTATTCAATTGATTAAAATGACAATTATGACAATTAAATAATAAGATTATTTAATAGTTTAATTAGTCATGAATGGAGGATTTCAATTGTTATTTATTTTTTAATGATGATTATCTCATTTATTAAATAAAATAAATTATATATTGTTGACGTCGATTTTTGGATTGTGTCAGAAAAGCTAATAAGGATTGGATTTCGGCTATTAATTCAAAGAGAAAGAGATTCAAAGAGAGTAACGAAGACAAAAGTTTTACGTGGTAAAACTCCGATGACCGGAGAAACGTCCACGGGTGGTTGAAAGATCAACCAAGCCAAAATCCACTATGAAAATATGATGTTTACAAGCTCTCGATCTCTCTTTCTTCTCTCTGTATTTTTCTGTTGCTTGTTGTGTATGCTAAATTGCCTATATCTCTTTTGGAACGAGATTATGGGTCTATTTATATGTTTATAGAACCCTAATCTGCTTTGTACAAGTAATACAAGATCTTTGTATTTAATTGTGATTCGGTTACTTGCTTGAGGTTGATTTGTCTTCTTTCTTGTTTCGGAGTCTCTTATGGAAATCGAATGAGACTCTAGTAGTGCAGTTTTATTTGGACTTGTTTCCTTATAAGAATGTAGTCTTTGTAGCGAAATCAAGTTATTTCCTGATTGAGGATTCTTCTAGCTCAATATTCTGTTCTCTTTGGGATTCCTTCCTGATGGCTATCTTCGTGTATTTTATGACTCAATCCGTATAAACTAAGCACTAAGTTTCTTACTCGGGTCGCATTTATCCCGAGTAAGAATAACACTTGGTCTCGAGTATCGCCGTTTATATCCGAATAGAAGGTGTTTTTTTGTCTACCCCGGGTACTTTTAATTGATTTGGAGTAATTTAGTTGATCCCGAGTAGGTATTGCCATGCTACTGGTTTACTCGGGTTTTCTTCTCTTTAATGATGCCTCGTAGAATATTTCCTGAGTGCCTATTTGGGTATTCATCTGGCAATTTTCTCCTTCTTGTTGATGACATGTATGCTTGGTAAAATTCACATACGATATATATATTTAAATTTGAATTGTTTAAATTTATATATATATATAATATCTTATTTGATAAATAAAACATAAATTTTATTTTTAAATATAGATATGATCGGTTTTTAAAAAGTTAAATAATATATATATTATTTGGAAAAAAATGAATCAAACATATTAAGGAGATTTCGATTTTTTGAAAAGAATTTTTTAAAATATATATTGTGATAACTGATGTCATGATTGGATTTTTTTTTAAATGAGTACATATCAGTTTTGGTTTTGAATTAAAATTGGGTGTGCGTGAACTGATGAACACAATTTTGGTTTCAATGCACAAAAAGACAAAAGCAGTTTTTGTTTTATTTTCGGCTTTGAAATAGTGTACGTGAGACATAAACAAAGTTTTTTTTTTGTTTGATCAACGCATATCAGGACTCTTGGTTTGTTTTTGAAGTGATGTGCTTGAGTGTCGTGCAGTGTGAATCAAATAAAAAGAAAAAAAAATTGTTTATTTTTTTTAACTAGAATTGTTCTAGTTGGTTTTGATTTTGAAGAACGAGTTTCTTCATTCATTTTTCTCCACATCCTCTATTCTAAGTTCTTGAGATTGTGACGCACCCATACACAGTTATCAGTCTCGGAAATAGCTAGAAAGACCAGTGGTACAGATCGGGAGCATATCGAAAAATGAAGAAGTCTCCAAACGTTGATAAGCTTCTATTTCTTCTCATTATTGATTAAAATTTCCTGTATGTACATATATGTCTTATTAGTGAAATAATTTTTTATGTGTTTGTTCCGAAAATAATTACGATCTCAAGTTCACTGGTCCCAGATACAGATTTCGATCTATATAATTTTTTTAAAACTGATTTCCTCTGCGTTATCGGTGAACGGGGTTCCAACATCAACTTCACTTGGAAGTCATTAAAGCACTCGTCTTCTTCCATCATAATCGTCTCAAATTGCATTTGAAGGACTTTAATCTTGGAGTCCTTGACCACTTCGGTTCCTTCATGAGCCGTTTGTAGAATCACTCAAGCCTCTTTTGCATTCCTAGTATTTTGAACCAACTTGTATTGATTGTCGTCCGTGGCACAAAAGATGGCATACATTGCCTTATTTTTCCACTTGGAAGCTTCAAATTCTTGTGTGCTTCATTGAGACTTAGGCTTGAGAACTTCATCTCCACCATCCTAAGTCATCTTCCGAAGAGTGTACCCATCTTCAACTGTCATCCATACACGGTCATCTATTTGGCAAATATAATCCTCTATCTTGCTTTTCCGAGGCATAATTTTCACTATTAAGCAAATGTGGTCTTAAACTAGATGCTCCCTCTCTAGTCATCCCTAACTCACTCATAGTGTTTGAGTTATAAATGAATGAGATACAAATGTGATGCAAAACACAAAATGCAAACAACAAAATGCACAAAGCAAGACATACACAGAGCACGGATCACCTAAGTATATCTAGGCACCGGTCCTGATACCAATTGAAAATTTCCTTTTAAACGTATGTGTCTATAAACCTAGAGGAGGGGGTGAATAGGTTTTAATCGATGTAATTACCACTTTTTCATTAAGAAGTCAATAATAATAAAAAAAACAACCTCAATCTAGTCAAAACAACAATCAAGTGTAAAACGCGGATAATAAATAATACTTGATTTTTACGTGGAAACCTTCAACTAGGAAAAACCACGGGCTGATATGTGCGCCACACACGATCCTCAAATCCACTATTGAATGAAAGTTTGTAACCTAGGTTGACCTCTCGTCACACCGTACACAGTTACTAACCCTTTCACTCTATCCAGAAGGCCTTAATAGTGATTCTTGATCAACATGTTTGTGCACTAACCAATTAGTCATAAGACTTAACCTACATGAAGAGTCAAAACAACCTAAGTGAATATGATGAAATATTCAAACATGCAAGTAATGCTAAACTACACTAAATGCTTATCTAGGAATTCAAATATGTCAATAAATGCAATCCCTAGATATCAATGTCTAAATGCAAGTGAAAGAAGACCTAACTAGATATTAGTCTCTAACTAGATATAGCTATGAGAGACTAATATCTAGTTATCAAACAAAAGTCAACCAACAAAAGTTGTCATAAACAATGGTTAAGAACAATCAATGCAATCAATTAGACCTAAACAATATCTAAATACAAAGTATAAAGTTTTTGAACAATATTGCCTTTAATGAAATTTTGAAAAAAAAACTTTCAATTTAAAATAAAAAAATAAAAAAATAAAAAATTGGTATTACATACCTCTATTGAAGGTTTCGTCGGAGGTCGGTGTGACCTCTAATGGAGGTTCGGGCAACCTCCAATGGAGGTCGAGGAGGTCGCCCAAACCTCCATTAGAGGTCACGCTCCAATTGTTTTTAATTTTTTTTTTAAATTAAAAGTATTATCTTTTTCAAAAATTTCAATAAGGATAATGTTGTCCAAAAAGTGGATTGTTTGCTAAAATTAAGAAAAATACTAATGTTGGCTAACAAAAAAATAATTCTACTAATTTTATGATTAGTTATTGATTTTACCTTTTTTTTTTCCCTCTTCCTTCCGAAGGAGGTTGGAGGTCACTTCCATTAATAGAGGTCACAAGCATCTCAATTTTTTATTTTTTTGGAGTGCAGACCTCCATTGGTCTACAGTTTTTTCTAGTAAAGTTAAAATTAAATTTTATTCAAATTTTCATTAAGGCCTTAAGGGTAATGTTATCCAAATAGTGATTTGTTTTACTAAAAACAATAAAAAAACTAATTCATACTAAATATAAAAATTATCCTAATTTTATACCTATTTATGGATTTGTCCCTAATATTATGTACAAAAATCAAAGTTTTATGATATGAAAACATTCTCATGCTCTGTTGCGGGCAGTAGCAGTTGTTTTGCACAAAATTCAATCTTTATAAATACATTTGCGTGTCTTTACACAGGCGTGTCTCATACTCTGTTGCACAAGTTTTTCCTCGACTTTTGAAGATACACTATTTAAAAGAAATACAATTGCATACAAAAAAAAATGGAAATAAAAATAAATTATATGCCTGTGAATTTTCAAAAAACATTTCTTCATATTAATAAGTTTCAAAATATCACATCAAAATTCATTAGATTTTATCAAACTGTTTTTCATTTTAAACGAAAGATTTTATCAAATTGTTGATAGACGTTAACTGTTCATTTGTTCGGTTTGTACTTGAACATTCTCTGATTTTGATAAGTTGAGTACCTTTTGTCTTTTAGGTTAAAAGAAAATATTAAAAAATTGTCAACTTTTGGTAAAGCCTAGTTCTTAAATTCTCACTATCTCTGCTTTCAAATTTTATATATCATTGTATCTAATGGATATATAAATTTTGTTTGTCTTTATAAATTTTCTTATATATGTATATAAAAAAAAATAGTTACACATAAAAAAAAATCGTTTATAAGATGGCAACTTGGCAAGATGCATTAATGACATTTGAATTTCTATTAAATGACACATTAAGATTTTCTTAATGTTGAATATATTAAATAAAATTATGAGAATTGGCATATATATACCAACATACCGATAAAAATGCAAATTTTCAGGTGGGACAATAGTGGTTCTGATGATCAGTTGTCAGACTACACGAAAATTGTTTATAATGCCCTCTTAAACCATTACGATGAAATTAGCAATGATGTGACCAATGAAGGAAGATCTTACAGAATCTCTTGTGCAAAGGACATGGTATATAAGATTTACTTAAAATTAATTAGTTTATATCTTTCAAACAAAAGCGAGAAGTGCTTGTCGAATATATATTCTAACAAAACTTGTTTCTTTGACATTACAATATTATTAGTTCAAAGAGTATGTAAGAGCGTACCATGTTGAGGCCGAATGGTTCAATCAAAGTTATGTGCCTCCATTTGAAGAGTATTTGAGCAATGCAACTATTCCGATCGGCAGCTTGTTATGCAGCTATATCAACTTTTTTTCTGGGAATGGGAGAAATGGCAGGGATCAACATGTTTGAGTGGTTGCAGAGTCGACCTAAATTTGTTCAAGATATATATTCAATCTGTCGTCTTAAAGATGACATCATAACACATAAGGTATGTCTATTTATTTATTTTTTTCGTAAAATTAATAACTAATTAACTTTTTCATATTATTTTGACATGTAACGTAACCATTTATACAAATATATATGATATTTGAAGTTTGAGCAAAAGAGAGGACACGTGGCTTCTGCAGTAGAATGCTACATGAAACAATATGGCATTTCAAAACAGGAAACGGTCGAAAAGTTGAAGGTAATGATGGAAGATAGATGGAAGGACGTGACTGAAGAGTGTCTATAGCCAACAGCCATACCATTGCAATTCCTCCTTCGAGTTGTTAACATGGCTCATTTGATAGAAGTTTGGTACAAGGATGGAGATCCATTAACATTTCCAGAATATTTGAAAGGTTACATCACCCAACTCTTTATCGATCCAATACCTATTTAAGCACAATCTATTGTGTTTAATCCTGTGTGTGTACGCTTTTATTTACTTAGTTATTTTTGAATTATAATAATTAATTTGGGACTTCGGAGAGAGTGACACGTACCACTCGAATTCATAACTTCAGTGGTAATGTAAGTGTCGATGGTATTGTAAGTGCGAAGGGTATATCCTGGTCATACTCTACATACTGTGTTTTATTGTGTTGGTAAGATATTTGTGTTGCTATTCTTATAAATTAAGATGTTAGCAAAAGGTTAGAACGTTATACGTGACAATCATAAATACTATTTAAATTTTATTGTATTGGTAAGATATTTGTATTGCTATTCTTATAAATTAAGATGTTGATAAGAGTAAAGAACGGTTTATCGTGGGTATATATATATATATATGATTTGATTGTAATACATGACAATCATAAATACTATTTATTTTTTTATTTTTTTAATTCTAATTATATCCTATCATATATAATCATATAATAATAGGATTTTTTTCAACTTTTGATATGGTTGTAACACGTAGCAATCATACATGTTATTAGCTTTTTTATTTTTATTTTAAATTATATATCACACACACACATACACACACACACACATATATATATATATATATATATATATATATATATATATATATGTGTGTGTAATAACATTTTCTCTCACTTTTTATGTGATTGCCGACACGTGACAATTATTAATGCTATCAATTTTAAATTTTCTTAATTAATCATATCATATATATAATAATTTCCTTTTCTCTTACTACTTTGATGTGGTTGTATACGTTGCAATCATAAATACTATTCATTTTTTAATTTTAATTATATCATATAATAATAATAATAATAATATAATAGTATTTTCTCCCACTTTTGATGTGGTTGCGATATGTGACAATAATAATAGCTATTCATTTTTTAAATTTTTTTCTCACTTTTGATGGGGTTGTGACACGTGACAATCAAAAAATACTATTCACTTTTTAAATTTTAATTATATCATATCATATATCATGCAAAATAAAAATCATATATATATATATATATATATATGTATGTATAGATTGTTTTTTCAATTTTCAAGTGGTTGTGACATGTGACAATAATAAATGTTTTTTTTTATTATATCATATCATATATTATATATAATCATTAATAATAATAATAATAATCATAAATGTTATTAATTTATTTTTAATATATCATGTTATATATCATATATAATAATAATAATAGTAATAATAATAACAATTATAATAATAATAATAACAATAATAAAATAGCCACTTTTCATGTGGGAGTGACATGTAACATTATCTAATGTCGTTATTTTTTAAAATTTAATATTTAATATAAAACAAAATTGCTTCATAATAAATGCCCTTATAATACATAGGGAAACTGTCAATTAGGTCATGGATTTTAATAAAATGAAAATTTCAAGTTGTTTGCAACTTTAATAAAAGTAATCAATTTGATCTTTATATTTTTTTCAAGCGTCAAATTAGTCCCTCTAACTAAGTTCTATTAGTCAACTTTAATTGTGTAGGAATAAAATTGTACTTTAACGATTTCATATTTCTTAAAATTTAAAACAATTTAATTTGTTTTACTTAATAACCATGTTACTTCTAACTCTAACACTAACCTGGTATTAACCAGAAAACACTCAAAACACCCAAAGCGTATGAAACACTCAAACTAAACCAAGCAACCCAAACGTTTTCTAACATCACCAATTTTTTGTTTGACCTTCCACAAGTTTTCGATCAGCAAAGTTAACGGCGACGACAATAGCACTGAATCGACAACTCAACAAACGGTCCAACTACTTACAAGGTCAATATACTTGGGCTTGTGGGTTCCTGGTATGGAGTAACAAAGAGTGTGAATACCTTTTGGTATTTATGGGTTTTGATCGAATAACATAAACTTCATCTATTGGTTTTGATTTTTCTGAATAAATCTTTGGTGATCATTGTTTGTGAAGTTTTTTATTTTTGGAAAAACTTTTGTGTAAAATTTTGACAACTGCTATTACATATACTTATATGAAGTACCTATTGATGTTATGGAGTAACAATGGTAGCTGTGTTCTTTTTGCTGCGTGGCTTTGATCTGTTTTGATGTATGGAATATTTTTTAGGGTTTATGTGGCAGTCTCTTTTTGGCTTGTGTTGCTTTTTTATGTTGTTTGTTGTTTCCCTTTCTAATAAAAAAATTGCCGTTAAAAAAATGAGTATGTAGATCATTTTTTGTTGTTTTTTTTAGATGTTGATTTTTGAACTGTTGCTGCCTATATATATATATATATATAATCAATCAATCGGCAACAACATTTCATATTGTTTTCTATTATTTGTTTTAAAGAATATGTTTTCTGTTCTTTTGATTACAACATAAAAGGCTATAAATTGATTGTGTAAAGATGTTTGTATGCAAAACAAAAGACAACTACGATTCTTGTTATTTTCTAATTTTCTATTTGAATTTTATAATAAGACATTTTCTTGTTTGTGTGCAGATGTTTCCTTTTCAAAACAACCCCCAAAATGTTAATAATATGTTAGATGTCAGTGTAAAGGACTTAAGACTATGAACCTAATAGTGATTCTATTGTCACTGAAGAGGAGGGTGATTAATCTGAAGAGAATTTATCATTGGTTGAGGCAGATGATGACAACTATCATATGGATTCACCATACAATGCAAATGGTGACAATGAGGCACCATACATCAATTCTCAGAAAATGAAACTGGTGTTGATAGAATGTATGACTGTAATTTGAGGAATGAATGGAAACCTGACCCTAGTGGTCATATTTTATTATGGGTGGGACAAGTATTCGAATCAGTTGAGGAAGGAAGAGAGATTTTAAGTAAGTATGCAATTCAAGAGGGGTTTGATCTGTACAAAAGTAAAAATGACGTAAGAAGGCTAACTTATAAATGCAAGGGTGATGAATGCAGTTGGAGGATCCATGTGTCTTCTTTACCAGATGATGTCACTTTTAAGATTAGGTCAATAACTGGAGATCATGTAAACTGTAGAAAGGTGATGAATAATAATGAAGCAACTACCAAATAGGTAGCTAGTGTGACTTAAGTACTTATTCGAGATAATCCTAATGTGAAAGCTAAAGTGTTGCAAACTAAATCAAGAGCACATGGTATGGAACCTAGCAAGCGTAAGATTTACAGAGGTAAGAGGAAGGAATTAAAGATGTTGAAGTCTGACCATGTTGATCGTTATGGACAAATGAGGAAGTATGGCAACATCTTACTACAAATGAATCTAGGTCCTTTAGCTATGGTTGAAATTGACACACTAATTGTCACACCGAAGTGTCAGAGATTTTTTCTCTCATTTAATGCACAGCTAACTAGGTTCATTAGAGGGTGCAGACCTTTTATAGGTTTAGACGGCAACCATTTGAAAGGACCATTTGGTGGGGTGTTACTTTCTACTATTGACTTAGATTCAGATAATGGTATATTTCCTATTGCAATTTGTGTGGTTGAGAATGAATGTAGAGACAGTTGGAGTTGGTTTTTAGAGAGGCTGCATGAGGGACTTGATGTGTTAGACTGAACATCCACTTTTATGAGTGATCGGTAAAAAGGAGTTTTGGCTGCAATAAAACAACAATGGCCTAGGGCTAACAACAGGTATTGTGCAAGACACATTCTTACAAATTTAACTAAAGAATGTCCTGGTTTGAAGGGTGGAAGTTATTTTTGGAAAGCTACTTATAAGGTGAATCAACAAGACTTTATGAAAGCTATGGAGAGCATCAAAGCAATAAGGTTGAAGGCCTATCAATGGCTAATGGTCAATGAACCGGAATAAACGGTGCAGGTATGGTTTCTTTGTTGCTTTCTTTTTTATTTTTTATTCTTATTAATTAATTAATTTTAATTCACTTTAACAATCAGTATGAATTATTAATAGCTTAACATTAAAACAAAATGGCAATTGTTGCCTTCACATTAAAATAATATTCATAATAGAAATCATTGCTTTTCTAAATGCAAGTTAAGCTTAGAAAAGTTTTCAATGAAGAGTATTTCAATATAATATAAAATGGTGCAGGTTTGGATTTGATGACCGGGTTAAATCTGATCAAGTCTCAATAACATATCGGAATGCTTTAGCAATTGGGTTAATGAAGATAGGGATAAACATATTCTCACATTGTTTGAAATTTTACGATGAAAGTATTTGGTGAGGTTCCAAGAAAAACAAGCTGAAGTTGAAAAGTGGACTGATAATTTGACCCCATATGTTTGAAATAGGATTAAAGAAGTATTAGAGGATGCAACAGGTGTGGTATGGGCGGGGAGATTTCCATGAGACTATTGATCGAAAATGGAAAACAAATATTGTTTATCTTGGTCATCGTACTTGTGATTATAGGTTATGGCAAGTTAGTGGGCTGCCATGTGAACATGCAGCGGCAACAATAATTTTTGAAAGACAAAAAATACAAGATTATGTTCACCCTTATCTTACTATTACTGCTTTTAAAAGATCTTATGATGGGGTTATTAATCCTATTCTTGTTTCTTCTAGATGGCCAGATGTAGAAGGTTGCCCCCTACCACTTGACATAAAATCACGTGTAGGAAGGCTTAAAAATCAGGGAGAAGAGAGGTTGATGAAGACAGACCATGGAAGAGAAGCTCCTGTTAGATGCACAAATTGTGAACAGTATGGGCTTAATAGGTCTACATGCACCAATCCAAGAAATCCATCTAGGGGATCCAAAAAGATGAGGAATAACACTACAAGAAAAAGTGTCATTTCCGAGCACTAAATATGGTCGAAAAATGTCAAACAGTCGTAAAAAATGTGTATTTCTAATGGGAAAAGGTCGTCAGTCTCCATCGGAAATGATATCGTGGGAAATAATTCTTTTTTGACAAGCCATCAAAAATACAACATTTCTGAGGGTTGTGAGTGGTTGGAGATAAAGGAACTATGCTGTCGTAAAAACTTTTCGGAAACCAAGTCAGGGGATCATTTACAATGGTATTTGTTGTCAGCATGGCGGTCGGAAATAATGTATATATTACCAAGGAGCATTGTGGTCGGAAATAATGTTTTCTCAACGAAACGTGTCGTTAGGAATAATGTATTTTCAAGGGATGCAATGGTCGATAATAATGTATTTTTGATGAATGTAACGGTCGGAATTAATATATTTTTGAGGAGTGAAGTTGTCAGAAATAATTTATTTCCGATGAGTGCCAAAGTTAGAAATAATATATTTCCAAGGATCTTAGCAGTTGTAAATAATGTATTTCCAAGGACCACACTAGTCGAAAATAATGTATTTCCGATGAGCCATACAGTTGAAAATAATATATTTCCAAGTACCACATCAGTCGGAAATAATGTATTTCAATGAGTCCCACAGTCGGAAAAAATATATTTCCAAGTACCAAAGCGGTCAAAAATAATATATTTCCAAGGATCACATCAATAAAAAATAATGTATTTCCGATGAGCCCGACAGTCGAAAATAATATATTTCCAAGTACCATTGCGGTAAAAAATAATGTTTTTCCAAGGACAACGTCAGTCAAAACTAATGTATTTCCAAGAACCGCAATGGTTGAAAATAAATTATTTCTGACTTCTGTGAAAATAATATATTTCCAACATCCACAGAAGTCAGAAATAATTTATTATCGAGAAACACTACGGTTGGAAATATAGTATTTATGACCAACACCACGATCAAAAATACCATATTACCGTAGGAAGCCATGGTTGAAAATAATGTTTTATCAAGGGAGATTGCTATCAAAAATGGGAAATTATCGAGGACAGTTGTATAGGAAATAATTTATTATCAACTAATAACATTGTCAGAAATAATGTATTGTTGATGAAGACCGTAATAAAAAATAATTAATTACTGATAAATGTTATTATAAAAAGTAAAAAATAATGTAATTATTATTGTTTTAGCATGTACTAAAAAATTATAACATGAGAAACAATACTATCTAAAATTAAAAATTTCAACAAACAAAAAAAATATTCGTAAATTTATCTCAACAGAAAATTGAAAGAAAACACAAATATAGAGTTAACATATGAAATGTAATCTCCAAATTAGAAGTACCTAACTTTTTAAAAAAAAAATATGCATTGCAACAGATAAAATAAAATTGTCACTGAAACGTATAGAGGTAGAAATCATATGAAGTAGGAATGCCCAACTATCAAACCGAGCTATCTAACTCCCTTTCAATGTGAGCATTTGAATCTTCAATGATATTATCCTGCATAAAAAAATATAATAATATTGAATATAATTTAATAGATCATATATAATCAATTTTTAGATCAAAAATATAATAATGAAACCTTAGTACCATTGATTGCGAACTTCCGAATGCCATCGTCTGAAATGAATTTTTCAATCCATGCACTAAATCTTTCAAATTGTGAATTTCTTCCCTCATGGCTTTCATTTCATCCCGACGCTCTAAGCAAATACGTTTACCGCCATTTGTACTAATAGATCAAGTAAATACATCACTTGGTTTTAGGCCAGCACCTAACCCAAGAACACGACCATGCCTAGGCTTTCCAGTAACCTCCCTATATATCTCTCATTCTCTTGCCCTTGCATTTTCAGTTTCGGGATGAGGCTTATTTGAGTCCATTTTTTTCTACAATAAACAGTTTACATATATAACATTATTTTAATGAAAATATACAAATAAAATTACGTGTAATTCATGAATGAAAATGTTATAAAGTATAATAAAAACAAGATAACTTACATGCATTTCCTCGGCCTTTTCACTAGCCCAATTGTTGTCCTTATAGCTATGGAATTTCTTGAAGAATTCAAACGAAGAAGGTTCAATGCCATTTCGCTCACGCTGTATATAACAAAAAAAACAAAGAATAACTATATAGTAATTAATTTTCAATTCACCACCATACTATACAAAGTCACATTATATATAGCAAAATTAAAAGTATTCGAACACCACATTGTCTCTCTCTCTCTCAACCACAACAACTCACAAAGTCATCAACTACTACTATTTAACTTAGAATAAGTTGCAGTCTACAAAAAAAAAGTATAAGAGGAATTTGTTTATTTTTACCTCCTCCTTTCTATATTTTGCCATTGGAACAGAACCTGGAGTGTGAACTACTATGTCTTTCGTATCTCGATTTTTTTTTGTTTCACTCACTTTTTTCCTGTATAAATCATTAGAAAGTTAAACAAATAAGAAATAACATCATATTCACAAAAAAAATCTAATTTTTCTAATTTAATTACCTACCATTTTTTAGACAACCAAGTATCAACCATGGTTGACCATGCTGCGACAAGAATATGATATGGATAATTGGTGTATCGTTCTGCAATTGTTTTGAATTCTTTGAAAACACTTTGTCTTATACTTGACATCCATTCTGGATATCGAATTCTAACATGTTCATTGAATGCTGCCCTCAACACCTCCTCAGAACATGTATAATTGAAATTAGACTTGAATCTTGCATATAATGTATCCAACTCTTCTTTTGGGTATTCAGTATATGTTACCCAAGGGCCTTTGATGGATTGCTTGAATAGAACACTTGAATTACAGATGGCCTCAGTGGTTATGATCTGAAAAAGTAATCATATAAATATTATTTCATTTATTAATTATCATAATACATGAAAAATTACTACGAAAGAAAAATGAGCTAATTTATATGACCTTATCATGAACTTCAATTGTCATATATACCATGTCCCTTGATACCTTTACCCCTTCCTCTACCTTTTCTTTTAACACCTTCAGAACCTATCATTTTGAAATTATACATAGAAATGTGGTCAATTCATATATATATATATAATAATATTTAATCAAAATAAATAAATTCAAAAGGTTGTTATAAATATATTACCTTCAGAGTTAGGCCGACCATCGAGACGTAACTCATGAGTTTCAATTATTTGGTCGGTTAGGGATGGTATCATAGGATCATGTTGCTCAGAAGTACTAGTGATACATCTGTTTCTCTTTTCCAACAAAATAAAAAACTGCACAATATCTCATAAATTTTTCAAAAAATATTTTTAGATACTAAAGAAAAACAACTTTTTTAGGGTATGAGTTATTATATATTGCATACGAGGACAAAACTCAGCAAATATCAACAACTTCTTTCAATCAATCTCATCATTTTTATTAACAATAAACATGTTAACCATTTACAGTGTATAGAATCGATCAAACAAATTATATAAAATCTAATCAACTAAGTTGTTCACACTTTATATGAAATTTTTATATTTCTTAATTCATCAAGAAAGAGACTAATTCTAAGTTTGTTTTTAGCCTATCCATAACCACTCAACACTCTTCAAAGCAATTTTTAAAATTAAAAATTAAAAAAAACGAAACAAAGAAGAAAAATTAATCATTCCTTTTTTATAAGATATACAGAATAAAAGAAGAAACTATTATTGGAAAGGGATTATTTCATAGGACACAAAACTGAGGTTATATCAATTGCAATTACAAATCATAAATCTTGAATCATTATCCACAAAATCACAATTAATAAAACAACAATGATCAAATTTTTATATTGTTCACATATTTTAATTATAATATAAATTTAATTCATAAAAAGATAAAAACTTACCTTCAAAAAGAGAGTAAAACTTGCTAGATGATCAATTTCAAACTAAATTTCTCCAGCCAACGTTTCCTGCATCATGAACAATTCCATTGAACTTAATTTCATGAATATTATCTCTATTGTATATATATTCAATATTCCTTGAATAAAAAATAAAGAAATTAGAACTCTTACTAGAGGTAGGAAATAATTAATTTTTTTCCTAAAACAATAATAGATTTTTGGAGCCAAAACGTGAAAAAGAAAAAGCAAAATAAAAATTCCAACTAAAAAGATTGAGAGCAAAACAAAATCCCACTATAAGAAAAATCAAAAATTAGAATGATTGAATAATAACGTGGGATCCTTCTTTCTCTCATTTTTTTTAATCATCTTTGGAAGCCTACGATGATAAAAACGTGGGATCAGAAATCTTTTTTGGTTAAAAAATATATAATATCATATATTAAGAAAATAAATAAATTTTTTTCCCAAAACAATAATAGGCTTTTGGAGTGAACAAGAAAAAAGGAAAAAGAAATCCCACTAAAAAGGCATAACAAAATTCCGCAAACAGAAAAAGGATCAGATTTTTTTTTAGTTTTACAATTTTTTAACCACAAGCGGTTGCCTTGGTGGTCTAAGGCTTGGGATGAAACCCAGGTCCTTGGTTCTACTCTTGGTAATTACATTGTGGCCAATCATCATGACGCTAGCTTAGCTGGTGAAAGGACGAGCTTGGAGCATGGGTAATTTCCAAGTCAGAAGTTCAAATCCTACCCAGGCGAATGCAAGTTTTGATTTACCCGTTTACATTTTCGTATGGTTAGGGATGTGAACGGGTTTCCCATCTGTCATACTCTACAATAACTAACAAATAGACCGCCAGACCAGAATATTGGTCATGGGTGAAAGGGTGCCTGGATACCAAAAAAAATAAAAGTTACTTTATGATGAGATATAAAGTAGGTAAAATAAATTCAATATTTATATCCTAATTTTATGACACTTCATATAAAAGTAAATATCAAACTAATTGTGCCATATACTCTTCAATTGATCTCAAAAAGTGCAAACACAAAATCCAACTTTTATTTATTTATTTATTTTCTTAATTTATATAAATTTATTATATCAAAATTTTATAAAATGAGTGGAAGTGCAAACTAATTCTCTTAATCCTTAAACATGAGCTAATATATTAAATACACTGTGCATGATACAATCCTATTATATTAAATACAAAGTATACATATATATATATATATATATATAAAAGGTCATTCTATGGTGTAACGTGAACAATGCAACAGTAATATAATGGTATGTGATTACATAAATTTAATGTTATTGGTAATGATTGTATATGATACACAATTAAGTTTCGTGGGATCATATGCGAGGGCATGTGAATTGATGAGATTTTACCAAAAGAGATATGACCACAATAGTGATAGTCAATTTTTTTTTATAGAGAAAATAGCACTAGACACCGTGGGTGGAGTTCTAAAAAGATCATTCACTGTTTAAATTGTTTCAATATCACCATTTTGATAAAATATTGTTCCAAAATCACCATTTTGATAAAACATTGTTCTCATTTTGTTAAAATCTAATAGAAAACTACTGTTATCTGTGACATGATATCCATAAAGAATTTTATAGGCAATATTTAAGTATTTTGATTATTTAATTATATAAAAAAATAATAATGATTTGATTATTTTATTATTTTTATAGACAATATTTCATGTTTATGGGTGACATCAAACTTGTTATTATTCCCCGATTAATTTCCTAATTAATTTGGAGTGACATCAAACTTATTTCATGATTAACTTATTATTATTATTATTATATATATATATACGGCAATGATTTGACTATACGAATTTTATGGGTAATATTTCCTGTTTTGTAAAGTAATCATGATAAAAAAATAGTCGAAATACAACTAAAAAACCAGTTTAAAACCTGTTAAAAACCAGTTTAAAAACCGATGCAAAACATGTTTTACTATTTTGACTTATATTCTAACAGGTTATGCCATAAGCAAACGGACTTCAAACAATTAAGGGACAAAGTGGTAACAATTTATACTTTATTTATATGAAATGTCTTAATTTGAACCATTTTGAAAAATTAATGGACGTTTAGGGATTGCCTCATCAAATCAGTGGCTAGAGAGATCATTATGGGATAGTTACAATTAACATAAAACGTAAATTTAATACTCAAGACACATTTGTGCTTGTATGTCAAGCAAATCAAGTATATTATACTGAAGGACCGTAGATAATACTTGGAATGCTGTCAATGAAATCAAGCCTAGAAACCTTTATGAGATGCCAGTAGATGGTGAACCATACCAAGAAGAGACTGAATTCAATAGTACAAATATCAACCAGAAAGGTATGAAAATGAAGAACATGAAATAGATTGGTCTAGGGTTGAGGTTGATGCCATTTTTTTTATTACCTGACACATTTCCAGACTGAATGAATACTCTTTGCCACAAAGTCACATTGAATAGTAACTATTATTTTATTGATTTGAATATTTATTTTTTCTTTTGAGTCCAGTGTTATATTTTCTTTGCATTTAGTGTTTTATCATTGAACTTAATTTATGTAATGTCCAATTAATTTTATAACTCATTATATTTTAATAAAAAAATAATAATACATTAAAAAACAAAATTAATTATATGATATCTAAAAATAAAATACTTATGTTTTTTTCAATGTAATTTTAGAATAATATATTTTATTTTATCAAAATGTTTTCACAATTTTATATTATTAAAATTTCTTTTGGAAGGAAAAATACTTAGCTGCTATATCATTTCTTAGAGCCAATAATTATAGTTGAATTTGTGTCATATTTCCAAGGGCACTTAACTTATGGGCAGCAATTGTATAATATTTTCGATGAACAACTATTGTGGTCGAAAAATATTATTATTTTCTGAGGACTAGGCATATGTGGTCAAAAATAGTATTGGCGTTTTCGAGAATCAACTATTGTGGTCGGAAAAGGTTCATCTTTTTTCTGAGAACTAGATACATGTGGTCGTAAATAGTATTGGTGTTTATGAGGATCAACTGTTGTGGTCGGAAAATATTCATCTTTTCTCTTTTCCGAGGACTAAATACATGTGGTCAAAAATAGTATTGGCGTTTCCGAGGATCAGCCATTGTGGTCAGAAAATATTTATCTTTTCCGAGGGCTAGATATATGTGGTCAAAAATAGTATTGACATTTCCGATGATCAGTCATTGTGGTCGAAAAATATTAATCTTTTCCGAGGTCTAGTTATCTAATGTCAAAAATAGTATTGGCATTTCCGAGGATCAAATATTGTGGTCAGAAAAGATTCATCTTTTCCGAGGGCTAGATACCTGTTGTCGAAAATAGTATTGGCGCCAAGCTTTGATGCCATTTTCACATTATTTTTGATGACTTTAGAGACTATTTCCGAGGGTATTTGTTTCGTCATAACAAATACACAATGTTGTTACACTTTTCTGATGACTTGATTTTTTTCATTGGAAAAACAACAATAACCGACCATAATTTCACTCCGTCAGAAATAATTGGTCGGAAATGACACTTTTTCTTGTAGTGTAAGCAGCCCCGGAGACGCATAGAGGTTTGTGAATTGCTTTTGTATAATGATTCAAATGCTCATTTAACTTTGTAAATTTGACTATTTACAAATATTTCATCTACATATGAGGTCTGAAATAGGTGTTGGGATTGTTCAAGGATCGTAGGATTGTACCATTGCGCATTCAAATCTTACATATATAGGCTCTCAGATTGGTTATACCCCCCAAATGTGAAGAACTTAAGTAGTTTGCTACCTGGATCTTTATATATATTTTTGTTGCTGAATAGATGTTGGGAATTTTTTGTTCATCTATGATGGTTAGATGTTGCTCAATATGATTTTTTTTTTTGGGCTTTTGGTTAGCCTACACATTTGTAGACAAAAATAAGATGATACAATATGTACCGGGTATTTTAATTATTGATGGAACTAATGCATTTGTGTTGTAATTGCTGGACATGTTGTGTGGAACATGTATTTTTTTTTTCTTTTTTCTTTATTTGTACCGTGCATGTAAAGTTGGACCACATGAAAACATACGTAAACAGAGCTTATATAATATTAACAAAAAAACAATTATATAAAAATAATAAAAGACTAAACTGAGAATAAATGATAACTTTGTTTATAAATTAAGAGCATATTTGATATTGTCTTATTAAAATAAATTTAGATTTTTTAGAATATTTTAATTAACAAGGGCGCACATGGTATTTCATTAATAATATTTTTAGATTTTGTTGTGATTATAATGATGAATTTAATACATAAAAGATAAATCAACGTTGTTATAATATGACAAATAAAGAATATTTAAGTACTTTCACAAATTTTTTTAAAGTCAACTATTATATTTAACACCATTAAACAAATAGAAGGACTAATTTGGTATTTGGAAAAAATGTTATGACCAATTTAGTAACTTTTATAAAAATTGTAAACAATTTGAAATTTTAAATAAAGTTCCGGACCAATTTGGTAATTGCCCTTATGTATAATAGTTTCTACTAATAATATAAAATAGCTACAAATACCATATATATATATAGGGAGCTTTGGATTTAAATTATTATTATTATTATTATTTTGACAAAAAATATTTTTATTTATTTTCTAAAAACATAATGAACCATTTATATTCCTATATTAAATAACATTCCTTTGATATATTTAATGTTTATAAATTTAAATTTAATAACCCTCCAATTTTAACCATTGACCTTTTGGTTTCTATAAAACAATAATGAAAAGTTGCATTATAGTCATTTATATTCCTGCAATATACCAATAAATAGCACTCCTTTAATATATATATTTAAACTAAATAACTTCCCATTTTCTAACCACGCATTTTTCTATTTCTATAAACCAATAATGAAAATATATAGCATTAAATTATTATTAATTGTAATACCATATTTTTTAAGAGTGGTACTATTGACACCCCTATTACTGAACTATCTATGTTCCAACTTATAAAATTTTAATTTAATTATATAAAATTAAATGGCTTTATTAATTTTTTTAATTAATTTCCTGGATTACCCTTTTACATATTTTCAAACTTAATACAAATATTTTCCAAAAAAAATTACACTTTTATAATATTTATATACAGTTTTATCACATCCATATTTGTTTTTTCTTCTTATTATAATGGTGAAGCCATTCTTATTAGACGAGGGTTTTTTTTTCTGTAATCGATTGAATTGTTGGTGGTAGATTGTGAGTGTGATATTGATTGTTTCATAATTTTTTGTAGCGATTGAATTAAGATTTCGGTGTGGTTTCGTTTTGTTAGAGATTAGGTTTTCTTGGTTGCGATTCTTGGTGTGAATACAAATCATTGAATGCATAAAAACTCCGAAATAAAATAAACCGAGAAAAAAAAATAACAAATATGGATCTGAAATTTGAAAAGAAAAACAAAACAAACATATGGAACAATAAGATGAAAAAAAATACTAAACATGGGAAATATGAGATTGAGATTTGAAAAAAAAATAGTAAACATTCAATGATTTAAAATAATCTATATTATTAGGATTTTGAAATAAGGAAAGTGATACTAAACATGGAAAATATGAGATTGAGATCTGAAAAAAAATATAAACAAAAATAATAAACATTCAATGATTTGAAAAAATATATATGCTATTAGGGTTTCGAAATAAGGAAATTGAGGGTTTTATTAGTTTTATTTTGTTTATTATTCTTTTTAATAAAAATTATACGTCTATTTAAGTAATTTGATATAGAAAAAAAATACTAAATGATTTTAAGATTGGGGTGTTAATAGTTCACCAGTGGTGTGCCAATAGAACCACTCATTTTTTAATGTCATTATTTTTTTTTAAATTTAGTAATTAATATAAAAAATAGCTTTGTAATAAATGCCCTAATTATATATAATAGTTTCTACTAATAATATAAAAAAACAATAAATACCATATATATATATATATATATATATATATATATATATATATAATATGTGTGTGTGTAAGTTAGGGAGTTTGAACTTAAATTATTGTTGTTGTTATTATTTTGACAAAAATTATTATTATTTATTTTCTAAAAAGATAAAGAACTATTTATGTTCATACAGTAAATAACATTTCTTTAATCTCTTCAATGTTTACAAATTTAAATTAAATAACCCTCCATTTTTTAACCATCAACTTTTCGGTTTCTATAAAACAATAATGAAAAGTTGCATTAGAGTCATTTATATTTCTGCAATATGCCAATAAATAACATTCCTTTAATATATTTTTAAAATTTTAAATTAAATAACTTTCCATTTTCTTGAATGTTTCTATTTCTATAAAACAGTAATGAAAATATATGGCATTAAATTATTATTAATTGTAATAACATTTTTTTTGTCTGAAGAGAAAGTGATAAAGCAATTAATATTCATACAATAAATAGCATTCCATTAATCAATATAATGCTTATAATTTTAAATTAATAACTCTCCATTTTCCAATTCTTCATTTTTTTCAGTACCACTTTTTATAAAAACAATAATCTAACCTTCTACAATTTCATTTTTTGATGAAGCATCATGATAGAGAGGGAGTTGAGAACGTCAACACATTTTATAAGAAGAAGAACACGCAATAACCAAAACTTTAGGTATTAAATTACTATTTAATATATTCCTCCATCATTTTTACAGTCTCTATTTTCCTATTATATATATATATATATATATGTATTGAATGTCAATTTTTCAGTCTCTGATTTTGTATTGAAGATTGATAAAAACAATTCTTATAACGTTTCATTTGTAGCAGCATTTTGTTATTACTTTGAAAATTAGATTTTTAAATATATATATATGTTTCATTTTTGCTTTTTATTGTTATTGTAAATGTAAACATTAATTCTTATAAATAACATACTAGTCTATGATGGAGAATTTTTGAGGGAGTGAGTTTGCCATGGAAAAGCATTGTATGCCTTTCTAACCTTATTTTTAAATAATCCTTTTATTAATTTATTAGAGGTCATTTGCTTCTAATGTTTTTTTTTTATTTTAAAAAATGTATTCTTCGTTTTAACTTCTAGATCTAATGGAATCATTGTGAAAGATTCAATGATTTTCATGTGGGAGTGACTTGTGACATTATTTAATGTCATTATTTTTAAAAATTTAGTAATTAATATAAAAAAATAGCTTCATAATAAATGCCCTAATCATATATAATAGTTTCTACTGATAATATAAAATAGCTATAAATACCATATATATATATATATAAGTTAGGGAGCTTTGGACTTAAATTATTATTATTATTATTATTTTGATAAAAATTATTATTATTATTTATTTTCTAAAAAGATAAAGAACCATTTATATTCCTACAGTAAATAAAATTCCTTTAATCTATTCAATGTTTATAAATTTAAATTAAATAACCCTCCAATATATATATATATATATATATATATATATATATTGTGAGTTTCTTATAAGGGGTCCCTTATTTTAATTTTGGTAAGGACCATCAGGAAATCACATTGATTTGAATGAATTTTGATTTGTTTTTTTTTTGTGTGGATGATAAGTTCAATTAAATCTACCTATGAATAAAATTTGAAAAATTTTCAATTACTAGAACTATTTAACCTGATTTTTTTAAATATGAATGCATCGAAAAAATGAGTGAAATATAGGAAAAATAAAAAAATAGTTCTAGTGCTTGAAATATTTTAAAATTTTATTTATAAGTAGATTTTAATGAACTTATCATCCACAAAATAAAAAGTCAAATCAAAATTCATTCAAATTAATATGATTTCATGGCGGTCTTTACCGAAATTAAAATAAGGGATCCCTTATAAGAGACTCACTTTTAATATATATATATATATATATAATTTAAATTAAATAACTTTCCTTTTCCTAACCATTCATTTTTCTATTTCTATAAAACAATTATTAAAATATATGACATTAAATTATTATTAATTGTATAACAGTTTTTTTCTAAAGAGAAAGAGATAAAGGAATTAATATTCATGTAATAAATAGCATTCTATTAATCAATATAATGCTTATAACTTTAAATTAATTAACTCTCAATTTTCTTACTCTTCATTTTTCAATACCACTTTCTATAAAACATTAGTCTAACATTCTACTGTTTCATTCTTCAATGAAGCATCACGATGGGGAGATAGTCGAGAACGTCAACACATTCTACAAGAAGAACACAAGGTAGCCAAAATCTCTAGGTATTAAATTACTATTTAATATATTCCTCCATCATTTTTCCTATTATACATACATACATATATATATATATATATATATATATATATATGTTGAAGATCGATAAAAACAATCCTTATAACGTTTCATTTGTAGTATTTTGTTCTTTAAAAATTAGATTTGTACACACACACACACACACACACACACACACACACACACACACACACACACACACACACACACACACACACACACACACACACACACACACATATATATATATATATATATATATATATATACACTTCACTTTTGCTTTGTAAGTATACTTTCATTTGTATCATTTTATTATTGTTTTTTTCTTTTATTATAGATATAAACATTAATTTTTATAAATAACATACCAGTCTATGATAAAGAAATTTGTAGATAGTGAGGTTGCCATAGAAAAAGCATTGTATGCCTTTCTAACATTATTTGCATATAATCTTTTTATTATTTTATTTGAGGTCATTTGCTTCTAATGTGTTTTTTATTTTTAAAAAAATATTCTTCATTTAAACTTCTGGATCTAATGAAATATTTGTGAGAGATTCAAAGATGAAGATGGTCTACACCTGCTGATTGACGAAAGCAACGATTTGACTTATGTATTGGGATATGAAGTGGTTTGAATGTATAACAAAGGGATAAGAGGTGGCGTTGTCGAGCCAATTTATAGTTAGAAATTATGCAATTATTTATATTTTTTATGAATCAATGTTATTTAATGGTTGGCTTTCTTATTCTATGTGGCCTGATAAATAGCATAAAGTTAACACATCTCAAAACAATTTTAAATTTCAAAGTAAATTTTGTGTAACAAAACAAAATCACAAAATATGAATTTGGATTATCTTCTATATAGCGTAAATAATATAAGTTTTTTTTTATCTTGTTTAATCAATTTATTGGTAGTGTTTGTATCAAAGATTCATAAAAAAAATCTCTTTAATGGTAAGAGTGTAGTATCCAAAAACAATTGTAAGACCTCCATCTTCAATATCCGTTTTTATGTTTAAACATATTCACTTTTGAATTTAGATACTACAAATTATTTTGATCAACATATTTAAAATAACAAAAGCTCGTGCATCGCATGGATTGATACACTAGTTATTTATGAATAAAGGTGTGTTATGATAATAATATAATCAGTTTCCTAAAAAAAAAAGTTATTTGGTTTAATTTATAATGTTATTAATTTCTTATTTAATAAAGACTGTCGGCATGGATCTAATGAATTTATCAAAACTCAACTTGATATACTATAAATTAGTGAGAGATTTTTCTATTGGATCCAATCATATCATAATATGAAATTTAATATAGTATGTACAGTCAAATCCGTATATATATATATTTTTTTTTAAAGAAGAGAAAATCAAAAGTAGTCACTGAAATTATTAGAATTTTGTTTGTAACCACATACGAAATTTTACCTGGTAATAACCACATTTTTAAGAAATTACCTCAATGCACAATATAAATACTATCCTTAAACTCTCTCTCTCTCTTTCTCTTTCTCCTTTATTCTCTCTCCCCACTCATCTCTCTCTTTTTTTTTCTCTCTTTCTTTGCCCACTCATCATCGCCGGACGTCATCGTTTGTCGTCGAGCTGCCTTGGTTACGCTGCTTGGCTTCACTATCTTCTCTCTCCCTTTCCTCTCTCTCTCTCTCTACTCTCTCTCCCCACTCCCCTCTCTCTCTTCAATTCACTCAGTTATTGTTAAAAACATGTTTAAGGAATAATCAATGTTGAAATGTATCAATTTTGAGGGTTGATTGGGTTGAGATCTGATATTTTGGATGATTTGGGACTGGATGTTGGAGTTTGGTTTAAAAAAAAATTGAAAGCGTGAAATCTTCGACATACTTGAAATGTTTTACGAAAACTTGAAATCATGCTTTAAATCTTACCAGAAACTTAAAATCTTACCCTGAAACTTGTTAACATTTCAAGTTTTTACATAAGATTTTAAGTTTTCGAACCTGTAAAACTTGAAATCTTCTGAAAAAAAAACTTAATTGAAATCTTACCCAGAAACTTGTCAATATTTTAAGTTTTTACCTAAGACTTCAAGTTTACGAACAAGTGAAACTTGAAACCTTCTGGAAAAAACTGGATTGAAATTTTACCCAGAAACTTGTCAACATTTTAAGTTTTTATATAAGATTTCAAGTTTTCGAACTAGTGAACTTGAAATTTTTTGAAAAAAATGAGAAACTTTATTTTATTTGATTTTTCACAAAAACATATAAAAGTGATGCAATAACATTAAAATCATGTTAAAATAATTGTTTCAAACTCAATTAATTCACAAATGGAAGATATTTACGCAACTTAAACCGATTTAGAGCAAATCGATTTTTTTTTACCTCACTCACTTCTTCAAACTTTCAAACATACAAATCTTTAAATCTTTAAGGCCAATGCCATAATTCCGTGTTTTTTGTCCTCTAACAATGGTGTGATTGTATTCGATTTACAGGAAACAAAGAGAAAAATGAAAAAGAATGCACAAAGAAGAAGAGTGCACAGAGAAGAAGGCGTAAAAAAATACAAAACAAATTAGTAAATTATTTTAGGGGTATTTTAGTAATTTATGGATATGTACTGAATGTTTATTTTTAAATGGTTATTAACGATTAAAATTTCGTATGTGGTTAAAAATGTCCATGTTAGACGTGGCCATTTTTAACATTTTCCATAAAAAATAAAATCAAATTACACAACCTCTTGATGTTTCCCTTTTTACAAAAAAAACAAAAACAAAACTTCTGCATTTTTTTAACATCATATTATTCAGAACAGGAATAAAATGGTTAAGGAGAAACACCCAAACACATCAAGGTAAACCTCTAGGGCCAAAGACAAACAACAGAGAAGCCATAAGAATGGTGTTATTGGCACCCATATAATGATATAATAATGCCCTATTTTAAAAAATCCTAAAATTTAATTGATTTTGATGCAGTAATTTATCTTTACTCAATCTAAAGAAAATTCGTTCACTGAGATCGGTGATTCTATTGGTTGAATGCTGGTTAACCTAAGTAAAATCTACTCTAAGTGTATATAAATTAAATTGCATAATGCTTGCTTTGATGACAACAATTGATTAAACTAAATTGCAATTTGTAGGTAAACTAAACTAAACACAACAACACACAAGGATGGATATATAAGGGAAAATACTAGTGAATCAATGCAACATTTATCGGACCACTCAATACAATATCTTAGTCTCGTTAAACACTTCAATCTAATTTTAGAGCTTGTTTAAGATAAATCCATTAAGTTCTTAGTTTTTTCCACTACTCTCACATGACCATGTAACAGTTAATGGTTAAAACCTCTATTTAACATAAACTCTAAGCCAAGTTAATATAGCATGATCATGCATACACCAACTTTCTAAATTAATAAGCTCATGGTCTAGGCTTAAATGGAATTGTCATTCACATATAAGCCCCAACCTCTTACATAAACTAACTCGCACACCCATATCCCTTGAGGTCACAATAAAACATGAGTGATAAGAGTAGAGCAATTAAAGAAATAATTGAGACTAATATTGAATTGAATTAAGAAAAGTAGACTAATTAATTACAAAGAGTAGTCCAATATGGTTATATCAATCCCCTAGCTAATGGTTTAGTTACACACCAATGGAGAAAATAAAGGTAAGGAAAAGTTATAGAGAAAACCCATATTGGTCATGTGAGCTCCATAGTCTTGATGTTCTTCTTTTTCTTGCCTCCCAAGTCTTCCAAGGATGGATGGAAGATGTATGGAAGATGTATGAGAGAAAAAAGTTTGTAAAAATGGTGATGTAAGAGTGTGAAAGGGTGTTGGTGTCTAAATCCTCGTGTGGCTGATGTTTTTGACCCTGAAATTAAAAAGGGTATTTATATGGGATCCAAATAGGGCAAAAATCTATCTTGAAAAACATGATGACGTGCTGTCATGGTCCCTACCATTACGGTCATCTAAGAAGACAGTTTGACCGTGACAAACTTAATCCTAGTTTTCACGTGTAGCCTGAGCGGTATCAACAACAACACTTTAGACGATAGAGTTGCTGCCGCCAAATAGGTCTCGGTCATCCAGAACGACAGTTCGACCACGACACTTCTTCTTTCTGTTTTTGTGTCTCTTCCTTTATGCAACATCAGCGACACTTTGCTCATGTGAATTGTCATCGTCATATGTATCACGTTGGGCCAAGACGGCACTTAAACCGTGACACTCTTTCCTTTAGGCTTCATCTTCCAATTTTTGAGCTGCTTTGGATACCATCTTCATCTCTTTTTACCCAAATGATGCCCTGTTACTAAAAACCTGTAAAACACTGAATCGATCCATTAAACACTCGATTTTACCTAAGAATTGAGCAATAAGTATAGGAAGGAGGACCTAAAATCTAGTGTTATTGTGGCTTGATCAACACCCTCAAACCTAGCATTTTGCTTATCCTCGATCAAAATCGAGACAAAACAAAAACAAACTCAAAATTAAACAAACATGACTCGATAAAAAGAAAACTTTTTAGAATCAACAATAATTCAAAAGCTGCATTTTCAACTGGTAGTGAGATGCAATGGAGTGCAGATAAGAAGAGTAGATACATGCTATACATTCTCAAGCAACTTAAAGGCACACATGGGACACTCATACATCACGAATTTCACACCTAAAAGTGCTCTCATATCGAAAACTACTCACTCTCACAACTCAAGCGTAATTTGCTTCGACTTTAAGCCTCACGTGGATATTCTCTTTTCTTTCCACTCGGAGTCCTAAGTTCATACTCATGTAAAGTATGCAAAGATAGAGTTATGCATAGGAATCAAATGCCTTGCATACAATATAAAAGTGAAACACCATTTTTTTGGTGAACTAGTCTAGGACATGAATCAAATGTCATGGACGAGGAAGATCATGCTTCAACAAAAATTTCCAGTCTAGATTTCATCATAGATCAATTAGGTCTTCCTATTTGGTTGTAATAGCGCCATTGGGTGAAATGTGATGAATAAAGAATAGGAAATGAAATTCAAAAGTCACCAATCTTGCTAAGACACTTACGTTACACACCAATAATTTTAGCTATACTTGCAATCACACTTGAACACTAGTGTTTAGGCTTACATTCATTACATTTGTGCTACACTTGTACTCTATTTTAGTGAGTACTTTACATTTAACAACCAAGACTCTTTATGCATCTCTTTTCTCTTTTTATTTTCTTTTTTCTTTTGCACATTTTGCATTTCTACCATTTGAGCTCATAAGTACACATTTTTTGCACTTTTATATTTTGAGCCATTTGCCTTGCACATTTACAATAATGGCCTAAATAAACTATATCTTTACACATTAGAGTCTTTCACCCTTCAACCACTACACAACACACCCTAACAAGATTGGCAACACGGGTAGACATGTGTTTAGGCTTTGGCTAAATGGTTATAATGTGGTTCAAATGAAAGGTAAGTGTTTGGTCTCAAATTTGGCTTAGGAGCACACAATAGGGATATGGAATGTGTTTAGACTAGTTTGAGTAGTTAAAAGCACACACATTCCTAAAATCATTTCAACAATTTCATATATCAAGGGAATGTAAGCATCCATCAAGCAATCCACAAGTATATTGCAATGTAATGTCCTATGACAAATGATACGTGTAACGAGAAAAGTGTTTTAAGATAGAAAAATTATAACACTCAAAATGTGCTTTTTAATGCTTGTTTTTGTGAACTCACTAGGTAGTCTCTACTATTAAAACAATGTGTTTGAGCATCGATTCCTCTCAACTTGAACACAAAAGGATGAGACAAGCCCATGGAGTGCAAGCGAGACCCTAGAGTGACAACAAGTTGCTAATCGAGCACATTATACATAGAAAAATTTGCCACAAACACATGCTCAAGGAACCACACCCAAGCTACTTAAAGCTCAAAATTTTTGACAATGCGACACTTTGAAAATTTTTGACTCAAAAATAAAATCAAAACGATCGACACCCCTAAAGATAAACTCAACATTGTCCCCAATGTAGACAAAGAGAGCCCGATAGAAAGACGCCTAAATCACAAAAATACTATAAACTCAAAATATGTAAAACCAAACATTAAGACTCAACAATGGATCATGTTCAATAATCTCAAGCATTTGGGCAATTCAGGCATCAAACTATACTAACACAATACAACACACACCCGTAATCTAATCAGTAGAAAAGAATAAGCATATATGATACTAAGATAGCATAATCTAATCTAATCCAACAATGTATGAAGTTAAACGAAAGAAAGTACTAAAGCATAACTATATATAAGATAATAAAAAATATCTAGCTAAGAACTATTAAAAATTAAGATGTGAGGTGGAGCTCTTACCTTAAATTTGTAATATCATGTCTGAACCCATAATCCACCAGATTTATCTTGGCTATCATTCGCTCCTCCATCCTAGTCATCTTTGCTAGCATCACCTTCTAAACCTCTCCAACAACACTGTAAATCTCTGAATCTGCATTTACACGGATCTCTCTGGAAAGCTTGACGGCTGCCAAATTTCGGGCCAAGATAGGAAAACTCTCATCATCCTCCTCCAGGATCTAATCCGCATCTTCAGCACCATCCTCCCCCTCAGCCTTTGCTTTGGTTTCCTAATCATTTGTACCCTCAACATCTTCAACTCTGGCCTCTTCCTCTGAGGTTGACTCAAACCTTCCCCTGCATCGGGTCTCCTCAGACCACATTCTAGGTAAAGAGAATACCATGTGCGGACCCTAAAATCTGGCTGAGTGTCCTGCGACTCATCTTCTGTCATGTTAACATCCGCTGCCTCACAAAAATGGGTAATCAGGCACATGAACACCATCGCCTCTTTCCCTAACACATCCCTTACAGACTTGTGTATCTCCATCTTCATTATCACTCCAACATCGATGGGATGTTTATTGTGTGGGCAGTAGAGCATGGTAGCTACATCATAGGCTACTATGATGCGGTGAGCGCATGACCTCAAAGAGTAGAAGATAAAAATATGCCAAAATGCGAGCTCGATGTTAAGTCTGGACTACTTCAGTGGGCTGGACTTGGAGTTCTAAAATGGCATCGGCTCTGCTACTAAATTGTTGGCTATCTCAATGTTCATCCTCCTGTTGAAAATCTCAAGCCAGGGTACACCCTTGAACATACCAACCCTATTCCTTGGTTCCCCTTGAACATACCAACCCTATTCCTTGGTTCCTACTCTGGTAGTTCAGTCCTGAAATATCTGTTGAAATCTGCTGAGTTTATCCTAACTTGTCTCCCCCGGACCAACACTGGATTGCCCAAGTTATAGTTCTGCTCGATCACCCCTGCATAAAACTCCCTAACAATCTGTGGGCAATACTTTGGAGGCCTCTGCACATATATCTCCCAAGACCTGTTCCGAACCATCTCGGGAATAGGAGTCGCTCCCAACTCACTCACATTTATCCCCCTCTCCGAAATTATCTTCTTCTTACTGTACTTGGCTATCCGAGCCAAAAAGTCTAGATTTTTTGTACATGCGGAAATTTGCTTCTACTTTTCCTTCTGACTGTTATCTCTCTCTTCGATCACCCTAGCTGTTTGTTTAAATCTGGCCATACTAGACACTTAAAAACTTGTATCGCTTACAGGCAACACTCCGGCATAATCTCATCACAACCACAGTAATCTGATACACCACAGATACCACTTTGCCACAACCATAATCCATAGAAATAATAAACAGCACCAATCACAAAATCTATAAGCAATTCACACAAATAATAACCAATGTCCCCTAACTTCACTTTAGTTCAACAAATAACCCCTAAAATCATGAAATAAACAATGTAAGCACTTCAATATACTCCTCCAACATAAACCCACACACTAATGCAACCAAATATGTACACAATCTTCTCTACCCCAAAAATTCCATAAAACACCCAAACTAACCCTAGAATAAGCAAATGAGGGGAGAATAGTGATTTGGAACTATCAATGAACTAAAACAAGTGGAGAAGGGAAGAAAATACCGATTACGTGTTGTGGAAGTCTTCGATTCGCGAGGGGGGAATGAATGGCTTGAAACTATTGATTTTTGTGAGTGGTGTGCCATACCACGAACAAACCTATATATACCATCGCATTGTCGTGGTACTGATTTTCACATTCTCCCAAGATAAAAACACGACCGTGATATCAAAACGACATCGTCCTCTTTAAAATTTTCATTATCCCTGCCGATAAACCACGCAACAACAACTCCCGCAGATTAAGCACTTTGGAACACTTAAATGAATTAAATAGGAATTTTCCAAGTATGTCACGGTCATGATGTCTTCATGGACTACCGTGACCTTTCCACGAGACAAAATCAGGGAGTTGCTGTCGCCTAAGATGTCGCTGATGGACAGAAGCGACAATGAAACGAGCAAGGAAGCGGAGTGTCGCGGTCTAAGTTTCAGTCATGGAAGACCGCGACACAGCCACAAGACAAATTCTAGAGGTTGCTGTAGCTCGACATATCGCCAAAACTGTTGCGTGGTTGCACAACTGCAACACCAGAATTTCAAGACCAAAACGAAGAGGCGGTGTGTAGCGGTCATAGATTCCGTCATAGACTACTGCGGACAGTTTGACTGCGACAAACACCTGGTATAAAACATCAGTTCATGGTAGGGCATCCTCTCACCAATGACGGAAATCATAACACCGACATATTTTGTCATTTTGTCCAAGTTTCCAATTTCCAGCTCTTTTGGGTCCCAATATTCACTCATAACTCCCATATGATGCCCCTAATACAAAATCCTGCAAATACACTTAATCGAGCCATTAAACACTTGATTTTACTCAATAATTGAGCAATAAGCATAGGAAGGGGGGCTCGAAATCTAGTGTTATCATGGCTTGATCAACACCCCCAAACCTAGCCTTTTGCTCGTCCTCGAGCAAAATCAAGAGAAAACACCAACTAAAACAAACAAGCAAACAACACGAAGACTGGATAAAAACAAAATAAATTCAAACAACAATAACACAAAATTCGCATTTTCAACTGATGATGAGATGCAAAGAGGTGTGGATAAGGAGAGTAGACACATGCAAAACATTCTCAAGCAACTCGAAGGCACTCACGGGACACTTGAACAACATGAATCCCACACCTAAAGTGCTCTCATGTCGGAAACTACTCACTCTCACACCTCGAGCATAATTCACTTCGACTCTAAACCTCACTTGGACATTCTCTTTTCTTTCCTCTTGGAGTCCTAAGTTCACACTCATGCAAAGTATGCAAGGATAGAGTTATCTATGGGAATCAAATACTTGCATACAATAAGAAATGAAACTTTATTATTTTGGTGAACTAGCCTAGGAAATGAATCAAATGCCATGGATGTGGAAGATCATGCTTTAACAAACATTCTCAATCTAGATTTCATAGTAGATCATTTAGGTCTTCTCTTTGGTTGTAATGGGGCCATTGGGTGAAATATGGTGAACAAAGAATAGGAAATGGAATTCAAAAGTCACCAATCTTGCTAAGACACTACACAATACACCCAATACTTAAGCTTTATTCAAATCACTCGTGGCACTAGTGATTAGGCTTGACTTTTCATTACACTTGTGCTATACATGAGTACTCTACTAGTAAGTACTTTACAATTACATACAAGGCTCTTATTCTTTTTTTTTTTCAATAAATTTGGCACTTTATCTCATAAGTGCACATTTTCGTACTTCTATATTTTTGAGCCTGTTGCCTTGCATATTTACAAATATAGCCTAAATACATGCTAACTTTTCATATTTAGAGCTTTTCCACCTTCCACACAATACAACACATCCTAACAAGATTGGTAACAAGGGTAGGCATGTGTTTAGGTTTAGCTATATGGTGTAATGTGGTTGCAAAATAAAGGTAAGTGTTTGGCCTCAAAATTGGCTTGGGAGCACACAAATAGGGAAAAGGAATGTGTTTAGGCTAATATGAGTAGTTAAGTACACACATTGCCTAAAATCATTTCCACCATTTCATCTATCAAGGGAATGTAAGTATCCATAAGCAATCCACAAATATAATGCAATTTGATATCATATGGCAAATGATGTGCGTGACGAGATAAGTGTTTAAGATGAAACAATGATAACACTCAAATGCGCTTTTTACGGCTTGTGTTTGTGAACTCACTATGTGGTCTCCACTATTAGAACAAGGTGATTGAGCACCGAGTCCTCTCAACTTGAATACAAAAGGATGGGACAAGCCCATGAAGTGCAAGTGAGACCCTAGAGTGACAACAGGATGCTCAATTGAGCACATTAGGCATAAATAAACTCTCACACAAACACACACTCAAAGCATCACACCCAAGCTACTTTAAGCTCGAATTTTTTTGGCCATACAACTATTTTTGAAAAGTTTAACTCAACATTAAATCAAAAATTTGAGTCAGAAATAAAATTTAGGACCCAATAAAACCAAAACGACCGAAAACGATATCGACACCCCCAAACCTAAACTCAACATTGTCCCCAATGTTGACAATGAGAGCCCGGCGAGAAAGACGCATATACCACAACCAACATAACACAATTCAACAATATAGAATCAAATAAAATAAAATGCACAAAGGCTCGATCAAGATGGCATAGAAAGATCTTAATGACAATTAAACATCAGCCACAACACAATACAACGCACACCCTTAGTCTAATCGCAAATAAAACAAACAAAAGAAAATATGCAAAAGTACCACTACGACAGAAATCAAATAACTAGAGTAATTAAAACAAGTACGAAATATAACTGAAAGCAGTAAAACCAACAAAACAAGTCTAGCTACACAAGGACAACTCAAAGCAAATATTGAAGTGGTGGTGGTAGTGGCCAAATGTACCCCAATTTTCATTATTTTCAGTCCATCTCACCTATAAATCCTCCAAAAACACAGAACCACTACAAAAATATTTCAATAAACTTCACAACCAGAACCAACCTTTCTATTCACACATATATGCACAAATTTGCTTCAACCCCAAAGATTCCACTAATTTTCCAAATCAACCCTAGAATGTGTAAATGTAAGTAGAACTAGAATTTGGGACTAACAGGGCCTAAAGTAAGTGAAAAGAAGAAGGAATTACCGATTGCGTGGGTTAAAAGTCTTCGACGTCACGTGGAGGGAGAATTTTAGTGATTGAGGTTTGATTTTTTGGTGAGAGGATGCTCTACCATGAACTGATGTTTTATACCAGGTGTCTGTCGCGGTCAAACTGTTCGCAGTAGTCTATGACGGAATCCATGACCGCTACACACCGCCTCTTCTTTTTGGTCTTGAAATTCTAGTGTCGCGGTTGTGCAACCAAGCAACAGTTTTGGCGACATGTCGAGCGACAGCAATCCCTAGAATTTGTCACGTGGCTGTGTCGCGGTCTTCCATGACGAAAACTTAGACCACGACACTCCACTTCCTTGCTCGTTTCATTGTCGCTTCTGTCCATCAGCGATATCTTAGACGACAACAACTCCCTGATTTTATCGCGTGGAAAGGTCGCGGTAGTCCATGACGACATCATGACCGCGACATAACTGGAAAATTCCTCCTTAATGCATTTAAGTGTTCCAAAGTGCCTAATCTGCACATATACTAAACAACAAAGATATCAAGGGCATTTGCTTGAAAAAATTGAATTTTGTAATCACTAGACTTGTAAATAAAATGAAAATGAAAATGAAAATCACCCATAAACCTATTCTTTTCCACACCTTCCACTATCAATTAAGGTGTGGATCAACTTAGACTTGGAAGTGAAGTAGAATCACTACCATTCACAATTATTATGCAAAATTAAAAGTTATTGAAAAGAAAGATACCTAGGTGGGTTGCCTCCCACCAAGCGCACTATTTAATGTCTAGGCAAGACATGGTAAGAGCACCACGACTCCTGAAGCTCTCTCACTTCTAACCAAGTAATCTTCCCATTAACTAGAGTGTCTCTTGCATTGTGAAGTTCGTCTTTTCGGACCCAAACTTGACGAATCTTCCTTGGCCTTCCTTTAGGCATATTCCGTCTCTTTTTACACATTTCTATAAATTCAATACATTGGGCCTTTTTATGACCCATAGTGTGGCAAAAATGACATTTGTAAGGAAAATATGATGAACTACCTCCGGTCTTCTTAATTCTTACTCTCGGATGATTTGCATCTCTCTCAATGGTGTGGAGTTATGGAGTTTCTTCGTATATGCTTCGGTCCTTGGTCAAGGTTTCAATTGTTCATTCCGCTATTTCAAGCTCTACTAAGCAGTCACATTCCTTAACCTTTGCTACCTTTAAAGCAATTTCTTTTCCGCTCAACTCCTCCTTGACGGTATTGATTTCCTTGTCCGTTTTCTTCACTTGCCATTGCAACTTCTTAGTGCCTCGGGCAAAGTTTTCTTCTTGCTTTTCTACCAACCTTGTAAGATCTTTCGCCCTCTTGATTGCTTCATCCCTTTCCTTTTCTAGGATTTCCATCATCTTCATCAAGTCGGTGTTTTTGCTCACAAGTTCATTAATGTCCAACATTGCTTATTTGTCACATGGATCACCAATTTGACCACTTTCCTCACCTTTATCCTCAAAAAATGCTAGGATTTCATTTAAGTATTCAATTGGACTCCTAGAATAGCCTTCTGCCTGAAGTGTACCCACAACAAGGCAATCAACTGAGCTAGTGGCTTTTTTCAACTTTCCAGGAAATGGAACCAGTGGGATGTTGGGATCGGGTGACTTGTGTAGTAGGGATGTCTTCTCGGGCACATTCTCCACTACTACTTCCTCTTCTTTAACCAAAGTCTCACCCTCGATTTCCTCTTCTGATTCTTTAGCCTTTTTCTCCTTAGGCTCTCCACTTGTATCTACGGCGTCTAACACTTGGTCATTTCTCAGAACTATCACTGCCTTAGCTTGTTCATTCCTGTGAATTGTGCCAGCTACCTGCCCTAATTGTGTCACCAACTTCTTCACTGATGCCTCTAAGTTGGTGAACCTTTGCTCTATTGCTTGGAGGAAAATATTCAAGTTCTGATCTGTCTGTTGTGAACTTTGAGCAAGGGTAGTCACAATGTCCTCCAAAAAACTCTTCCTAGGCTGATATGTAGTCACACCTCGATTACCAGAGTTGTTCCATTGCTGCCAATTTAACCCTTGGCCTTGGTAGTTCTAAGCTTGGTTATTGAAAGTCTTGTCTGGGTCGGACCATGAGAAGTTGGGATGGTTGCACCACACCGGATTGTAAGAGTTAGAATACGGATCATTCCTTCCTCTTTGAAAATTTTGGGCTTGGACATCTTCTGTCTCATAAAATACCATATCTCTACCTTGAAGGTCCACTTCATACACCATGTTTGCCCTTAAACAACAAAAACTATGGTACCAACGAAGTAAAAAGAAGATAAAAAAAATTTAAAAAATAAAAAACTAACTAACAAAATAAAATAAAATGACACACACTACCTAAATCAAACTAACTAGGCTCAAATAATGAATATACCCCGATCCCCGACAGCGGCGCCAAAATTGATTGCAGTATTTTTGATCTTAATCAATTTAAAAGAAAGTTCGTTCACTGAGATCGGTGATTCTACTAGTTGAACACTAATTAGTCTAATTTAATCCTATTCTAAGTGCATGAAAACTAAATGCATAATGCTTGTCTTGAGTTGGTATTTTAATTCACTAATTTATAAAAATGCAATAAACTTAATTACACAAAAGCTCACACTAAAATATGCATATGAAAGAATGCTAGGGAATCAATGCAACCTAATTAAACTTCTCAATGTAATCCATAAGTCTCAATTAAGCATTTAAATCCAATTGATAGGGTTTGTTTCATGAAGCACCTAATATTCCCAATTACTCACACACGGTCATGTAATGAGCAATGGTTAGAATTAGTTTTTAATTAAAAACTCTAAACCAAATAACACATAGCTTGGTCATGCATATGAAAATTTTCTCAATAATTAAGCTTGTAGTTAAAGACTAAATGGGATGGTCACCCACATCTAACCCTCAACATCATAGATAAAATAATCCTAACACAAACATTCATTGAGGTCTCATTTGAATAGAAGTGAAGGAATTAGAGCATATATTCCAATAAAAGAGACTACCAAAGTATTTAATTAAAAACCATTAGACTAGGATTACAAAGAGTTGCTCAATAGGTTTACATTAATCCCCTAACATAGAAATTAGTTACACATCAAGGAAAGGAAATTAAACAAAGAAGAGTGAAAGGAGAAACCAAAGTTGGCCATTAAGGTTCCTTGACTTGTAAGCTTCCTCTTCTTGCTCCCCAAGTTCCAAGATGGATGGATGGATTCAAGTGTCTAAGGATGGTGATGGAAGGGTGGAAGTAGTCTAAAAGTTCATGTGGCTCATGTTCTTTTACAATAATATAAGATGGGTATTTATATGGGTCCAAAAATAGGTCAGAAATCAACCTAGAAACACGTGCTAGCGGACTGTCGCTACCCTATATGTCGCGGTTGTCCATGATGACATGTCGCGGTCTTTCATGACTACATGCCGCGGTCTTCCATGACGACATCACAAGCGACACTTTAGAACAGTTGCTGTCGCGTAATATGTCGCGGTTTCCCATACTGGAAATCATAACAGGGACATATTTTGTCATTTTGTCCAAGTTTCCAATTTCCAGCTCTTTTGGGTCTCAATCTTCACTCATAACTCCCATATGATGCCCCTAATACAAAATCCTGCAAATACACTTAATCGAGCTATTAAACACTTGATTTTACTCAAGAATTGAACAATAAGCATAGGAAGGGGGACTCGAAATCTAGTGTTATCATGGCTTGATCAGGTACTGATTTTCACATTCTCCGAAGATAAAAACACGACCGCGATATCAAAACTACATTGTCCCCTTTAAAATTTTCATTGTCCCTGTCGATGAACCACGCAACAACAACTCCCGTAGTTGAAGTGTCGCGGTCTTCCAGAACGACATCAAGCACGTGACACATCCATTAAAAGCACTCTTTGCAATGTCCCGGTCTCTTCCCAAGCGATATACTACGCGACAATAATTCTCACAGTGTAGGTGTCGCGGTCTTCCCAGACGACATCCATGGTTGTGACAACACTTGGAGATGTGCTTGATAGGTTTGCAGAAAATTCTTAATGTACCTCGGCTACACTCATACTCAATATAAAACATGTCAAATGCATTTTGCTTGTAAAAATTAAATTTGGTAAGCTCATCTTAGCTACTAGACTTGAAAATAACATACAAGTCACTCCCAAACCTACATTTTTCTACACCTTGCACAAAAACACAACTTAACTCAAAATCTAAGGTGTTGATCAATATAGACTTGGGAGTGAAGTATAATCACTAACATTCACATTTTTGATTAAAATTGAAAAATTTTATTGAAAAGAAAGGTACTTAGATAGGTTGCATCCCACCAAGTGCACTATTTAACATCTAGGCAAGACATGGTAAAAGCGTTACAGCTCTTGAAGCACAAGCTCCTCCAACCGAGTGATGTCTCCCCTCTCCTTCACATAAGGCTTCACTCGTTTCCCATTGATCAAGAATTTTTCACCATTCTTCTCATTCTCCACCTCCACGGATCTATTTGAGAACACTTGTGTCAATAGAAACAATCCAAACCATCTAGACTTCAGTTTTTCGGGAAATAACTTCAAACTGGAGTTGAGCACAAGAAATAGCTTATCCAAGCAAAGATCCTTATGAACAATCATCTTGTCATGTATAAACTTGGTCTTTTCCTTGTACAACCTTGAACTCTCATATGCATCTAACCAGAACTCTTCGAGTTCACAAAGTTATAGTTTATTCTCCTCATTGGCCTTGTCATAATCGAAGTTTAACTTTTTTATCGCCCAAAAGGCCCGGTGATCAAGCTCAACTGGAAGGTGGCACGCCTTCCTAAAAACAAACCTATATGGACTCATCCTAATAGGTGTCTTGAAAGCCGTCCTATATGCCTACAAGTGGTCATCCAAATTCAATGCTCAATCCTTCTTAGTCGAATTCACCATTTTCTCTTGGATGCTCTTGATTTGCCTATTGCTAACCTCTACTTAGCTCAACGTTTGTGGGTGGCATAGGGTGGCTAGCTTATGCCTCACATCGAATTTCTTCATAAGAGCAACAAATGACTTGTTACAAAAATGTGTTTTCCCATCACTAATTATAGCCTTAGGAGTCCCAATCTTAGCAAAAATGGTTTCCTTCACAAACTTTACCACACTTTGTCCATTGTTGGTCCTTGTAGCCTTTGCTTAAACCTATTTCAACACACAGTCAATGGCCATGATGATGTACTATATGCACAAGAGGATGGGAATGGACCCATGAAATCGATGGCTCATACATCAAATAGCTCAATCACCAACTCTCCAGCTAAGGGCATCTCATTCCTCTTACTTATGTTCCCTGTTTGTTGGCATATATCACATGCCAAGCAAAACCAGAATGCATCCTTGAACAATGACTCACAATAAAATCCCGATTGCGATACCTTTAACACGGTCTTCCTTGCTCCAAAATGTCCCTTATAATGTAGCTCGTGACATAAGTACGTCACCCTGTTCGGTTTCGGGAACACATCTCCTAATTGCATCGAGGCCATGTGTGTACAAATATGGATCATCCCAAAAGTATTTCCTAGCCTTAGATATGAATCTTTTCATTCCTTGAGAGTTTAAATCTATTGGGATCACTCCACTCACCAAGTAGTTGACTAAATCTGCAAACAAAGGCTCTTTTTCTTGCACCCTCCATAACTATTCATCTGGAAAACTCTCTCTCAAAGGTAAGTCATCCAGTTCCTCTCGATTTTCCTACACCAATCTACTCAGGTAGTCTGTTACCTTATTTTCTACACATTTCTTATCCCGTATCTCTAAATCGAATTCTTGTAAAAGTAAGATCGATCGTATCAATCTTGGCTTGACATCTTTGTTCTGAAGAAGATATCTAAGGGCTGCATGATCTGAGAAGACCATAACCTTGGCTCCCACCAAATATGCTATGATAAGGTGAATACCACTACTAGAAGCTCATTCTCAGTTGTTAAGTGGTTCAGTTGGGCGTCATTCAAGGTTCTAGAGGCATAGTAAATGACATGAGGAACCTTATCAACCCGTTGCCCTAAAACTGCCCCAATGGCATAATCTGAAGCATCGCACATCAACTCAAAGGGCAACTCCCAATTTGGTGGCACCATGATATGTGTGGTTGTCAAGGCATCCATTAAGGTGTTAAAAGCACTCAAACACTCCTTGCTGATCTTAAACTCCGTCTCTTTCCAAAGAAGCGCATATAAAGGTCTTGTTATCTTTGAAAAATTCCGTATGAACCTACTGTAAAACCCTGCATGCCCCAGAAAAGATCTCATCTTCTTCAAAGACTTAGGAGGTTGTAGACTTCTGATTACTTCCACATTTGCCTTATCTACCTCCACCCCTCTTTTTGATATTACATACCCGAGAACTATCCCCTGTCGTACCATAAAATGGCAATTTTCCTAGTTTAGCACCAAATTGATTTCCTCACATCTCCGAAGGACCGAGGCTAAGTTCTCCAAACATAGCTCAAAAGGAGTCTCCAAACACTGAGAAGTCATCCATGAATACCTCAATGATCTCCTCCACCATGTTTGAGAATATAGACATCATGCATCTCTAAAAGGTTCCCGGAGCATTACAAGGACCGAAAGGCATCCGTTTCTAGGCAAATGTCTCAAATGGATATGTATTTGTGGTATTCTCCTAATCCTCTGGTGCTATGACGATTTGATTGTATCTTGAGTAACCATCAAGGAAAAAATAGTGATTATGCCCAACCAAACGTTCTAACATCTTATCAATGAATGGATGAGGGAAATGATCCTTCCTGCTGGTTGTATTCAGCTTCTTGTAGTCAATACACACTCTCCAGCCTATCTGAAGCCTTTGAGGGATTAACTCATTCTGGTTATTTCTGACCACTGTTATGCCCGATTTCTTAAGAACCATATGAATCAAGCTGACCTACTGCTATCTGAAATGGGATAAATGATCTGCATATCTAGAAGCTTTAGGACCTCCTTCTTCACTACATCCTTCATGATCGGATTTAACCTCCTCTAAGCTTCCCTTGTCAGTTTAGCTTTATCATCATCTAATCATATGAATGCAGATCGTTGGGCTAATCCCTCTAATATATTCAATAAACCATCTAATAACCGATATGTGACTCTGTAACACCTCAATGAGCCTTTCTTCTTCACTATTCTTTAACTCTGAAGCAACAATCACCAGATATGTCTTATCTTTACCTAAGTAAGCATACTTCAAAGTGGTTGGCAATACCTTGAGTTCTAACTTCGGTGGTGGATCCTTTGAAAGACTCACATTGGACACTACTAATTCTTGAAACTCTTTTTAACTGTCATATTCTTCACCCGATTCAGAAATTTCTTCTACTTGTTTGTCTTTACCTTCCCAATCCCAATCTGACAATTCCTCCAAGTCTTCATCTCTGAATACACCATCAAACAACTTGAATTCAACTGTCTCATATAATACTGTCATGGTAAGCTTCCTATTCTGCACATCAATGAATGTTCTTGTTATAGCCATAAAAGGTCTGCCTAGAAGAATAGGTCTCATGTTCGTCTCCCCACTCATATTATCCATATCTAACACCATAAAATCCCTTAGAATTATAAGCTTGTCAACCTGAACCAACACATCTTCCACATTCCCTATCGGATATCTGATTGAACCATCTGCTAGAAGTAGTGACATTATTGTTATCTTGAGCTTATTCAACCCCAGCTGCTTATAAATGGCAAAGGGCGTCAAGTTGATACTAGCACCCAAGTCGAACATCGCCCTCTCAATCTTAGTACCCTCAACTGTGATGTTTATGCAAAAACTGCTCGAATCCTTAAGTTTGGCTGGAAGCATCTTATGTAGGACTGCATTAGCACTACCTGCCATGTACTCCTAGTGGTTTTGCCTAAAATTTTACTGATTGGTGTGAAGACTCTTGAAAAACTTGGCATACATCGACATCTTCTCTATCATCTCTAACAAGGGTAGGTTTACATGTACCTTGGAAAGAACATCAAAAATCTCATGACTTTTGCAAAATGGATGTCTTTTCAGAAACTTTCTCAACCATTATCTCTTCCTCTTCTACTCTAGTCTTCCCCTTACTCTATTCTTTCGACTCCTTGGCATACTTTCTCTTAGGCTCACTAACATCTTCGGTGTCTAAAACCCGACCACTCCTTAAAACTGTCATTGTCGTAGCTTGTTCTGACTGATTAGGAAATCTAACCGGCTCATTCTTATGAATAGTGTCAGTTACCTGCCCTAACTGTGTCTCCAACTTCTTCATAGATGCCTCTAAGTTGGTAAACCTCTGCGTACTTCCTTGTATGAAGTTGTTCAAGTTCTGATATGTCTGTTGTGAACTTTGAGCAAGGTTTGTCACAATATCTTCCAAAAAAGGCTTCGTAGGTTGATATGAAGATATGTCTCTGTTTCCTGAACCGTTTCACTGTTGACCACTTGATCATTGGCCTTGGCAATTTCCCCTATTGAATCCTCATTGGTTTGCTCCTTGAGTCTCATACTGGTTGTTCAAGGCATTGTTCGAATCTTACCATGAGAAGTTTGGATGGTTGTGCCACCCAGGATTGTAGGAATTTGAATACGGGGTCATTTCTTTCTTGTTGGTAGTTCAAGGCTTGGACATCCTCTATCTCAAATGGTACCATCTTTTTACTATGACCATCCCATTCATATACCAAGTTTGCCTATTCTTATTGTTGACCCATGTTCCTTGCCATAGCTTACACCTGCTTGGTGAGTTTATCCATCTGAATCGCTATATTTGTACTTTGACTAACATCATACTTCCCTCCTCTTCTTAAAGTTAAGCTTTTATACTGGGAGTTGAGAGCCAAAGACTTATAGATCTCAAAAATCTTAAGTGTAGATTTTTTTATGAGTGCACATTCACATGCATTATCTACCAAAGCTTATGTGAATGCAGTCAATCTATCATAGAACGTATGGACCTTATACTCTTCGGTTACCATGTGAGGGGGACATTGTTGCAAAAGCTTCCTATATCTCCCTCGTGCCTCATGAAAGGGTTCATTTTCCTCCTCGGTGAAAATTACAATATGTATCCGAATGTCTTTTGTCTTTATGGCTGGGAAGAATCTATTGAAGAAAGCTTGGCACACCTCATCCCATAATCTCAAAGACCCTGCCTTCAAAGAAGTGAACCATGCCTTGGCTCTAACTTTCATGCAATATTGAAAACACCTTATCTTCAACTGTTCATCCATGAGTCGGCCTATCGAAAAAGTCTCCAAGATGGATTGATAATCTGTCATAAATTGCAAACAGTTTTCACTTGGAAGGCCATTGAAAGATGGAAGCATGGCCACATGGAGTCCCTTCAACTCATAACTCCTAGCCATGGCATTCAATACAATAGGCGATGGTTGGTTCTCAATCAATGGTTGACCAGACTCTTTCATTGCTATTATACCCTCGTCAACCTCATGTGTTGGTGACCACGGTGGACTCATATGCTCTTATTGCTCGGCCATTTCTGGAATCGAAGTATTCTCCAAATCAACAAAGATGGCTAAACCTTCAAATTGTCTAGTAAGTCGGTCTGAACGGTTGATGTTGTCGTTAGCCAAAAATAGAATTCCTCTAAGTAAACAGCATCCGTGCATACACATGTGGACCGGAAACACCAAAAACAAAAATACCAACGAAGTAAAAAGATTCTAAAACTAAATTAAACTAAACTAACAAAATAAATGACACACGCTACATAAACCAAATTAACTAGATGCAACAAATGAATCTAAGCCAATCCCCGACAGCGGTGCCAAAAACGATACAGTAATTTATCTTTACTCAATCTAAAGAAAATTCGTTCACTGAGATCGGTGATTCTATTGGTTGAATGCTGGTTAACCTAAGTAAAATCTACTCTAAGTGTATATAAATTAAATTGCATAATGCTTGCTTTGATGACAACAATTGATTAAACTAAATTGCAATTTGTAGGTAAACTAAACTAAACACAACAACACACAAGGATGGATATATAAGGGGAAATACTAGTGAATCAATGCAACATTTATCGGACCACTCAATACAATATCTTAGTCTCGTTAAACACTTCAATCTAATTTTAGAGCTTGTTTAAGATAAATCCATTAAGTTCTTAGTTTTTTCCACTACTCTCACATGGTCATGTAACAGTTAATGGTTAAAACCTCTATTTAACATAAACTCTAAGCCAAGTTAATATAGCATGATCATGCATACACCAACTTTCTAAATTAATAAGCTCATGGTCTAGGCTTAAATGGAATTGTCATTCACATCTAAGCCCCAACCTCTTACATAAACTAACCCGCACACCCATATCCCTTGAGGTCACAATAAAACATGAGTGATAAGAGTAGAGCAATTAAAGAAATAATTGAGACTAATATTGAATTGAATTAAGAAAAGTAGTCTAATTAATTACAAAGAGTAGTTCAATATGGTTACATCAATCCTCTAGATAATGGTTTAGTTACACATCAATGGAGAAAATAAAGGCAAGGAAAAGTTGTCAAGAAAACCCATATTGGTCATGTGAGCTCCCTAGTCTTGATGTTCTTCTTCTTCTTGCCTCCCAAGGCTTCCAAGGATGGATAGAAGATGTATGAGAGAAAAAAGTATGTAAAAAAGGTGATGTAAGAGTATGAAAAGGTGTTGGTGTCTAAATCCTCATGTAGATGATGTTTTTTGATACAGAAACTAAAAAAGGTATTTATATTGGATACAATTAGGGCAAGAATCTATCTAGAAAAATGTGTTGACGTGTTGTCGCAGTCCCTACTTCGCGCCCATCCAAGAAGATAGTTTGACCGTGACAAGCTTAATCCTGATTTTCGCATGTAGCTTGAGCGACAGCAGCAGTGACACTTTAGGCACGAGAGTTATTGTCGCCAAATATATCACGGTCATACAGAACGATAGTTCGACCGCGACACTTTTTCCTTTTGTTTTTATGTCTCTTCCTTCATGCAACATCTACGACACTTTGCCCGTGTGAATTATTGTCGCCAGATGTGTTGTGGTTGGCCAAAACGGCACTTTGACCGCAACACTCTTTCCTTCAGGCTCCAACTTCTAATTTTTAAGCTGTTTTGGATCCCAACTGCATCTCTTTTTACCCAAATGATGCCCCTTGTTACTAAAAACCTATAAAACATTTATTCGAGCCATTAAACATTCGATTTTACCAGAGAATTGAGCAATGAGCATACGAAAGGGGGACCCAAAATTTAGTGTTATTGTGGCTCGATCAGATTTACTTTTCAAATTACCCTTATTTATTTTCTGAACTTCACACTTTAATTGATTTCAGAATTTTCCAAACTTCACACATTATTTTCCAAATTTAGTTGATTTAATGGCAATGGCTCTATTGCCACCCAAAACAGTTTTGCACACCCATTTTTTCTTAACAGCTACAGTAAAAAAATCAAATTTAATAATTTACTCTTAACAATATCAAAAATGTCAATATTAAACTTAAATATTAATAATCATTTTTATTAAATTGTGTAGAGCCCTAAATTAAACCAATTGTGCACCCTTTTTTTTTAATAAAATCTTAATAATTAAAATTGCTATTACAAGAAAGAACATCTTATAGCTGCTTTGAATTTGGATAGAGGAAAATTTTAAAAAAAATGTCAACCTTTGTCTCTTTTTTATTTTTGTTTGGACCAATTTTATTCCTTTCAAACAATCTATGAATTTTTTTTAATAATAATCTTTGACTTGGTTGTTGCTGTCTTTCCATTGGAGTTAGGCATGATATATGCCTAGAATATGAAGATGAAGAACAATATAGAAAACACGGAGACAAAATATGAGAAAGAGAAATTCTATTTTAACTTATATTTTCACTTCAACGAATTACAATAGCTACAAGCCACAACTTTTGTATACTAAACAATTATTCTCATTAGGACTTACAAATTTCCAGAGCGTGAGTCTCATTTATAATGTAGGACAAAGATGAAGGAATCGTGGCCCATGTCGAACAATTTCTTTATTTTATTATTTTGTTAATTTGGATATTTTCTTGTTTAGTAAGTTTATTTATTTTAGTTTGATAGGAATTAAATTTAGGTTTTGAAAATAAATCAAACTTACCTTTTGGGTAAGATTTGATCTTTGTTTTCTAGTTAAGTTAGAAGTCATGAATCCTAGAAGATTTTGATTAGTTTTGATCTTTTCTTGTTTTAGTCTTTTTTTAGGAATGTCGTATTCGAGTCTTATTAGGATTAGTTTATTATAAATAGTCTTAATATTTTCAATTATTGTAACTTTTAAACCTTTGATTGATTTTAATAAAATCGTTCATTTGGAACATTTATCTGTCGTGGATTCGACATACTCTTTGAAGATTCGAGAGCACCATTTTCTAATGAAGACTAGGGAATGATGGCCTCTGCATGACTGTCCATGCTTGGGTAACTACAGATCGTTGTGTCAAGGTTCGTCTGAGTGTGTCTCAGGGTTCGACAAAGTGGTCATTCTTATTTTTCGCTATACCCCGTTGCGTCAATTGGTATCAGAGCGACCGAGTCTACCTCTATGCTAGGCTCAGTGTCCACGGACCACAACCAACTACCTTCCTAAACACAATATATTCACCCTCCATATCCCCCCATAAAAAAAAGTAGAGAAAAGAAATTGAAAGAAAAAAAGAAAAAGAATGAGAGTGTTTGTGTGATAATTCCGAGAATTAACAATTAGCATCAGAGACAGCAGAAATTGTGGATCAACCCAACAGTGTTACAATTTGCAGATCAACCTCAACAGTGCCAGAAACTTCAGATCAGTCTCACGAGTTCCAGATATTTCAGATTGCGTCCACCATCACACACACCTGAAGCCGCGAGTGAATTAATTTTTCGTAAGCAGTTCTCAGGGTTCAAATTTTGGTACGTTTTTTTTTCGGACTCTGATTTCAGTTCTCAATGGGTTTCAATGGTTCTCTTGGTTCCAATAATTATTTGTCGAGCTATAAAGATTATCAACCAAGACTTCGATTTTTTTCTGTTCATATGAAAACTGAAGAATTTATTAATTGGTTGAAAGAAGTTGAAGAATATTTTGCATATCAGAAAACTGAAGAAAGTCTGAAAGTTTTAATTGTAGAAATTTATTTGAAAAACGATGCATTAATTTGGTGGGAAGATTTTCAAAAGGATCGGAAAAGATTTGGAATGGATAGGATCCAATCATGGCCTGTGATGAAACATGTAATGCGGGAGGAATATCTTCCAATTGATTATTTTGAAGGTTTTTATCATGTAGAAGATACGGTTGAAGATATTTCGTATGAAGTAAAAATTGTCGAAGTAATTGAAGATGGGCCTTGGATCTTAGAAATTGAAGACTGCGATCCAACCATTGATATTAATTGCACTTTAGATGTGGTTGAAGCAAAACTGGAAACTAAATCAATTTCTATTGATAAAGTTTCCGAATGTGATAACTTATTTGAAAATCCACATAATTTTTATTGGGGTAATTTGAAGATTATTTTTCTTGATTTGGATTTTGAAGATCCAACATTGTTCTTGCCTCTGAAGTATATTTGTTCAAGCCAGTGATTGACAAGATGATATATTTGAAGTATTATCCACCTAAACAAGTCCTTGCCAAACTCGAGGATGAGTTTATTTTAAGAGGAGGAGAATACTATGTGGGATGGGAAGAGCTAGCAATGAGGAATCGCTATTGTCCAAACCTCTACAGGTGTCCAACAGTCCAAGCCGCAACCAATAGGCATCGTCAGTGGCGAATAGCTTGGACATCTTATGCATTCCGTTGGACAATTGTTGTGGTGCCGTTGTGGATTTGGGATGAACTACGGAGAGATTTTTCAGTTGGCGTTTACCACTCCCATAAGACAAATATGGGTTCTTCTTTGTTTACCTGTCTTTTTACGTATTTCAACCGAACTCGAAGACGTGTTCTTTTTAATAAGGGGTGACTGATGTAGGACAAAGATGAAGGAATCGTGGCCCATGTCGAACAATTTTTTTATTTTATTATTTTGTTAATTTGGATATTTTCTTGTTTAGTAAGTTTATTTATTTTAGTTTGATTAGGAATTAAATTTAGGTTTTGAAAATAAATCAAACTTACCTTTTGGGTAAGATTTGATCTTTGTTTTCTAGTCAAGTTAGGAGTTATGAATCCTAGAAGATTTTGATTAGTTTTGATCTTTTATAGTTTTAGTCTTTTTTTAGGAATGTCGTATTCGAGTCTTATTAGGATTAGTTTATTAGAAATAGTCTTATTATTTCCAATTATTGTAACTTTTAAACCTTTGATTGATTTTAATAAAATCGTTCTTTTGGAACATTTATCTGTCGTGGATTCGACATGCTCTTTGAAGATTCGAGAGCACCATTTTCTAACGAAGATTAGGGAATGATGGCCTCTGCATGGCTGTCCATGCTTGGGTAACTACCGATGGTTGTGTCAAGGTTCGTCTGAGTGTGTCTAAGGGTTCGACAAAATGATCATTCTTATTTTTCGCTATACCCCGCTGCGTCAATTTAACTGTGCAAAAACATCATTAAGCTTATGTTTGATTGCTCTACTTGTCATGGAAGAGTTTATGTTTAGATGTTTGTTTTCTAGACCGTTGTAAGTTTAGATTTTTGTAAGACGAATTCAAGCACGAATTCAAGTGACAATTTTTGGTTTGGATTTCAATGACAATTTTTAGTATGATTCTCGGTTACGGTTTCTGGTTACGGTTTCTGATGACAGTCTTCGGACTTTTAGCACTTTTTTCTAACAGATTCCGATGCGGATGTCAAAGATGGTTTTCGGTGGCATTTTCGACCACCGTGGATTTTTCCAGTAGGACTTTTAGCACTTTTTTCTAACGGTCATAGAATTTTCCTGCAAAAAAAATTGGCCACCAAAATTTAGCTTCAGTGGGAGCTTTGTATATTGAAATACCTTCGTTTAAAATTCTCCTTCTAATTAATTATGCAATCGAGAAAAAGAAGTTTGATTAGAATATACATTGGAAATGTGTAAGGTTATTAAATGGCAAATTTTTCTAAATGAGTTAGAAAAGTTTTAGAATAAATCTGCATTATCTCATATGTCTTAATAGAGAAGATTTCATGAATCTTATTAATGACATATAGCCGCAGTCAATGACTCGTTCTTTTATGTGGAGAGATGCAGTAGATAGTCTTTTAATGAAATTTCCCGAAGAGTTAATAGATCTATAAGGTTGGAAAAGCTAGAGTAAGGTACAATGATGTATTTTGGTCATAGAGCGTGTGAACTAGAAATCGTAGAGGAGCGTTACATTATTGGGAATGTGAGGCGATCTACTACATCCGCAATGAATATTCATAGTGCTAGGCACATGAGTTATTGCAACGCGAAAGATGATAAAATATTTTGAGAAAATGACAATTAGATGAGTTGTGAAGACTCAGAGAGTATTTCTCAGTGTTGATCGATATAAATGTGAAACATATAGAATGAATAGCATGCAAAGTCACATATTTTGAGAAAATACTGTGGTTTTAATAAACCGTTCTATAGTAAATAATTTTGGTTTATTTACTTTGTAGTAAAAACGGTTTGACCCATAAAATATTTTGTTGGGACTTGTGCATTGTATTCTTCTGTTATTTATATGATCACTTATTTTGGGAATTCTAAATTGTTGAGTACAATATTAGAATTAGAATTTTGCGCAAAGTACTAAATTAATGATGATTAAATTTTTGGAAACGGATGGTAATTAAACGCTTTGACGACTTTTTCGATTCTGTTCCTTAAATTGTTTCATCTTTGTTCGGTCAGAGTTTGCAACAAAATTAAATGTGTGTATTTTTGAAAATAAATATGCTTGCATAGTAGATTGTATGTCTCTACATAGATTAACATAAAATATAGATTATATATCTATAATATTATGGCCAATTTGATTGCGATAAACTAAGTCTTGTAATCTAGGGAATAGATACGAAAAGATTTAGTGTATTTTAAGAGCATGAAACTCTTGAGACTATAACATGAATCATGATTGAACTTCGGCATAGTACTTATTGCTCGACATTCAATATGTGAAGGCTTATCAAGCCATAAGTTAAATTACTCGCATCATGTTGCGGAGTAAGTTAAAGAGTAATTTCACATGTATGTTTTACAAGTACAATATGATTTAATTAAAGTGGTTTACCTTTTAGAGTTTTGTCTTGAAGGGAAATTTTTAGTAGGATTTTGAGTACTAAAATTTAGTATGTACGGTATTAAGTTTTAGAGTACTTATAAGAAGTGCCAAAATTAGTGGCAGCCTCCAATAAGAATATAAATCATGATACACCGACTAAATGATCTGATCTCTTTTGATAGTTAGAATATCTAAAATTAATATGACATGTTTCGATCGCGTCATTTTGGTAGTAGAAGATGAGCGCCTAAAGGTGGCTTAGGATTCTAGCCAATTTTATATGAAAGATTCCAACTTGCATAAAACTTTTAGTTTTGAGCATATTAGTGGAAATAGTTATTTCCAAAAGGAGAAGAGAATCTAGTCATAACCACTTAATCTTAGATCGAAATATGCAAGAAGTTGAGGGATAACAAATTGAGGAAGGACTAAACTCAAATAACTTGTTGCAGTTGTGACAAGCTAGGACATTTTCACTCATAAATGCGTTGAGTCAAAAAGAGAAAAACTCAAACTCAAGAATTTGTTAAGTTATGCTTAAGTTTCTGGCTAGGTATTTTCTTTTTATATCTCGTCCATTGTGGACGGTGGGTAAGTAAAGACATACCATCCAACAAGAAACTGTAAAGCACACTTTGAGTATAGTTAGATTATTAGAGACAAGATGTATATGTATTAGAATATTTTTTTTTTTGGAGTTTAGTACCAACAAACTGGGTTTGCATGGTAGCCTAAATTTAGACTCCATGATGTTCTAATATACACTTGAGATCTAACTGGGTTTTAATGTTCGTGGTTATCCTCATTGATTCGGGTTATCATTAGTGATCATGATGGTTATATGAATATAATTTGCTAAAATTATATTCATATGGTACTTGATAATTTAATGGTTTTATGGAATTATACGTCGGTATAGACGGTTATAATTTTGTTTGTTTTTCAATCATTACAATGGTAATGGTGCAGATATTTTGGCATGCTAGATTAAGTCATGTTGAACTAGATAAAATGAGTATATCAGTCAAGTAGGACTAATTTGACTCATTTATCTTAAAGGTCATACAAATTATCTAGCAAGAAAAACAACTAGAAAACCATCTAATAAAGAAAAAGATCAGAAATTTCATTGCAACTAATTCATTATTACATTTGTGATTGAATGATTGTAAAGACTAGATTGAAATTTCTTATCTAGTTACATTCATTAATATCTTTAGATGTCTCGGTCATATCTATTTGATCTCTCATAAATCGAAAGCATTGGATTGCATTCAGATTGTTTGGTAGAGGATCATATTAGATGATAAACTTTTTTGAGTTTTAAAGAATAAACCGAGTACGTAAATATCTTTCTGAACAGTTCAAGGAATTGTTTAGTAAGAAAGATATATAAAGATATTTATTTATTCCTAGGATTTCGCAACAAATTGTGTAGCGGAAATAAGGAATTAAATACTATTGGAAATGGTTAATTCTGTGATTGTGCATGTGAATTATTTAGTATCTTACTAGAAGATATGATAATTACTACCTACTTTCTTAATCATGTTCCATTTAATCAAACACTTCTACACCATATGAATTCTGGACAGGTAGGTAGCATGGTCTGACTAATCTACAACCCTAGGGGTATGCAGATTATGTTTATAATCCATCTTATAGCAATGAGAAATTGGATGCAAGAAGAGAAGTTGTATCTTTGTTTGATACTCTGTGCATTCCAAAGGATTAAATAAACGATGATGTATAATTAGATAAAAGTGTGACTGAGTTTGAATCACAAGATGTCATTATTAGATAATGAATTTCTTAGTAGAAATGAATTTAATATAGATATCTAATTTTTAGAATTAGATGATCTGTGTTAATATGCGAGTGGCGGTAAATTAAAATTTAACTTGATACTCTATCCCTAGTGGGAGTGGAATTCTAGATGGATCTTTCATCCCTAGTGGGTGTGGAAGTGAAAGTGGAAATCTACACCCTAGTGGGAGTAGAAATCCTCATGGATCTTTCATCCCTAGTGGGAGTGAAACAACTGTTAAATTAGTCACTGTAATAATTTACCAACTGTGGACATAATCACCAAATTATCCCATTTCATCTTTCAGAGATTGAAAGGGAATTTTTTGATGATTACTTCACTTGACAGTGATGAGCCAAAGATTTTAGAATTGAGCTATCATTTATATCTACTAAGTGAATATATGAATGAAAGCAATGGAAGGGGCGATGGAGTATAGAAAAGTGATCATGTCCGGAACTTGATTCACTTACCGCCTGGTCATTAGACCGTTATGAACGTATGGATTCCATATATATCATATGTAAGGCGGAAAGTACTAATGAGAGGTATAAGGCGTGATTAATCGCAAATGAAGAAACTTATTCTTTGGAAGTAAAGTTTTCTTCTATACGCCTTATTTTAGCACTAGTCACATATTTGAACCTGAAATTATATCAGATGGATGTAATGATTGTACTTCTCGATAGAGAACTAGAGGAAGAGATTTACATGGAGTTGCCTGTAAAAATTTTGTTTCAAAAGATCAAGAGCGCATAAGTGTGTTTGCTTGATTAATGTATGGTTTGAAACAATCCTCTAGAAAGTGGTATCTTTTATTTCATCAAGCTGTAATGTCTTACAGATTATTGATGATTAAAAATAGCCATGGTAAGTACACTAAACAGGTTAAGCATAATTTTTATATTATCTATATATGTGGACTATATGTCTTGGCTAGAAATAATGAAGAGTTTGTAAACCATAATGAAATGGTAATTCTCAAATTTCTTTGAGATTTTATATGACCCATGTGGCTTATATATATTAGGAGTAATAGTTGATTCAAAATGAGCAATTATAGGTTCATAGATACTCTTATTGTGAAATTACAAACTCTTATCCTCAATGTGTACATTGAAACTCCATAAGATCAAGTTATTAATTACAAGTTCCTCATGTTAGTACCATACAGAGTCTCATGTACATTGTTATATGTACAAAGTCTATCATTAGTTACGTCGTAAGATTGGTGAGTGAACACCAATATAATCCTTGATTACAACATTGAGATGTTGTCAAGAGGATTATGACATACCTTGAAAGTACGACTAACTAATAAGTGTACATTGTGATATGTACAAGCCCCAATAGAAATTATGCTACAAGATTGGTAAATGTATATCAATATAATCCTAGATTGAGAGGATTATGATATAAATTTAATAGTAAGGGAATTTACCGTTAATGCTAGCATATTTACACATATAATGTAATAGAAATATGTCATCAGGTTGAGACCAGCATTCTTACACGTGCGGTCGCCTCAGTTGCTGAGATAGCAAGCTGAGATAAGACACATATATATTAGAGAATATGTAGGATATATTCTCGCGGAGCTAGTATATATGAATATGTCGCCTTGAATTTGTCAAGATAAGGTTCACAATAAATATACTAATATATTTTAGAACCGATCATGATAGACCCCACTATCATTGATACCTGATTCAAGCCAGATATGAGATCTTAATGTGGCGTCAGAGAGAGACGAGCTTTTAAGAACTCAGGTTAGTCACAAGAGTTGTGGCTAGACTAAGATCTGTACAGTGAATAATATAAAGACATATGCATTCTTATTTAGAATGAAATTCACTGTAACACATGTTTCATACCACGTGTGCTATTTGTGACCGATGTGGAAAATGAGAAAATGAATCCCTTCTTTCTCATTGTGTAAGTTCCAGTGAAGTTTTACGTTAACTTCAAACACTGTCCTTATGACCATTCACTTTATCTTGAAGTGGCAGGATAATGTTAGCACATTTAGCGTGTTGTTTCTATGGCTATGATAATTCAGCCTATGGGGCACGTCTAGGGTAGCAGTTGTTATGGAGACGGAGAGATAGAGATGAAATGAGAAGATTTAATGAATTTTTTATCTGACTTATGTATTCACCGGTAGACCAATTGTATTTGTTACAATTGTGAATACATGAAATGTGATAAAGTCAAGCATAGCTTTTGAGGGATCAAGTATGCTTTAGACTGATAAAAATTATAAATTAAATCTAGGATACAATAATGAACAAAATTATCTCTTGTAAAAAGAGAATTTACATTTGAGATTGTTAGCTCCCTTTTATATATATGTTGATTGTTAATAGGTCACAAGATGCTTTTACCCGTATGAACACTTTTGATAATGATGATAATACTTGTGTTTAAATGTTTTAAAGGCTTCTCTGTATATATCACATCTTACACCATTTGGGGAGTGGCAGATGTTGATTAATAAGGTTGCACCTATGATGGGCTTGTGGTAACTTAACTGTGTTGTTCCCACTTGTACGAGTGGGAGATGTTAGTATATTTGGGTATGGGTTGGAGACCCATTATACACCCAAGTGGGCCAAGAACACAAGTAATACATGGAGAGCCCAAAATCAATGTAATCCAAACCCAAGCTCAAGCCCAAGCCTATGACATATATGCAAAGCCCAAACACAAGCCCAATGAGCAGTTTTATGCTATATATATACATCAGTGTTAGAGACTGATTAAGACAAACATAACAAGACACACATAATAACGTGAATGTGCATGTGGCTGTGTCTAAGCATTATTGTATGTGCATGGGAAATACAAAGTATGTGTGTGTGCTGTGCAAAACAATGAATGTGTACAAGTTCATCAGAGAACAAAATACAGAGAATATACAAGTTAGAGATGTGGAGAAAATCTGTAGAATTTTCTCCCATCTATAATCAAAGTGCGGGTAACATGCATTGTGATCAGAGGGGACTTCCCGATGATGTGATCATCCTCCAACCGGTGATTCAGTTCTAGGTGTTCGATCCCTGCTTCCGGTGGAGTTCGGATTTCCGTACGGGGAACGGTAATAATCCGAATTCATTTTATTTATATCGAATATTATTTACAATATCAGTGACAAATGATTCAATACAAGAAAGAGATGATAACTTACCATGAAATACTAAGACCAAACCGGGCATTCATGTTGCTTGCCTTTCTCTAGCCAAAATCAAACATCAAAAGCACTATCCATTACCTTCAACCCTTGGTAACCATAAACCATATATTTTCCCATCTCCTTCGAAAAAGCTATTCAAGTCAACTGGATCAATGCAGAAAGAGTTCAGAACACCCATTTCCTCTTTGCTAGACACTAGAATACCAACAATCAAGTAAAAATCCACTCCAAATTAATACTTGACATATTACAAATCAGATAATAATCAGAAAATGTAAAAAAAAAAAACCCAATGCAACGAGTAAAAAAGAAAAGAAAAGAAAAGAAAAGAAAAGAAAAGAAAAGGTAGCAATTTCGGTTAGGTTTTGGCTCGTATTCTCAAGTGAACCCAATATGAACCAAACAAGACTCAATTGATGTGGTACTTCCAGGAGACGTGGGATAACGTTTGGAAGTTGAAGATGGTGTTTGAGGGAAGTTTGAAGATAAAGAAGAACTGAAGAAACGATGTCTGATGGGTTCCACAGCGTAGACCGCGGTGCAGACAGAAGCCTAAACCGCGGCACGGAGAGCGTTAGTGTCTAGGAGATCAAGCGTGGCATGGACTGTGGCGGAGGCAAAGGTATGTACCGCGGCACAGAGAACAGTAGTTGACAGTAGCTTTTCACGGTATAGGAAGCAGGGTGCACACCGCGACCTAGACCGTAAAATCGGTGTATCTTTCTCAAATAGGAATGTCGAGTGGAAATAGAAAAGTGTTTTCTTCTCGAAATTCTTGTGCTAATCAGAAAAAGAAAGAGTTTATCTTCATGAAGAATAGGAAAGTCCTGTAACAAGAAGACTTGTCATAAATAAGAAATAGTATTTATGTGGAACAAGTAAGTCTTGTACATTTAAGAGTAGGATTTTCTCTTATGTTAAACTCCCTGTAACTAGTATAAAATGACCTTGTATCTAGGTTATTTTGTGTGGAGAAAAAGAACACTATGTAACATCTGAGAGTAGTAGAGAGATCCGAGTGAGAGAACCGTGGGAATATCCAGGGAGGGATCTAAGGAAATATCAGTAGATCAAGTAAGAGATCTGTGAGTGATATTCAGGAGAGACCTAGGGGATATTGTGGGGTTCTTGGTAAAGATCTTGGGAGCGTGGTTTGGGGTTTGGGGTTTAGGTGTGAGAGAGAATCCTGGAATATATGGTTGTAACAACTTGTCATATAGTGGAGTTTTCTCTGTCATCCTGACGGCTCGTGGTTTTTTACCCGATTTGGGTTTTCCAAGTAAATCTTGTGTTGTGATTGGTTTATTTTCTCTCATCTATTTTTCTGCTATTGACGTTATTAATTGCTATGAGTTATGAGCATATATTAGGCATGACGATTCAGCGATCATCGGTTCCGAAAAATTCTCCAACAATTTCACCCTAAGCTGCTCATACAAATCATCGGGGCAAAGAATCAAGTCTGAATTGACCATGTGTATTTCATCAAACAATCATAACATACTATAGCGTGGTCTAGTTAACCTTTGTAGCAGACCCTTAGTACTTTAACATTCACTAAATTTATTGACTGGTTCTATATTAGCATATACACAAAATTAACTAGCAACAAATATAATTCTTTTGCTCCATACAACTAATTCAGTACTTTCTAATACTAAATTTCAAGAATTCCCAAGAAAATATGGGCTGCTGTCTCTCTATTATACTAATTTCAAGTTTAGTAATTTTTAAAAAATGAAAAAAACAAATTAAACTCGACTGTTAAATTGCTATAAACATTAGTGGAAATGGAAGAAAATGTCCTTTCTCATGTTTGAAAGAGCAAAAGTGTCTATTTCTAAAAAAATTACATTTGTGTCCTTTTTTTTTGTTCTTTTTACAACATTACCCTCCAAGTCCTTTATTTGGAAATTACCAAGTTGACCTCCTTTATTCCCTAAACCCTACAAACATTACCAAATTGTCCTCTCCATAAATCTCAAAATTCAAAAATTAGAAGAACAGAAGAAGAAGAAGAAAAGAACTGTTGAATGATTGTGGACTGAGAGAATAAGAGGAAGAAAAACACTATTTATCTGTCGATTGAGAGAAGAAGAAGCCCAAAAGAAGAAAAAAGATGAATAAGTAGAAGAAGAAGAGTCGTTGTCTGTCGATTGAGAACAAATGAAGTCTAGAAGAAGAACGAGAAGAAAAATAAAGAAGAAGAAGAATAAGAATAAGAAGAACATATGCGACTCGACGATGCAACAAAACCAACCGAGAGAACAACGAAAAACGACGAACAGAAGTAGGGATTTTTCTTTTCTTTTTGATTTTTTTTTGTTTGCTTGTTATAAGGTGTAGTTGTTGGCTCTGTTTTTGGGTTTATTTGTTTTTATTTCCACTAAGCCCGCTTTTGGGTTATAATTTTGAGGATTGAAAACTTTTGGGTTTGTTATATGTTGTTCCTCCCTATTTTTTTTTCTGTTTTATGTTTAATGATAGTGATGGGTTCTAGTTTGGGTTTGCTTCATGTTAGTTGTAGTTTTGGGTCGCTCTGTTTTTTGGTTGTATGTTGGGGATGGCATTTTTGTTGTGGTGCTATAGTTTTTGTTTCTTGTTCTTCTTCGTGTTTTTTTTCCCGAGGCCACGAAATTAGATGTGTGGTTGACACATCACATGAATTTGACACTTCATCTTAATTTCATAGGCTTCATACCAGATTAACAGGCCTGACATGAATGTTCATGGCTTATATGAATTTACCTGGCTTCTATTTCACAATTGAGATTCTGGGGCCTTACATGAATTTCATTGCCTTCTTACACGTTTGTTCTATTTTGCTTTGTTTAATATTTGTTTAAGTTTGTTTGTTTTTCCTGCTATGCAATGACCTTATATATATTATCCATTATTATTTTTGGTTTGTATTTAAGCAGATGCCTACAAATCCAAATGATAAACGGTGGCGGTTCCTAGACCATAAAGACTGGGTAGTTAATGTCAGAGTAAACTCTCAGAGCAAGCGATATCTAATTAGAGATATTTAGGAGGTCTTAAGGAGTTGTGGCATGCAGTTAAGATTTAGGGAGGCCCGTTTGGCCATTATTTGGATTTGTCACAACCGTTGAAGATTCACAGTATACTTATTCACAACCTTTTAGAATGGGATATTATTATTCTCGGACAAAGAGATGATGAAATGTGGTTAGATTTGGGGAGGTCGAAGGTTCAGTTTGGGAAGGGAAATTTTTGTGTTTGTAGTAAGCTGAAAATAGGCCCACTACCTGAAGGTTTCAATAAAAAAAGATGTCGAGGAGGGTTCAATTTTGAAAAGATTTTTTGGCAAGAAACGGCCAACGGCTGACCTATTGTATGCCACTATGAAAAAGCTAACAGGTAAGGAGGGTGAAGACGTATTAAAGATGTCATACATCTTTATGGTTAGCTAATTTTTTGGCACAGATGACAGAAGGAAAACCGTTCCTGAATAGGTGTTTGCATTAGTTAAGGACAAAGAAGATTTCAAAAAAAAATTGTTGGGGTCTTACATATGTAGTATTACACTATTTTTGGCTCACGAGACTTACTAAGAAACACATTTCCACATTGAAAGGTAAAAAAGAGGAGGAAGAGAAGAAGAAGAAGGCAGTAGGAAGGGGGAGAAAGAAATAAAAGGAGAAAATGGAGAAAAGGAAGTTGAAGATGAGGAAAATCAAGAAAAGAAAAGTGAAGAAAAGGAAGATTAAGAAGAAAATAAAGAAATAGAGGGGAAGTAAATGGATGTAGAGCAGAAGAAAAAGAAGAAATCCAATTACCATACCATAAATTTATTCGGTATTTTTGGTATGACCATTATATTTTATGGTCCTTAGTATATTACACACAACAATCATGTATATAGTAGTAGAATAACATTGTTTGATATTTAATTTTATAGGCATGGGTTATGGAAAGGATTACTCAATTGACAGACGTCGTCGGGAGATGGAATGGTACCGGGTTTCCACGGTTCAGGAGATGGGATTTCAATACAAAGGTTACCAATGTCAAATTTAGATGCATATCACAAGTGCATATTTCCCTAGTTTTCATTTTCCTTGTTTTGTTATAAATTTTTGCAAGACCTTAACATTGATTTTCCTTACACATGCAGATGTCATTATTTCCTTAGGAGGTTCATACATATGAGAAGGGGTTGGATTACTAAAAGTCCTTGAAGATGGACTATGTGTGTGGCCCACTATTACACAAGGGGAAGTAGATGGTAAATCCAGCTGAAAGTGTAATTGAAGAAGAATAGAAACTTAGTTTTGACGATTACCAAGATGAAATTTTAAATTGGATGGGAGAGATGAATCTATTTACAACCACCATACAACAACATCCTTCGAGAGATCACCCGATGATCCCCCGTCTAGGAAGAAGATGTTCGATGATACTGAATTACAAACACAGAAGGTACCATTTTATTTTACGAGAATATTATGTATAGTTTAGTACAATTACTTAGTGTGTTTAAAAGTTTTCAACATCAAACTATACTTGTTCAGTCTGTTATAATTATTTTCTCTTGTAAGCTTTGTATATTGTGGTTGTTTTACATAAAATAAGTTAGTTGGTGACTGTTTTAGATATTTCCAATAGCATTTCAAGATAATACTACAACATGAGTTTCTCTAATTGATAGGAAGTCAAATATTTTACAGTTTCATTCTCCTACTAATTATTCTAGTAATTTTGTAAATGTTAACACTTATTTTGGTCATTGCAATCTACATTTCAGACTTTGAAAACTCTGTCCACCATTGCCGACCCTTATTCAACTATTATTAAATTGATTCAGGAAAGCGAGGACCGACAAATATCTTTTTGTAGACAAGAATTTACCAAGATAAAAGATGAAATGAAGGTAGAAGATACACCTGCCAGGAAATCAAGTGAAGCAAAATCAGGAAAAATCAAGCAAACGTATGGCAAGTTTTATGAAGAGGTAATATAGGGATTGTCATCCCCTAAACTTAGTACTAATGTAATAGTTGTTTTTTATGATAAGTCCTTAATAAATTACTTATACTTGTGAATATAGGATCGTGATGGTCTCTCCATTTTGTGTGATCAAGTTGAAGCTATTGGTATGGAAAAAAGTGGACCTCAGGCTGATGCTGTTGGCGATTCAAAAATGGAAGAGAGTGATGCTCAAGCTGATGTTACAGTGAATAGTGATGGTGTTCTTCCAGACGGTGATGCTCAACCTGATGCTATGGTAAAGGTTGATGGTGTTCTTCAAGAAAGTGATGTTGCAATGAAGGTTGATGGTGTTGTTCCAGAGAGTTATGCTTAGGATGATGCTGTGTCGAATTTTGATGGTGATCCTTCAGAGAGTGATGCTCATGAACATGGTGATCCTCCAGCCGATTCATAAATGGTTAAGGTACGTATGGAAATTCAGTTTTTATGTGTATATCAATTACATTCGGGTGACTGACTAAATATCTTTGTACATGTAGGATGTCGACAACCAAACTAGCCTTGATGAAATTGAGATGAAGGAGATCAACGATTGTGTTTAGCTTTGCATTGAGGAGAAATTGGTTTATAAGGCAGAAAAAATTCTCCAATGTTCGTGTGAAGTCACTCCAACGGTCCATAGACGCAGATGATTACTCTTCCCGAACTCCGAATGTTGTTGTTCCAAATCCCTCCTCGGGTGTTGTAGCTTATGATATGCCATACACTAATATTATATACAAGGATCACGAAAAGAAGAGGGCCATAAAGCGATCAAGGTTTATTAACATCTCATGGATTAATCCCTTGGCGAGGAAAAAAATGAAATCAAATGATTTAGACAAACCTTCCATTCAAGACGAAATAAATAATCTTGAGTTCATGGCCTTTTTGAAGAGCGAAGAACCCATCTGGTAATAGTGCATTCATATTCTACAATATATTTGTTGTATAGTATAATGTATTAAATGTGAATTTATTTTCCCAATATAAAGTAATGTTGACAATTAACAGTCTATATACCAGGCAAATCAAATTCATGGAGCATCAGAAGTTGAAAGAGCCGGACCTTAGAAAATTGATAACGGATATGGTAAAATATTTTGAAATTTCCCTCTTATAGATCATTTGAAAATCATTTGCTAATCTTCTTTTGGGTGTGGATTTGTTTGAATGCTATTTGATAAAATAGAATATGGCTAACGTGTAAGTTTTTATCTTTAGCACATACATAGCTACTTTGACGTTTTATGGAGGAGGCGTTCAACAAAAGATGTCAACTACTTATAGAAGATCGTGTTGGTCAACACTGCATTTTTTGTAAGTAACATTTATATATTTAGAATGGTTGATAACATAGTTTGAAATTAATTTACGTATTCCAAATAAGCTTTAGTCTTTAAAGGTGTAGCTAAATAGATGAACCAAAATATTTGCTTGTTTTCTAACTTTGTAATTAAAATCATTACACAGATGAACCTAAAAAGGAGGTGAGATATTGTAGCAGAGGAATTGGCGGCATTAAGGGAGATAGAAGAGTTTGAGAGGAATGATAAAAAAGATAATGAAATGCAAAAAAAAAAAAGAAACCAAAACAAAAGGCAACAAGAAGAAAGATCCACCCCGTGTGGTCGCAGTTTGGGAAGAGTATTTGGAATTCTATCCTTTGGAATTCGAGCTAAACACGGATCGGTTAGAAAATGTTTACTGGCGTGAGCTTCTTTACACCGACCCTTGTTGGAAATTTGATTCGGTAAGTATGAGCTAAACCCCTGCATATACATGTCTTTAACAAATATCTGGTAATATAAGAAAAGCTTAAAATAGACCAAGTATAAGAAATTAGGCGTATCAGGTGACCGGTACCAGGTTACCGAGGCACTTTAGTCAAAACGAGTCTCAAAAAATTTCCTTAAGGAAAATTATCAATACTGATTCTTATTTCTGGGAGAATCATGGTATCGAGTGTCCCTGTTCTGAGAGATTTGGTACTTAGGTGAAAAACTAGTCGAAGGAATCTAGGTACCAAGGATTCCTAATGACATGGTACCCTAATATTTAGATGATACCGCGATCGAAGTACCTAATATTCCTGCGTCAAGTCCCCTGTGTATGCCTTACTTAAATGAATCATGGTAACACAACAAAACTTAAAACCCGATAAGAAGAAGTAAGCATAACAAGTGACTGGTACCAGGTTACTGATGTACTTAACCAAAATGATCTCTATGGATCTTGTCATATCTGATTATCCTTTATCGAAAAATCATTGTACCTAGTACCCCTATGTTGGGGATTTTAGTATCTGAGCGATATCGATCCAGGTAGGCAACTATGCTCTTACGTCCCAAATCCTTCTAGAGGTTGGTAGCCCGACCAAGGCATTAGGAATTCCATTTGGCTATCTTGGTCTTGAGGAAGCGATGGGCAATCAGGGACATAACTTCATAACCAGTATTTGGCAAACAACTATGCTCTTACGTCCAGACCCTTCTTAGGGGTGGTACTAAACCAAGGCATCAGGAATTCCATTTGGCTATCCTGGTCTTGAGGAAACGACTGGCAACCAGGGCCACAACTTCACAACCCCGTATCTGGCAGTCAATGGTGCTCTTTCGTCTAGTTAGAGGTGGTAGCTAGACCAAGGCATCAAGAAGGCCAATTGCCTATCCTGGTTCATAGCGATCATGGCAAACTTTCATGGCGAAAACTTGGCGATAAAATGAGAAAAGCCTAAGTGGAGTACAAATGGGGAATCTTTATTGATAATAAATTGGCGTTACACTTTGTTTATGTGGTACTGGTACCGGTACCGGTTCCGATACCGGTTCCCACCTAGGATGATATTGGTCGTGCTCCATTTTGGAACCTTAGCTCCTCTATGGTTATAACCTCTTCAAGTGGTCTGCATTCCAGGTGTGGTAGTTCGAACATCCATCCATGTCTTCCAACTTGTAGACCCCACTACGGATACCATTTTTACCAGGTAGGGACCTTTTCAATTTGATGCTAGTACCCCGTCCGATCGATTTTTGGTGTTCTGTGTTGCATTTCTAAGAACCAGATCTCTCTCTTAAAAGTTATGGGTTCTGACCTTCCTGTTAAAGTACCTCACGATTCGGCTCTGATGGACTTCTACCCTTTTCTATTACTCTATCTTGCTTTTCTTTCGGAAGGTCCGGTTCAGCCTTTAGTTTGATAGAGTTGCTTTTCAGTTCAAAGTGATGGACCCTGAAAGAGGTCAGCTTGTGCTTGATAGGTAGGATCGCTTATACCCCAAAAGCTAAGGAGTATGGGGTTTCTTTGGTCGCGGTCCTCTTGGTGATGTGGTATGCCCAAAGCACATCAGGGAACTCATCTGCCAACTTGCCCTTCTTTTGTTACAACTTTTTCTTCATGAGCTTCGTAATGGTTTTGTTTGTAGCCTCCACCAGAACATTTGTTTGAGGGAAAGCTACAGAGGCGAAGCGAAGATCTATACCTAAGTTGCCATAGAATTCTCTGAACCTCGCATTATCGAACTGTTTGCCGAGGTCAGTGATGATAATCATTGGGGTACCAAACCTGCATACCACGTTCTTCTTAATGAATTTGGTAGTGTTTTCCTTATTTATCTTGGAGAGTGGTTTTATTTTCTGGCAAAGTAGTCGATCGTGACTATGGCATGTTTGGCATGACTATGAGTAGTGATGAGAGGCCCGATCAAGTCAAGCCCTCAATTGGCAAAAGGGTATGGTGAGCTAACAGAGGAGAGCCGCTCCGGTGGTAAGTTATTCGGGTTGGATATCTTCTGGTATGGCTCGCATGACTGTACGATAGCCGTACATCATGATGCAAAGTGGGCTAGTAGTATTCCATGTGCAGTACCTAGTAAGCCAGTGTCTCTCACCCTGCATGGTTTCCACAATCCCCTGAATGCATATCTCTAGGTGCCCAGATAGCGTCATTGGGATACAGGCACCAGAGTAAGAGATTGAACCTTCCTCTACGTTAGAGGTACCCATCTATCAGACAGTAACGGGTTGAGACCCTTTTAAGCTTACGAGCTTGATCTGGATCTTCGGGGAGCTTCTCTTCCTGAAGGTTGTCCATTGTCGGATCCATCCAACATGAATGGGTGTCCACTGGGCTTACCTATTTCCCATTCTACTATGCTTGATTGGGAGATTACCTAAATCGGTACCCCTTTGGACAACATTTGTTCTCCACTAGCGACTATCTTAGAAAGGACATCTATTTGGTGGTTCTGTTCGTGAGGTATCTGCTCTTTCTTGAAACCCCTGAACCAGACCCTAAACTTCTAGAATCGTTCAAGATAGGCTGCCATGTTGCCACCCTTTGCCTGATAGAGCCCGGTTACTTGGTTAACAACCAATTGTGAGCCACTCCTAACGAGAAGATAATCTGCCCTGAGCTCGGCTTCCACTATTATCCCTACTAGCAAAACTTCATACTCGGCTTTGTTATTGGTGGTAGTGAATTCAAACCAGAAATAGTGGCAGCACTCAACCTTTTCTAGATAGGTTAAGATAATTTCAACTCTACTACCTAATTGTCTGGATGCTCCATCCTTATATAGGATCCAAGCATCTCAATCAACCGGCCAATCTACAGGCTCTTGATCTTTCTAGGAGACCGGATCTATGTTTGGAGTGGTACCAAGGTCAGGAAGTGCTGAGAACTCATCCACGAAATTTACTAAAGCCTGGGCTTTAATGGTAGTTCTGACTTTGTACTTGATGTCATACTGGGTGAGCTCGAGGGACCATAGCACCAATTTCCCTATTACATCTTGTCTCTGTAGGAATTGACGGAGGGCTTGATTAGTGACCACCATAATTGAGTGAGCCTAGAAGTAAGGGCGGAGCTTCTTAGTTGAGGTTACCAAGGAGAAGGCGAGCTTCTCCAAGAGAGTGTAATTTCTCTTTAGCTTGGTCAATGCCTGACTCACATAATAAATGGGTCATTAGACTCATTCCCTACATTCCTTAACCGAGGCCCAGCTAATCGATGTATCTGATACGGGCAAGTATATTTGTAGTTCTTCCCCGGGCACTGGTTTAACTAGAAGCAGTGGAGTTACTAGGTACTCTTTTAGGGATTGAAAAGCCTGCTCACTATCCTGGTCCCATTTCATGTTTCTCCCCTATATGATGGCATTGAAGAATGTGAGGCATTTATTGTTGGACCGCGATAAGAAGCGGTTAAGAGTAGTTACCTTACCGGTCAAAACATATACCTGCTTAAGAGAGTTGAGAGATTCAAGATTCAAAATGGCTCAGATTTTCTCTAGATTTTCTTCTATTCCCATTTCGTGGTCCATGAATCCGATGACCTTCCCTACTGCCACCCCGAAGGTATACTTGGCAGGGTTCAGTCATATCTGGTTCTCCTTTACTATTTGAAAGGTCTAACAAAGGTGATCCTAATGTCTCTCAGCCACTTGAGACTTGGTGATCATATCATCGATGTAGACTTTTAGTGTCTTTCCTATTTCCCGCTTGAATAACCGGTTAACCAAGCACTGATCGGTGATACCTGCATTCTTGAGACCGAAGGGCATTACCTTGTAACAGTAGAGGCCCTGCCGGTAATGAAACTGGTATTGTCCTAGTCAATGGGGAGCATCATAATCTGGTTGTACCCTAAGAATGTATCCATAAAGTTGAGAAGTCTGTTTCCTGCAGTCGAGCCTAACAGTTAGTCAATCTTTGGTAACATAAAACTATCATTTGGACATGCGCTGTTGAGATCTTTATAGTCAACGCACATGCGCCACTTCCTATTAGCTTTAGCGACCATTACTACATTGGCGATCCAATTTGGGAATCGGGATTCCCGGATGAATCTAGCCTTTAAAAACTTGTCGACCTTATTTTGTATCATGGCATTTCTTTCATGGTTGAAGTGTCGCCACTTCTGTTTGACCAGTTTGAATGCGGGGGCAACTGCTAGTCTAAGGGATGCCAAGGAGATTATGATCCCTGGCATTTCTTCATGACCCCAAGCGGAGATATCGTTATAATCCCGGAGGAATCTAACAAGCCTCTTCTTTACGTCTGCTTCTAACGTAGCTCCAATCTTGACCACCTTGGATGGGTTTCCCTCACTGATCGATACCTCTTTCAATTCATTGACCGGGTGGCCACTAGCCTACCCCTGTGGCATTCTACAATCGAGACCTCTACCTCAGGCTCTTATGTTCCTTCTATTTCCCCCGTGGCATTCCGAGTCTCGAGATCCCCTATTTTTCTAGCGTGGTTCTTTTTAGAATTATTGAAATTTCCTACCAAGGTAGGACCTCTGCTGATGGGATGAATGACTTGGATTTATTGCATTAGATCCTTACCCTTCGTTTTTCTTTTTTCTATATCCTTATTGATTTCGACATGCACATCTCTCCCCGTGTGGAAGTTATCCCGCACTTGTTGTAAAAATTCTTCCAAGCAATCGCCCCTTACCAGAGCCTTAATCTATTTACCCATGTTGTAGCACTCAGAGGTATTATGTCCTACATCTTCGTGGAAATCACAATATCTGTAGCGATTCCACGTATCAATTGGTGTTTTGATAGGACTGGGCTTCCTAAGTAGCCCTTTATCACGGATGGTGAGGTATATCATCTCGCGAGATGCATTGAGTGGTGTATAGTGGTTGTATCCCCTCTCTTCATAGGCTATCAGTACTACCTCTCTAGGAGATGGCGATGCTCGAGGTGGGGTTCTTTTTGCTGAGTACTACTAAAGCTAAGGTTGGAAGGTTGATAGACGATACGTGGATTGATTGGGAGATTTGTTCTGGGCCTTCTGGACTATTGCAGGCTTGGGCGCTTTCTTCTTTGGGCTCTTGGCAGTCCTCAAGTTCTCATGTTCTATATTGACCCAAAATTGCTCGTCTATCTCCACCAGTTTCAGAGCTCGGTCGTATGCCTCCTGGTACATTTCTAGTGGATGTTTTGCAAATGGTCAGAACAGCCTTCCGGCCCATAAGTTTTTTTTGAAGTTAGTTAGGGTCTCTTTCTCAACAAAAACCCCCAATTTGATCACTTATTATGGACCCTTTCCACATGAGATCTGAGCGGTTCACTCCGCTCATAGATCACATACTGTAGGTGGATAAGATCCTTGGGATGTGGCTTGATACCCTGGAATTGAGTAAATAAGTCACTGGATAATTTAGTGAAAGAGTCAACACTATATGCTGGCAACTTCCTATCCACGTATTGGTATAGTCCGTTAGCGTGGTTGGGAACATTCTGTACATGGTCGTCCGGGTAGCATTTTGGACCTCCATTTGTTGCACAAAGCTCTCTATGTGGCTCATGGATCCTCTGTTCTGGAGTACTTGTCAGCAAGCATTTTCAACTTTAGGGGGAGCTCTGCCTCCTTGATTCTTTGAAAGAATGGGGCATTCATCTCACCCAAGGGATCCTTTCGATTCTCCCGGTGTTTCCCCTTCTTCAATTATTGGATCTCCTTCGCCATTCGAGCTACTTGGTCCCGTAGATGTTTATTCCTAGCGTTCTTAGACTCGACCTCAGAATCCTCATTACCAGAATCCTCTAATGCTACAGAGGCTTCGTCCCAGTTCTCCTACTATGAGGGGGGTTCTCCCCGACGCTTCTCCTCCTTCCACCAGCAGCGGATCAAGGTTGCCTTCCAGCAACTTTTGGTTGGATCGGCTGATGGGGTTCCCTAAGCAGGATGTCAATAGCTGACTTTACTTATCGGGGTTGATATCTCGTCGGTCTATTCAATGCTTGAGGCGCGGGCCCTAGCCTATCGTGGACTAATACCGGTGGCAGTTGCCCTAATCTGCCTAGCTTCTAGTGCTACGAGCTGAAGGGTGATACCTTTCACGGCTAGTCTGAGGTAAACATTCTTCACGAAGGCCGTAACTTACTGCTCCCAGATGGTCTGGCCCACTCCGGGGCAGCTAAGATCTGGGGTGTAACCTGCACTGTAGTAGATGGTGTTGGAGCCAGGTTATGATGCTTCGATTTCTTCCCCTTTTACTGTGCCTTCCGGGTGGAAGCTATGAAGTGGTTCCCTAATGTCTCGGGCTGCCCTGGGGAGGATCGAAGTCTCATTATACTGTATACGGTAAAGACAAACACTTGAATTCACATGCTTTCTAAAGAGGTGTGGAAACTTCCCATAGACGATGCCAAAAAGTGTTAGTCAAAAATTCGTTCAAGGTGAGGAATTTCAGTTAACACCCTCAAGACCACTACCTAGTAGGTTGCAGTCGGGGTAGGTACCTCGAACCTAGGAGATTAGAGAGATGATAAAGAGGTGGAAAATGGTGAAAAGATGATAAAGGTGATATATATGAATAACATTAGAGAACGGTTTTATTGAGAACTTGATCAATATGATTACAAAGGGTACTGTGTCGATAGTGATCTCACTGAATTCACTCTCAATCTCTCTTTCTCACATACACAGCTGGGGATGACGAACTCATCCGTGTCGATAAGTGGCTAATTCCTGTGGTGAAAATATTCTCAATTGGTGAAAACTCTCTTGTTTTTTGTCTTTCAATTTTTTCATGCCTTTCCCTGAACAGGGATTTTATATTTATACCTTCCCTCTCCCACCAATTGAATCCCCATAATTTAGGCTAGTTGACTAGTCGTGTTATCGGAATTGATTGGCGTTGATGGAGAGTGCCAAATTATGTGAAAAATTCTCCCATTAATTACGTCATGTTTCCATTTGAATTTGAACGCAAATATATGTCGAATATGTTGACCTACTTGGTCTCCCTATGGCACTTTAATGGGAAAAAATTCAATCATGTTGCTTGGAGGAGAGTTCTAGCTTCCATTCTTGGTGGCTTGGTACCCTGACGTATAATGGCGGTGTTCTTCTTTGCTGGCGCATTCCTAGTGATGTTCTTTTTGCTTGACTGGCTAGATACATACCCTGAGGGATTGTAAGACAGCGTTGAGGTACTCGAGTACCTAGTCTGACATCCTGGTGGCAAGATACCATGTAGGAGGTACATCTTGGGTAGTTCACAGGCTGGTGCTGGGACTATTAGGTGTCAAGTAGATATTTTGGTACCTAGGTTCCAGATGGACAATACCTTAGAGCTAGTCCTGCTTGAAGTGTGGTTGTATTGGAGAATTAATGTTGTCCTTTTCCAAGATAATGGTACCAACGTACCTAGGTAGTAGAGGGATTGGTCCCAATGTTGGTTCTACCAGGTATGTTTCACCGGGTATCAAGCGTCATGCTTTACCATGCACCAGACAGGTGGAAAATTTCAATTTGGCCTTTCGTCAAAAATATCTATTAACAAGAACTTTAATCACTACGTTAAAATTAATTTATAATGTAAAAGGTTTTCAAGAAAATCCAAATCCTAAATCTAAATATTCTTATTAGAGGTTTATGTATATTGAATGAGACGGAGGATGATTGATTCATCTCCTTATATTCAATATGTTAAGAATTTGATTAATTGTTTGATTTATTCGTATTAGAATAAGATGATTGAATTATTATTTTAAAAAAATAAAAATTGGATGATTGAAATTATTATGTTTTAGGGTTTTAGATACAATTCCAAATTGTGAATTGTCTTAATTCAAGAAATATCCTGATTTGATCTTATAATTTTTGGGTTGATTTATTTAATTAATTATTTTGAAAGGAATGTCAATAGATAAAAGGGAAAATTTTGAAAAAAAAAACGATTTTTTTTTTTAAACTTAAAATTTTAGAATGAAATGTTTTTAGAAAATGTAGGTAAAATAAAAAATTGGATTGTAATGAAAAAATCTCTTTAAAATTTCTTTATCCTTTTTAGCAATTTTGGTTATGATAAAATTGTCATATGATAAAAGAATTTGAAATGGAGTGTATATTATTTCAAAAAAAAATATAGAGTGTATAAAAATATTTAGTGGATTGCCAATATTACTCTTAAAATGTTAATAATTATTTAAGGGTATCGTTTGAATTCTTTTAAAATATACAAATTTGAGGTATAGAAATGGTTTTTAAAATGTGCAAATATCGCTGCTAAAACATTAATGGGTCTGGTTTGAGTTTATATCATCTCTCAAAACCTATTAAAACCCATGACCAATCCATTTAGTTTAATATTATTATTATTATTATTTTACAACCAAATTTGTACCAACAAAATAAAACCTTGCATTACTTCAATATATATATATATATATATATATATATATATATATAACATCGCATTTCATAAATTGATTATTATTATTAATTTTGAAAATATTGTGATAAGATGGATTCATCACCACCTAGATAATTATCTGTTATATATTGTAATTTAAGAGATATCAATTGTAAAGATAATCATCCATATGGCTATATATAGGCCTATTATGTGATCATTTTGTTAGTGAACAAATCATTATGCGGAAGCATTGTCGGATAGAACACAATCAAACAATAGCAAAAGAAAAATTAAGAGGAAAGAAATAATCAAATCCAATCACATACAATACAGAGATTTTTTATATGGAAACCCTAAATCAGGAAAAAAACCACGACCGTCAGGACGACAAGAGAAAGCTTCACTATGTAGTAAATTATTAAAACTATATACTCAGGATTTTGTCTCTAAAATACCCCAAATCTGATTACACCCAAATATTTGAGATCTCTTTAATATTTGCTAATTTTCTTCACACATAATAAGCTAGTTATTATAGTCTATTTATATGAATTACAAAAAGTTTAAACCTACAAGGAAATCCATCTCATATACGTATAACATTTCCTAGTTTCACGTAAATAATATTTCATATTTATGACAAGTCTTCTTGTAAGAAAAGATCCTTTTACCAATAAGTACAAAAACCTCTAGAAAAAAAAACATACTTCATTTTCTAATAATATTTCCTGATTCAAAAGCATGCTTGTGATTGACTACGATTCAATTTATGGTTGACCACCTGCTTCCTAAACCGTGTAAAAATTGATCGCTTAGAAAACCGAGATCTATGCGCCACATCACCAAGACCGTTTCACAATCGTTGTCAAAGCCACTGTGTGAATCACTGGAAAGAGAACCCTTGACTATTCCGTTGTGTAAATTGCAAAGCTGACCACCGATGTGCCCTTCACAGTTTTACCCACAACGGTTTTCACTGATCTTCGTTTCTCTAATTCTTCATATCTTCAAGCCTCCCTTAAACTCGATCCCACACTTCCAAATGTATCCCACGTTTCTAGAAAGTCTCCGCATTTGTTGAATCTCGTTTGGTAACCATTGAAAATTCGAGTCATATCTAACACATTCATGAAGAATCAATAAGATTGATTGAAATGCTTTCTCCCTCTATTCTCTCTCTTGCTTAGTTGTTTATTTTATGTTCTTGCTTTTAGGCTCCAAAGTTACAACATGTTATCAACACAAAACTAGAATTGCAGGAGAATATTTTTTTTTTATTTAACTTGTTTTTCTTCTATATTGATTCAATTAATCTTATGATTATGCTCGGTGGATTTTGTCATTGATTTGGATCTTCCGCATCGAAAGTAAGATTAATATCCATGAACTTATTTATGGTTCCATAATTTTATGTAATCTCTTCTTCTACCTTTTCTTATTTATATTATGCAAGAATCCTTTTTTCAAAGAAAAATGATGGTATATTTATTTAGAAACCATAAGTTTTCAAACGTAAAAATAAGAACCAGAAATTCTTGATTTGAAAATCAAAAACAATAGTTTTTTATTTGAATAGAAAAAAATTAGAACCAAATTTTTTTGATTTGTAGAAAAACAAATCATAAACAGAAGTTCTTGATTGTAGAAAAACAAATCAAAAGTTCTTGATTTGAAAGAGAAAATCAAAATCAGAAGTTCTTGATCCAAAAATCCGTGCAAGATGTTCTGCATTCGAGAAATTATTTAGAACCAAAAGTTCTAGATTTGAGACATTTATTTAGAACCAAAAGTTCAAGCATTCCAATTTATTTAGAACCGGAAGTTCTAAATTATATAGTGAAATAAAGAAAAAAAATCCCATTTTGCTAGGAACTGGAATCTTGTTAGCAAACGACTTCTTAGTTTACGAATGCTTACTTAATAGTCTAATTCATTTAAAATTGTATGGCATGTGAATTGTTCATTACCTTTTTTATATCTTTTATTTTTATTATCATTATATGTTTGATATTAATCAGAACCTGAAGTTTTGGATTTCAATATGTTTAATCAGAACCTGAAGTTCTAGATATTAATATAATTAATCAGAACCCGAAGTTCTGGTTTTCAATATAATTAACTTGAAGTTTTGAATTGTAATACAATTAATCAAAACCGAAAGTTCTGAATTGCAATATAATTAATTAGGACCCAATGTTATGGATTCCAATTTAATTAGAATCTAAAGTTCTAAATTCCAACATAATTAATTAGAACATAAAGTTCTCGATTCAAATATAATTAATCTGAACATAAAGTTATAGATTTAAATTTAGTTAATCAGATGAACCTAAAGTTCTTGATTCAAATAAATCAGAACTTATATTTATCGATTCTAATCTATTTAATCAGAATCTGAAGTTTTGAATCTAATAGATTGAGATTTATTAATGTAAAGCATAATTTAAATTCTATAAGATTGATTTGTGAAATTTTAATCCGCAAGACACCTATTACTGAGTTAATAATAGGATTAGGCCCCAATAATTAACTGAAGATTTATTTTCTTAATTAATAAATTCTCATTCTCACTTTTGACTACAAATATTAAGATTAGGCACAAATATTAAAAGTATAATTATTTAATGAGTTGTTTAAATATTTAGTGCTTGTATGATTTGCCATACACTTTATCCTTTGAGTGGAATCCTGTATCATTTGCCATGCACTTTTGGGTGGAATCCACCCAACGACCAGAATTTTAGGCAACCCATTGTCCCATTTCATTGATTAGACTTTTCAACCATTAATCTTAGTTAATTAGTTGGTCCACAGCTATTGACTTTTCTTTTTCTTTTTCTTTTACTTTGGTTAACTTTCGACGGAGAGAAAATCTTATATGAGACGGTTTTATTGACGTGTTAATTATCAATAAAACCATCCAACGAAAATATATCATGTGGTACTTTAAAATATATTTTTATATGTTAATGTAAATGATACATCTTCATTGGACAATTCACCACATGGAAGTGCGACCGTCCCATACAAGTTTTGCTCCTCGGCAAAATAAAAACAATTATTAAAAATGACATATAACGAGAATGTGTCAAGACTCAAGAGTCTAAAACAGTAAGATACAGTTAATCCTATTAAGAAATTAATGTAAAAATAAATAATAGAGACTGAAGATTGATTAGAGCATCTTAAATACAAGAGTGACTTGTGAAAAAAAAATGTCACATAGGATAAATAGACCATCTATAAAAAAAAAATCTCCAATGCAGCTGTTCATATTCAACTTCACGTTGATATGGCAAAAACAAAATTATACATTGTCAACATGACCATCTACTTTTAGACTATCTGTTGCACAACTATTTTTTCTGTTGACTCAATAAGTATTTAAAAATGACATTAATTTTCTTCTATTTTTGGTAACGAAAAAAAGGACATATAATAAAAATAATTATGTTTTAAGCAAAAGCGTTGGAGACCAAATTTTAAGTTGAATGTTTATAAGTCTATTTACATGCTACATAGAAAGCAAGTCTCTTGACATTTTTGACATGTCAAAATTTTCGGCATGCAAACCACTTTTACATTGATGATGCTTTTACCAACTACTACAAGGTTAGCTAGAGATTGAAGATTGATAAGCCAATTAAACTTTATTAATTTTTTTTTAAAGGAATTGAACTTTATTACTTAGTTAAGTTTTAAATGAGAAAAAAAATCAAATTTTCTTCTATTTTGCTTTCTCTGTTATCTCTGTAAAACCTCCATTAGAGGAAGCTTGAGCTCTATTGTTTTTCTACATTTCACCAAAAACTTGTCATTTTACACATTGGATATAGTGTAAGGGAGAGGATTTCACATATTTGATAATTTACTAGTTATGCGTAAGATGAGACTCGAATCTGGGTACGTTCTGTAATTACACAAATGACAAATTTAAGATTAAAGAGTTAATGTTACAAATGCTGATTTTTCCGATCGCCATAAGATGAACTTTGTCATGGAGGAAGAACCTTCCAAAACAGTACTCCCACAAAGTCAGGAAATGTTGGAGATGAAAGAGGAAATTGTGCAGATTCAAAAAATTTTAAAATCCCGTAATGTGGATGATCAAAATGGTTGCATCTATTTGTTTGAACTAAATGTTGTTGATCTTGAGGAAGTGAATCTTGAAACAATAGTCAATTTTGTAGTTGACAAATTTGGGTTTCAAGAAGTTAATGTTGACCCAATTCTGGAAGTTTTATTGCACAAGGAGACTATAATAGCAACTCAACCGTGGTTGCAAATAACGTTTTAGGGAAAGATTTTGCTGAAAATCTTGTGGTTTTGTTGAATAAATATGATAATACTATAAGCATTTCTAATGTAAGAGTGACTTGTGAAAAAAAAAAGATATCATATAGGATAAATAGACAGTCTATTAAAAAATGTATCTCCAATGCAGCTGTGCATATTCAACCTCAAGCTAATGTGGTAAAAAAATATTAAATATTGTCGACATGACCGTCTACTTTCAGACGACCTGTTGCATGACTATTTTTTAGGTTGACTTAGCGAGTATTGAAAATTGACAATAATTTTTTTTATCCATTTTTGGTAAGAAAATAAAATTAAAAGTAAAAAAGAAAAGAAAAAAAATGGACCAGTTATTAAAAATAGTTGTGTTTGAAACAGAAGCATTGGAGATCAAATTTTTAGTTTATTGTCTATCAAGTCTATTTTTATACCACATAGGAAACAAGTCTCCTGATATTGTTGTCATGTCAACGATTTTTTATATACAAAATACTTTTGCATCGGAGATGCTCAACTATGCATCAATCTACCAGAAGAAAATTAATTATGTTTTAAATGAGCAAAATTGGATTCTTGTGGTGTCTAACTAGAAAAATCCAATTTTTAAGGTACTATCTACAATTAATGTTGGATTATAATCCCTTCCCCACCTCACGTTGTCCTCGCTTAAATTAATGGTCTTGATTAATTTTATCTCATGTGAGAGTGAGGACATAAAAATTAAAAGAAATAATTCAGAAAATTGATTTGCTACATTAGACACGTGACAATAGGATAATGTGAGGATAATTAAAGTTATACATGACTATGTGTCGATTCGAATACGTATCAAATGGTTAACAGGTCGAACCTAATTTTACTAAACCCCAACCCACTCACTAGCTTATTGGGTTGTAAAATGTAAACACAAACTCATTTACTAATTTAATGGGTAACTCAAAACTGATCCATTTAATCCGTTATTCTTTTTATTACTTTTGGTAATTAATAATTTTAATTGTAAAAATAAAATAATATTATAAAAATATTTGATATTAATAGCACAAATATAAACAAACATGTTATAATGCAATATTAAAAAATTAAATTGAAAATAAATGTAAGACAAATAGATATTATATTCAAATTAGTTAGTTCTTAGTTGTTGAAGGCCTACAAACTTTTTAACAATCAATTTAGGAAATTTAAGGATTTCCTATTATAAATTAAAACCTAGGAGCAAGAATATAGAATAAAACACTAAACAAGAGAGAGAATAGAGGGAGAAAAATTAAAGCCTAAGGTCATCTCCAACCCATTGCACCGTTTTGTTGCAACTATGCAACAAAATTCAACAACTTTCACTCCACCATCTCCAACCCATTGCATCAAATCTTACTCTATAGAGAATATTCCCTAAATGTAAGGATCTTGATTTTATGATTGGCTTATTTCATGACAAACCACACCACATTGGGAATAATTGTGTAATGGGTAGCTTAGGTTCTCATTGGAAAGCTTCCAAGCATCTCCATGACTTCAAGTGCAAAAGGTATATTCACTTGACTTTGCCTCTTGAAGAATTTAGGTGCACACACATACCTCATGCATTGCTTTATTGATCTTGTATTTGTGTTAATATTGTTTATATGTGTGCATTTCTTCACAATCACACTTGCACTTCATTTATAGATTTAAGTGTGGTATTGTGTTGTGTTCGCGCTTACATGATGGTGTACTTGTTTTAGCGCGTTGAGTGACCATATGAGAAGTTCTTATTCTTCTCTTGGTTTGATTATATGGAGTAAGGTGTCTACCTTCAAAAGAGTTGATTTCAATGATTTCAATGTTTTTAAAAAATGACCTTTGTATGGTCTTATGACCTTATCATTTTATACAATGCTTCAAAATGAGTTTTGAAAATTTATGTACAAACTAGACACTCAAACCTTTCCAACGGTATATTATTTGTAATATTTCATGATCGTTTAGATAAGTTTTAAAATCTCTAAAGTGACCACAAAAATAAGGCAACTCTGTTGTTGTCCGTTTCTGACATTTGGTCACTCAAATTATCATAACTCTTTCTATAGATATCCAGATCACGTTTTATAAATTTGAGTAGAAATTAGACTTCCATACCTTTCCAACAGTATAATATATGAAAAGTTTTGATATCGTTTGGTCACATTTTCGGTCCCTCGAATCTCGAGCTGTTGCGCTATCGTGGCTGCACCAGTCCACAAGCAGACCTTACCAGCGCCCTTGGACAGTAGGTGTGCACTGGTGTAGCACTTTTTGACCAGCGCAGATCACCAGCGCACTGAGTAAAAATTTTGGTCATTTTCAAAACGACGTAGTTTTACTCTAGGGCTCATATATACAAGCCATCTTCTTCCTCACTATTTTTTCAGAGCTTCAAAACCATTTTTTAGTGTGAGAAAGTATTTTATTTTAGAGAGAAGCTCCAAGAGTTATTCTTTAACTCTCCAAACCCAAAACCCACCTCCATCTTGCATCATTCTTCATCATAAGAGCATGGGTGTTCTTGGTTTCATGACTAAGTAAGTAAGAACTTCATTGAATATCATTTATTGTTCTTCTTACTCTAGATTAGGTATTTATTGTTTGATTAAATACCTAGACTCTACTTTATTACATATATTTATGAGTCTTGATAACATGATTGGGTTTGTTTGTTAATAGCTAGCATTTAGGACATATTTTCCATCTAGCTAATTAGGTCATGTTGATTGCATTTCATGATTGCATTTATTGACCATGCCATGTTTATTGACAACTTTTGTTGTAGTGACTTTGTTTGATAACTATATTGTAATATTGTATATCCATATCTAGTTAAGTCTTTATGCATTGCATTTAGACATTATTGTTTATGCCTTAATGATTGCCTTTATTGTTTGTAAAATATTGCCCTTGATTAGATGTTGTGACAACTTGTGTTGGTTGGACTTTTATTGACAATTAGGTTGCTAGAATCCTTTTGCATCTAATTGAGTCCTTATGTACGGGCATGTAGGCATTGTTTGATAACTAGGTTGTTGTATTGCATTATCTACACCTAGTTAAGCATTGTATGTTTTGTCTAACATATTTTGCATTGAGCATTCATTGATTATTTCACTTAGACCATATAATCTTCATAGAGTCAAAGTCTTGTGGCTTCGGTGTAAAGTTGCATAAGCAAGAGAAGCCTTACAACAAATGGTGGGTTGGCAAGCAATTAGTCAGGTATCCACTGTAAAAAGCCCGAGGGGTAGAGTAAAAGGTGCCCACGCCAAAAGTAGTGGATCAGGGGATATCAATAAGGACTGAACCAAGAGTGGTGAGTGGTAGTGGCCATAGCCTGAGGTTATCGGGAGTGAGAGTCCGAGTATCACTTGAGGGTGTAACTTTTTACTCATATAGTGGATTTATGTGATTGAGTGTGGCTCATTTAACAGTCCGTGGTTTTTCCTATTTAGAGGGTTTCCATGTATAAATCAAGTGTTCTTTATTATTCTGCACTTTACATTTGATTTTGTATGTTTGTTTTGTTGAGTGAATTTGAATATTGAATAATCAAGAAAAATTAGTAATTTACTTGATTAAAACCTATTCACCCCCTCTAGGTTTATAGACACACTCTTTCTAGGGAACTTCAATTAGTATCAGAGCGGGTTCGTAGACATACTTAGGTGATCCAAGCTCTTGTTTGTGTGTCTTGCATTTGTTTGCACTTGTTTGTTGCATTTCATTTCCATTCATTCACTTCACCAAACACCATGTGTGAGAGTGAAACACTTATAGCGGGTATTGCTAGATTGACCTCTAATGTTGAGAGGAAGGATTATGACTCCGATGAGAAGATGACTCTCATGGTTGAGAGATTTAATAAATTCATAAAATCTCATGTAAGTAACTCAGTTTCTGATTGGCTCATTTCGTTGACATCCACATTTGGGGATTAATATGTAAGGGTAGTTTAGGCCATCATTGCTCAAGACTCAGCTCAAGCTTCAGAAGGTAACACACACACTCTCATGCATGTCTTTGATCATCTTGTATGAATGGTTAATTGCCTTAATTGTGTGCCTCTTTTCCATAAATCTTGCTTGGGTGTTTGTTGCATTTAGTTTTCCCTTATAAGAGTTTTTTCCCCTTGATCGCGGCCTGGACCGCTCCCTATGCATTGCCTCCACTGCAGTATGCACAACGGTGTTCTCCAGACGTTGCTCGTTGTTGCTACTGTGGCATATGCACGTTTCATGCACTGTGGTCTCCCAATCGGAGTTTCCCAGTGATGCACAGCTTACTCTATCGCGGTTTGGACATTGCCTGTACTGCGGTCCAGACAGCGGAGATTCACAGGCGATACACCGCTCGTTCTACCGCGGTCTGGACACTTGCCTTGGTCGCGGTATGCACATTGGTCATGACGGGAATCAGTTGCCCTTTGTCCAAAACGATATCATTTCGTTTAGAGCTTCTTCATATATGTTCTCTTCTTCTTCCTTGCCCTTTTAGAGCTCAAAGAACACATTTTTAGAGAGAGAGAGAACCTCCCTTAGAGAGAGAAAGCTTCAAGCTTTGTGTTTGACTCTCCAAACCCCAAACTCATCTTCATCTTGCATTCAAGCATCATTCCAAGCATGAGTTTTCATTGATTGGTAAGTAGAACCACCATTGTTGTTCATTTATTGTTCTAGCTTACCAAGACATGTCATTTATTGCTTAAATTAGCATTTCTTTATATTAATTGCATATATATTGCAGTTATGACATGTTTGGGGTTTGAATTATGATAGCTAGGGTTTGTGACCATTTTGCCCTTATAGCTAAATCTCTATGCTTTGCATTTAGATATTGTTTAGGACTCATTGATCGCTTTTTGTGATTGCATTATAGTCCATGTCATGCTTAATGACAACTTGTGTTGATATGGCTTTTGTGATAGCTAGCATTTAGGTCATTGTTGCCTCTAGCTAATTAGGTCATATTAATTACATTTTGATGATTGCATTAATGACCATGCCATGCTTAATGACAACATATGTTGAAATGGTTTTATTTGATAACTAGGATATATTGTTGTATAACTATATCTAGTTAAGTCTTTATGAACATTCATTTAGACATTGATATCTAGGAATTGCACTTAGTGACATTCTTTAATTTCTAGATAAGCATTTAGTGTTGCCTAGCATTATTTACATTTAAAATATTTTTACATATTCACATAGGTTGTTGACTCTTCATTGAGGTTAAGTCTTGTGGCTTCGGTGTGAAGTTGCACAAGCAAGGGAAGTCTTGCAACCAAGGGTGGGTTGACAAAAAAATTGGTCGAGTGCCACTGTAAAAGGCCCAAGGGGTAGAGTAGGAGGCTTTCACGCCAAGAGTAGTGTATCAGGGGATATCACTAGGGATTGAACCAAGAGTGGTGAGTGGCGGTGTCCATAGCCTGAGGTTGTCGAGAGTGAGAGTCCGAGAATCACTTGAGGGTGTAACCTTTTATTCATATAGTGGATTTCTGTGACCGAGTGTGGCGCACTTAACAGCCCGTGGTTTTTTCCATTTGGAGGGTTTCCACGTATACATTTTATGTTATTTATATTTCCGCACCTTACACATGATGTTTAATGTTTGTTTTATTGGGTGAATTTTGAATATTGACTAATCAAGAAAAATTGGTAATTGACTTGATTGAAACCTATTCACCCCCTCCCCCCCTCTAGGTTTAGACACACACGTTTTTAGGGAATTTTCAATTGGTATCAGAGGGGGCTCCTATACATACTTAGGTGATTCAAGCTCTTGTTTGTGTGTCTTACATTTGTTTGCATTTGTTTGTTGCATTCATTTGCATTCATCTCATTTACTAAACAATATGAGTGGCATTGAGATGATAGAGGGAGATTTGACCTCTAAATTTGAGAGGAAGAAATATAAGTCCGATAAGGAGATGACTCTCATGGTTGAGAGATTTAGGAGATTCAAAAAATCTCACAAGAAGAGTATGATCTCAAATGTAAAAGAGGAGAAAAGGATGAACTCCAAAGTGAAGGAGGTAAACAAGAAGACCTTGCTCAAGAATAGTGAAGAGCATGTGATTAACTTCACGGCCTTGGGTGCTTCCTATGTGGAAGATTTTGGTGTGGTAACAAGTGACCAAGGCAAAGGTCTTCATGAGGAAATTAACTCATATGAGGAATGTAAAGTGACCATTCTCAAAGTATCGAAGCAAAATGAAGAGCTCTCCGAGGAGAATGAGATTTTGAGAATGTGGAAGATTTCCTCGGAGGAAAAGATCCGTACCGTTGAAGAAAGCAAGCAAAATTGTCAAATTCAACTTCATCGGTACAAAGAGATCATGGAAGACCAAATGGAAGACATATCCATTCTTGTCTCCAAATTGAAGACCATAGAGAAAGTGACCTCCATTGATGACTCATTGATGATGGACAAGATTGATGTGTCCAAGTATGAGAAGGAGATTGAAGATTGCCACCAAAGGATGAAGGCAATGAAAGATGAGCTTGCCAACAAAGAAAACTCCTTAAAAATTGTCAAGGAAAGAGAGATAAGGTGCCTTGAAGAATTAAAGAAGGCCAAGGTCAAACAACCTCAAGCTCAAGGCAAGATCAAAGCTTCATCTAAGAAATCTTCAACTCAAGGAAAGTCCACACAAGCCTTGGCAACTCAACCTAAGCCTAGGCAGTTCAAGAAGAAAGGACAAGTTCTTGAGAAGTCATTCACCTCCTCCAACAAACCAATAATGAGGAAAGGAGGTGATCACAAGAAGCATGACCAACCAATGAGACAAGATCAACCGGCTCAACCACCTCAAGAAGCTCGACCACAAAGATGCCACCAATCGCTCAAAATCCAAGGAGAAGCCAACCGGTGCATCATTAAAGACAACCTCATCAACATGGCAATGCCTCGATGAGAGCACAATGCAATGGTATCAATTCTTACTTTGTACCTACTTGTCATTTTTATGGTATGATTGGTCACGTAAGACCAAATTGCTTTCAATATATTAAGAGGTGTAGGTTACAGAGCATGAAAGAAAAACAGTTGAATGATAGGGCAAGTTTGAATGAACCTAGGGAACTTAGAAAAAAAAAATTTGACCACTAAAAATGATAAAGTGGAACCTAGGTGGGTTAGAAAGAATGAACCCGCTTGCCTTAGTGCTCATGAGACATCGTAGAAGCAACTAGGTCATTTGGACTTGGTAGGTCTATATGGGATCATGCCTCCCATTGACTTGGTTGGATGTGACCCTATTTGGGGAGCTCAAGCAAAGAGAGCAAACTTGCATGATTTGCTATGTGTAAAAAGTTAATTGATTTTATACTCTTTTGATAATTGCTTGAGATTCTTGGTTGCATATGCTTATATATTTTTCTTTAATAAGTGTGCAACATTGCTTTGTTTGCAATCCATGTCATATTTATCTTCAAACATGTATTTTTGGACTAGGAGAATTAATTGGAAAGTACATTTGAAGGACCTATAATTTATCTCCATAACATGTGAACTTGCTTTTAATGACATGCTTTAAAATGATATGCATGAATTGAGTTTGATTGCTTTAATGCAAATATGTGTGAGTGCAAATGAGAAGACTAATCAATAAAGATCTTGTATCCATGCAATTAATAAGGATTTTATATCCAAATTACTCTTCTCTCTTTTCTTAATGGTGAAACAAGACTACTATCATACGAATAATTATCCGAAAAAATAAAAAAGGGTGCAATAGTCACTCATGTCTTGATTTGCCTTTAAGGATTGATATAGTTGCTTTATTTTCAAATTTTTGGAAACTATATCTTGTTTGCTTATGACAAAATGGTACAAATTGGTTTGAATTGGAAACCCTTTGGATGATTGCTTTGCCAAATACCATTTGTTTTGGATTTGAATGCAACATGTCTTTCTTGCAAAGCATCCTTGTCACACATTTTTCTTTAAATCAAACTCCTTGAATCTCTCTTAATTACTTATGTTGCATAAAGTTCGTTTATATGATTATGCAATGTAATTGTGCCAATAGCTCTCTTTGCTAAAGCAACCCGATAAGAGGAGCTCATTTGCCTATCTCATGACAAAAGATGGGGAAAGTCTTGAGAAATATAGGGGAGCATTGTTTATACTTTTGGGGGAGAGTTTGAGAGAAAGTAACACATATATGGGGAGCATTGCACATGCATTTTTTTATATTGCTTTATTGAGTGTAATTGCTTTTTATGTTTGTTCACCTCACATGCACTTGTTCTTGGAAAGTGCTTCTTGCTATGGTGTGTAGTTACAATGATAATTCTACAAAGAGATTGAAGATATTGAAGATTTAGATTGTAGGATCTCCTTTGTAATGTAGAATTAATCTCTTGAACAATAGGTTTATTTTTGTTTTGTGAGGATTTATTTGTGAGTGGTTGTTTTGTCACGAAATAGCCAAAGGGAGAGATTTTAAGTTCCTCAGTTTTTGATTGGCTCATTTCGTTGACAACCACATTTGGGGATTAATGTGTAAGGGTAGTTTAGGCCATCATTGCACAAGACCCAGCTCAAGCTTCAGAAGGTAAATCACTTGCTTAACCTTTTCTAAAGAGTTTTTAGTGCACACACACACTCTCATGCATGTCTTTGATCATCTTGCATGAATACTTAATTGTCTTAATTGTGTGCCTCTTTGCTATAAATCTTGCTTGGGTGTTTGTTGCATTTAGTTTGTCCTTAGAATAGTTTTTTCCCCTTGACCGCGGCCGAGACCGCTCCCTGTGCATTGCCTCCGCCGCGGTATGCACAACGGTGTTCTCCAGACGTTGCTCGCTGCTGCTACCGTGACCTGTGCACGTTGCATGCACAGCGGTCTCCCAATCGGAGTTTCCCAGTGATGCACCGCTTGCTCTACCGCGGTCTGGACATTGCCTGTACTGCGGTCCAGACAACAGAGATTCACAGACGATGCACCGCTCACTCTACCTCGGTCTGGACACTTGTCTAGGCAGCGGTATGCACAACGGTCATGACGGGAATCAGTTGCCCTTTGTCCAAAACGATGTCGTTTCGTGTAGAGCTTCTTCATATATGTTCTCTTCTTCTTCATTGCCCTCTTAGAGCTCAAAGAACACATTTTTATAGAGAGAGAGAGAGAGAGAACCTCCCTTAGAGAGAGAAAGCTTCAAGCTTTGTGTTTGACTCTCCAAACCCCAAACTCATCTTCATCTTGCATTCAAGCATAATTCCAAGCATGATTTTTCATTAATTGGTAAGTAGATCCACCATTGTTGTTCATTTACTGTTGTAGCTTACCAATACATGTCATTTATTGCTTAAATTAGCATTTCTTTATATTAATTGCATATTTATTGAAGTTATGACATGTTTGGGGTTTGAATTGTGATAGCTAGGGTTTGTGACCATTTTTCCATTATAGCTAAATCTCTATGCTTTGCATTTAGATATTGTTTAGGACTCATTGATCAGGACTCATTGATCGTATTTTGTGATTGCATTATAGTCCATGCCTTGCTTAATGACAACTTGTGTTGATATGGCTTTTGTGATAGCTAGCATTTAGGTCATTGTTGCCTCTAGCTAATTAGGTCATATTAATTGCATTTTGATGATTGCATTAATGACCATGTCATGATTAATGACCATGTCATGCTTAATGACAACATATGTTGAAATGGTTTTGTTTGATAACTAGGATATATTGTTGCATAACTATATCTAGTTAAGTCTTTATGAACATTCATTTAGACATTGATATCTAGGAATTGCACTTAGTGACATTCTTTAATTTCTAGATAAGCATTTAGTGTTTCCTAGCATTATTTGCATTTAGAATATTTTTACATATTCACATAGGTTGTTGACTCTTCATTGAGGTTAAGTCTTGTGGCTTCGGTGTGAAGTTGCACAAACAAGGGAAGTCTTGCAACCAAGGGTGGGTTGATAAGAAAATTGGTCTGGTGCCACTATAAAAGGCCTAAGGGGGTAGAGTATAAGGCTTTCACGTCAAGAGTAGTGTATCAGGGGATATTACTAGGGATTGAACCAAGAGTGGTGAGTAGCGGTGTCTATAGCATGAGTTTGTCGAGAGTGAGAGTCCGAGAATCACTTGAGGGTGTAACCTTTTATTCATATAGTGGATTTCTGTGACCGAGTGTGGCGCACTTAACAACCCATGGTTTTTCCCATTTGGAGGGTTTCCACGTATACATCTTGTGTTATTTATATTTTTGCACCTTACACTTGATGTTGTATGTTTGTTTAATTGGGTGAATTTTGAATATTTACTAATCAAGAAAAATTGGTAATTGATTTGATTAAAACCTATTCACCCCCCCCCCCCCCTCTAGGTTTAGACACACACGTTTTTAGAGGATTTTCATCTCAAAAGAAGGGTATGACCTCCAAAGTGAAGGAGGAAAAGAAAATGTCAAGGAAAAGTGACTCTTGCCTTAAATGTGGCAGAATTGGCCACAATGCCCCCAAGTGTAGTAACTTAAAGTACAAGAATGGAGGAGTTGGTATGATCGCTACTCGATGTGTTAGCGAAGAATAAGTTATTGAAAGTTGTTCCACAAGCTCGGATGAGTGTGTGAACAACGACCGTGCATTTCCGGTTTTCTACCATGAAAAAACACAAGCCACCATCAAATGTGTGTCACTTGAAGAGTTCAAAATTAGTGACTTGGAGTTTGGAAACGGAAGTGGAGCATGCTTGAGTAAAGCAAGCCTTGATGATATGACTCTCACAAGCACAAGTGGGAGAAGCCTTGATAGCAATGACACATGCTCCGGGAACTCTTGTGATAATGTGGTTGATTATCAAGAGTTAGTTGATTCTCTTCAAAAGTCCTTGATGGAGAAAGATAATGATATCCTTAGATTGGAAAAGGATATCCTTCAACTACAAGCCAAGTTGACTCACTTGGTTGAAGAAGTGGGATGTGTAAAAGAAAGTGAAGACAAGTTGAAGATGGAACTTGAAGATGTAAGAAGTACAATTGCTATGATGACTTCGGGACCGAAAATGATTGGCATTGAATTAAAGCCAAATGACAAGCAAGGGCTTGTTCTTGTACATGACAAGCAATGGCTTGTTCTTGTACATGACAAGCAAGGGCTTGTTCTTGTACATGACGAGACCATATCATCATTGGACAAAACTATAATTGTGAAGGAGATTGCTCATATTTGTCCACCTAGGTCTCAACACCCCAAGAAGATTCTTGTTATGTGTGAATCTTATAAGAGCTTAACCTTGAAGATGCTTCCAAGGAAACAAGCTCAACCTCAACCCTTGAAGATGCCTCAATCAATGATCAATCAACCTTTGAGGCAAGTCAATCATTCTCAACCACAAACGCACCAACATCTGACGAATGTTCCAAGTACAAGCCAACCGGTGCAACATAAAAAAAAGACTCATCAACATGACCATGCCTCGATGAGAACTAAATGCAATGGTATAAATTCTTCTTTTATGCCTACTTGTCACTATTGTGGTATGATTGGTCACATTCTACCAAAATGTTTTAACTACATTAGAAAATGTAGAATTGATAGCATGAGAGAAAAGAAAATGAACTGTAAGGCTAATTTGCATGATTCTAGGAAACCTAGAGACTTGGAGATTTTGACCACTAAAATTAAAAAGGTGGAATCTAGGTGGGTTAGAAAGATTGAACCTGAGTGCAATCATGATCATATGTCACCCTTGGATACTATTGAGTTCAATGAACTTGGTATGTCTAGTGGGACTTGCCCCTTACCTTGATACTGGTGACCCCATTTGGGGAGCTCAAGCAAAGAGAGCAAACTTGCATGATTTGATATATGCAAAAAGTTAATTTGTGTTATGCTCTTTTAATAATTGCTTGAGATTTTTTGTTGCACATATGCTTATATGTTTTTCTTATTAAGTGTGCACCATTGCTTTGTTTGCAATCCATGTCATATTTATGTTCAAACATGTATTTTTGGACTAGGAGAATTAATTTGGGAAAGTACATTTGAATGACCTATAATTTATCTCCATGACATGTGAACTTGCTTTTAATATGATATACATGAATTGAGTTTGATTTCTTTAATGCAAACGTGTGTGAGTGCAAATGAGAGGACTAATCAATAAGGATCTTGTATCCATGCAATTAATAAGGATTTTATATCCAAATTACTCTTCTCTCTTTTTTTAATGGTGAAACAAGACTACTATCATACGAACAATTATCCGAAAAAATAAAAAAGGGTGCAATAGTCACTCATGTCTTGATTTGCCTTTAAGGATTGATATAGTTGCTTTATTTTCAAATTTTTGGAAACTATATCTTGTTTGCTTCTTTGGATGATTGCTTTGCCAAATACCATTTGTTTTGGATTTGAATGCAACATGTCTTGCTTGCAAAGCATCCTTGTCACACATTTTTCTTTAAATCAAACTCCTTGAATCTCTCTTAATTACTTATGTTGCATTAAGTTCGTTTATATGATTATGCATTGAAATTGTGCCAATTGCTCTCTTTGCTAAGGCAACCCGATAGGGGGAGCTCCTTTGCCTATCTCATGACAAAAAAATGGGAGAAGTCGTGAGAAATATATGGGGTATTTGTTATGCTTTAGGGAGAGATCATGAGAGAGAGTAACCCATTTAGGGGGAGCATTGCACATGCTTTTTTTTCATATTGCTTAATTGAGTGTAATTGCTTTTTATATTTGTTCACCTCACATGCACTTATTCTTGGAAAGTGCTTCTTATTATTGTGTGTAGGTACAATGATAATTCTACAAAGAGATTGAAGATATTGAATATTTGGATTGTATGATCTCTTTTGTAATGTAGAATTAATCTCTTGGACAATAGCTTTATTTTTGTTTTGTGAGGATTTATTTGTGAGTGGTTGTTTTGTCATGAAATAGCCAAAGAGGGAGATTGTAAGGACCTTGATTTTATGATTGGCTTATTTCATGACAAACCACACCACATTGGGGATGATTGTGTAATGGGTAGCTTAGGTCCTCATTGGAAAAGCTTCCAAGCATCTCCATGACTTCAAGAGCAAAAGGTATAGTCACTTGACTTTGCCTCTTGAAGAATTTAGGTGCACACACACACCTCATGCATTGCTTTGTTGATCTTACATTTGTGTTGATATTGTTTATATGTGTGCATCTGTTCACAATCACACTAGCACTTCATTTATAGATTTAAGTGTGGTATTATGTTGTGTTCGCGCTTGCACGATGGTGTGCTTGTTTTAGCGCATTGAGTGACCATATGAGAAGGTCTTATTCTTCTCTTGGTTTGATTATATGGAGTAAGGTGTCTACCTTCAAAAGAGTTGATTTCAATGATTTCAATGTTTTTCAAAACTGATCTTTGTATGATCTTATGACCTTAACATTTTATACAATGCTTCAAAATGAGTTTTGAAATTTCTGTACAAACTAGACACCCATACCTTTCTAACGGTATAATATTTGTAATATTTTATGACCATTTGGATTGGTTTTAAAATCTCCAAATTGACCACAAATATAGGGCAACTCTGTTGTTGTCCGTTTCTGACCTTTGGTCACTCAAATAATCATAACTCTTTCTATAGATATCCAAATCACGTTTTATAAATTGGAGTAGAAATTAAACTTTCACGCCTTTCCAACGGTATATTATATGAAAGGTTTTGATATCATTTGGTCACATTTTGGGTCACCCGAATCTCGAGCTGTTGTGTTGTCGCGGCTGCGCCAGTCCACAAGCAAACCTCACCAGCGCCCTTGAACAGTAGGTGTGCGCTGGTGTAAGGCTTGTCGACCAGGGCAGCTCACCAGCGCACTGAGTAAAAATTCTGGTCATTTTCAAAACGACGTAGTTTTGCTTTAGGGCTCATATATACAAGTCATCTTATTCCTTACTCGTTTTTCGGAGCTTCAAAACCATTTTTTAGTATGAGAAAGTATTTCCTTTGAGAGAGAAGCTCCAAGAGTTATTCTTTAACTCTCCAAACTTAAAACCCATCTCCATCTTGCATCATTCTTCATCATATGAGCATGGGTGTTCTTGATTTCTTGACTAGGTAAGTAAGAACTTCACTGAATATCATTTATTGTTCTTCTTGCTCTAGATTAGGTATTTATTGTTTGATTAAATACATAGACTCTACTTTATTGCATTTATTTATGAGTCTTGATAACATGATTGAGTTTGTTTGTTGATAGCTAGCATTTAGGACATATTTGTCATCTAGCTAATTAGGTCATGTTGATTGCATTTCATGATTGTATTTATTGACCATGCCATGTTTATTGACAACTTTTGTTGTAGTGACTTTGTTTGATAACTATATTATAATATTGCATATCCATATCTAGTTAAGTCTTTATGCATTGCATTTAGACATTATTGTTTATGCCTTAATGATTGCCTTTATTGTTTGTAAATATTGCCCTTGATTAGATGTTGTGACAACTTGTGTTGGTTGGACTTTTATTGACAATTAGGTTGCTAGAATCCTTTTGCATCTAATTGAGTCCTTATGTACGGGCATGTAGGCATTGTTTGATAACTAGGTTGTTGTATTGCATTATCTACACCTAGTTAAGCATTGTATGTTTTGTCTAACATATTTTGCATTGAGCATTCATTGATTATTTCACTTAGACCATATACTTTTCATAGAGTCAAAGTCTTGTGGCTTCGGTGTGAAGTTGCACAAGCAAGAGAAGCCTTGCAACCAAGGGTGAGTTGGCAAGCAATTGGTCGGGTATCCACTGTGTAAAAGGCCCGAGGGGTAGAGTATGAGGTGCTCACGTCAAGAGTAGTGGATCATGGGATATCACTAGGGACTGAACCAAGAGTAGTGAGTGGTAATGGCCATTGCCTAAGGTTGTCGAGAGTGAGAGTCTGAGTATCACTTGAGGATGTAACTTTTTACTCATATTGTGGATTTCTGCGATCGAGTGTGGCTCATTTAACAGCCCGTGGTTTTTCCCATTTGGAGGGTTTCCATGTATAAATCAAGTGTTATTTATTATTCTGCACTTTACACTTGATTTTGTATGTTTGTTTTGTTGAGTGAATTTGAATATTGACTAATCAATAAAAATTAGTAATTAACTTGATTAAAACCTATTCACCCCCCCTAGGTTTATTGACACACTCTTTCTAGGGAATTTCACTAAATATTCACTTTTTCATTGTTTCTTAACAATTAACATTTCACCCCTCAATTAACATAATTTTACGATAAGTTCAGAAATTAATAAATCAGTAATTTAGCGTTTTTTATTATTAATGACATTTAGTAATTTTTGTATTATATACTTTATTTTAGTTTCTTATAAAAAATAATTTAATTAAAACAAATATATATTAACCAAAAGCATTATTTAACAATTATAAGGATACAATTGGAATACATTTTGTGTAATAGGATAAAACTGTGATTAAACAAGTTTTTTAAGTATAGGATAAAATCGTCATAGCTTTTATTTCATATGCTGAATTTGTGATTTATGAAAATTCGAGGGACTGAAAACATAAAAAAACCAGCCAAACCAGCCAAACCAGCCAAGTAGCGCAACTCACCAGATTGCACTACTTCTGGTGATGGAATAATTTTGGAGCTACTCTAGCATGAAGAATAGAGTTGGGTTGGAGAGGATTCTTGCTCTAAAATGGAGATTGATGCTAAGGTTGGAGATGGTCTAAGAGCAAGAACATAGAATAAAACACTAAACAAGAGAGATAATATAGAGAGAAAATGCTCCAGTCATTCTTATTAATTCACATGAATGATTACATTTATAGACCTATATATAGTTGTATGGAGAATTATCTCTACAATTGGTATCTATTAAATTATAAGATAATAACAAATAATTATCTAGGTGGTGATAGATCCATATTATCACAACACTTCCCTTTGGACGTACGCCACCATGATAAAACCCTCAAAGATTCATGAAACAAATATATTTGACATGTTTAAATATTGCCTTATTAAAAACCTCGACAGAAAAACCCAGTGGGACAAAACCCGTTCAAGGGAAAAAGAGTATAGTACACATATTTAAAACAAATAATACTCCCCCTGAAAAAAACTATTTTATAAGTCTTGTAGTTGCCGAAGTCGATACATATCGATGCCACATACCAACTTTCTTGGAGTGCAAAAGAACTTTGGTGATATATCTTGTGCATTGTGCAACAATAAGGTACGATACTTCTGGATCAAGTATCATTTCATTATTATTTTTAGGTCAGAATATATCTTTCTTAAGATCTAAACCATTGAGGTGTTCAAAAGATGAGAGTTATCCATATTAAATATTTTCAAAATCTTTTAATAGAATTTGCTTGATTGAAAAGTATTCCATTATGCTCGTTCTCTAGGCGGGACAATATATTGTTTTCCCAAAAGCTTTCATCTCAAATTCTCATTTTAAATATTCACCAGTGTAGAAACTCTTCAGGAGTTTCAATTAAATTCATGTCATCGATATATACTCCCACAATTGCAAATCCGGATTATGTTGTATTTATGAATACACATGAAGCATATAAGAACTTTTACATTCACATTTTTATGAGGCGTGTTCATTAAGATGATCATACCACATTCTTTTGAATTGCTTTAAACCATATAAAAATTATTGTAACTTTATTGAACATAAGTAACGAAAATTTGATTATATGCTTCTGGCATTTTGGATCCTTCATAGATTATTCTCATCATATAAGTATTATTTATACAAAATATTTGTATATAATTAATACTGAGTTTCTATAATAAACCCTTTGTTTCGAGATATAAGTTATATTTTGTTATCTTAAATTTCATAAAAATAATTGTTTTAACAAAAACGTTTGATGGCTTCAATCGTTTATATTACATGTCCAGAACATTTTATGTTTACAGATGAATATAGCTCTACCTTTTGGATAATTTTTTTATGTCGATATTCATCCACAATTTTTGGTTCAAGACCCTTATCATTTCAAAAGATGCCGAACAACAGTATAGAAGATCTCAAATTTACAATACATATGCCTCTTCAAGGGCTGCTATAAACTTCTACATAGGGGAATTCTAATATTTATATTCTTTCAGTACACGGGCATTTGTATAGGTAATTGAGATCTTTTTAACTTTTAAGTCTCATATGGGGAGATTACATTTCACTACTTTGTACTTCTTTTAAAAGGTTTTCATCTCTTCGGGAATATTCAGCTCTTCAGGAGCCTTGTTTAGATGATGAAGATTATATATAGCTCGAACATTATTTTTAACATGATCATGATTTTTCATATTCACTTCAGAGTATAATAACTTTTAAATATAAGTTACATTTCACACTTTTAGTGTGCAATGACTAATTTATTTATTGTTATTTGCATAAATTGTTCCTCACGAACAATCACCTAGGTTAATATAATAAAAATTAATAAAAATTAATTCATTCAAATATCCAATTTAAGTGAATAATCATTTGAACTTTAGGTTCATATGATTTATATAAGGATCAAGATAAAATAAAGAAGATGTATGCCAACTGCAATTCCACGTTGTTAATTTTTCTAATTGTATCTTTCTCCCCTTAGCGATGTAAATTTATTCATTTGTTGGCCTTATTTTGTTATCCTTCGTGGATTTATTTACATCATCAAAATGTCATTTTGATTCACTTTGTAATATACAATTCCCTCTTCAGCAGCCTTTATGTGTACTTGGTAAAATAACAATGTGATATTTATGTATACTTCAAATACACCACTATTTTCATCTCATATCCCACCGATAGTATTCATTTGTCTTACTTTGGTTTTGATATGATTCCACTTTTGGTGGTCATGTTTTCTTATGATGATCACCAAGCCCATAATAAATTTTATTGACAAAAAAACACCACAATGACTGTTAGATAACTTAACATTCACTTCAGGGAATGATATCACTTCAGTTGAGATAGATTTAATTTGTTTAGACAAAAATGACAAAGTATCCACATTTAATCCTTTTCAATTATGTGTTCTTGATCTTTTTTCTTCAAGAACAAATTATGGATTAAAACCATAGAAAATTGTCACTTTAGGAGCAAAATTAAGGCATGGATTATCAAAATATTCTTCAATCATGTTGTTTCATTTATTCAATGATATAATATGACAAATAGATCATTGGGCTGGAAAAATTAATGGCACTTTGGGGGGGGGGGTCATTGTGCAAATAACACCACATAAATAATATATGTTTAAAAGACACCAATTAATGTGTGGAGACCAAAATACTCTGTTGTCGTTTTGAACGTGTGAGAGAAAAAGTTGAGAGAGAAAAACATGAACTTACTTTAAATCGATCGGAAGTGAGTTGACGGCTTCAATTTCGACGATGAATTAACCGGGAGTTAGATAACAGTGGCATTTCGAGAGTTCAATAGAATATTTACAATCGATCGAGGTAAGTTGAGCTAGATTTGGTATCGTTTTGGTTGTAGATAAGGTGTTGTATTGAATGAAATGGTAGATTAGGTTTGATTTGTCGATCTGAGAATGATTGTGGGTTAGGTTAGGGTTTGATTGAGGTTAAATAACTGTTGAGGAAGATAAGTTTTATGGGTTTCCGAGACTTTTTTATAGATCCGAGCTTTTATAAAAAAAAATGGTTTAGTTTATTCGAGCTTTTGAACTTGTAACCCGACTTTTTGAATCAAAGACCGAGCTTTTTTTGTACACGTTCGAGATTTTTTATTCAAATTCGAGCTTTTTGTATATTAAGAGCTTTATTTTCAAAGCTCTGAGTTTTTATAAAATTTCCAAGCTTTATTTTTAAAGATCCGAGACTTGTATCAAACCATCGAGCTTTTTTTTCTTCATAGAATCGAGCTTATTTTTTTTAAAGTCGAGCTTTCTACGGTATAAAAATGCTTCAAGCTTTTTTACAAAAGGTCCGAGCTTTTTTATTAAAACCCCGAGCTATTTTTTCATTGAGTCGATCTTTTTTGTATAGAGTCGAGCTTTTTTTTGTGTCCGACACTTTTTTTGTTATGTGGGAGGCTTTTGCAGTATAATGTATTTTTTTGTGAATTTTCAGATAAGGAATCGCTTGAAGGAATTGCTTAAAACTCCTTAGGAAGAGTGGTACGAGGGCAAACTCACTCGCCATGACCATTTTGATGGCCTTGACCGTTTAGACGACGCACTTAATTGTGTCCCTTTAGAATTTGTTGTTGAAGATCGTGGTCGGCTAATGGCGTCATGTTTTGGGCATTTCATGACGATGCATCGACAGATGAAGTTTTCAGGTGGTGTTATCCATCAGTTGCTTTTACGGGAGGTGCATCATGAAGCCTGTCAGATGAGATATAATTTATGTTAGGGAATCATGAGGTGAGGTTCTTGAAGGTAGAATTTTACTTAATCACCGAATTACGGTTTGGAGAAGTATCGAACACGACTTAGTATGCTAGCGTGGATAATGACATGCATCAGTGGTACTTTGCTAGTATGGATGAGATTTCTTTTGAGGAGTTAAGAGTTGTTCTGAGCCTCAACGAGTTTAGTAGGCTTATGATAGTGTGAAGCTCTGCCTTCTCTATATGCTGAACTAGATACTTATGGGGTTAGACGAGAGAGTGAAGATTTCAGTTTGGCAGTTTTGACTGGTGAAGGATCTCGATGCTTTCGATGCGTTCCCGTGGGTGCCCACATGTACAGTCATTCCATATTTTCATTCAAGCATGCACTTGACGGGCGATGGGAGCGGTTCGAGAGAAGCCAACAGGCAAAGAGCGATAACGTACACATGCTGGAGACGTACAACATTTACGGACTATCTTAGGCTCTGTTGGTAAGAATTTTTAATTACAACATTTTACGTTATTTATCATGTAATAAATTAAGGAATCTTATCGTACTTATTTTTTATGTAGATATTTTCTTTTGAGGTGATCCACGAGCATGGTATCCAGTTCGGGACCCGGAGGGCTACCGAGTTGTCTCTCTATATTTTAAAGTGGGAGTTAAATAAACAACCGAGAGGGGACAGGCTGTCCAAGATATTCACAGCGTGGGTAAGTATCTTAAATGTTAATGTTAATAGTTGTTACAATTACAAAGGTCCAACAACGGTTTCAGATGTTTACGAGGATGAAACTAGTGCCCACAGAAGCTAAGAGGGGTGAACCGTATTATACGAGCATATAGGAGGCCATACTAGATCCAGTGAGTGTTAGACCCAGTGATATAGAGGGTTCGGATCCAGAGTATGGTTGTGGGAGTCCATAGGTGTATTCGAGGCTAGAGTTAAGTGGTGGTGGAAGACACCGAAGGCAGAGACGGGTACGATTTAGGATGCCTTGATATACTGTTGGAGACCACTTAGGAGGAGACGTTGGAGGGGAATGTGAGGTACGTTAAATTTGTTGTTCTGTATGAATTTGTTTCAAACGCATGTACATGTGCAACCACAGACAATTTCTATTTTTTTTTTCAGGACCGTCTAGAACATAAAATCTAAGGTTTGGAGGCTTCCTTCGCTGCTTTATGGGATGATCTCCAGGGAAGTGATACGAAACGTAACAGGTAGCATAACGGGTTGATAGACTTCCTCCAGGAGCGGTGGGGTTCGACATCACAGTCACACAGAGATAGTCCACCATTCCATGATCGAGACTCAAGACCCAGAGACAAAGACGGGTGTTGTAGCCATGTCGATGGGATAAACCCTTGCAACATATCTCATATGTAGGGTACCAAACTTGACACATAGGGTACTGGGATTGGAGTTACAGGATGAGTGCAAGAGACTCCTACCGATGGTTTACTAGAGTTTCCTCAACTTATGGAGGTCTAGGAAACTTCGTCCAATCGATCATGTTGTCAGACTGTTTCCTACACCGAAGTTGTCTTCGCGGTTCGATCGCGTGGCACCCATCCTCATAGGGATCGATCAGAGAGGGAAACCTCCAGTTGTTCCCATCGGATCCCTCCTCCTTGGGGAAACTCTGATCATTCATGTCGGACCCCTCATTCTAGGGACACATCCGGACCATCCCGTCAGACTCCTCCAAAAGACCGCCCCGGTTTACCTCGACTACCCCTCCCTAGGGACCCTTACGGTTCTATCGCTTTCCCCGTATCCCCCAAGCTCACAAGCGAGGGTGGCAGTTACTGAGTCCATACACAGACCTCTGTCGGCCGAAGAGGCCAAGGACAACGTCGGTAGCATCAGACCATGCATTCACTTTGACTGCTTTAGTAGATGCTAGGTAGCTGGAGGCCTACAAAGCATACAAAGGAACACCATAGGGAATTGTAAGTATCAAACTTTTTAGTTAATTGAAGCACCTACATAAATTTGTTTAATTGTTTTGATGTTTTGAAAAAATAAATGTAAGCGCGATGTTGATCTAATGGAGCCAGTATCAGCGAATTGGTTCCACCGCTTCCAACAAAACTACCTGGAGTTGTTTGACATGGTACGCACCTAACTTCAACTATGTTTGGCTTTCTTTACAATAGAATTCTAACGTTGTTTTAAAATTATTTTCCAACACATGGACGCATACTTGATCATCTTACGGAAGCGTCATCGAGCATACCCTACTGTGTATAATTAGAGGATGGACGTTTTGGGTAGTCAGTTCTTTGTAGGTGTTTTATCCTGTACCGTTTGCATAATCATTTGTCATTTTCGGTGATCCTAAGTTCGATGTAATTTTTATCTGTACAACCATTGTTGGAGTATCATCGGGGTAGAATCATGCCTCGTGATGCTGACGGGGAAGTGATTACGTCGGGGGTGGAAAGTGTTACAGTACAAGTGGTCCGTTGAGGACCTTATGACCGTACGTGGATAACTCCCGGCAGGTGGTACGAGGTTGGCGTGGTAAGTGTTATAAAATTAAGGGCTAAATATATTTCATTGTAAATGTGTTAAACAATCTAATTTTATCATATATATGTGTTATACAGGTTCTTATTTAATGCAATGTCGGCCGACAATATTGGCTTATGGTCAGCGTGGACCCACTGCTGGGAGGATACACCTTCTAGACCCCTACAAACAGTCAGTCCCCTTGCATATCAGGAAAGACCAGGTCACACCATTGATGGTTACTGGCCTCCATGTTGCATAAGTTCGGGTTTCACAAAGCCAGAAAAGTCGGCGAGCCGAAGTTAGGGAGGCAGAATAGGCCATTCGTGGTGAGCCTGATATCGACATCAGTTGTGATGCAACAGGATAGAAGGTATAAACGATCGAAGATCAAATTAACTTCTTGTATAATTTATTAACATTCTAACGGTTGTTCATGTGGTTTTTTACAGCGGTGACTGTGATGCTTATACATTGAGATTGATCGAGTACGTACTGGTAGACAAAGTCGAGTACGATTGGACAGAAGACGATATGACCATCATTTAGGAGAAGATGGCTGTGGAGGTCTTTTTTGTAACTTTGAGCCATAATTTCGGTTGTTATTGTATATAATATTTTTAGTAATAAAATTAATAATTTAATTAACTATTTAAATTATTTAAATTTGTTAACGTTGAACAATAACACATTGCATACATCTCATAGTAAGAAAACTTGAAACTAAAAAGCCCACTTAAAATTAAAATTAAAATGACATACAAGTCATACAATTACAACTAATGAAAATGACATCCATCTAAACACATCGATTCATACTACGGTAGAGTCTTTCTCAGGATGCGTCTGTTTATTGTGTCCAACTGAATGACATATGATACACTAGCGTCGGTATTCCCGAGGAATAACTCTACTCGGACCATCATTATTCAAAGGTGAGTTAGAACATATCTTGGTATTATGACCTGATTGTCCACATCTTCTACATGATTGAGTGGTTGTCCTCTCTGAAGGCGAGGCATGTCGCCCCCTTCCCTCTCGGGCATCCTGTTTGTCTCCTAGATAATGGATTCAATACCACCCAGTGAGGGATATCAAATGGCACTACCCAAGAAGAATGATGGCCAACATGCATAATAGGAACCGAGTACATATCAATAAGTGTTTGTCTCTTGTAATAGTTTGCACACAAAGATGTGAAATCCAAGTTTCGCTTCCTACAACAACATAAAAGTTAGATATAAAATCCATTTGCAATAACACAAAGATGTGAAATCCACGTAATGTACCTAGCTGCTGCATGCGCGTGCGAACATGGGAACATGTCCATTTGAAATTTGTTACACGTACAAATCTTTCGAGCTAAGTCAACAGTCCACTGCTTCCCAGACCGTTTGACAGAGAATATGTTCCAATCAACTGGATTGATGGCCATATAACCACACTTGTCAACACGTTTGAGGTTTACAAGATGTGATGCGTCGGTCAATTGATGACACATGGACTTTGAGCTCGATGGCGATCATGAAACCACCTTTATAATATATTTCTAATGAACTCTACCAGTGTCAACATAGGCAGTTGCAATGCAAATTTTAGGTATGAGTTTATTCATTCATCAACATTTGTTGTCATTACCTTGTACCTTATTTCCGAACAGTGTACACGGGACCACTTGTAGGGACCGACAACATTGACATAATCATATGCATTCTAGTACAGATTACGTAACTCTTCCATATGACGATTATATTCTCAGTGTATGATCTAGCTGCTTTATCCGTTATGGCTGCTACATCCTTTCTGTGAAATCGCTTCTTGACATTTTCATAAAAGTGTCAGCAACATATCGTATGGGTTGTATCAGGGAAAACTTTGGAAATCTCAACTTCAATGCTTATATACCGATCGAAAATGAAAACCATACTATCAACATGACCCAAGGTGCCCTTAAAGCAATCCAAAAACCACTTCCATGAAAGGTTATTTTCTGAGTTGCCGTACCCAAAAACAATTGAATACACCTGTTTGTTCCAATCTTGTGCAGTTGTAACAAACATTGTACCCTTAAATCTTCCCTTCAAATGGGTACCACCTACTGTAATAACTGAACGCACACACCTCCGAAATCCTCTGAGTGAGGCACCCAACGACATGAAAAAATAGAGAAATTTTTCATCTTTGTCGCACTGTAAGTCAGTGATTATGCCATGATTTTGTTGCTCTAATACGTAACCGAATGATTGCAGTAGTTGGAAGGTTTCCTTATGCCTTCCATAAGTCAGTAACAACGCATAATGCAGGGCTTGATGTGTCTTATTGTACATGATTTGGATGCCATACATTGTTTTCATATCGCCGATTATATCCTTCGAACGCATTAGTCGACCATCTTGATGTTGAAGACTAGGTGCAACCACTTCTCCAATTATGACTGCACTAGCTTGATGTTGAAGACTAGGTGCAACCACTTCTCCAATTATGACTGCACTAGCTTGTCGATGGCGGCAATGAATCTTCTAAAATGGACAAGTGTGTTCGTTGACAAAACTTCTTACTTGAAAGTATGTCCCTTCATCTCTCCTCACCGCTCTTAACTTCCATGTATAGTTATTCGTCAAACAAACTAGATGTAACGTTGTCTTATTGGACCTTTTCACCTTTCATTCAAAGTTCTGCTGCATTGCAAAATGCCCAACTAGTCTTTTCAAATCTTTTTTAGTAGGAAAAAATTGTCTTTTATGTATCATGCTTGTAGGTTCATCTTCTACCAAGTTCCTGCTTCCACCTATACCAAACGAGTATGATTCTGCTCCTGGAATAACCCACGTTATAGCATTAACAGAATCATATAGAGTTACATTAGGCCTGACCTCGGAGGTTGCAGCTATATCTGGTGCATTGGAACTAAATCTGTATACACGTCTTGCACGTCTTCCCATTTGGACAAGTTTTCCCTCTTCCTCATTGTTTGCTACATTATCTACTGGATGAAAATTTGCCTCATTATCCACCTTATGAATCAGCCCAAGATTTAGTTCAGTATTTTACTCATTGTTTATGTCATTGTTTATCTCATTGTATTGGTGGTTGTACTGCCCATCATTCATATCAATTTGACAACCAAAGACATCGTCGAATTGAGATCTAACTATATCAGCATGATCGGTTACTTCCGGTGGGACACCACACATGTTTTCCTGACCTTTGATCCCACTTCTTTATGTGAACAACGGGTTGCTTCCACTAAACGATCAAAATTGTTGGGTGTTTTCACAAGGAGGGATATCTTCACCTATCACATTTCCTACCGCCCTCTCAATTAGACTAGCACATACTTGAGGGATCACATTATCTTCCCCTAGCATAAACTGAACACCGTCTTCGTTTCTTATAAATGTGCGACATGTAGTCCCATGAACGATTGATATGGACTGTAGATCAACATTGTATTTGTTCACATCAGACTTCACAATGGTTTGCACAATCGACGACAGTTCTTCATAAGTAATACTCTTTGACACATACATTCATTGGTTATCGGAACCTAAAAACCTCTGACTTCCGTCGGGAAACTGCTCCTGTAGAAATCATTCTCAACCGATTCATTCTCCTGTCAAAATCATCATCACAAACCATTATTAAGAAAATCAAATTTAAAATGTAAATAACAATTAAAAAACAATCGAGCTTTTTTCGCATGTACCTGAGCTTTTTGTCCAACCACCCGAACTTTTTTGGCAACAGATCGAGCTTTTTTGAATACTGCCCAAGCTTCTTTAGCCCTTTTTCAAGTTTTTTTTTTAATGCCTGAGCTTTAGTGTCAATTGCCCGAACTTTTTTAAACCAGGTTCGAGCTTATTTTTCACAAAAATGCTCGGACTCTTTGTAAAAAAGCTCAAAACAATGTAAAAGAGCCTTAGATAAATAAAAAAAATCTCGAACTATTACAAAAAAATCTCGGACACATTCTGGAGACTACATGTTCATATACAATTGGATACATAGATAAACCAATCACATGTGTGAAAAATATAAATAAGATCAGAAAGAGCTGTTACATGCAGAATCAAAAGAGATATAAAAATTTTAGAGAGAGAAAGAGGAGCTGTAGATCGATTATCAGACAACTTTTTTAGAGAGAGAAGACAACTTTTCGTTTTCAAAGACTTGATGGAAGCACAAAAACAAATTTTAAGGACAATTTAGAAAATTCACCATAATAGATGTCTTTTAAACATAAGTTGTTAAATTGACGACATCTTTACAACAACAATAATAAAAATGTGACTTTCCTCACTATATCCACATAGATCATTTACCATAAAATATAAGTTTAATTCTTCAAGCGAATAACGAGGAAGAAATTGACACTTATGTGTTAAAAATAGACATAACTTACGATGAAATAACTGTAATGAATATTCAATAATTAAGCAAAGTGATATGTATCATATACAAAATAAAATACATATTATGTACTTGATTTCTATCTTGTGAGGAGGAAGGAAGAAAGATAAAAGTATCATATTGTTCGCTTGCTGGTCATTTTTAAACTTTAGGTACATTCGTGAGGTTCATAATTATACACAAGTCTAATAATAATTTTTAATTTTTTTTTGAAGTTTTGATTATCTCAAAACTTTGAACTTAATGTTCATTTTTTTATATATATTTATAATTTTAGGTCCTAAATAATAAAAACCCTTATGGCATGAATTTCAATTAATTATTAAAATCCAGGTTTATAAATGTAAATTTTATATCTAGAATTCCAGATTGTAACTAATATAAATTATGTTCCAGTAAATTAAATGTTTTGTTCATATATGAACTTTAGGTTCATAAAGCAAACATTTTCCGGGATTCCAGATCCTAATTACTAATTAAGTAGCCCTTTTTTCGTATTGATTTTCAGATAAATAAAATCAAAGAGTTTTTAGATTAATAAATAATATTATGCTTTTACAATCCATAAAGCATTATGGCAAAATATAATAATATTGACTACGCTTTGACCCATTAACCAAGGTCGGTCACTAACCCGTGAATTGAAATTCGAGAGTTTTTGAACTGAATCATTTTGATATTAGAAAGTTTTTTATTTCTTTTTTGATTGACATTAAGGTTGTGTTTGGTTGGGTGGAATGGAAAGAAATGGAAAGAATGGAATGGGAAGAAATTCATTTAATTTGTTTGGTTTGTTAAATTTCGTTGGAATGAGCGTTCCGTTGGAATGAGCGTTCCGTTGGAATGAGCGTTCCGTTGGAATGAGCATTCCACCATTTTGGTGGAACGAGCATTACATTCAAAAATCAATGGAATGCCCATTCCATTCCATTCCATTAACACATTTTCTTTCCAAAAATAACCCTCTATCCCACAACTCAATTCCAAAAATACCCCAAATTTCAAAAATAATATATATATATAATATTTATTATTATATATAATAATATATTATTATTATTTATACTTTTATATTATATTATAATTATCCAAAATATATATTATATTATACAAAATATATTATTATTATTATATTTTTATATATATATTATATAAATTATATATATATATATATATATTATATTTTCTAATTATTTAAATTATATATTATATGTATATATATATATACATTATATAATAATATATAATATTTATTAATATTAATAATATATAATTTATACTTTTATATTTTATTATTATTATCCAAAATGAACATTATATTTTCTAATTATATATATTATATTTATATATTTATATATAATATAATAATATAATATATAATGTTATTATAAATATTTTGTAATTAGAAATATTTTGATCAAAATACAGTTGATTCAATTCCATTCAGTTGTTAACCAAACAAAATATTACCGATTCAGATATTGATTCTAAAGTCCCAATCAAATAAAGAAATCAATTTTCCATTCCTTTCCATTCCATTCCATTCCATTCCATTTCATTCCTTTCCTTTCCATTCCATTCCATTCCACTTCTCATTTTTATTACCATTCCACTTCTCATTCCACCATGGTAAGCAAACGTCACCTTAGAGTTTTGTTATATCTGTACAATACTCGATATTTTTTATTTACATGATGTAACAGTTGCAGTAGAAAAAGGTCATCCAACACTTTCATTGTCAAATTTTGTTCGCAGTTTTTTTTTTGTTTTTAGGGACTAAAATTGCTACTATGATAATTTGCAAAACAGTAGGGATTTTTATGAAAATTTATTTATTTAATGTTAATAACGACATTAGACGGACATAGGATTTTTCAAAGGATTAGATACGATCACAGCTGAAGCTAAAATAAGTAGCTGTCATACTCATACGATGCTGATCTTAAATATATATAAAAACAAGATTTTGCGTCATCTTTTCAAAACTTATCCATCATTTCCAATATTTATCTACATATATATATTATGTTTCCATTTCACCAAAATCATCACCCACTTGTTTCCACTTCCATTACGTTATGGTGGCATACACCCCACAAGAAAAAAAGTTCTGCAAATAAATTGGTTTATTCGTTATTGGATCGGATCAACTGATTCAGTTTCTGGGTATATTTGATTCTTGGGTGGTTTGGTTGAGATATATTTTTTGGTTTGAGAAATCGATATGGGGTCGGTGAATAACGAAGAAGAAATGGAACAAATAGAAGAAAAGTGGACAAAGGAGGCAATCTTGTACGTGAATGGAGTTCGTAAAGTGTTGCCTGATGGCTTCGCTCACTTGACTCTTCTTGAGTATCTCAGAGGTATATCTTTTTAAGTGTAGTTTGAATCTATGTTTAGCTTAGTTGACTTCAATGTTTTTGGGGTTTTTTTGTTTATTTAAGCCTTCAATTAACATATTTTATTATTCTTTGTTGTGATTTGGATTGGGCTGAATTTATGGAATTTGTTTGGTTTCCCAGAAAAAAATATATAGAATGTTAAATTTTGTCAGTTGAGTTTGAGTAATTAAATGGAAGGAGGTTTATGGTATTTGTGATTTAAATCAGTTTTGTTAAGTGATTGAGAAATGGATTGGTTTATTTATTCTGGTTTGCGATAGGGAAAATATTAGGAAAAATTAATAAAAGAGGGAGATAAAGTATTTGAATTGGATTTAATTGAACGAAGGGAAACACTGTCATGTGAGATTCAAATATTCAATCAATCGATGATTCTTTCGTACTCTTGTTAATTGAATTTGGTTTGGTTTTGAAAGAATTAAAGGGATATAACACAGAAATATGATGTCGTGTTTTGATTTAAGAAGTCATGTGACTTCGGCTAAGATAATAATCATGAAGATTAGGCTTATTAATCAACCTTTGTCACTCTTATTTACTTGATGGGCTTTTGGAGTATTATCTAATTAAGCCATGTGACTTCGGCTAAGATATAGTCCTTTGCTTGGAACTCTGAAACTAATATTTCTCTTTACTATTTAATTGCTACAAATTCTAATTTTATTTCCTCAGTGTCTTTTTGATGCTTAATTGGTGTAGCAGAATTTGATTTTACTCTCTTTCTGGTTATATAGATATTGGTCTGATCGGGACAAAACTCGGCTGCGGTGAAGGTGGTTGTGGGGCTTGTACCGTTATGATTTCTCATTATGATAAAAGGCAGAAGAAATGTGTGTGAGTTCTCTTTCTCTTCCTCCCACTCTTCTCTTCTACATTCTACAATGTATCATCATGAGAATATTATAACGGAAAACATATTTCAGGCATTATGCTGTCAATGCATGCTTGGCTCCTTTGTATTCTGTAGAAGGGATGCATGTAATTACTGTGGAGGGAGTTGGAAACCGCAAACATGGCTTGCACCCAATTCAAGTAATATATGATTCTTTTTCTGCCTTTTCACTTGGTATTGTTAATTGTTTTTGTTAGTAATGATGATAATTGATACTGCCTTGGATTTTTAGAGCCATTGACTTTGGAGATCTTAGTAGCTCATTTATGTTTATTTTCCCTCTTTTTTGCTTTTCTAATTTGTTGTGGTGCCGAATGTGTTCATTATGTTTTTCAGGAAACGTTGGCTCGTGTTCATGGTTCCCAATGTGGATTTTGTACTCCTGGTTTTATTATGTCAATGTATGCGCTATTAAGGTCTAGTCAGACACTGCCTACGGAAGAGCAAATTGAAGAATCTCTATCTGGAAATTTGTGTCGATGCACAGGTTATAGACCAATTGTTGATGCATTTCGTGTTTTTTCTAAAACTAACGATGCATTGTACACCAATATATCTTCACTAAGTCTTAAAGAGGGTGAGTTTGTTTGCCCTTCAACTGGTAAGCCTTGTTCATGCAGACAAAAAACTGCAAGTGATACAGACTCCTGTAGAGAAAGTGTGACTTGTGGCAAGAGTTATAAACCTGTCTCTTACAGTGAAATACATGGAAGCACATATACAGAAAGAGAACTTATTTTTCCTCCAGAGTTGTTATTAAGAAAATTATATCCTTTGAGCTTGAATGGATTTGGAGGACTTAAGTGGTATCGGCCCTTACAACTTCAACATGTACTTGATTTAAAAGCAAAATACCCAGATGCAAAGTTTTTGGTTGGGAATACCGAGGTTGGAATTGAGGTGAGGTTGAAGAGAATGAATTACCAGGTTTTGATCTCTGTTATGCATGTACCTGAACTCAATGTGTTGTGTGTCAAGGATGATGGTTTGGAGATAGGTGCTGCAGTAAGACTGACGGAACTCTTGAATGCTCTTAGAAAGGTTGTAATGGAGCGGGCTGAACATGAAACATCATCATGCAAGGCTTTTATTGAGCAATTAAAATGGTTTGCTGGCACACAGATAAAGAATGTTGGATCTGTTGGAGGGAATATTTGTACGGCTAGTCCAATATCAGACTTGAATCCTCTCTGGATGGCTTCAAGTGCAAAATTTCAAATCATTGACTGCAAAGGAAACATTAGGATGATCCCCGCTGAAGAGTTCTTCCTAGGTTATCGTAAGGTGGATCTGGCACGTGATGAAATTTTACTATCAGTATTCTTACCGTGGACAAGGCCTTTCGAGTATGTAAAAGAATTTAAGCAGGCTCATCGAAGGGAGGATGACATTGCAATTGTAAATGCTGGAATGCGTGTCTATCTTGAGGAAAAAGGTGAAGAATGGGTTGTTTCAGATGCTTCTATTGTTTATGGCGGGGTGGCTCCTCTCTCTCTGTCTGCAAGAAAAACAAAAGAATTTACCATAGGGAAGAACTGGTCTCAGGAGCTCTTGCAGGGTGCTTTGAAAATCTTACAAACAGATGTCATCATGAAGGAAAATGCTCCTGGTGGAATGGTGGAGTTTCGGAAATCTTTAACACTTAGTTTTTTCTTCAAATTTTTCCTTTGGGTTTCTCATCAAATAGATATGAAGACTTATATTAAGACAAGTGTACCATCATCTCAGTTATCGGCTGTACAAACGTTTCATCGACCATCAGTTATCGGAAGTCAGGACTATGAAATTAGAAAACACGGAACATCTGTGGGTTCTCCAGAGGTCCACCTCTCAGCAAGACTTCAGGTATGTGATTTTGGAGAAAAAGTGCTAAACTGTACTCTTACTTTGCTTATGTAGCAGACGCTGAAGTGCATTCGATTCAGGATGTTATATTAGAATTTCATTATTTTTATACATGCATGTTATTTTTTCCATTATATATTTGTCATACCTTGAATTTATATTGTCGGAACTAGTATCTGTGGAGTTGGAGGTTACCTTTTGTACACCATACTTGTTCATGAGAAAATATTTTATGTCTTGAATAATCTAAGGATAAGTTGATTCCAAAGTTCCAACTTATGATTGTATGAATATTTGCACATTTGTACTTTGAAAAGGAGTTTCCTGAAGCATGTGAAATAATAGTTTCTAAGATGCTGCTGATTTGTGCTGACTCCCAGTTTCCAGCTTGTAAAATGTTTTTCTTGCTTACAATATATTTTAATCCATTTTCATTGAAGAACTTTCTTAACATTTTGAGTTCTGTCTAGGAGAGTTTTTGTCCTTTCAGTGTGCACCCATGCAAGCATGAGTGCTTATGAGTTTCCCTCTCTCTTTATACATCCTGATGATGAAACATACTGTCTGAAATTTCTTCCTCTGATTGTCCTGAGCATATGGGAGATGATAGACTTGCTGCTCATCGCAACTCAATGAAAATTTAGTCAAAACTAGTTGGGATTGGGTACATAAACCCTTATCATCATTCATTTCTGTCCAAGGCTACATTTACTGTGAAATGATTACAAACCAAATCCATTTCTGCTACTTGCACAGACCATAGAAAATCATTGCATATGATATCTCTGTCTCTCTCTCTCTCTCTCTCTCTACCATAACTGTATTAATGAAGAACATACAAAGCTATGCATGAACCAGGGGTCCACGAGAGCAAAACACAAAGAAATATTAAAAAACAAATATTGATCAAAAGTTTACGATAGTGTGGTGCCAAGAGCACCTATATAGTAAACATCTGTGGATATTGGATTTGATAATCTCCTCTAGTCGTTATGCTTATATATGTTTAGCCTTAATGTGAAACTGTTCATAGATTTGGATTGAGCACTCCATGACCTATTATCTGCTGTCTATTTAGAGTTTTTCATGACCTGGTTGTTATAATAACTTTCTGTAGGTTACAGGGGAGGCGGAATATGCTGATGACACACCAATGCCTCCTATTGGTCTGCATGCTGCATTGGTATTGAGCAGAAAACCTCATGCTAGGATTCTTTCAATAGATGATTCAGGAGCCAGGTCATCTCCTGGGTTTGTGGGCGTATACTTTTCCGATGACGTGCCAGGTGAGAATGATATTGGACCAGTATTTACTGATGAGGAGCTGTTTGCTTCAGAATTTGTCACTTGTGTGGGTCAGGTATGAAGCTTACATTGTTTCTTTTTCCAGTTTTTCTTTCTTTGATAATATGCTTAGGGAGCCACATAGAGGAATCTTCTTGTGTGTATAACAAGTGGTTGAAGGCTAACATTGTGACAGAAGTTGATTCCTTTCATAGTGATAGTTCAATGCAGTGACAGTTCATAAATTTCTGAAAGTAATCCTATGCTTGCAGCTAAATTGACTCCCAATAAAGTGACAGAAAATAAACTTGTATCAAATTGTATTTATGAACATTGTGACAAGTTATCTCATGGGATGTTTTCATAATCTGTATATCTTCTGCAGGTTATAGGAGTGGTCGTTTCTGATGCACATGAAAATGCAAAAATAGCAGCAAGAAACGTTCATGTTGAATATGAAGAGCTTCCAGCAATTTTATCAATACAAGAGGCCATTGATGCAAAAAGTTTTCATCCCAACTCAGAGAAGTGTTTGAGAAAAGGGGATGTGGATATCTGTTTTCAATCAGGTCAATGTGACAAAATTATAGAGGGAGAAGTTCATGTGGGTGGTCAAGAACACTTTTATCTAGAACCGCACAGCAGTTTGGTTTGGACTATGGATGGCGGCAATGAAGTCCATATGATTTCTTCCACTCAAGTAAGTTATATGAAGTTTAAGTTATATGAAGTTTGGGTTATACATGCTGAGCTGGTCTGAATTGTTGGCTTTTGGAGCTTGGCAAAGATTTTGAGCTTGAGACTAATCAAGCGTCAAAATTTAGGATCAAGATCTATTTTTGTTTTTAAATTATTTTTTAAATCGGAATAACTTTAGTTTGACAATTTGATTTAAATTGTTTCAATATGATATTGATTCTTATTGAGTTGTATGTCCATCATATAACAGGTCTAATAATTTAATTATATTAAATAATTATGAAGTAGAAATAAAAATTCCTTACAGTTTTATTCTTACTTTTGTTTTTTTCTTACTTGTTACTTCCATGATGGCTCAATTTCACTAACTTTACCACTCCTACAACAAAATTTTAGTAGTGCCTGATGTCTTCTCATTGACTTGCTGTAGACACTGATAGTTGCTTTCTAGTTTGATTTCTTGTTATGGAATTTTAATCTATCATTTGACTGCAGGCTCCTCAGAAACACCAGAAGTATGTTTCTCATGTTTTAGGTCTTCCAATGTCAAAAGTGGTTTGTAAAACCAAAAGGATTGGTGGTGGATTTGGTGGCAAGGAGACCAGATCAGCTTTCCTTGCTGCTGCTGCTTCTGTTCCATCATATTTGTTGAATCGACCGGTCAAAATCACGTTAGACAGAGATGTAGACATGATGATAACTGGGCAGCGCCATAGCTTTCTCGGAAAGTACAAGGTATAATTCTATAAAACAAACCAGATTATGCTGATGGGTTCATATTATTATAAGTTTTGACATATAAGTACTTCATTGCAGCTCTGCTTTAATAACCTTTTAGATGATGCAAAATGATATGAATACAACATTCTTAGTTTTGCAATCTGTTGATTTCTGTTTTTATACAATACACTAACTATTACTTCGTTTTGGAGTCTGAACATCCAGTGGATTAACACTATGTTTAGATTGGTGGAATATGATTAGATTGGTGGAATATGAGAGAAAGGAAAAGAAAGGTAAATGAAGAAAAGAAAGGAAAATAATGGAAAAGAAAGCATTTTTAATGACTGTTGTTTGGATGGTTATAAATATAAAAGAAAGGAAAAAAAATCAATCTTATTTGGTGGGGAGAAATAAATGAATTCATTTTATTCTATTTACGAAAATGTCATTCTTTCAACAATCTGAATATCCAATATTAATAAGGTTAGTTTTGGGATATGAAAAAATCATTAATTCTGGATTCCTTTCCCTCACTTTCCTCCCAAATTTGGGTCAGGGTGGAAACCAAATTGGATGAAATAAGAAGAAATTATTACCTCATTTCCTTTCCATTTCCTTTCCTTTCTCTCACATTTAACAATCCAAACAATATATTAGAAATCCATTCAAATCTTTTCCTTTCCTTTCTCTCCTATTCCATCAAACTAAACATAGTGTAAATGATAGCTTATGCAGACATCTAGATTTTAACAAGAATCTAGGTGTTGCAAAATTTATGTTAAGTTCACAATACTCACAGTAAAATATGTGGGTTTTGTGATCGACACGTTGGCTTTCAAACTTTACCAATTAATTGCAAACTTCACGAGTCACGAATTTAGGTTCAAGTTCATAGATTTACATTGTGTTGGGATTTTAACAAAGTTCAAATCCCCTCTATTTTGATAATTTTGTATGTATACATACATATAGTTATTATCAAGTGCCATCATTCACACTTCTCTTGTGGCCCTCGGTTGCATCATCAATTGTTCAAGTCTTGAAAGTCATCTAGGTCTTAAAACCAGTTGTCCAAGTCACGGCACCAGAGAAAAATCGTGTTGGATTGGTCCGCACTTGATAATATATATATATAATTTGTATAGTTTTTAAATTATTAAGTGTAGATTGGTTTGTACGATTTTTGTCCGATCTCGTGACTTAGACAATTAGTTTTGAGATTTAGATAATTAAAGATACAACTTTAACAACCGGTGACGTGTTATAGATCCACATAAAAAAAGAAAGTGCGGAGTTACGCATGTGATGATGACTATTTTGATTGTATATTCCATGATGTATATGTTTCTATTTGATTCTATTCTAAATGGAAAAGAGGAAAAGAAATAGGATGGGGGTATAGCACTAGAACAATGTCATTGATGTAAGACAATATAGAGAAATAAAAGCATGAAGAGAAAGAAAGATAGAACTAGACGAGGGATGGAACATAGAAAGAAAGATGTAACAAAGAGCAGGAGGTAGAAAGAATGATAAATAGGAACAAAAGAAGAGAAAAGAAATAGGAATATATAGAGAAAGAAGAAGAGAGGTGAACTAGAGTTTTTAAAATTCTTAAATCATTTATTCATATGTTTTTTTTTTAATAGGAAACAAAAACTTTATTCATATGATCTCTAATAGAAAAACAGATCAAGAACTACTACTTACAGAGTTTAGAAGCCAATTTAACTCTAGTAAGAAAATTATACAACTTTCAATTTATTTAACCTTATCTACATTAAACTATAAACAAATCCCATTCCAGTAAGGTTATGGGAAATCCCCTTAAAGAAAAATCCCTAAATACCTCCTAAATTTGGCCTGTCACTAGCTAAAATGGGTAAGAAGAGGAAGTGGTAACTGGTAAACCGTTTCTTCTGTTGCCTTTAATTGATTTTATACTATTGTTACTTTTATTATCTAATTCAATGAATTTTTGTTTTTGTTTTGTTGGAGTTAAATGCAATGAAATAGAACAATGATGCAATAAAAAATGGTTCATCTAGGTTGGATTTACAAACAGCGGTAATATACTGGCACTGGATCTTGAAATCTACAATGGTGCTGGAAATTCACATGACCTATCTCTTGCTGTGCTTGAACGTGCAATGTTTCACTCAGACAATGTCTATGAGATACCAAATATGAGGATTTTTGGAAGGGTTTGCTTCACAAATTTTCCGAGCCACACTGCATTCCGTGGATTTGGTGGTCCTCAAGGTATGCTTATAACTGAACACTGGATTCAAAGAGTTGCTGTAGAACTCGGGAAAAGCCCAGAAGAGATTAGGGTAAGTTTATAATTTTGTTATTTTGTTTCTCACGTGGAGCCACCAGCTGTTAACTATTATTTTTATGTTATTGAATCACTGATAATTCAAATCGAAATTGTTTCCAGGAGATTAATTTTCAAGGTGAAGGATCGATATTGCATTACAGTCAGCAACTTCAACATTGTACACTGCTGCCACTCTGGAATGAACTGAAACTATCCTGTGACTTTTCGAAGGCTCGCAAAGCAGTTGACCAGTTTAATGTGAACAACCGGTGGAAGAAACGCGGTGTTGCTATGGTTCCAACAAAATTTGGAATATCCTTTACAACGAAGTTCATGAACCAGGTAATGATGGAACTATGTTAGTTGGTTCTGCAATAGGGCTTTATGTTCCTATGATCAAATAAAACAGGGCTACATTTTGTTTTTCTATGGCTAGATAAAATAGGACTACATCCATTAAAATTTTATCTCCCAATGATTTTTATGGTATTTGCTAAAGTATTGTAACTTGTAAGCTAGGTTGAACTGGGATAAGCAGTTACAATGATTTGTCTAAAGAGAAGTTTTCGGTTTTTTATTTCATTGACCATGTAATGATCTTGGCTAACTTTCTTTGTTGAACTGGGAGATGGGAACCTAGTGATCAGAAATTTATTTTTGGTCTATCACTCTGTGTCTTGGTAACAATGATACATCAAATGTGGGTTTCTATTATTATTGCTTAAACGTACTATCAAGTGCAAAATAGTGTTCAGTAATGGCACAATTTGCTATTGTTAGTTTCTTCTAATTACTTCTAGTGTTGTGTTTACTATGGGTACTATACTATTTTGGTTTTTGTCTAAAAGCTTGGGTTTTTGGGTTTGATTATTAAAATTGTATTTGTGCTACTTGTACAAGGCCATCTTGGTTAGTTCATTTCATTTTGTTTTACCCTATGGCACTGGATTTCCATGCTATTGTCGGCTTGTAGGCCATTGTGTCTATCAATATAATTCTGTATTTCTTTCTGACCCCTTTGATTTCTGATCCAGAATTATGCATTCTAGTGTATTAGAATCATCATATTATACCTTTCTTCTTAATGACTGTAGGCAGGTGCTCTTGTTAATGTGTACACAGACGGTACTGTTTTGGTTACCCATGGAGGTGTTGAGATGGGACAAGGTTTGCATACAAAAGTCGCTCAAGTTGCTGCTTCTGCTTTCAACATCCCTCTCAGTTCTGTCTTTATATCAGAGACAAGCACAGACAAGGTAACTAAGCAATGTTTAAAAACTTGGCCTGGCTATAATCCAGATTTCATCTAGGCTAAATCCAACCCAGTCAATATATATACCTGTATTTATAAGTACTGAGATTTTTTCTCAGAGAGTCATCAACATCATTAGCAGATATATGATGTGATTTCAAATGAAGCCAAAAATAGCATGGAAATTATCAGTTCTATCTCAAAATATTTGCGGACATCGTGTTTTTTGGTCCTTCGCCTTAGCTTAAGCACTTCATACCACCTCTAGAACTGCCGGGAGTTATTTTGTCTGTCATTCACAAGTAGAGCTGTAAAATGATATTGTTTAGACGACATTGAACTAATTGTTCAATCTAGAGGGAACATTTGCATAAATGCTAGAAATATGTTGTAAACAGAGAAAATAAAAATCTTCGGTGTGCAATTGATGTATTGATTTATGAGAACATTGGGAGAGCCAAGATTTCTTAGTAAAAAACCTGGGAAAAGCTTTAATTAGGAGAGCTTTGAGCAAATATGTAAAGTTACTGATGTGAACTAATTACACTCAATATTGCCTACTCCTTTAAGAATATCGCTCTTCAACGACCTTCTTAACCACTATTTACAATTTCTAGTATTTATTTGGGAGGCCTTTCATGTCTTAAACTGTATTTACTATTATTTTATATAAACTCGACTGATCTCCATTTATCAACATACTTCTTCCCCATTCAGTTTGACTTGACTATTTGACCCTTCATTTAACAAAATCATTTCCATGCATTTCTAATGTTTGCATCAGAATGTGTAAGAGTCCCTTTCATAAATTCAGATATTTTTTTATCTTTTGAGTAATTTCTTCTCTAGCTAGTTTAATGGTCAACTTGTAGATGCCTATTCTTATATCTGGTTGTGTTTGTATTTGCCACCAAGTTAGGTTCCTAATTCATCGCCTACAGCTGCTTCTGCAAGTTCTGATATGTATGGAGCTGCAGTTTTGGATGCATGTGAGCAGATTAAAGCACGGATGGAACCTGTTGCTTCTAAACATAATTTCAACTCTTTTCTTGAGGTACTGTTGTCATCAAAGTTCTTGCATTTAGCCTAGTTCTAATATTGTAAGTCTAGCTTTTTTAATTAATTGTAGCTACCTAATGCCTTTTTTTTTTGTTTCAACAATATGATCAGCTGGCAAGAGTGTGTTTTATGCAAAGAATAGACCTTTCAGCTCATGGATTTTACATCACACCTGAGATTGGTTTTGATTGGACGACTGGTAAAGGAAACCCATTTAGGTATTTTACCTATGGGGGTGCATTTGCAGAGGTTGAAATTGACACATTGACAGGAGATTTCCACACAAGGACAGCAAATGTTATCTTGGATCTCGGATATTCACTGAATCCAGCCATTGATGTTGGACAGGTCCTCTTTTTCTCCGCCTCTTTTTGTCCAGTAGAACTGAAAAAGTTCAACAAATTATGCTATTACATGTTCATCTCCAGAGAGTTAATGGGCTTCGAATTACAGTCAACAGAAATTATATTCTACTATTGATTTATACGATGAGTAGTGATGTCATATCCTGGTATAATTGGGGTTAAAATATTGATTTAAAAGATAGGGTGAAATATTTTCTCAGTTGCTAGCATGTTATATACATGTTTGAAATGCTTATAGAGTTTTCTATTACAGATTCTGCTTATTATTATTATGGATCCACTCTTCCTGTTTTTCACTTCGTTCTTGTTCAGAATATTCTTTATATTTGGATCGTTGCCTATTAGACCCAGGCCTTTGAGCTTGTCAGTTGTGATCACTTCTTGACTCATACAGAATTAGCAGTTTATTTTTTTCTATTCAATAGAAATTTAAGCTCCTTTGTTGCATCTGAATGATGGGGAAGTTCTATACTGATTTTACTTTGCATATGAATTTCTTATGCAGATCGAAGGAGCATTTATGCAAGGTTTGGGTTGGGTAGCCTTGGAGGAACTGAAGTGGGGAGATGAAGCTCATAAGTGGGTCCCACCCGGATGCTTATACACATGCGGGCCCGGAAGTTACAAAATTCCTTCTTTAAATGACGTGCCCTTCAAATTCCATGTTTCACTTTTGAAGGTATACTTACTACCAACTGCTTCTCAAATAGTGGCAAGTATGGCCATTATATTTTTGCTTATTCTTGTTTTGCATGATATGAAGCCATTACTATTTTCACCACAAACACGTTAATATTTGAATCAGGTTGCATTAAGAAAACTTAGAAGAAAATGAGGAAATCCCGGAGACTTATCATCCAAAGTCAATCCAACGTTTCCAGTAACTAACAGAATTTTTCAGCCCCTGCATAAGAATATTCTATAACCATGTCGAGTTATTACATGCAAAAATCATTTCATGTTTGTTTTACTTGTATTTTTTTAGTGTAGGAAATTTTTATTTCATGTTGATACTATAATTGTGTAAGATGTATGGGTCTCTAAGTATCCTTTGAAAGCAACATCTATCATCTATTTCGATTACCGATGATTGTGATTTTTTTAATCATGTGTTAAATTGTATATATTCATCGGAACCTTAACAAAGCTGCATTATAATTTGTTTATCCTTTGATTGACAGGGTCATCCAAATGTTACGGCCATCCATTCATCCAAAGCTGTTGGTGAGCCTCCATTTTTTCTGGCTTCAGCCGTCTTCTTTGCTATTAAAGATGCCATTATAGGTGCTAGAGCTGAAGTGGGGCATAATGAGTGGTTTCCACTTGATAATCCAGCAACACCTGAACGCATCAGGATGGCTTGTTTGGACGAATTTACAGCACCCTTTGCAAGCTCTGATTACCATCCCAAGATCAGCATTTGAGGTTCGACTTGCCTTAATTTATTTGTAGCATAACTGCATATTATGGTTATATATTCGTTTTGTAACTTCAATCCGTGAAAGGAACGTTGAGCATAAATGCATAATCCTTGTCTAAAAATAAAAATCTGTAAATATTTGCAAAGCAAATAAGAGTTACACAGCGGATTGTCTTGACGTCTCTTTCCTTTCGTATCCCAATTAAAGAATAATCTCGTGCATGAAAAATTAATCATATTTGCCCATCCAGCTAAAAGATTGAAATTCTCCCTAGAATCATCCAGGTGACAGTGGTAGTATTAAGAGTGCCTTTACTCATCGTGTCTATCGGGAATGAAAATTAGGAATTGAGTTCCCTTTTCTGTTTTATTTTTTATTTCCAATGAGTAAATCCGAAAACGGGTTCAGATTTAGAAGATATATGTATAAAATTCAGTGACGTGGGAGGGTGGGAGGGTTCGAACTTAATGAGGTTTTGGTAAAGCTGGCTGTTTTTCTAGATTAATTAGGGCATGGTTGAATCCAGAAGTCGAGACTTTAAAGCTGATTATGGCAGGTGAGAAATACACAAGTGACAAGGCTATGGTCAATATTATTAGGTAGAAAATGTGAAGCTGCAAAGTGAAAAAATACTACTGGAACCAACCATTAAGCTGCTTGCTGATTCATTCAACGTTGTCAGTTTGGAAAATGTTCCTATTGTTTTGTTAAAAAAAACTGCAGGCATCATTTGTCAAGATCGATGGACATATTAACACCACCTTTGACATCTTAAGCCAGTGAATGAACGGCAGATTTCAGAAAAATTACCTGAGGTTTAGATTAATTCATCATTGATTAGAGGAGGGTCATGATTGAACATTTAAAAGAAAAATTTAAGCACACAAAATTTGGGGAGAAAATTTGATAAATTTAGCTAAATACATTTAAAGAAACGTTTGGGACTATCAATGGTCATCTTTGCAAACAAGATTTTAGATGTATTCTAAAAGGATGTCGATATTACTATCCATAAATACGATAAGTACATACATATTCATAAATATATCAATATCTAAAATTTAAAATTAAATTATTACTATAAACAGTTATTTTAATATCAATTTAAATGAATATATTCGTTTTAATTCAATTTATTTATAAACTCTCTTAAATTATTAACATATCTAATTTTACAAATGATAAATTCTCAAGCATTGATTCGAAAACACAAATAAAAACAAAATTGATCTTTTGATATAATGTAAGGTTTGATGTTGTAAATGTACGAGAACTCAATGATAAAAAAAAAAAAACACGAAAAAAAAGGGAAAGGAAAACAAAAAAAAAAAAAAAGTAAAAAATAGCAATGAAGAAACAGAGTTTCCGATCTTAAGAAACCAGAGTTCTTCTAAAATTTTAAATAAAAAAAATATAAAATCAAAATGTTCATATAAATTTTAAACAAATAAAAAAATCTCCATGGTATCACCTTCAAAAATCTCAGGATCTTCATATATATATAAATATAGGATCATCTCTTCCGATTATGCTTTAGTGCTAATTATTTTTAAATTAGGGTTTATCATCAAAATTAACGTCTATCATAAGGTTTTTTTTTTTTTTTATTAATAAAGAGATATAGTCTAAGATATGAGTGTAAATAATGGGTAGACGTAATATTTGTTTTATTTTTAATTAAACTAATTTGTCCTTATTAATAAATTTCTATTGAGATATTTTTTTAATTAAATTTTTTATTAAAATATGGATGTGCTTATCATATTTATAGGTAACAATATCCTCATCCATTCTAAAATGATCTAAGAAAGTTTATGATGAATTTTAAAATTGTACCGGGTCATTTATTTTCATAAATATGTAATTAGGGAAATAACTCATTTTTCTTTTGTCATGACAATGACATCGAAAGTCTTGTGAAAAATCTCATATATAATTTAATTTATAAATACCATAACAAATTCCGCATTATAGTGAATGCTACTATTATTTTTATTAAAAGCATATATATATATATATATATATATATATATATATATATATATATTCTCTTATGAGGGATCCTTTATTTTAATTTCGGTAAGAACCGTGATGAAAACACATCGATTTAAATGAATTTTAATCTAAATTTTGTTGTGGATGATGAATTTAATGAAATCTATATCTGAATTTTTTTAAGAATTTTTCGAGCACTAGAACTATTTATCCGAATTTTGTTAAATACGAAAATATCGAAAAATAGACGAGATATAGAAAAATTTAAGAAAAATAGTTCTAGCATTCAAAAAATTCTAAAATTTTGTTTATAAATAGATTTCAATAAACTCATCATTCATAAAAATATTCAAATTAAAATACATTAAAATTGATATATTTTTATCACGGTTCTTACCGAAATTAAAATAAAGGATCTCTCATGAGAGAATATATATATATATATATTATCAATCAATCTATCTCGATTAGATATTTATTTGAAGCTTTTAATATCGATAGAATTCGAGCAGATGATTCAGGGGTATAAGTTAAACCTTAGAAGTAATTAGAATGAACTAATTAATGATGACTACTTGAAATTTGTTAATAAATTAAAAGTTTCTTTCTTGAATCTTGATTAGGTGAGTTATATATCCATGATTTTTTACGTTTTATATATTTTATAACTTGCATGTTGTTCAAGAAGTCTTAGAATAGTTGTGAATTGTGAGAAAGGTGTTAAGAGTGTCAAGATCACAAATTCACAATCTCACATTCACAGCCCTATCGTCTTAATTTTTATAAATTATATTAAAAAAAATATCATCCACTTGTCTTGAATATCGGGTTAGATACATTTTTTTCGTATCAAAATTTTATATATATGATGCATTTTCAACCTATATAACAAGATTTATAAGTATTTAATCATATACATGGGAGGCGCGTCCTCCTAAATGGAGAATTATATTAAAGATTATTGTTATTGTAATTAATTGACAGGTTCAGGGAAGACGAGAGGCAACCATTTACAACCTGAAAAGTAACCGGAGATAAAATTGGTAACCAGTTAATTATTACAATTTTTTTATGATCGACCCCTGAGGTAATTAATGAAGCAGACTGAAATATAACCTTAACAGACTTTTGACACACCTGACGCCAATATATTAAACCCCTTGGATGATCCGATGATCCAATGATCCAAAGATGGGTTGGTAGATTATTAATGATTAAGTAGTTGAGATATATATCGAATTTGAGCCGGCTAATGAATTATTATAGATTGAACGACAACCAACAAGGACAAAATAAATATATATCACCATCACGACTCAGTCTTTACCATTTCCTGTTCTTCAATTCCCCAAAAGACATTAAGATGTGTTTTTTGACCAATTCATCACCAAATCGCTCTGATTAATTCCCTGTACTTGTTCACACGTCTTATGTATATAAAAAGAAAGAATTTTCATGTAATGTTATTGTCAATTCTTTGGCTGCCTCTTGCATGCTTTTGTTACTTATCCTATTGGAATATCGATTATTAAACTATTCATATCCTAACTTTTTTTTAATTATTTAGTGTATTTTTTCCTTTATCAATTACTTAAGAGGAATACAATTTTTAAAAAATATTATATAAAGTAAAACTAATAAAACCTCATTTTCCTTCTTTTAAAAACCTTAATGATAAAAACTTTGATGACATAAATTATTTTAAATCACTGAATGCTTATTATTTTTGTTTATATTTTCCTTTGGATCTCGATCTCTTGTTTACCATGTTTAGTATTTATTGATTTTATTGTTTCACATGTTTGTTTTAGTTTTCTTCTCAATCTCCAAATCCATGTTTTCTACTCTTTTTTTCTCTTGTTTTCTTTCATTTTGGATCTTACAGGTATACTATAATTTGCATTGATTCCTTTTTAGATTTTATTATGGATTTTCTAAAGTTAGTTTAATGTTATTTATATATAAAAAAAACAATGAAATAGCACCAAGAATTGCAACCAATAAAACCTAATCTCCGACAAAACTCACCATGCTCTAACTCAATCCAATAGTCTACAAAAAAAAATAAAAAATCACATCAAATAAAGATGGTTTTATATTGAAATAAGAAGAAAAAACAAGTCTTACGAATGAATACGAGAAAACTATATAAATATTAGAGATGAAGTGTATTTTTTTTTTGAAAAGGATATGGAACGTATTACATTTGAAAAAAAAATAAAAAAAAATAGTCTTAGACATAAATAAAAAAACTATTAAAACCATACAACTTTTTATAATTAAATAAAAAATTTTAAAAAGAGAAACGTAAATAGTTAGTAGTGGGGCGGGGTGCCAATAACACTAGCACTGCTACTTATTTTAGCGTATAAAACGTCAAAAACTAAACCCTTAATATTATAAAAATTACGTGGGGAATGGAGATTTGAATTTGTGAATTGTGATAATAAAGTGAAACTGTTTGAGGCCGTAGCCTGGTTGAACTGTCATCACTTTGAAAGTGACAAAATTAAAAAAATTAGGTATCGAAGTGGTACTTATTAATTATTATTTAGGCTTGCTATTCTCTTTGAACATATTCTTAATTACAAAAATAATAATTGTAGTTACAGACCGACATAAACAATTTGAAAATGTTTTAAATGATCACTAATATTCTACTTTAAACTTAAAAATTCTTAAACTTTGTCCAATTTTGTCGAAGCTACAACAACGATTCCTAATGAATTTCAAAACCTTGGACATAGATGTGTCTATACTCTCTATTATATATATTTAGACAAAAAATAATGAGAGGTCAATAATATTACCCCAAATTAATTAATATTGCTGGAAAATGCACACACAACATTAATTGACATGAAAAACAATATATTAATATTGCTAGGAAATGCATAAGATGTTTGATTTCTTTCTCCTGTCTAGCTGACTTGGTAATAGTGGAATGCTAAATGAATCTACTTTGATAATATATATATAACAGTTGCATATTCACAGAACCTATTTTTATTACAACACCGGCCAAATTTAGTTGTCACCTACTGCAAGTTTGCAACCAAGTCGTCAAGAGAAAATTTCTCAGCAACCTCCAAATCAAAACTGCCCCTCTTAATCATTCAACATTAAACTTCTTCCTGAGTTACTCTTTAATCTAATATTTATATATCTACTTTAAATTAATTCTTGGATAATATAATTCAAGCCCTACTATTACTTGACTTGTTCAAGCAATTATTTTTAAAAGTTAAGGCAACTGACAAGCTAGGGTACGTAGTATCCCATTATGCATTTGTCAATATTTTGATAAATTGTATTTAATTAAGGAAGAAAATAATTGAGTTTGTTAGAGGTAGATATTATATTGGAAGCTTCATGCGCACCCTTAAACAATATCATTTTAAAGCTCCAAGGTATCACTATATAAACTTGGTGTGCTTCTCCTTTCTAGTCATTCAATTCACAACTCTCTCCAAGTACACAAGTCCCAATTGGTAGCAAAGATGGCCAACATTTGGCCTCATGTAGTCATTGCCTTTGCATTATGTTTGGTAGCCACCAATGTGATTGCTGACCACCATGATCAGCCTTACACTTATGCCTCACCCCCTCCTTATTACTATAACTCACCGCCTCCACCCTCTCCATCACCACCTCCGCCGTATGCCTACAATTCCCCACCACCACCACATCATTATCACAAGTCACCTCCACCTCCATACGTCTACAACTCACCACCACCACCATCACCTTCACCACCTCCCCCGTATATCTATAAATCACCACCACCTCCATCTCCATCACCACCTCCACCATACGTCTACAAATCACCACCACCACCATCTCCATCCCCACCTCCCCCGTATGTGTACAAATCACCTCCACCTCCATCACCATCACCTCCTCCACCGTACTTATACAAGTCCCCACCACCTCCGTCACCATCACCTCCACCACCATACGTATATAAGTCCCCACCACCACCATCTCCATCACCACCACCCCCATATGTATACAAATCACCTCCACCTCCATCACCATCACCTCCTCCACCATACGTATACAAGTCCCCACCACCCCCATCTCCATCACCACCACCCCCATATGTGTACAAATCCCCACCTCCACCATCACCATCCCCCCCTCCTCCATATATCTACAAGTCACCCCCACCCCCATCTCCATCGCCTCCACCTCCTTACATCTACAAATCCCCACCTCCACCTTCTCCATCACCACCTCCTCCATACATTTACAAATCCCCACCACCACCTTCTCCATCACCACCACCTCCATACGTTTACAAATCCCCACCACCACCTTCCCCATCGCCACCCCCACCCTATATCTACAAGTCACCACCCCCTCCATCTCCTTCACCTCCACCTCCGTATATTTACAAGTCTCCACCGCCACCATCTCCATCACCACCACCACCTTATTACTATAAATCACCACCGCCACCCACAGTATCACCTCCTCCTGCTTATTACTACAGCTCTCCTCCTCCTCCTCCTCCCTACTACTAAGCAAACCAAAATGTATACCGGGAGCATGTAATTTACGCAAACATCTTTCTTATTTATCTTTTAATTTTTTCTTACTTTTATCATTTGTGTTTATCTAACTATCATTTATATTACTTATTGCAGATTACATAAGTTAAAATAACAGTTGCTGAATAAAGTATCCACACGGTGGCCTGTATACAATCGATTTCTCGGACCGAAGGGATACAATATGGATGGCTTCGCAGCAGTGAAAATTATATATTTGTTGTACGTCTTGTATTCATTTATATACTCGCATTTGTCGCAGATTATAATATATTGATTAATTTAATTTTTATCTTGTATTCAATTATATTTGTTCATCCTCGTCCCTCACACATGAACATTTTGAAATCAATGAATATATTTTCGTTGCCTACAAACAGTCTACGAACTTATTGCTTTTGTTACTATTAATTGATTGAGAGTTATGGACCTAGTGCAATAGTAATGAGAAATATGTGTGCATCTGTGTGTAAAGAAATGCACTAACGTGTTGATGTATAGAGTGATAAAAACTACAAGAATTTATCACAATAATTAATTTAATTTCTTATGCTCAAATCACTGCCTTGGCTGAGTTGATAGATCAAATTATTTTTCTATCAACCCGTCTTGATTCTCAAGAGTAAACTTTTTTCCATATATATACGGCCATACAGGTAATACTACGCTTCCCAACAAATTACCCTAACAATATGTACAATTCAATATGGTAGTCCAGTAAAAGAGATAATGAGAGAAAAAACATAACAGGTCATTAAATGAGTTGGACTGCCACATTGGATTGTACATATTTTTGGAACAATTTGTTAGAATGAATAACATTTCCCTATACATATTCCAAAAACACATGTCAAGAAATTTACGATGAGTTATTATTTATGAATTTGAATCCTCTACTAATCTGATCTTTTTCTTGACCTCATCTAATCTCATGTGTGATCAAGATGTCATTGGTTTTCACAACCACTTTATAAACAACCAATAACATGTTTTAAAAAGATCAAGAAAAAGATAAGATCATTAGAGAATCGAAATCCATTATTTATAACAATATATTTATTAAAAGAAGTCAACAAAATTTTACATTTTTTTCATTTATTAAAATAATTGAACAGAAAAACAGTTTTAGAAAAAAAGTTGAAGTGACGTCACTTCTTAGTAAACACTTCGTACCGTACCTTTTCGAAATTGTAGGTTTAAATCTAATCTTCCTCTCCAAGTCTCAGAATTTATAATTCAAAATAATAAATATGTTTTTTGATTAAAGTTTTTATCTAGACTTTTACTACGACTTAACAGATGAAAACACAAACTAATTTAACAAAATATCTTGATCAAGGCATTAACAAAAAAAAAAAAAAGCTACCGTACAATCGACATTTTAGACTTGGTTTAAGACTTAGGAGATATAGAGTTAATGAGTCAAACTAAGTTAATTTTAATGATGATGAATATTTATCTACTACATATTTCTGTTATTATTAATTAATTTGAAAATCCTCGATTCTATTTCCATCCAGTTAAATTTTAATACTTTAGAATTTGTTTTGGGTAAATGATAAGTGATCTAAATATATCACTAGGTAAACTTACGATCCAAAAGGCTCTTGAATATTTATGTCCAGAATTGTGACATTGTTTACAAACCAAAATACAGCGGAAAACAAAATAAGTCCTAAACATGGGCGGAGGAGGTATTTGTAGGCTAGATCAGACTATAGCCGGATCTATAGTTTTGAAAAAAATAAATCATATATATTATCTAAATATAGATTTATACAAATAGACTAAATAAATATGGAAATATATAAGTAAATTAATCAAATATAAAAGTATACAAGTAAATTAGAGTTTGTTTGGTTGGGCTTTTAAAAACCCTTCATTAGTAAAAGATCTACTTGTAGTATTAGAAATAGAGTTTTTGAAAAAATATATATAATTGTTTGGTTGGTAAACTTTTTTTTTAAAAATATATATATTTGGAGAAGTACCTCCCCAAGAGTTTTTGTCTAGTAGAGGTTTAAACTATACTAGCTTATACTCAATTAAAAATAGACATTCTTAAAAGCCCAACCAAACAACTCTAAAAAATTTAAATAGATGTTCGTAGACCTTTTGAGCCAGTAGAAAGTTCAACCAAACGAACACTTAATCTAATATGGAATTGACGTAATATTGATATATATATATATATATATGATATAGGGATTTTTTGATAGCATGACAAGTTATCATGATTAGATATGCCACGTCACAATAGTCATAAAAGATTAACCTAATGCAATTAATAGATGATCTCAAGACCAAATTGAGATTATCCAAGATGGTCGGGGAAGCTAACCGATCGGGTACAAATAACCCGATCGGTGAGACTAGCCGATGGGGTCGAGACAATTTGGTCCGGACCATTCGATCGGGATAGAAGAAGTCTGACCGGGATCAGACAATTGGTCAGTTGAATTACGTGTGGGAGACATTAAAGGCAAATACGATTCAAATACGAAGAAGAATTGTCTTACTCAAACAAGTCATCTAGAGTCGTACTCTATTAAGGAAATATCCCTATTTCCTCTCAATTATCAGTGAATTCTATTTAGGAAAGAACTCAAAACTTCCAGAAGGACAAACTCAAAAACAGGAAAAAAGACAAAGACGACTTCAACAAGTAACCAATTCTAATTAAATACTATCACATTTCCTTATTTGTGTAATAAGAATTAGAGTTCTATGCACATATAAATAGACCAATAATCTCATTGTAAAAAAGATAACAAAACGACATATACAAAAATGATAGAGACATATACATGACGACATATAGAGGGCATCACATAGAAAATATACAAGAAAGAAAGAGAGAGATATATGCCAAAAAAGGAGAGATTGAGTGTGTAATTATTAAATAATAGTGGATTCTTCTCGCCGTCACTGGCAACCGTGGGTGTTTCCCCACCTTGGGGTTTTACCATGTAAACTCATGTGTGCATGTTTTCTTCTCTTTTTTCTATTTTCTATTTTCTCCATAACATCTTCAACAATCTACAAAAATCTGTTAGACACGTGATCAATCCTATACGATCCAAAAATCACCGTCAACAAATGGCGGCTAAAATGAGGGGATAGAACTCAACTTCGAGGAACCAACATAAACAGACGAAACACCAAGATATTCTAGCAAACCCAGAAAAAAAAAGGGTGCTAAGGGGTGGATTATCTGTTTTATTAGCATCAGAATATACGCAAGCGAGCTAATTCATGAACAAGAGTTCTAAAAAAAGAGAGGGAGAACTCGTGAAGTAGCAGCATGGCAAGCGATAGGGATAAAAGCCAGTCTCCAAATAATGCTGATACCTCACTTGTTGATAATGATCCTGGCACGATAAATGCCAACACTGTTGGAGGAAGCCTGCCTTTAGTGACTCTAACTTCTATTGGATAAGCTGCAATAACCTCCACAAACACTCCCTAAATAATTTCCTCATATGCATTCCAACAGGTCCAAGAGTTTTTACGGAGAGTCATTGAAGATGCCATTAGATAGGGAATCAATATAACAACAACTACTAATCCAACCTCGCCATATCAATTGTCCACACCTATGGTCGCCCGAGACCCTAAGGTAAGTTCATAAATAATGGACGTGACCCTAGGCGCGCCCTGAAAGTCTAGCAGAGAAAGAGCAGACCACCATGGAAATGGGGAGCGACCCCAAAGGGGAGATGAAGGAATTATCGGACATGGGAGGCAAGATCGGTATCAAGCAGACTTTGAGTCAGATAAAATTCACAGAGGTGTTCAGAGGCAGTGTAACACCCAATGTCTTTCAGGCCCAATTTGAAAAAAAATGGGATAAGCGTGAAGCAGAAAAGGCATCAGGTGAGTAAGCCAAGTGAAATGCATGGCTGACAGGCAGCTGTGAGCTTGGTTAATTAGCTCACAATTTTAGCTGTGTCCATCCATAAGTATATATATATGAGGATAAATGTTGTGAGAGCTAGAAAGCAGTAGAATCAAGCGAAAGAAAGGAAAGAGAAGAAAAAAGAAAAGTCAGTGAAGCTCTCGTGATTACAGATTTCAGTTGATTCTTCTTTGATATCCAGTTTCTAATTGGATCTTGTGATTGATAGGGAAAGAAGACGAAGGGAACCTAGCATACTCAGTCTGAGATAAGCTTGACTTCTAAGTTGTGAGTGAATTAAGTTTCAGTTTTGTTTTTAACTCAAGTTTACAGTTTTATACTTTAATTGCTGCAAATCATTTTAAGTTTTTTATCGCTTTTTATGATTGATGGTGAGTATACAGAGAACCGAAATATATATTTAAGCTTATATTAGCATTCAGAAACGGTATATTATTTTTGTGAATTATCAAGAAGAGATTATGATTTCTATAAAAACCCCATGTACCCTTCCCCAGTTATGATTATGGTTGGCTTTTGGGGCCGTTCTACACATGTGTATGTCATGAGTCGCTCTGCATGTGCATGACCAGAGAAAGAGTAATATAGTCGCTCTGCACTTGTATGACCAGAGAGTCGCTCTTCCCGAGCATGACCAGAGAAAGAGTAATTGAGTCGCTCTATTCGGGTATGACCAGAAGTTATTCATGACTCTGCGTTTTCCCGAAGTATTTCGGCTTACGTATTGAGGATATCCCCGGTACGAATTTGGTGCAGATTAAGATTTTATAAAGTATTTATTCTTGTTCAGCAAAGAGAAGCATTCAGTTTATTCAGCACGAAAGTAGATATATTATCTTATACCATGCATTACTGAATGCTTATTGTAAAGAGGTTTAGAAAAGTGTTTTTAAAAGTTTTCATTCACTCACTGGGCGTTAGCGCTCATCCGTTCACTCTTAAATATTTATCCAGGTAGCTGCTCGGTTGTGCGGACTCAGAAGTTTTGAGGTGGGCCACTCGATGACATCAAGAAGCATAAAATCATGCATTATTAATTTTTCTGTGCATATTTAGAAATGTGAGGTCGGCATGGTCGGGACGGTAGGTATGGTCGGGACGGTAGGCATGGTCGGGATGGTAGGCATGGTCGGGATGGTAGGCATGGTCAGAACGTGGTCAGATTTCTACTGGGTCTGTTCGGCCTACTCGGCCCACTTGACCTACTCGGCCCACATGGCCTATTTGGTCTACTCGGCCTACTCGGATTTCTTACTCGGTCTGTTCTGTTTCCCACTCGGGATGACTGGTTACTTAGTTTTTAAAGTGGTCGGTTTTTGGTCCGAACGGTCATTTTTGATAAACTTTTTGTAACGAACGAAAATATGTAAAGGAATTGCAATTATGTACATTTTGTACTCTCCAATATTCTCCTTACATTTTGTTTGATTAATAGCAAGTATTTTATATGGAAATCTTAGTAGAAAGTCTTTTTATCATGATAGTAAAAGTTCAGCAGAAAGTCCTTTTATCATGCTAGTAAATGTAGAGCCCATAGGGTTTCCCTCGTACTCAAGAGAGAGGAGTCGGGGCAGCCCACAGGGCCTCCTTCATACTCAAGAGAGAGGAGTCGGGGTGGGTCCTGTCAACTTGGTATCAGAGCCCACGGTTTATAATTTTTTAGACCATAGAATAATTGTTTACATTTAGTTTCATGCATTTAAGCATAACTTTGATTTTGTAACAACATCATGAGTCGAGTTGGCCGCCTACGCACAAGACCGGTAGCTGACCTTAGAGAGAGGAGTGGTAACCAAGGTGAAAACGAGATAGAATCACACTTTCAACCACCTATAGCTCAACCTTATGTACCAGAACCTATGGAGGAACCAATGGATAGAATTACAGAACTGTTGACTGCCATGGTTCAGCACCAAACGCGAGTGCAAGAGAATTCTATTGAGCGTGCATGAAAATTGGGAGCTACGAATTTTGATGGAACAGGAGATCCAGATAGTGCTAGTTCTTGGTTGAATGAGTTGGAACGGGTATTTGAAGTGATGAGGTGCACAGATGAGCAAAAGGTCTCTTTTGCTACGTTTTTGCTAAAAGAGAAAACATATGATTGGTGGGCCTCAGTTCAACGAAGAACTCCTGAAGGAATTACTTGGGAGGATTTTAAGAAGCAATTTAATGATCATTATTATCCCCGTTTCTATCAAGATTTGAAAAGAGCTGATTTTTTCAAACTAGTACAGGGATCTATGACAGTAGAAGAGTATGAGAAGAAATTTACAAAACTTTCGAGGGTTGCTCCGTATGTAGTCGCTGATGAAGAAAATAAGTGTAGAAAATTCGAAGATGGACTTAGATTGGAAATTAAGACAATAGTGACTATTTCGGGACATGTTGAGTTTGGTAAGTTGTTTGAAGCTGCATTGAGAGTAGAAAGAGGCCTTAGTGACTCTCGCAGATTTGAACAACAAAAGCAAAAACGCAGTAACTGGTCAGTAGGAGGCTCTTATAACAAAATGCCTAAGGCAATATGCAGTTTTTCAGGTCAGACTAGTAATTATCAACAGAGTCGTGGACCTGGTTCTAGCCAAGCCTCAGTCCAGCAGCCAATGGGTAGTCGGCAACCGAGTGTTAGTATGGGTAGAAGTTGGCGTCCTCTATGTAAGACTTGTGGAGAGCACCATGATGGTGAGTGTCATTTGGGGAGATCAGGGTGTTATCAATGTGGGCAACCTGGACATTTAAAAAGAAATTGCCCAGAGTTAGTCCAGGTAGGCAATGAAGAGAGGAAGATAGGTTTTCAACCAATGCAAAGTGGTGCTAGTCAGATGCAAGGACAAAGAGGATCCCGAGTAGGAGGATCTACAACTACAGGGAAAACCCAAGCTAGCGCAGCAGGGGTTGGAGGCAACCAACAGAGAGGTAAGTCGGGTAGACCTCGTACTCAGGCAAGGGTTTTTGCCATGACTCAGCAAGATGCCGAGACCACTCCAGATGTCGTTACAGGTATGTTAACAATTTTTGGCCACGATGCTCATGTTCTCATTGATCCTGGATCTACTCATTCATTTGTATCTCGATCTTTTATGGTGTATACGGATGTAGAATTAAGACCATTAGATTCTAGTATGGTAGTGGTTACACCTACTGGTGAATCTTTATTGGCTGAGAATATATATAGAAACAGTAAGGTCATAGTCGGTAAGCATGAGCTACATGTTGATTTGATCCTGCTTGATATACGTGATTTTGATGTTATTTTGGGAATGGATTGGCTAGCTATACACTATGCTACTGTAGATTGTTTTCAAAAAGAGGTAAAATTTACACTTCAAGGAGAATCGAATGTTATTTTCTATGGTGAACGTCGGATTCTTCCTTCTTGTGTTATATCTGCTATTACTGTCAGACGGTTGCTCAGGAAACAATGTTCAGCTTATCTGGCTTATGTAATTGATACTCGGGATAGTGAGGTAAAACTAGAAGATATATCGGTGGTAAGGAAATTTCCAGATGTATTTCCTGAAGATCTTTATGGATTACCACCAGATAGAGATATTGAGTTTGTGATAGATTTGGTCTCAGACACAACTCCAATTTCTATTACACCTTATAAAATGGCTCCAACAGAATCGAAAGAGTTGAAGATTCAATTAGAAGAATTGGTGAACACGAATTTTATTAAACCTCGTGTGTCACCATGGAGAGCGCCGGTTCTGTTTGTTAAGAAGAAAGATGGAACATTTCGTTTATGCATCGATTACCGGTAATTGAATAAAGCAACGGTGCGTAATAAATACCCACTCCCACTTATTGATGACTTATTCGATCATCATCAAGGAGCAAATGTATTCTCCAAAATAGATTTGCGAACAGGTTATCACCAATTGAGGATTAGAAACTGTGATATACCAAAGACCGCTTTCAGAACTCGTTATGGGCATTATGAGTTTCTAGTTATGCCTTTTGGATTAACAAATGCTCCAGCAGCTTTTATGGATTTGATGAATAGGGTATTTCATCCTTATCTAGACAAATTTGTTATCGTGTTCATTGATGACATTTTGATTTATTCTAAGGATGATGTGGAGCATTCAGAGCATTTAGAGATTATTCTACAAGCCTTGAGAGAGAATCAACTTTATGCCAAATTTAGCAAGTGTCAATTCTGGCTCGATAGAGTTACATTTTTGGGCCATGTGATTTCTGGTGATGGTATATATGTTGATCCTCAAAAGGTTGAAGCTATAGTGAATTGGGAACGACCAGTTAGTGTGACTGAAATTAGAAGTTTCTTGGGTTTAGCAAGTTACTATCGAAGATTTGTAGAGGGATTTTCTAAAATAGCTTCACCATTAACAAGATTAACTCAGAAGGATGTGAAGTTTGAGTGGTCAGAAGCTTGTGAAAAGAGTTTTCAAGAACTCAAGGAGGGATTGACTTCTGCTCTAATACTTGCTCTTCCAACCAGAAGTGATGGATTTATGGTTTACAGTGATGCATCAAACATGGTTTAGGTTGCGTTTTGATGCAACATGGGAAAGTGATAGCTTATGCATCAAGACAATTAAAGAAGCATGAACAGAATTACCCAACCTATGATCTAGAGCTTGCTGCAGTGGTGTTTGCATTAAAAATTTGGAGGCATTACTTATATGGGGTCACTTGTCAGATTTATACAGATCATAAAAGCTTACAGTATCTTTTCACTCAGAAGGAACTAAATTTGAGACAAAGAAGATGGATTGAGTTGATTAAAGATTATGACTGTACGATTGAATATCATCCTGGTAAGGCAAATGTGGTGGCAGATGCACTCAGTAGAAAGTCTTCAAGTTCTATGGCTCATTTGAGGATGAATTGGAAGGTAAATCATCTTCAGCTTCCATTATTAGCTGAATTAAGAATGTTGAGAGTTAAGCTAGAGCGCGAGATTGTAGAGCATTACTGGCTACCTTTCAGGTTAGACCTATTTTGATTGATCGTATACGGGATTTGGAAACTCAAGATTCTTATTTAGTTAAATTGAAGGAAGAAGTACAGAAAAGCTTATGAGCTGATTTTATAGTGAGAAGTGATGGTACATTAGTTCTAGGTAACAGTGTGTGTGTGCCAAACATTAAGGAACTCAAGAATGAAATTTTAGAGGAAGCTTACTTTTCAGCTTATGCAATGCATCCAGGAAGTACTAAATTATATCGTACTTTAAAAGAGCATTACTGGTGGCAAGGTATGAAAAGAGAGATAGCAGAATTTGTCTCTAAATGTTTGATTTGTCAGCAAGTCAACGTAGAACATCATAAACCAGCAGGACTATCACAACCACTTTCTATTCCAGAATGGAAATGGGAACATGTTACCATGGATTTTATGGTAGGACTCCCTCGTAGTCAAAGTGGTCACGACAGTATATGGGTGATCGTTGACCGACTTACAAAGTCTGCACACTTTCTGTCAATCGGTATTACTTACTCTCTTGACAGATTAGCCAAAATTTATGTAAATGAAATAGTTCGTCTTCATGGAGCATCAGTATCCATAGTGTCAGATAGAGATCCTCGGTTTACATCTAGATTTTGGCCTAGTTTACAAGAAGCTTTGGGAACTAGATTGCATTTTAGTACTGCTTTTCACCCGCAGACTGATGGTCAATCGAAACGTACTATTCAGACATTAGAGGATATGCTTCGGGCTTGTGTGATGGATTTCAAAGGTAGTTGGGATATACATATACCTTTGATAGATTTTGCCTACAATAACAGTTATCAGGCTAGCATCGAAATGGCACCTTATGAAGCTCTGTATGGAAGAAAATGCAGAACACCGGTGTGTTAGGATGAAGTAGGCGAGAGAAAGTTGTTAGGTCCAGAACTTGTTCAAGTCACAGCAGAAAAGATCAGAATAATCAGAGACAGATTAAAGGTTGCTCAAGATAGGCAGAAAAGCTTTATGGATAAGCGGAGAAGGGAACTTGAATTTAAAGTAGGTGACTATGTATTCCTACGAATTTCACCTTGGAAAGGTATACTTCGATTTGGAAGACGTGGTAAGTTAAGTCCACGATACATTGGTCCGTATGAGATCATTGCCCGAGTAGGAGTAGTGGCATACAGTTTAGTGTTGCCTTCAGAACTTTCAAGAATTCATGATGTATTTCATGTTTCTATGCTTAGAAAATATACTATGCATGTTTTAACCAAGCAACCAGTGAAGTCAAGAGAAGATTTAACTTTTGAAGAGGAACCTTTTGAGATTCTAGATAGAAGGGAACAAGTATTACGTACAAAGGTCATTCCTCTTGTAAAAGTGTTATGGAGAAATCATGCAGTGGAAGAGGCGACTTGGGAACATGAAGATCAGATGCGGACTCAGTATCCCCATCTGTTTCGGCTAAGTAAGTAAATTTTGAGGATGAAATTCTTATATGGAGGGGTAAATTGTAACACCCAATTTCTTTCAGGCTCAATTGAAAGGCCCAATTTAAAAAAATAAAATAAAAAATAAAATGGGATAAACGTGAAGCAGAAAAGGCATCAAGTGAGTAAGCCAAGTGAAATGCATGGCTAACAGGCAACTGTGAGCTTGGTTAATTAGCTCACAACTTCAGTTGTGTCCTTCCATAAGTATATATATATATATATATATATATATATATATATATATATATATATATATGAGGATAAATGTTGTGAGAGCTAGAAAGCAGTAGAATCAAGCGGAAGAAAGGAAATAGAAGAAAAGAGAAAAGTCAGTGAAGCTCTCGTGATTACAGATTTCAGTTGATTCTTCTTCGATATCCAGTTTCTAATTGGATCTTGTGATTGATAGAGAAAGAAGACGAATGGAACCTAGCAAACTCAGTCTGAGATAAGCTTGACGTCTAAGTTGTGAGTGAATTAAGTTTCAGTTTTATTTTTAACTCAAGTTTACAGTTTTATACTTTAATTGCTGCAAATCATTTAAAGTTTTTTATTGCTTTTTATGATTGATGGTGAGTATACAGAGAACCGAAAATATATATTTATGCTTATATTAGCATTCAGAAACAGTATATTATTTTTATGAATTATCAAGAAGAGATTATGATTTCTATAAAAGCACCATGTACCCTTCCCCAGTTATGATTATGGTTGGCTTTTGGGGCCGTTCTACACATGTTTATGTCATGAGTCGCTCTGCATGTGCATGACCAGAGAAAGAGTGATAGAGTCGCTCTGCACTTGTATGACCAGAGAGTCGTTCTGCCCGAGCATGACCAGAGAAAGAGTAATTGAGTCGCTTTGTTCGGGTATGACCAGAAGTTATTCATGACTCTGCGTTTGCCCGAAGTATTTCGGCTTACTTATTGAGGATATCCCCGGTATGAATTTGGTGCAGATTAAGATTTTATAAAGTATTTATTCTTGTTCAGCAAAGAGAAGCCTTCAGTTTATTCAGTAGGAAAGTAGATATATTATCTTTTACCATGTATTACTGAATGCTTATTGTAAAGTGGTTTAAAAGTTTTCATTCACTCACTGGGAGTTAGCGCTCATCCTTTCACTCTTAAATATTTATCCAGGTAGCTGCTTGGTTGTACGAAATTAGAAGTTTTGAGGTGGGCCACTCGATGACATCAAGAAGCATAAAAAGCATGCATTTTTTATTTTTCTGTGCATATTTAGAAATGTGAGGTCGGTATGGTTGGGACGGTAGGTATGGTCGGGACGGTAGGCATGGTCGGAACGGTAGACATGGTCAAAATGTGGTCAGATTTCTACTCGGTCTATTCGTTCTACTGGGTCTGTTTGGCCTACTCAGCCTACTTGACCTACTCGGCCCACGTGGCCTATTCGGTCTACTCGGCCTACTCGGATTTCTTACTCGGTCTGTTTCGTTTCCCACTCGGGATGACTGGTTACTTAGTTTTTAAAGTGGTCGGTTTTTGGTCCGAACGGTCATTTTTGATAAACTTTTTGTAACGAACGAAAATATGTAAAGGAATTGCAATTATGTACATTTTGTACTCTCCAATATTCTCCTTACATTTTGTTTGATTAATAGCAAGTATTTTATGTGGAAATCTTAGTATAAAGTTTTTTTATCATGATAGTAAAAGTTCAGCAGAAAGTCATTTTATCATGCTAGTAAATGTAGAGCCCATAGGGTTTCCCTCGTACTCAAGAGAGAGGAGTCATGGTAGCCCAGAGGGCCTCCCTCGTACTCAAGAGAGAGGAGTCGGGGTGGGGTCCTGTCAGGCGGGACCTTGTTAGGTTTTAGTTTGTGTTGGCATTAATTCCATATCAAAATAATATTGACTTGTAATGATTTAGTTATTTAGATTCATTATGATTCAAGATTCAAAGAAGGATGAACAACAAGTCAAAGCAAGTTCTAAGTCTTCAAAGAGAAATGAAGCAATTTGGTTCTACAAAGGTATACTAAGATCTTATCTTTCTCTTACAAGGCTTAGGTACACACACACAATTCATACATTTGTGTCCCTGCATCGTTGTGCACTATCATAGACACACACACACAATTCATTAATATGTGTCCCTACATCGTTGTGCACCATGTATAATATATTCACACACTTGAAGATGAATGCTCATGCATTGGTATGGAAATAACATGTTTTAGAAAATGCATGATTGGAGACTATCTCTATGTAGTTTACATTCTAGTGTGAATTGTGTTTGTGTGTGTATATATTTGAATAACATGGATATTGAACTTGAATTTAGTTCTAAATCATTCTTGATTGAGTTCTGGTCATTTCGGTTACTTATACTATTGATTTCAAGTTCTAAGTCAAAAGATACTACACTTTCAACTCATGTTGCATACATTGTCTTCGTATTCATATATCAAGTCAAATTATTATTTTCTGGGTTGAGTATCTTATATTTCCATGTCGTGTGAGAGTTACAGTTCATAATCCGTAAACGGATTCGAATTCTGAGTTTGGAGGTCGGAGAACTGTCGAAGAACGCGAGGGAAGCGCAATGGAATTGTACGATGGCCGAAGGCCATGAAGAGGTTCAAGCCCGAGATGGCGCGTTGCCATCTCGGCTGCAACACCTTGCTGCCCCGAGATGCCCATGCACCATCTTAGGGAAGCAATATCAAAGAGGTTCATTTTTGTCTTTGGCTTCTTTCTTTCCTTCTCCTTTATATTCTCTTTCCCTCTCACATTTCATTCTAAGAAGAAATTCAAACTTGTGTGCAGAAATTTTCTCTCTACATTTTCTCACCTTCCAAACACCATAACTTCTTCATTTGAACTAAGATTTGAGTGATTCAAAGTTGAGAGTGTTTGTCTATTCATCCTCCATCGTTTCTCTTAAGGTTTGAGTGAGTTTTATTGCTGTTTTTGGAGTCTAAACTCACAGAAACGGGACTGCACCAAAATCAACTAAGGTATTAATTTTCTCTCAAAGTTTTCTTTCAAAACTTGGTCAATTGCCTTGGGTTTTCTTCTTTAACTTATATATGTTTATTGTGAGTGCTTTGATTTGAGTTTTGAACTCTTTTAAAGCTAGGTTGAGTTTCAATTGAAATCATACATGTTGAGTTAAGTTTTTATTTTGCCTATGTTTTCACATGTTTGAGATTGTATTGTGCTAGCTTTGATTCTAGGACTATTTGATGATCTTTGATTGATTGATTTTGTGAAAAATAGTTCCTCACATGTATTAGGCTCTCTCGGTCGAATTCTCACATTAATACATCTGTTTATGTTCTTATGAGCTATTCATGTGTTTTGTTGAATCTATGAAAATGAATATGCTATAGAACTTTAGCTTAAATCTAAATGACAAGATGTATGAGGCCACGAATTGTTGAGCATGAGGGCGATATCTTCATGAGTAGGATATGAGTGTAGTTTCTAGGTGAAAGGGTTACTTGAGAGATTGTACTTGTCTTATCTACTAGTAGATTTTGTTTGCTGGTGGTTGCTAACCCGTGGATGTTTCCTCCTCAGAGGTTTACCACGTTATATCTTGTGTCAACTTCTCTCTATCCCTATCTCTCTAGTATTTGTATTTGTTATTTGAATACTATGGATAGAACTCTTTATGTAAGTTGACTTCCTTTCTATAATATAGATTGTGTATGTCTTACAATTACTTGTTTGTATCACATTTTACTTGTTTTATATATTGATTAAGTGTCTTTAATTAATATATATTGTGATACAAGCAATCTAGAGGGACAACCTTTTGTTTGTTTCTAAGGGAGTCGAAAAAGGTGTCTAACCTATTCACCCCCCTCTAGGTTAGCCTTGAGCATTTAACCGTGTTTATATTTTCAATTGGTATTAGAGCAGGACACTAGATTGCACTTAGTGAGAGTCCGGGTGATACATTCACGGTTTTTACAATGCTTTTGAAGTCATGGGTTTACAAGATGATGTAATGGCGGAAGGAGCCTCAAATACTAGGCCACCATTACTTCGAGGCACTAACTATGGGTATTGGAAGTTAAGGATGAAAGCCTACATCAACTCTCTATTGATGAAAGGGCTTGGATGATAGTGGAAGAAGGTTATAGTCCTCCTACCAAGGTTCAAGAGGATGAAACCATGATACTCAAGCCAATGAGTGAATGGACAACGAATGAGTTTGAGATTGCTAAATGTGCTAAATGGCACCATCGTGCTATGAATGCCATCTTTGGAGTAGTTGACGGGCATCAATTCTCTTACATTCAAAATCTTGAATCCGCAAAGGAAGCTTGGGATACTCTTCAAGTTACTAATGAAGGAACCTTAGTGGTGAAGAAATCGAGGCTTCAAATGTTGGCATCATAATTTGAATGTTTAAGTATGGGTGAAGAAGAAAAGTTTGAAGACTTCCAATTCCGGCTTCTTAACATTGCTAACCAATGTCAAGCACTTGGAGTACTTATCTCAAAAGAGCATTTAAATTGGAAAATCCTTAGTTCTCTTCCTAAGAGATTCAAATCAAAGGTGACGGCCATTGAGGAAAGCAAGGATGTGGACAGTATGAACATTGATGAGTTGCTTGGGTCTCTCCAAACTTATGAGATGTGCTTGAAGCCAAAGATTAAGAGTAAGGGAATCGCTCTCAATGCTATTGAGGAGGAGAGTGATGATGAAAATGAAGAGATGACTCTTTTGGTTAGAAGGTTCAAGAAGTTTCTAAAGAAGAATGCCAAGCCTAGAGGCAAGTCTTCTAAGGAGAAAGGAATTAAGGAAACATCATCTCCAAGGAATGAGAAGAATAGTCATGCCATGAACAAGAAAGATGTTCAATGCTACAAATGTCATGGTTTCGGTCACTTTGCTAGTGAGTGCACCAAGAAGCCATCTAAGAAAGACAAGAAAGGCAAAGTGTTGGCGGCTACTTGGAGTGATGATAATTCAAGTGACAATGAGAGCTCTAGTAGTGAGTCTTCAAGTGATGAAAAGTTGGTGAGCAACTTTGTAGCTCTAACGGCTTCTTATTCTCCACTATATGTCGGTGATACAATATCTTTGAACAAGAACTTTGATGCAATTCATCATGGAAGCTCAAGTTCCATTCCTACTAATTTTGAGTTGTTGGAAAAGATAGAAAAGCTTGAAGAAGCTAGAGATAATGCTCAAAGAGAGGTAGTTGAGAAGGATGATTTGATAGAGAAACAAATAGATGAGTTTGTGATTGTCACTCATAGACTTCTTGGTGAGAAATGTGATATTATGAAGAAGTTTAGACAACTTGAAAAGATAAACCTTGAGAAAGACAATATGATATCTTCTTTGAAGAAGAGAGAACAAGAATCGATGGAAGAGATAGACACGGCTAAGGAGGCCATCAAGGATTTAGTAAATGATTCGGTAAGTGTGTCTAGTGTTAGGAATCTTGTTAACTCTCATAGTGGGGAAGACTTGGTAGTTGAAGAGGAGCTCTTGGGAGCACCACATCCTACTCACTTTGATGAAGTCGTGATTGATAAGAAACCACACAAAAAGAGAAGATCAAAAGCCAAGAAGAAGTTGGCGAATAAGGTATCTTTGCAAACTCCTAGTGAAGCTAGTTTAACTCCAAAAGGTACAATCTCATTTTTTATTCCAATTTGCCACTATTGCAACACAATAGGTCACATTAAGCCTAGGTGTTATAAATATATTGAAAAAAGCAAATTAGGAAATGAATCTAGAGATAAGGAGATTAAACTTCAACTTGAACATGCTAAGGTCTTAAAAGTTGAGAAACATGATAATATTGCTAAGCATGAGAAAAAGTTATGGAGTAGAAAGAATACTAATCTTGTTCAACTTGACAAAGCTTGTGTTGATAATGTTAAGGAAGAGTGTATTAATGATATTCTTGTTAATCAAGTCATTGAAGGACTTTACTTTAGATTTAACATTGTTGTCAAGGATGATATTGGAAATGTTTGTGTAAGTACACCCAAGAACAAGTGGTTCAAGGGTGAGTGCTCTTATCACTAATATAAGAAGCACATGTGAGATAGCTTTGAGGCTATATATCAATTGTGTTGAGAATTCTTGCTTGCTAGCTTTGAATACTCCATGTATTGATATGAGTTTGGTTATCTCACTTCATGATTGTTATGATGTTCAAAATTTGTTGATTAACTTTAGAGAAGTTCTTTTGATATATGTGTTGATTGAGTTGAAATATTATGCTTTTTAAACTCTTGTTGTGAATCATCGTCAACTTGGTGTCATGAGGACATTCAAGGCAAGACTGCTCATAAAAAGGGCAGAAGTATGATATTTGGTGAATATAATGTGCAAAAAGGTATCTCTATACTCTAATGCATATTCTCTTAGATATTCATCTTTTGACTCAATTTTTGATATACATCTCATAGCATGTCATATTAGAGAATTTTGTATAGCATACATATGGTTCTCATTTACATTTGCTATTTTAGGATCTAATAGTGATATTGTTCACATTGATCTTAACTTGGATGATTGTTTGTGTATAGTAAGTATATTGAGTGGCATCACTTTTGAAAATATGAGCTTCATATTCTTTGAAAGCTACTCATTAGAGAAGTAATGATCTTGAATAAGTCTCTACTTATTGCTTTTAGATCATGTGCTTATGAGCCATAAAATTTTGGTTTCAAAAATTGCACCTTGCTTCTCTTATACGTTTTGCTAGTAGGTTGAGTTTACTAATATGTAAACATTGGATACACCTTGAAGTTTTTGTGCTTAAGTACATTCAAAATGACCTATGGTTAGTATCCATTTTGCTTCGGCAATTACATAGAACTCAACAAGCACCTTCATGAAAAGGGCTACACACATTAGTGTTGAAAGCTACCCAATGTTGGAAAGAGCTACACCATTGTGATGAGTGAAAGCCGTCATGAAGTTAATTTTGTTTATGTACAAAAAAAATGGAAAAATCAAAGAAGTGTTGAAATGAAATCATAAAAAAAAAATCGTTGATTCAAATCCTAAAAAGAAAAGGAGGAAGGCTTAAAAAGGAGTTTAGTTGAAAATCAAATGAGCTCGGGTTAAAAAACAGAAATGAGATGTCGAGCAACATGCACACACACGCTCATATGTTGAAATATATTCTCTTAAAAGCAAAAATTCCGGATGATAATCGGTTTGACTTTTTATGGAAAAAGCTTAAGATGAATAGTTTTTGGAAATTGTTTGCATGTTGATTATCAAACTACTTCTTGATATATATTTGAAGCATATCTCTCTTACACACACACTTTGTTTATGAGTATGATGATATTTTAGCAATTGTTGAAGAATTATGAGAGAACTTGAAAATTCTTTGTGTATCTCTCTTAGCATATGAAGCTTATTTTGTTGATATTTCTTCAAATTGCTTGAATGTGTGATTGTGTGAACATCTTTGTGAACTTTATGCTATCATTGATTTTAGTTATAGCATTTATCAAGGGGGAGCATTGTATGCTAGACATTGTTATCTTTTATGATATGTACACATGCTTCATTTTGTTACATGTTGGCCTATTTTGACTTAATGATACTTGTAAGATATTACTCACTATCTTTGTCTTGCATGATGATTCATTCTTAAGTCATATGTCTTTGTTTTTATATATTTGTGACTAATATGCTTGTTTTTGTCTTTCACTCACTTTTGTTGTATGTATATAGCATCTTATATCACAATAACAAATGGGAAGAACTAAGGTTACCGGAAGTGGAAATCAATCGAATCCCATTGTGAAAGCCAAGTCTACCTCAAAAGGATCCAAAGCTTCAAGGTCAAAGGATTTAGGGATCTTTGGAACTAAGAAGATATTTCAAGAGAGAGGCATTGACTTAGGTAAGTGTAAAGATTCTTATGTTCTTAAATGCATTAAGGATAGAAATTGGGAATCTTGGGTGAGCATGTTAGGAATAGTGAATGTACTCTTGTTAGAGAGTTTTATCTTGAATATAGAGAAAGTACCACCTTATTGGATGCTTTGATGGAGATTAGGGGTGTTGTGTTTAGAGTTAACCCGGAAAATATTAACAAGTTTCTTGGGCTATCTAATAATATAGATTCGAACTTTCTAGATGTAGATGTCATTGAGAATCTTAATATCATGGGTAGAACTCTTTGTGACAATGCTTATTTTAAGTGGAAAGGTAGAGCATATATTAGTCAACATGAGTTAACTAAGGCTAGTGCATTTTGGCATCTATTCATTTGCACTAATTATTATTGGATCTTCGAATTCAACCGAGTTGAATAAAGACAAGATCAAAATAGTGTATGCCTTGGTGACTAATCAACCTATAAACATTGGGGATCTACTTATGCTTTATATTGATAGTGCGACTTTCTCTACTAGAGAAGATAAGAAGCTTGCATTACCGGGGTTTATAACTTCTTTGTGTTTAGCTCGTGGTGTTAAAAGTAAAGGAGATGATGTGTTGGTACAACCCTTGGAAAAGTATAGTGATAAACGTGTGTCATACATGTCATATAAGGATAAGAGTAAGACATGTGATACTTTTGGACTATTTAGTAGTTCTCAAGTTGATTGTCATGAGATTAGCATAAACATTCTTCCGGATTGTGCTTTACATTTGAATAAGAAGGGTTGATGAGCTTAGTGCTATAGTTGATAAACAAGATGCTAGATTAAACGAGTTGGAGGAGTGTATTGCCTTAAGTTCAAGACCACCTTTCAAGCATTATGTTAGGTCAACTACACGCACATCTTTCTTTGGTGGACCAAGTAACTAGTATTTGAGTCCTATGGTATGTTTCTTACCTTTGGCATCATTTCATGTCAAAAAGGGGGAGAAAGAGTTGCTAGTTACTTAGTTTCTTTTTATGTTGTTTTTGTGAACCTTTAAACTTTCAATGACATATAATAATTAGTCTTAAGATTTGGTTAAGAATTCTTGTATTTTGGCATGTATTGAGGGGGAGATACATGTATTTCTGGACTTAATTGTATATTCTTATCCATACTATATGTTGCCATTTGTTGTTTTTCTCTAGTATATGCATTGTGCTTTGAGATGATTTGTAGGTTGCTTCAAGAGAAGATCAAGATGAAGTTCAAAAGTTGGTGAAGATTAGTTATAGGAATCTTACTCATTGTAATGTGAGTGAGTGATTTTGTGATCTATCTTCATTTTTATATTTGTAGTAAATGTATAGGTGTTTTGACATGGAATTTTCCAAAGGGGGAGATTGTTAGGTTTTAATTTGTAATGGCATTAATTCCATATCAAAATGATATTTACTTGTAATGATTTAGTTGTTTAGATTCATGATGATTCAAGCTTCAAAGAAGGATGAACAACAAGTCAAAGCAAGTTCTAAGTCTTCAAAGAGAAAGGAAGCAATTTGGTTCTACAAAGGTATACTAAGACCTTATATTTCTCTTACAAGGCTTAGGCACACATACACAATTCATACATTTGTGTCCCTGCATCGTTGTGCACCATTATAGACGCATACACACACACAATTCATACATTTGTGTCCATGCATCGTTGTGCACCATTATAGGCACACACACAATTCATTAATATGTGTCTCTGCATCGTTGTGCACCATGTATAACATATTCACACACTTGAAGATGTATGCTCATGCATTGGTATGGAAATAACATGTTTTGGAAAATGCATGATTGGAGACTATCTCTATGTAGTTTGCATTCTAGTGTGAATTGTGTTTGTGTGTGTATATGTTTGTATAACATGGATATTGAACTTGAATTTAGTCAATCATTCTTGATTGAGTTCCGGTCATTTCTGTTACTCATACTATTGATTTCAAGTTCTAAGTCAAATGATACTACACTTTCAACTCACGTTGCATACATTATCTTTGTATTCATATATTGCGTCAAATTATTATTTTTTGGGTTAAGTATCTTATATGTCCATGTCCGTGTGAGAGTTACGGTTTTTAATCCGTAAACGGATTCGAATTTCGAGTTCAAAGGCCGGAGAATGGCCGAATAACGTAAGGGAAGAGCAAGGGAATTGCACCATGGCCGAAGGCCATGAAGAGGTGCATGCCTGAGATGACGCGTGGCCATCTCGGCTGCAACACCTTGCTGGCCTGGGATGCCCACGTGCCATCTCGGGGAAGCAATATCAAAGAGGGTCATTTTTGTCTTTTAGCTTCTTTCGTTCCCTCTTCTTTATATTCTCTTTCCCTCTCACATTTCATTCTAAGAAGAAATTCAAACTTGTGTGCAGAAATTTTCTCTCTACATTTTCTCACCTTCCAAACACCATAACTTCTTCATTTGAACTTCGATTGGAGCGATTTGAATTTGAGAGTGTTTTTCTATTCATCCTCCATCTTTTCTCTGAAGGTTTAAGTGAGTTTTGTTGCTGTTTTTAGAGTCTAAACATACAAAAATGGGACTGCACCTAAATCAACTAAGTTATTGATTTTCTCTCAAGTTTTCTTTAAAAACTTGGTAAATTGCCTTGGGTTTTCTTCTTTAACTTATATATGTTTATTGTGAGTGCTTTGATTTGAGTTTTGAACTCTTTTAAAGCTAGGTTGAGTTTCAATTGAAATCATACATGTTGAGTTAAGTTTTTATTTTGCCTATGTTTTCACATGTTTGAGATTGTATTGTGCTAGCTTTGATTCTAGGACTATTTGATGATCTTTGATTGATTGATTTTGTGAAAAATAGTTCCTCACATGTATTAGGCTCTCTTGGCCAAATTCTCACATTAATACATGTGTTTATGTTCTTGTGAGCTATTCATGTGTTTATGTTCTTGTGAGCTATTCATGTGTTTTATTGAATCTATGAATAGGAATATGCTCTAGAACTTTAGCTTAAATATAAATGACTTTGTCATATGATTTTAGCATGTTTTTGGTTTGTGTGATTTAAACTTGATCTTGTGATTAATTGAACATATCTTGTGATTCAAGTTTAGATCTATGCATGTATCTAGGTTGTGATTAATGTTGAACATATCTTACATGATCTAGATGATTTAAATATGCATGATTGACTAGACTACATTTGATTTGTGCATTCATGCTCATGTCTAGTATTTTCCATAGGATACGTTGATCATAACATTCTATGTTGCATGTTTGTTTACGTTTTGCATTCATGATCACCTAGATGCCTTGTGAGAAGGAAGTCTTGACAATAGGTATGAGACCTAAGTTGCTGAGCAAGTAATTCTTGGCAAGAGGTGTGAGACCTTGTATTGTCAAGCAAGAAAGTCTTGGCTAGAGTCGGAAGAACTCGGATAGTCAAGCAAGAAGTCTTGCCTAGGGTCGTGAGGATCTGGATAGGTTAGCAAGAAAGTCTTGACTAGAGTCAGGAGGACTCGGATAGTTGAGCAAGAAGTCTTGCCTTGGGTCGTGAGGATCCGGTAAGGTGAGCGAGGAAGTCTTAACAAGAGGTGTGAGGCCTCGGATTGTTGAGCATGAGGGCGACATCTTTGTGAGTAGGATATGAGGGTAGTTTCTAGGTGAATGGATCACTTGAGAGATTGTACTTGTTTTATCTACTAGTGGATTTTGTTTACCGGTGGTTGCTAACCCGTGGATGTTTCCTCTTCAAAGGTTTACCACGTTATATCTTGTGTCAATTTCTCTATATCCCTATCTCTCTAGTATTTGTATTCGTTATTTGAATACTATGGATATAACTCTTTATGTAAGTTGACTTTCTTTCTATAATATAGATTGTGTATGTGTTACAATCACTTGTTTGTATCACACTTTACAGGTTTTATATATTGATTAAGTGTCTTTAATTAATATATATATTGTGATACAAGCAATCTAGAAGGACAAACGTTTGTTTATTTCTAAGGGAGTCGAAAAAGGTGTCTAACCTATTCACCCCCCTTTAGGTTAGCCTTGAACATTTAATCGTGTTTGTATTTTCAGACCTATCTAGCTCGTCAGACGACAGTGACTAACCACCCACTTAGATTCCAACATGGGCATACCGTCTATCAGCGATCGGGAATGGATAACGAACCAGGAGATAAGCGAGATATCCTAATACAGAAATTAACTCAGAAGTTGGAAGCTTTAGAATGTCGCCATGGGCTTAAAGATTTACTAGACGATGATTCTGAAAGCCCATTGATGAACAACATTCTCCAAACCCAGCTCCCGAAAAGATTAAGAATACCTCAGGTCGAGCAATTTAAAGCAAACACGGATCCAAAAGAACACGTGAAACATTTTCGGATTGCGATGGCACAATACGCATACAATGACCCATTGTTATGCTTGACGTTCCCACAAACGCTCGGGGACTTAGGGTCTAGATAGTTTGAAAGGCTCCCTTAGGAAACAATCAAGAATTTCTGAGAGTTGACGCATGCTTTTTCACGACAATTCTTAGGAAATATACATAGGAGGAAATCCATAGCTCACCTTCCCACCCTCAAGCAGGGAAAGAATGAATCATTAAAAGATTACCTGAAAAGATTCTCTTAGGAAGCGTCGGGGATCCATAATCCCAATGATGAGGCTGTGGTGGCCGCTTTCACCAACAACCTACAGAAGGGTCGGCTTTCCTTCGATTTGAGGAGGAAGTGCCTAGATACGTATGCCTACCTAATATATGTGGCAGGCAGTTTTGCAATGGCTGAAGAAAAGGAGCTAGCTCAAGGGGGCAATTATGTACATGGGGGTCACCCCGGGGAGAACACCAAAACAAGTTATGGCCATGTAAAGAACCATAAGGGTGTTCACTAGAAGGGTGACGGGAACCAATATGGTCATCTAGTCGACTATCGTAGAAACAATCAGAATGATAAAAAGTTCCATGGTCAGTACACTAACTATACTCCCCTCAATAAGAAACAAGAGGAAATCCTGGCAGCCATAGAAGACCAAAATCTAATCAAATATCCTCATAGGCAGTCAATATATGCCCGAAGAGACACAACAAAGTACTGCAGGTTTCACAAAGAAAGTGGTCATGACACATCAAAGTGCTACAAACTAGGAGACCAAATTGAGACACTCATCAAGGAGGGTAACTTCAAAGATTTAATTCTTAGAAGGACAAACGATCAACCAAGGGGAAATCAAGAAAAGAAGAGAAACCCGAGCTGAGACAGCGGCGAAAGGACATTCAACATTATCTTTTGAAAACCTTACACAAACTCATGGATAATGGAACTAAGCTTAAAAAAAATGATCGGAAATTATCCTGAGCGAAAGGTCAGGACATAGATCGAATAAAGACAGTCAAAAATTATCCTGAGTAAAGAGCCAGGACATCGACTGTTTTTTTTTTTAAAAAACTACTCTTCAGGGAGATAGCTTAGTTGCTTTTAGTCTTTGTTTAAGATATTTTTAGTTTGTTTTTTATTTTTAGCTTTTCTTTTTATTTTTAGTGTTGTTAATTTTCAGATCAATTAATAAAGAAGCCAAGAATGGTGTTCGAATCTTTTAATAATCATCTTTGTTATCAAAGATAAACTCGTAGCGCCGACATCTGCCATGGTGGGTGAAGGTTCCCGAGAGGCTTAGAAGTCGGGGGGTTAGAGATCTGATGCGCCTGTCGAACTGACTGGGTGCATATAGAGCACTGTCAGCAATCTGGCCACCCAGAGCTGCTGGTTTTACAAGGAAAAAACACTCAGGTACGCTATTCGGGAAAACCTGGTGAAATGCGTCCGGCTGTGTTAGTATCGCACTAACGATTCGGCCAAACCCTTGTAAACAGACAAATCCGGGAGATGTCCTTGGTGACTTGTGTACATGGGAAAAACAGGGGAAAATGGGGCAAGGTTCCCAGAACACCTCTTGGCAGAAGACTCAAGACGATTGGGAATTATTCTGAGGGAAAATCCAGGACACCGACCAAACTATGAGGACGGTCGAAAATCATACTGAGCGAAAGGCCAGGAAACTGACTAGTCCAAAAAATAAGAAAATAAGACAGTTGGGAATTATCCTGAGCAGAGAGCCAAGACACCAACTGGTCCAACTACAAGGGAGTAAAAAAGATTCCATGACTGATCAGTTTAATAAGACACTTGATCAGTTTTTTTTATAAAAAGAAACCAATCAGTTTAATAAGATACTTGATCGGGTTAGAACAATAAGTTCAAAAGCATAAAAAAAAAATCAAAACTATTCAAATCCCCTTCGTTGAGCCGTCAAGAGCTCATCTCCCGGACTTGAGGGGGTATTGTTATAGGAATTTTTTGATAGCATGACAAGTCAGCTTGATTAGATATGCCATGTCACAAGAGTTAGGAAAGATTAACCCAAGGTAATAATAGATGATCTCAAGGCCAAGTCGAGATTACCTAAGATGGTCGGGGAAACTAACCGATCAGATACAAATAACCTGATCGGGGAGACTAGCCGATCGGGTAGAGACAATTTGGTCGGGACCATATGATCGGGATAGAAGAAGTATGACCGGGATCAGACAATTGGTCAGTTAGATAGCGCGTGGGAGACATTAAAGGCAGCTACGACTCAAATACTAAGAAGAATTGTCTAACTCAGACAAGTAATATAGATTCGTATTCTAATAAGGAAATATCCATATTTCCTCTCCAATATCAGAGAATTCTATTCAGGAAAGGACTCAAAGCTTCCAGAAGGATAAACTCCAAAACAGGAAAGAAGACAAAGACGACTTCATCAAGTAACCAATTCTAATTAAATACTACCACCTTTCCTTATATGTTTAATAAGGATTAGGGTTCCATGCATATATAAATAGACACATTATCCCATTGTAAAAAAGATTACATAACGACATATACAAAAAAGATAGAGATATATACAGGACGACATATAGAGGGCATCACATAGAAAATATACAAAAAAGAAAGAGAGAAAGACACTCCAAAAAAAGGAGAGATTGAGTGTGTAATTATTAAATTATAGTGGATTCTTCTCGCCGTCACCGGCAATCGTGTATGTTTCCCCACCTTGGCGTTTTACCATGTAAACTCATGTGTGCATGTTTTCTTCTCTTTTTTTATTTTCTCTATAACATCTTCAACAATCTATAAAAACTTGTTAGACGCGTGATCAATCCTATACGATCCAAAAATCACCGTCAACAATATATATATATATACAGAGAGAGAGAGAGAGAACACCGGTGTACAATGTACAGGGAATATTATTGCTTGTGATCGTATGTGAATGACATGTAATCGCACATATATAATTTTATCGCATAAAAGTAAAATGTAATCACAAGCAAACAAGACTTAAATCTTAATATGATCGTATCTGAGTTGTATGGATCATAAATGAATTAAGTTGTTGTGACCACACGACAAAAATGATAATCGCTTATAATTTTTTAAAGCTTTATAGTTATTATAGGGATTTTTTGATAGCATGACAAGTCAGCATGATTAGATATGCCAAGTCAAGATTACCAAAGATGGTCGGGGAAGCTAACCGATCGGGCACAAATAACCTGGTCGGGGAAACTAGCCGATCAGGTAGAGAGGACTTGGTCGGGACCATCCAATCGGGATAAAAGATGTTTGATCAGGATTGGACAATTGGTCAATGCGTGGGAGACATTAATGGTAAATACGACTCAAATATGAAGAAGAATTGTCTTACTTAAACAAGGAATCTAAAACAACATTCCAATAAGGAAATATTACTATGTCCACCTACATATTAAAGAGTCCAAATCAAACAACAAATTTGCTCTTCTAGAAGACTGCACACTGATTGGGAAATAAGCCCTAAACAGACTATTCAACTAGAATCCTACGAAGATTCTACTTCAATACACAAGATCTCCAAAACAGGAAAGAAGACAAAGACAACTTCAACAAGTAACCAGTTCTAATTAAACAGTATCACATTTCCTTATTTGTGTAACAAGAATGAGAGTTCTATGCACATATAAATAGACCCATAATCTCATTGTGAAAGAATAATGATAGACATATACAACATATAGAAAATATACAATAGAGAGAGATATGCCAAGAAAAGAGAGATTAAGTGTGTAATCATTATATTATAGTGGATTCTTCTCGCCGTCACCGGCAACCGTGGATGTTTCCTCACCTTGGGGTTTTACCACGTAAACTCATGTGTGCACGTTTTCTTCTCTTTTTTCTATTTTCTCCATAACATCTTCAACAATCTACAAAACTTGTTAGAAGTGTGATCAATCCTACACGATCTAAAAATCACCGTCAACAATAGTATATATATATATATTAGAAATTTTCAAGTCAGTGCGCATTGATATAAATTCGTCAATACATTAGATGTGAACCATTAAATTTACATACTTTGACTCAAAGTGTATGCACTTGTCAAAGCTTCTATATAATCAATGGTCCACATGCAACGTACTAATATAAGTTATATCAGTACGCACTAATAGAAAAACCATTAATATTTATATACACGGAAGTAGACTAGAAAATTAACCAAATATAGAAAATTATATGTAAATTACGTAATTAACAAACAAATATAGAAGTATAAAAGAAAATAAACCAAATATAGAAGTAGACAAGTAAATTAACCGAATATAAAAAGGGGCGGCTCTATTGCCACCCATAAAATATCTTCTTAGATTCATGTTTTAATGAAACTTTTTAATTTTTAAAATACCCTTACATTTAACCACTTAAAATATATGGTTTTATAATTGGAAATTAAATATATTTCCTACACCTATAAGTTGAACATCCAATCAAAATAAATCCTAATAATATATACTTAATCAAATCAAACATCAACGAGAAATATATATACATATATATATATATATATATATATATATATATATATATATATATATATTACATATAGTAATGAATGGATGAATAAAGAATTGATTCTTTGGATTCTGAATGCATTCATGTATGTTTATTTTCATTTTTATTATTGTTTTGTGATTGAATAAAAATTTGATACAGTTGTAGAAATCGTTACAGTTTTAATATCGTAGAACGTTTTCTTTTAAAACAGTTGTAGAAATTGTTGCAGTATTGTAGAACTTTTTCTTTTAAAGCAGATGTAGCAAATGAAGATAAATGAGTATAATGAGAAAATATAAATGTTTAAAATTATTGACGGTGATTTTTGGATCATGTAGGATTGATCACGCGTCTAACAAGTTTTTGTAGATTGTTAAAGATGTTATGGAGAAAATAGAAAAATAAGAAAACATACATACATGAGTTTACGTGGTAAAACCCCAAGACAGGGAAACGTCCACGGTTACCGGTGATGGCGAGAAGAATCCACTATAGTAAAATGATTACACACTCAATCTCTTCTTTTTGGTGTATCTCTCTCTTGTATATTTTCTATGTGTTGTTGTCTATGTGTCGTTCTCTCTTTTACAATGAGATTATGAGTCTATTTATATGTGCATAGAACCATAATTCTTGTTACAAATAAGGAAATGTGATAGTGTTTAATTAAGACTGGTTACTTGTTGAAGTCGTCTTTGTATTTTTTCCTGTTTTGGATATTTTGTGTATTGAAGTAGAATCTTCGTCGGATTCTAGTTGAATAATCCGTTTAGGACTTATTTCTTGATCGGTGTGCAGTCTTCTAAAAGAGCAGATTTGTTGCTTGATTTGGACTCTTTAATATGTAGGAGGAAATAGTAATATTTCCTTATTGGAATGTTGTTTTAGATTCCTTGTTTAAGTAAGACAATTCTTCTTCGTATTTGAGTTGTTGTTGCCTTTAATATCTCCCACGCGTTGTCCAACTGACCAGTTGTCTAATCCCGATCAGATTTCTTTAATCCCGATCGGATGGTCTCTACCAAGTTCTCTTTACCCGATCTGCTAGTTTCTATAACCAGGTTATTTGTGCCCAATCGGTTAGCTTCTCTGACCATCTAGGGTAATCTTGACTCGACCTTGAGATCATCTATCAAATGCCTTGAGTTGATATTTTCTGACTCCCGTGATATGGCATATGCTGACTTGTCATGCGATCAAAAAATCCCTATGACAACACCCCTTCAAATCCGTAAGATGAGCTCTTGACTGCTCAACGAAGGGGATTTGAATAGCTTGATTTTTTTGATGCTTTTGATTTTATAATTCTAACTCGATCAAGTATCTTATTAAAATGATCGTTTTTTCAAACTGATCAAGTGTCTTATTAAACTGATAAGTCTTGGACTTCTTTTTACTCCCTTGTAGCTGAACCGGTTAGTGTCCTAGCTCTCTGTTCAGGATAATTCCCGACCGTTTTGTTTTTCTGGACTAGTCAGTATCTAGGCTCTTTACTCAGGACAATCCCTGACTGTCTTGATTCAGTTGGTGTCTTGGCCTTTCGCCCTAGGATAATTCCTAACTATCTTGGTTGAGTCGGTGTCCTGGCCTTTCGCTCAGGATAATTCCCCGACTATCTTGGTTGGGTCGGTGTCCTAACCTTTCGCTTAGGATAATTCCTGACTATCTTGGTTGGGTCGGTGTCCTAACTTTTCGTTCAGGATAATTCCCGACTATCTTGAGTCTTCTGCCAAGAGGTGTTCTGGGAACCTTACCCCATTTTTGCCTGTTTTTCCCATGTAAACAAGTCACTACGGAAGTCTCCCGGTTTTATCTATTTACAAGGGTTTGGCCGAATTGTTATAGTGATAAAAACACAGCCGGATGCATTTCACCAAGTTTTCCCCGATAACGTACCCGAGTGTTTTTTCCTGGAAAAACCTATAGCTCGGGGTGGCCGGATTGCTGACAGTGCTTTATATGCACCCGATCAGTTAGGTAGACGTATCAGGTCTCTAACCCCTGACTTCTCAACCTCTCGGGCACTTTCACCCACCATGGCAGGTGTCGGTACTGTGAGTTGAAAATACAAACACGGTTAAATGCTCAAGGCTAACCTTTAAAAGGGGGGGGGGGGGGTGAATAGGTTAGACACCTTTTTCGACCCCCTTCGAAACAAACAAAAGTTTGTCCCTCTAGATTGCTTTTATCACAATATATATATCAATTAAAGATACTTAATCAATAAATAAAACATGTAAAGTGTGATATAAACAAGCAACCATCACATATACACAATTGATATTATAGTAAGGAAGTCAACTTACATATAAAGTTCTATCAAAAGTATTCAAATAACAAATACAAATTTAAGAGAGACAGGGATAGCGAAAAGTTGACACAAGATATAACGTGGTAAACCTCCGAAAAAAAAACATCCACGGGTTAGCAACCACCGGCAAACAAAATCCACTAGTAGATAAGACAAGTACAATCTCTCAAGTGACCCCTTCACCTAGAAACTACCCTCTTATCCTACTCATGAAGATGTCGCCCTCTTGCTCAACATTCTGCGGCCTCACACCTCTTGTCAAGACTTCCTTGCTCACCCTTCTAGATCCTCACGACCCTAGGCAAGACTTCCTTGCTCACAATTCCGGATCCTCATGACCCTAGGAAAGACTTCCTTGCTCACCGTTCCGGTTCCTTACGACCCTAGGCAAGACTTCCTTGCTTGACATTTCAAGGTCTCCTACCTCTTGCCAAGACTTCCATGCTCAACAACATAGGTCTCACACTTATTGTCAAGACTTCCTTCTCACAAGGTATCTAGGTGATCATGAATGCAAAACGCAAACAAGCACACAACATAGAATGTTATGATCAACACATCCTATGGAAAATACTAGACATGAGCATGAATACACAAAACAAATGTAGTATAGTCAATCATGCATGTTTAATCCATCTAGATCACGTAAGATATGTTCAAAATTAATTACAACCTAGATACATGCATAGATCTAAAACTTGAGTCGCAAGATATGTTCAATTAATACATAATCAAGTTTAAATCTCATATACCAAAAACATGCTAAATCATGCACAAGGTCATTTAGATTAAAGCAAGAGTTCTAGAGCATATTTCCTAGTCATAGATTCGTCAAGGCACATGAATAGCTCAAAAGAACATAAACACATGTATTATAGTAAGATTTCGGCCAAAGAGAATCTAATACATTTGAGGAACTATTTTTCACAAAATCAATCAATTAAAGATCATCAAATAGTCATAGAATCAAAGCTAGCACAACCCAAATATGTGAAAATATAGGCAAAATCAAAACCTAACTCAACATGTAAGATTTCAATTGAAACTCAATATAGCTTTAAATGAGTTCAAAACTCAAATCAAAACAATCACAAGACACTTCTTTTCCTCGCACGCTCCCATCTCGTTCTTCAACTGTTCTCCAGCCTCCGAACTTAGAATTCAAATCAGTTTACGGATTATGAACTGTAACTCTCTCACAGACATGGACATATAAGATACTCAACCAGAAAATAATAATTCGACTCGATATACGAAGACGAAGACAATGTATGCAACATGAGTTGAAAGTGTAGTATCTTTTGACTTAGAACTTGAATTAGAAAATATGAGTAACCAAAGTGTTTGGAACTCAATCAAGAATGATTTAGGACTAAACTCAAGTTCAATATTCATGTTATACAAACATTTACAAATACAAACACATTTCACACAAGAATACAAACTACACATAGATAGTATCCAATCCTGCATTTTCCAAAACATGTTATTTTCATACCAATGCATGAGATTTCATCTTCAAGTGTGTGAATGTGTTATAAAAGGAGCACAATGATGCAGGGACACAAATGTATGAATTGTGTGTGCGTGCCTATGCATTGTAAGAGAAAGATAAGGTCTTAGTATACCTTTGTAGAACCATATTGCATCATTTCTCTTTGAAGACTTTGAACTTGCTTTGACTAGTTGTTCCTTCTTCTTTGAAGCTTGAATCATCATGAATCTAAACAACTAAATCATTACAAGTAAACATCATTTTGATATGGGATTAATGCCAACACAATCTAAAACCTAACAATCTCCCCCTTTGGTAAATTCCGTGTCAAAACACCTATACATTTACTACAAATATAAAAATGAAAATAGGTCACAAAATCACTCCCTCACATTACAATGAGTAACATTCCTAGAACTAATCTTCATCAACTCTTGAACTTCATCTTGATCTTCTCTTGAAGTAACCTACAAATCATCTCAAAGCACAATGCATATACAAAAGAAAAACAACAAATGACAACATATAATATGGATGAGAATATACAATAAAGTTCACAAATACATGTATCCCCCCCCCTCAATACATGCCAAAACACAAGAATTCTTAAACAAATCTTAAGACTAATGATTACATGCCATTGGAAGTTCAAATGTTCACAAAACAACATAAAAAGAAACTAAGCAACTAGCATTTCTTTCTCCCCCTTTTTGACATGAAATGACGCCAAAAAGTTAATAAATGTACCTCAAGGCTTAAATACTAGCTACTTGTTCCACCAAAGAAAGTCGTGCGAGTAATCGATCTAACATAATGCTTGAGTGGTGGTCTTGAGCTTGAAGCAATGCACTCCTACAACTCTTTTATCCTAGTATCTTGTTGAACAACTATAGCACTAAGTTCATCAACCTCCTCCTTCAATTGTATAGCTCAATTCGGAAGAATATTTATGCTAATCACATGACTATCAACTTGAGAACTACTAAATAGTCCAAAAGTATCACAAGTCTTACCCTTATTCTTATAGGACATGTATGACACACATTTATCACAATACTTTTCCAAGGGTTGAACTAACACATCATCTTCTCTACTCTTTCCACGAGCTAAACACAATGAAGTAATAAACCCCGGTAATGCAAGCTTTTTATCTCCTCTAGTAGAGAAAGCCGCACTATCAATGTAATACATGAGAAGATTTCCAAGGTTTATAGGTTCATCAGTTACCAAGGCATGCACTATTTTGATCTTGTCCTTATTCAACTCGGTTGAATTCCAAGATCCAATAATGTTAATGCAAATGAATAGATGCCAAAATACACTAGCCTAAGTTAACTCATGTTGACTAATATATGCCCTATTTTTCCACTTAAAGGTAGCATTGTCACAAAGAGTTCTACCCATGATGTTTAGATTTTTAATAACATCTGCATCTAGAAAATTAGAATCTATATCATTAGATAACCCAAAAAACTTGTTAATATTTTTCGGGTTAACTCTAAACACAATACCCCTAATTTCCATCAATGCATCTAACAAGGTGGCACTTTCCTTATATTCAAGATAAAACTCTCTAACAAGAGTATCATTTACAACTCCTAACATGCTCACCCAAGATTCCCATTTTCTATCCTTTAAGCACTTAAGAACATAAGAATCTTTACACTTACCAAAGTTAATGCCTCTCTCTTGAAATATCTTATTTGTTCCAAAGATCTCTGTAAGTTCCTCGGTTTTTGATTGGCTCATTTTGTTGACAACCACATTTTGGGTTTAATATGTAAGGGTGGTTAGGTCATCATTGCTCAAGTCCTCTTTCAAGCTTCAAAGGTAAAATCACTCGCTTAACCTTCATTGAAGAGATTTAGTGCACACACTCACTCTCATGTATGTTTTTGATCACTCTGCATTTGTACTTATTGTCTTGATTGTGTGCCTAATTTTGTTATCTCTTGCTTGTTTGAATTGATTGCATCTTGTGATTAAAATGTCATGTCATGTTAGGCATTAGGATGCATTCCCTTCATCTCATTTCTCTTGCATGTATTGTGTGTGTGTGAAGGTGGTGGGTTGTGCACCACTCGAGCAGCGCCTCCACTAGTGCCAACACCAGCGTAGCTTTCCAGTGGTGTGTCGCTGGTGGTGCACCGGTCGTCATGCGTGCCAACACCAGCGTAACTTTCCAGTGGGTTGTCGCTGGTGGTTCACTGGTCATCATGCGCACCTCACCAGCGTAACTTGTCAAGTGGGTTATCGCTGGTCATGCGCTACTCGATCAGCGCACATTGCGTCTTTTGGTCAGTTTTTGCCAAAACGACATAGTTTCATTTTAGGCTTCATATAAATATATCATCTTCTTCCCAATTTGTTTTCAGAGCTTCCTAACCTATTTTTGAGAGAGAGATAGTGTTACTTAGAGAGAGAAGCTCCAAGAAGCCATTTTTACTCAACCATCCTTAAAATCCAAATCATCAAGCATCTTTCAAGCATGGGTTTCTTATTTGTTCATTACTAGGTATTCTCTACATGTTCTAAACTTTATGTTTTTATTACTAAGACATGTATACCTAGGGTTTTAGTCTTTATTGCATATTAATTGCTTGCTTGTATGTTTAATTGCTTTCATGACATGCTTGTGTATTGATTGTTGGTTGAGATGCATTAATTTGTAATATCTAGCATTTAGGACGATTTTACCCTTCTAGCTAATTCTTCTTGCCTTTGCATTTAGAACATTGATATCTAGGTTTTGCTTTAATTTTCATTATTAATCCTAGATAAGCATGAATGTCTTGACCTGGCATTTTTGCATATTGAATATTCTTGCATATTCACTTAGCTTGCCATTATCTCTTCATTGTTGATTTAGCTTGTGGCTAAGTGGTTAGTGCACAAGGCTAGTGATCCAAAATCACTATTAATGCCCGTTGGGAGAGTGAAAGGGTTAGTAACTGGAGGTCAACCTATGTTGTAAACTTTTACTCAATAGTGGATTTTGAGGATCAAGGGTGGCGCTCCAAACAGTCCCTGGTTTTTCCCATTTGGAGGGTTTCCACGTATATATTGCGTGTTGTTATTGTTTTATGTTTGTTGTCTTTTATTTGAACATTGGGGTAGAATTGTTAATATTGATTAATTCGCAAAATTGGTAATCTATCGAATTAAAACCTATTCACCCCCCCTCTAGGTTATAGACACACATTTTCTAGGGAATTTCAATCTCTAAATCTTTTGTCCTTGAAGCTTTGGATCCTTTTGAGGTAGACTTGGCTTTCACAACGGGATTCAATTGATTTCCACTTCCGGTAATCTTAGTTCTTCCCATTTTTTTCTTGTGTTATAAGATGCCATATACATACAACAAAAGTGAGTGAAAGACAAAACAAGCATATTAGTCACAAAGATATAAAAACAAAGATATATGACTTAAAAATGAATCATCATGTAAGACAAAGATAATGAGTAATATCTTACAACTATCATTTAAGTCAAAATATGCCAACATATAACAAAATGAAGCATGTAAACATATCATAAAAGAGAACAATGTCTAGCATACAATGCTCCCTCGTGATAAATGCTATAACTAAAATCAATGATAACATAAAGTTCACAAAGATGTTAACACAATCACACATTCAAGCAATTTGAAGAAATATCAACAAAATAAGCTTCATATGCTAAGAGAGATACACAAAGATTTTCAAGTTCTCTCATAATTCTTCAACAATTGCTAAAATATCAACATACTCATAAAAAAAGTGTGTATGTGAGAGATATGCTTCAAATATATATCAAGAAGTAGTTTGATAATCAACATGCAAACAATTTCCAACAACTATTCATCTTAAGCTTTTTCCATAAAAAGTCAAACCGATTATCATCCGGAATGTTTGCTTTTAAGATAATAGATTTCAACAGATGAGCGTGTGTGTGCATGTGGCTCGTCATCTCATTTTTGTGTTTCAACCCGAGCTTATTTGATTTTCAACTATACTTCTTTTTAAGCCTTCCTCATTTTCTTTTTAGGTTTTGAATCAAAGATTTTCTTTTCATGATTCAATTTCAACACTTCTTTGATTTATTATTTAAAAAAAAACATAAACAAAATTCACTTCATAGCGGCTTTTACTTATCACGATGGTATAGCTCTTTCCAATATTGGGTAGCTTTCACAACCAATGTGCGCTTTCCATGAAGGTGCTCGTTGAGTTCTATGTATTTGCCGAAGCAAAATGGATACTAACCATAGGTCACTTTAAATGTACTTAAGCACAAAAAATTCAAGGTATATCCAAAGTTTACATATTAGTAAACTCAACATACTAGCAAAACATATAAGAGAAGCAAGGTGCAATTTTAGAAAACCAAGATTTTATGCCTCATAAGCACATGATCTAGAAGCAATAAGTAGAGACTTATTCAAGATCATTACTTTTCTAATGAGTAGCTTTCAAAGAATATGAAGCTCATATTTTTAAAAGTAATGCCACTCAATATACTATACATAGACAATTATCAAAGTTAAGATCAATGTGAAAAATATCACTATTAGATCCTAAAATAGCAAATGTCAATAAGAACCTTATGTATGCTATACAAAATTCTCTAATATGACATGCTATGAGATGTATATCAAAAATTGAGTCAAAAAATGAATATCTAAGAGAACATGCATTAGAGTAAAGAGATAACTTTTGCACATTATATTCACCAAATATCATACTTCCGCCTTTTTTATGAGCACTCTTTCCTTGAATGTCCTCATGACACCAAGTTGACGATGTTTCATAACAAGAGTATAAAAAGTATAATATCTCAACTCAATCAACACATATATCAAAAGAACTTCTCTAAAGTTAACCAACAAATTTCGATCATCATAACAAACATGATGTGAGATAACCAAGTTCATATCAATACATGGAGTATTCATAGCTAGCAAGCAAGAATTCTCAACACAAATGATATATTGCCTCAAAGCTACCTCACATGTGCTTCTTACATTAGTGATAAGAGCACTTATCCTTGAACCACTTGTTTTTGGGTGTACCTACATAAACATTTCCAATATCATCATTGACAACAATATTAAATCTAGAGTAAAGTCCTTCAATGACTTGATTAACAAGAATATCATTAATACACTCTTCCTTAACATTTTCAACACAAGCTTTGTCAAGTTGAACGAGATTAGGTTTCTTTCTACTCCACAACTCCTTTTCATGCTTAGCAATATTATCGTGTTTCTCAATTTTCAAATCCTTAGCATGTTCAAGTTGAAGTTTAATCTTCTTATCTCTAGATTCATTTTCTAATTTGCATTATTCAATAAATTTATAACACCTATGCTTAATGTGACCTATTGTGTTGCAATAATGGCAAATTGGAATAAAAGATGATATTATACCTTTTGGAGTTGAACTAGCTTCACTAGGAGTTTGCAAAGATACCTTGTTTGCCAACTTCTTCTTGGCTTTTGATCTTCTCTTCTTGTATGGTTTCTTATCAATCACGACTTCATCCAAGTGAGTAGAAAGTGGTGCTTCCAAGGGCTCCTCTTCAACTACCAAGTCGTCTTCACCACTATGAGAGTTAACAAGATTCCTAACACTAGACACATTTACCGAATCATTCACTAAGTCCTTGATGGCCTCCTTAGCCGTGTCTATCTCTTCCATTAATTCTTGTTCGCTCTTCTTCAAAGAATATATCACATTATCCTTCTCAAGGTTTATCTTTTCAAGTTCTCTAAACTTCTTTATGATATCACCTTTCTCACCAAGAAGTCTACGAGTGGCAATCACAAACTCATCTAGTTGTTTCTCTAACAAACCATCCTTCTCAACTACCTCTCTTAGAGCATTATCTCTAGCTTCTTCAAGCTTTTCTATCTTGGCTAACAACTCAAGATTAGTAGGAATGGAACTAAAGCTTCCATAATGATTTGCATCAAAGTTCTTGTTCAAAGATATTGTACCATCAACATCTAGTGGAGAATGAGAAGCCATTAAAGCTACAAAGTTGCTCACCAACTCTTCATCACTTGAAGACTCATTACTAGAACTCTCATCATCACTAGAGTTATCATCACTCCACGTAGCATCCAACACTTTGCCTTTCTTGTCTTTCTTAGATGGCTTCTTGGTACACTCACTAGCTAAGTGACTGAAACCATGACATTTGTAGCATTGAACATTTTTCTTGTTCATGGCATGACTATTCTTCTCATTCCTTGGAGATGATGTTTCCTTAATTCCTTTCTCCTTAAAAGACTTGCCTCTAGGCTTGGCATTCTTCTTTAGAAACTTCTTGAACTTTCTTACCAAAAGAGCCATCTCTTCATTTTCATCATGACACTCATTCTCAATAGCATTGAGAGCAATTCCCTTACTCTTAATCTTTGGCTTCAAGAACATCTCATAAGTTTGGAGAGATCCAAGAAACTCATCGATGTTCATGCTATCCACATATTTGCTTTCCTCAATAGTTGTCACCTTTGATTTAAATCTCTCAGAAAGAGACCTAAGGATTTTCCAATCTAAATGCTCTTTTGAGATAGGTACTCCAAGTGCTTGACATTGGTTAGCAATGTTAAGAAGCCGAAGTTGGAAGTCTTCAAACTTTTCTTCTTCACCCATACTTTAACCTTCAAATTGTGATGCCAACATTTGAAGCCTTGATTTCTTCACCGCTAAGGTTCCTTCATTAGTAACTTGGAGAGTATCCTAAGCCTCCTTTACGGATTCAAGATTTTGAATGTAGGAGAATTGATGCCCATCAACTCCTCCATAGATGGCATTCATATCACGATGGTGCCATTTAGCAACCTCAAACTCATTCAATGTCCATTCATTCATTAGCTTGAGTATCATGGTTCCACCCTCTAGAACCTTGGTATGAGGACTATAACCTTCTTCCACTACCATCCACGCCCTTTTATCAATAGAGCGGATGTAGGCTTTCATCCTCAAATTCCAATACCCATAGTTAGTGCCTCGAAGTAATGGTGGCCTAGTATTTGAGGCACCTTCCGCCATTACATCATTTTGTAAACCCATGACTTCAAAAGCTTTGCAAAAACCGTGAATGTATCACCTGGACTCTCACTATGTACAATCTAGTGTCTTGCTCTGATACCAATTGAAAATACAAACACGGTTAAATACTCAAAGCTAACCTAGGGGGTGAATAGGTTAGACACCTTTTTCGACCCCCTTAGAAACAAACAAAATTTTGTCCCCCTAGATTGCTTGTATCACAATATATATATATATATATAAATATATATATATATATATATATATATCAATTAAAGATACTTAATCAATATATAAAACATGTAAAGTGTGATATAAACAAGCAACTATCACATATACACAATTGATATTATAGTAAGGAAGTCAACTTACATATAAAGTTCTATCCATAGTATTCAAATAACAAATACAAATATAAGAGATATAGGGATAGAGAAAAGTTGACACAAGATATAACGTGGTAAACCTCCAAAGAGGAAACATCCACGGGTTAGCAACCACCGGCAAACAAAATCCATTAGTAGATAAGACAAGTACAATCTCTCAAGTGACCCTTTTACCTAGAAACTACCCTTCTATCCTACTCATGAAGATGTCGCCCTCTTGCTCAACATTTCGATGCCTCATACCTCTTGTCAAGACTTCCTCGCTCACCCTTCAGGATCCTCACGGCCCTAGGCAAGACTTCCTTGCTCACCCTTCCGGGTCCTCACCACCCAAGGAAAGACTTCCTTGCTCACCTTTATGGATCCTCATGACCCTAGGCAAGACTTCCTTGCTTGACATTCCGAGGTCTCCCACCTTTTGCCAAGACTTCCATGCTCAACAACATAGGTCTCACACCTATTGTCAAGACTTCCTTCTCACAAGGCATCTAGGTGATCATGAATGCAAAACACAAACAAGCACGCAACATAGAATGTTATGATCAACACATCCTATGGAAAATACTAGACATGAGTATGAATGCACAAAACAAATATAGTCTAGTCAATCATGCATATTTAATCCATCTAGATCATGTAAGATATGTTCAACATTAATTACAACCTAGATACATGTATAGATCTAAAACTTGAGTCACAAAATATGTTTAATTAATACATAATCAAGTTTGAATCTCATATACCAAAAACATGCTAAAATCATGTGACAAAGTCATTTAGTTAAAGCAAGAGTTCTATAGCATATTTCCTATTCATAGATTCATCAAAGCACATGAATAGCTCAAAAGAGCACAAGCACATGTATTATAGTAAGATTTCGGCCAAAGAGAACCTAATACACGTGAGGAACTATTTTTCTTAAAATCAATCAATTAAAGATCATAAAATAGTCCTAGAATCAAAGCTAGCAAAGCCTAAAAGCAACAAAGCCATCTCCTTATAGAGGAGGTTTTTTTTAGAAGACTAAGTTTCATCATCCATGAGCTTGTGTAGGGTATTCAAAAGATAATGTTGACCGTCCCTTTACCACTGTCTAGGCTCAGGCTTCGCTTCTTTTCCTAATTTCCCATTGGTTGATCATCTGTTCTTTTAAGAATTAAATCTTTGAGTTGACCCTCCCTAATGAGTGTCTCAATGTGGTCTATCAATTGGTAGCACTTTGATGTGTCGTGACCACTTTCTTTATGAAACCTACAGTGTTTTGTCATGTCTCTTCGAGCATAGACTGACTGTCTAGAAGGATATTTGACCAGCTTCTGTTCTTCTATGATTGCCAAGACTTCCTCTTGTCTTTTGGTGAGGGGCATATAGTTAGTGTATCGACCAAGGAACTTTTTGTCATCCCGATTGTTTCTACAATTGTCGACTAGACGACCATCTTCGTTCCTGTCACCCTCATAGTGATCACCCTTCTGGTTCCTTACATTGCCATAACTTGTTTTGGCATTCTCCCTAGGGCGACCTCAGTGTATATAACTACCCCCTGAGCTAGCTTCTTTTATTTAGCCATTGTATAATTGCCTGCCATATCCATCAGATCGGCATACGTATCTGGGTACTTTCTCCCTAACTCGAAGGAAAGCCGACCATTTTGTAGGTTATTGGTGAAGGCGGCCACCACAACCTCATCATTAAGGTTATGGATCTCTAACACTTTATGAGAGAACCTTTTTAGGTAATCTTTCAGTGATTCGTTCTTTCCTTGTTTTAACGTGGCGAGGTGAGCTATTGATTTTCTCCTTTGTATATTTCTCAAGAATTGTCGTGAAGAAGCTTGCGTCAACTCTCAAAAATTCTTGACTGTTCCCTGAGGGAGACTCCCAAACCACCTAGACCCTAAGTCCCTGAGCGTTTACAGGAACGTCAAGCATAACAATGGGTCATTGTAAGAGTATTGTGCCATCGCACTCTGAAAACATCTCATGTGTTCTTTTGGATCCATGTTTACTTTAACTTGTTTGACCTAAGGCATTTTGAATCTTTTCGGAATCTGGGTTGGAAAATGTTGTTCAAGAATGGACTTTCAGAATCATCGTCCAGTAAATCTTTAAGCCTCTGGTGACGTTCTAATGCTTCTACCTTCTGGGTTAATTTTTATATTAGGATATGAAACAAATATTATGGTGAGTTTAAGAACAATCTGGAAAGGGGGGGGGGGGGGGGGCGTGAATAGATTTTAAAGTATTTTACCCAATTTTCGTTAAAGGTCAAGTTGACGAAACTACCCCTAACTAGTCACAATAATATCACAAGTGTAATAAGTGCGGAAATAATAGAGACACTTGAGATATACGTGGAAAACCTCCAAATGGAAAAAACCACGGGCTGTTAAGTGCGCCACACTGGAACCTCGAATCCACTAATGGCAAAGAAATTACAACCTAATCTCGGTTTAAAATCCACCACCACTACCTTATCCCGGTATAAGTGAACCTAGTTCATCTTACTTGCGATTTAAGCTTCCTAATCCCGGAAGCAACACAAGTCCTACTTCTCAATGAAGAGATAAAATGACATATGTGAATATATGATGATATTCAAAGAACAAACAAGGCTAGGAAACCTTATATTCTTTTCTAGTATAATGAGATGACAATTAATGCAATCCTAGATATCAAAAGAGCTAAATGACATGTTCAAAAATCTTAGCTAAACATAGATCAAACAATCCTATGAAGCTATCACAATACAACATTCAATCATGTCATCAAAACGATCTCTAATTTGTATCTATAATATGTTCTAAAAGCATACAAATAATTAAAGAGATGGCTTAGCAAGCAAAACACTTAACTTGTAAGAAGATAGTAAAGAACTTACCAAACAAGATGTGATGATGCAAAATTATCCATTGATGCACTCTAAATGATCTTAGATGATGCAAGATGAAGTTTTTATACAGATGGGAATGCTTTGAGTGCTTACAGATGAGTTCTTGGAAGAGTTTTCCATTCGAAATGTGTTCTAAAGAAAAGATATGATGTTATGAACTCTTACACGACCTGAATACAAAGAGTTATATATATATATATATATATATATATATATATATATATATATATATATATGTTTCAACCAAAGTGAGGTCGTTTTGGAAAAAACGTTCCAGCTCCCGCTATGTACGCTGGTGAGGTGCGTTGGTCAAGTAGCGTACCACCAATGCACAATTTAAACTTCCAAAAGGCACTGGTGGAGTGGCGCAGCTCAGTGGCGCATGACAAGAGACTATCCACTGGAATGTTGCGCTGGTGAGGCTGCGCTAGTCGAGTAGCGCACCATCAGAGCATTGCACATTTTTTCAATGTTGCGCGGATGGAGTGTATAGCTCAGTGGCGCATGACAAGCGGTGATCCACTGGAATATTGCGCTGGTGAGGTTGCGCTAGTCGAGTAGCTCACCACCAGCGCACTGCCCACTTTTTCAACACTCAAACACACATTTTCAACAAGTCCTAGAGTGATGAAGATGCATCTTATACTAATGCCTAAAATGACATGGTACTTTAATTACAAGATGCAGACAAATCAATAAGAGTCATTTAAACAAAAATGCACATAAGTATAAACACACAATATATATGAATAAGAGTTATGCATGAATTTGTGAGTGTGTGCAACTATCTTTTCAAAGCAAGTAAGCACAAGAATTTTACTTTTGGTGCTTCTTTGCTTGAGGTTTTGAGAGCCTAAGCTACCCTTACATAACACCCCAAAAATGTGATTTGTTCACGAAATAAGCCAATCAATAAATGAGGACTTCACAATCTCCCGCTTTGGCTATTTTGTGACAAAACCACCACTCACATTGATCCTCACAAAACAAAATAAAACATTGGGAAGATATTCTGCATTACAAAGAGATTTACATAAAAAAAAATTCAAATCTTTAATCTCTTGTAGAACTATCAAACCTACACACAAAACAAACACAAATACACTTTCCAAACCAAGTGCATGTGAGATGATCAAGTGAATATAAAACAAAAGCATTTTCATTTAAGAATATGAGTATGACATCGTGTAATGCTTCACATCATGCAATGCTCCCTCTCAAAGGGTTACTCCCCCTAAATGTAATCTCCCCAACAAGTACTATTCCCCTTAAAACCAACACATACTACTCCCCTAACACCACAATGCTACTCCCCTTTTTTGTCATGATATAGGCAAAGGAGAAGTCCCCAACCGGGTCACTCAAGGCAAAGAAACAAAGGAGCATATAAGATATTTGCATAATCATATAAGCCACATATATGCAACTAAATTAATAGAAGAGAAACAAGGAGATTTATTTGAAGAAAATGTGTGAATCAAAAATGCCTTGCATACAAGACATGTTGCATTCAAGTCCAAAACAATGGTATTTGGCAAAGCAAATGACAAAGGTTTTCAATAGAATTCAAACCAATTTCACAATTAGTTATGAGACTAGCAAGGATATAGAGTTTTTACAGATATCAAGTTTTAATAACACTATATCCAACTTTATACGCGAAACATGGCATGAGCGACTTTGCACCCTATTTGATTTTTCTGGTTAGGATACCCGTATGATAGTAGCAATGTTCAACTAATAAACAAAGAAAGACATTGATGAAACATTTTAGTCTCACTAGCTTTTTCACACAATGTTTTGCATTCAACAATTGCAATCATCAATTCATGCTTTATTATATTTCATTAGCATGTCATTAAAGAATCGTCATGTCATGGAGATAATTATAGGTCATTCAATATGTACTTCCTATGTAGATCTCCTAGTCCAAAAATGCATGTTTGAACATAATATGACATGGATTGCAATAAAAGCAAAGTTCACACTTATTGAAGAAAATACAATATAATATAGTATAAGTGAAACCAAGCTACTCAAGCTATCAAAAAAAGGAGCATAAACATTTCCAAAATTTTACATGCAACAAGTGTACAATAGCTCTCTTTGCTTGAGTTCCCCTTATGGGGTCAAAGACAAAAACTCATCACTCCATGAAATAAATCCCAATAGACCTACTAAGAGCTTTGAATCGAGTAACATCTAAGGGTTTAGTAAATAGATCTGCTAGTTGATCATTAGTACTTACATGCTCAAGTACTATGCATTTGCTCTAAACTAGTTCTCTAATGAAATGATGACGGATGTCAATATGCTTAGTTCTAAAATGTTGAACCGGATTCTTGGAAATACTAATTGTACTTATGTTATCACAAAAGAGAGTAAGAGTACCTTGATTGAATCCATAGTCGACTAGCATTTGCTTCGTCCAAAGGAGTTGTGTGCATCCACTTCCAGCAGCTATGTATTTGGCCTCAACCGTGGACAAAGAAATTGAATTTTTCTTCTTGTAAAACCAAGAGACAAGGTTGTTCCCAAGGAAAAAGCAACCACCTGAATTACTTTTCCTATCATCACAATTTCCTGCCCAATCTGCATCACTGAAACCTACAAGACTAGCATTAGTGTCAAAAGAGTACCGAATCCCATAGTTAGATGTCCCATTCACATAACGAATGATTCTCTTAACGGAAGAGAGATGAGACTCCAGAGGATCTGATTGGTACCTAGCACACACACCCACACTAAAAGAGATATCGGGCCTACTTGCGGTCAAATAGAGCAAGCTACCAATCATGGCACGATACAAAGTTTTGTCCACACTTTTACCACTAGCATCCTTGCTTAGCTTCAAAGTGGTACTCATGAGTGTATCACAATGTTTAGCACTTTTAAGGAAAAATCTCTTCACTAGGTTTTTGGCATACTTAGCTTGGGATATGAAAATCCCATCATCCATTTGCTTAATTTGTAAACCTAGAAAGTAACTTAGCTCACCATCAAGGCTCATTTCAAACTCATGAGACATGACATCAACAAATTGTTGGACTTTGGTGTTATTTGTAGAGCCAAAAACTATATCATCAACATAATTTTGAGCTATAAAGAGCTCATCTTTGTCTTTCTTGATGAATAGAGTCTTGTCAACACTACCCCTAGTGTAGCCATTGTCTATAAGAAATTGAGTGAGGTGCTCATACCAAGCCCTTGGTGCTTGTTTCAACCCACATAAAGCCTTCTTAAGATTATAGACATGATTAGGGTGGTAAGGATCCACAATCCCTTTGGGTTGCTCAACAAACACTTCCTCTTGCAAGAAACCATTGAGAAAGGCACTCTTAACATCCATTTGATACAATTTGAACTTGTGCAAACAAGAAATGGATAAAATAAGCCTAATGGACTCAATCCTAGCAACGGGAGCAAATGTCTCCTCAAAGTCAACACCCTCAATTTGAGAGTACCCTTGTTCTACAAGCCTAGCCTTGTTTCGCATAATGTTGCCATCCTCATCAGATTTGTTCCTATATACCCACTTAGTGCCTATCACATTTGTGTTATTGGGCCTAGTAACTAGAGTCCAAACCTTATTCCTTTCAAATTGGTTAAGCTCTTCTTGCATGGCAAGAACCCAAAATTCATCCTTTAAGGCTTCATCAACCTTCTTGGGTTCTATTTGAGAAGTGTAGCAAGTGTAGCTAATTAGATTAGCCATTTGATGCCTAGTCTTAACACCCTCATTAACCTCTCAATTGATGCCATCTTCGTCATGGAGTTTCCTAACCCATGGATCAGGTTCTTTTGAGTTCAAGAGAGGAATCCTATCAATAGGTTGTGTTATATCATCATCAAGATTAGTCTTTTCAATATTAGGAATATCAACAACCTTTTCCAAGGGAGAGTCATCAACTAGATCTACCTCCTCCTCATGGTCATTAGATTTGAGCCTAGTATCATCAATGACAACATTAGATGATTCCATGACAATTCTAGTTTTTAAATTGAAAACTCTATAGGCTCTACTATTTAAGGCATAGCCAATGAAGATACCCTCATCACTCTTGGCATCAAATTTGCCCAGTTGATCACGGCCATTCAAAATGTATCATTTACTTCCAAAAGTGTGGAAATAGCTAACTTTTGGCTTTCTACCTTTCCATAACTCATAGGAGGTTTGCCTAGTATAGGGCCTTAGAAAGACTCTATTTCCTATGTAGCACGCCGTATTGACAGCTTCGGCCCATAGGTTCCTAGGGACATTTTTGCTAAGCAACATCACACGGGCCATCTCTTGAAGAACCCTATTTTTCCTCTCAACAACTTCATTTTGTTGAGGTGTCCTAGGAGCTGAAAACTCATGAGAAATGCCTAGACTATTGCAGTAGTTTTCAAAGTGTTCATTCTAAAATTCCTTTCCATGATTACTCCTAATCCGTTTAATGCTTTTAATCTTCGAGTTCATTTCATTTTGAATTTTGATACAAAGCATCTTAAACTTGTCAATGGTTTCAGATTTTTCTCTAAGAAAATAAATCCAAGTATACCTAGAGAAGTCATCTACACAGACAAAAATGTACCTCTTTCCACCTAAACTCTCAGTTTGCATAGGACCCATAAGATCCATGTGGAAAAGCTCTAGAGGTTCCTTGGTGGATAAATACTTGCCCTTTTTGTGCATACTTTTGGTTTGCTTCCCTGTTGACAAGGTCCATAAACACCATTTGCCTTTTTCCCAAGCTTGGGAAGGCCTCGCACAACATTAAACTTATCTAAGATTCGTAAATCCTGATAGTTCATGTGATCAAGTCATTCGTGCCACAACTCAATTTGTTCATCCTTGGACACATTGCAAGAGACACCTCTAGCTTCAAGACAATAACAATTGTCGCTAGATCTCATACCTTTTAACAAGGTTTGTCCATTAGGCAATATGATAGAACAATCAATTTTCCTAAACAAGACGGAAAGTCCTTCATCACTAAGATGTGAAATGCTTATGAAATTAGCTTTTAGACCATCAACATACAAAGCATTGGACAAGGAGGGTAATCTGGGAATGGAAATAGTTCCCTTTCCTTTAACCTTCTTTTTTAATCCATTACCAAAAGTGACATTTCCTCCCTCCTCCATCAAAAGAGTCTCAAAGGTCATGTGCCTAGTGCACCCACTATCCAAATACCAAAAATCAAAAGAATGAGCTTTCAAGGCAATTTGTACAACATGGCAAAAGTGTTCATCCTTTCTAATCCACATAGGTGAAATATTTTCCTTCTCAACTTTGGAGGTTTTCAAAGCAATATCCTTTTGCTTTTTTGGTGGTGTGGGGTTAGGACTTTTCCTAGATTCATAAGCTAGAAGCCTCCTAATCACTTCACTCGGCTTCATATCCTTATAACCACTAGTCTCTTCTAAAGCCATCACCTTAGACTCAAATCTATCGGGTAGAGATCTCCTAATCTTCTACTTGATCTTCCTATCTGAATAAGGATCACCAAGTTGATGACTTTGGTTCACAATGTCCATCAACCTCACTTCAAAGTCATTGAAGCACTTGTTCTCATCCATCTTGAGCAATTCAAATTGCGTTTGGAGAACTTAAAGCTTCGATTCCTTAACCACATTGGTTTCCTCTTGTGCAACTTCTAGGATATCCCATGCCTCCTTAGCTATCCTAGTATTTTGAACCAACTTGTACTGGTTCTCATCCATTGCACATAGTATGGCATGCATTACCTTCCTATTCCACTTTGATGCCTCAAACTCTTGTGCGTTCCACCGTGCCTTTGGCTTGAGTACATCATCTTCTTCATCTGTAGGAGTCATCATGGGTGGAATGTAGCCATCTTCAACCACCATCCATGCCCTGTCATGAATTTGGCAAATATATGACTTCATTTTGCCTTTCCAAAAGGCATAATTCAACCCGGTGCCCGGTGAGAAGCTAAGGTCTAGTGCTAGAATCTCCCTCGTTGCCACTGTTTCCACTCATTGTGTTTATAAATGAATGATATGAATGCAAGTGTATGAATGATCAACACAAACACAGAAAAATGCAACACACACCAAAGTGAGCAAAGATCACCTATGTATGTCTAGGAACCCACTCTGATACCAATTGAAACAAATAATATTGTGTGTTTAAGAACAATCTAGAGGGGGGGTGAATAGAATTTAAACAATTTTACCCAATTTTCGTTAAGGGTCAAGTTAACGAAAATACCCCTAACTAGTCATAATAATATCACAAGTGTAATAAGTGCGAAAATAATAAAGACACTTGAGATATACGTGGAAACCTTCCAAATGGGAAAAATCACAGGCTGTTAAGTGCGCCACACTCGAACCTCGAATTCACTAATGGAAAAAGAATTACAACCTAATCCTGGTTTAAAATCCACCACCACTACCTAATCCCGGTATAAGTGGACCTAGTCCATCTTGCTTGCGATTTAAGCTACCTAATCCCGGAAGCAACACAAGTCTTGCTTCTCATTGAAGAGATAAAATGGCCTATGTGAATATATGATTATATTCAAAAAACAAACAAGTCTAGGAAACCTTATGTGCTTATCTAGGATAATGAGATGGCAATTAATGCAATCCTAGATATCAAGATAGCTAAATGACATGTTCAAAAAGCTTAGCTAAACATAGATCAAACAATTCTATGAAGCTATCACAATACAATACTCAATCATGTCATCTTAACAATCTCTAATTTGTATCTAGAATATGTTCTAAGAGCATACAAATGATTAAAGAGATGGAAGCAAAACACTTAACTTGTAAGAAGATAGTGAAAAACTTACCAAACAAGATATGATAATGCAAAACTATCCATTGATGCACTCTAAATGATCTTAGATGATGCAAGATGAAGTTTTTATGCACATGTGAATGCTTTGAGTGTTTAAAGATGTGTTCTTGGAAGAGTTTTCCTTTTGAAATATGTTCTAAGGAAAATATATGATGTTTTGATCTCTTACACTACCTGAATACAAAGAGTTATATATATATATATATATATATATATATATATGAGTTTCAACCAAAATGAGATCGTTTTGGAAAAAATGTTCCAGCTCCCGCTATATGCGCTGGTAAGGTGCACTGGTCGAGTAGCGCACCACCAGCGCACACCCTAAATTTTCAATAGGCGCTGGTGGAGTGGCACAGCTCAGTGGCGCATGACAAGCTACGATCCACTAGAATGTTACGCGGGTGAGGTTTCACTAGTCGAGTAGCGCACCACCAGCGCACTGCACACTTTTTCAATGTTGCGCGGGTGGAGTGGCGCAGCTCAGTGGCGTATGACAAGGGCGATCCACTGGAATGTTGAGCTCGTGAGGCTGCGCTAGTCGAGTAGCGCACCACCAGCGCCCACTTTTTCAACACTCAAACACACATTTTCAACAAGTCCTAGAGTGAAGAAGATGCATCCTATACTAATGCTTAAAATTACATGGTACTTTAATTACAAGATGCAAATAAATCAAGAAGAATCATTTAAACAAAAATCCACACAAGTATAAACACATAACTTTTATGAATAAGAGTTATGCATGAATTTGTGAGTGTGTGCAACTATCTCTTCAAAGCAAGTAAGCACAAGAATTTTACCTTTGGTGCTTCTTCGCTTGAGGTCTTGAGAGCCTAAGCTACCCTTACATAACACCCTAAAAATGTGATTTGTTCACGAAATAAGCCAATCAATAAATGAGGACTTTATAGGATATCTTGCTTATCTCCTGGCTCATTATCGTTTCCCGATCACTGACGGTCGGTGTGCCCATGTTGGAATCTAAGCGGGGACTTGCCCCTTCGACGTATTCTCCGGGGTAGTTGGTCGCTGTCATTTGATGAGTTAGATCGGTCCCACCTCTAAACACCTCTGTGGATTTCATCTGACTCAAAGTCTGCTTGATACTAATCTTGCCTCCCCTGTCTGATAATTCCTTCATCTTCTCTTTGGGGTCGCTCCCTCTTTCCAAGGTGGTCCGCTCCCCCTTTCCAATGTGGTCCGCTCTTTCTTTGGTGGATTTACGGGGTGATCCAGGGGTCACGTCTATTATTTCAGAACTTACCTTAGGGTCTCGGCCTACCATAGTTGTAGACAATTGATATGGAGATGTTAGATTAGCAGTTGATGTTATATTGATTCCCTGTCTAACGGCATCTTCAATGACTCTCCGCAGGGACTCCTAGACCTGTTGGAATGCATTTGGGGAAATTATTGAGGGAGCGTTTGTGGAGGTTATTGCAGTTTGTCCAGTTGAATTTGGAGTTACTGAGGGCAGACTTCCTCCAACAGTGTTGGCGTTTATCGTGTCAAGATCATTATCAGCACGTGGGGTATCAGTATTATTTGGAGACTGGCTTCCATCCCTGTCATCTGCCATTTTGCTTCTTCACGAGTTCTCCCTCTTATTTTTTGGGAACTCTTGTTCGTGAATTCGCTTGCTTGCGTATATTCTGATGCTAATAAAACAAATAATCCACCCCTAGCACCCTTTTTTTTGGGCTTGTGATCGGTCTATTTCTATATATGTTTTAGGTTCCCATTTCATATTATTTGTGCTTTGTTATTGGGTAAAATTAGGTATTTTATGTGTTTGTTGAGCATGTGTAGGTCACATTCCATTCAAGAGGTGTTGGATGTTATTTTGGAGAAAAAGAGCAAAAAGTTGATTTTTGGACTAGTGCAGAACATTAATATTGCGGGGCCTATATCTCTCAACTCAGATCGAATTGTGCGTCATACCACCTATGGATTGAAAGCCCCAAAAGTCTAGTTTCCGGTACACTTTACAGATCGCAATTCTGATATTTCTAGAAGAGGTTATGTGCAATTTAGTAACTGAAGGTTAGTGATAGATAGTCAACCGCGGCCTAGACCGCCGTCCAGGCACAATACCTAGCCAACGGTCTAAAGAGCGGTACTTGGCAGAGGAATTCCACGGTCTGGACCGCGGTGACTTCCGGAGCAACCCAGACCGTGGTTTGATGGATTTTTGGTGAAAAACCACTCCGAATCGGTCTAGAATTGTTCCAAAACTTTCCAAATCAAATTATATTGATTTTAGAAAACCAAAAAATGTTTGGGAAACTTCCAAAACTCAAATTATGAGTCAAACATCAAAAGAGAAAATTCAGTTTAGGAAAGGATTCTCATTCCTTGTTTCATTCTACTTTCCCACTTGATGGATTTCCTAAACCTAAGAAGAATTGGGGGATTCACAAGGAAAAATCACCTACAAATACTTCCTATTCTTTGCAATTCAAGAAGATATAGAAGCCAAGGGAGGTCCCAAGCCACGAAGGGGGCCGTCCCCTACCACTCCATCACCACACATCACCATACAACTTCCATTCATCTTTACACATTGAATATTCAAAGACGAAGAAGAATTCATCATTAAAGACTTGAAGAACTCATTGAAGGCCAAGATGAGTTTTATCTTTTCTTTCTATTCTCTTATTTTCATCATGTGTAACTAACTCATATTATGGAATCAATGTGAACCTTTATGAATGCTCTTTGTTAGAATTGACTATAGTTAATTAAATTAAGTTTTGATTCATTCAATTCATCCTATGTCTTAATTCTTTAGTCTTGTTATTGCATGATCATACGTTGACATGAATTTAGGATTTTGATAATTTAATGATTGAGGTTAGAGTATTGATCTGTAGTAATCTTAATTAATATTTAATTGAATGTATAAAACTGATCTTAGCATTGATCTATGCTAGTAGGTTTTGGTTCATTGTTCTTGTACTTAATGGGTTCTCGGTTGTAGTTTGTGTCATTGATCTATAGGTAAATTGTAATTGAGAACACTTGATTCATCCCAGGATCATACGGTAACAATCATACTTAAGATAAGAACGAACCCTTAACTTGATTAATATTTTGTTATCAAAATCAATTCGAAACATTGAGTAAACATAGTTGGGGAGCATTGATGACCTAGTACTTTCTCACCTTTGATCACAACCAAATCTTTTTAATTGCTTTCTTAGTTTTAATTTAATTTATTTTTAGCTTTAAATCAACTCAACAATCTTCTTGTTACTTTAATTTAGCTTTAATTAGAATTAGTTTTAATCAATAAATCTCTAGTCCTCGTGGGAACGATCCTTACTTGCCGTTGTACGATATATTCACGATTCGTGCACTTGCGAGTATTGTTTTTATAACACGATTTACACACATCAAATTTTTTGTACCGCTGTTGGGGATTAGTTAATTTATTGGTTATTTCTAGTTTCAGTTTTAGTTTAATTTCTTTTTAGTAGTAGAGTCATTAGTTAATAGTTTTTATTTTATTTTTTATTTTCCTTGTTCTTGTTTTCTTTTCAGGTACAATGGACTTCTACGAGCAGCACGCTTATGATGAGGAAAGAGAAACACTTCATGGATTTACTATGCAACTAGCTGATTTAAATCAACAGATAGAAGGACTGATTTCGATGACTCCGAGGAGAAAACAAGGGGTTTGCAAGATATGTGGAATGTTTGGTCAGGATATTTGGGGCTGTCATTTGAGAGGAGAATTTCCAGAATATGTTAAAAAACAGACTCGAGCGTTGAATTCCTACAACATGAGGCCTATGCATGAACGATTTGAAAATTCCTACAACATGAGGCCTATGCATGAACCATTTGAAAATTCCTACATTTCATGGCCTATTAATGAACCATATGACAATACTTACAACTCGAATTGGAGAAATCATCAAGACTTCTCGTGGAGCAACGATAAAGTCAATACCTATGAGAAGCCGGTCTCACCATCTTTGGAGGATACAATGAAAGAGTTTATACAGACTATGGAACAGAGAATGAATCAGCAAGATAAGAGAATCTAAGACACTGATGTGAGAATGCAGAATTTTGATGCTTCATTAAGAAAGATAGAAACACAAATTGGGCAATCGATTGAAGTTTTCCAAAAAGAGGAGCCCGAAGAATTCCCCTACCAAAGGGAGCAAGAAGAAGCTACTGACATCCCATCGAATGGTGAGATGCCATGAATTTTCTGATGAATTTTCTAGTGTTGCAGGTGAAGAAGTTGAAAAGGAGGAGATGGAAGAAAAAGCGAAGGAAGCAGAAGATGTCCCTTTCGAGGCACCGCTCCTACACAGGGAACTCAAGTCTTATGTCCCTCCCATTACTTTTCCGAGCAGCCTACACAACATCAAATGGAATAAGTGGTTTTCTGAACTTATTTTACCATACTTTATATTGAACATTTACTTGTTTTTGCTTATTGTGTGTAGGAACATGCCGACACGTGAATTTTTTTTCCATGACTTGATTGCGCTCAAACATAAATTTAAAACATTAGAATTTGGTTGAGTTTTCCAAGCACCCGTCTTGCCGAGACATTAAATAAAGCGCTTGGTGGGAGGCAACCCACCTAGGTAATTTTTTATTTTTGTTTTAGTTTTAGTTTTTAGTTTTTAGTTTTTAATTTTCTTTAGTTTTTGTGTTTCGAGTTCTCACCTTCCATACTTTTTCTTTATTTGTTGTCCATGTTTTTAATGTCTTATAAACATTGAGAACAATGTTTAGATTAGGTAAGGGGGTGTGAATTCGTGTTTATTTTACTTTTCGAGCCATTTGTTGAAATCTGTGAAAAAAGTGCCCTGTTTTGAAAGTATTTGAGGCAAACGTTTTGTTAAAACTGTATTCATTGGTGAGGAAATAAATTTTTCTGTCCATGATGGGTTCTTCTTTGTTTCGATATGAATCTAACGGTATAAATAACGTAAAATTCTGGACGGTATTTTAAAAGTTATGAATGTTTCTTCGATCAAAGGTCATGGGCGATGCCCTGTTTTTGCAAATCTGCATGTGGATTTTTTTCAACGTATGTTTTCTCATTTTTCCAATTCGAATTTTGAAATATTTTCTAAATGAAAAGTGTGTATTTACATGTCTAGTTTCTTGTATTAGAACTTTGTTATCATTTATTGATTAATTTGAGAGATATGTATTAAAGAACTGACATATGTTGTTTTAGAAAGTCACCAGCTTTTGAATTGTTTGTCCTCTATTTTTTTATGCTTCTTTTGTGTGCTTTAAGAGCTGTAATAAATGCTTTAATCACTGAGTTTAGACTAATGTCTTGCCACTTACAGTAGTGCATTGCATTTTCCAAAATTTATGGCATGCTCTCGATATGATGGTGGATAGGATACTTAGTTGGATAGCCATGATTAATAGTGGAGACTACCCTTGTGAGTTCACTAAACCAAAAAGCGTACATAAATATAATTATAGAGAATTCTTTTGTTTCTACTCCTAAACACTCATTAGGTTCTTAGCATTAGAAATTGATCTCAATAGGTTATGCATTGGATATTAAAGAAAATTCATCATAAAAAGATATCACATGTGGACTTTGCTCTTGTTTTGGTTGAACCATTAGAAGTGATATAGTCAATGTGTGCTTGAACTCTCTTAAAAGGCCTTAAATATTTCCTACCTTATGTGTGTGCTCCCTAGCCAATTTTGAAGCCAAACACTATAAGCCTTTTTCTTTCATCACCCACAGTAACTTAATCCCAATGAGCCATATATTAGCCATACCTTATAGCTTGGGATCATATTGAGGTGATGAAGATAATTGAAGAGAGTTCGAAATGGGTGATTTGTGATGTGCATTTACCAAGACAAAACAAGAAGATCAAATGCAAAGAAGGTGTTGGAAGAACTAGGTAATTGATGTACAACTTCTCATCTTATTAAAAAAAATTGAAAAAAAAAAGATAAATGAATGAGATGATGAATCAAATCAAATGTAAGTGAAACAGATAGAGCTTTATTATGAAAGTTATGAGAAATCAAGATCAACTCAAGAAGGAGAATGAACGAAAATTGTTCAAGAAGCCTGGATGCAAGTGGAATGAAGAATTCGAAGAAATTTAGTCGAGTATGAAGAATGTCGAAGAATTTCTCGATATGATCCTAGGTTTGTTTGCTATCCTTTTCCCAATCTTTCTTAACCTTCACCCAACGGCCCCGTTACAACCAAAGAAAAGATCTAATTGATCTTTTGGGGATGCTAGCTAGAGAATAAAAGTAAACATGTGCTCTATCTTGTTCTTAATGTCTGATTCCGTTCATGAGATCCATTGCATAAAATCAAGCTTTTTTTTTAATTATACATTCATATGCGATTATATCTTGAAATTTCTTATGCATAAATTCCATTCGCATATGCTTGATGAGTGTATCTGCCTAGGTTCTTTGAGAAATTATGAGTGACATCCTGTGAGAATTAGAGTTGAGGCGAATTATATCTATGGTGTTTGATGAATGCGCTTTTGAAGCTAGAGTGTCTTGAGTATGGGATTTTCATTAAAACTAAGCATGCATTCAAATTTGTGACATAATTTTAGTCTTTATTCAGTGGCTCTAGCATGTATTGGCTTTGAATGGTACATTTGAGTTTGCATCTTGATTATTTTGTTTTACGTAGAAAAATATTTATGGGTAGCACAGCTGTAAACCCTTAGGAGACAAAACTCCTCCTACTAGGGACACCTAGAGGTTTAAAGGCTTGTAGCATACGCTCAATGCTATCGTGTTCCCTACGAAAGTGGCTTAGTATATTTTTATTTTTATTTTGTTTTTAGATTTTTGTTTGTTTTTAGTTTTTGTTTTTACTCTAGCTTTGCTCGAGGACTAGCAAAAGATAGTTTGGGGGTATGCTAGAGTATCTCAGTATTTCGTCTATTTATGTTGGTTCCTCGAAGTTAAGTTCTATATCCCCCTTCTTCTAGCGCCAGTTATTAACGGTGATTTTTTGATCGTGTAGGATTGATCACACTAACAGGTTTTTATAGATTGTTAAAGATGTTATGGAGAAAATAAGAAAGAAGAAAACATGCACACACGAGTTTACATGGTAAACCCAAGGTGGGAAAACGTCCACGGTTGCCGGTGGCGGTGAGAAGAATCCACTATAGTATAATGATTACACACTCAATCTCTCCTTTTTGGCGTATCTCTCTCTTGTATATTTTCTATGTGTTGTTGTCTATGTGTCGTTCTCTCTTTTACAATGAGATTATGGGTCTATTTATATGTTCATAGAACCCTAATCCTTGTTACAAATAAGGAAAGGTGATAGTGCTTAATTAAAACTGGTTACTTGTTGAAGTCGTCTTTGTTTTTTTTCCTGTTTCGGATATCTTGTGTATTGAAGTAGAATCTTCGTAGTATTCTAGTTGAATAGTCCGTTTAGGACTTATTTCTTGATCGGTGTGTAGTTTTTTAGAAGAGCAGATTTGTTGCTTGATTTGGACTCTTTAATATGTAGGAGGAAATAGTAATATTTCCTTATTGGAATGTTGTTTTAGATTCCTTTTTTAAGTAAGACAATTCTTCTTCGTATTTGAGTCGTAGTTGCCTTTAATATCTCCCATGCGTTGTCCAACTGACCAATTGTCTAATCCCAACCAGATTTCTTTTATCCCGATCGGATGGTCCCGACCAAGTCTTCTCTACCCGATCGACTAGTTTCCTCGACCGGGTTATTTATGTCCGATCGGTTAGCTTCCTCGACCATCTAGGATACTCTTGACTCGGCCTTGAGATCATAAATTAACTGCCTTGAGTTGATCTTTTCTGACTCCCGTGACGTGGCATATGATGACTTGTCATGCTATAAAAAAATCCCTATAAAAAAAATTAAAAAAATATATAAATGATACTTTTAGTATTTTAAAGGGTGTAGGGAGTAAAATTAATTATTTTAATTTTTTACTATGGGTATAGTAAGAAAAATGGATGTAGGAAGATATTTTGTAGGTGACAATAGAGCCACCATATAAAATATTATGACTAAATTAACCTAATATAGAAAAATTCAAAAATATTAACCAAATATAGAAGTATATATAATTATAAACAAGTAAAATAAATTATCAATGTATAATATTATAAATTTATAAGCAATAACCAAATACAAAAGTATACAATTAAGTAAAGTGGAAATAGTGAGATAAGTCACATTTTTTTTGGCGAGTTGTAATGATGTCATCGGTTTAATAACTTAAGTTTAACAGGCATCTAGTATGGTGAATAACCCAAATTACTCCTAAAGTTTATTCTTTAAAAGGCGCCTCAGTAATGCGTCTCTTTAAAAGGCAACTATCTCTTCAAAACAAGTAAGCACAAGATTTTTACCTTTGGTGCTTCTTCTCTTGAGGTCTTGAAAGCTTAAGCTACCCTTACAAAAAAACCCCAATACGTGGTTTGTTCACGAAATAAGCCAATCAATAAATGAGGACTTCACAATCTCCCCCTTTGGCTATTTTGTGACAAAACCACCACTCACATTGATCCTCACAAGAAAAAATAAAACACCGGGAAGATATTCTACATTACAAAGAGATATATAAAAAACAAACTTCAAATCTTCAATCTCTTGTAGATCTATCAACCATACACACAAAACAAAAACAAATACACTTTCCAAACCAAGTATATGTGAGATGATCAAGTGAATATAAAACAAAAGCTTTTGCATTTAAGAATATGAGTACAACATCATGCAATGCTACCCATCAAAGGGTTACTCCCCCTTAAATGTAATCTCCCCAACAAGTACTACTCCCCCTTACCAAGTTCCCCCTTAAACCATATGCTACTCCCTATTTTGTCATGATATAGGCAAAGGAGTAGTCCCCAACCGGGTACTCAAGGCAAAGAGAGAAATGAGCATACAAGATATTTGCATAATCATATAAGCCACATTTATGCAACTCAATTAATAGGAGAGAAAGAAGGAGATTTATTTTAAGAAAATATATGAATCAAAAATGCTTTGCATACAAGACATGTTGCATTCAAGTCCAAAAACAATGGTATTTGGCAAAGCAAATGACAAAGATTTTCAATAGAATTCAAACCAATTTCACCATTTGTCATGAGAGAGGCAAGGATATAGAGTTTCATAGATATCAAGTTTGAAGAGTACTATATCCAACTTTATAGGCAAAACATGGCATGAGCGACTTTGCACCCTATTTGATTTTTCTGGGTAAGATACCCGTATGATAGTAGCCATGTTCAACTAATAAAGAAAGAGAGACATTGATTAAACATTTTAGTTTCACTAGCATTTTCACACAATGTTTTGCATTCAACAACTGCAATCATTAAGTCATGCTATTTCAATTTACATTTGCATGTCATTTTAAGAATCATCATGTCATGGAGATAACTCTAGGTCATTCAATATGTACTTCCTATATCGATCTCCTAGTCCAAAAATGCATGATTGAACAAAAATATAACATGGATTGTAATTAAAGCATAGTTCACACTTATTGAGAAAAAAAAACATATAACATATTCTGATATAGGTGCAACCAAGCTACTCAAGCAATTAATAAAAGAGCATAAACATTTCCAAATTTTTACATGCAACAAGTATACAATAGCTCTCTTTGCTTGAGTTCCCCATATGGGGTCAAATATAAAAACTCATCACTCCATGCGACAAATCCCAATAAATCTACTAAGAGTTTTGAATCGAGTAACATCTAAGGGTTTAGTAAATAGATCCGCTAGTTGATCATTAGTACCTACATGCTCAAGTACTATGCATTTATTCTCAACTAGTTCTCTAATGAAATAATGGCGGATGTCAATATACTTAGTTCTAGAATGTTGAACTGGATTCTTGGAAATATTAATTGCACTCATGTTATCACAAAAGAGAGTAACAGTACCTTAACTGAATCCATAGTCGACTGACATTTGCTTAATCCAAAGGAGTTGTGTGCATCCACTCCCAGCACCTATGTATTCGGCCTCAGTCGTAGACAAAGAAATTGAATTTTGATGTATGATAGTAGCCATGTTCAACTAATAAACAAAGAAAGATATTGATGAAACATTTTAGTCTCACTAGCTTTTTCACACAATGTTTTGCATTCAACAATTGCAATCATCAATTCATGCTTTATTATATTTCATTAGCATGTCATTAAAGAATCATCATGTCATGGAGATAATTATAGGTCATTCAATATGTACTTCCTATGTAGATCTCCTAGTCCAAAAATGCATGTTTGAACATAATATGACATGGATTGCAATCAAAGCAAAGTTCACACTTATTGAAGAAAATACAATATAATATAGTATAAGTGCAACCAAGCTACTCAAGCTATCAAAAAAAGGAGCATAAACATTTCCAAAATTTTACATGCAACAAGTGTACAATAGCTCTCTTTGCTTGAGTTCCCCTTATGGGGTCAAAGACAAAAACTCGATTCAAAGCTCTCTTTGCTTGAGTTCCCCTTATGGGGTCAAAGACAAAAACTCATCACTCCATGAAATAAATCCCAATAGACCTACTAAGAGCTTTGAATCGAGTAGCATCTAAGGGTTTAGTAAATAGATCTGCTAGTTGATCATTAGTACTTACATGCTCAAGTACTATGCATTTGCTCTAAACTAGTTCTCTAATGAAATGATGACGGATGTCAATATGCTTAGTTCTAAAATGTTGAACCGGATTCTTGGAAATACTAATTGTACTTATGTTATCACAAAATAGAGTAAGAGTACCTTGATTGAATCCATAGTCGACTAGCATTTGCTTCGTCCAAAGGAGTTGTGTGCATCCACTTCCAACAGCTATGTATTTGGCCTCAACCGTGGACAAAGAAATTGAATTTTGCTTCTTGTAAAACCAAGAGACAAGGTTGTTCCCAAGGAAAAAGCAACCACCTGAAGTACTTTTCCTATCATCACAATTTCCTGCCCAATCTGCATCACTGAAACCTACAAGACTAGCATTAGTGTCAAAAGAGTACCAAATCCTATAGTTAGATGTCCCATTCACATAACGAATGATTCTCTTAACGGAAGAGAGATGAGACTCCAGAGGATCCGATTGGTACCTAGCACACACACCCACACTAAAAGAGATATCGGGCCTACTTACGGTCAAATAGAGCAAGCTACCAATCATGGCACGATACAAATTTTGGTCCACACTTTTACAACTAGCATCCTTGCTTAGCTTCAAAGTGGTACTCATGAGTGTATCACAATGTTTAGCACTTTTAAGGCAAAATCTCTTCACTAGGTTTTTGGCATACTTAGCTTGGGATATGAAAATCCCATCATCCATTTGCTTAATTTGTAAACCTAGAAAGTAACTTAGCACACCACCAAGGCTCATTTCAAACTCATGAGACATGACATCAACAAATTGTTGGACTTTGGTGTTATTTGTAGAGCCAAAAACTATATCATCAACATAATTTTGAGCTATAAAGAGCTCATCTTTGTCTTTCTTGATGAATAGAGTCTTGTCAACACTACCCCTAGTGTAGCCATTGTCTATAAGAAATTGAGTGAGGTGCTCATATCAAGCCCTTGGTGCTTGTTTCAACCCATATAAAGCCTTCTTAAGATGATAGACATGATTAGGTTCTATTTGAGAAGTGTAGCAAGTGTAGCTAATTAGATTAGCCATTTGATGCCTAGTCTTAACACCCTCATTAACCTCTCCAATGATGTCATATTTATCATAGAGTTTCCTAACCCATGGAGCAGGTTCTTTTGAGTTCGAGAGAGGAATTCTATTAATAGGTTGTGTGATATCATCATCGAGATTAGTCTTTTCAACATTAGGAGTATCCACAACCTTTTTCAAAGGAGAGTCATCAACTATAGCTACCTCCTCCTCATGATCATTAAATTTGAGCCTTGTATCATCAATGACAATATTGGATGACTCCATGACGGTTCTAGTTTTTAAATTGAAAATTCTAAATGCTCTACTATTCAAGGCATAACCAATAAAGATACCCTCATCACTCTTAGCATCAAATTTGCCAAGTTGATTACTATCATTCAAAATGTAGCATTTGCTTCCAAATGTGTGGAAATAGCTAACATTTGGCTTTCTACCTTTCCATAACTCATAGGAGGTTTGCCTAGTGTAGGGCATAAGAAATACTCTATTTCCTATATAGCACACCGTATTGTCGGCTTCGGCCCATAGGTTCCTAGGGACATTGTTGCTAAGTAACATCATACAGGCCATCTTTTGAAGGACCATATTTTTCCTCTCAACAACTTCATTTTGTTGAGGTGTCCTAGGAGCCAAAAACTCATGACAAATGCCTAGACTATTGCAGTAGTTTTCAAAATGAACATTCTCAAACTCCTTCCCATGGTCACTCCTAATCCGTTTAATGCTTTTAATCTTAGAGTTCATTTCATTTTGAATTTTGGTACAAAGCATCTTAAACTTGTCAAAAGTTTCAGATTTTTCTCTAAGAGAATAAGTCCAAGTGTACCTAGAGAAGTCATCTACACACACAAAAATGTATTTCTTTCCACCAAAGCTCTCGGTTTGCTAGGGACCCATAAGATCCATATGGAAAAGCTCTAGAGGCTCCTTGGTGGAGAGATACTAGGCCTTTTTGTACATGATTTTGGTTTGCTTCCCTTGTTGACAAGATCCACAAACACCATTTACCTTTTTCCAAAGCTTGGGAAGGCCTCGCACAACATTGAACTTATCTATGATTCGTAAATCCTGATAGTTCATGTGGCCAAGTCTTTCGTGCCACAACTCAATTTGCTCAACCTTGGTCACATTGCAAGAGACAACTTTGTCTTCAAGACAATAGCAATTGTCGCTAGATCTCATACCTTTTAACAAGGTTTGTCCATTTGGCAATAGTATAGAGCAATTATTTTTCCTAAACAAGACATAAAGTCTTTCATCACTAAGATGTGAAATGCTTGTCAAATTTGCTTTTAGGTCATCAACATACAAAGCATTAGACAATGAGGGTAATCCGGGAATGGAGATAGTTCCCTTTCCTTTAACTTTTTTCTTGGATTCATCACCAAATGTGACATTTCCTCCCTCATACATGACAAGGGTCTCAAAGAAACTCACATCTCCCATCATGTGCCTAGACCAACCACTATACAAATACCAAAAATTAGAATAGTTAACTTTCAAGGCAATTTGTGCAACATGGAAAAAGTACCCATCTCTTCTAATCCACCTAGGTGAAACATTTTCCTTCCTAGTGGTCAATGGTACATGGGCTCTAAATGTCCTAGGATCATATAAAAGTGTTCCATTTTTCCTAGTCACATGCATTTCGGCTTTAGCCTTTTTCTTCTCTATCATGCTTTTAATTCTACATAATTTAATATATCTAAAGTAATTTGGTCTAATATGACCATCAATACCATAAAAATGAAATGTAGGAATGTAGTTAGGAATCATACCATAACCTTATGGATGCATTGGAGCATTCCCATGTCTTTATGGTTGTCTTGATTGTTGTTGAGGAACTTTCCATCTTTGTTGTTGAACAAGACTTGATTGCTTCCTTGGTTGAGCTTGCATGATAGGTCTCTTCCCTTTATGAGCTTTCGGTTGAGGGAAGTTAACTTGAGGAGTCCTTGTAGGATGAGCTTGAGGTAGGTTTCTTGGTGCCACCTTCACTTGAGCATTACTTGAACACTCTCCTAGGTTAAGTTTCTTCCTAGGCGATTGATGAGAAGAAGACTCATTGAGATTCATGCTTCATACAAAAATGGTCTTGCTTGGAGTGGAGGACATCTTGTTATCTTCAAACCCAAGTCCTTTATTGTCACTCGGCCGATTTCCAACATCTAACATGTGGTCAAGTTTTTTAGTGCTAGAGTTCATCTTGGCCATCAACTCTCTAGCATCTTCAAGCTCTTTCTTCAACCCTTATTCACTCCTGTTAGATAAGTCTAATTCCTTTCTTCGCTTATCTTTACTATTCATGGCTCTCACCAACTCTTCATTTAGCTGGTCCACTTGAGTTGAGAGCTCTAGGTTTTCTTCTTTTAATCTCTTAATTTCATTCTTGCTTTTTAACCTTGAACTCTCAAACCTAGCCATATAGTCTTTAAGATACACCCTATCCACATTTCTATTTGTGGATTGTGATGAAGATCCATCATCACTTGAGTAGTTTTCCTCTTGACTCTCATTTTCTTCTTCACTAACATCTTTGCTCCTATGAGAGAACGTAAAGGCTATGAAGTTAGCCATGATTTCTTCATCATCCGAAGACTCATCTCCTTTACTGGAGTTATCACTTTCACTCCATATGGCGGCCATCACTTTTTCCTTTTTCTTGACATTGTGATTCGCACATTCAGGGGCAAAGTGACCTATCCCACCACATTCATAGCATTTGACTCCTTTATTTTTGGTATTTTCTTTCCTAGGCTCAACCTTTTTGAAGGGAGTATTTTTCTTCAAGTCTTGACCCTTGGATCTGAAACCTTTCCTCTCGGACTTGTAGAATTTCTTGAACTTCCTCATTAGCAAAGCCATTTCCTCATCCGAGTCATCACTTTCCTCTTTCTCAACTTTGGAGGCTTTTAAAGAAATATCCTTTTTCATTTTCGGTGGTGTGGGGTTAGGACATTTCCTAGATTTATAAGCTAGAAGCCTCCTAATCACTTCACTCGGCTTCATATCCTTGTAAGCACTGTTCCCTTCTAAAACAGTTACTTTGGACTCAAATCTATCGGGTAGAGATCTCATAATCTTCTGCTTGATCTTCCTATCCGAATAAGGATTACCAAGTTGATAACTTTGGTTCACAATGTCCATCAACCTCACTTCAAATTCATTGAAGCACACGTTCTCATCCATCTTGAGCAATTCAAATTGCGTTTGGAGAACTTGAAGCTTCGATTCCTTAAGCACATTGGTTCTGTCATGTGCAACCTTTAGGATATCTCATGCCTCCTTAGATATCCTAGTGTTTTGAACCAACTTGTATTGATTCTCATCCATTGCACATAGGATGGCACGCATTGCCTTCATATTCCACTTTGATGCCTCAAACTCTTGTGCGTTCCATTGTGCCTTTGGCTTTTGTACATCATCTCCTCCATCCGTATGAGTCATCATGAAGGGAGTGTAGCCATCTTCAATCGCCATCCATGCCCTATCATGAATTTGACAAATATACGACTCCATCTTGCCTTTCCATCAGACATAATTCAACCCGGTGAAAAGTGGAGGTCTAGTGCTAGAAGCTCCCTCATTGCCACTGTTTCCACTCATTGTGTTTATGAATGAATGATATAAATGCAAGTGTATGAATGATTAACACAAACACATAAAATGCAACACACACCAAAATGAGCAAGGATCACCTATGTATGACTAGAAACCTGCTCTGATACCAAATGAAACAAATATTATGGTGTGTTTAATAACAATCTAGAAGGGGTGAATAGATTTTTATCAATTTTATCCAAATTTTGTTTCAATGGTCAAGTTGACGAAAATACCCCTAACTAGTTACAATAATATCACAAGTGTAATAAGTGCGGAAATAATAAAGACACTTGAGATATACGTGGAAACCCTCCAAATGGAAAAAACCACAGGCTGTTAAATGCGCCACACTCGAACCTTGAATCCACTAATTGCAAAGGAATTACAACCTAATCCCGGTTTATAATCCACAACCACTATCTAATCCCGGTATAAGTGAACCTAGTCCATCTTGCTTACGATTTAAGCTACCTAATCCAGAAGCAACACAAGTCTTACTTCTCAATGAATAGATAAAATGGCCTATGTGAATATATGATGATATTCAAGGAACAAACGAGGCTAAGGAACCTTATATGCTTATCTAGGATGATGAGATGACAATTAATGCAATCCTAGATATCAAGAGCTAAATGACATGTTCATGAAGCTTAGCTAAACATAGATCAAACAATCCTATGAAGCTATCACAATACAACACTCAATCGTGTCATCACAACAATATCTATTTTGTATCTAGAATATATTCTAAGAGCATACAAATGATAAAGAGATGGCTTAGCAAGAAAAACACTTAACTTATATGAAGATAGTGAGAAACTTACCAAACGAGATTTAATGATGGAAAACTATCCATTGATGCACTCTAAATGACCATAGATGATGCAAGATAATGTTTTTATGCACAAGGAGATGCTTTGAGTGTTTAAAGGTGAGTTCTTGCAAGATTTTTCCTTTGAAATATGTTCTGAGGAAAAGATATGATATTATGAACTCATACACGAACTGAATACAAAGAGACATATATATATATATATATATATATATGAGTTTCAATCAAAGTGAGGTCATTTTGAAACAAATGCTCCAGCTCCCGCTATGTGCGCTAGTGAGTGGCGTTAGTCGAGTAGCTCACAACCTAAATTTTTAATAAGCGCTAGTGGAGTGGCCCAGCTCAATGGCGAATGACAAGCGACGATCCACTGATATGTTGAGCTGGTGAGGCTACGCTAGTCGAGTAAGGCACCACCAGCGCAAAACCTGTTTTCTCAATACTACGCGGGTGAAGTTATGTAGCTCAGTGACGTAACTCAGTGGCCCATGACAAGCGACGATCCACTGATATGTTGTGCTGATGAGGCCGCGCTAGTCAAGTAGCGCACCACCAGGGCACAACCTATTTTCTCCTCACTCAAACACACATTTTCCACAAGTAATAGAGTGATGAAGATGTATCCTATACTAATGCCTAACATGACATGGTATTTTAATCACAATATGTAAATAAATCAAGAAGAGTTATTCAAAACATGAATGCACACAAATATAAACACACAACATATATAAATAAGAGTTATGCATGAATTTGTGAGTGTGTGCAACTATTTCTTCAAAGCAAGTAAGCACAAGAATTTTACTTTTGGTGCTTCTTCGTTTGAGGTCTTCAGAGCCTAAGCTACCCTTACAAAAAAAACTCAATATGTAGTTTTTTCACGAAATAAGCCAATCAATAAATGAGGACTTTACAATTTTTATTGGAAAGAATAGAACTTACCTGTTCAGTCATAAAGACTTTCTTTCTTACCTGATACTTCCTTTTAACAGTGCATAGATCCTTCAAAAATTTGGCATAGGAAGGTACCTGTAAGTTCCTCAGTTTTTAAATGGCTCATTTCGTTGAAAACCACATTTAGGGATTAATGTTTAAGGGTAGTTTAGGACATCATTGCTCAAGACCTAACTCAAGCTTCAAAAGGTAAATCACTTGCTTAACCTTGTTTGAAGAGTTTTTAGTGCATACACACACTCTCATGCATATCTTTGATCATCTTGCATGAATGCTAAATTGCTTTAATTGTGTGCCTCTTTGCCATAAATCTTGCTTGGGTGTTTGTTGCAATTAGTTTGCCCTCAGAAGATTTTTTTGTTCTCTTACCACGATTGGGACCACTCCCTGTGCAATGCCTTCGCCGCGGTATGCACAGCGGTGTTCTCCACACGTTGCATGCTGCTGCTACTGCGGCCTGTGCTTGTTGTATGCACAACGGTCTCTCAAACGGAGGTTTCCAGGCGATGCACCGCTCGCTCTACCGCGGTCTGGACACTTGCCTAGGTCGTGGCACGTACAACGGTCATGATGGGAATTAGTTGCCCTTCATAAAAAATGATGCAGTTTCATGTAGGGTACATGTATATATGTTCACTTCTCTTCTCTTTGGTTTTGGGGAGTCTAAGAAACCATTTTTGAGTGACCAAGTTTTTCCTTGAGAGTGAAATTGACTCCATGATAGAGAGAGCTCCCAAGAACTCATTTTGACTCAACCAAACTCTAATCCATGAGCATCTAGCATCTTCTTGCATCTTCCAAGCATGGATTTTCTTATTTGTCATTGACTAGGTAATCTCCACATGCCCTAGAATTTCTTGTTCCATTCTTATGACATATGTGCCTGGGTTTAGCAATTACTAGTGATTAAATACATGCCATTGAGTTTAATTGCATTTATAACATGCTTGATTTGTTGATTGTTGATTGAGATTTATATTTTGTGATAGCTAGGATTTGTGACCATTTTGCCCTTCTAGCTAAATCTCTATGCTTTGCATTTAGATATTGTTTAGGACTCATTGATTGCATTTTGTGATTGCATTATAGGTCTTGCCATGCTTAATCACAACTTATGTTGAAATGGCTTTGTTTGATGACTATGATATAATGTTGCATAACTATATATAGTTAAGTTTTTATGAACATTCATTTAGACATTGATATCTAGGAATAAGCATTTAGTGTTACCTAGCATTACTTGCATGTTTGAACATTTAATCATATTCACTTAGGTTGTGTTTGACTCTTCATTGAGGTTAAGTCTTGTGACTAATTGGTTAGTGCACAAGCATGTTGATCATGAATCATTATTAAGGCCTTCTGGGTAGAGTGAAAGGGTTAGTAACTGGAGGGTATGACAGGAGGTCAACCTAGGTTGTAAACTTTCATTCAATAGTGGATTCGAGGATCGAGTGTGACGCACATATCAGCCCGTGGTTTTTCCCATTTGGAGGGTTTCCACGTATATATTGTGTCTTTGATTGTTTTATGCACAATTGGTTTTAATTGCATGCTTTGTAATTTGGGGTAATATTTGAAATATTGATTAATCGAAAAGTTGGTAATTGATTCGATTAAAACCTATTCCCCCCTATAGGTTATAGACACAAATGTTTATTAGGGAACTTTCAGTACCTGTTTGATTGCGTCCAACAAAGGGATATTGATCTTTACCTATTTGACAATTTCAAAAATCTCTAAGGTGCTTCGATTTATGTGAATTTTTAAGAGCCTGAGGATATAGGAGTGTAGGTAGGGATTCAATTATTTCTTCATCAACAGTGATTTCATCAACCCCTTCCTTACCATTGGAAAATGACTCATCATTATTTTTACTAGATTCAAGAATAGGCTTTTCGATGACCTTACCATTGTGAAGAGTGATATTTGATTTGACTCGATCTGGGTGTTGGTTATTGTCATAAGAACTTGACTGACTCTTTGGATTTGGTTGTGGTTGTGGTTGAGATGGAAACTTACCTTTTTCGTGTGTGGTAAATGTAGAAGCAATCTTTGCCAAAGTATCTCTAACATATGTCAAGGTTTGTGCAGTTTGGCTGTTAATGGATTCTTGTTTCTCAATGAATGAGTGCAAAGTGTCTTCAATGTTTTTCCCAAATGGTGGGACATAAGGTGCATAACCTTGAGGGTTTTGGAAATTTTGGTGTGTTTGTGGATGTGATAGACCTGGTGGTTGTGAAGACTGGGCTTGATTATTGTTCCTCCAACTAAATTTTGGATGATTAGTCCAACCAGAATTGTAGGTTTGTGAGTATAGGTTGGAATTTGGCTTGTTGAAAGTGTGCAAAGCATTGGTTTATTCATGAAGACAATATTTTAAGGCTAGTAAAGTTGGGCAACTATGAGTGATATGATCATCAGAATCACATACATGGCATGCAATTTCTTGTACAGATTTTACATGTTCACTCTTTTAAGTTTCTAAAGCTTCAACTTTCCTAACTAGGGATGCAAATCTAGCTTGAAGGTCATGATCTTCCCAAGAATTGTAAATGCCTCTACTTGATGGAGATGGTTGTGGTATGCTCATGGACTCATAAGAACCAATAGTTTCCCAATTTTGAGCATTTTCAGCAATATGGTCAAGTTAGTCAAGTGCTTCTTTGGGATTTTTGTCCCTAAACTCCCCATTACACTCATGTTTCAAAACCGTGATCTGGACAGAAATTTGACAACTCTTTGAACCTATCCTAACATTGGTAAAGTGTTTCCCTAGATTTTTGGGTAAATGAAGTGATTTGCCTCTTAAGAGAGTTTGTTCTATGAGGTGGAAAAAAAATCTTTAAGAACTGTTGTTGCATGTCATTCCAAGTTTGGATTGATCCTAACCTAAGGTTTGGTAACCAAGTTTTAGCTTTATCTTTTAAGGAAAAAAGGAAAAACTTAAGCCTGATTATATCCATGCTAACATTTTGGTCAGTGCAAGTGTTACAGACTTCCTCAAACTCCCTAAGATGCAACTATGGGTTTTTAGATTCGAGACAGTGAAAATTGGGTAAAATTTGAATGATTCCCGGTTTAAAATAAAGTGTGCTGCATTTGGTAGGAAAGCTATGCATGAAGGTGCTCCAGTACGTGTGAGGTTCACGTAGTCTCTATAAGCTTTAGGTGGATTTGGGTTAATGTGTTGGTCATGGTCAACATATGGTAGATGGTTGCTATGTTGAGATATGTTGTCAAGGTTGTCTAAAAGGTTCTCGGCTTGGTTTCCTGCTGGATGTCTAAGTGGGATTTCAACCATGTTGTTGGTGAATGTGGGCGATTGTGATCTCCTAATTAATCTACCACTAGATGTTCGAGACCAACGTCTCATGCAAATTTAATGAGGGTTCATGGAGGTAAAATACATAAAAGTGAAGAAAATAAAAGAAAAAGTGATAAAAATAACATGCAAAAATTCTAAGGGTGTAAATGCAAATATATACAAGTGTTGGGGTGAAAATGAAAATACCTATAAAACTAGGGACCAAAATGAAAACATGAGAGATAGAGGATTGATCTGCAAAAGTGAAAGGTAAAATGATATGCAAATACAAACTAAATCTAGGCTAAAATGCAAAACAAAATACATAATGAGAACAAGGAAGATTAGAGAGAAAAAAAAAAGTAGCAAATCAAAATAAAATTAAAAAGAAATTACCTCTACAAAGAAAAGACGGACTTACCTCCACGACAGCGGTGCTAACAACTTGACACGTCTTAAAGAAGTGATCTTACTCCCAAGTATAAGAGTGTCAAAGTAATAAATTAACCGGTAAGATCGGGTCGAACCACAGGGAGGTTGTTCACTTGTCCTTGTAGAATTAATTATCTAGATTAATTACTAAGCTTGTTATAAAATGTAAATCAATTAAAATTAAAATTGGGGCTAAGGGATCTACTGTTCGTAATCCAAATGTGATCCAATTATTAATATTTAGTCTAGATTAATGGGAGGGTATTCCACTCCACTGATCACTCTTTGAAAGATGTGGGTAAAAGTACCCATTGTGCTAGACAACTTCTGTCTGTTTACAATGAGTCAAAACTCCACGAAGATCAGATGGGAGAAACCACTCTCTGAGAGATATGAGTAAAAGTACCCACTGTGCTAGACAATATCTTTCTATCTATAGTGAGTCAAAAACTCCACAAAGATCAGAGGAGAGAAAGCAAAAAAAATAGTAAACTTACAAAGATTGGATCATATTTTCCATATCAACAGTATTTCCTTTGACCCCATCTATATAAATTTAGCCAGACATAATTTAACTAGAAAATAACTATTTTATTTAAACTGAGATTTTGAGAATAAAAAAGAGAGAATTTCACAAATCTAATATCAGATTTGGATTCAGGATGTCCAAATTAGGAAGGGGGGCGGGGAGGTACCCTATTTATACAAAATACAGATGAATATTGACTATCGGATGAATTTAGAATGGAGCATCAAGATTTTGCCACATCATCAGTGAATAGTAAACAGTGAACAGTGATTAGTGAATAGTAACCGCGTTAGTGAAAGTCAACAGTGAAAAGTGCACCGGCTTCTAGAATATGATTCCCTACAGCACGTGTACGATGCACTCACAATTTGGGCCAATATAAATGTGTCACGTCATCAGTCAACATACAAAGTCTCTAGTCTTCTAGAATGTGATTCCCCGCAGTCGCATATACAGTGCACTCGTATTTCGGTCTAATAGGAATGTGACATATCATCAGTGGACATTGAAAGTCAACTGTGAACAGTCAATAGTAAAAATTATAAAAATGCCCTTCGTGGTCTTCCTAGGGTTTTTTGACGTTCTGAACTTGAAAATGATGTTTGTTTTACCATATGACTTCTCCATAATTCTGAATTGACCATATCACCTTTGAAAAATATTGAAAAATACACTGATTACTACACAACACATTTACTTAAGCGAGCGAATGAAAATATATCTAAATTAAGGAATTAATCATATTGGAAGTGTACAATGATGATATTATCCCTTATTAAACATACACTTTTTAGTGTTAATCACCCCGCCATTGACTTCTGCCGTGTTGAAGTAGGACATCATGCTCAGGACATGTTCCCGAACTGACGTTCCTTCTTTCATACGAACGAGCATAGAGGAACGAACAACTTCGTGTTGTTTTTGCTCGGAGGGCTGCCCGAACATAGCTTGCAATGATTACATGATTTTGAATGTTGAAGTCAATGCTTCGTGCTTTGTGACAAGCACGTCTGTCATAGAAGCCAACAAATATGTTTGGGCCTTCTCATCAGATGAGACTTATTGCTCGTATGCCTCATAAACAGTCCGTGTGGCATTGGCAACATATACTGGAAGACATTCCTCCGTAAGCACAAACTTGAGGTCTTTGGTGACAAATATTGCATTAATGTTAAGTTTCCGCTTAGTGTAACTATCACCAGTTAATTTGTTATTTGCAAGAATTTGAAGTAATTCAGAAGACATTATTGCTGAAATAAATAAAACATTCATTCAATCATTTATTTAAAACAAGTGCGAATGCTTTGGTATAAATTTAAACATGGTGCATGAACATGTTTAACGAACTAGAAATACCCAAAAACTAGTTACTATACCACTACAATCCAACATACCATAAAGAAATGCCACCTTAGGGTCGGTCAAGTCTTTGCATGTTGGACCGAGACATTCTCAATCAAATGATATTCTAGAATAACTCTTATTCCATATCATTCAACCATCGTTTATTCAGTCAGGTTTTTAATTAACAAACTTAATCAAAACCTTCGTGAATGTAACCCACCATTTCAGATCTCACAAGCTTAACTCGAGAATTGCCGCCTTAGGGTTGGTCATTCTCGAAATACCCTTAGAAATCCTATCCGTTAGAATGTCAACCTTGGTATTGACCTTTGTGGAAACCCTCCTTAGGAAGGACGAAAGCAAAGTCGTCATGAGGCCACACTCGTATCTCACGGTGTTGAACTAATGATGGAGACTGTGGGATATATATGTCATATATCCCTCTCCCACTCACTATTTTAAAATTAAGGTTTTCTATTATTCGTTAATGCACCTAGACTCTACAGGATCAAACAGCTAACATTAATCAAGTTATTTAGCACATTAACTAGTTCATTATTAGAAACAAATTCTAATTAACTAATAAATTATTTATGATTTTTAACTATTAAAAATCTAATATATTAGTGAATAATCTAAGCCTTTGTAAACTATTTACTAAGGTCAGATTATTATGTTAGTGTTTACCAAGTTTTAACTATTAAAACTCTAACACTTTATTCGGTTAATTTATTATTCGGTAATTAATCATATTAATCCTAATTACAATACATAACTCTATTAATCTAACTTATTAAACACTTTAATAACTAAATTAATATTTAATGAGAATTACAAAGTTTTTTTAACCAAAAAAATTAATCTCATTTTCATAGCCAATTATGTATTTACTCATTTAATCACATTAAAAAAAATACATAAAAAATTGGACTATAATGCATGTATGGCATATCAAATATATTTGTGTAGACACACATAATCTAAATGACATACGTATGCATGACAATGCTTTTATTATCTCATAATATAAAGCATATATTAATTGACCGAGCACTGTGGATTATTTAACCTAAAAAAAATGGAATCTAAAATTATAAAAATACCCCCAATGCATTCCTTGGTCTTCTTTTAATTTCCGAGTCTTCCAGTCTCTTCAAGTCACTCCGATTTATCTCATGAATCTTTCTTCGCGATTTTTCCAGGTCTCCAATATAGGTTACAATTTTTTTTTACAATACAACAACAGTAAAAAAAAAAAATTATACAACCCATAAACCATAAATCCACAGTACCATATAATTAACGATCAACCATGTTTTTGTAAATTAAAAAACTGAATATACATACAAAAACATCATACAGTCAATTTAAACCATGCCTACACAATCATACATACAGAAGCATCGAAAATAATTTCCTGATCCGGACAAAAAAAATTGGCTCTGATACCAAATTTTGGAGCCCTGAGCACTGGTCACGCAACGGAAGTAGGTTTTTAAAATTTTTATACAGATCTTAACGATCTGGGACCAGTGAAATTGGGATCGTAATTATTTTTCGGAACTAATACATATAAAATTATTACAATAATAAAATATATGTATATACAGAAAATTGAAATCAATATAAAGAGAAGAAAAAACATACCAATGTTTGGAGTCTCATTCACTTTACGATATGCTCGTGTCTGAACCACTCGATCTTCCTCGCTATCCCTCGAAACTGGTAACTACGTGTAGGTCTCTGAAACTTGAATGGAGATTGAAGAGAAAAATGAAGAAACTATTTCTTCCAAGTAAAAAACAACTAGAACAATTCTAGTAAAAAAATATTAACAATAGTTTTCTTTCTTTTTGTTTCAAAGTGCACGACAGCACATGCCCAAAACACAATTTTTTATTTATTTAAAGAATATATATATATATATATATATATATATCCTTTTTTATGTACACCAATTTGTATCATATACAAATCCTTGTTTTTCCCCATTTGTCCTTTTTCTTTTAAAGAATATATATATATATATATATATATATTTATATATCAAATATATATACTTTTCCTTTTTAACTGATATCTTGTTTTTGTCGGTTTTCAAATAATATATATCACATATACATTTCTTTTTTAAGAACCTCATGGTATCTTTTTATTTAAAACAAAATCTTTATTTTATTTTTATTAAAAGATACCATCTATTTTGAATTTAAACTATTTAAATTCAAAATTTTAAAATTAAATAATCATATTATCTTGTTTTATTCAAAAACAAATATCAACAAACATCCTCCATTTAGTGATTAATAACATAAATAAATAATCTCATTATTTAATTTATTTAATCACCATTATTCATTAATTAAATAATCTCATTATTCAATTAATTTCTCAAATAAATACGTGTCACTTTCGTAACACAATTAATTGGACAATCCAATTAATTAATCGTGACCCTTGTTATTTAAATCGATCGGGCTAGCAGGGGGACTTAATGGACCCACAGTATTTTGAGCTCCAATAATCCTGAAATCATTAATTAAACTCTTTAATTAATATTCCTTGATTATTAACTCCGGTTTTATTCGACTAAAAACCCGAAGTTGCACTCTCTCAACTGCAGACGCTTTTACACAGACCGATACATCCGATACAACACGGTGTCCATAGATATAGCTGTTACATATGGTGTGATCTTCCACAATAGTTCATAATTAGAGCTGGGTCATAATATCTGTTATACCCCTATAATTACATATATCCTTTAAGTACCATTGATTCTCTAACGGACAATAAATCATATTTCCTCACGGAATTAGGAGGATGCTCATATTGTCCAAGCCTCTAATCAACCCTTAAAGGAATTACTATCTACTTCTCACAAGAAGGATTGGATTCCACTATTATGTACAAACCTTCCCAGCCATAAGCCAAACTGTAATTCCAACATACTGAGTATATTGATCAGGAAATACATCCGACCTCACCCATGGTATATCAAAGACTATGATCTAACCTGAAGGAGTCGTTAAGACACTTAGGATTAAGATCAACCACATATAGTCATCATTAGTTGATATATATGAATCTCATCGGTAAACGGATCTTGGTGAGAGATTCATATAGATTATGGCCCAGTCCTATATGGTCACATCATACAAGGTGCCTCCATTCTTATATCGCATATGAATGATTCAGGATAGAATTACCGTACATTACGGAATGAACCGCGGCTATAGATTAACCACAAATAAAGTATCTAACTTTATTTGCTATCTATGGACTCTTTAGATTGCACGTCTCTTATTATACCCATCCGTATATGACACTCATATACATAGTTCGAGATTACATCTGACAATCTTAGATGTTTAATATGCACATGTTATAAAATAAACAACACAACAAGAATGAATTGAACTTTTCTTTTTATTTATTTCATAAATCCATTTACAAATTACATCTTTATGGCATAAACCCCAACACCGACGCACGTCTTCAACAATAAATTCTGTAGGGACCCAATTCAGCGCTTCGTTTATATGGCCAAGGGCGTCAAAATGGTCGTGTCAAGTCAGTTTGCCCTCGTACCGGTCTCCTTTTAGAGTTTTAAACAAATCCATCAACCTATCTCTCATCTGCAATGTCACAGAAATAATACATCACAAAACTGAAAAAAGCTCGGAAACAACATTAAAAGTCTTGGGCCATTACAAAAAAAGCTTAGGCCTTTACAAAAAAAGCTTGGCTCTTTGATAAAAAAGTTCAAACATTTGACAAATAATCTCGGACCTTAATCAACCCAAAATTATATAAAAAAAAGCTCGATTATGTTTGTAAAAAAGCTTAGGTTGATAAAAAAAACTTGAGCCTGTGAAAAAAAAAAACTCGAACCAATGAAAAGAAAGCTCGAACTAATGAAAAATAGTCTCGAACCACTGAAAAAAAAAGCTCAATCCTTTAAAAAAAAAGCTCGATCCTTTGAGAAATAACTAGACGTTGTGTAATAAAAGCTCGATCTTGTTCAAAAACAACTCGATTTAACTTAAAATATGCTCGATTTACCAAAACCTAATTTTTACAAAACAAATGCTCAGAAATCTATCAAAAAAGCTCAATTCAACTACAACAAAACTCGATTCTCCTTCAAAAAGTCTCGGTTACACAGAATTTCATCTTCCTCATCAGATATTCAACCTCATTTCAAACCCTAACCTAAACCACAATCATTCTCAAATCTCTATTTCAACCCTAATCTACAATTTCAATCAACAAAACACAAGTCTAACATGCAATGAAAGTTATCAACAACAAAAACGAGAAAAGAAATTGAACTTACCTCTGTCGATCGTAAAAAATCCGGTGTACTCTCGTTCCGGTCACTTCACTGTTGATTAGCTTCCCGTTGGTTTCTTTCTCACTCTTGCTTTTCTCTGACTTTGAAAATGATAACTTTCTCTCTTTCTCAATAATTCGGGGTATTTTCGTCTGACCACGTTAAATGGTGTCTTTTTAACATACATTAGTAAAGTGGTGATATTTGCACAACCGCCCCATCCGCCCCCCCCCCCCCCCCCCACAAATAGTGCCAATACTTTTTCGAGCTCTTAAGTAAACTAACATAATATAGAATTATACTAATAAATATAGAACTATGCAATTATTTAATAAATTTTGAAATAAACCGAATATATAATTATATTGTGAAAGATAATGTAGCATTCAAAGATAGTAACAGAATAGCTGATGATGATTTGATCAGAAGATCGAATCCTCACTTTCACTCCACATCTAAGGTGAAGAGTAAAGACCAAAGTCAAATCTCAACCACAAATCAAAATCTGAAGAAAGATCAAGTCAATGGTTGAGATTTGGAACTAAACTCAACAGATTTAGGCGCCAAAACTGCTGCAAGTTGGTTGCTACAAATTGATCATCTTGGTGCCTAAGTTTGTTATAAGTTTGTTATCGCTTAAGATAAACTGGCATCAAAGTTTGTTTTGTTTGCTATTATTAGAATTGAGCTGGCAAAGTGATTGGCTCTCAATGAATCTAGGAAAATTAGTTAACATATTCCAAAAATCCTCTATTCTTGATATATATTGTTAACAACCATTTTCGGCTAGGGTCCAAAAAAGAATTTTTCATATGTCTACTACTTTGTAGGGCCTACCCAGTATAATCTAGATCGGGACTGGTACCTAGATACCAGGGATACTCGATACCATGGACCGAGAAGAAGTTAACACCACTTCCAATATAATATCAGTTTTCAAGCAGAACTGATACCACAGTACCACGGTACCCTCTACCTGGTAAATAGGTACCACAGTACCTCCTGCTTGGAACCTAGGTACCACGACACCAGCCTGGTAACCGAGTACCGTAACACCATTGTGACCCATCCAGGGTACGTATCCTACCTGTCCAGTAAGAGGAATGGTATCACGAAGGTACCAGCCCACCAAAACAAGGCCAATAAGAGCATATCGATACAGCAATGTGCCATGCCACCAGATTACAGAACCAGAGTTCTCCTCCAAGCAACGTAGAAGAGAGGATTGACTTTCATGACATTTAAAATACCATTAATGGGGTCAACCTTATTAATGAAGGTAGTCAAACCTATTGATAGAGATAATCAACGCCATTAATGGAAGATTAGTCAACTCCTTTATGACCATTCACAATGTCATTAATGAGAGATTGATCAACTCTTTAATGGCCATTCACAACGCCACTAATGATCAGTTAACTCCTTAATGGCCTTTCACAACGCCATTAATAATCAGTCAACTCCATTAATGAAAAAATCTGTGCTCCTATGATTGCGAATTGACGGAGTGAGCAACAAGCAATTGGAACCTATAAATATGACAAAGCTTTCTCCAAGAAAGACACGCTTGATTCGACGCCTGACCCTCATCTGATAAATCTGACCTAAAAATCACCTATTGAGAGACACCCAAATACATGCCAAAATAAGATCCCAAAGCTGATCCGAGATTTGACTGTTCTATAAAGAATATACTACCGGTTAGCAATCGATTACTATTTTAAGCTTCCGAAGCATATAAGTTGTACTGTTTCGCCATTTCTGTAAGCTCACAGGAGCACTCCTTTATATATATATATATATATATATATATATATATATATATATATATTTAAGGAAGGGTATTTCTCCTTCCTCTAGATTCTGCCTAGGGGTTTTTCAGCATATGATCATACGCGATGCTTTTTTCCCCTAGGTCAGTCCACCTCTACTTAAGAGACTTGTCTTTCTCCCATCTATCTCTTGTATTATACAGGTGTGAATGTATATCAGTTAGACTCATACCCCACTAGTCCTAGCTTGCCATTTAGATTGGGGAACTACGGGGGAGACCTAGAGAAGAGACGGGGTACCAGGATCAAGTACCATGACCTAGGTATCTTGAGTGGGGTACCGAGAATAGAACCAGCCTGTCGCACCAGCTTGGGAACCTCAAGCGCATATCTCCTTCTTATGCTCGAAGCGCCGACGGACGGGGTCATTTCGCTTCTATTTTCCTCACCTTACTCCTTGTTCAAACAAAACTCCGTTACCTGGAGGTACCAACCCCGTTGCGATCTCCTAGGTTACAGTCTGAGGGAGTTACTCCTTATTCATACAAGATCACTAAGGTACGAGGTACTTACCCCCTGCAGTCTACTGGGTAGCGGTTTGAGGGTGTTAACTGAATTTCCTCACCATGAATGAATTTTTGGCTAACATACACACACACACACACACACACACACATACACATATACACTTTGCTCTCTTTTTAATTGTTGTGTAATAAAAGAGATAAAGATCAACAAAATTCTCTCTTCACTAGACTCTATTATTGAGCTGGTTATTTTAAAGCTTCATTGAGGCTTTTTATCAAACACTTTTCTTTCTACTCTTTTACATGGTATCAGAGCACTACTCTTGATCAAAATCATCATAGATCAATAAACCTCAACTTCAACACCATCTTCGACATCACAACGATCAAATCAGACTCTGTCATCATCTCTATTATCGACGAATGAATCTCTGATGATTGCTCAACTATAATCTCCTTGTCAAGCTCAACCGTGACAACTACATATATTGGAAAGCTCTTGCTCTTCCTGCAGTTTGAGCTTTGGAGGTTGAAGATTTTATCAATGGAGTTTGACTCTGTCCTAACAAGTACATCAATACTCTGGATACAGACACTAATGGGAACAATCTGGTGATAAACAATGATTTTCTTGCTCGGAGAAGACTAGACCAGTTCTTGTTAAATTGGCTCTTGTCAACTGTCAGTGAAAGCCTGATTGGTCAAGTTTTAGAGTGTACCTCCTGTCTTGAAACATAGAGAACACTTGAGAGACTGTTTTCCCATCAATCAATGGCCAGAGTTATGCAACTGAGACAACAACTTGGAGGCATGAAAAATGCTCGAACTCCATAGCTGATTTCGTCCTTAAAGTCAAGAATATTGGTGATGGCTTGAAATCTACAAGATATAAAGTTTCAGATCGAGATTTACTGTTGAGCGTACTCAATGGCTTAGGTCATGAGTTTGATGTTGTTGTAGTTGTGATCACAGCATAACAACACTTAGTATTTATTCATGATGCTCAGCACATGCTCAAGATTCATGAACAGATGATTGAACATCTCAACTCTATTGTTCAAATAGATGTAACTCCATCAGGGAATAACAACAATAATGAAGGAGGATGAAGAAAGAACAACAACCGAGGTGACTCTAACGCAAGAGGCTGAGGAAGACGTGGAAGAGGAAATTGGAATGACAATAATAACAGACCACTTGTCAGATTTGTGGTAAAATTAGACACTCTGCTCAACCTTGCCACGATAGGTTTGATCGGAATTATCAAAATCCTTCCTCAAGAAACACAGACCATAACTAAAACTCTCAAAATCAGAATTAGAGTAACATGAAAAGAGTCAATACACATGAAAGCCAGAGTAGCATTAGCAACTATCCACAATCCAATTATCATCAAACGTCTGCATACATCGCATCGCCTGAAGATGTGATTTATCTAGCCTAGTACGCAGATAACGGAGCCTTAAGTCATGTTATCTCTGATCTTGGTAAGTTTTGATCTTATTCCTCATATATAGGCAATGAAAAACTCACAGTTGGGAGTGGTGATCAGTTAGAGATAAGAGATGTTGGTAGTGTAGTAGTTTTGTCACATACATAATCTCCTAGGAAATTACTTTTGAATCATCTTCTACATGTTCCACATATAGCCAAAAACTTATTAAGCATGTCAAAGTTCACTAAAGATAATGAGGCATCAGATGAATTCTTTGATGATTATTGTCTTATTAAGAACAAGGATTCCAAGAGAGTTCTACTCAAATGTTTGCTTAAGGATGACCTGTATCGAGTTGAATTGGAAGCTGGTGACATGAAAACAAATGCTTTATCAGGAAATGCTATAGTTTATTTCTCAGATTTTTCTGCCAATACTTATAATAAGAAGTGTGTTATTGACAATAGAAAAAGATATGTGAATTCTCAGTCAAGCAATACTCAGTCAAATCCTTGTGTAAATAATGTCACTCATAACTGTGTACAAGATGCTTCAATGGAAAATAAAAGTAGCACATTCTTGTGGCACATTAAGTTTGGCAATCCTAGTAATCTTGTGTTGAAACATATCTTTAAACAAATGAATGTGTCATATATGGTCTCAATGTTTGATTGGTGTGATTCATGTAAGCTTGGTAAAATGCATCAGCCTCCCTTTCAAAGGTCTTCTATTCTATCTAAGAAGCCTTTAGAAATTGTGTATTCTGATATTTGGGGACCCTCTCCTATGGTTTCAACAACTGGACACAAATATGACATTTCCTTTATCGATGACTTCACCAGGTATACCTGGTTGGTCATATTGTTCTGAAATCTATGGCACTTCCTATGTTTTTAAGGTTCAAAAAGCATGTTGAACTACAACTTAATTTGAAAATTTGTATTCTCTAGACTGATATAGGAATGGAATATCAATCCTTCTCTTCACATCTTTAACAGTTTGGCATTGCTCGGCTTTTTTTGTGTACCTATACATATCAGCAAAACAGTGTGCCTGAGCGGAAACATAGGCACATCGTTGAAACTGGTCTTACCTTATTAGTTCAAGCACAACTCACTCTAAAGTTTTGGAATGATGCTTTTGGTGCTGCTGTCACTCTCTTCAACAACTTACAATCCTCTATCTTATAAGAGAAATCTCCTTTCAAATGTTTATATAAGAGGAAGCCAAATTATTCTTATTTTAAGGCTTTTGGTTGCTCGTGTTTTCCCTACATCAGGCCATATTCGAGCACCAAATTTGGTTTTCATTCTCTTAAATGTGTGTTCATTGGATATAGTTTCCAACACGAAGGCTATAAGTGCCTCAGCTCAACTGGAAAGATCTATATCTCTCGAAATGTTTTGTTTCACGAGTTTGAATTTCCTTATTAGCAAATGTTTCCTTCATAAAATTTTGGATCTTCTTCTCCTAATTCAGGCCTTTTATTGTCTATTACATCAGCTCATAGTGTGCCTAGAGTTGTGGCCTCCGTTGCTTCTGATGTAAGACTTCAAAATAACACTAAGCGTGTCTAACCTAACCCAGAAGAGGGGAGGGTGAATAATTTTTACTAAATTTAATTACCAACTTTTTCTTGATTAATCAATACTAGCAAATTACCCTATAAACAAATATGCAAAACAAGTAAAAAAATACGAAAACAAAATAACATTAGATTTTTTATGTGGAAACCCTTAAGCAAGGGAAAAACCACGAGCGAACTACTGAGCTACTCCGATCCTCAAATCCACTATTGTAACGATGATTACAACCTAGGTTGACCTCTCGTCACACCATTCTTAATCACTAACCCATCACTACTACCCGTAGGCCTTTATAGAGATTATAGATCAACAAACTTATGCACAAATTTACTTAGTCACAAATCTTAACAATTAACGGAAAAAAAATGCAGCCTATTTGATTATATGGAAATATTATATTATTCACTTAATGCTATACTACACTAAATGCTTATTTAGGGATTTAAAGATGACAATAAGTCCAAATCTAGATATCAATATCTAAATGCAAATGCAAGAAGATTTGGCTAGAAGGGCAAAATAGTCCTAAATGCTAGCTATCAATGAATTTATATTTTCAACCAACAATCAACAACACAAAGACATGCATTCAATTAACATATAAAACTAAACCTAAGCACAAAAGAACACAAGAGATGCAATGAAGATTTAGAGCATGTTATAATTACCTAGTCAATAGAAACAAAAAGAATCAATGAATATGATGCTTTTGAGATGCTAGATGCCCATGGATTGATGTTTGGTTGAGTAAAAAAGGATTCTTGGACCTCTCTCTCTCTCTCTCTCTCTTGAAGACACTTCCTCTCACTAAGGATTTTAACTTCAAAGGTCTAGTTGTAAAAGAAGAAGAAGAAGATGATGTATTCATAGGGTGAAACACCACACTAGGAAAAAAGACAAATATGCCATAAAACAGCACAGTTCGCGGGTGGATGAGCCCCCTACCACCCGCGTACTCACTCCGTACACCAAGGCATCCAACACCTTTACCAACTTTTGCAGCGTATGCCGCTATGCAAACCATACACCACCCGCGCAGAGTAGGGTACCTGCCAACTTTTGCGTAGCATGTCGCTGTGTAAACCATGCACCACTAGTACAGTGCGCGGGTAGGGACTCGCGTACTGACCCACGTACTTCAAGCAATATGCATGCAATAAGAAAAAAAAAACATGCAAGGACTGCTACCCTAAGGAAAGCCAAACAAGATGCAATAGAAATAATCTTGCAAGAAGAGAGTTATAACATGAGTACGCACAAAAAAGAAACACATGGATAAGAGAATGAGATGTGTGTGTGTATGTGTGTGTGCATGCAACTAGATCACTTTAAAGGAGGTTAAGCTAGAGATATACCTTTGAAGTGCTCTTGGGTTTGACGTTGCCATTGAAGCTTGATCACGAACAAATTCGGCCTAATCAACCCTTAAACATTTAAACCCCAATTGTGGTTTATCAACAAAATAATCTAATAAAAAATAAGGAACTTACAGGACTTTCAAACACTATTATGGAACGTTGCTCTAAGCTAGCTATTGCTTCTCCAAGAGTTCATTCCAATATTGTTGTTGATCTCACCTCATAACCTCATCCCACTCGTTAAGAAATGCCTCCAACTCATACTATGATTACAATGTCCAAAACTGGATCCTTGAAGCCTAAGTATACTCAACTACTTGCAAATATCCCTGTCAGTCATTAGTTTCAGAACCAACTAATGAAGTTTGCTCTAGCTGATCCAAGTTGGAAGAAGGCTATGGTAGAAGAGTATAATGCTTTACTTCGAAACCACACTTGGTCCCTAGTACCATCAACTGAAGGTATGAATACTGTAGGCCATATATAGGTATTTCGAGTCAAGTACAAACTTGATGGATCGGTATTGAAGGGCAAAGCAAGGCTGGTTGTTAAGGGTTTCCATTAGACTCCGGCATCAATTTTTTAGACACATTCAGTCCTGTCATTACGCCTTTAACTATAAGAGTTGTCTTTACCTTAGTTGTCACTTTTGGATGGCTAATCCAAAAAATTGATGTCAATAACGTGTTCCTTAATGGATAGTTACGAGAGGTTGAGTTTATGGAATAACCAGCTGGGTTTATTGATTCAACCAAACCTCACCACGTCTATAGACTTCATAAGGCCTTGTATGGCTTCAAATAAGCTCCTAGAGCTTGGTTTCAGAAATTAAGGAATGATTTAGTCGAATGGGGATTCTTACCATCCATCTCAGATGTGTCATTGTTTACTAAGAGGTCCAATGCTTATATGGTTTATCTTCTCATCTATGTTGATGACATCTTGGTCACAGGTATCAGCTCTACTCTCATACAATCTACCATTTTAGCTCTTCAGTCCAAGATTGCTCTAAAAGACTTAGGCCAAGTCAATTACTTTCTTGGATTTAAGGCTTATAGAAACTCTAGTGGCTTGTACCTGACATAAACAAAGTACATTCATGATTTACTATCAACGGCTTCAATGTTGAACTCAAAGCTGAGTTCTACTCCCTTTTGTTAGATTGTCAAGCTGTCTTATAGCTTTAGGGCTCATTTTACTGATCCTACGATGTTTCGTAGCACCATTGGTGCCTTTCAATATCTTATACTTGACTCGACATTGCTTTTTCCATCAACAAGCTAAGTCAATTTTGGGGGGCTCCTACTGACCAACATAGGCAAGCATGCAAGAAGGTTCTAAGGTATCTCCAAGGCATGTTTATTATTGGTCTTCACTTCAAACCTGCCTTAGAGCTTTTTATAGAGGCATACTCTGATATAGATTAGGCCTCTTGTATTGATGATCGTCGATCTACCAGTGGGTGCTGTGTGTACCTTGGTTCAAATTTAATTACTTGGTTCTCTCGGAAGCAAAAATGGTGGCTAAGTCAAGCACGGAAGCTGAATACATGGCTCTCTCTCAGACGACATCTGAAGTTCAATGATTGGAACTCCTATGTTGTGGTGTGATAATACTGAGGTTGCATCATTAGCACAAAATTCAGTTTTTCACACTCAAACCAATCATATTGAGATAGACGTCCACTTTATTCATGCGAAGATTGCATCGAGTCAACTATTAGTCCAATACATTTCAACTGAGAATCAAAAGGCTGACATCCGTACGAAAGCTCTACCAGTCTCTCGTTTAAAATTTTTGTGTGACAAATTGAGCTTGTTGTCCAAACCATCACTCATTTTGAGGGGGGATGTGAAGGATGATGCAGTAGTCAAAGGTAGTAACACTATGTCTACAACAACTATTGATCCTGTATCAGCAAGAATAACTGATGATGATTTGATCAAAAGATCGAATCCTCACTTCCGCTCCACATCTAAGGTGGAAAGTAAAGACCAAAGACAAATCTCAACCACAGATCATAATCTGAAGAAAGATCAAGCCAATGGTTGAGATTTAAAACTAAGCTCAATAGATTTAGGCGCCAAAACTGCTGCAAATTGATCATCTTGATGCCAAAGTTTGTTATAAGTTTGCTATTGCTTAAGCTGAGCTGGCATCAAAATTTGCTTTGTTTCTTATAATCAAAATTTGCTCTCTTTGTAATTGTTGTGTAGTAAAAAAGATAAGATCAATACAATTTTCTCTTCACCAAACTCCATTGTTGAGCTGGTTCTTTTAAAGCTTCATTGAGCCTTTTTGTCAAACACTTTTCTTTCGGCTCTTTTACAAACGGAACATTTACCAAATATAGCGGTTGACAAATAAATTAACCAAATATTATAGAATTAACCGAATATAGAATATTATAAGTAAATTAACTAAATATAGAATAATCAATTAAATTAATTAATCAAATACTGAAAAATACAAATAAATTAACCGAATATTGAAGAATACATACAAATTAAGTAAAAGTAGAGGTATACAATTAATGTAATTGCATAGAACTATAATGAGGTATGAGAATCCATCATTATCAAAGAAATGTTTTGATAAAAATCAACACTATATTTGAATCGTACTCCAATCACTTTAGTAACTTACCAGATTCCCCACATATGCATGACCACAATACATGCAACCAAATGTACAAGGATTTGCTAGCCTATTTTCAGGCTCTTCAACGGCTGCCCAACGGCTGCCCCTGATCCCTGCACCAACACTTACCACCTTCTCCAGACACAATATAACTACATGCAGTATCAATGATACCCCCATGTGGCACAGAGAAGGAGAAAAGGAAGGCTAGAGACAGGGCCGTTCATGACTATTCCAATGCCACGGGACAAAATCAAAAAAATGGGCCCCTTATACATACTCATAGTTTTTTAAAGAGTGACGATATGTACATCCCTTAAAAAGGGTACGTATACCCCAATTTATAATATTTTTGAAAATCCAATATTATCTTAAGTAAAATTACTTAATTCGGGTGGAATTTGAGAATATTGAGCTTAAAAAATTAAAGAATTAAAAAAAAAATATTGCAATGATAATAAAAAAATTTCAAACCATTTTTTAGTGACATCAAATGTTTTTGTAAGAGTTAGAATTTTTTTTTAAGAGAAATTATTTATTCAAATAAAAAGATATAAAATTTTAATATTTTAAATAAATCTGATTAGATAATAATATAGTGAGGTGTGCTAATAAAAATTTAAAATAATAAAATTAAAGAAAGGGTATTTTTCACATTAAGTGAGGTTTATTTACGAAACATAGATTTTTTAAAAATTTTAGTGATGTACTTACGAAATTGGTGTATACACAGTTTTTCGGGGTGTCAATATCGTCACTCTTTTTCAAATATGACTTGACATCGAATTCTTTATTAAAAAAAATTGGTCATTGGTCCTGAACATGACATAACTTTTGATATATACTTAGATCTTTTCTTTAAAATCATATTTTGAGAGGCTCTAGGTATAATAGGCTCGGGGCGGGTGCCCCTAATGCCCTGCCCCAGGGCGCCTCTGGCTAGAGAAGCAGCAATCAGCAGGTGTCATGGTTTGGAGTTCAATACAACATTTGTTTTAGAAGAAATTTAAAGTTTTATAGATGTCATGATATTGTTTTTTCCTTTTATTTTTAGGATGTGTATAACAACATCCATTTTATTTTGTACCCAATTTTGGTTCGATAGCTAATGTGAAAATATGGCATTTGTAAAACATCTCAATCTCTTATTTTTAACATGGAAATTTATGACTAATTGCTTCTATTTTTGGATGTATTGCTGTTGCATGCATATGTTAGATTTTTACGAACAGGTATTCGTAGTTGCTACTTGCTAGTCGGTGATGAGTAGAATAAATTATTAATTATGTCTGGAAAACTACTAAATGAGCTGTTTTTTTATTTATCTTAATTACAAGTATTTTAATTCCAAATATTTCAATTTATAAACATGACAAAAGTAATGAACCTTTTTTATTATTACTAATTAAATTGCTAGCAAAAATGCTTGGAATAACCTTTAAATATACAGTCCATTGATTAGACCATTTCCTCGTTAGAGGCGTGAGTCTTTTTCTCTCTAGCTTATATTTTCGCCTCTTATTTTCTTTTGCTAGGCTTTCCTTCCTAATGCAACAACATATTCTCTTTCCTTATCCGTTTTCAAAATTCCACACAATGCTACTTGTTTCCTTTTTCTATTGTCCATTTCCTATCAAAGGGTCGTCTTTCTCATCTTCTGATGGCGATGCTCCTAGGTAAGATTGTCTCTTCATGATTGGCAAAAAGGTAAAGCTCCTCTAAACCCTAATGATAAATCATAGGATTCTCCTATAGACTGAAATCTCTGGAGCACCAAAACCTCTTACGAATACCTATATATGCTTCGTTGCTCTCAAGCAATGTTGACAATGGCTTTCAATCAGATCGATTGCCTACTCCGCCTACTAGGGGTGATATTACTGCAATTTTCATTGTTTTTTTAAAGGCATAAGGGTGAAAAACACCACAAAGGGAACAAGCAAAGCACCACAACGGCGCCCGCTAACAACAACAGGAAACAGAAGTAGCAAACAACAAAGCTACCCAGAAACAGCAAAACAAAAACTCACGAGAGAAAAAGCCAAGCAGCCTAAGAAAACAGAGGAACAAAGCAGAGATACAAACAAGCACCACAGAAGAAAACACAACCAAACTCAACCCGAGCGTTACAACTCCAAGATAACCTCCTCACCCCCACCAGACCCACTCTTGGCCAAAATGTCAGCAATCGAATTTGAGGTCCCGGGGTTGAAAACCACATGAGCTTGGCCAATGTTATTGAGGTTGCTTCGGATATCAAAAATGAACTGCACATGATCACTACTTCCGGTCCCTTTCCCATTGATCTAGGAGACGGCCACATTCGAGTTACTAGCAAAAGTAATATATTTATCCCATAAGGCCTGATTCGTAGCACATAAAACAGTGGCTCTCTCGATTGCCAACATTTCTGCAGTGATTGTGTCTCGAACCCCCTACATTAGCTGAGAAAAGGCATAAGACTTTGCCGTTCTGACCTCTTAGGGCCCCTCTAAGGCTCGCTTGCCTCGGAGAACCTCTTGCTGATCCATCAACATTGAACTTGATGGAATCAGGGGGCGGAGGACTCCATTCCTTAAACTTCGGAAACTTCGGACCTCTAATGTCAACACAACAGTCTTTTAAATTCAGGATAAATAATAGTTGTAATGGAATCCGATGAACCCAATGGAGTATGTATCTCGAAATCTTTTTCTGATGTCAATTATATTTCAATGACGGAACTTCATACAAGTCATATTTGACTCTTCGGATCAGATACATATAATATAAACTAACAATAACTTTAATATTAACTTCATACATTGAATATAAAACTGATTTTTAACTAAACGAGATGAACTTATACTTTTAAATTGAACACAATAAGTTCAATACTACTCCTTAATTGTTTGTCTGAAATTCCTAGAATAGTGCTCAACAATTGAAACCTGTCCCTTGGCAAAGCTTTGGTGAAGATGTCTGGCAGCTGGTTTTCTGTGCTGCGGTACTTCAGCTGAATGTCTCCATTAGCTTTAACTTCTCTTAGGTAGTGATACTTGATTGCAATATGCTTGGCCCTGTTATGAAAGACAGAATTCTTGGCAACGGCAATTACAGATTTGTTATAACAACATATCTCAACAGATTTTACTTGCTTCTCCCCCATTTCTTCCAAAATTTTAGTCAGCCAAATAGCTTGATTTGATGCACTTGCAGCAGCTACATATTCTGCTTCAGCAGTGGATTGAGCGACACTATTCTGATTCTTTGATCCCCAAAAATACTGCCGAGCAAAAAATGAAACAAAAACCTGAAGTACTTCTCAAATCATCCACTGATCCTGCCAAATCGCGGTTAGTATAGCTAATCAGTTTTTCTTTTGGACTGTGTTTGAACCAAATGCCATGATTAATAGTTCCCTGCAAGTATCTGAGGATTTTTTTTCCTGCACCAAAATGAACTTGGCTTGGTTCCTGCATAAACCTTGACAATAGGCTTGTAGCAATCGTTATGTTTGGTCTTGTTGTAGGTAGGTAGAGAAGACTGCCAAAAGGACCTCTGTACATGGCACAATCAGCCTTCTTCACTCCATCATCCTTATGTAATGTTTCTCTAACAACTAGAGGTGTGGCCACTGTCTTACAACTGAGCATTCAGAATTTTACCAATAACTCTTCGGTGTATTTTCTTTGTGAAATGAAGATGCCATTCTCTTCTTGACATACTTCCATTCCCATAAAACAATGCATCATTCCAAGGTCACTCATTTCAAAAGTACTCATTATGTTTTCTTTAAAACTTTCAATGACTTTGATGTTGTTTCATGTAAAGATCAAGTCATCAACATATAGAGAAACAACTAGTATATCTGACGCTCCTTGATGCTTTGTATAAAGTGTAGGTTCACTTTTGCTCCTTTGGAACCCTTGATCAAGAAAGTACCCATCCATTTTTCCATACCCGGCTTGGGGTGCTTGCTTTAGGTCATACATTGCCTTCTTTAATCTTAGCACTTTTCCAACCTCTTTAATAAACCCTTCTAGTTGGTTGACATATACTTTTACTTGCAATTCTCCCTTTAAGAATGCAGAATTTACATCCAACTGAAAAAATTTCCAGTTGTTCTTAGCTGCAAGAGCTACAAGATTTCTAATTGTGTCTAGCCTTGCAACAGGTGTGAAAGTCTCATTGTAGTCTTTTACAAATTGTCAAGTAAACCCTTTTAAAACCAGTCTAGCCTTATGCTTCTGAACTGATTTATCAGGGTTCAGTTTGGTTCTATAGATCCACTTCACTCCAATGACTTCCTTTTATGCAGGTAGATCAATTAACACCCAAGTGCCATTCTTCTTAATCATTCTCATTTCCTCCTCCATTGCTTTGACCCACACTTCTTCCTTTAAGGCTGCTGTATAATTCTCATGTTCTAGTGATAGAAAATTGTAGCTTTCATAGATGTCATTTAACAATCTAAGTCTCATTGGTGGTGAATCAGCTGAACTTTCGGATGATGCAGAAATTGGAGTTGATACTAGTTTTTCAGGCCTTTCGTTTTGAATGCCATGATCAGTTTCAGGTTCTGACTTTGCTATGGGAACTAAAACAAATTTTCTAAAAATTTTGCTTTCTTTCCAATCCCAGAAAGTCCCTTCATCAAATTGCACATCTCGACTTATGATCGGCTTTTCTGTTTTCAGGATATAAACCTTATAGCCTTTTGATTGAGTACTATATCCTAGAAAAACTCCCTTTTGAGATTTCTTTTCCAGCTTGTGTCTCTTTGGAGCTGGAACATGAACATAACAGATGCAACCAAACACCGTCAGATAGTTTGCTGATGGTTTTCTGCCATTCCATGCTTGATATGGAGTTTGATCAGTGACTGCACTTGTTAGACATCTATTCAGCAAGTATACATCAGTGTTGACTGCTTCTGTTCAGAATTTTATAGGTAGACCTTTTTCCAATAGCATCGATTTGGCCATTTCCATTACAGTTTTATTTTTTCTTTCTGACACTCCATTTTGTTAAGGAGTGTACGCAATCTTGAACTGATGTTCTAGGCCTTCTTCTTCACAAAATTTTTCAAACAGTTGAGAGTTATACTCTATGCCTCTGTCACTTCTCAATGCTTTCATCTTGAAACCACTTTGAGTTTGAACTGCAAGTTTAAATTACTTGAAGATCGCTAACACTTCTAATTTTTCCTTCAAGAAATAAACACAAGTCATCCTTGTAAAATGATCAACGAACAAAAGAAAGTACATGTTTTGATTCTTTGTTGTTGTTCTTATTGGACCACAAATATCTGAGTGGACAAGTTGCAAAGGTTCTTTGGCTCTCTATGAACTTTCAGATGGGAATGATTTTCTATGGCGTTTTCCAAGCATGCGTCCTTCACACACTACCATCTAATCTTGCACTAGAGGCAAGTCCTTGATCTTCTCTTTCCAGTGTTGCTATCTCAAGGCATCATAATTATAATGCCCAAACCTCTAATGCCACGGAATGAAGTGATTGACTTCTGCACTCATAGCTCTAGGATGCTGCCATTGAATAGGAAAATTCATATTGCATCCCATTTTGATTTCTGCTGCCTCCATATTATTCTTATCATCAAGAATTCTAATATACTTTTTTTAAAGTGTAAATAGTAGCCATTTTGAATCACTTGACCAACACTTAGCAAATTTTGATCTAATGAAGGAACATGTTATAGATCTTTTATGTACCTTGTACCCTTTCTTGTTTGAATGGACATTGTTCCCTTTCCTTTGGACTCCACCTGTTCTCTATTTCCCTTCTTTACTTTTGTCTTGACAGATTCATCATGTTCTGAGAAGATGTCTTCATCTGCTGCCATATGGTTACTGCATCCATTGTCCATAAACCAAATGTTTTCAACATTGTTGGTGGTAGCTTGACAATCAAAGAATAAGTGCTATTCATTCTTCTCTAAACTCTCTACTCATGTGCTTGCAGAGATCCCATCAATTCAGTGATAGTTAGTGTAGTTAAATCCTTAGATTCTTTTACAGCAGCAACAACATGATCATACTTGTATGTCAAATTGATCAAAAAATTTTGCACTATTATTTGATCAGTAACTATATGGCAGTAGACGAAGACATCTTCTCAGTCAATTACATCTCAATGACTGAACTTTATACAAGTCATATTTGACTCTTTAGATCTGATACATAGAATGTAAACTAACAATAACTTTAGTATTAACTTCATACATTAAACACTGAACAGACTTTTAGTTAAACGAGATGAAATTATACTCTCAAGATGACCACATTAAATTCAATACTCCTCATTAATGTGTTTGTCTGAAATTCCCAACATAGTGCGCAACAATTGAAACCTGTCCCTTGGCAAAGCTTTGGTGAAGATGTCTGCTAGCTGGTTTTCTGTGCTATAATACTTCAATTGAATGCCTCAATTAGCTTCAACTTCTCTTAGGTAGTGATACCTGATTGCAATATGCTTGGTCTTGTTATGAAAGACAGGATTATTAGCAATGGCAATTGCAAATTTGTTATCACAACATATCTCAACAGGTTTTAATTGCTTCTCCCCCATGTTTTTCAAAAATCTAGTCAGCCAAATAGCTTGATTTGATGCACTTGCAGTAGCTATATGTTCTGCTTCAGCAGTGGATTAAGCAACACTATTTTGCTTCCTTGATCCCTAAGAAAATGCTCTCGAGCCAAAACTGAAACAAAAACCTGAAGTACTTCTCAAGTCATCCACTGAACTTGACATGATTTGACCTTAGACAGATCGAGCCAAGCTATAATACCAACTGCTAATTACAAGAAAAGATAACTTTGACAGAATGAAATACATATCTCCAAATCTTACTCAAGAGTTTTCTGATGTCAATTACATCTGAATGACTGAACTTTATGCAAGTTATATTTGACTCTTCATATTAGATACATAGAATGTAAAATAACAATAACTTTAGTATTTACTTCATACATTGAACATTGAGCTGACTTTTAGTTAAACGTGATGAACTTATACTCTCAAGATGAACACATTAAATTCAATAAGATTAATTATGTGTATGGAATCCATACTTATGCATATGGAAGCATGGACGTAACAATGATTAAATACTAGGGTGGGTTAGAATAATTTTTCTCTTTACCTATCATTAACAATACAAGAAAATTATATAAATTAAAAATAAAGATACACCTAATCAAGAAGATATAATGAGGCTTACCCTATAAATGTGTATTCTAAATAAATACGTTAAAAAATTAATAAAAAGGTAAATTCAAAACTAATTATAAAATAAACATTGAAATGCAAATACAATCAAATACTAATTTAAAAAATTAATAAAAAGGTAAATTCAAAACTAATTATAAAATAAACATTGAAATGCAAATACAATCAAATACTAATTAAGGTGTATCTTACGATTTTTCAAAAGATCAAATTTATATAAATACAATTGTTGACTGTGATTTTTGGATTAAGTAATATTAATCACGAGTCTAATAGGTTAACACGAATCAAGAATTAAATTATTAAGCGAGAAAGAAAATTAATCATGCAAGACAGATAGTTTTACGTGGAAAACCCAATGAAAGAAAAAAGGGCTATTGGGACGTATTTTTTTCGTCCCAATTGCCAAGAAATCGTTCCAATAGATCTGTTGGGATGAAAAAAATTGTTCCAAATTGCATCACCTCAGGTGGGTTGCAATAGGTTCTTTGAGAGGAAAATTGAAATTCGTCACTAAAAAGTATCTATATGGACGAAATAATATAGGGACGAAATTGATTTTTGTCCCTTTTGATAACCTAAGGGATGAAATTTTTTATCCATCGAAACTATCTCTAGGGATGAAATATACATATTCATCCCTTTTGACAATCTGTTGGAACAAAATATTTTGTCCCTATAAAAAACATTTCGCCCCTTTAGATATTCTATATAGACAAAATGTATGCAAAATATATGCAAAATGCTAAAAAAAAAACAAAAAATCTAAATAACCAAACCCCCAACAACACTTAACCCACTTAACACACCCTATCCCACCCATGTCCCACATGCCACCAAGATCAACCACAATTAAAGTCTCATTCCCATCAGGTATAACACCTTCTAAACGAATTATGTATATATATAAACTTTAAATGCTATTAATTTTTTATTGATTATTTTTAAATCAAAAAATCTATTTATAGATTAATTCTAATAATATAAATTATATTTTATATGATTGTCAAATAGATATTAAAAAACGTTTACTTTAGAATATAGTTAAACTATTTTTTTTTAAAATCATATAATGTCGGATCAAAAAGTATATCATTAATCGTATTTGGAATAAATATGTTTTTCTACATTTTACAATTTAATAGATGAATATAATATTTGAATTCTTATCATAAAAAAAGAAATGGGAAATGTACAATATCTTTTCTAAAATGTGGTTTTGTATTTTACATTCTTATTATCATAATTATAAATAAAAATAATAATTTTTTCATAATTTCTTAAATTAATTTATAGTAATTAATATTAAAAAGTGAATAAAATTTAATTAATAATTTTTCTTTTAGGAAAAATTTTTTTAAAAAAATATTCACGTTAAAAAAGAAAAAATATAGCTCTTATAATCATTATTAGCAACAAATATTATTTTTATCTTAATAAGTCCCCAAATCTCAACCTTTTTTTAAATCTCAAACTTTTTAGGGACGAATAATTTATTTCGTTACAATACACAACTTATTGGGACAAAGAAAATCGTCCCTAAAACTCTCGTCATTTTTGCACTCTTTAAGGATGAATTATTTATTTCATCCCAATAGACATTCTATTAGGACACATTTTTTTCATCATTAAAACTCTCGTCATTTTTGCCCCTTGTAAGGATGAATAATATGTTTCGTTCCTATAAACGTTCTATTGGAACAAAAAAATCCATCAAATCCATCCCAAAAGGTTTCTCAAAGCTTGTAGTTTTTAGGGACGAACATGTTATTGTGTCCTAATAGCTGTTCTATTGGGTCGTATTTTGTTCGTCCTAAAAAAGTTTCATCCCTATAGCCCAATTTTTTTGTAGTGAAACCATGGTCAGCGAGAAATGAATTTCACTATGAAAAATTTATTACACCCTCGATCTCACTGGCTCCCTTGTATATATTTTTGCATTAACCTTGTCAATGGTGTTATTAGGGTCTATGTATACGTGCATAGAGCCGTAATTCTTAGCGTACAAGGAAAGTTGTTGAGATTTAATAAGACTCTGACTAGTTGGAGATGTTTTATTCTTCTTTCTAGTTCCACGTCGTTTATGTCCTGAACGCATTAGATCTCTTGCCTAATATGGACTCTGGTATCTGTTATAGGGATTTTTTGATAGCATGACAAGTCAACATGATCACCTGAAAACATGGTGATTAGATATGCCACGTCACAAGAGTCAGGAAAGATCAACCAAAGACAATTAATAAATGATCTCAAGGCCTAGTCAAGATTACCCAAGATGATTAGGAAAACTAACCGATAAAGCACATATAACCTAGTCGGGAAAACTAGGCGATCGGGTAGAGACAACTTGATCGGGACCATCCGATCGGGACCATCCAATCGGGATAAAATAAGTTTGGCATTCAAAGTCAGATCAAGGAGGAAGATCGTTGTTCTGCTGGTAAGAGTGTGGGTCCTATAACTCCTTGCTAGATCGTAGAATGATCGGGGTTGGGACTAGACAATTGGTCAGTTGGACATCACGTGGGAGACATTAAAGGCAACTATGAATCAAACACGCAGAAGAATTGTTTTACTTAGACAAGGAATCTAGAATCACACTCCAATAAGGAAATATCTTTATGTCCTCGAAAGAACTCAAAGCTTCTAGAAGGATAAACACCAAACAGGAAACGAGTTCAAATCAAGCAATAACTCTGCTCTTCTAGAAGACTGCACACCGATAAGGAAATAATTCCTAAATAGACCATTCAACCAGAATCCTACGAAGACTTTAATTCAATACACAAGATCTCTGAAACAGGAAAGAAGACAAGGACGACTTCAACAAGTAACCAGTCCTAATTAAGCACTATAACATTTCCTTATTTGTATAACAGGGATTAGGGTTCTATGCACATATAAATAGACCCATCATCTCATTGTAAAATATATAGGGAACAACACATAAAAAATATACAAGAAAGAGAAAGAGAGAGATACGCCAAAAAGGAGAGATTGAGTGTGTAATTATTATTCTTGCTGTCACCGGCAACCATGGATGTTTCCCCACCTTGAGGTTTTACCATGTAAACTTATGTGTGCATGCTTTTCCCTTTTTTTTCTACTTTCTCCATAACAACTTCGACAATTAGCAAAACTTGTTTGACGTTTGATTGATCCTACGTAATCCAAAAATCATTGTCAACAGTATCTAGAAGGAAATTTGCTTCCTTATCGAAGTGCGCTTCGAGATACCTTATTCGAGTAAGACTCATTCTTTACATATTTGAGTTGTAATTGCGTTAAACTCAACGTTGTCCACGTGTCGCTCAACTGACCATCTACCAAACCTGACCAAATTTCACTTTTCCCGACCAATGATTCTCTCCCGACCAAAGGCTTCAACCAGATCATCTCAATAATCTCAACCGGGTTATCTTTACATGGTAAATTTAATCACTTTAATTAAGTTATCTCCACCAGATCGTTTAGGTGACCCCGATTGGGTATTGTGAGGCCATCTTTGGTCAACTTAGGTTGGTTCAATTTAGTTAACTTTTAGTGACGTGGCATTCTTTCATATTTTACCAATAAAAATACCCCCATAAACATTCGAACCAAATATCTCGTTCAGCAAGAAAGGAACCCACTCGGTGAGGCTTGTTTAATTTGCTTTCGGTTTTTGTCTTGTAGCTCATTAATGCTCAGTAATACTTAACAACTAAACATTTAATTTCAGCCACAATCGTTTAATTTTCCCAAATGACGCGACGTCAATGACGAGATCATTAAGGGCTTTTAGATTTTTGAATGGCACGTGAGCTCCGGAGTTCGTGCACCAACCCCCACTCTACACCTATGATTTCAGTTAAGGGATGACGTCACCATTCAATATATATTTTGAATTGTTTTCCTTTACTCACAATCTTAATTTGCAATTTTCATCTTTCACAAACGCAACCATAATTCTTCTTCCTTTCTTAGATTTTCTTTTAAAGCTTCCAACTGTTTCAACCCTATCAAACCTTTGATTTCACCAGCATCAGTACTCACGCTTCATCCATTATAATCTCTCAGGTATGTATCCTATCCTCCGCCATCGTTACTTTGAATTACTTATTCGTGTTATTGAAATGGGAGATAAAGATAACATCGCTAGACATGAGTATATATATTATGGGGTCACCCATTTACGTTTACCCTTCCATCTCAACGTAGATTACTCAGTCACTCGTCCTGAATTATTACCTCCATATTCTAACCCATATACTTCTTCTTCTGTTGATGCATGCATAGTTATATATAAGACAATAGGTACCAGTCATGGAAGCAGAGCTTCCTCCAGGGATTCTCCCTCATTGGCTCATTGGCAAGTGATTTAAAGATCACTTCTCAATGGCTAAAGCCGGTCGACATCCATATAAGGTGCCGAGCATACTTGTTGAGATTTATTGCCGACCACCCAAGTGCTTTTGACTGAGAGGTGAATGTGGTGACCGATCGGGAAGTGACAAAGTATTTTAACAGATTTGATATCCCTCGATTGATACAACTTATTCTCAGCAGTCAGCATGCTATTTGGAATCCTCATCCCGGTGTTATTGCTATTTACGGGGCCATGCTTACTTCTGGGGTGACTCTGCCTACTCAACCATTCATCGCTAAATTTTTTGGCCTAGGCCGATATTGCCCTGCACAGCTAACTCCCAATTCTTACCGGGTCTTGATTAGCCTATAACATCTATTGAAAAAGATCCAGGCTAAATTTTCCCCGATCCCTTAGGAGATCCGTAATTTTTATACTCTTGGCCGATCAAATACTGGGGGTACTTTCCATCTTAAGTCCAACCCTCCCAACCACTGGATTCCTCATGAGTTCAAATAGAAATCTGCCCCTGCATCCAACAAAGAGCACAAGGGCTTCGTATGGGGTTTCTAATCATCAAACAAGTATTTGAAGAACAGTTGGTTCTTCATCAGGGGTGATTGGGGTGAATCGGTCGTGGTTGACCCTCGCCAGAATCTAGCCAGAAATAGTGTCCCAAGACGCTTTTGTAACCCTGAGTTATGGAGTAAGAAACCTGCTAAGCTGACTCAGGGCCAAGCAGACATAGTGATTGCGGGGGCTTAGATATCTTATGAAACCAGAGATCACCGTTCGTTGTATGTGGATAAAGACTTGATCAATCTGGAACTCTTCCCTGCTATTTTTAGCAGACGCAGACCGTTGTAAGTCCTGATCTTTTCCTCATTTGGCTTATACCATCCATGCTTACTCTTATGTTATTTACTGACTCTTACTTTTCACTGTATGATGTAGTCATTATAGCTGGTGATCAAGCTGAGAAGAGTAAGAACCTTGATTTGCTTAACAGGAGAAAAGAAACTGGCCAAGTGGCTAAAGGAAATCGCTCTCCTTGATCATGATATGGTATAACACATTTTTGGACCTGATCTTAACACCTCGACAAGCCTGATCAGACAGGCTCAGGGAAGTAAGCATGACCCCCCATCTCTCTCCCTTGAAGGATGGTAAAAGATAGTCTACTAGGGAACGGTTCACCAGTGAAACAACCAGTAGGAAGGTGATCAGGTCCTCCGCCTCCGAGGTTGCTAACAAACAGAAGGATTCCCAACTTGAAATGGATCCGAAGGCTTACCGTGTAGGGGTCAAGCTTGCAGACCCTGAAAAGGAGGATGATAATCAGGAAATATTGACATATCTAATCTTGTGGAAACAACGGTCGAAAAAGAGGGATGATTGTACTTCTGTGACATATATCTCCCTTTCCTGAATGGACCTCGGCGATCAGTCAGATCCCAACTGAGACTGGTGGGGAGACTATCCTTTAACATACAAAACTTCCACCTCAATCTGAGCCACCTAGTGCCTAAACCGATCATCTTATAAATCAGGTTCCAACCGACCTTCCTGCACGGCACCCTGGCAAATCCCCGATGTAGTTTGAGGTTAAACGTCACAGAGTCTCTACTGACTGACTCTAATAATGATAAGACCAACCTCACTAAGCTTATCGCCGATGACAATATGTCTGACCATATCCATGAATATGTTGATAAGGCATCAATATGATTAAGCCGACCGTCCGTTGAAGTTACTCGCTTAGAGGGTTATGCTGAGACTAGCCTGGCCTAGGGTGCCACCCAGGATCGATTTACTCCTATGTCCATGGATAAGCCTAAAGAAATCCCTCTTACAGATTAGGGTGATGAAGTTTAGGCAGTCGGGATGCAGGAAAAAGCGATTCCCTCTACAAGCCTTCAACAAATGGAGGTCAGTGGAACTCTAGACTTATGCGTTGTAAAATTCCCTAAGAAGTGTATGTCTATAAACCTAGAAAGGGGGGGGGGGGGTGAATAGATAAACTTTTCGAATTAAGAAATGTTAATAGATTCACCTCAATAACAAACATGAAAAGCAAGTAAAAATGTGAAAAGAAAAATTAACACACGATATTTACGTGGAAACCCTTAACAAGAGAAAAACTACAGACTATCCTTCTAGCCACATCTGATCCTCAGATTCACTATTGTAATGATGTTTATAGCCTGAGTTGACCACCTAGTCACACTTTAAGGTTACTAACCCACCATTACTACCCAACGGGATTTAATAGTGATTCTTGATCAACAAGCTTGTCTACTAAACTCTTACCCACAAGCTTAACAACAATGAAGAATGCAACCTAAATGAATATATAATGATTTTCAAAGTGCAAAAATGCTAGGTCAAGGCATTTGAGCTTATCTAGGAATGTATATATGACAACTGAATGCAAATCCTAGATATCAATTCTCTAAATGCAAATACAAGAAGATTTAGCTAGAAGGGTAAAATTGTCCTAAATGCTAGCTATCACTAATCATTATTCTCAACCAACAACCAACATCACAAACATGTAATAAAAGCTTTTAAACACAAGAACATGCATTCAATTAGCAATAAAAGCTAAAACCTAGGCATACATGACATAGTAATAAAACAATAAATTCTAGTACATGTAGAAATTACTTAGTCAAGCAAAAGATGATGTTCCACGCTTAGATGATCCTAGAATGAAACTAGATGACCATGAGAAGAAGTTTGGTTGAGTAAAAATGAGTGTTTGAGAGTCTTTCTATCTCTAGAAAAGCTAGGTTGCTCAGAGATGGTTTCTTGGACTCCTTAAGAACAAAGAAAAGAGAAGAGAACACACACACACACACACACACGCACACACACACACACACACACACACACACATATATATATATATATATATATATATATATATATGGTGACCTACATGAAATGATATCGTTTTGAACAAAAGCAAGTAAATCTCGCCAGGACCGCTAGCTGGACCACGGTACAGGTAAGTGTCCAGACCGTGGCACAGGGAACGGTGCATCGCCTGGACAATACAGCTCTGAAGAGCGTTGTGCATGCAAGTGCATGGACCGCTGTATGGATAACATGCAACGTCTAGGAGTCTTCGCTTGAGAGATCGTTGTGTATGCAAATAGCATAGACCGCGGTACCAGCATCATGCAACCACTGAAGAATACCGCTGTGTAGACCGCGACGGAGGCAATGCACGGGGAGCTGTTTGAACCTCGGTTAAGAAGAAAATCCTCATCTAAGGGAAAACAAGATGCATCAAACACCTAAGCAAAAGTTAAGGCACAAAAAAGGCACACAATAGGGCGAATAAGAAATCATGCAAGATGATCAAAACATGCATGAGAGTGTATGTGTGCACTATTATCTCTTCAATGAAAGTTAAGCAAGTGATTTACCTTTGAAGCTTGAGCTTGGTCATGAACATTGATGGCCTAAACTAGCCTTACATATTAATCCCCAAATATGGTTGTCAACGAAATAAGCCAATCAAACACCGAGGAACTTATAATCTCCCCCTTTGGCTATTTAGTGAAAAAACCACCACTCACATACCATCCTCATAAATAAACAAAATAAAAGACAAGGGGTCGACAAAAAGTGTTTCTACAATACAAAGTGATGCCTAAACACTAGATCTTCAAGTCATTTATCTCTTGTAGAATCAACATCCCTATAAAACCATATAACTACACTTTCCAAGACAACTGTATGTGAGGTGTTCAAGGAAGATAAAAATACAAGAAATTTGCAAACACCAATAACAAGCACCATGCAATAACAAATGCAAATGCAAATGCTCCCCCTAAATTAGTTAACTCCCCCTCAACAAGTCTCCCCTCATATGCAACTCTCAACTCCCTTAAATCATGCCATTCTTAACACCCCCAACTCCCCCTAAAAATCACAACGACACTACTCCCCCTTTTTGTCACAAGATAGGCAATGGAGGCTCCCCAATTGGGTCACTTAGCAAAGAGAGGATATTTTCAAGAGAAATTTGCATAATCATATATAAAAAATTTATGCAATTTAATTATGTGACATAGAAGAGTAAGGAAGTTTAATTTAAAGAAAACGTGTGAAGGTATTGCCTTGGATAAAGACATGCAACATCAACTTTTAAAAAAATGGTATTTGGCAAAGCAAATATCAAAAGAGGTTCCAAGATAAGTCAAACCAATTTGCACCCTTTTTTCATTTTAGAACAAGATAACGAAATTAAGCCTTTGAATCACGCAAGCAATATTATCAATTCTTAATGGCCAATCAAGACATGGATATAAAATCCTTATTGATTGTTTTTCTTGTTCAACCATTAAGAAGAGAGACAAAGCTAAATTGGATGAGACATCCTTATTAGTTGAATGGACACAAGGTCCTTATTGAGTTTAGCCTTGTCAATTGCGTTCACACACAATTTCACATAATTACTTCATGCATAATATTTAAGCATGTCAAACTCAAGTTCATATAAACATAAAGATAAATTTTGGGACAATCAAACGTACTTCCCAATCAAATTTGCTAGTCCAAAAATGCATGTTTGAACATAAATGCAACATGGATTTTAAACAAGGCAAAGACACACTTATTAAATAAAAAGTCATATACTAGCATATGCAACCGTGATACTCAAGCAATTACTTAAAAAGCATAAAATTGGACAATTATGTTTGCTTATTGAAATGCAAGTTAGCTCTCTTTGCTTGAGCTCCCCATGTGGGGTCAAACACCAAAACTCATCAAGACATACGACAAATCCCAATAGACTTACTAAGTGATTTAAACCTAGTTGAGTCCAAAGGTTTAGTGAACAAATCTGCTAGTTGATCATTAGTGCCAACATGTTCAAGCGCAATGCATTTTCTCTCAACTAGCTCTCTAATGAAATGGTGTCTAATGTACATATGCTTGGTTCTAGAATGTTGGACAGGATTCTTTGAAATGTTTATAGCACTCAAGTTATCACAATAAAGGTTTAGAGTACCTTCATCAAAACTGTAGTCCACAAGCATTTGCTTCATCCATAAGAGTTGTGTGCAAGCACTCATAGTTACTATATACTCGGCCTCAGCTGTGGATAAGGAAATGGAGTTTTGCTTCTTGTAAAACCAAGACACCAAGTTGTTTCATAGGAAGAAACAACCGCCCGATGTACTCTTTCTATCATCACAATTACCTGCCCAGTATGCATCACTAAAGCCAACTAGACTAGCATTAGTGTCAAAAGAGTACCATATCCCATAGTTGGATGTCCCATTTACGTAACGAATGATTATCTTCACGGAAGAGAGATGGGACTCCTTGGGACTTGCTTGGTACCTAGCACACACACCAACACTAAAGGCTATATCGGTTCTACTTACAGTTAAGTAAAGTAAGATGCCTATCATGCCACGATATAGGCTTTGATCCACACTTTTCCCATTATCATCCTTGCTAAGTTTCAATGTGGTACTCATAGGTGTGTCACAATGTTTGGCATTCTCAATGCCAAATTTCTTCACTGGGTTCTTGGCATATTTAGCTCGGGATATGAAGATTCCATCATCCAATTGTTTAATTTGCAAACCTAGAAATTAATTAAGCTCCCCAACAAGACTCATCTTAAATTCATAAGACATGACCTCAACAAATTGTTGGACTTTGGATTTATTGGTGGAACCAAACACAATGTCATCAACATAGATTTGAGCTATGAAAAACTCATTTTTGTTACCTTTGATGAACAAGGTCTTATCAACACTACCTCTTAAGTAGCCATTGTCAACAAGATAAAAGGTGAGGCGCTCATACCAAGCCCTTAGAGCTTGTTTCAATACATACAAAGCCTTCTTGAGGCGATAGACATGATTGGGGTGGTGTGGATCCACAAACCACTTAGGTTGCTCAACAAACACTCCCTTTTGTAAAAATCCATTTAGGAAGGCACTCTTAATATCTATTTGATGTAATTTAAATTTGTGCACATAAGATATGGATAAAAGAAGCCTAAAAGACTTAAGACGGGCAACCAGTGCAAAAGTCTCCTCAAAGTCGATACCCTTAATTTGAGAGTATCCTTGTGCTACAAGCTTAGCCTTGTTGCGCACAATGTTTCCATTCTCATCCGACTTGTTCCTAAACACCTACTTGGTGCCTATGACATTAGAATTCTTAGGTCTAGAAACTAGAGTCCAAACCTCATTTCTTCCAAATTGATTCAACTCTTATTGCATGGCAAGAACCCAAAATTCATCATTCAAGGCTTTATCAATCTTTTTGGGTTCAATTTGAGAGGTGTAACAAGAATAGCTAATTTGATTAGCCATTTGTTGTCTAGTCCTAACACCCTCATTAACATCTCCAATGATATTACTTTTATCATGGAGTCTCCTAACCTAAGGAACGGGTTCATTAGAGTCCAAAGATGGATCTCTATCAAAAGATTTACATTCTCTTCACTATGATCAAACTTCGCATCACTTGAAGTCTCACCACACTCCTTTAAAGGTAAATCATGAGACACGCTAACATCCTCATCATGGTTACTCAACTTTGGCCTATAATCATCTATGACAACATTGGATGATTCCATGACTCTTATAGTTTTTATGTTAAACACTCTATAGACCTTACTATTTCGATCATAACCAATGAAAATCTCCTCATCACTCTTAGCATTAAACTTGCCAAGTTGATCTTGGTCATTGAGAATGTAGCAATTGCTTTCAAATGAATGGAAGTAGCTAACATTTGGCTTCCTACCCTTCCATAATTCATAGGAGGTTTGCCTAGTACCGGGCCTTAAAAAAACTCTATTTCCTATATAATAAGCTATATTCACGGCCTTAGCCCAAAGATTCCCAGGAACATTGTTGCTAATCAACATCAAACGAGCCATCTCTTGGAGGACCCTATTCTTCCTCTCTACAATTCCATTTTGTTGGAGAGTTCAAGGAGATGAAAACTCATGAGAAATGCTAACACTATTACAATAATTTTCAAAACAAGCATTTTTAAATTCTTTTCCATGACCAATCCTAATTCTTTTAATGCTTTTAATGTGAGAATTCTTTTCATTTTGAATTTTAGTGCAAAGCATTTTAATTTTTCAAAAGTTTCAGATTTTTCTCTAAGAAAATAAGTCCATGTGAATCTAGAAAAATCATCAACACACACAAAATGTTTCTCTTGCAACAAAGACTCTCAGTTTGCATGGGACCCATAAGATTAATGTGAAGAAGCTCTAATGGCTCATTGGTGGTAAGATACTTGCCCTTTTTATGCACACTCTTAGTTTGCTTCCCTTATTGACAAGGTCCACACACTACCTCAATCCTATTCCCAGACTTAGGAAGGCCTCTCACAACATTCGACCTCTTAAGAACTTTCAAGTCTTAGAAATTCAAATGACCTAATCATTGATTCACAATTCAACTTGATCACAACTAGACAAATTACAAGAGATGTCATTGGAATCAAGACAATAACAATTTTCACTTGATCTCTTGCCTTTTAATAAAACTTGTCCATCTTCTTTTAGAATAGAGCAATCAACTTTGTCAAACATAACCGAAAGCTCTTCATCACTCTAATGTGATATGCTAATGAGTTTGGCTTGCAAGCTACCTACATAAAGAGCATTGGGCAAGGAGGGAAAACCAGGAATAAATATGTTTCCTTTTCCTAAAACCTTCGTACGTGAACCAACACAAAATGTGACAAATCCACCATCCTCTATAACAAGATTCTCAAAGAAACTCTTGTTTTTGGTCATGTGCCTAGAACACCCACTATCAAGATACCAAGTGTTAGAGGCTTTGGCCTAAAAGACCACTTGCCCCACATGGCAAAAATACTCAATTTTTCTAGTCCACCTAGTAGCAACATAGTCATTTCTAGGAGCCTTGAGTTCATTGATTCTAAAATTCGTAGTTGCATGCATATAGGCTCTTCTAAGCATATTTTTCTCAATCATACTTTCAATACGACATAAATTAATATACATAAAACAATTAGGCCTTATATGGCCCTCGACACCAAAATAATGACAAATAGGAGTGAAATAAGAATTTATACCATAGCCTTGTGCAAACATAAAAGGCTTTCTTCTCCTTTGAGTTGATCTTTGGTGTAGAGCCACATGTCTTCTTTGTGATTGAGCCAAGATTGCATCCCTTCTTGATTGAACATGAAAGGTCCTTTGTTGAGATTAGGGGATCACTTGAGGTTGAGGCCTTATTTGATGTATTCTAGCTTATTGTGATTGAGTTTTGACTTGAAATTTTGTTAGAGCCTTGACTTGAACTTTTTTTGAAGATTCTCCAACTTCAACCATTTTTTATGGTTGTTGTGGACCTTGGATTTTCTTTAACTCTTCATTCTTGACAAAAGTAGTCTTCTTTAAGGAAGTGGTTTCCATGTCTTCCACATATCCTAAATCCCTCTTATCACAAGGGCCTTTCCCACTTGATAACATTTTGTCAAGTTTCTCTATTCTGAAGGTCATCTTGGCAATAAATTATTTTGCCTCTCTAAGTTCCTTCTTCAAGCTTTCTTCCAACTCTCTTCCAAACTTCACTTTCTCATTTAAGTGACTCACCTTGGTAGTCAACTCAAGATTCCCCTTTTTCAATTTTTGAATCTCATTCTTCTTCTTCAACCTATAGTTCTCAATGAACTTTATGAAGTCTACATAATCCATTTCTTCATCGGTTTTGAACCTAGAGTTAGATGAGATGCTCTCATCACTAGAGTCATCTACTTCTTCTTTATCATTTATAACTCTCTTAACATTATGAGATGATGTGAATGCTATGAAGTTTGCAACTCAATCTTCATCATCCGAAAACTTTTCTTCCTCTTCTAGGTCTTCACTATCACTCTAAGTGGCCGTCATCGCTTTTCCTTTCTTTTTTTTATTCATATTTGCAGATTCCGAAGCAATGTGACCAAAGCCACTACATTTATAGCATTGAATGCCCTTTTTAGAGTCATTCTCTTGTGATCTCTCCATTTTCTTGAAATGACTCTTCTTCTTTACTTTTTTCCCTTATATACAAATCCTTTCTTCTCAAACTTCATGAACTTCTTAAAACTTTTTACCTTGAGGGTCATTTCCTTATCTGAGTCATCCTCCTCATCCTTTTCAACCTTGGAGGTCTTCAATGCAATGCTATTTTGCTTCTTTATAGGTGTTGGTGTAGAAGTCCACCTAGATTCGTATGCTAGAAGTCTTCCAATCACTTCACTAGGCTTCATATTCTTATAGTCACTATTCTCCTCAAGTTTTGTTTCCTTAGACTCAAATCTCTTAAGAAGTGACCTCATAATCTTTTGCTTGATTCTTCTATTTGAGTATGGATCACCTAGTTGATGGCTTTGATTTACAATATCCATTAACTTCACCTGAAAGTCATTGAAGCACTCTTCCTCCTCCATTCTAATCATCTCAAATTATGTTTGAAGGACTTGGAGCTTGGAGTCCTTGACTAATTCAGTGCCTTCATAAGCCATTCGAAGAATCTACCAAGCCTTATTTGCATTCCCGGTGGTTTGGATCAACTTGTATTGATTATCGTCCATGGCATAACGGATGGCGTGCATGGCCTTGTTGTTCCACTTGAATGCCCCAAATTCTTGTGTACTCCATTGAGATTTGGGCGTAAGAGCTTCATCTCCCTCTTTAGTGGTCATAGTTGGAGAAGTGTACCCATCTTTAATAGCCATCCAAGAACGGTCATCTATTTAGCAAAGATAGGATTCCATCTTACCCTTTGAAGAAGCATAATTCACCCTATTGAACAAAGGGGGTCTTATGTTTGAGGCTCTCTCATGACTACCACCATTTCCACTCATAGTGTTTGAAGGTAATGAATGAATGAGATGCAAATGTAATGCAACACACAAAAAAAAAACAAAAAAAATGCACAAAGCAAGACACACAAAAGTGCACGGATCACCTTAGTATATCTAGGCACCGACTCTGATACCAATTGAAATTCCCTAAGAAGTGTATGTCTATAAACCTAGAGGGGAGTGAATAGGTTTTTAGCACTATTGATTACCAACTTTTTCAAATTAAGTAATGTTAATAGATTCACCACATTAACAAACCTGAAAAGCAAGTAAAAATACGAAAATAAAAATTGACACACGAAATTTACATGAAAACTCATAATAAGGGAAAAACTACGGGCTATCCTTCTAGCCATATCTGATCCTCAAATCCACTATTGTAATGATGTTTACAAACTAAGTTGACCATTTAGACAGACGTTAAGGTTACTAACCCACCACTACTACCCAACGGGCCTTAATAGTGATTCTTGATCAACAAGCTTGTCTGCTAAACTCTTACCCACAAGCTTAACAACAATGAAAAGACAATGCAACCTAAGTGAATATATAATGATAATCAAAGTACAAAAATGCTAAGTCAAGGAATTTGAGCTTATCTAGGAATGTAAATATAACAATTGAATGTAAATCCTAGATATCAATTCTCTAAATGCAAATGCAAGAAGATTTAGCTAGAAGGGTAAAATTGTCCTAAATGCTAGCTATCACTAATCAATGTTCTCAACCAACAACCAACATCACAAACATGTAAAAGCTTTTAAACATAAGAACATGCATTCAATTAGAAATAAAAGCTAAAAACTAGGCATACATGATATAGTAATAAACAATGAAGTCTAGTGCATGCAGAAATTACCTAGTCAAGAAAAAGATGATGCTCCATGCTTAGATGATCCTAGAATGAAACTAGATGACCATGAGATGAAGTTTGGTTGAGTAAAAATGAGTGTTTGGGAGTCTTTCTCTCTCTAGAAAAGCTAGGTTGCTCAAAGATGGCTTCTTAGACTTCTTAAGAACAAAGAAAAGAAAAGAGAACATATATATATATATATATATATATATATATATACATATATATATGGTGCCCTACATGAAATGATATCGTTTTGGACAAAAGGAAACTAAACTTCATCAGGATCGCTGGCTGGATCGTGGTACAGGAAAGTTTTCAGACCGCGGCACAGGGAACAGTCTATCGCCTGGACAACACCGCTCTGAAGACCGTTGTGCATGCAAGTGCAAGTGCACGGACCGCGGTATGGACAACATGCAACGCCTGGGAATCTCCGCTTGGGAGATCGATGTGCATGCAAATAGCAAAGATCGCTGTAGCAGTATCGTGTAACCATAAGAGAATGTCGTTGTGCAGACCGCGATGGAGGCAATGCACGAGGAGCGGTTTGAACCGCGGTTAAGAAGAAAATCCTCATCTAATGGTAAAAAAGATGCATCAAACACCCAAGAAAAAGTGAAGGCACAAAAAAGGCACACAAGAAGGCAAATAAGCAATCATGCAAGATGATCAAAACATGCATGAGAGTGTATGTGTGCACTATTATCTCTTCAATAAAAGTTAAGCAAGTGATTTACCATTGAAGCTTGAGCTTGGTCCTGAACATTGATGGCATAAACTACTCTTACATATTAATCCCCAAATGTGGTTGTAAACAAAATAAACCAATCAAACACCGTGGAACTTACACGTTGTTACATGCCCGACCTCCTTAATGATTTCCCCAACCATTCCTCCATCCCGTCCTAAGGGAACATTCCCTCTGTCTTTACCGATCAGAGCACCATCTGGGCCTCTTTCTCTTTCAGGCTTAGGTGATTCATCAACCTACTCCTTGCCATGCTACATTCCATGTCAGCTAGTGAGGGGTACATTGGGGAAGGATATTGGAAGCAGGTCAGAATTGCTAGCAACTCTGAACGGATTCACATGATTTTCAACAATGGTGTATATGTAAGTGTTCTGCACCTTTTATCTTTATTCAGGCTTATCTCCACTCCTACTCTTTTTTTTTTTGGTAAGTTGTGGAAGAGTTGACTCGAGCCTTGATCTCTCAGTATAGGCAGGCTGCGGAAATCTCATAATTGAAAAGGGAGCTTGCTGAGAAGAACGAAGCCCTTGAACATATTTCTACCAGTGAATCAAAGATCAATCAATCTTTTAAAGAGAAGTTGAGAAATCGCGAAGTGACTGAGGTTGCTTTGAGGAGGTCGCTAGCCACTGTCTAGAGCAGGGCTTTCGTAGCCAACGAGAAAGTCAGGGAACTTACCATGAATAATGGTGAGTTTGACGTAAAGGTTTCCACAGCTGAATCGCGGTGTACCGAGCTTGAATCAAGAGCCATTTTGGCTGGAGAGAAGGCTTATTCTATATGACATGTTGTCAAACAATGACAAACATTACAGTATTTACGATTTTTGTCCGTCGTAGAAAAACAAGTAAATTACATTTGTTTGAAATACAAACCCCTAAACCTAAATTGGCGAACAAGTCATCAAGCGGTCACCGTCCAAAGGTCTCGTGACCGGGCACGGAAGCCTTGTGCGGCTACCCCGGGTTACTTCGTTGCTACTTTTTCTGCTTCGAATTCTTCAATTTTTCTATTCTTCAAAACTTGAATATATTACAACATATTTTTTTTATTACAACAATAAAGTAAAATTAAAAACTTAACAACTACCAAGATGGAAATTATGGTGATGATAAGCCACCCTTCTTATTACAATTCCAAAATAAAAAATACATTGAAATTCTAGGACCAAAATTGAGCAATAACAAATCACATTATAAAAAACATATATATATATATCCATACATTCCAATGTTAATATATATGTGAATTCCTAGAGTGTCATCTTTTTCTAAAAACATGTATATTTACAATAAAAAAATAGATTCACGTATATATACATCTATTAATCAAGGGTACAACCAGGCTCTGATACCAATTATAGGAAAAACACAAGGCGGAAGCGGAAAATATAGATTGGAATAATTCAAAAAAAATTCCTTTAAAAGAATGGACCTTAACCATTGATTAATTAACATATAATAAAATTATCGTACCTTTTTCTCGTGATGATTGAAGTTGCACCGAATTGAATCCGTAAGATCTTCCAATCCAATCACGAACGAGAATCACCTAGGAGTGTGGCTCCCTTTATTTGAATTGTATACCTGAGGATGGAAAACAAACAAAATCTTTTCCTTTTGTGAATCACAATAATCTTCCTAGAGAAAAACGAAGAACATTTGGTCAATTGTGAATTCTCAATCTATTGATTGAAACTCGCGTGAACCCGATTCGATTTTGTGCACAAAGCCTTTTGATGTAAAGCTACTAGTGCACTATTGAAAACAAAAGTGTTCCCTCTTTTCTCTATGCTTGGTCGAATTCTTCACACAATGAGTTGAATGAATATTTTTTTAACTATTTAAGCAAATAAAAAAAAACCTTCTCACACAAGAACTAGGGTGGTAGCTGAATTCTCTCTTTAAGATTTTAATCTTGACCGAATTCTCTCTTTAAGATTTTAATCTTGACCGAATTCTCACTCTAGAAAACTTATGTTGGTTGAATTCTCACTTAGAGAATATATAGGGCATGGAGGAGGATTTATGTTTTGTGTCCAAATCCTCTTAAAAGAAGGATTTGTGTGTTAGCCAAGAAACCTTACTCAAAGAAGAATTCTTTTCCATACCAAGTCTCCTATTCCAACTCATTAGTGTATTTATCTAATAACTAACTATTGAATATAAATAAAATTGTGATTTTATCAAAAACTTCATAAGTTGATCAATTATCAATTAGAGTTTTGATATATATCAAATACTTCCTAATTTGACTAGATAAATAAATTCTTTCTATTTATCTACTTATCAAATCAAATCTTTGATATTTATCATACTACCATCAATAGTATGACACTAGGAGACGTTCTCTACTAGGAAAAAGATTTTGACTTTTAATTAAATAATTAATTAATTAATCAATTTCTATTTAATTAAATAAGAAAATTAAAAACAATATATTAGGCTATTATATTAGCCCTTGCCACCCAAGCCATATATATGAGCCATATATTGTTATTCTATTTTATTAAATCCGTTGGACTTTTAATACAAGGTCCACATGTGAATTAGACTCATTCTTACTAAAAAAAGAAATAAGTCCACATATCTTAAATTAATACATTACTATAATTAAACAGCCCATTTAATTAAAATGTATAAATTATACTCTTAATGTATTAATGGAAAGCTAATCACACCCTATTAGGGCCGGCCAAGGATTCCCTCATCCTTGGCCACCCATTCCAGGTATTTGAAGAGCTACAGCGTGTCTTGATCACACATGACCGCACCTCTCCAAAACTTTGAGATTCTGAAATCCAAAAACAATTCTAGATGGATCCAAAAATTGGTCTGGTAGAATATATCAAGTGATCCATGCAAGTCCATATGGATTGGGGATCTTGGCGGGCTGTCTAAATTTAAGCTACAATAGACATAACCTAATCACAATCAACAAATGATTCACTTAGGTTCTATCTATTAATTTTAGTTCATTCCACTAAATAACTAAAATTGAACTCTTAAATAAAGATATAATAAGTTAATGTTCCTCATTCGTACCCTAGACAATCTTAACGGAGATAGTGTATCCTCGTGAAGAATACCAGTAATCACCAAGAGCTCATAGATCGCCGATAACTCTCCTAGATATCATTTTTACTCATATGACCACATTTTGACCTTGGATAATTTGACTTGTCCAGAAGCCATATTTCAATAGACAACATTGAAAACTTAACGTTAAGATTTAATATTCAATACCTCAAAATATCCATATGATGGTATTCTACACACATTTTATAAATGGAGTCACGATGTCCATATCCATAAATGGAGTCCTTTATCGATTAATAATTGAATACCACCAAACCATTGAGGATAGACTATGCTATATAATCGTACTCATTGATGGCTTAAATGATAACATATGTAACCATAATTCCATCATTTATCTCAGGATTGAGATAGACTCTTCGATTGTCTTCATGTGAAAACTTTTATCCATTGACGATTCTGGATAAAATATCTCACTATGATCCGATTCAATGCACCTAGTGCATTAGATTCTTTTGTACAAAGACACCACACTTTGATGATTTTAGACTCATCATAACACATTTGATCCCAGTCAAATGCTATCAAAAGAATCATCAACGTTAACAAGGTAAACGCAAACCTTTTTCTTAAGTTGTGAATATTGTTCAAGACTATCTAAAGAATTGTGTCTACCTCATACATATCCAGATGTACGGATAGTTCTTATTTTCTCATAGTCTTTTGACCTTATGATTATTTACTTTTGACAATTATAATAATTAAATTATAAATGCTATAAAGATTGTTAAACTATAAATCACTTTATTAATATGAAAAGATTATCAAATACATTATTACACTCTTCCTATTGTGTATAATCCCAACAATTAGTGCTAAGAGTTTTGAGTCCTTTATTTATCTCTATGTCATGTTGCAATTGTGCTTTATCATAAATGATAATATGAGCATGGAATGAGATAGGTTTAGGGGTTAAGAATCCTTAGTTTTATAGGTTTAGAATATTTGTTATTTTAATTTATATGTACAATTTTGGATACATGCATGTGCTTGTTGTGTTTTTAGTATGATTTTTTTTTTTGTACAACTTGAAAGAAAGTGATCCAAGGAACAAGGCATTTTGACCACAAGACAACCTATTTTGAAGAACTATGACCAGATCTGATAGATGAAGTCCCAGAAGCAAATTGCAAAAGCTATTGGAATGCAACTGCGACCAAACACTGCGACATGCAAAGGTAATTTCCCAGGTTAGTCACATTGTGTTCAACGAAGTAAAATCAACTAACCGTAAGCTCAACTGTTTATATTGGATGACATGTGGAAATGTGCCTAGACGTAATTTTTCCAAATTGAAAAAATGTGATTATTTGGTTGTGTCAATATTTGCTGATTAACACTGAAAAGTATATGTTTATTAAGGGACAATATCATCATTTTACACTTCCAATATGATTAATTCCCCAATTTAGACATAATTTCGTTCGCTCGCTTAAATAAATATATTGTGTAGTAATCATTGTATTTTTCTTTATATGTCAGAGGTAATTCGATCAATTCAGAATTATGGAGAAGTCAGATGGCAAAACAAACATCGTTTTCAAGTTTAGAACGTCAAAAACCTTAGGAGGAACATAAGGGCATTTTTGTAATTTTGACTATTCACTGTTCACAGGCGACTTTCACAGTTTCACTGTTCACAGGTGACTTTCACTGTTTAAAGTTGACTTTCATTGTTCATGATGATATGGCACATTCCTATTGGCCCAAACTACGAGTGCACCGTACACGCGGCTGTAGAGAATCACATTCTAGAAGCTGGTGCACTGTTCACTATTCACTTTCACGATGCGTTTACTGGTCACTGTTCACTGTTCACTGTTCACTGTTCACTGTTCACTATTCACAAATCTGGACGCTCCATTCTAAATTCATCTGTTGGTCAATTTTCATCCGTATTTTGTATAAATAGAGGGTCTCTCCCCCTTAATTTCCATATTCTGAATCCAAATATGATATTAGATTTGTGAAATTCTCTCTCTTTTTTTCTCAAATTCTCATTTTAAATAACATAGTTATTTTCTAGTTAAATTATGTCTGGCTAATTTTATATAGTTGGGGCCAAAGGTGATACTGTTGTTATGGAAAATATGATCCAATTTTGGTAAGTTTATTATTTTTATGCTTTCTCCCCTCTGATCCAATTTTGTGGAGTTTTTGACTCACTGTAGACAGACAAATATTGTCTAGCACAGTGGGTACTTTTACCTATATCTATCAGAGAGTGGTTTCACCCCTCTGATCTTTGTAGAGTTTTTGACTCATTGTAGACAGACAGATATTGTCTAGCACAGTGGGTACTTTTACCAATATCTATCAGAGAGTGGTTTATCACCTCTGATCTTTGTGGAGTTTTGACTCACTGTAGACAGACAGATGTTGTCTAGCACAGTGAGTACTTTTACCCACATCTATCAGAGAGTGGTCGGTGGAGTGGAATACCATCCCATTAATCTGGACTAAATATTAATAATTGTATCATAATCGAATTACCAACAGTGAATCTCTTAGCCCCAGTTTTATTTTTAATTGATTTACATTTTTATAACAAACTTATTAGTTAATCTAGATAATTAATTATACAATGACAAGTGAACAACCTCCATGTGGTTCGACCCAGTCTTACTGGTTAATTTATTACTATGACACTCTTATACTTAGGAGTAGAAACATTTATTTAGGACGTGTCAAGTTTTTGGCGCCGCTGTCGGGGAAGTAAGTCCGCATTTTCTTTGTAGAAGTAATTTATTTTTAATTTTATTTTGGTTTTACCATTTTTTTTTCTATCTTCTTTGTTCTTATTTTGTATTCAATTTTACATCACTTATCTCAATCATAAACTTTATCCACTTAAAAAAAACACTTGTAATCATTAATCACATTTTTACATTTTAGTCCTTCAAATTTTTATTTGCATATAGGTCATTTTATTTTTTATTTTTACATATCAGTCCCTGTAATTATCATATTTCCACTTTAGTCCCTATATTTATAATTATTTACACTTTTGCCCCAATAGTTGTGTATATTTGCATTTACACCCCTAGAATTTTGCATCTTGTTATTTTTATCACTTTTTCTTTTATTTTCTTCATTTTTGTATCACCTCCATGAACCCTCATTAAATTTTCATGAGACGTTGGTCTCGAACATCTAGTGGTAGATTAATTAGGAAATCACAATCATCCACATTCACTAACAACATGGCTGAAAACCCACTGATACATCCAGCAAGAAACCAAGTCGAGAACCTTTTAGACAACTTTGACAACATATCTGAACACAACAACCATCCACGTTATGTTGACCATGACCAACACATTAACCCAAATCCACCTAGAACTCTTAGAGGCTACATAAACCCTACACGTACTGGAGCACCTTCATACATAGCTTTCCCACCAAATGCAACACATTTTAATTTTTAATCGGGATTCATTCAACTTTTACCCAATTTTCATGGTCTTGAATCTGAAAACCCATATTTGCATCTTAGTTTGAGGAAGTCTGTAACACTTGCACAAACCAATATGTTAGCATGGATATAATCAGGCTAAAGTTTTTCCCTTTTTCCTTAAAAGATAAAGCTAAAACTTGGTTACAAAACCTTAGGTCAGGATCAATTCAAACTTGGAATGATATGTAACAACAGTTCTTAAAGAAATTTTTCCCACCTCATAGAACAAACTCTTTTAAGAGGAAAATCACTTCATTTACCAAAACACCTGGGGAAACACTTTTAAAGAGTTATTAAATGTCTATCTACATCACGGTTTTGAAACACGGAGGATAATGTCACATTTCTATGAGGGACTCACACCCAAAGTAGACAAGTCATTGAAATGATGTGTAATGGGGAGTTCAGTGACAAAAATCCTGAAGAAGCACTTAAATACCTTGATCATATCGTCGAAAGTGCTCAAAATTGGGACATTATAGGTTCCTATGAGTCCATGAGCAAACCACAAACATCTCTATCTAGTGGAGGCATTTACAATCTTAGGGAATACCATAACCTTCAAGCTAGATTTGCATCCGTAGTTAGGAAACTTGAAGCTTTAGAAACTACAAAGAGTGAACATGTAAAATCTATACAAGAAATCGCATGCCATGTATGTGATTCTGATGATCATATCACTTATAGTTGCCCAACTTTGCCGGCCGTAAAAGATTGCCTTCATGAACAAGCCAATGTTTTGCACACTTTCAACAAGCCAAATTCCAACCCATATTCACAAACCTACAATCCTGGTTGGATAAATCACCTAAATTTTAGTTAGAGAAACAACAATCAAGCCCAGTCTTCACAACCACCAAGTCCATCACATCCACAAACACACCAAAATTTCCAAAACCCTCAAGGTTATGCGCCTTATGTCCCACCATCTAGGAAAAACCTTGAAGACATTTTACACTCATTCATTGAGAAGCAATAATCCATTAACAGCCAAACTACACAAACCTTGATAGATGATAAAGATACCTTGGCAAAGATTGCTTCTTCACTCATCACACACGAAAAAGGTAAGTTTCCATCTCAACCACAACCAAATCTCAAGAGTCAGTCAAGTTCCTATGACAATAACCAATGCCCAGACCAAGTCAAATCAATTATCACTCTTCATAGTGGTAAAGTCATCGAAAAACCTATTCTTGAATCTTGTAAAATTGATGATGAGTCATTTTCCAAGGGTAAGGAAGGGGTTGATGAAACCATTGTTAACGAAGAAATAATTGAATCCCCACCTACACTTCCATATCCTCAGGCTCTTAAAAATTCACGAAAATCGAAGCATACCCTAGAGATTTTTGAAATTTTCAAACAGGTAAAGATCAATATCCCTTTGTTGGATACAATCAAACAGGTACCTTCCTATGCCAAATTTTTGAAGGATCTATGCTCTGTGAAAAGGAAGCATCAGGTAAGAAAGAAAGCCTTTTATGGCTGAACATGTAAGTTCCATTCTTTCTAATAAAAATGTTTTGAAATATAAAGATCCTAGCTTTCCCACTATTTCTTGCACAATTGGTAACTGTAAAATTGAGCATGCTTTACTTGACCTAGGTGCTAGTGTAAATTTGCTCCCATACTCATTTTATCAGCGACTTAAACTTGGTGAGTTAAAGCCGACTTCAACCACACTTTGTCTTGCTGATAGGTCAATTAAAATACCAAAAGAAATAGTGGAAGATATGTTAGTACAAGTCGATAAATTTATCTACCCAGTATATTTTATTGTCTTAGAAACACAACCTGTTGTTAATGAGCACATATCAATTCCTGTTATATTGGGCCGACCATTTTTAGCTACTGTTAATGCCTTGATTAATTGCAGGAATGGAATAATGAGCATGTCTTTTGGAAATATGGAAATTAAGCTTAATGTTTTCAACACGTCTAAGGAACCATTTGATGATGAACATGAAGATGAAGATGTAAACATTATTGTTGAAGATCATGTTCAAAATGATTCTTTTAACTCATCTGAAGTTTGTTTGATCAATTCACCTGAGTTAAGCATGCATTCATATCTTGATGATTGTTTGCAGGTTGTCGAAGAAGAAGGAGACACTTCAGATTTTGAAGAATTGGAACAAAAAGATGACGTGCCATAAGAAAAAGCACCTCAACTGGATTTGAAGCCCTTACCAGAAGGACATAAATATGCTTACCTTAGAGACAACCAGACATACCCAGTGGTAATCTCTTCTAACCTCACAGAAGAGCAAGAAGGTAAGTTGTTATATGTTTTAGAGAAAAATAAGAATGCAATTGGTTGGACTTTGAAAGATTTGAAAGGTATTAACCCTTTGATTTGTTCACATTGAATAAATTTAGAGGAAAATGCTAAAACATATCGACAACCCCAAAGAAGACTTAACCCACACATGAAAGAAGTTGTCAAGACTGAAGTCCTTAAATTACTTGACGTGAGAATTATCTACCCTATCTCTGATAGTAAGTGGGTGAGTCCTACACAAGTTGTGCCAAAAATATATGGAATCACTGTTGTTAAAAATGAAAAGGGTGAGTTAATTCCAACTCGTGTTCCATCTAGTTGGCACATGTGCATTGATAATAGAAAATTAAATGATGACATCAGAAAAGATCATTTCCCCCTTCCATTCCTTGACCAAATTTTAGAAAGAGTAGCAGGACATCCCTACTACTGCTTTCATGACAGACGAATTTTAAGAAGATCATTTGAAGTTGGTCAAAAGGTTTTACTTTATAATTCTCGACTTCATTTATTTCCTGGCAAATTGAAATCAAAATGGAGTGGTCCATTTATTGTGAAACACGTGTATCCATATGGTGCCCTTGACATTGAGAATCCTAGGAATGGTAATGTGTTTAAAGTAAATGGACAACGTGTGAAACCATTCTTAGAAAATACAGATTTTCAAAAAGACTCTGCCGTCATTTTGACCCTTGTTACAAAGGTGAGTAAACAAATCTTTTGCTTTTGACTTTATTTGTATTTGCAATTATTATTTTTGTTTTTGTTCGCTTTTACGTTTTGAATTTTGCAGGATTAATTTCTAGGTTCAATTTTTGCTTGGTGTGTTTTTCTATATAACCACAGTTAAGTGATGGATAACGGTACTCCGTGACAATTCAAGTCGGTTTAATTCAGTTTTCCAAATCACTGATCCCCAAAACAAGGCATGAATGCAATTTTTACAAACCTCGGAAAACATTTTCCATCTTTGCCCCAAAATACTCTGAAAAAGATTTACAAAGCACGTTCCGAAAGATTACGCTCACTGATGATAAACAAAATTCCTATGGAAATTCGTTGGTTGATCGAATCTAAGGTATGTCTAGCAGGTAAGTCTGCTGATTCATTTATAGCTTACATGCCTGGTTTTGGAAAAAGTAACCTTGTAAAAAAATGAAGAGCTAAGAAGTTAGGGGTTACTCGTCACAAATGTGCATGTACAACATGCAAAACACGTTATCGTTCTTTAGGAATGGTGTCTAATAATCGGGAAGATAAAATTTTATTCATTAGGCATGGTTTACGTAGAGAGTCACTGGATAATATCCTAACGACTCTTGATGCACATCCTAGTGGATATGTGCAAATGGCAGTTGACCGATTATGGCTACAATTTAAAAAAAAAAACATGAACAATATAGTCTTGGGAATCTGACTTTAAAAGACCCTTGTTTGCTAATTTATAGGAAAATTGAATGGGAAGCATATCCCCGAACCATAGAGGGCATTGAAGCCATTTCTGGAAGAAAAAACCAGAGGAAAATGTGAGTCACAATCACAACTACCAGTGTATATCCTTTTGTTTTTATTATATTTTTATTATCTTTATCTCTGCTTCAAGTCCTCATGAGCTGATTGACCAGTTACAAGCTTTCAATTATGAGTCAGATCCTTCAACCTCCAAAATAAATTGGTCCATTGATGAAGAGAACAAGAAACGCAGAATTGACCTGAATCTCAGTTTGTGATTGTCCCATGGTTTTTATGCATTTTATTTTCCTTTATTTTGTATTTCTTTTATTGTTTTGCATGATTTTATCGTCTTTCAAGTTGTTCAGGTGATATCTTCTAAACCTTACCTCTTTCTAATGACATTGGGGACAATGTCTCCTTCTAGTTGGGGGGAGGGGTTAGTTGATTCAATAACTTTTATTTTTTTAAAAAAATGAAAAAAACTAACTTCTGACCATTTTTTTTTTGGCCGAGTAAGGAGATCTTTTAGATACTTCTGAGATGCATCTTTGTAGTTCTGATGCATTTTTCCTCTCTTCTGACTATTCAAATTAATAAACTCTCCATTGTGAGATCATTGACTAATCCTTTTGTTTATTAAGTCATCTTGAGAAATTTTTCGAACTATTCTAGACACACGTACATTGACACGTGATTATGTGCAGTAAGTTGAGATTTTACGATATTTAGTTCTAAAACATCATTCAAGGGTAACAACCGAAAGCAGTGGTCTTGTTTAAAAATATATATAATAATAATAATAATAATTTTGTGTGTTGTGACCAAAACTCTTACTTAGTAACCGAGCATCATACCTCAGTAAGCATAGAGTGTTCACGTAAAACGGTGGAGTCTGGATAAGAATAAAGTGCAGTTTTATAGCCTTTTTAACTTGAGCAATTAAGTCCGAGGGGTGCTTTAACACCTAATTCCCTAAGACTAACTGGTTTGGGAGTCATTGACCCAAAGCTCGTTACATGGGTTAAAGAGAAAGCTTAAGGGAATTGTACAAAAAAAAAACAAAAAAAAACATCTGCAATCCGAGTAATTATGCCCGTAAGAGTGTTTTAACACTTACTGCCCTAAAGTCAACTGGTTTGAGAGTCATTGGCCTAAAGCTCGCTACATGGATTAAAGATGGAATGTTTGTTTCCAATTTTGTTATATTAAAAAAACAAAAAACAAAAAAAACAGAGAATAAAACTGTTGCCTAAGGAAAAAGCCCTGATGAGATTTTGGAATGAAAATGTTGTTTGATTTCAATTGAATCTCATAGTTATCGTGTTGATCTTTATTAAGCACAAGAAAGTTTGATTGATAACCCAATTGATGACTGGTTGTCAAATGGTGAGAAAAGAGGTATGGGAGAGTTTGTCTATTTGGTAGTTTAGAGATTTGAATTTAAATTTTTACTATTTTTGCTTTAGTTGCTAAGGACTAGCAATAAGCTGGTTGGGGGGTGTGATTAACACTGCAAAGTGTATGTTTACTAAGGGATAATATCATCATTTTACACTTCCAATATGATTAATTCCCCAATTTAGACATAATTTCGTTCGCTCGCTTAAATAAATATGTTGTGTAGTAATCAGTGTATTTTTCTTTGTATTTCAGAGGTAATTCGATCAATTCAGAATTATGGAGAAGTCAAATGGCAAAACAAACATCGTTTTCAAGTTTAGAACGTCAAAAACCTTAGGAAGGCCATAAAGGGTATTTTCTTAATTTTGACTATTCGCTGTTCACAATTGACTTTCACTGTTCACAGTTGAATTTCACTGTTCATAGTTGACTTTCACTGTTCCTAATGACGTGGTACATTCCTATTGGCCCAAACTGTGAGTGCACCGTACACGGGGCTAAAGAGAATCACATTCTAGAAACCGGTGCACTGTTCACTATTCATTTTCACGGATATATGTACTGTTCACTGTCACTATTCACTTCACGAATGTGTTCACTGTTCACGGGTCACTGTTCACTGTTCACTATTCACTATTCACTGATGACGTGGCGAAATCTGGACGCTTCATTCTAAATTCATCTGATGGTCAATTTTCATCCATATTTTGTATAAATAGGGGGTCTCTCCCCCTAATTTCCATATTCTGAATCCAAATATGATATTAGATTTGTGAAATTCTCTCTCTTTTGTTCTCAAATTCTCATTTTAAATAACATAACTATTTTATAGTTAAATTATGTCTAGCTAATTTTATATAGCTGGGGCCAAATGTGATACTGTTGGTATGGAAAATATGATCCAATTTTGGTAAGTTTATTATTTTTATACTTTCTCCCCTCTGATCTTTGTGGAGTTTTTGACTCACTGTAGACAAACAGATATTGTATAGCACAGTGGGCACTTTTACCCATATCTATCAGAGAGTGGTTTCTCCCCTCTGATCTTTGTGGAGTTTTTGACTCACTGTAGACAGACAGATATTGTCTAGCACAGTGGCTACTTTTACCTATATCTATCATAGAGTGGTTTATCCCCTCTGATCTTTGTGGAGTTTTGACTCACTGTAGACAGACAGATGTTGTCTAGCACAGTGAGTACTTTTACCCACATCTATCAGAGAGTGGTCAGTGGAGTGGAATATCATCCTATTAATATGGATTAAATATTAATAATTGGATCATAATCAAATTACCAACAGTAGATCCCTTAGCCCCAGTTTTTGTTTTAATTGATTTATATTTTTATAACATGCTTATTAATTAGTCTAGTTAATTAATTCTATAAGGACAAGTGAATAACCTCCCTGTGGTTCGACCCGGTCTTACCGGTTAATTTATTACTATGACACTCTATACTTTGGAGTAGGAGTACTTCTTTAGGACGTGTCATTTTCATATTTTTTTTGGATTGCCAGATCCTGTGCTTAAGGTTGTAGAAAATGTTTGTGATTAGTTGATACGACGTTGTATGTATATATGTATTAGTGGAATATATAGGGTGTATATATGTTTTAGTAGATTTGTTTTGTTTTGTTTTTCACTTTGTTTTTCAATCCTTGTAAAAGTGTCCAGTTTGAAATTTTTAGTCAAAATGTTTCTTGAAAATTGTACCAATCGATGAAGAAATAAATTATTCCTCACACGTTATGTTTATTCCTGGAGGAGGTTCAAAACTTATGAGTGTTTCTTCAACCGAAGGTCATGAGCGTGCCCTGTTTTGAAAATTCTGCACGTGACTTGTTTTCGATATCTGTTTTCATACTTTTTCAATTTATATTTTGAAATGATTTCTACATGAAAAGTGAGCACTTGTATGTCTTTTTTCTTGTTTCAAAATTTAAACAAGTGTTATAGAGCATTTTTGAAAATATGTATTAAAGAGCAAAAATTGGCCATATTCAAAAGCCGGCAATTTTGTTGGAATGTTATCCTCCATGTTTAGATGCGTCTTTCACATGGTGTTTTATTAATTTGCTTTTAAAGTTTATATTTTTTGTATATGTGTGATTGGTTGCATATAAGTGTTAGTATGTTTTGTGCCCTGATTTCCAAGCTTTAAACTCTTTGTCCATCTTCTTAGATTTTTCAACATTAAGAACAATGTCGAATTTAGGTTTGGGGTGTGGACATAGCAGTGTCGTTTTTATGTTTATGTGATACATGTGTTGTGAATATTGTGTTTTCATGTTTTTGTCTAAATTATAATTTTTTTGCGAATTGAGCTATCTTTAAACAAAATTGTTTGTGTAGTTGAGGAGTCTTTCGCACGTGTTAGTTGCTGAGTCTTTGCTAACTTCTTGTCAGTCTAAGATTGCTTCACATGATGTGAATTTAGTCCCTTTCTCTTTGTGTCTTAGTTGAGAGACTTCGTGCTAGAATGTTAAGGATTAATAGTGGAGACTATAAGTGAATTTTATGCCTTAGCTTTTATTTCTAAGGTAAATTTATGTTTCTACTCTTAAACACTCTTCAAATTTATTTTTCATTGTGATCTCATTGCATCAATTGCACAGTTTTCGATAGAACATTCATAAAATGTGGATAACATGTTTTCGTGTATATTCCGTAAATGAACTTCTAAAGATGATATTATGACCTTGTTAGTGTTTCACGATCAAATTGCCTAAACATATTCGTTTCCCTTTATGTGAACTTCATTACAAATATGGCCAAAACACTTACCTAAACACACATAAACCTACCAACATCACCACCACAAAACACAAACCTAAACACATAGCTTTACCTTTGCTACTAATCGTTCATGGTGTACAAATTAGTTGTTATGCTCTAAAATCTGTAACAACATGTACAAAATCGTATTTTATGGTTGTGCTAAAAGAAAGGCTTTCAAAATTTAAGTGTTAAAAATAAAACATTTAAAGCCTTTGTACTTGAATGCAATGTTACTCAAAACTAGAGTAACCAATTAGCAAAAATCGAAATTTAAAATTGTAACCTAGATGCTTGTTTGAAATATTATAGAGCTTAGAATTGTAGAGTTTATCGTATAAACACCTTGGCTTGATGAGGAACTTTTTGTATCCTATTCCACCCATTCCCTCACTACAAATCACCCTTGGCCTAATTATAACTTAGGGAAGAGTTTGATTGATCTTTTAGGAAGTCTGTTTCAGGAATATGAGTTTTTAATATGCTCTACCACGTTCATGGCATTCAATTCCTTCATGAGATCAATTCACTTAAAATGTGTGTTTTTTCGAATACTCATATGCGTTATATATTTGATTTCCATTTACATAACTTCTAAATCGCATGTGTTTGATAAAAAGTGTGCTTAAGACTCTAAGAGAATAATTTAGTGAAATCTGTTAAGGATTAGAATTGAGGTGAATTACCTCTAAAGCACTCAAGTGAGTAGTTATTGATGCTCTGTTATTTTGAGTGTAGGATTTGCATTATGTGTTGTGGTCGTTTGAATGACTTTAGATTATCCTCCACTCAGTGGTTCTCACATGCATTGATTTTCATTTGTATAATTCATTTTACATCTTATTTGGTATGGGCTTTCGCAAAATTTTAGTGTGTTTTATTTTGTTTTCGTATTTAATGTTGTTTTGAAATTTTAAGTGTTGTTTGTTTTTATTTTATTTGTATGTTTACTTTATTTTTTGGTTTTGATCGACGACGAGCAAATGTTAGGTTTTGCTCGAGGACGAGCAAATGTTAGGTTTGGGGGTATTTGTTAGCACTAATTTATACCCATTTTTTATTGTTTTGTGCTTGTTTCTCGGCTAAAACCATGGTTTTTAATGTTGTAAATAAGCATTTTAAGTAAATACGGAAGTTCAGGGGCACTGTTGAAATTATGTTGAAAAAAGTGCTAAATATGAAATATTGGAGCAAAGATTGAAGAATCTATGAATATACGAGAATACAGAGGCACAAAGTGTAATTCACCGCGAAAGATAGGCATCAACACCACGTCACCAAATAAAATATAGTGTTTTGGGCATTACTGGTGTCAGTGTGATGTCACTTCATCTTCAAGCTTCAGCCAACCCGATAGGCCGACACTTGACCCGATTATTGACCTGTTTCAATCCCGATTGCAACCTGGCCTTTTCCAGCTCATTTACGGTCATTTTGATAAGAAGGATTTGGAAGAGAGAGAGAGAAAAAGAAAGACAGAAGGATAGATTGGGTTAATTATTTCATAATCTTTTATTAATGTGCATCCTTAAATAGAATTAGAACGATATCTAAAAAGAAGAAGCTAAGCATCATTTGTAACAACATGATGATCTTTATCTAAACTCCTAGCTAATTTATTCTTTCCTAACTAGATAAAATTCACAATGATTATTCATTAACCAAATCAAACCGATCGTGATCCTCTTCTCCTTGCACAGTATCCCTCTTTGCATGGCTCACTAGGCTCACGTGCACATGCATGTGTGCCTAACATAATAAATACATATCATTTCTTCCCCCATAAATCATCCTTGTCCTCAAGGATGAAGCCTGTAGGTGGTTGGCATAGGGTCAGAAAATATTTAATCATGAAGAATTGAAGACGTTGGCAATGGTGACCGGGAATGAATTTCTCATTGCAATAATAGCATAATCCCCTTTCCTTCCGTTCTTTGGCTTCTTGTCCTGAGAGACGACAAATGGGAATTGTTGAGGGGGTGATTACTAAGCCGGTGAAGGTCCAAGAATGTTTGGATTGGTGCCTTTGGATGGTGTGGCAGGCTGCGATCGAAAGAAGGTAATGGTATTTGTTTGTAAAGAATTACGATCTTCATTCAAACGGGATACACTAATGGCATCTTATAGGGACTTTGGTTGCTTCAATTTTACATTGAGACAAATCTCATCTCGAAGTTCTACAACAAAGCAACCGAATAAAAATGTTTCAGGCAAGCCGTCGACCTAGTGAGAGAGCTTCTCGAATTCCTCTTGATAAGCTGCAACCGACGACACTTGTTTGAACCGGGAAAACGCTTCGAAGGGATCCTCATATTCTGTAGAGCTGAATCAAAGCAAGATGACCTGAGTAAATTCTACCCAAGTTAGCGATCCTTTAAATTTTGCCAACTAGCGGTGTCATTGAAGGGCAATCCCCTCCAAGTGAATAGAGGCCAATTGCACTTGTTGATCCGCTTCCATACTTTTGAAATCAAAATACTGTTTGGCTTTAAAGATCCATCCCGTTGGGTCCTTGCCTTCAAATTTAGGAAATGATAACTTCAGATAGTTGTTGTTCTGACGGTTGTGGTGCTGCTGGAGTGATTGGTTCGAAAGCTAGAGGCTCCCGGTTGGACCATATGGTGTATTGATTCGCCTGGCACAAACGGATTGGTGTAAACATTGGTGGTGGTCGGGTTATGTAAGGCTCATACGACCTGCAATTCTACAAACACAGATTGTAAGAAAGCGTGAATTTGGTCGAAGTTTGATTCATGTCTCGCTAGAGCCTCGTTCACCTTGATACGAAACTCAGTGTTAGATTTGTTTCGTGTATCCATTGAACCGAACGTCTTTGATACCACTTGATAAGAAGAATTTAGGAAAGGGAGAGAAAAAGAAAGACAGGGGGATAAATTGTATTAATTCTTTCAAAATCTTTTATTAATGTGTTCACATCATTAAAAAGGATTACAACGATATCTAAAGAGAAGAAGCAAAGTACAATTGTAACAACCTATTGATCTTTATCTAAACTCCTAGCTAAGTTATTTCTTCCTAACTAATTCAAATTCACATTGATTATCCATTAATCAAATCCAGTCGTTCGTGATCCTCTTCTCCTTGCATGACTCCTTGCTTGGCATCCCTCCTTGCATGGCTCTTCAGGCTCAAGTGCACATGCATGTGTACCCAACATAATTAATACATATCACATTTTTCCAGCCATTCACAGCCCATAACCCAAACCAACTGTTAGGAACTGGGAATCAGAACCGAACCAAACTAAACTGAACCGAACCGAACCTAACCGGGGGTATCTCTAATTCAAGCTTCGTCCAACTAGACACGCTAGCGCCCGACCCGTTTCTGTCTCAATTACAACCCAATCTTTTCTAGCTCGTTTCCGACCATTCTTCACCCAGATCACCACGTGACTCCTTCCGCTCACCATGCAGCTCTTTTTAACGTCAAAATCCCATGTTTTCTTCTGTCAACTTTCTACCTTTCTGCCATTGAAGAACATTGCTTCAAACTTCATTTTGTTGTTTCAACAAGCAGACCAAATTAATCTCTCTAGAGGTTTCTGAAACTTCAAACTGTGAGATGAACTCATAGAATCATCGAGAAGATATCTTCCGCTGATTTTTTCTACCCCGAATTGCAATTTCAATTTCAATTCAACAGAACTGCCTATTTCAGAGGTGCAAACTTGTCTTTTCATTCCCCCTTCATTGCCCTATATTTTCATACTAAATGTACCCAATTTTCTTGTCATAAATCACAATCACTAGAAATCACAAATCCTTAGATAATACATAGATTGTTTTCTCAAGCTTTTTAGAATAAATCTCCCTAACATCCAACACAAACAACTCTCACACAAACCGTAACCCACCATTGTTGCACACTTGGAGCTCTAGGAGTTGAAGATAGAGTTGTAGATCTTGAAGAATTTCATGGTTGTTTCCTCATCTTTATTTTTCTAGTTGATTTCTATTAAAGTGTGTAACTAAACTTGATGATGGTTTTTTACATTTGTATGTATTATTGTTAACCGAAAAAGTTGGCAACCTCTCCAAGTAAGTATTTTCATAGCTAGTATAGACCCGATCCGTCACAAACCCAAACTAGATGAGAATCGACCCCGGTCCCATTGGACGATGACTGTGGTACCTTAAGGATACCTGGTCCATTAGAGGTCCGGTCTCAGCTAATACCTAGTCCCCAAAGGTATCGGGCTCACCTAAACCAGACCTGGTCCAAGCAAGTACTCGGTCAGAAATAGTACCCCGATTCGCAAAGGTATTGGGCTCGCTTAGACCATACCGGATCTAAGCTAGTACCCGGTCCCCAAAGGTATCGAGCTCGCCTAGACCAGACCCTATCCAAACTAGTACCCGGTAAAAACTAGTACTCAATCCCCGAAAGTTGTCGGGATCACCTCCACCAGACCCGGCCCAATGCTTAAGGAATCCATTATTGGAAAGCGGGGTCAAACAACCCAGACCCGTTCACCCAGCAATGTGGGAAGCCTAAGACCGTAACCAAACCTTCAAGTACCCCAAGATCCTTCTAGAACGACTTAAACACCTCCGCCAACTATCAGGCCTAATGTTAGCCATAAAGTAAGGTCATTTAGGAGAAAAGAGAACCGGGGTAACCTACAGTGGATAAGATCCCCTCGTACCCGCGTTTCACCAACGATTAGATCTCACCCTACCTAAGCCTTAACTAATGTCAACCATCATATTCACGAAGAATAAAGTTACATTTTCTCAACAAAAGGGATGTACAAGGTCTCTAAGCTGGAGAAGGAAAGTATGGTGAAAAGTGCCTGACAGACGTAGTGCAACAGGCACTGATGTTGTCCCCTGTTGGGCGAAAGGGTGAAATCGACAAATCTCGCCAGCTAAGAGTGTCTCTGACCAACCAAAGTGAGACAAATCACCACCGAAGTGCCACATCACCCCCATTAAAGCACCTAGAATATTGTAGGGCATAGGTGGTGCAATCACAGTCCTCTGAAGCATGTGTCATCCCTTAGCCCGATTCAATGCAGCTGTGAGGTCATCTGGATGTCCTTAGACCTAGGGACCAGATCCTTTACCTATCTAGGCAAGTGCCAGATCAACGGGAAAGCCTGATTGTCACAATCGTGGCTCTCCCATCCATGCCATAAGGGTACCTAACTCAAAAGGGACGGTGAGGATCAAATCTAGATTTTCTTACCTAAAGGGAAGCCTCTCACCTACCATCAGAAGGTTGCCTTATAAATACCTTAACTTAAGAAGTTAAAAGGGCTGGATAACTCGACACTTACAAGGCTTAGATAAATCTCCATATTATTGATCCTACTTGGATACTACCCTCTTAGTTTCATATAGTTCATCCTATTTGGCTACTACCCTCTAGTAGAAAGCTCCATATTGTTCATCCTACTTGGCTACTACCCTTCTATAGAAAGCTCTATATTGTTCCTCATCTCAAGGTTATATACGCTTAAGGGCATTGTATGATGTACCCCTACTTAAGTTAATCAATAAGAACATTCTATTCCCATTAGTTTTCCTTTATCGTAGTTTGCCCTATCGTTTTCAGGACCAACCTTAAACCTCAATGTCGATCCTCAGTAGACAGACACGGTAAAACCTCGGACCTAACCTCGATCGAACTGAGCTAAGTACCTCCCTGGTCCATACCAACCGCGGTGCACTAGTACATCGCTATCAATTGGTGTCTCGAAAGTCCCCACCGGATTTTCAGGATAATAGTTTGACGTCGTCTAAGGGGAATCTACTAGACTAACATGGTTTACCAATTTACTAAAAATCATCCTTGTCAAAACCAGCTTATTCAATGAGCTGAAAATATGTTGAGATCATCCAAAAGCCAGTCATATCTGTTAGGACCCCGATCCTATGTGTCTACCCATAGAGCTAAGTCACTGGAGAGTGCTCCAACCCAGACTAGCCTCTTCGAGCAGAGAGACCATTAGCGAACAAACCAACCCCTACAGAGAGCCTCCACTCGTTTAGGCTGATGCATCGAAGTATGTTTGATTAACATATCACCATCTTTCTAAAAGGACTTCGATATGAGTTACTTGGTCCACACTCGATGGAGCTGGTCTGAACAACAGGGTATCATTCTTTGAAAGACTGAGCCCCTCCGGAGCTATTTTGGTCTTCAACAGACGTGGCCCTTCTGGAACCAGTCCCAAAGTGGTGTCCTCAGAGACGAAAAGGGCCAGCCAAATGAAGGAGCTTTAAGAGCCCTGTCGGCTCCCATTGCTCCTTAGAACCCTCGAACATCTACGGACAGGGTTGAAACATTGGTATTGACAGCGGTACCAAAGCTAAGAAAACCAGCAACCTGAACTGACATCATGATTAGACCAGGCATAATCGGAAAGCTGGGTGTGATACCTTTACTTTGTCCCAGACCGCTGCCCAAAAGGAAGGACTAGAGGCCTAGTCTCGAGATAGGGAGTCCAAGCACGGAAGAACAGGCAAAAAAGATAGTGAAGTGCCTCGTCGAGCTAAGGAAAGACAAGGTAAAGTATTGGGGAATGAACAAAGACCTGCTTAGGGAAATGAACACCTCTTTTTCAAGGGATGCTCGAAACTCGATCATCCTGCCTAAGTTCAAAATGATGAAGAAAGTATACTCGTGAGTGGAGTCCGGGCTGGAGTATCCCTTGAGCCACCTGGAATCATTCATGTAACAAATGGAAGTCCAAAACCCCTCTAGGAAAGCCATGTGTCAGATTTTTCCCTACACTCTCATCGACTTTGCCAAAACTTCGACCATGGACTTTTGTGCCTAGATCCAAGGAGTAAAACCGCCACCCAAGGAGCCAATCATGCTACAGTATTACTTCCAGGAGAGAGGAGAGAAGCTCAAATCTTAAGTGGAGCGATATCACTAGTAAGTAATCCATACGGGGGTATTTAGTAAGAAAGAGACCCTCACAAACTTTCAAAAGAACCTATGGGTGGGAAAATTATGGCGATCTTTTAGCAAAGACAAACTAGAAACAAACCAAAAAGCCAACAGTTGAGCCTTAGAACAAGTACATCGGGAAGAGCAGTATCGTATCAAAGTAGAGCATGATGAGGCACGATCGGTTAAGCACTTCAAGAGAGACACCTATTATAGAAAGGAGAAGGAACCGGCCCTAAAACGCCTCGACTACCCCATAAACTGGCCCATCTTTTGTTTGCCTCCCACCCCCTCCCCCCCCCCCCCGCCCCCGCGCACACAAGGCTCGGCCCTCTAGGAGGAGAACCCTGTCAAGAAGGATTTTTCACTACCCATCCCCAATCAAGAAGGTCACCAATATCAGCAAATAGAAAAATGACGAGTACACCAATTGCACTCCCCTCAACGCCCTAAAGGAGGCCATCTACCTAGCCATCAAGGATAAAGGCCTCTTAAAGAAGCCAAAACAGTACAAAGTTCAAGGCAAATAGAAGGAACAAGTACAAGTGCTACGAATTTTACAAAGATGTGGGAAACAACACCTCAGAGTGTTTTAGCCTCCGTAACCAGATAGAAGGTCTGGTAAGGGGCAGTTTGTTAGTTGAGTTTCTTTAACAAGTGAATGACGGGATTACAACAAGAAAGCAAGTCTAGAGAGAATTGTAAGAGTAAGAAGAAAAAGAAATAACAAGGGAAATGATCTGATGGAGCAGATCAAGATCATCAACACCATCAATAGAGGGGCGACCCCTGCTGGTGCCTTAAACAATCTCAAGAAGAACCATGCCAGAAAGGTGCCTAGGCACGTGGTAGAAAGACATGTGCTAAGAGTTAGCAGAGAGAACATAGAGCCCTCCCGCTCTAACCATGTCATATTCATCGAGAAGAATATCTAAAATATGGTCCAACCTCTTGATGACCCAATAGTGATCACTCTCTAGATCTCCAGCTGCAGCGTCGCTAGGGTAATGATAGACAGTATAAGCAGTGTCAACATCCTCTTCAAAGAGGCCCTGCACCACCCCCTTATGCGATTTCACCGAGGACCCCCTTATGCCAATGGAATCCATGATACTGCTAGTGATCATCGGAGAATCCCCTCTTCAGGTCAACACCATAGTAGAGTTTGTGGTGGTGGATACTCACAGCGCCTATAAAATCATCATGGACAAGCTCTCAATCTCAAAAATCAGAGGAATCCTATCGATTTACCACAATGTCCTCAAGTTCCCGGTAGGCTATAAAGTGGGAGAAGTAAGATGAGACCAACAAATGGCTCGGGGGAGCTACGTCATCTCCTCGAACCTCGTTATGCTAGGAAAGTAGTGCTCCCAGGTCAAGACTGTGGAGAGCCGGGGAAACGCAAGCACCATGGAAATATACAACTTGTGAGGAGATGTTTTTTAGTGAGGAAAATATTAATTAGCTAGATTTAATTGTTTAGAAAGTATGTGTAGGGTTGGAAAGAGTTTGAATTGGTTTTATTGACAAACAAATTTAGATGGATGTTTCCATGAAGATTACCTATTTTAAGTGACAATGTGAATCTCATGAAATATTTAATAAAAAATCATATGAATCTCAGGATTACTTCAAATAAAAACTTTAGAGGAAATGTAGAATTACTCTATTTTAAAACTTTTTCGCCCTCTAATTTAATATAAGGGCATTTGAAAAAGTAACCTAATAAAAATATGATAATTGTTTTAAGGAAAAAATATAGGTGTGATTGTTTATAACCAAATATAAGGTACATAGTCTAAAATTCCACTGTATTAACCTCGTAATTTCGTCACCTATCTAAGGGAGAATTCCTAAGGCATTTTTATGGGTGGAACCCTCTTATGGACTTCTCCAAAATACCCCCTAAGGATCCCCCTTACCAGATCCCCTCGAGATCCCCTATGTGAACCTCCCCTCAGGACCTCCTCCGTAAATTCCCTATTTACAGTAGGGATGCTCGAGTGCAGCTTCTCTACAATAGATCTCCTCTACCGTAGATCTACTCCAGGGCCACTAGATTATTGGAACACCAGATCCTTCAAGGGGAGTAGCTCTTCCCAAATGAAAAGTGAGGGTTAAATCATGATATATGGGCAATATTCCATGTGAAAAAGTGGGTCAAAATGACCAAAACCCATTAAAGATACACAGGGAGAACTATAAGAGCTTTTCAACATTTTAGGAGGGGACAATGACGGCTCACAACTTCCCAACAATATTGATTGATCACTGACAACCCCATGTGATGGGTATTGAGTCAAGAAGCCATTGAAGCACTACTATCCAATAGGCAGTTACCAAGATGACACCTAATCGCCTCGTCATCATCACGTAGAGCTTCACATGTGCCTTAATCCACGTGGCACATTCTGCACCCTCCAAGGCATGTGCCCACATATAGAGATTACGTGTCTACATGTGTGGAGCATGCACCCTCCACATCACCACCTATGCTCAATATATTACTGAGATCATTGGTCTCTCTTATGGTCTTTTGGCCTCCTTCATGAACTTTCTCTTTTGGACCATTTTAGAGTATTCTCCAACACACATATCTCCGTGAGAGCTCAGACACTTGATAGAGGTACTTTCTCCTAAAGGGTAGCTTATATGCTCATCTCTTTAATTAAATGGATGTAATTTTTTGGCTACTTATTGTAAGCTCTCTAAAGCATATTATACTACATAGCTACTTGTGTAAGCTCCTTGGAGCATTTTCCCACCTTTGAATATATAAAAGTTATTATCCCCCCCCCCCCCCCACCCCCCCTTCTATCTTCTATAGTATACATGTATAAGGTCTGGGCTCTAGCCCTACTTGCCCTAGCCCTATATCCACTTATCTACATGCTAAACAACACACAAAAAGGATATATACACTCTAGACCCACTAGAGAAGAACTGGGAAGCCAAGAAGTCCCACCAGCTTTTCTACAATGTCGAACAACCTTCTTAGGATCTGGAACCAATGCTAGTGAAGCATATCCAAATCCATGACAAGAAACAGAGGTGTGTCGTTGGACCGACAAGAAGACCTCGGAGCTCCACTGACCCATCCGAGTGGAGCCGATACCTTTTATGGGAATCTGATACCAAGACTAGAGGAACATAGTCAATACTCCTCAAAAACCATGAAAGCACCATAGGACTAGTTGAAAGATTTAGGATGGGCTTTAGCCCCAACCGGAGGATTCAGAGCATGAGAAAAGCCCTACAGTGGTGTGTAGAAACCTAGATTTACGTTGAGCAGTGGAAATGGGGTTTTAAAAATTTTATGCCACTTGTAAACCATATACAACATATAAGAACATATAAAGATGGATTTAGATCATACCCTTGATGCTAACTCCTTTGTTTCTTGAAGCATTAATCCAATTACGAACCACCAAGTCTTTCTCGTTATGTCCCGCGATTCGATAACTGTGTGTGGGCATGTCACGATCTACTAGGAACGTACAGGAGGATGCAAAAGCTTGAAGAATAGAATTTCTTTCTTCTTGGCAAATTCAGCCACCACAAGTAAGATTTTTTTATTTATTTTGGTTGAAATATTCTTAGACGTTCTACGGTTTTGCTTTTTGTGTTTTTGGTTCAAAGAATCACAATTAATCTCTTGTGTATCCATGTTATGTAAATATATATATATATATATATATATATATAAACTAGATACAAATCATTTTCCAAATATATTTCATATAATAAAAGGATAAGTAGTATTTAAATGTCCTAGATAAAGTAGAATTCTATTTCCCACGTAACCCTAGTTGACTTGAACTTAAACACTCGACTTTTTAAAAAATAAAATAATCTAATTATTTTATATTTGTTTCAGTCATGATATAAACCTGCAACCTCCAATTAATAATTCATAATTATTAAATTATTAAGTAAATGATATAATTATCTAATTAATTTAATTATTAATTTATTAATTAAATAATCTCATTATTCAATTACCTTGATTAAATACTTGTCACTTACGTAGCACAATTAATTGGACAATCTAATTAATTAACCGTGACCCTTGTTACCTTTAATCAATCGGGCTAGCAAATGGACCTAATGGACCCACAGTTTTAAGCTCCAATAATACTTAGAAATAATTAATTAAACTCTTTAATTAATATTTCATGATCATTAATCTCGGAGTGATTCCACTAAAAATCTGATGTTACACTCTCGCAACTGTAGATGTATCACACAAACCAAAATTACAGTTGTCCATCGATATAGCTATTACATACAGTATGATTCTCCACAAGTAGTTAATAATTAGAGCTAGGTCATAAAGTCCATTATACCTCTCTAATTATATCTTTTTCATTAATTACTATTGATTCTCCAATGAACAGTAAATCATAACTTCTTTTACAGAGGAAGGAGAGCGCTCATATTGTTCAACCCTCAAATGAACCCTTAAGGGAACTATCATTTACTTCTCGCAAGAAGGAGTGGATTTCACTATTGTGCACAGACCTTCCCAACAACAAGCCAAACTGTGAATCCAACATATGAAGTTATTGACCAGGAATGCAACTTCGATCTCACCCATGGTATATCAAAAACCACGATCTAACCTGAAGGAGTTGATAAGATACTCAGGATTAAGATCACCCATATATAGCCATCGTTTATTGATGTATATATGAATCTCATCTTGTAACAGATATTGGTGAGAGATTCATATAGATCATGGTCCGGTCCTATATAATCACATCATATAAGGTGTCTTCATTCTTATATCACCAAATAAATAGTCTAGGTTAAGACTAGCGTACAGTACGGAATGGACATCAACTATAAATTAACCACAAATAAAGTATCCAATGTTAGGACTTTGAGTTATGTTGCCATTATTCTATATCAAAACAACATTTCCTTTGTATTGTTTAGTTATCTAGGATTCATGATGATTCCAGCTTCAAAGAAGAAATGACAACTATTCAAGCAAGTTCAAGTCTTCAAAGGGAAAAGTGCTTCATGATTCTACAAATGTATATTAAGACATTTTTTTTCTCTTTCAAGGCTTAGGCACACATACACACATATCATACATTTGTGTCTCTGCATTGTTGTGCACCATTTATAACATATTCACACACTTAAAGTTAAATGCTCATGCATTGGTATGAAAATAACATGTTTTGGAAAATGCATGATTGGAGACTATGTCTATATAGTTTGCATTCTAGTGTGAATTGTGTTTGTATGTGTATATGTTTTTAAAACACGGATATTGAACTTGATTTTACTCTTAAATCATTCTTGATTGGGTTCCAAATACTTTGATTACTCATACTCTTAATTTCAAGTTATAAGTCAAAAGATATGATACTTTCCAGTCATGTTACATACATTGTCTTCGTATTCCTATATCGAGCAAAATTCTTATTTTTTGGGTTGAGTATCTTATATATCCATGTTCGTGGGAGAATTCAAATTCTGAGTTCAGTGGTCAGAGAACAGTCGAAGAAAGTGAAGGAAACGCGTGAGGAAAATAAGTGCAACCAAGCACTCTTTCCCGAGATGGCACGTGGCCATCTCAGGCAAGAATGCTTGCTGCCCCGAGATGCCCACGTGCCATCTCGGGCAGTAAGTTTGCTTGGTGCCTTCATGCTCTCTTTGGTCATTTCACTTGTTTTCCTTTCCCTCTCCTTTATATATCATTTCCCTCTCACTTTTCATTATAAGAAGAAATTCAAACTTTGAGTGTGGAATTTTCTCTCAAAAAAATTCACCTTCTAAACATTATAACTTCTTTGTTTCAACTCCGATTTGAGTGATTCAAAGTTGTGTGTGTTCATCTATTTGTCCTCCATATTTTCTCTGAAGGTTTGAGTTAATTTTACTATTGGTTTTGGAGTCAATCCTTACAAAAACGGTACTGCACCAAATCAACTAAGGTATTGATTTTCTCTTAAAGTTTTCTTTTAAAACTTGGTCAATTGCCTTGGGTTTTCATCTAATATGTATACATATATATATATATATATATATATATATATATGTGTGTGTGTGTGTGTGTGTGTGTGTGTGTGTGTGTGTGTGTGTGTGTGTGTGTGTGTGTGTGTGTGTGTGTGTATTGTGATTGTTTTGATTTGAGTTTTGAACTCATTTCAAAATAGATTGAGTTTCAATTGAAATCTCACATGTTGAGTTATATTTTGATTTTACCTACGTTTTCACATGTTTTGGATTGTATTGTGCTAGCTTTGATTCTAGGACTATTTGATGATCTTTGATCGATTGATTTTATGAAAAATAGTTCATCACATGAAATAGGCTCTCTCTTAGCCAATCTCTCTATATAATACATATTGTGTTGTTCTTTAAGCTATTCATGTGCTTGATTCTTTCTAGGAATATAATATGCTCGAGAACTTGTTTTGTACATGTGATTAGAACTTGATCATATATTAATTGAACATATCTTATGATTCAAGTTTTATATCTATGCATATATCTATTTTGTAATTAATGTTGAACATCTTTTACATGATCTAGATATATTAATCATGCATGATTGACTAGACTACATTTGTTATGTGCATTCATGCATATGTCTAGTATTTCCATAGAATTAGTTGATCCATTTTCTATGTGGTGTGCTTGTTTATGTTTTGTATTCATGATCACTTAGATGCCTTGTGGAGAGGAAGTCTTGACAATAGGTGTGAAGCCTTGATTTGTTGAGTAAGTGAAATTCTCATTTCTTAGAGTGATTCTTTGATTTGAGCAAGGAAGTCTCAACTAGAGGTGTGAAGCCTTGGATCGTTGAGCAAGAAGTCTTAGCTAGAGGTGTGAAGCATTGGATAGCTAAGCAAGGAAGTCTTGACAAGAGGTGTGAAGCCTCAAAATGTTGAACAAGGAAGTCTTGACAAGAGTTGTGAAGTCTCGGAATGTTTAGCAAGTTGGTGACATGTTCATTGAGTAGGATAGGACGGTAGTTTCTAGGTAAGGGATCACTTGAGAGATTATACTTGTCTTATCTACTAGTGGATTATGTTTGTCGGTGATTGTGGAATCAACCCTTGGATGTTTCCTCTTTGGAGGTTTATCACGTAAATATCTTGTGTCAACTTTCTCTATCCCTATATCTTATATATGTGTGTGTGTGTGTGTGTGTGTGTGTGTGTGTGTGTGTGTGTAATTGATATTTTTGTATATTGTCATATTTGTAATTGACTTCCTTACATAATACTGTTTGTGTATGTTAGATAACTTTGTATCTTGTGATATTCCATTCAAGTTGTAAAGTACCACATTGTAATACTCTAAGTACAACTAATGGAATTTTGTTCTACATTGAATTTATTCGTTCATATGATACATTGATTCTTGTTGTATGTTTTTGTAGACTAAAAATGGTGATTTGAGCATACTTGAATATATTGTTTTCTCATAACAATCATGTTGAATGTTAATTTGTATGCTTATCAAGGTTTTGTCACAAGTCTCGAAAGAATTTTTTAAATGTGAGAGACAACCTATTCACCACCCCCTAGGTTGTTTAGTATAACCTTGTAGGTATTTTCACCCAACTCTACTTGCTATCCACGAACTCTTTAGATTTCTCATCTCAAACTGAATACCTCTGTATATAACACTCTTGTGTGATACAACACGGCTTGTGTGAATTCAGTCAAAGATAAAGGGCCTTTGTACTTGGTTAGCCAGCGGTGCCACTGTAAAGCAGTTCCTTCCAAGTGAAAAGAAGCTAGCTGCACTTGTTGGTCAGAAGCAATTTTTTAAAATCGAAGTATTACTCCTCCTTGTAAATCCACTAGTGGGGGTCTTCACCGCCAAACTTAGGGAAAGAAAGTTTTAGGTGATGCTGATTGCAATCAAGGGTGGAGTTAGAATGTGAAGAGGCATTTTGAACTAGTTGTTAAGGGGATTCGCCCTGGGCAAAAAGGTTTGTTTCGGTATTGGTAATTTTTGAACTACGAGAGACTCTCAAGGATTAAAGCTCTGTTAAGACTGTTTGGAGAGCTGCATTAATTTGACCGAAACTAGACTTGTGGGGAGCTAGGATCTTGTTAACTTTGTTATGGAACTCGACATTTGATTTTCCATAATTATTTATGGATCAAATGCTCTGATACCAAATGTTACGTAACAGTTTGTACAAAAAAAGAAAGACAAAGAGATGTAGAGGCAGGGGCGAAGCCGGGACTTATTGTCCGGGTGGGCTAAATATAATTGTTTTTAGGGTATACATCCGTGGTGTAATAACTCGTATCTGAGACATTGTTAGGTTTAATGAACGTAATTTTCTACTCAAGTCATACTGGGCGGTAATACAAAAATTTTTAATGCAAATTTTACAATAAAATTTTCCTAATTATAAAGTGCATACTTGTTCCGAAGGATTACAATTTATAACTATTTCAACCGGGAGAAAACTCCTCAGACATGTTTTTTAAAATGTATATGGTGAGACTCGAATACTTAACCACTAATTTGGAAAGGAGATACACATTCATCTCTACTAAGAGATTATGTGCATAAAAAATATATATATACCTCATATAATGATTTTTTCCCCAATTGAACTAGGAAATATAGAAAAAAAAATAGCTAGCAAAATAAATTTAAATGTTTTTGAGTGTCAATAAAATATTGAACGCATCACTCTAATGAATTTATTAAGATTGCCCCAATTAAATAAAATTATAAACTAGTCTATTTTTATAAATTATCAAACAATAGTAATTGAAATTGTCTTCATTTTGTATTTTTAGTTTTTCTTTTTACAAAAAGTTAAAAAAGAAATCCATTTTCTTTAAGAAAAGCGAGCCTGGGCTGAAGCCCATGTTACTTTTTGAATACCTCCGCCCCTGTGTAGAGGCAATAATATATTCATCGTAATCTCATTCAATCATCACTGGCCACGTATAAACCAACTATACGAATGCGTCATACAACTGAAAGCTAGAAACTAGCCACAATCTAACAAAATAATAAATAAAAAACAGTGGGAAACAAAATAACAGGAAATAATGAGTAACAACCTACTAAACTCATGAAACATACTAACAAGATCAATGCAAATCAGGGGCACTAAGCACCCATTCTGACCGAGTCACCTCCATTTGCATGCACCACTTGAATTATGCACATATCACTGAGAAAAATGGTTTAAAACAAAAAAGTGAGTGCTAACCCTAGTGAGTGAAAATAAAATTTGGAAACAAAATCTTTTCTTCATCTAAATTTTAATAATTATAATCTCTAAACAAATTTGAATTCATAAATATCTTCATTACCTTTCTGTAACCAGAACTTTTTATGAAAAACATTATGTACTTAATAAACTTTATACTTGTTAAATAGAATACAATCTGCAAACTATAAGTATAGAAATTTTTTTGTATTTCTTTCTGAATTCTTTAATTCATCTTGAAACAAATCAGAATTTAATTTGAAATTGTTCTGTAACACAAGCTTAGAATTAATTAAATATTTTTTCTATAAAATAGCTTACAATCTTAAAATTAAATAATGTTTTTCTTAGGAAAAAAACTTGTAATATTATTTCAATACAAATCTACATCAAACTAGTATCAAATTGAAATCTATCATACTTGTCCCAGATCTATTGATGTATTCTTACTTCGACAAGAAAATCTAACTTGATTAAATAATGAATTATAGTAACGAAACTATAGTTTTAAATTGAGAGCAAGATTAGCAGGTTTAATCTTAGCAAAAGAAAAGTGGGAAGAAAATCTTAGGATTATAACCAAGAAAAGAAAGTTTGGGCAATGAATTTTCAGAATAGTATGTTTTACAGTAGTATATTTGATAGAGAATATAATACATTTAATTGTTTTCTTAATATTTGTTTTGCAGAACCATTAAATGAGTTTATATATATATTACAAAGCTTAGATATTTACGAAGTAGAAAAGATATTTGGCTTATTAATAATTAAGAGTAGATTTCCTATTAGAGAGCAATTAATTGAAGAGAAACTTTATATAGCAAAGACTTATTTTTTCCAACTTATAGAACAAGGTTTAAAGACTTTAAGAAGAGTAGAATATCTAGATCTAGCAAATACATGAATCTGACTAAATTAGAATATTTAGATTTAGAAATTACAAATTATAAAAAGACAAAAATTAGCTTGCAGAATAATGTAAAGATTAATTGTAATATTGAACATTTAGAAAACCAGTATAAGCATATACCTCATACTAGTAATGCTCAGCAAAATTTTACAGTAGATTTATTAATAAATTTAGACAGAAATTTAGAAAACAGTATTGATAAAATTAATAATAATAATATTACGGAATTAGCAAAGTTTTTCCAAAATAGCAAGATTAAAACATTACAGTCAAATTTAGATTATATAAGACAACTAATAAAAGATTTTAGTAGTCAAATTAAAAAATTTCCTAGTACTGAAGAGATAATTGAGCTGAATAGATTAATAGAACTAAAAGACCCTAAACCAGTGGAATTAGAAATAAAAAGAATAGTTGAAAAACTTCATAAAGAAGTGGAAAATATAAAAGAAACTCATAAAGAATTAAAAGAGCAACTAAAAGTAATAGCAAAAATAGTAATTGAATGAGTTTAGTATTAAATAAAATCCTAGAAGAACTAACAGTAGAAACAAAAAATAATCTTCCAGTAGGTATAAGTGATGAAAAGTTTAGTACCCCAAGTAATACAATTATTCAATATCAAAATAACACTATAATAAAATTACTTATAGAAGTTTTAATGAGAATAGATAAACTAGAAGAAAGAATAGAAAAATTAGACCATAAAAGCATAAGTTCAGAATACATAGCATGGTTAGTAAGAAGAATAAAAGTAGTTGAATCCAAAGTAGAAACTTCTAATAAACCAGCAGTATCTAAGGTAGATATAAAAGATATATTAGGACCAAAAGTAAATTTAAGAATAAGAAATAAATAGAATGGAATTAGCTAGAAACTCTAGTGTAAAGCAATCAACAGCCAATAGAGTTAGAAATATATTAAATTATAGTAGTAAAGGAAAAGAAATAATAGAAAAAACAGAAGACTTAATTCAAGAAGAAGATGTAGATAAAATGTTGGAAGTAGGATTTAAACAAGTTCAGAAAAAGAATTTATACAAAGAAGGGATTTTAGATAGTTTTAAAAGTAGCTTATATGTATATAAAGATGAATTTACTATAGTAGTGGTCAAGAAGAGAGAAGAAGTAATTCTAATAAGCCCTCAAAGTGCTAAAGAAATTAAAAAGAATGGATTTACCTCTATACATTTAGAAGTAGTAATAATAGGAATACTTAGTCAAACTAGAGCAGGACTGGATACTATAGCTCATTTATATTTATATGATAGTAGATTTAGTAATCATACTCAAGCACAATTAGCAACAGCTGAAGTAGACTTAAGAAATAAAGTAGCTGTAGTAGGATGTCTCCCATATATAGATATAGATACAAGTGAGTTTGGTAAAAAGATAAAACTAAGCATACAAACAAAAGGGTTTGATATGAATGCAGAATATAAGAATCTTAGGATAAAGATATTTGTTTTAGGAAGATGTTATAATAAATATCATAAGAAATTTAGGTTTATAAATAAAAGTATAGTAGAACACTTTCATAGTGATTATGTAAAAATGCAAATGCCTAAAAAATTAAGTAATAGTGAACTTAAAGGAATGGAATGGAAGTTACCTGATTTAGAAATCAAAAGTGTAGAAATACCAGAAGATAATACTATATATATAGATAAAAATAATCAAGCCTTTCAAAAATTTAGAGAGTACAAAGATCAAGTTGAAGTAAATGAAGAAGAAGAGCTCGAAGAATAAATTATAATAATGGATCAAAAAAATAATAAAGAAAAGACTTTAAAGGAAAATAAAGAAGTAATTATAAATATTTTATTTAATAATTCATCAGATTTTTTACCAGAATAAGTATTTGAAGAAATTTGTAATAATCTAGAACTAGATGATGATAAGATAAGTATAATTCTTGAAGAAAATATTAATTTTGAAAGAATAAGAGAAGAAGAGTTGATAAAAATATATTACATAGAAGATGAAATATATGTAGGAGAAGATATACCTAAAACAGAAATAGGAGAAGGTAGTGGATCGTCAAAAATTCCAGACACAGAAGGTCTTCCTACCACTACTAGAATAGAAGAATATTTAGAAAAAAGAGGAATTCATGATTCCAAAGAAGAATATAGAAATTATAAAGATAAAGAAAGAATATATAGAGCAAAAACAAAATTAGAAAGCTGGAGTAAAGCCCCAGAAGCAAAAGATGAATTAATTCTAAGCTTACAAGGTCACAAACCTGAAGATTTGAAGCATATATTAATAAATGGGAAGGAAATTTAATTAGACATTCAATGGAAGCTCTTAGTAATATAACAGATTACAAATATAAGTTAGTATATTTAGAAAGTACTCTAGTATATAATGAAAAGCAAACCTATTTAGGATGGAGAGAATTTATGAAGAAAGATGAAGAAAGAAAATTAGAACTAGAAGACTTTGAAGTTAATATTACGGTATTAAGTTATATAGATGCAATTAGGAAATGTATATTAGGTGCCTCTATGGAAGAAGTAGAAGATACTCATAAGCAAATTAAAGCAATTAGATGTTTAGAACAATTAAAGATATGTGATATGCATTATTTTGATAAATATGTGGATTTATTTTATAAATACTGGAGTCAAATAGGTAGACCCTATGATGAGAATTTATTAATGAAGTTTGTTAATAAGTTACTAGGAAAGATAGGTGAAAGATTATATAAGGATGTAGACAAATGGTTTAAGGAAAAAATTAAAGAAGGTTTATTTTGGCAGGTGTCATTTATTCCTATGGTAGAATTTGTTAGAAAAAGAATAAGAGATTTATGCGATGAAGAAAAGCTTAGAAGACAAGCCCAAATACAATTTAGTAAGATGTGTGTAGATTTATATGAAGTTCCAACATTAGGATGTGGAAAACAAAAGTATAAATATAGTTCAAAAAGAATGAGAAAAATATATAAACAGAGAAGAAAAAAGTATGTACCCCCTTATATACCTTTTAATACACCTTATTCAAAGCCTAAGAAATTCTTTAAATTTAAAAATAAAGATAAAAGAAGAAAGAAAAAACTAAGAAAGGCAGCTAAAGATAACAAAAAGATTTACAAAAGAAAAAATCATAAAGATTGTAAATGTTATTTATGTGGAAAGATGAGACATATTAAACCTAATTGTCCAGATAATAAAGGAAAAGCAAATCTAGTAGAATTAGATGAAGATTTAGAAAATCTAGAAGAAATCTATAATATAGATTTAATTTCTGAAACTGAAAGTATATGTATAATCGAAAGCTCAGAAGAAGAATTAAGTAGCAGTAGTGATCAAGAGTCAGATGAAGAAGGAGAAGAACTAAGTAGTGAATCTGAAGTTAACATGATAGAAATAGTTTCTTTTCTAGGAAAAGAGTGTTACAACTGTAAGAAAGAATTTAATAAAGGTTTTAAAAATAACAAAAACTATTACTGTACAAATTGTAAAGCTATTATCCAAGAAAGTGAAAATGAAGTTAATAGAGCAGGAAGTGAGTTAATATTAATAGACATAGAAATTCTTTATAAATTAAGACCAATTAAGACTAAAGTTATGATAGATACTGGTGCAAATAAGTGTATTATTCATGAAAGTCTAGCCCCTGAAGCATATAGAACTAAGTTAGGAGCTAATATAAGACTAACAACGTTTAGTGAAAATACAATTCAAATTACAGAATGTTTAATAAATGTACCTGTTAGAATTAATGGGGAAACTCATTATTTACCCCAAACATTAATAACTAATCATCCAGCTAGCTACAAGTTTGTGTTAGGATTAAATTTTATATTATGAAATAATGGAAGCATGTTAATTACTCCAAGTGGAGTTAACTTCTTTAAAAAGTCAACATTTGTTCAACCTAAACTAGAAACTACTAATCTTCCTTATATAAAGAAACAGATAAATAAATTAGAAACTCCTTTAAGACTAGAATACGAAGACTCGATTCTAGAATCTTTAGAAGAAGACTCTAATATAGAAGATTCTTTAAATAGTGAAGATGTAAAATTGGTACAAAGATTAAAGGAAATAGCCAAAAATTTAAGCCTCATAGCTTTACCTATTGATAGCTATTACAAAATAGTACAGACAGATGCTAGCAGTAGAGGTTGGACTGGTATTTTAATTCAAAAGCCCACAAAGAATAGTTTAAAAAATACTGAAGAAATAGCAATGTATGCTAGTGGAAAGTTTTTTGAAGTAGAATCTAGAAGGTCTAGCACTGAGTTAGAAATATTAGGGATTATAAACTCTTTAAATCAATTCCATATTTATATACAAAATGAAACTTTTACTGTCAGAACTGATTGTAATAATATAGTAGAATTTTATAAAAAAGTACAGAAAAAGAATTTCGAAAAGAAGAATTCATTTGTTAGTAAAAGATGGATAGGATTTTTAGAAACTTTAACTGGAAGAGGTTATAAAGCTGATTTTGAACATATAAGTGGAAAGGATAATACTATAGCTGATATTCTTTCAAGACTAATTGATTGTTGATTATTTTGCAGGAATGGCCGGAAGTTCAAAGGATAGTCAAAAGAGTTCAAAAAATATTTCTCAAGGCAGTAGTAGTAAAAAGATTAACATTGGATCTTATTCTATTAACTTTTGTCCAGGTGTTCCCTTTCAGCCATTAGCACAATTGAAAGACAAAATTACTGAAGCTCAGCAAGCAATTTTAAATAATATTTGGTTTTTTAGAAATGATAATAAAGGTTTTCTCCAGTCTTTAAATATCTTAAGCCATCAGTTTTCTGAAGCAAATAAATATGTTTTTTATGTTGTTTTTAGAGGAAGAATAACTGGAATCTTTTCTACATGGCAGGAAACTGCAAATTGTATTGAAGGTTTTCCAAATCCTATTTTCAAAGGGTATTTTACTTATGATGAAGCTTATATAGCTTTAAAAATGTTTTTTTCAAAATCAAGATGGCTTCGAACCAATTTTGGAATTTAATGGTTGTACCTATAGTAGAGATCAAGTAAAAAGCTTCATGAATCACTTCAAAAATATAAATGAAGCAAAAATAAGAATTATTGAAGATTTAGAAAGTTGTAAGAAAGATATGAATAATCTTCTTGAAGATCTTCAAAGAAAAAATGTAGTATTAAAGCAAGAATTAGCTAGAGCTGAACAGCTAATAGAGCAGTTTCAAAAGATGGAAACTACTGAAGAAAAAGAAAAAAGAAGAAGTAAAGGCAAAGAAAAAATAATAGAAGAAAAAATGGAAAGGCCTTTAGACATTATTAATATTACCCTAATGACGGATCAAGCTAAAAATCTTTATAAAGCGGTAGAAACTTTACCTACTGATATTAAACAGAGCATTTTTGGCTATGCAAAAGATGATAATCTGAAGAGGTTTTTAAAAATTCAAAGATTTCTTGCTAAAGCCGTAGGATTACCTAAGGGTATGACTACACTTCTTCACAAAGGAAATATTAATTACGAATATCCCTTTAAATTTATGTCAGCTCAAGTTCATTTGGATGAATTTCCAATGAATTTTGAAATTCCTGAATTAGGACAAGTCGGTATTGAAGAGTTGTTTAGTTATGGGATCATCGATTCCATAAGTGCTTTTAGTACTATAAAAATTCATTTTCTTCCGAAAAAACTCCAACAATCCATCAGAATGATACCAATTCTTTTAGAGGTGGTGCTTATAACATTAGTATTTCAAATTCCTATGGGTTTTTCAGATCCAAGGCAATGACAGGTTTTGAGAGATTTGGAAATCTGTTTTTTGGATCTGACAAACCCATAGGAATTTGAAATACTAATGTTATAAGCACCACCTCTAAAAGAATTGGTATCATTCTGATGGATTGTTGGAGTTTTTTCGGAAGAAAATGAATTTTTATAGTACTAAAAGCACTTATGGAATCGATGATCCCATAACTAAACAACTCTTCAATACCGACTTGTCCTAATTCAGGAATTTTAAAATTCATTGGAAATTCATCCAAATGAACTTGAGCTGACATAAATTTAAAGGGATATTCGTAATTAATATTTCCTTTGTGAAGAAGTGTAGTCATACCCTTAGGTAATCCTACGGCTTTAGTAAGAAATCTTTGAATTTTTAAAAACCTCTTCAGATTATCATCTTTTGCATAGTCAAAGATGCTCTGTTTAATATCAGTAGGTAGAGTTTCTACCGCTTTATAAAGATTTTTAGCTTGATCCGTCATTAGGGTAATATTAATAATGTCTAAAGGCCTTTCCATTTTTTCTTCTATTATTTTTTCTTTGCCTTTACTTCTTCTTTTTTCTTTTTCTTCAATAGTTTCCATCTTTTGAAACTGCTTTATTAGTTGTTTAGCTCTAGCTAATTCTTGCTTTATTATTACATTTTTTCTTTGAAGATCTTCAAGAAGATTATTCATATCTTCTTTGTTAAATGTATTTAGTAAAGAGATCTATGGAAAGTTTTATTTTAGAACTAGTGCTTATAGTATTTTAAAAATGTTTAGCAGAGTTCTTGATTTTTGATGAAACATACTTTCATAGTGATTATGTAAAAATGTAAATGCCTAAAAAACTAAGTAATAGTGAACTTAAAGGAATGGAATGGAAGTTACAGGCAAAACTAGGTTTAATATATTCCTTAAAAATTCAAATGGCATTACACAAATCTTTTGAATTTAAATTCTCTACACGTAAAATTAAACAAATAAAAATATAATCCATATTATATTTTTATTTGTTTAATTTCAATTTAATAATGTTATGGTCATATTATATCTGTTTTAGATTATTAAATAAAATATTTGGGATATATAATTGAGGTTTTATTAAAAATTAAAAAACTTTTGTCTAGTTAAATAATTTCAAATTTTAATAATTCTTGTGTTGGTAGGAAAATCTCATTTTTTTAAGTTCATATAGGCTTGATATTTAATATCACAAAAAAAATAAAAATACCATTGAGATCCTTCGTGTCACTCTGAAAATTAAAGAGAACTTGTTGAACTTGTAGCAATGGATATAAAACCAACATGCAGCATTGGATAAAAAAGACATTCTTGAATCATAGAAAAGTATAGTAGTTACAAAACTCAACTAATTGATTTTCATCGAATAAAACAAGTAGTACAATAATCGATAAATTCAAATGATTCACCATTTCAGGCCCTTACATTCATAAAACAAAATGCGAAACAAATAAAAAATTACATCAAGATAAACTCGGTTATTACTTAAAACAATTTATGAAGCAGTCATAGGTTTAGTAGTTTTTTGGAGGTTGGCAAGTTGTAAATGTAGTATTGATGGGGTGGTGGAGACTTGGATGGATGAAGTGATTAATAGTAGTATGGAGGTGGTGGTGGTGGTGGTGATGTGTAAATGTAAGGAGGAGGTGGTGAAGGTGATGGAGGCGGAGGGGACTTATAGACATAAGGAGGAGGTGGTGATGGAGAAAGAGGTGGGGGTGAATTGTAGACATACGGAGGTGATGGAGATGGAGGAGGGGGAGAGTTGTAAACATATGGAGGAGGTGGGGATATGTATTCATAAGGTGGAGGTGGAGATTTTACAGGTGGTGGGGGAGAACTGTAGTAATAAGGTGGTGGGGGAGAATGTATTGGTGGTGGTGGAGACTTGTAGTAGTAAGGTGGTGGTGGAGAGTTCTTTGGAGGTGGGGGAGACTTATAGTAGTAGGGTGGTGGTGGAGAGTGTTTTAATGGTGGAGTAGACTTGTAGTAGTAAGGTGGTGGAGGAGAGTTCTTTGGTGGTGGAGGAGACTTATAATAGTAATGTGGAGTAGGAGACTTCTTTGGAGGTGATGGAGACTTGTAGTAGTAATGTGGAGTAGGAGACTTCTTTGGTGGTGGTGGAGACTTGTAGTAGTAAGGAGGAGGTGGAGAATGCTTTGGCTGTGGAGGAGACTTGTAATAGTATGCCGGATGAGGAGACTTCTTTGGTGGTGATGGAGACTTGTGGTAGTAAAGTGGTGGACGAGACTGCTTTGGTGGTGGAGGAGACTTGTAGTAGTAAGGTGGAGGAGGAGACCTCTTGGGGGGTGGAGGAGACATGTAATAGTATGCTGGATGATGAGTTTTCTTTGGTGGTGATGGAGACTTGTCGTAGTAATGTGGTGGACGAGAGTCCTTTGGTGGTGGAGGAGACTTGTAATAGTATGCTAGATGAGGGGACTTCTTAGGTGGTGGATGAGACTTATAATCGTAAGGTCCTGCCGGAGAGTACTTTGATGGTGGAGGAGACATGTAGTGGTATGGTGGAGGAGATTTCTTCGGCGGTGGCGGAGACTTGTAGTAGTAAGTTGGAGGAGGGGATTCTTCTGGTGGTGGCGGAGACTTATAGTAGTAAGGTGGAGGAGGGGACTCTTCTGGTGGTGGGGGAGACTTATAGTTGTAAGGCGGTGTTATGTCGTAGTGTTCTGGGTAATGAGCAGGTGGTGGGGATTCATTTGTGTAAGGCTCGTAGTAGGTCGCTGCAGCGGTGGCTATGAGTAAAAAGGCCATAGCTGAAACTAAAAGAGGCCATTGCCTCATTGGCTGTCCCGGGGTTCTCATTTGGAGCTATTTGTTGTGTGAGTTGCATTTCAAACATTGTTGCAACCCATTATATATAGTGATAAATTCAATCATTGATGACATACATACTTTGTTTTCTCTTTTTAATAATGCACAAAACAGCCTGGATATATGAAAGCTATAAAATAGTCAATCCAAATCTCACATCCTTTCTTCTACCAACAAGAAATTAGTAGGCGCCCACGAAGTATGATCTTGTCTTTCATGTTAGCTAGACCGAGACAAAGCCAATATATGGAGTTGTTACAAGTAGCTAGTACTTTTCAATTGACCAAATGTATACGAACATGCTCAAACTTTTGTCAATAAGTTATGCTGAGAATTTGTGAGGTGGGAGAATGTAACATCAATTAACCAAATATTAGCTTATCTCAAATGATATTATCTAACCTAAAAATATGATAAATTTCTCACCAATTAAGATGGATAAATAGAGAGGTAAAATAAACATCTTAAATGTAATTATCTATTTATTTAACTTGAATGCCTAAGTGACCAAAAAAAAATAGAGGTTAAGAAGATGAGTTTCTTAATTGAGAAATTCTCCTTGAAATCATAATTAGCATTTCACATTATTTCCCACCAAAATAAATACAACCCTTTTGGTTATTTAAATTTTGTAACTATAAAATAAAAGATGAGAGAGAGACAAATGTTTTATAGTAATTTGTTATAAGGTGGATACATATTAACCTATAGATAATTGGAGTCTGGAAATTAGAACATGTATATTTACTTTTTTTTCTCAAAATAGATATATATTTACGACAACTGTGTCACTAATAGAAAAATAGAAATACATAATAGAATTTTGAGATGATCTTATTTTCATTGTTTAGAAAATATAGAATTTATACATAACATGTATGATAAACTTTCAAATCGGTGATATTTTACTAGGTTAAACGTCGTGTGTGCCAATTCTTCATTTAAATTATTAGAAAACAAATGCTTTTAATTTTTTTTTTTTTCAATGTTACCTTATTAAAGTAGTTAGAATGGCCAATTTTGAGTAAATTTTAACATTCTTGTTCGATTGATCAAATAATTTAAAGTCCTTCCTCTTTTTTCTCCGAAAAAAGAGTGAGAGTAGTCTTTTATTTTGTTCCTTCCTGTTTCTTTTCTCTCCTTTTTCAGCTTCCTATTTTCAACTCTCTCTCTCTCTCTCTCTCTCTTTCTCTTATCCAGTTTTGTTTTTACCCGTGTGTTCTTTTCTTTTGATCTCTTCTGTTTTGTGTATAAGTTTTCCTTAGGTTCTCGGGGTCCTGCTTTTTGAGTGTTTGTTTTGTCGCGTAGGTGGATTATGGATCAAGAGGACATTGCTCACCTCTGTGCTTCTTTATTGTTATCTGATCGAGATGGACTTATCAAGAAGCTTGAGGGAAACCTTAAAGCAGCGGCTATAAAGAGAATGGCCCTTTACTTGGTGGGCAAGTTTTTATCCCCTAAGTCGGTGAACAGAGGAGCCTTCATTAGAGTTATTGGTAGGATTTGGCATGTTATGAAGGGTGTCGAAGTCGAGTCAGTTAAAGGGAACATTTTCACTTTCCATTTTAAGGATCAAGAAGACCGGGACCGGGTTCTTTGGGGGAGTCCTTGGAGCTTCAATGACTTTATGATAGTCTTGGAGAAGCCTATGGGGATGGGCCTGATTGAAACCATGAAGTTTAATGTTGTTGAATTCTAGGTACAAATACACCAGGTTTCAATCATATGCATGACAAAGGATAATGGGTGGTTCTTAGGTGAAATGATTGGTGAAGTTACTAATGTCGATGGAGGTAGCATTGGGGATTGTGCATGAAAATTCACCGAATGAGAGTTAGAATTGATGTTAGCAAACCACTTAAACGATGTTTACGTATGGATATCTTGGGTGATGGAGTGGAAACTATTTTGTTGCTAAGGTATGAGAGAGTCCAAAGTCTTTGTTTTAAATGTGGCAGAGTGTCCCACAAAACCATGGAATGCGATATTGAGGAGGTCATTCCAATTGTGGATTAAGCTGGGAAATATCTTTATGGTTCCTGGTTGAAAGCTGATGGACCTTCCTAGAAGACTCCCTCTGGGGATCACTGGAACAGTCAGTCGAGATCGCTAAGACTGGGGTTTTACCAAAAAGGTAATAGTAGTGGGTCCTAGACATCTAAAGTTGTCACAGTTACCGGATTTGTGACTGAAAATTGTAAAGAGAATGGAAAAGAGGAAGAGTCAGCTAAGCTGGAAATCAGTAGGGAAAATATCAAAGCGAAAGGTGTCATTTCAGTTACCGATGGGAACAAGCCAATGATTATGGAGAAGAAAGATTTTGTTGCAGACAAAATAACATGTAGCGTTGATGGAATGATGGCTACAGGAAATAATTATTGCATTGGGGATCGGGGGATAATTATGGAGTCTCTCAACTATAATTTGGATAAACTGGATCACCAAGTAAGCCATGTGGGTTCCTTAGGCTCATCAGAAGATGTTAGGCTTAAGAATCAGAGAGGTGGCCTAGGCCCAATGGAAGTTGGAAAGGTGAATATGGATAATATAAGCCCACTAGCTTCCCACGGTGATAGTAAAAGAAGTAATCCTGAAATGGATCAGTCCAAGAACCAAACAAAATCTAGATTGGATCTTTATGGGTCGGGGCAGGGACTTGAAAAGAAAGCAACGAAGAAAATGTGGGTTAAAAAAATTATGTCATCGAATTTTAAGGACTTGATGGGGTGCCAAGGAAAATAATAGCGGATTAGTTAGATAAGTAGGAAGTCACCGTCTGTAAGAAGTGCAGGTTAGGGGTGTTGAAGATTTCTATGAAAAATGATGTCGATACTTCTGACCGTGATGGCGTATGGAGCAGTTCGGAGAACCTTTAGTTTAATGGTTTGAAAGCTAGATAGGTTATGCTACAGGATCAACTATTATGAACATAGACCAATGAGCGGGTTACTCCTTTGGGGGTTTTATCTATGATGGAAGAAGAGATTTTAAGAATTTATCGGTCGGTCGGTCTCTATTGGCCCGTCGAGAACAAAGATATCCTTTGTCTGGAATACCCGAGGGTTGGGGAGCTCTCAGGCATTCAATGTCCTGTGTTCCCATAAGTATGTGGAAAAGCTGGAACTAATGTTCCTGATGGAAACTAAATGTGATCAGATTAAAATGGAAAAATGGAGGGTTTTACTGGGTTTCATCAGGAAGCTAGCGGTCAACAGTCATGGTACAGACTATGCCTGTTTTGGTCTAACAACATTGAGGTTAACTTACTCGTCGGAACATATTGAGGTGAAAAGTAAACATGGAAGAGGGTTTGGTGGCAGTTTACATGATTATATGGAAAGCCGGAACAGGACCAACGGAAACATTCTTGGACTCCCCTTTGTAGACTAGCCAGAATGTCGCATCTTCCTTAGATTTACATTGGAGATTTTAATGAAATCATGTGGGATGCTGAAACGATTGAAGGAGGGCCCAAAAGATGGCGTCAATTGGAGGATGATCATATGGGTTTTCTTGGGCCGAAATTTACTTGAAGCAATAAAAGGGAGGGTTCCGCATCAGTTATGGAACGACTTGACATAGGGGTTTGTAATAGAGGCTGGAGAAATCTATTTCCCAATTTTGTGATCCATCATCTTCATTTTTGGGGGCCTAATCATCGGCCTCTGGTGTTGAGCATCTTTGAAAATATGGGCAAGGGTGGGGTTGATCCTTTTAAGAAGGCAACGATTTTATTTTGAGGAGTGCAAGGTGGATGATATTGAGAGCAAGAATTTGGTCGGCTCGATTCGGATTGCTGTTGCGCCTACTAGCATAGTGAATGGGATTTTGGAGAAAATTGATATTTGTGGCAAACTGCTTGATTCATGAAATCGGAAAAAGGAGGGAACAAAGGCAAAAGCTGGAGAAAAAAAGACAGGCTTTGAAATCAGCTTGTAACAATGATATGCCTCACTCTTGGAAAATGATTAATGTGCTTTAGTCCCATCTTGATCAGCTGTTCAATACGAAGGAAAGGTACTAGAAACAAAATGCCATAGTGGAATGGTTGGAGCAAAATGCAATACTTTGTTCTTCCACTCGAAGGCTTCGACTAAAAAAGCTGGAAATAAAATCACTGGACTCCTAGATGTGAACAGAAACTAGAGAGAAAATAAGAAGGAATTAGAAAAGATTACTAGTAAGCATTTTTAGAACTTATTTTTTTCTAGTTACCCAACTCAACAAGACTTGAAAGATGTGTTGGTGGGAGTCAAGTCGAAGTTAGATAGGGAGGCTTAAAGGTGTAAAAATGGACTGGTCCGGTCCATTAGGGACGGCCTGGCCAGTCCATTTCCGGAAAAAGGCCGAGTCGGGCCGGTCTGTTTCCAGAGAAGTAGGCCCGGCACAGTACGCCGGCCTGCCTCAGGCAGGCCGTGCCTGCGTGCCGTGCCAGGCCTAACGGGCCTGGTCCGGCAGGTTAGTTTTTTGGTCCAATTTTTTTTTCAAATTACGTTTTTTTGGATTTAAGGTATAGGGTTTAGGATTTATAGTATATGGTTAAGGGTTTAGAATTTAAAATGAATAAAGAGAACGAACAATTATTAGGATTTGAAATGAATAAAGAGAACGAACAATTTTTTTATTATTTATTTATTTTTCACTTATGGAATTCAGTAATACATATCTACATGATTGCCTTATTAAAAACCTTACCAAGAAAAACCCAGTGGGATAAAAACTTGGTAAGGGAAAAAGAGTGCAACCGTTTTACAACTTACAAGTAAATAATAAATACATATGTAAAAGTATAACCTAATTCTGGCCCTGGCCACTACCTGAAGGGTCATCAATATATAGATTGTCGAAATTTAGATTAAGTTCTTTATCTACAGTTAGATTTTGTAACCTTTTTTTAGCATGCTCCCAATCCCGAAGGCATGTTAATACCTCCACCATCTCTGGAGACAAACAGCTTCTTCTTGGTTCAATTATGCGTCCACTGGTGCTGAAAGCTTGTTCTGAAGACACCGTTGACACTGGAATAACCAGTACGTCACGTGCTAAGTGTGACAGAACTGGATACCTGTACGTATAGGTCTTCCACCATAACAACAAATCAAACTCTTCCTTGTCTTCAACAGCATCGAACTGTGCTTCAAGGTACCTAATAAGTTCGGTACAAGAAGATGGGCTAGATCTTTGCCCTGAAGAAGTACTTGCTGATTTGTCTTTTTTTCTTCGTTTCAGAAGGCTCCAACTTGTTTGCTTCGGCTCTGTCTCCGGTCGTGTTGATTGGGGGATGTCAATGTTGCCAAACCTGGTCTCATAAATATGAAAAATCTCGAACAACTTGGTTCGAATGTCAGTAATTTGTTCTAAATAATCTATTGACAAATTAATACCAATAAACTCAAGCAAAACGTCTAAACCAAATAATTTAACCCTGGGATCTATTATAGCACTTAAGGCATAAAGTAAGGGAATGTTAGCCCAATATTTTTTCAACTTTGTCTCCATGACAACAACTGCAGCGCCTAGATGTTCATCTTCTCTATAACTGTTTAACAGTTCAGACATTTCCACTATCTGATGGATTGCCTGGGAAGATGTGGGGTAATATACCCCGGAAAGAGTTACAGTGGCATTGTAAAATATCTTTAAAAATTGAACAAAAATCTTTGCCACATACCAATCGTCTGTGTAAAGTAATTTTGGACTAAGTTGTCCTGTTTCGGTCAATTTCATGTTATAAAAACATGTAATGGTTGTATCATATTCCAAACAATTTTACAACATTAAATAAGTAGAGTTCCACCTTACCGGCATATCAGTTTGGAATCGTCGGGGTTTGAGACCGTTTAATTTATAATGTCTCTTGAATTCACTGAATCTAGGATTAGAACTGCAAATCCAAGAAATGGCATCTCTGATGCGATCTATTTGGTCGCTTACTTGCTTTAAACCAGCCTGTACAACTAAATTTATAATATGGTATGCACACCGTTGATGGAAGAAATAACCTCCATCTTGCGGGATATTTCTTGCAACAAACAATGCAATAGAGCTAGTATTTGCAGATGCATTATCAAATGTGATTGAAAGAATGTGATGCGTGATTTCATAAGTTTCTAAAACTTCCATTATGACATTAAAAATGTTTTCTGCGGTATGTGCAAAATCCATAGGACGAAAACCAAAAATTCTTTTTGCTATCCTCCAATCAGAATCTAAATAGTGTCTCGTGACACATAAATAGTCCTGTTTGGAACATGCATTCCAAATATCAGAAGTTAATGCAACAGAGACACTTAAATGTTGTATTTCAGCAACTAAGTCATCCCTTTCGGTTTCAAACAATCGTATCAAATCATTTCTAGTGGTGGTTCTAGAAACAGGTTCATATTGGGGGTTATATGCAGATGTGATTAATTCTTTATAAAATGAACTCTCACCAATACTGATCGGTTGATCAGTTTGTGCAATGTATCGTGCCAAGCACTCTCTAGCGTGTATGGCGTCGAACTGCCACGTCGTAACGGACCCATCTGGGTGCCGTTGAAGCTGTGTCTGGGTTGTAGTATCTACTTGTCCATGTGCAGGCATACATTTGTGCATATACCGTCTCAAATGTCCGGTTCCCCCCGTACTTGTAGCATAATTCTTATGGCAAAACTTACATTTAGCTCTGAGGTCAGACGCCCTGTTTGAGAGTAGCATTTGGACTATGTTGAAACATTGCCACACATCTGATGTTAATTTTCTGGGACATGATTTTGGTGTAACGCCGGAACCAGAAGGTCCCGCTTGAGTATGGGTCGGTTCTGAAATATCAAATTCATCGTTGAGCGTATTCAAACCGTCTGAAAAATAAGGCTGCTGGTTAGGATCCATTATCTGAATAAAAATATGAGCACTATAGTAGTTAATAGTCAAATTAAAAATCAATATTTACTAACAGTAATCTTAATTTACTAACAATAATTACTATAACTAATACAACACTTACAATAATTTATTTACTTAAAAAACAAATTAAATAAACAAAAAAAATCATAATCTACTAACATAAAATTTTAAATTCACTAGTTCACTACTACAAATAAAATTGATAAATTTACTAACATAATATACTAATATAAAATTGATGATTTGAACCACTACTCTTAAATTTACTATCATAATTTACAAATGAAAAATTTTAATTTATGAAAAAAACAATATCAAACGTAATTACTACACTTAACATTCATCATTTACTTATTACAAAAAGTAATTTCAGTAATACAAATTAACTTTCTAAATTTATTAATAACAAATATTAAAATTACTACTAAACTTAAAAATCTTAATAAACTAAATAAATAATATTAACATTAAAGCCCAAAAATTGATAAACTAACTAACTAAATAGATAATGTTTTCATTAAGTAACTCAAATCTAAACATAAACATATAAATTTACTATGAGAATATGTTAGACCAAAAGTAATAACAAAATTGTACCTTTAAAATTTGGTGTGTTGGTGGAAAACGTAGAGAATTTTGTAGAGAGAGTAATAACCAAAATGAATGAAAAAGTTTAGAGAATTGGAGAATATATTAGAGATTGAGATTTGAGAGAATGAGATATTGAAAGAATGATAGAGAGAGTTAATGGAAAATGAAATGGATGGAAGTATTTATAAAAAAATTTGATTTGTGGGTCAAAATGTAATTTAAAAGATTGTAGGGGGTTTTGGTAATTTTAATTTCCTCCAACGGCTATAAATCAATTCCAGCCGTTGGAGGTATTTTGAAAAAAAAAAAAAAAAAAAAAAATTGGCCGAACGGACCGCCGGGCCGGTCCGATAGGCCTGGCACGCCGGATTGGCGTGCCAGGAGGGCCGGCCTGCCAGGCCTCCTCCCAAAGGCCCGGCACGAGGCCTGGCCCTCTTCCTTCACGGGCCGTTCCAAGAACGGCCCGTGAACTCCCTGGGCCGGCAGGCCGGACCGGCCTGTCACCGGCCGGCCCATTTTTACACCACTAGGGAGGCTTCTCGTACTCTTGAAATGACCTTCACAGTAGAGGGAGTACGAAGTGCGGTTTTGGACATGAAGCCTACTAAGGCTCTTAGAAATGATGGCTTTCCAGCCTTGTTCTATCAGAAGTTCTGGGATTTGGTTGGCTTCAGTGTGGTCTCGGTTTACTTAAGGGTTCTAAGCAAAGGGGTTGCGGTTGATGGGATGAACAGTATTGTTATTGCTTTAATCCTTAAATTTTTGAAACCAAAATCGATGGTGGATTACAGACTGATAATCCAGTGCAATGTGTTATATAAAAATTATCGCTAAGGTCATTATTAACTAATTTAAAAACGCTTTAGGAGGGGGTATTTTCTGAAATACAGTGCGTTTTTATTCCAGGACGGCTTATTTCAGATATTACTATCGCGGGTTTCAAGTGCCTCTATATATTAAAAAGAAGAAAGAGGAAAAAAGATTGATGTCCAAGGCATAAGATAGGGTGAAATGGAAATTCCTAGAGCAAATGATGTTGAAGCTGGGATTTTTGGTCTCTTGGGTAATTTAATCATCCAATATGTCTGTTCAGTCAATTATTCGTTTCAGCTCAATGGGGAGGTGTGCGGAAATATCAAACATTCCAGGGATATTAGATAAGGGGATCCCCTATCTCCCTACCTCTTTCTTATTTGCGATGAAGGCTTCTCAAGTCTCATCTAGAACAAGCAGGATAGAGGAGCTTTATCGGGATTCAAATGTAGCAAAGGTGGAATTAGTATCTCCCACCTATTCTTTGTAGAGGATAGTTTGCTCTTCACTGGAGCTAATGATGAGAATTGTGTGGCTATTCGAAAAATTATAGGGAGGTACGCAAAAGCTTTTGGAAAGGTGGTGAATTTCAACAAATCTGTAATATGCCTCAGCTCTTCCCTTTCTATTTATGAGGGTGAAAGACTTGCAGTTGTGGTTGGGGTTAAACCTGTAGAATGGCACGAGAAGTACTTGGGCCTCCCGTGTTTTACGGAAAGAAGTAAAAAAAAAACTCTTTACGGATATTGTCGATCGAGTGTGGGGAAAGATCAAAGGTTGGGATGAAAAACTGTTATCTGTGGGAGGAAAGGAAATTCTCACTAAAACGGTGATTCAAATTATCTCGATGTATTCCATGAGCCTCTTTCGCCTCTCTAAAGGACTAATCCATGAAATTCAAGGACTAAGCAACAGGTTTTGGTGGGGAAGTGACGCGAAAGAAATGAAGAATCCATTGGTGTGCTTGGGATCGTCTGGCTAAACTTAAGTCAGAGGATGGGTTAGGTTTTCGTAATCTGGAGATATCAAATCGTGCACTCCTCACAAACCGGTGTTGGAGATTATTAAAGAAGTCGGACAGTTTAGCCGCCAGAATTCTAAAAGGTTGCTATTACAAAGATTGTGGTCTCCTTGAAGCTTCCAAGAGTTCAGAGGCCTCTTTTATCTGGAATAGCTTAGTCTGTGGAAAGGAGCTTCTTGAGGAAGGTCTGAGATGGAGGCTAGGAAATGGATCTTCCATCTGTAGTTACAAAGATAAGTGGATTTTGAGGCCATCTACCTTCAAAAAAAATCCCCTCCAACTTTGGGAACTTATGCGAAAGTGAATATCCTGATAACGCCTTCTAGTACCTGGGATGTTCAACTCTTTAAGCAACACTTTCTCTCTGAAGATGTGGAAGCTATTCTAAAAATCCCTATTGAATCAAACAATACCAAGTTATGGCATTATGATGGGAACATAAGGTATAGTGTTAAAAGCGGTTACTGGTTGGGGTGTAAGCTGATGGAGGCTCCAGGAACCTCAAATGCTAATTCTTCAACACACTGGTGGAACTACTTATGGAAAATGAATATTCCCTTGAAAATTAAGATTTTTATCTAGAAAGCTTGTTTTTACTGGACCCCAACTTCTGCCAATCTTGCTCATCGAAAAGTCCTTGTGAGTGATAGATGCTCAGTTTGTAATGATGCAGTTGATTCGACCTTGTATGCGCTTTGGAATCGCACGAAGTTGAAGGATATAAGGGCAAATTGGAGACCTGTGTTGGGAGGTCGCAGAGATAATAATGGTAGTTTCTTTAAGTTTATTTTGGATCTCTCTCACCACCTGAAAAGTAAGGAATTAGTTCTTTTATGTGTTACGGTTTGGAGAATTGGTATGGTAGAAATGCCAAAATTCATTGCTAAGCTAACTGTGATCTCTTTGAGGTGGGGATTTGGTGCAAAAATTACCTGATGGAGTACCAAACTCCTAATGATGGCAGCAGTAGAGTTTTGTTTGGGGAAAACCAGATGAATGAGGCTTGGATTCCTCCAAGTCAAGGTCAATACAAAACGAATTGTAGCACAATCATTGATAGAAGGAAATGATGGATAGGTATTCGTAGCATGAAGAGAGAGGTCATGGCCTTTAGTGCTCGATTATCGAAGCAAACTTCAGTGCTAAACTGGCATATCTTATGGCCATCAAAAGGGTATTATGTTTGGCACGGACTATGGTTTAGCCCCTAGTTTGATTGAGATCAATGAGTTAGTGGTGGTGATATGGTTACTTGATGGTAGTCACAATGACTCTAAGAGTGGGGTAATTCTGAATGAGATTGCCAACCTGATGACCACTGGTAGTGGAGTGGCTATTAGCAGCATTTCTAGAAAGGCAAACATGCCCGCTTATGTCTTGGCTAGGGAAGCTTTGAAGATTTCTGGAGATGCCTTTTGGAATGAGGAGTGCCCTCTTATTTAAATGATTTAGTTAAGGCTGATATGCATGTGTAACCTGGTCCTGTTTTTCTGTTTTGTTTCTCTCTTTTTCTGTTGTTGTTTTACAGTTGCTACAAAAAAAAAATAGTAAAATTAAAATATATATATATAACAATTGTGTGCTTTTTATTTAAGAATTAATTTGTTAAATTTTTAGAAGAGTAATGCTATACAATCCAAATAATTAATCCAAATGATGTGATAAATAGTTGTCATCACTGTACACAATATAAGATGATGTGGTTAATGACAAAAAATCACTCGTCACATCATTTGTGTTGAAAATTAAACTAAACTTTTGGGTTGTCTAATATTAGTGTTTATGTAAATATTCAGATTTTTATTGGGTTTTTTTTAAAAGATTTTTATATATTGAATTTCTATTCTATCAATTTTAATTTTTTTTATGAATTGTATGTTACAAATCTCAACTCTATCAAACAAACGTAAATAGCCTATTTAAATCATGGATGTTTTGTGAATAATATGTATTCTATATATAATTTTAATTTCATGCTTGTGAACAGTGTAATTAATAATCAATGACATCATTTTTGCCAGACATGCGAATGTTATTGATAATGCTAATAAAACTATATATTTGCCGTCTACTGGAAATAGATTGTTTGAAGGAAGGAAATGACGAAGGTGGGTCAGGTTTGCTTTGTCCTAATCGTGGGCTGTCCAGGTTGCTCTCAATCAGACTAATGGGTCTCATGGAGGCCCGTACCAGAAATTTAAAAAGCCTGATATTAGTCCAATTGGGGGCCAGTGCCAGTTATTGAATGATCCAGACAATGTACAGCCCAATATAGAAGAGGTCTGTAAGATGGGTCAATCGAATTTGAACACTAGATTATGAGTTGTTGAAGACTTCTTCTACTGATTTTCAAACCAACAGATTTAACGGAGATTTAAAGGAAGATGGTAGGTTTTGGGTCCGATTCTCATCAAAGGCCAAACAGATGATTAGCAGTGGCTTCCCATAGCACTTTGAAGAATAGAAGTGGCAGGGTTAGAACTCATATGTTGAGGAGACACAATATGATAACAAGGAGTTGTAGTCAGGTGTGTAGCTAGAAAAAAAAAAGAAAAAGGGGTTGGCTGTTCTAAAGTTTTTTTCTTATTTAAAAGTTTTAAAATTTTGAACTAACCACTAAGCACCCTAAGTTTATTACTATTAATTAATAAATTCAATATAAAATAAAAACTCACAACTTTCTTCTACGGCAAACCACCCTAAGTTGTCTAGAAAGCAAATCCCTAAACCAATAATATGTTCACAAGATTTATACAAATATCAATAAAAAAATATAAAACCGAAAATTAAATTCATTATAAAAAGAAAAGATTAAAGGAAAGGAAATTATCACAAGTTAATCTGAAATTTGGAAAAGTGAAATAAAGAAAAGAAAAAAATGGGAAAGTGATCAAAGAAGAATGACGGATGCAGTGACGTTGGAGAGTGGAGAGAGAGATTTGGGAGAGTGAAAAAAAAGACAGTATTTTATATCAATTTATTTGGGTTGTTGGGTTTAAACAATTAAATTGGACTATAACTAATTTATTTGGATTGTTGGGATTAAACAATTTATTTAGGCTATAACTAAATTTTGTTTTTAAAAAACAAATTTAATTCAAACTTACAGAAAAAATTCAAAAAACTTGGGCGGGCTGTAGCACACCCTAGCCCCTGAAGACCTCCGTCCCTGGTTGTAGTGAAAGAGACAAATTTCGGCAGGATTCAATGGTAAGGGATATGATGGGGTGGAATTTTGAGAATGAAATGAGGAGGTGTTTGAGAGAGGAATGAGTCTAGGCTGTGATTTCAAAAGAAAAAAATAGGAAATTATTGAAATCATTGGTATGAGGGATAAGGATAACAGGTTTCATGAGCTCGTAAAAAGTTTGGTTTTCAAATTTAAGCATGTTGGGTGATGTCGTTTTGTATTTTTGAGTGTGTTTTTGTTGAGCTATTCAGGTGGTATTATTGGCTTTCCCTATTTCCAGCTCTTGTTTGTTAGTTGCAGGCTGGTGTTTGAGTTTTGTGGGATTTTTTCTATTTTTTTTTTTTAAGCTTTCGTTTTTTTTTTGTCTGCGTGGTTTGTTGGTGTTGTGCTTCAGATAGGGGTGGTTTCTTGTTGCTTGTTTCTTGGATCTTCGTTTGGGCTTGTTGCTTGGGGTCTCGCTTATTTTGTAGACTTTGGCTGTGTTGGATTTGTTGAATAAATTGTTACTCACAAAAATATAATCTTTATTTTTTTTATTATTTAGTTAGTTTTCTTTTAATTTTATGTTTAAAATTATTGAATTTATTTTTTTAATTGTGAGATCTATGTTTATTTTTAATGTTTATGAGATGATTTCAATATTTTTTTGGAATTACTTTATACATTATGTAATTGATGTCGGTCCATACAAGTGGTCTCGTGTACACTGTCCCGACAGAAGGTACAGGGTGATGACAACAAATGTTGCAGAATGCATAAACTCATGCCTAAAATTTGCACTACAACTGCCTATGTTGACTCTGGTTGAGTTCAATAGAAATATGCTACAAAGGTGGTTTCACGATCGCTATAGAGCTGGACAATCCATGCGTCATCAGTTGATCGACGCAACACATCTTGTGATCTTAAAACGTGTGGAGAAGTGTGATTTTATGACCGTAAATCCAGTAGACTGGAATATTTTCTCAGTCAAACAGTCTGAAAAACAGTGGATTGTTGACTTAGCCCGAAAGACCTGTACTTGCAACAAATTCTAAATGGATCATTTTCCATGTTCTCGCGCACTCGTGGCCACAAGGTACATTACTTACAAGTTTTAGTGTGCAGTGACTATTACTGAAACGTGAATCTCATCATTTTCAATGTTTTTTACAATGAGCGAAACTTTGATTTCACATCTTTGTGTTCGGACTACTAAAAGAGACAGACACTTATTTACACGTACTTGGTTCCTAGTATGCCAGTTGGACACCCTTCCACTTGAGTTGTGTCATCTGACATTGCTCAGAGGGTGATTTTGAATCCAATCTCTAGGAGACAAGCAGGACGCCCGAGGGCGGGTCGACATGTCTCGTCTTCGGAGAGGAAAACTATATAATCGTGTAGAATATGTGGACAACCAGAGCATAATTCTAAGAGATGTTCTAACCCACCTTTGATTAATGAAGATCCAAGCAGAGGTTTTCCCGATGAATACCGCTGCAAATGTAGCATATGTCATTCAATTGGACACAACAAACAGATGTGCTCTAACATGGACTCTAATAAGGAATGAATGACAAAGTTTTAATCACATTGTAAACATTTGGAATCGTATCAGATTGTAATCATTTGAAATTGTATGAGTTGTTCGTTAACTCATTTTGTACTTAAAATAAATTGTATCAGATTGTAGGTCTCCACCGTATGTACATGAGCGCCCTTTTCCTGCTGGCGTCGCTCAAACCCGTCTCGTCGCCCGTCAAACACATGCTTGAATGAGTAAATGGAATGCCTGTACACGTGGGCACCCCACAAGAACGCGTCGAACGCATCGAGATCCTTAACCAGCCGAAACTGTCAAACTGGAATCTTGAATCTCTCGTCCACCCCCATCAGTATCCAGTTCAACATATATATGAGGCAGAGCTTCACAACATCGTACGCCTCTCCAAACTCTGCGACGGTGACAACACCCCTTATCTCCTCCAAAAGACCTCATCGGCTCCAGGAAAGTACTACTAATGTATGTCATTCTCCACTTCTGCATACCCGGTCGTGTCCAGTACAACTCTAAACCGTAATCCGATGATAAAGCAAAATTTTACTTTCGAAAACCTCACCGACTGGTTCCCTAACATGAACTGCATCTCATCTGTTGGGTCGTTATGATACACCTCCCTCAAAAGCAACCAATGGATAAAACCACCCAAAAACTTCATCACCCGATGCATCGTCAGGAAATGCCCGAAACATGACGCCATGAACCGACACCGATCTTCATCTGTAAATTCTACAGGGACCCGGTTCAACGCGTCGTCTATATGGGCAAAGGAGTCAAAATGGTCATGTCGAGTCAATTTGCCCCGGTACCAGTCTCATTGTGGAGTTTAAGCAAATCCCTCAACCTATTCTCATCTGCAATGTAACAGAAATACAACATCATTAAACAGAAAAAATCTCGGAACAAAAATTATAAGTCTCGATCCAATGTAAAAACAGCTTGGTCCTAAAAAAAAATAAGCTCGATCTGAAGACAAATAAGCTCGATCTGAAGACAAATAAGCTAGACCATTTAAAAAAAAGCTCGACCCTATGACAAAAATGCTTGATCCCATAACAAAAAAGTTTGATCCAAAGTAAAAAAAGCTCGGTCCAATTAAAAAAAAAAAACTCGATCCCAGGACAAATAAGTTCGACCATTTATAAAAAAGTTTGATCCTATGATAAAAATACTCGATCCCAAAATAAAAAAGCTCGATTCAATGTAAAAAAAACTCGGTCCAATTAAAAAAAAGCTCGATCCAATGTAAAAAAAACTCGGTCCTATAAAAAATTAGCTCGATCTCAGAACAAAAAAGCTCGACCCTTTAAAAAAACGTGATCCTATGAAAAAAATACTTGATCCCATAACAGAAAAGCTCGATCCCATAATAAAAAAGTTCGATCCTATGTAAAAAAACCTCGATCTTATTTTTTTAAAAAAAAACTGGATCTCATGATAAAAAAGCTCGATCCAGTATAAAAAAGCTCAAACCTATTGAAAAAAACTCAATCCCCTAAAAAAAAAACTCGAACCCTTATAAAAAAAGCTCTACTTACCAAAATATAAATTTCACACCCAAAAAAAAGCTCGACTCAACTATAAAAAAGCTTGACCCTTTAAAAAAAGCTCGATCCTATGAAAAAAATGATCGATCCCATAACAAAAAAATTCGATCCCATAACAAAAAAACTCGATCCTATGTAACAAAATAAACTCGATCTTATTTAAAAATAAAGCTCGATTCCATGATGAAAAAGCTCGATCCAATGTAAAAAAAGCTCGATCCTATTGAAAAAAGCTCGATCCCTTTAAAAAAAAAACTCGATCCCTTTCAAAAAAACTCGATCCCATTCAAAAAAAGATCAAACCCTTATAAAAAAAGCTCGACTTACCAAAACCTAATTTTCACAAAGAAAAAAAAGCTCGACTCAACTACAAAAAGCTCGATCCTGTGAAAAAAAATGCTCAATCCCATAACAAAAAAACTCGATCCTATGTAAAAAAAAGTTTGATCTTATTAAAAAAAACTCGATCCCATGATGAAAAAGGTTGAGTCTATTGAAAACAGCTCGATCCCTTTCAATAAAGCTCGAACTCTTATAAAAAAGTTTGACTTACCAAAACCTAATTTTCACGGAAAAAAAAGCTTGAACTCTTATTAAAAAAGCTCGACTTACCAAAACCTAATTTTCATGAATATAAAGCTTGACTCAACTACAAATAAGCTTGATTCTCCTGTAAAAAGTCTCGGTAACCCAGAATGTCATCTTCCTCAACAGATATTCAACCAAATTTCAAACCCTAACCTAAACCACAACCATTCTCAGATCTCTATTTTAACTATAATCTACAATTTCAATCAACAAAACTCAAGTCTAACATACAATGCAAGTTATCAATAACAAAAACGAGGAAAAAAACAAATTGATCTTACATTTGTCAATCGCAGTTGTTCTCGTGTACTCTCGTTCCGGTCACTACGACGTCGATTAGCTTCCCGTCGGATTCACTTTTATTTTTCTCTGACTTAGAAAATGACAAATTTCTCTCTGTTTTAATATTTTTGGGGTATTTTCGTTTGATCACGTTAAATGGTGTCTTTTAAACATACATTAGTAAAGTGGTGATATTTGCACAACACCCCTGCCCCAAATAGTGCCAATAATTTTCGAGCCCTATTATATATGATGCTAAAATTGTTAGAAATTAAACAACATTTTTGCGATCCTTACCTAATAGGTTTCAATCGAAGGATGAACTCTTGGATTCCCTACTGACTCTCAAGCCTATCAAAATACAAAGGAGGATAGCTCTTAAAACTACCTAGGAGATAAAAGATTCTAATAACGAATAAGTCATGACCGTGAATGATATTACTTTGTTTGCCAAAAGGTTCAAGAAATTTATGGATTTTAACAAGAAGTCTGAAGGATCCTCAAAAGGCAAGGATGTGAAGAAAAGATTCATTCTTAAGAAATTTGAAGCAAACAATGAGAAGAATAATAAGGGAATCCAATGCTATATATGAATGTGAAGGCTATGATCACATTGCAACCGATTGTGCTAATCTGAAAGAACTATTAGGGGAAACCATGCATGAATGTTACTTGAAGTGATAGTCAAGATGAAGAAGAAGATGACTTATCCGATTTTGAAGACATTTCAAGTAATTTCGTTGCTTTCACAGCATCTTCATTTCATGATGAAACTGAAGAAATCGAAGAAGGAGATGAAGTCGATGGTGTCTTTACCCAAAATGGTCTCAAACAAGCCTACAATCAACTCTAACTAAGTGGAAAATGTCAAGGTCAATGAAAGTTTCCAATTACTGTTATGTAACTTATGTTGTTAATTGAAAGAATCGATTATTCAGGTAAACCTAGAGAGAGGTGAATATAATTCTTACAAACTTTTTTGGTAAACAACTATTAAGAAAACTACGAAATCCCGACAATCTTGGAATAATTTGGGAATCAAATGTTTGTTATTATTTGTGAATATTTTTCCTTTTCTTTTTGTATCTTAGATTCCTAAAGTAGCTAGCATAATTGTAGGAATTATTTGTGTAAGAGAAGACATACAATTGAATGAAAATCACCCCGGCATAGTCATTCTAAATACCAATTTTACAATCACCTTGGCATATTCATTCTAAATACCAATTTTATAGGGTATGAGAGCTTAGGGAAACCCTAGCTTTTGTTCTTGCCGATTATTCATCATGTTGAATCCCAACGAGTGTTTCTTCATCCTTTCTCTTTCAATTTGTTCCTGTCATGGCATATGAATCAGAGCAATCAAAAAAAAATTCAAGGAAAAAGAATGATGTTCCCAATACAAGCAATCCATTCTTTCTACACCATTCAGATCATCCAAGAATGGTACTTGTCTCTAAAAAACTTAATGGAGATAATTATCAAACCTGGTGTCATTCGAAGAAACTTTCGTTGAGGGCCAAAAACAAGATCGAATTTGTTGATGGCACTGTCACATCACCAGAAAAGAAGTTAGACGAATTTGATGTCTGGCAACAATGCAACAATATGGTTCTATCATGGCTTCTCAATTCCTATGAACTTAAGATAGCAGACAGTGTAATTAACTACTCAACAACATCAGAAATATGGCAGGATCTCAAAAAACGTTTTTTTATAGGGAAATGCTCTAAGGATTTATGAATTACAACATGAAATTGCATCTCTTAAACAGGGGTTAGGTTGTAGGTGAGAAGCTATGTGTGTGTGTGTGTGTGTGTGTGTACGTGTGTGTAGGTGAGGAGCTATTTATATATGGTGTGTGAGTGTATGTGTGACGAAGTTTTATTTTAATTTCTGTAAGGATCTTGATGAAGTGTGTGTGATAAAGTCTTATTTTAATTTCAGTAAGGATCTTAATGAAGTGTATGTGTGTGTGTGTGTTTGTGATGAAGTCTTATTTTAATTTCGGTAAGATTCTTGATGAAGTGTGTGTGTGTGTGTGTGTGTCTCCTCTAAAAGATATTTTATTTTAATTTCGATAAAAACATTGATGAAGTCTATGTGCGTGTGACGAAGTCTTACAGAGGATATGTGTTTTTCAGTGACTTTTTTTCCTCATTGGTGTATTTTGCGGGAATTAGGTACGAGGAGGACGATTGATTTGGGTAAACGACATGACAATCTTTATTATCTAATCGCACTACTTCACAAATAAAGCATCTCAAGAAATCCAGTCCAACTTGTTGCTTAATTTCTGCTTTCACTGACTTGTAGCATCATCGTTTTGGTCATCTCTCTCTGAGTTGTTTAGAGTTTATGTCAAAAACTTTGTTAAATTTCCCTTTTAGTTCTAATAATATATGTCATGTTTGTCCATTAGCTAAACTAACTCGCCTCCCTTTTTGCACCAGTTCAAGTTCTAGTTGTCATTCCTTTTTTCACATACATTGTGATATGTGATGCTCTAACAAAATTCCTTCTCTTTCTAGAGCACACTATTTTTTGGCTGATGATTTTTCCAGATTTAAATAGGTTTTTCTCATGAAACACAAAAGCGACGCACATGCAATTTTAAAATCTTTCTTTGCTCCCATTCAAACATAATTTCAAACAAAAATCAAACATATTCGTATTGACAAAAAGGGAGAATTTCTTTCACTTCGTGAATTCTTTAAAGAAAATGGGATCATTTTTCAACATTCATGTGTTTATACGCTGCAACAAAATGGTGTGGTAGAACGAAAGCATAGGCATCTTTTAGAAATAGTCAGGGCTTTGCTCTTTCAGGCACACATGCCCAAACGATTTTATGGAGAAGGTGTGCTTACTGAAGCCCATATTATTAATCGACTACCATCTGCAGTTTTGGGTAAACAAACTCCCTTTGAAAAATTGTATACCAAACATCCTAATTTTTCATATATGTTGGTTTTTTGGTGTGATGCCACCAATCCTCACTGTTCCTCCAATCTCAATCCTCGAGCCATCAAAACAATTTTCATGTGTTATCCTTTAGGTCAAAAGGCCTATAAACTTTATGATATGGAGTCTCATAAATTATTTACCAATAGAGGTGTGGTGTTCTTTGAAAATACCTTCCCATTCCAAGCACAACCTTCTATAAATTTATCTCCTCCTTCATCAGGCCCTGTAGTCTTAGCCATCACCTTACATTTAGAAGTTGTAACCCCACCACCACCTACAAATTTAGTGGTACTTTCAAACCAATATGGTACTGCAGTTGAATCTCTATCAACAAACCAAGTTCTTTCTAACATCCATCCAAGTCCATCTCCTAATATCATCCCCACGTCATTCACACTCGATGTTAGCCCTATGACATTTGTATCTCCCACTTCGTCTCTTATTCATGTCATAGAACCCGAGCTTTTCTCTAAAAACACTTTCTCCTCATCTGATGCTCCTCTCAGTCAGTCTCAACTCCCTAAACTTCCTAATGTAAGGCTAAAAGACTATGTATGTTCTCATGTCACACTACCAAACAATCCTTCCTGAGGAACTAGATATCCTCTTTGTAATTTTATCTCTTATCATCGAGATTCACTTTCTTGTTTTGCAAATGCATCATCTGATCTTATTTGGTAGCATGCCAGGCACACCAAGCTAGAGGCTCTCCAATTTAATAACATTTGGACTCTTGCCCCTCTTCTTCCTGGAAAGATGTCGATTGGTCGTAAATGGGTGTATAAGATCTAACTTCACTCTGATGGAAGCATCGAGCGTTATAGAGCCCGTCTTTTCACCAAAGGATATATTTAAACTGAGGGCCTTAACTATCAATATACATTTTCTCCAACCGTCAAAATGGTCACTGTCCGAACAATTCTTGCCATTGTTGATGCTCGTCACTGGTCTCTGTCTCTATCTTAGCTAGATGTTACCAATACCTTTCTTCATGATGATCTTACATAAGAAATTTATATGTCTTTTCCACCTGATCTTCGACGAAAGGAGGAGATTCTAGTGTATCGCCTTAATAAATCCCTTTATGGCCTCAAACAGGCAACTCGACAGTGGTTTTCTTAGTTACTGAAGTTGTTTAGGCTACCGGTTTTGTTCAATCCAAGGATGACAATTCTCTTTTTACATGCAGACAAGGTAAATCCTTCACAGCATTGTTGATTTATGTTAATGATATAGTCATTACTGGTAATGATGAAAATGCATCAGTTCACTCCAAAAGTTCCTTTATACTCCCTGGTATCAAAGATTTGGGTGATTTAACAGAAAAAATTGGGTATCGAAGTTTCACGTTCAAAGAAAGGGATAATCATCTCTCAAAGAAAGTATAAACTTGATATTATCAATGACAGTGCTGCATTAAGTGCACGATCAATTTCTTTCCGATGGAGCAAGGTACTAAACTTTATGATTCAAGTGAATTACTTAAGGAACCCTTCACAGTATACAAGATGAAAAGGTCGTCTCATTTATCTAACTATTAATCGTACCGATTTATGCACCTATTTGAGGTCTCAATTACCTATCTTTTTGTTATTATTTTTGAGCTTTTTATGTATTTAACGTGTTTGTGAGCCTCGTGTAAGTACATGTTCCCTATGGAAGATATTTGAGCTTAATTGAAGAGTTTGGAGGTTATTTGGATTGTAATGGTAATAGTTCGTGCAGTACACTTAACTTTTGGAGGTCATATCTCCCTCCTCAGATTAAACTACACGGCATATTACCACTTTTTGGAAAGCATTGGATGTCTAATTTTTATTGTTTTTTTACAGATTGCAATTACAGGTTTTCTAGAGAAAGTTATGGTCATTTTCGTACTGGTGCACGATGTTGAAATTTTTCTCCAGAAGGAAAAGCGACTTGGGAAGCGACTTCACCCAAGTAACCTTTTACACTGTCAAAACTCATTTTTCAGCCCAGAATGTTAGGCGACCTGGTATGCTACTTCCCCAAGTCGCCTTGGATGTTGCCTTTTTACCCATAACTGCCATTTTTAGCCTCTTTTTAAGGGGTAATCTTATTTTTTCACACTCGATTCTTACCCTAACCTCCCACACTATATAAACCACATTTTTCCCTCATTCTCAACATCCTCTAGAGACCCATTCTTCTCTTCTCTACCTCTTTCTTCCATTTTCTTTTCTTCTTTATCTCCTTCACAAAATAAGGAGAGAAATTGCTCCCATAGAGGTTTTTCCTCTATGAGAGCTCATCATACACCTCCCCACTACCATTTTACACCTTCTTCATCGATTTTAGAACCGATTTCAAGGAAATAAGAGTGGTTCTTGGACCAAATCCAAGCTAGGAAGGCTATGAGCTTTTTTTTGGGTTTGTCTTCAAAGGTTGTCTCATTTTTACTCATTTCTTTATATTTTCATTTCTTTAATGTGTGACCCTAAATTTAGAAATGTGTAAAACTTTCACATGAGCTATATATGTATTTTTGTTCAGAAAAATTGTTTGGATTTTGTTTTTCTCTTTGATTTAAACTGTTTTTACTCTCTTATTGTGAAATGCATGTGTGTGGAGGCTTGAAATTGGTATGTATGCATGAATGGGATTAAGAGTAGAGGAATTTAATGTAGGAGTAATGTAGCTTCCCATGATTGTTTGTATGTTAATGGATGGCCAAAATGCTTTGTATTGAGTGATTTGAGTGTTGGGGATTTTATCCCCACAGAATAGAAAAGACTAGTTCATGCATTTAGTTGCTAAATTGGTCTTGGTTCATATCTTTATGCTTAATAGGTCTTTGTAAGAAGGCACATTTACCCATCATTGGCCAAACTGAGTGATGAATTGATTTAGGGGAAGTTCTCAAATCAAGAGGATGTACCTTTAACCTTAATTGAATGGTCTTAATGTAAACAATTGCATTAATGCACATTAGTGTTAGGTGAACTTGTTTTCCATTTTTGTGTCATCCTAGGGAGATAAATAAAACTGAATCCTTGACCTAGTAGTAAAGATAAATTGAGTACCTCTTGTACTTGTGTGGTTATAGGGATGTTTAATGCACTTAATGCTTTCACCCGGTTAGCCACATTGTGGATGATATTTAGACTGTGTGTTATATATCGTGTGGTACGCATTAACACACTCAGCGTTGTACCTTCTATATTTGACCAGTAAGACAGAAATGTGTGAGGCTGGCGGTGTAGAGCTCGTGTATGTGTCTCACATTCCTTAATGGACTCGTGCACTTGTTAATGATTAGCTCTGGTATTTGCACAGGTGCAATCATCTATGCGCTAGATGGTTAATTAATGAGACATGAGCATACAACCTATGTGTTGTATGGGTATCTATTATTCTTATTGCTTCCACTTGGTCGATGTCCCATTTGTAGTTAGCCATGTGGATGAACCTTTGGCTATAATATGGCCACATGGTTACGCATTACATGCCTATCGAAATAGTCATTGTGCTTGTCTAGTAAGACAGAAATGTGCGAGGCTGGCAAACGGTGTTGTGCTCGTGTGTGTGTTCCACAAAGCTTAATGGATTCGTGCATTTGATTATGATTAGCTTTGGCATTTGCATGGGTGTAATCACCTATGCGCTCGAGAGAGGGTAGATGGTTAATTAAAGGGACACTAGCATATTGTATACTTGCACATTGAGGGATTATGTGAGTCGAGTGCTTAATTAGGAGGATTGTTACGGTTGAGTCATTTTCCTAGCGTATCCTTGTTTCATGCTTCTCTTCATTCCATCCTATCATTGTACATAGTATTTATTTATGTTAATTGATTATTTATATCACCATCTACTTTTTCACAACACACGAGTCTGCTCGGGTCGTTGTAATAATAGCTAGAATTAGAGACGGCCGGTGAATCTCACCTCCAAACGGAAAAATCCCTTGCTTGTCGTTGTGCTAGTCTCTATAACTTGCCCGCTTGCGAGGCTAAACTTATTGGTTCAATTATTTGGCAACACATCAACTATCACACACCCAGACATCACATGTTCTTAGTAGATTCATGCATAACCCTTGCAAATCGTATATGGAGGCTATTTTCAGAGTGCTCAAGTATCTTTAAAATGCTCCAAGTCAAGGCATGTTATTTCCATTAGAAAAAAACTTGACTTGGAAAGCTTATTGTTATTCAGACTGGGTAGGGTGTCCAATGACTCGAAGGTCTATTATAGGATATTACGTATTCCTCTGAAAATTAAATCATTGATTTCTTGGAGGACAATGAGGTATAAGACTGTTTCTCTTTACAGAAGTAGAATACAGAGCCATGACAGGTGCATATTGTGAGCTCAGATGACTGATAAGCTTGTTACATGACTTATAAGTACCATGCCCAAGGCCTTCTATACTACAATGTGACAACAAGGTTGCTCAACACATAGCTGCCAACCAGTATTCCATGAGAGAACACAACACATTGAAATAGATTGTCATTTCATTCGAGACAAAATACAATGTGCAATGGAAACAAAACATGTCTCTTGTGACAGGTGCAACTAGCTAATGTGTTTACAAAGCCAATAGGTAAGGATTTGTTTTTAGGGATAGTGCACAAGTTGGGAGTTCTCGACATCCACTCTCCAACTTGATGGGGAGTATTAAGAAATCTACGAAATCTCGACAATCTTAGAATAATTTGGGAATCAAATGTTTGTAATTATTTGTGAGTATTTTTCCTTTTATTTTTGTATCTTAGATTCCTAAAGTAGCTAGCATAATTGTAGGAATTATTTGCATAAAAGATGACTTAAAATTGAATAAAAATCATCCAAGCATATTGATTCTACAAACCAATTTTACAATAACAAAAATAAAAAAATTCGAGATAGAGATAAACTTTGTGCTTTTTATGTGGAAAACCTAACAATTAAGGAAAAAACAATAGGGCTTAACAAAATCCACTAGCTCGGTAAAATAGATACACTTCAAGTTGACTTATCTAATCAAATTTCTTTCGGTACTGTAACATTCTACGTAGCTGCATGACTTTAACTAGTGATTAATTCTCGATTGTCTACTAGCTAATCTTCGTCACCTTTGAAACCGCAAGTCTTTACCCTTGTTTCCTTGAATGCCTTTCAAGAAACAAGTCATGTTTCACACCTTTAAATAATATATCTAGTGCAATGAAAGAATGGTACATTAATGATCATATATATATATATATATATATGCCTATTTGTTTTCATAAATCATAATCTAAATTGGTTATAGTAGTAGTATAGGTTGATGATATGATTTAATTGGAACTCCTGAAAAACTCCTAAAAACTATTGAATATTTGAAAAGAGAATTTGAAATGAAAGACATGGGAAAGATAAAAAAATGTCTTGGCATAGAGATCGAGAATAGATCAAATGAAATACTTGTTCATCAATCAATATATGTTGAAAAGATTTGACTTGGATAATGATCATCCATTAAGTACTCTTATGATTGTTAGATTTCTTGATCCTAAGAAATATTCATTCCAACAAAATGAAGACATTGAAAAGATACTTGTTAAAGTATCATATCTTAATGCAATTGGTGCTTTGTTATATTTGGCTCAATGTACTAAACCAAATATTGTATTTTGAGTGAATTTACATGTCAGATTTAGTTAAACACCAACTCGAAGACACTTAAATGAGATTAAATATCTTATTCATTACCTTCGTAGAACGAAAGATTTGAAATTATTTTATACAAAAGCAAATATTTTTTTCACGTTCACTTGGTTATACTGATGTCAGATATATATTTTATATTATAAAGCTTGTTACAAACGAGATATAAGTGTTTTTATCTGTAATGAAATAACAATTCGATGGCAATCCACAAAGTTAACTTTTGTTGCTACATCCTCCAATCTTTTTTTAGATTTTTGCACTTATTGAAAAAAGTTTGAGAATGATGTTGCCCTTCGTCATCCTTGTGACCATCTTTATTCTTATTCGAGTTGTTAATCTTCTGGTCCACTTTCTGACCACCTGTGGAGTTAAGTTCTTTAGGCTTCTAGCTTTCCTTTGGTCGGCCACCGTGTATGAACTTCCCTCCATGAGCTATTTGTTCTTCTTCTGCCATCGTGTATCCTCCCACTTCATCCACCAAATATGTAAAAGTGGCCTCTCTTTTTTGCCTCAAGCTAAGTGATAACTGGTTGTGCTGCAAGCTGATGATGAAAGCTGATACCACGGCATTGTCATTAAACCTTTAACACTTCTTTAGAGAACCTGTTCAGGTAATCTATCAATTTCTCACTTTTTCTTTGCTTTAAAGTAGATGAAGTAGATACCGATTTTCTCTTCTGGATGTTCCCCATGAATTGACTAGTAAAGGCTTGTATCAACCCCTCAAAATTTCAAATTGGACCACATGCAAGTCTGACAAAACATCTAGAACCTTGATCACCTAAAGTCTATAAGAACATTCTTGACATGAGTTCATCATCATAATCATACTGTTTCATTGCACTCTGGTATCTCCTAACATGTTCATGTGGGTCGATGTTCACATTGAACTGCTCCATATGCTGCATTCTGAACTTCTCAAAGAAGTGAGATCGTCGAATTGCGTCAGAGAATGGACTTTTCGAATTGTTAATAAGCAGATTACTTTAGCCATGCCTATGCTCTATCATTTCTATCCTTCGTAACAAGACTTCTCATTCACTCTCTGGTTCCCCATGTTCATCAAACTTTTGATGAATGGTAATCCCACATAAGGATCTCTTGGTATACGTCTTATGGTATGAGCATTACGTTGGTTGAACCTGACCAGCCCGGTGTCTCCTAGGTGGGACATTTTCATTAGTTGAGACTGATCGAGATCTTCTTCGGTTACCCCTATAACGGTCTTTATGGGTATACCCCGCTCTACCACCGTCATATTTTCCTACCTTCTCCTGATGACTGGTCTCTCTATAACGCTTCCATCCCGGTTATCTATTCCCTTATAACTCTCATGGCCTTGGTAATTATTTTTCATGTGGCCCCAGGTCATCTTGGCAATCATCTCTTCTCCAGGAATGCTCTCTTCTTTCACGATGATCTGCCTTATCTCTACCTATTTTACGATAAGCATCTAGGGTTACGCCTACTATCTTTAAGCCCACCTTAGGGTCTTGGGCTACTACAGGTGTGGACAACTAGTACGGGGAAGTCAAGTTTGCAGTCGCTGCTATGTTAATCCCTTGTCTAGTTGTGTCCTCAATAACTCTCTGTAGGGATTCTTAGACACACTGGAACACCTCTTAGGAAATCCCATATGCGGTATTCGTAGGAGTTATCACGGTATGTCTGTATGTGATTAAGGTTCTGGAAGACAATCTTCCTCCAGTGACATTGGCGTTTATTGGGCCTAAGGCCTTAACGTCACGGGGGATTGGCTCCTATCTCCTAACGCATCTTCATCTCTACTCATGTTTTCCACGTCGACTTTTCACAAGTCCTAGAGGTGATTCTATGATGCAGTTCTAACATATCCCCTCCTTCTAGCGCCAATTGGTGACATTGATTTTTGGATTATGTGAAATCAACCACGCACTCAATAAGGTAATATGAATTAACAACTGAATTGTAAAACAAGAAAGGAAACTTAATCGTATAAAATACAAGATTTGACATGGAAAACCCAAGAAGGGAAAAAACCACGGTTGCTGGAGACGGCAGGGGAAAGATTTCTATATTTAAGAATGGATTACACACTCAATCTCTCTTGCACTCTTCCTATTGTATGTTTTTCATGTCATGAATGGCATGGTATTTTAGGGTCTGGTTATACATATATAGAACCATAATTCTTTAAAGTACATGTAAGGAAAGTTGAAGAGATTCAGGATGACTCTAATTTGTTGGAGTCATCTTTATCTTCTTTCATGTTTTGCATATTCTGCGCATTTAATGTCAGAGTTTACTTCATGGTTCCTTGTTTGGGTAAGATTCTTTCTCTGCGTATTTAATTCGTGATTGTCTTAGACTTAACATCTTACTCGTATCGCCGATTGACCGGTTATCTAACCAGATCAGGTTTTATTAACCCGATCGGGTTTTATTTACTTGATCGGTTACTCAACCCTGAGCGGTGTATCTTTCATCTATTTAGTTGTCTCACTCGACCAGGTTTCTTTGTTTGGTTGGTCAAATAACTTGATCGAATTACCTCTACCTAATCGATCTGATGAACCTGGTCAGGTTATCTTTACCCGATCGATCAGATAAACCTGACCGGATCTCATCGGGTCTTAAGGTCAACTATTGGTCGACTTGAGTTAGTCGATTCTGGTTGACTTTAGCAACATGGCATATCTAATCATTGCTTTCTCTGTCAATAATGTTGATCTGTCAATCCTTCAGATTTTACCAATAGCATAATGTATTTAGGTAAAGTCAGTTATTCATCATATATATTTGAAGTACATGTGGATTTCCATCATCAACGGAAATGTCGACACAAATATTTGAATATAACACGGCTTGTATTGCTTAGATAAGAAAGGGATATATCAAAGGAGTTAAAACAAACATATTTCTCCAAAAATCTTTTATGCTTATGAACTTCAACAAAACCGATAAATAGTTATCAAGCATATATGGTCTACATATATTCTTCTAGATCCATTTACAAAACATTGCATACATCAACATTTGAGAAACCAGTATATGGAATAAGATGTGTTGACTCTGTAAATTACAAGATTGATAATGGGATTTTATCAAGGGACCGTTTCATCTTAAAGTATGGGTGTGCAACGGATCGGATCCATTGGATTTTCTATGATCCAATATGCAATCTGATAGGATCAAAAAATTACAATTCAATCTGATCCAATCTTTGAGCATAATCTGATCTGATCATATCCAATTACAATTGGATCCGATCCGATCTAATTGCAAAAGACTTAAATCAAATTTGACCAAATCCAATGGATCGAATTCATATGAAACAATTTTTAATATATATATATATATATATAAGTTAAAATATACATAAAATTACCATAATCAAATTAATAATTTATACAGTACTTCGAATAAAATTACCATAAAAGCAATATATAATTGTATAATTGTTATTACCGCCTAATGTGGCTTGATGGTAAAGAACACTTGTTCAGCCTAATGATATCTCGGGTTCAAGTCGCCATACATGGATCCTATTGGATTTGATCGGATTCTACACACCCCAATCTAAAAAAGCATATCAAAGGAAGTATATTAGTTATTTTATGTATATATACATTGTACTCTTTTTCTCTTCTATACGATTTTATTCTATCGGATTTTCCTACTTAAGGTTTTTAATGAGTTGATTCTTTAAGCATATCCAAACACCGCTAGATTCGATTTAGTATATCAACTTATATATTTTTTATTTATCTAGTAGATCATCTTTTATATTTTTCTTTGATCCCACGAATCATTGAAAATCGTTTATTTAGACTTTTACCTCATTGTTCTTTTCTTATCAAAATTAGACTATCTCTAATGCATGTCTTATTGCCAATGTTAAATTTGGTACAAAAAATTGTAAAATATTATATTTGACACAACAATTTAGTATTATTTTAATCTTAATATGCTATTTTTATTATTTTATTAATTAAAATTATAAAAGTCAACATTTACCATTAATGCATTCAATAAAATGCTGAAGAATGGTGGCATGAAATAGATTTTGATTGATATATCATTAATGTACATTAAATTTAAATTATTTTAATATTTAAAAAATATATATAATGATATTTTTATAATTAAAAAAAGTGCATTTATTGATATGCCAAATTTAGTATATGCTATACTATGTACCAAATTTGACACACAATATAGCATATGTTAAATTTAGTATAGTATTCGACACTGCATTGGAGGAATGTTTTAGCACTATATGCTAAATTTTAACATTGACATACTAATTTAGCACTGTATTGGAGATGCTCTTAAGATTTAATAAAATGTTGGACATCCAAGGTCGTATTATGAATTGATTGTCTACCAACATTCCCATATTGGTATAGAAAAAAAACTTACAATCTATCGAACGGTATAGATAAAAAACCAGGGCAATACTTTTACAATCAATATATATATATATCGGAAGGATCAGTGGACACAATTTTTGACACAAATTTGACATGATTTTTCGACCATTGAATCTACGAGATTTGGATGGCTTAGATTTAATAAATTGATTTCTTTGTTATTTCATTCTCCTTTATCTATCATTAATTATGTGTGTGTGACTTAAGGATCGTTCTTTTTTCCACTTAAAACTTAATGGGTCTGAATTGAACTCATTAAGTTGTTTAATTTGTTTTTTTTTAAATTGTCAAACAACTAAAAAATATTAAAAACAACTTAAAAATAAATTAAGAAATTATAACTTTTAACTTAATTTCAAATCACTATATTACAATTAAAATATTTTCTTTCAAGTTTATCCTCCTAAAGAAGATATATTTCCAAATTTATCATAATTTAATATAGTGTAAAGATTTTTCTTATTTTAAATGGCTTTTAGAAAGAAAAAAAATAAAACCCTAATCACTTCTCATAGAGACCCAGCATATAATTCAAGAACTTATTTAAAAAAATAACTTTTTTTTCCAATGCATATGAACCAGAATATCAAAAAAAAAAAAAGGTTTCCTCAATTATATATGCTGGAAACATGAACAACATGCAAAATAACTAAAAAATAAATTTACGATAAATTGAAATTGAACTTGAACTTGAACTTTGTTTTCAAAACATGTAAAATTATAATCTTTTATGAATTTTTTGTTTTGTTAAATTGAACTTTGTTTGTAGAAAAACACACATGTTAAATTACATATTTTAATTAAGATGAGTATAAATGTAAAATTACTTGTCTTCAGACAATTTTATTTAAAAAAAAATCAAACATGTTGACAATACATTCACATGTGAGGGAAAAAAACATATCATCCATGTTCAAATTTCAGTCCCTTTTCGGTCTTTAAAAAAATTCATGATTATTCGGTCTTCAAACAAAAATACGAACGACCCTTTAGCCAATTTTATATTGTGTGCTTATATTAGTAATGAATATATATATATATATATATATAGACTAACAAAGGAAAATTTATTAAAACCAGAGAAAAATGATACAAAGAAGAAACTAATGGAAGTATATTTAAGTTTTGCTAGATCTGCGAATTCATTTTTGTTTACAATACAAGTTTGGTTATAGTAATATTTGGGGTAAAAAAACCACTTGGCTTTTGCTTTTGACTTGTACAATAATAATTTCGATAAACTCAACAAATACAAGTCAAACATTAAAAAATAATAGTAATCAAACAGCAGGCCAATTTGATTTTCTGTTTATAATGTTGTGATTTCCAAGAGCTTCAAGCACCATAAAACAAGCCAACTACCTTAATTTTAACACCCACATCAGCTATTTATAGACTCTGGTCATGCCCTATGCTATGCTAATTTATTAAGCGAGCAACAAGATGGTAAAACAAGCAAATGTTACAAGGCCTCTCCTGGTCTCTTTCTTCCTTTTGGCATCAATTGGCTTTAGTGAAGCCAATGAAGCTGATTACCTTCTAAGGCTGATCAAGACTAGGAGGTCATCAAGAAACTCTCTCTCACAACATTCTTTAGCCAAAACTGAGTTTTCTCCGGTATATATTGAACCGCAGCAAGATGATTCAATGCAACTTGATAAAATCAATGCATTACCAGGCCAACCAAGTGGCATAAATTTTGATCAGTATGCAGGCTACGTGACAGTGGATCCAAAGGCTGGAAGAGCACTCTTTTACTACTTTGTTGAGTCGCCACACAACTCTTCCACAAACCCTTTGGTTTTGTGGCTCAATGGAGGTATCAGGAATGTCACTTCACAACCATATATTTATTATACACAACTTCACTATCATGTATTAGAGTTCTTGAATCTTATTATTATGTCATTTCCTATCAGCTTAAGCTTTTTAGTTTAATGGTTACCAGCATGGTATTAGAGTCTTGATTGTCCCAGAAGTACGTTTTGGGTTCAAGTCCCCCACGTGATTACTAACATCATGCATGTTTTTTTATTTAATTAGTGCATCCTCCTGAAAAACGCAGGGCCAGGATGTTCCTCATTTGGACATGGAGCCATGACTGAATTAGGACCTTTCAGAGTGAACAGCGATGGCAAAACTCTATTTCAAAATCCGTATGCTTGGAACAACGGTGAGTAAAAACTAATTTTCAGGTCGTATAACTCATTTCTCTCTGTCTATCTTTCATTGAAAAAAAAAACCCATAACTAATTACAATTTATGCTGAAACAACACACAGTGGCAAATGTAATCTTCTTGGAATCTCCAGCTGGGGTTGGCTTTTCGTATTCAAATACATCTTCAGACTATGATGGTCCTGGTGACAAGAGCACTGCTATTGATGCCTACACCTTTCTTGTAAACTGGCTTGAGAGATTCCCACACTATAAAAGTCGCGATTTTTTCATTACCGGGGAGAGCTATGCCGGTCACTACGTCCCTCAACTAGCAGACACAGTTCTATTCAACAACAAAATAACAAATCAAACTGTTATTAATCTCAAAGGGATTGCAGTATGTGTCTAATTTACAAATCACTTTGATTTTAGTCATTTAATTAGTAATTACAGCAAGTCTCTTGTCACTAATAACTTGTTTTATGATTATAAATTCTGCAGATAGGGAATGGAGTGCTCAATGATTATACAGATGTGTTGGGATTTTTTGATTATATTTGGACTCATGCTTTAATCTCAGACCAAAGCTACAAAGGAATCTGCACATATTGTGACTTTGTCAATGGAACAGATTCAGAACAATGTGACAAGTACTTGGAGCAGTCTTGGAATGAAATTGGAGTTATAGACCATTACAACATTTATGCTCCGCTTTGTCACACTGACAATGCTGAAAACAAAGCATCATCAACTGCTTCGGTGAGACTTGCTGCCTTTAGCAATTTGTCATGGTTAGATTGAGGGAATTCTTGGGATAAAATAAAATTAAAAATATTGAATGACGTAATATTTCATTCTCAGGTTCTTGACTTGTACTTTAGACTTAATACTTTTGATTAATTAAAAGAGAAATATAAGTTTTGTTATGTTTCGACTGTGAATATATAATGTGTGTTATGAAGCAGGTGGATACCTTTGATCCCTGCTCAGACTTGTACGTGAAATCTTATCTGAATAAAGCAGAGGTGCAAACAGCTCTTCATGCCAATCTTATTAAATGGAATGGCTGCAGGTAACCATATCATATCATATGCTGCTGGATGTTTTATATATATATACCACTTGACTTGCGGATAAAACAACTCGAACCAAATATATCCCTAGACTGAATGAGCATTCTTTACCACCAAACTACATATGGTTAAAAATGATTATAATTGTATGATTGTGCAGGGGTTATAACTGGACTGACAGCCCGACTACTGTCCTACCCATCATAAAAAATCTCATGGCCAACGACATAAGAGTGTGGATATACAGGCAAGCTCACCCATATCTAACATTTAAGAAATATTTCATAGATTATTTTGTTGCTAATTAAGGTGATTTTACTAATTTGCAGCGGCGACGTAGATTCAGTTGTGCCAGTTACATCATCCAGATACTCGATATCAAGCCTTAACCTTCCAATCAAGACGCCGTGGTATCCATGGTACACCAACAAAGAGGTTGGAGGGTACGCGGTGGAATACCAAGGAGTGACCTTTGTAACAGTTAGGGGAGCTGGACACTTGGTCCCGAGCTACCAGCCAGAGCGTGCACTCAATATGATCTCTTCATTCCTACAAGGAACTCTCCCACCACCTTCATCATGATCCCAAAAACTAGAGGAAAATCACTCGTATATCCCAATAAATTTAGCTATTCGGTATAGCAATAAAAAATAAAGCCATGAATAGTGACTAGTGATGGTAATTTGTATGATAAATCAAAACAAGCCTCCATGGCAAAGGTCGTGTCACTGCAATAATAGAATATAAACGAGTTAAAATTTGAGATACTTTTTGTTATGGACTTATGGTTATACCATTAATCTTGATCTGAGCCACGTCATCATCCAAAGGTAGAAATGGTTCCGAAAAGTCAAACTTACAAGGGAATTACCCAATTTTATTGGCCGTAACAGTATCATTGGTATCATATGAGTCAAGAAATCAAGGCATGATAATTTCCAACGATTCCTGGTTTACTTTGGATACCTCGGATGCCTCGGATATAACTCAAATATGTACGACGGGGCATCAACCATCTCTCTAAAAGTGAGTTTGTTTGTCCCAAATCCCAATGGTTAACCCTCTTGGCTCCACTTGGCACGAATAAGGTTACATAATGTGGCTCTGTCCTGGTCATATCATTAAGACGATAACAATTTTTTATCGTATTGATCGATCTTCCCTTTTAAATAAAAAGAATGTATAGTATGTCTGTTTTGTTATATTTTCCATCTATTTTTGAGTTGGCCATCAATCCTCTTAATTAAATGACCATTTTATCATTCGATTTGTTCCATATAATTACTATTTAACCCTTCAGATATTCATTAAATAATAAATATATTAAAAAAAAAGAAAAAATAATTTAAAAACAAAAGTTTTTTTTAAAAAAATTGTTTATCTAGTTTATCAAAAAATAATAAAATAATAATAAAATGTGGATTTGGTGGAGGTATTGATCTCCACCGGATCTCTTTATATAAAAACAAAAACAAAAAAAGAATCTAACATGAACACCAGTGAACCAACATCATCAAAATCATCAACAGCAAACCAAATCTCTCTAGAGAGATTGATCCAGATCATCAAAATCATCACCAGCCACTGAACTGATCCAAACACCAAATCACCTCCAAACTGATCCAAGCATGAAATTGATCCAAACTCGAAATATATCAAATAAACTACCTATTGATTTTTGAATCTAAAAAACATTACCATAAACAACAAATTCCAAACCCAGAAATCCCCATTTCTCCAAACCAAAAACTAGAATTCTTTCTATCTTCAACCACCATCAAACAAAATCGATCAAAATCAAAATCAAACCAGACAAAACTAAATAAAATCACTAGAAAACAAAATCTAACAAAATCAAAATCAAACCTATAATCAGTTGGCTTACGTCACCATCAATCATACCTATAAAAAAAACCTAGGGTAAAATCATACCCATAAAAAAAAATCTTCCATTCACAAACCTTAGAACTTCAGCCACCATCCCCAAATCACAAACACAGGCCGGCACCACCATCCACCAAACCCCACCAACCGATTGCCCTCGAAACACCCCAAACCAATCGAACCAAACCACCCACACCCACACCCACACCCAACCTCAATCGAAAAAGAAGAATAAAAGAACGGTTTAGGGTTTGATGATGAAGATGAAGAGATGAGGAGAGTAGAAAAACATATGAGAGATCGTGAGAGAGGAAAGACAATAATGATCAGATTTTAATTTTTAATTGATTTTGTTTAATTATGTTTTTACAATATTGTCCTTTTAAATATAACGGTCAACGTGATTTTACACGGAAAATGTCAAGGGAGAGGTATAATATACACTCTTTCCAAATCAGAGGGATTAACGACCAATATGGTGAAAATCTATCATCGACTTAACAATAGGGCAAAAGTCAAGGGGGAAATTATACTTTCCCTATAAATAAGCAATAGGCATAAGATACACTTAACTGTTGCAAGCACTTCATGTGCTCTCAAGTTTACTTGTCAATATTTGGCGCCAAAAGGAGGGCTAGATTCCAAGCCTTCGAGGAAATATTAAGAAAAGAAAGCTATGAAGTCACCTAGTGATACTATTAAAAGCTCTAGAGGCACAACAGAGGGTAGACATGGACAAGAAGTAAATGACTCGACAAAAAGAACTAGGCATAAAATGAAGGATACAAGGCACAAACAAGAAGTAAATAACTTTAAATAGAAGAGAACTTGGCAAAGAATGAAGGGATATTGGCACGTGAAAAAGACCAAATTGATGCATTGAAACATAGGAACCAAAATGAAGTTTTCCCTTTAGAATAATAAGCAAAGATACAAAGAATAAACATACACCATCAACAATATTGATTTTCTCAAGCTTTCAAGCTCAGCACTCGCCTATCAGAAGTAAGCATGCATCAACCATATATTTTACAAAGGCAACAGAGGCTGCTATCATTGGCCGTACAAGGATTGAAAGAACCAAGTGCCAACTAATACCTTTGTTCCTATATTCTTCCTGACAGAAAGATCTTCTATTGATCTAAACTTCTTACCATCAAATAATCTTGCAACAAATGATGATCCTATTTCTTCTTAATCATATATTCATGTTGACGAAATAAATAAATATATCGGTAGACCTTACAATGAAGTTGAGTTCCCAAGTTCAAATCTCCCTCCATCAAACCAAAAACAAAATTAATATATAAATAAAACCCTTTTGACATAAATATCTGTCATAGGTGATCTCAAGAAGATCTAAATCCCCCGATTGTAGATACTTTATCACCCTCCAACACTACATAAACACTTTTAAGGCATACTAATTGTATTTGTCAAAGTTTTATTATTGTTACTAATATCCCATTTGATTTTGAGTTGTTGCATGGACAGTTTTTAAGGGCCATAAAGAAACGGCTGTAGAAACTAAAGACTTGAACATTCTAATCACATAAAGTAGATAGAATTATCTATAAAACATAGGAAGAGAATAATTCTAAACATTTGTTCAGCTCATGTTTAGAGTAATTCTTTCTAAACAATTTATGGAAATAAGATAGAATTATCTATAAAATAGGAAGAGAATAATCAAATCAAATGATATAAGAAACAATCAATAGTATAATTACATCTTATAATTCATCATTACCCCATCTTTACGCACACTTAAGTCTACCATCACCTTTTCATAATTCTTGCGGTTTGAACTCTTAATTACTTTAAATTTGTCAGCATTATTCCTATAAAACACATTAGGGCAATTTTGGCACTTTTAAATATAGACTAAAAGATAGAAGTATTAGAAATAAATGCAGCAATACACTCTTTAAGGAGCATAATAATGTACACAGAATAACATGATTTCTTATTCCAGAGAAATTTTTTGTGGGAACAAGCACAAATGGGGGGCGTATAATAATATACACAGAATAACATGATTTCTTATTCCAGACAAAATTTTAGTGGGAACAAGAACAAGGGGGTTCTGTGCTGCCATTACCAGAGGCCTTCTTGTAACTGTGATCCCATGTATCCATGGGTACCGCTTGTGCATGAGGGACATGGCGAGGATGTTTCTCTCTCTTGTCACCATTTATCTGCTTTAATGCATGCTTAAGGCCGGGCAGTAACGCCTCCATGCATTCAGCAACTGCATTTGGGTTCCCAGGCATGTTGATGATCTAAGTACATTGTCGTACACGAAAAATATATTAATACACAAACAACTTATTGATTATCTGAGTACTAGTAAACCAAATATATCAGGTTATACTTATGTTTAATATACCAAACCAATGGTCAACAGGGGCCATCAATAGCTAATGAAACCAGCCATAGTAATTCATTTACTCCTTTCATTTATCTTGCATTTTACACGATAATCAACTATAACGCTCAATAACAATAAGAACACTTGCAACTTCCAATAGGATTTTTATAGTCATTCCAACTCTAACTACTTGTTCTCTCTCAAATTTACATGAGCAATAAATTAGTGCCTTAAAGAGTTATGGTAATAAACTAGTAATCTATTTGTGCTTAAACATTTCCTTATGCATTATATTGATATCTTCTACAAGAGAAAATTTTCCATTGCACTTTAACAGTTGAGTTTGAGGCATAGCAAAAACTCTCAAGGCACAAGTGATGCTGTATAGAAGTTAATTATCCTTATTACCAGTCTCACTTTACTAATAAATACTCTTGATAATTCAGAAGCAACTTACATATCATAATCCCTTCATATATTTAACAGAATATCTACTTACTAAATAGTAAAAAATTAATTACTGTAATGATGAGAAATCAACTATCAGAGGAAATATATAGTTTTGCAAGAAAGAAAATAAAACGTTATGACAAGTTTGCTTCACACTAAAGTCTAGGAGGATAACAACAGCAAATTGTAGTGTCTTACCAATGTTGACCCTCTTATCCCTGCTGCAGAGCGTGAAAGCATAGCAAATGGTGTCACCTAATTTGGAGGATGATAAAGAAAAAAAATTGTCACTAACTTATGACTTATCAATAGCATTTTAGTAGAACAGACAAACCAAAAATCACAAACATTCAAACAACGATAAATAGATAGTGGGAGTAAAGGGGATAGATAGAAGTAAAAAGAGTTTAAAGATTGGAACATTGCTTGCCGTATTCAAGCAAAAAAAATTATTTTTTACTGTCTTCCCAAATATATATATCAACACTTGAATGTTTCTTTTATTGAAACATCAATGCATAAGTGACAATTTAACAAACCATAAGTGTAAAAAGTAGGAATAAACCAGTGGACATGCGTCTAAATGTCATGTTGTACCTCCCAATTTAGAGCACTCGATCCACTTAGAATTTGCATCAACGTAGGACCAAATACATTGGTTTTAAACTTTTACAAACTCCAACCAATTTTAGTTCACTTTTGAAGATACAGTCATACAGTTTCCAGTTTTCCACCTATGTTGGATGTAATGTTTTACAAAATCCTCCGTCCAAGACATACAATTATGTGTACAAAAGTTACAAACACTCAAATTGTTAAATCATTTAACTTGTAACTGCATTTATATACATGTGCAACTTATATTGAAACAATAGGTACCTTTAAACTTTCTTGCATCATGACATACAAAAGACCAGGTGTTTCTCTCAGAATCATTTCTTTTGTGGCTTCCGGGGTTACGTCTCTTGGGGTGAAGCCAGTGCCACCTTATTATATCAGAAAATATGTTCAGAAATGAGAAGGCAGAGGTAAGGGCTACCATGAAAACAGATGTTTCTTGTATTCGCCTACAACATTTAACCTGTATGCAAGGCAGGAAACCTCACCAAGGGTAATAATGAGATTCATTTGGTCAACATCAGACCACCTCTGGAGAACATCTTTGATTTTTGCAACATCATCTGGAACCACATCTGTTGCAACAACCCTTGCCCCACCTAACTTTTCTGATGAGGAATTAATAACAGAAACTGCCCTAGGCCCGCTGCACATTTCAAGGAGTTCAATACCATGATCCATTCTAAACTTTCAAAACTGATATGCATGAACAGAGAGACAACAATCGATTAAAAAATATTCAATATTTCCAATGATTTGGACTATATGGAATCAACTACTTATGAAAAAGTGAAAGTTTTGATATCATTCAAATATGAGTCCAAACAAAAAAAAATATTGAGAGACGCTTTGATGCATCACAGTGTCGGGGTCTGCTTGTTATGGATTGTAAAGTGGTTTGGGTGACTGAAACTTATAATTTGGAAATATAATGACAAGGAAATAGACATTTATTTAGGCATCACATCTAATAAACCCGTGGCATCAAACCTTGAGTTGAATGTTAACATCACACAATCTTAATTGCAAGAGCTGAAACTTGTCTTGTTCATATTCCAGCAGTTCAGTTTCATCTATATTTATAGAAGTAAATACTCCTAGAACATAGAGAAGAAAACATAAATGACTCTCAATAAGACTTGTACTTTATAAGAACAATAAAGACCCCTGACTAGATTTAAGACTTCCTTGACTTCTTGACTTCTTAGACTCACTCTGGATTTACAAACTGGGCTGATCACATAAGACCCCAAGTAAGCCCATCATTATCCAGGGCATGGCAAATTAAAAGTTTAGGCCTTGGAATCTTTGTTTTTACACTTAAAGCTAATTAACAATGACTCATAATAAACAAGGTCTTCATCAATATGGTAGTTAGTGCTCTTGACAAGGCTTCAAAGTGGCATCAACTGTTAAAATTATCAAGTGATATAAATGAAGAGAACCTAAGCTGTTGTTTATAAGTTAGGTGCTTCCAACAAAGTTGCAATAAATATGGAACAGAAAGTAAAACAAAACACAACCAAGATAACTTGCTAAGCTAATTTCAGAACTGTCACAAAGCAATTAGTATTTTCCATGTTCCACTTTCACAAGGAGCAATATCAGCTTTGCCTTTTTGCTTTGGCATCAAATAAGTGACCCCTTTGAAACAATGATTCAAAGAGGTGTATCCAGATGCCATAAGAAATACATAGTAACTTTCCTATTCCCTGCTAATGATTATAGTAATGAAGATGATCACAGGATCGGGTTGCCAAAGGTTCTGTATACTCTTGCAAAGCACTCACCATTTCCATATCTAGCTCTGATAAGTTGGAACATCAGATCTGCCCTATCACTTTAGCATTCACAAAGTGACCTTTTTGAAATACCAATTAAAAAGGGTGTATCTGAAGGCCTTCCATTTAGACATCAACATATCTAATTTAATTTCCTAATATGAAAATACTGAAGTTTTGATTATTTAAAATAAAAATGCAAACCTGGAAAAACAAAAGGAAAATAAAAAAACAAAAAAAAAAAAAAAAAAAAATGGAAATGAAGTAACACATGTGCGACAATATCTTTCAAATCAGTAATGTTGGTCAATAAAGCATTTCTCTTAATCCAAACTCATAGTGCTAAAAGTATAATTTCCATCAGTATTACAACTTGTGAAAGTTAGAAAATTATCTTAATCAATTATAAAATGAACCATAATATAGTAGAGTTGCTGAAATTTTTGTTAGATTCCCCACCCTTGCCAAACACACTTTTTATTACTTAAAAGAACTTAAAAGATAAGATTACAATGAAGAAGAAAGTTACAAATCCATGTATACGAAGCAAGCATTAAAAAGAAATATGCACTATAATACCTCCGATCAGGCCCAGCCCCTGATGCAACAGTATCACTGACTGTGAGAACAGCTACCTTGAACTTGGTATCCTGAGAAACATCTGCAGTTACTTCTTTGGATTTGCTTCCTTGCAAGGTAGAAGCCATAACTGACAATAAGGGACTCTTGCCAGTATCGGCACTGCCGAAATCAGAAATTATGATGGCAGATACAGAAGTTCCAGCTGAAATTACAATGCCAATTCCTGGCAACTCCAACAATGCATTAGCTGACTTCATACTTAAAAGTCGGCTGCTCATTTGATGGCCAGTGCTCTCAGCAACAAATCTGATACCATAAAAGAACATTGGATTTATTAGGTTAACGCTCAACGAAGGAAGGTAAAAGTTGCCGACGCATCCACATTCCACAACCAAGATAAACCAGGGGAATTAATATCCTTGGTTGTTGCAAGCTCCAATCATGAAAGTACTCAGATACCACGACAGAAGGAAAACATCTCTAAACCACTTACCCAGGATTGCCAGACCCATCATCAACCATCCATTTAATAACGGCACGATGAAATTCTGGCCGTGCTCGATCTGTCCTCACCGGCTGAAGAAGACGAGCCTGCACTCTGTAGATAGTGCAGAAAAGAAAAGAGGCCAGTGTTAAGCTCAATTATAATACTAAATTATTTTATCAATATATGCATAACAATTTAAGCAATTGGGAGGAGGGAAGGAGAGAGAGAGAACAATGTTTTAGAAGTTTCAATAACCTCCAAAGATGAGGGTTTGCCCATCCAGAGAGACGGCGAATTGTGGGAACTACAAAAAGATGGAAACAAACTAAACAGCTCACTGGATTTCCAGGTAACCCAAATGCAAGAATTTTATTCACCGTCGTATTCTCTGCCGGTCTTGAATTGATCTCAGCAAATGTCAGAGGCTTCCCTGGTTTCATGCAAACCTGAATACACCAGTCAAACCAAACTATGATTACATAATTCATCTACACTCCTAAAGGCTAAAACAAAACATTAAATCAGGTAGTCAAGCTCAGCACATCATCATTAAAACAAAAACGGTATTTCTACATTCCAGCATATAGGTTAGTTCTGAGCATAGAAAAAAAAAATATTAGAGTTTAATGTGAGAGAAGATAAATTAATCATAATCTACCTTGTCAAAGTATATTGTTCCACTCTTTTCAAGTAATGGCTTGACAAAATCCTTGTCACCCATGGAAACACCTCCAGAAGTCAGAAGAATATCAATCTCAGCAGAAAATGCATTATTTAAGATCTTTTCAAGTTCTTCTTCGTCATCTCTAGCAATACCAAGATCAAGAACTTTGCAGTGTTGCTGTAATGCAGCTGCTAGTATCATTGAACGATTTGAATCCCTAATCTGCAGAAGCGATGAACCCAGCTTTAGTGTTAAATTTAAGCTGATGAATCCCTAATTTGCAGCGTTTCAACCTTTCTTTCTTTGCTTTTTTTTTTTTGAAAAATTAGACAAGATAAACATCACATTAAGATTTAAGATGGTGTAAAATTTAAGCGATGAATCCCTAATTTGCAGTGTTTCTTTCTTTCTTTGTTTTTCATTTTTTGGGAAAAATAGGCATGATAAACATCACGTTAAGATAGGTTCAAATAAATCCTGTAGAAGCCCACGGGTTCGAAAACAAGCACCCCAAGTTATGCATATTAAAATCTCTGTTAAACATATAATACCTTGCCACGGCTTAGGAACCGAGTTGTTGGATCTTCAAGTTCATCTCCTGTAGAAAGCACTGCAATAGTTGGAGTGCGATATACCTGCATGACAAGCAGCGCCCCTCAGTTCATTAAAAATTTGGTATTATTGAAACGTAACCCATTTGAGAGACCAAAGTCAAAACCTAACCCAAATCTCAAATTCTTGCAAAGCAGCTCATTTTCCCCGTAAAAGTATCATATTACCCTTCCTAATAACAATGACAATCTTAAACTTTCTCTTTACTAATAACAACAACAATGACAATCTTACTGTTATAAACTTAAGATTTTTATTAGTAGGGGTAATATAGTAATTTTACAGGAGAAATGAGTTAGATTTACAAGAATTTGAGATTTGAGTTAAGTCTTGATTTGGGTCTCTCAAATGGGTTAGCTCTTAATAAAACGCTACAAATTTATCAAACATAAAATGAGAAGTATCATAATACCTTCACCAGTGTTACACCCACAGTAGCCAGTAGTCCAACTTCTGAAGCACCAATTCTTTCTCCAGACTTTAATACCAAGGCATCTTTCTCAATATCGAATCCCTGTGTAAGATATATTTATATGAACTTCCAAAATAATAAGTATAAGAGCATACTCGGTAGGAATAAGCAAACCTTTAATAATCACAATTAAACACAGAAAAGATAAAAATAAAGAAAAAAAAACTATTATTTGATAATAAAGAGAAGTCAACCATTTGATTAGTTGTCCAATGTCTTTTAGCTATTTCATTTAACCATACAAGAAGAATCACAATATGTGCAAATTCTGATTCGTGCACTGCACACTTCTATAAGGAGCAAATTAAACATGCTTGAGCACCATACGTATGTGTTTATAGCTCCAAGCAAGCTTTTGTCATTGTTGATGCAATGACAAAAGCTTTTCTACTCAGCACTCCACAAAATTGACCCAATGTGGTAACTAGTGAGAATAATTAACTTACAATAATTTTCAATTCATCTAAAATAAAAATAAAAATACACAAATTGTTAAAAAGCCGTTAAATCTAAAGGGCCTGACTACCTGAGGTTATTTTTCAGGGTATTCATCTTCAGACCTTTCCAATAATTTGCAATTTTATCAAGTGATTGTTATAAAAAATTTGGTTTTATAAAAAGATTTTTCCACTATCATGTAAAACTTACATTTTAAAGCATGACAGATAAATTCCGCTTGAATATGAATTGTTGATAATGTGATATTTAATTTTGGTTGAACTTTCTTTCTTACAAACACATACATTAGAATTTTTTGTTTCCAAGAACTTAAGACAGCTGTAGCTTAAAATTTGGTATTGTGACAAGCATCCACTTGGTTGTTTTCCACGACATTTTTTCATGTTCTGACCCTGTAATTGTAATTTCAAGGGGTTACCTCTTTATAAGAGATTCAGAGAAAAGTATCTGCCAAAGGTTACAGGAAAATTTTGATGATAATGATATAAACTTAATTAGATTAGCAATCAATTTCAATATTACCATGACTCTGACTCAAAGGCAAAAACAATAAAAGAATAAATAAATCCAACAACAAAGTAGAAGCACTGGAATCATACCACTGGTCGAATATCAACACCTTTGCTAGTTTGTATGAATATTCTAACTCGCTTGGATTCAACAGCTGCATCTTTGATTTGTTCAGTGTCTTCAACTTGAACAACTGCATTGGCGCCATCAGGTATCGGTCCTGATGAAAAAAAAAAAACAAAGGGTAAAAAAAGTTTATAGTCAACATGCAATACATTCAACTTTTCTAGCGAGACTTCACCTTAACCCACAATGAATCGGAATGGAAAAAATATATATATACTTCAATAATTTGCATTATTGTTCAGGTAACTTTGTTGTTTCAATATGCTCAAACCTAGTGAAATAAAAATTGATTAGCATTTAGCAGGAATTGAAATAAAGGTTTTGCCCCTATTAAACCGTTTAAATACTATTGCTCGGTCATTTCCTACCAACTTAAGCTTTTGGATTGAGATCAGAGTCTATTACCAAGAGTGTCTGGGTTCAAGTCTCTCCATGTGATTATTAGATGTTATATGAATCTTTAACATGTTTGTATTTTAAGGAGGAAGGCTATATCACAACAATCTAATAGGATAATAACTTTAGTAGCCGATGGAAAGTAGAAGAAACTGAAACATCTAACAAGGAAAACATTACTTATGTTAACAATACAACAAAGCTAATTCAATGAATGTGGGTGCAACTCTCTCCATGGTTTGCAATCAAGGATAGGCTCCAAAAAATATGTTTATCACTTAAATATAAAAAAGACAGAAAAGGTGGCTGGTTGAATCGATATCAAAGTGACTGTTGCCTTTTCAAGGAATCATAGAAGGGCAGCAAGACATAAGCTTCCATGACCAGACAATAATTTCTCTTGCCCAAGGAGCCATTTACAGACAAAATGGGTGCAATAAGGAAGCTTCTTGTTATATATGATATGCCTCCGATAATCCTACTGTTGGAAGTTCACTCTGTAAAGGAAAGTGTCAATTAACTTATCAGTCATGGATTCCGTGTCTAAATGGATAAAGTTTATGCTCATATATGAACAATACTTGCATCAACCCCAAAGCAAACAACAGTTACTGGATGGCTTGTGCTACTAAAAATTATTACTAGAGCCAACTTGCTACCTGATGGTGTGGAGAGACCAAGCTCACGAGGACACAAGGTCCTAAACCTAAAAGGTTGGAATTTGTTGCATCCCATATCATTATCAAAGTCAACCCTAAACTCAAATAAGTTGTCGGTTCTACACATTAAGTAGACCGTTTTGCGTTCATAGGTTACCGACACTTACTTGAAGGCCATGGCCTAAAACAAAACTGTAAGGGTTAAGTACATTTGCATGAAATAAATTGAAAGTTATTGTCACAAGGCCACAAATTCCCACAAAGTCTTAATAGCCCAATGCCACCCATAATCCATTTATGAGACTGTTCTAATTGAAAATGTCCAAACACCCCATAAACTATCATTCACACAACAGAAATCTACAGATCAGCATAATTGCATAAAAGATGAGAATTGAATAGACATAAATACTAATTCAAAATAGATTCATTAACCTCCAGTTGTCACATATGCAACAGTTCCAGGAGTCACAATTACACCAACTCCATCATTTCCAGCTCTAGATTCAGTTATGACAGGATATTCTCCAGGCCCATCTGAAGCAACAACTGCATAACCATCCTGCAATGTCCAGTTTTATATTAAGAATTTCATTAGGATAACTATAGAAACGAAGGATTCCCTAATATCCCCACTGCAAAGATTTCTGATTTCATCCATGGAAGAAACAAGAATTGCATTACAATTCATCAAGATATGTTTCAGATACTAACATATTTTGTCCATAAAAGAATAGGAATGGATAGGTTGTAATGCAAAGATAATGAAGTCTAGAAAGAATGAAAGATATACATGACACATTGCAGATATGCAATTGAAGCAGTTGTTCCAATAAATAAAACTAACAACACACAGCATATACCATTATAATAAAGCAAATAAACCACAAGCAATACATAAGAACACTGATTAGTCACTCAATTACTAAATCAAAAAGCCAATTGCCAATTCAATCTCTAGAACGAAACATGAAAACCCATTTGCAAAAACCTTGATAGAAGCAGGGTATGGAGGCAATGGGTCAGGTGCACGAATGTCCTCAGCCAAAACCTTGCCTAGAGCTTCTTCAAGTGTAACTGTAACAGGTGGAAGGCACTGAGCTACTCGCAGAACTGTTTCAAGAGCCTCTTCCACTGACTTCATCGTGTCTTCGTTGCCACACTCGTCGAATCTATCTCCGGTTAAACCTACTTCGAAAAAACACAACCACTTAAAACTCCAGTGCTTCAGACCGAGACCGACCTCCCACTAACCGAGTGTTCGAGACCGACCTCCACTCACAAGGATTCAAGTAAAATACATTAAAATGTTCTATAAATTTGATTCCGACAAAAAAAAAAAATATGAAGACAAAAAAAATATATATATATATATTGTATTCCAGATATGATAAAATATTTCGTCACATTCGAAGTAATGTTAGTAGGTTACATGGTACAGCAATCCGATCATTGTCCGGGTATACTTCGACTGTTATATAACAGAGTTTAGAATTTAAGTAAATGATAATAATAAAACCTTTAAAAAGAAAATTACATAACCTATATAGATAGATAGATAAACTAAAAAAAATAGCGATTCTTAATCTAGCCATTAAAATTTTGTAATGAGCTTTTAATTATATTTATTTTATTTGAAATCTGCAGTCCCTATCAAACTATTTTTTATTTTATTTTTTAGTATTTATCTAGATAGAGTAATGTTACCTTATCTAAATTTAGTATATAAATCTGATATCCAAATGATGTGACAATATTATAATCCATCCATTTAGATTGTATTAAATTTATATGATTTTAATAAATTGATTAAAGAGTTACCGCATCAATTGGGTAACAGATTTAGACACCAAATGTATTATTACTCATCTGGATATCCTATTGAACTCTTTTTAACACAATGAATATATCAAATCATTCGCTCTCATAAAGAATATATTTTTTTAATGGTCCCATCTAGTAACTATTTAAGTCTTGATTTTTAAAATTTTGATTTAATTACGTAAAATTAAATAATTTTTTTTTTTTTTTATTTACAAAACTACATTTTATTATTTTGTTTCAAACTTAATACACCGTATCTCTGTTTAAAAAATTAAAAATTAAAATTAAAATACACAAATCTCTAATCTCTTTATAAAGTTTATCCCATTTATTGTAAGATTTGTTTTTTCTTCTTATTCCATAGTTATTTTTTTTTTCTTCTTATTCCATAGTTATATGCGATTTTTTTTTCTATAATCAATTGGATTGTTGATGTTAGATTGAAGGTGTGTTATTAATCGTCTCTAATGTTTTTTTTTTAGCGATTGAGTTAAGGTTTTTGTGTGGTTTCGCTTCGTCAGATATTAGATTTTCTAGGTTGTGATTTTTGATGCGATTTCGTTGTTGGTGTGTGAGGCGTTGTTTTCTTCTACTTGTTCCCTATTTTTGATATCATTCTCAGATTCTTCCATAATATTTTGTATGTGTGTAAGAAACAAATTTTAGGGTTTAAGAGTTAAGAAAAAAAATCAAGAAAACAAATTACCATAACAGTGAACGTGGGGTTTTTTATTTTTATTTTTTTGAAAAGAAAAGTGAGGTTTTATTAGATTTATGAAGAAGATTTTAAAAAAATGTATGTCTCTTTAAAGTAACTTTTTTTTTAACATTTTTTTCGGTTTATACCATCTGGTTTCTGGATGAGGCGGATCCACCATATAGTGCAATCAGTCATGTCCATACCCTGACTAATCCGGACTTGCACCGGGTCAGCCCACTAAGAGGTAAAGTACTCTCAATATATGTGTTAATAGTGAAATTTGGCCAGGGTCAAAGAGAAATTTTTCACCCATAATCGACAATCATGAATCCCGAAAAAGTCGTAAAGCCACCCCGCTGGAGCAGGGAAGGCCAGCTCGGCTTCAAGACTACCAGAAAACAAGTCAGGCGCAACCAGGACTAGCCCCCCACGAGAGTACTGGAACCCAGGTTTCTCCAGGCAATCTATCGGGGAACCTCGGCTCTGAAGTTGAGCTCCACAACCGCCTCATGAATGCCAGGGGAAGTCTCCAAGCTCAAGAGACATTCGAAAGAAGCCAGCCAGCCAGCCAACCTCTCTAGAAGCCCGCTATCCTTGCTGGACATAAATGAAGAATCATACCTAAATCTACACTACCCCAACTACCTCCCAGTAAGGTCTACAAGAGCACCTCAAGCCCCCAAGGGTTAGGAAAAATCCATCTTAAGCTTTTAAGAACAGAGCCAGAGCAGGGGTCTACCTCGCTCTACGGGGCAACAGGCAGCTGGCAGGGTGACCTCCATGAAGATTCATGGCACGAGTGCACACAGGATCGTTTCCACGTAATATTTACATGCACGTCGAGAGTTTGATTCAAATAAGGGAACAAACTTATCTCCGTCAACGATATCATCAAATCTAGTAACAATTCAAATTCAAATGACGAATCCCGCCCGATAAGGAGGGAACGGATTCATGGGATCACGGTAAAGTATTTGCGAATTAAAAATCTACTTGGACGATATAAATAGGTGAAGCCAAGCATGGTAAAAGAAGGGAAAAAACAGAGAACAACCGACAAGAATATATATACGTACAAAGAAATATAGAGGCATGGGGGAAAGCCTAAATTTTGTATTCAGAACACGGTTACCTTCATTTCCACTATTAGACAGGCACTGAGTTGCCACCACCCTACACCTTCGAGAGATTGTGAGCATACAAGAGAGCGATTTGTACTTTAAAGCAATATATCAATAATAAAGCTCTCATTTACTGATCAGCCTCTCGTCTATCTCTTAAATAGGTCGGGAACCAACGGTACCGACCCCGGCCACCACTTTCGTGGTAGTGGTCTCGAGGGTGTTAACAGGAATTTCTCATCTCGAGCAAATTTCCCGTCAACACTTTCTGACGCCGTTTGTGGGAAACCTCTCACACCACCATCTTTTTACATTCAAAAAGTTTGTCATTTCATAGTCATCATGAGGCTCCGCTCCTCACAAGGGAAACAGGGCACGTTGGGACAACTTTCTGCTACATCGACACGAAAGGTCTAGAGGAAAGGGAGAAAATTCGGGCTCCATAGCCAGGTTCCCACTCAGCCAGCCACTGTACGGGCTCTGGATCCCCCTCTTGGAAGTCAGGTCGAGCTTGACCAACAAGCGGTGGCCTTTGTAGAAAATTTCCACCTTCGATTACTCGCTGAGGGTATCACTATCCAACAAGCGGGTCTTTGCAATCAGGGGGAGTCAAGCAAGCCTGGGACTAGGCAACCCGCATTTGATCGCCTGAGACCTGCCTCTCGGGAATCAATTCGTAACAGAGCGGGGCTCCCGATCTCGATCCGGGATAGGCTAGGGCCCATACCGCATGTTCTCGAAGCGCTGCCAAGCTACCAACCAAGACAAGTCAGATCCGCGGCAGATGTCCTTCCCCGGGGAAGGGAAGAGCTCATCCACCCAACGACTACAATGAGGGAAGCCCGGGGTAGAGAAGAAGAAAGTCAGTAAAGCCTCAGAGCAAACCTCCGATGAAGGAACCGAGTAGAGGTCGTCAGTTCATCAGAAGGATCCGATGGTGAAGAATCCGAGATCGACTCAAGGAAATCCGAAAGTAAGCGACTAAGGGACCAGTTGGTAGAGCTTCAAAAATAGGTTCAATTGATGAAGAAGGGGAAGTACAAGGAGGACAAGAAAGATCCTCTAAGTGAAATGAACGCCCCCTTCACCAGAAGGGTCCGAGAGGTAGAGTTCCCACCTAAGTTTAAAATGCCAACTGACAGGTTCTCTGGGACTGATGATCCTCTGAGCCACTTAGAGAGCTTCTTTCAACAGATGGAGGTCCAGAACACAACCAAGGCCACTATGTGTCGAATGTTCTCTACTACACTCACGGATTATGCTAAAACCTGGTTTAGGAAGTTACCTGCTGGAAGCGTGGATTCCTTTACCAAGTTATCAACCGATTTTTGCTCACAATTCCAGGGAGTTAAGCCCCGACTAAAGTACCCGATCCATCTACAATATGTGATCCATGAGAGAGGGGAAACCCTCCTGGCTTATATCGAACGATTCCATAAGGAAGTCATCCAGATGGGGGTCTTCACCGAGAGAGAAACCCTTGCCAATTTCAGAAAAAACTTATGGGCTGGAAAACTGTTTCGGTCTTTTGCCAAGAGATCTCTGGAAACCTACCAGGAAGCCTATGATCGGGCTTTGGAACAGATTGAGGTCGACGAACAGCTCAAGGTCAAGATGACTATGATGACATGAGAGCCGTAAAGCGATAAAAGAATGAAGCTCCCAGACCCGAGCAAGCTTAGAAAAGCCAGAACAAACCCCCTAATAAATCAACATACGGCTTCCCTCTTCCTCAGCTCAGATCGGAAAGGTATCCGGATAAACGAGCTCCTTCTCAAGCTATACCACCTCCCAGGACAGTGGCCTTTATAGCTCGCAATGAGAGGGGGTACGACCATTACACTCATTTAAATGCATCCCGAGAAACAGTCTACCTCGCCATTCAGGACAAGGGTTTGTTACAGAAGCCCGCTCCCATGAAAGCCCAGGTCGATAAGAGAAATAGTTATAAATATTACGATTTTCACGAGGACGTAGGGCACAACACTTCAGAATGCTACAACCTGCGGAACCAGATTGAGGCTTTGATAAGGGGAGGATGCTTGATAGAGTTCTTACAACAAGTCAAGGAGAACATTCAGACCGGAAGGGAGGTGCAAGCCTAGATCCGAGAACATGCTGAGAAGAGGAAGGGAGAGCATGCGGATCTGATGCAACAGATTCAGATAATACATACTATCAGTGGAGGTCTTACTCTGGCCGGGACCTCCAACAATTCTAGGAAAAACCATGCGAGGAAGGTCCCTCGTACAGAAGAGGGGCGGGATATCTTCAAGGTCGACCAGAGACCGACCAACCCCTCCCAGCTGTCACAGATCATCTTCACCGAAGCAGATGTCTATAACACCGTGCAGCCACATGATGACCCCATGGTCATCACAGTACAAATTTCCAACTTCATGGTGCACCGCGTGCTCGTCGACACACGTAGCAGGGTCGACGTTTTGTTCAAAGACACTTTGGAAAAACTAAACTTGAAGCAATGGTGCTACAACAGTTGTACTACTCCATTATACGGGTTCACTGGGGACTCCATCACACCCGTAGGATCAAAAATTCTACCAGTGATCATCGGAGCCGCACCTCTCTAGTAAAATGTCATGACCGACTTTGTGGTGGTGGATACCCCGTCGGCCTACAATGCAATATTATGGAGGCCATTCCTATCATCCTTGAAAGTGGTCCTCTCTATTTACCACAATGTCCTGAAGTTCTCGGTAGGAGACAATGTGGGGGAAGTTCAGGGTGATCAGCAAGCAGCTAGGAAATGCTACGCAGTGTCAGCCAACCCAGCAGCTCTAGCTAAATAACTCGCCCAGGTGACGACTATCCAAGGTGGGATAACCCCAACACTAAACCTAGAAGACGCAGGCTCCGCTGATTGTCCCGAAGAAGGCCTTGTGGTGCCCAACATGGAAGAACAGAGAAGGGAATGAGCCAGCGGCCATTCAGTCGATAAGTTAGAAGAAATTTCTGTCCGAATAAGCGATCCCTAGAAGGGGCTCCTCATATAGTTCAACGACATTTTCACCTGGAGTCATGCGGAGATGCCGGGGATCCCGATGACATTAGCTGCACATCGACTGGCGAAAAGAAAAGATGCCACTTCAACACGGAAAGAAATATGGCAGTTCAGGAAGAGGTCGATAAACTAACCCAGACAGGCTTCATTCGAGAAGCCCGCTACCCCGAATGGATCGCCAATGTGGTCATGGTCACAAATGCAAATTGGAAGTGGCGCATGTGTGTAGACTACACCTACCTCAACTGGGCATGCCTGAATGACAGCTTCCCTCTGCCCAAAATTGATCAGCTGGTCGATTACACCTCCGGGAATAAGCTTCTGAGCTTCATAGATGCATTTTCCGGCTACAATCAGATTATGATGCATCCCTCGGACCAAGAAAAGACCAGCTTCATCACCGCGCAAGGTCTGTACTGCTACAAGGTGATGCCCTTCGGGCTCAAAAACGCTGGAGCTACTTACTAGCGGTTAGTTAACCGTTTGTTCAAGCTTGAAATCGGAAGGTCGATGGAGGTGTACATCGATGACATGATCACTAAATCTTCAACCTCGGAAGGCCACCTGGATGACCTTCGTAGAACCTTCATGATCCTAAGGGAAAACCAGATGAGGTTGAACCCTTCCAAATGCGCATTTGGGGTAACTGCGGGGAAGTTTTTGGGCTTCATGGTCCACGAGAGAGGCATAGAAGCTAACCCAGAAAAAATCACGGCTATCCTAGATCTAGAATCCCTCACATCTCTTAAACAGGTTCAAGCCTTGACCGGTCAGGCAGCAGTGCTCAACAGGTTCATCTCCCGGTCTATCGATAAGTGCCTACCATTCTTTAAAGCTATCAAGCAGGGAAGAAACATAAAGTGGGATCAGGAGAGCGAACAAGCTTATACCCTGGACCGACAGCCATGTTGGATGGATCCAATAATGGAGTATCTACAGGATGGAAAACTCCCCGGGGGAGCCCCGAACAAGCTAGGAGGGTTAAAAAGCTCTCGGTCCGGTATTGTATGGTGGATGGGCATTTATACCGAAGGGGGAAATACTTTCCTTGCTCCAATATTTACACCCAGAAGACGCCAAGTGGGCTTTGAGAGAGGTTCATTCCAAGGAATACGGGAACCATATTAGTGGAGAGGCCTTGGCATATCAGGTTCTCCGCATGGGGTATTACTGGTCAACCATCCATCAAGATGCTAAGAACTTGGTACAAACCTGCGAGGCATGCCAGAAGGCTGCCAACTTGAGTCATCTCCCTCTGGAGCGCTTGTCATCCCTTAGCTCGCCATACCCCTTTGTTATGTGGGGAGTCGATTTGATTGGACAGCTTTGTACAGCTCTGGGACAGGCCAAACACGCTATCATAGCAATTGACTACTTCACAAGATGGGTTGAAGCCGGACCACTCTCTCAGGTATCGAAAGAGAATACAACAAGGTTCATCAAGACTAATGTAGTTTACAGGTTTAGAACCCCTCTTGCCATCATAACCGACCTCGAAAAATAGTTTGATAATAGCCGATTCAGAGATTTCTACGAAGGTTTCGGAATCGACCTTCGTTTTGCTTCGGTAGCCCATCCTCAGACTAATGGTTTGGTGGAATCTACGAACAAAACCATTAAAAGTTATTGAAGAAAAAGCTACAGCAGAAGAAAGGCAGATGGGTGGAGGAGCTTCCCGAGGTCCTCTGGGCTTACCGCACCATAAGGAGAATAGCTACCCGGGGAAACGCCCTACTCGTTGGCCTTCGAGATTGATGTGGTCCTACCTATAGAGCATCAGTTGACTTCCTTTAGAGTCCAACGATTCGAACTGAGGAGCAATAAAAGCAAACTCCGAGCTAGCTTGGACCTCTAAGAGGAGAAGCAAGATCGAATAGCTGAGAAGGTAGCGATCTACCAAAGTAGAATTGCCAGGTGCTTCAACTGAAGGTTAAAGCCCGAAGCTTCAAAGAAAGGGACTTAGTCCTTAGGAAAGTAATGTTGAACACTAGGAAGATGTCAGATGGGGTCCTAGGACCCAACTGGGAAGGACAGTATCTAATAAAGATGGTGATCCGTAATGGGGAATACAAGCTCGAGGATATGGATGGCCGACTCATCGACCATACTTGGAATGCAGATCACCTAAGGAAATTCTACCCCTGAACAGGGGATACAAGAGCATGCGGCCTCCGACTAGTTTTCTTTTTCTTCTGACAGTAGTGTACTGCATCTTTCATATCAATAAAGCTTGCTTTTTCTTGTTTACAACTATGTCATACAATGATTTGGGTCTACATGGAAAAATCGACATTATCGCCTCAAGACCAGGGGTAAGCCGGGGAAGCCCCTCCACCACTCCTGATGCCTCGGCCGGGGACTACCTCCCACCAAGAAGGGTCTGAGTGTAAGAGCATAGTTTCCATCCAGATCTCGAGACCAGGAAATAGCTAGATAGCCCTCCTGATGCCGTGGTCGGGCTACCACCCCCAAGAAGGATCTGAGTGTAAGAGCATCATTACCATCCAGATCTCGAGACCAGGAAATAGCTAGATAGCCCTCCTGATGCCTTGGTCGGGCTACCACCCCCAAGAAGAATATGAGTATAAGAGCATAGTTGTCATCCAGATCTCGAGAGCAAGAAATTACTAGATAGTCCTCTTGATGCCTTGGTCAGGCTACCACCCCCAAGAAGGATCTGTGTGTAAGAGCATAGTTGCCATCCAGATCTCGAGACCAGGAAATAGCTAGATAGCCTTCTTGATGCCTTGGTCGGGCTACCACCCCCAAGAAGAATCTGAGTGTAAGAGCATAGTTGCCATCCAGATCTCGAGACCAGGAAATAGCTAGTTAGCCCTCCTGATGCCTTGATCGGGCTACCACCCTAAGAAGAATCTGAGTGTAAGAACATAGTTGTCATCCAGATCTCGAGAGTAGGAAATAGCTAGATAGCCCTCCTGATGCCTTGGTCGGGCTACCACCCCCAAGAAGGATCTGAGTGTAAGAGCATAGTTTCCGTCCAGCTCTCGAGGCCAGGAAATAGCTAGATAGCCCTCCTGATGCATTGGTCGGGCTACCACCTCCAAGAAGGATCTGAGTGTAAGAGCATAGTTGTTATCCAGATCTGGAGGTTAGTAAATAGCTAGATAGCCCTCATAATGCATTGGTCGGGCTACCACCCCCAAGAAGGATCTGTGTGTAAGAGCATAGTTACCATCCAGACCTCGAGACCAGGAGATAGCTAGATAGCCCTTTTGATGCTTTGGTCGGGCTACCACTTCCCCCAAGAAGGAATCGAGCTTGAAAGCACGGAAGCCCTCCTGATCCTGAACCTAAGAAGGGGCTAAATAGTTCTTTACTTAATGTTCTACTCGGGATATAGCCCTGCAAAGGGGCTCAGGGATGGAAGGCTCGATTTACTTAATCTCTAAATATTCTGATTATTGCTAATCACTATTTTTTCCTTGATACGTGGTCACTCACTATAACAGGCCAACAATCCAACAAGAGGACTATCGACTAAGGAAATTGAGCTGTAAAACTCGGTGGTCAGGAAGCCCGACGCTAACTGCCCATTTTCACGATTAAACAGTTCCCTTATCCTGTTGTTCCCCCAAGATAGTTTGTTTCAAATACTGGACCCAGAGGGAGATCAAGCAAGTACATGCAAGCCAGAGCTAGATTTGAGATTAAAATTTTATTATCAAGCAAGGGAGCCTATCCCCCAATAAGGCTACAACAAGCAAGGAGGGCCCAATCCCTGGTTCAGGGATACAAAATCAATAATAAAATGGCAAACACATTTGAAGATGGGATGCCCACCCCCTTTTTCGGGCATTAAAAGTAGATTACATGGGAGAGAACTCAAGCTTCTTCATCTTTCTGGGGACCTTCAGCCTCCTCCTCCACAGAATGAACCTCGCCCCATACTCCCCTCTCTAGTCGCAGCTCGTCCTAGTCAGCTGCATCTACCGCCTCAGCCACCTCCTTCTAGGGATCAGCCCCGGCTACCTCGGGGTCAAGAGGATCCCCCTCAACGATTTCATTGATCACCGCCATAACTTCAGGCGATATAGCTGTATCAAGAAGGTTGGTCACCGACTCAGGCAAGTTCCGCCTTCTGTTGACTCCACTCCTGAGAGCACTGCTGAGGGATCTAGAGCTTCAACAAGGCCTCTATCTAGCTCCTCATTGTGAACCCCCTTCGAGGATTCACCGGAACTAGATACTGGAAAGGCCGGAACAAGAGGGGGCAGATCTGGCACCTCCAACTGCTTCCCAGCCCCCTCCCTAGAAGGACCAGCTCTGTCATTTGTAGGGAGAGACATCTCCGCAGCCAGCGACATGACCTCTTCTCTATCCCAGCCAGCGATGCTGGAGAGATCGAATGGGGGAGAAAGAGCCTCTACAACATGATAAGAGGCATAGAAGTACCCCTCGTTAAAATAGGCATCCACATCGACCTTAAGCTAGGTAATTTGAGCCTGTAAGGTTTGGTTCTCAACATCCAGGTTATTCGCCTCTCCTATCCAATCATCCCGCTGGCTAGCCCGCCGCTTCGACCGGAGTGTCTCCTGATTAAAAGCCTTCTTCTACCTCTCATGGTCGCATTGAAGCTCAGCTAGCTGCGTCTCCATTCCTTGTTGGTTGGAGGTCATCTTCTGGACCAGGGTTTGAGCCAGCGCAAGCAACCCCATGGCTAGCTCAACTTTAGCCTCAGCCTTGGCAGCCCGATCACGGAGAAAGAATACCTGATGCCCCATGGCCACCTGAAACTTGGAAGCCTGCATAGGAAAAATCATGTTAGAAAATGACAAATCAAAATGCTGAATGAAGAAGTGAAAGCGATGGTTACCTCAGCTAGAAGGGCGGACCCATTGGTAATCATGATATCCACGGGCATCGCGGTCATCCTAGAAAGCTCGCCACCTGGACAGGATGCAACAAATTGCTTCAGAACCTCGTTTTGACCCGTCGAGCTCGATTGTTGGTGTGGGCGAGAAGAGGTGACCTCAGGAATATCGACATCGAGCTCCCTGGAACCTCAACTGCCCGGGTTACAACAGAATCATCAGAGAGGGATAATGTGACTCGGGGAGCATTGGTTGAAGCAGAGACTGCTAGTAAGGGGGCAAGAGCTGGCTTGTTGGCGACTTGGGAGGCAGACCCTCCTCGGCTTAAAGGCTTTACCGCCAGAGATGCAAGAAGTGCCATCTTGGACTTCACTTGGGAAGGTGAGGGGGAAGGAATGAGTGGGGCAACTACCTTAGTGGTTGATCCCCTTTTCTTCGGAACAGCAGAGAGAACTCTCGGGGACGGTCTAGAAGAAGAAAGAGAAAGAGAATGGGGAATCCCAGCTTGTCGGGCTTCGTGAGAAACTGGAGCAACAACAAACACTGTTAGAAAGAGAAATCAAGATCATCAGAACTGAACCATCCAATATAAAAAAAAAGATAGATCGAGATACATACGAGGGGTAGCACCGGATATCCGCAGGTACCTGTTTACACTGCGGGGATCTAAGGGATCTGCAGTTGGAAACTTCATATTCAAGTAGTTCCGAGCCAGGATGGTCTTCAACACGGCTTCAGACTCAACGGGCAAGAAATCTCGACCCCATATGGGTTTGTAACTAAAGGCGGTGGGAACCTCTAGCTCATGCCCACCGACGAAGACGGAGCTCCTCCAGTCTCCCTCCGCCAGAACCCATTCCTCTTCCCAAGCAGAGTTCTTCTTTGAAGCCCCGAGAATGATAAAGTTGAGCCTATTCTTGGCCTTGGCATAGAATTGGCCTCGTGGAACCACTGCAATGCTACCTATCTGGAAAAGGAAGACGAGCTCCTCAGCCCCGGGCTTCCTGGTTATGCTGCTCAGCTCGTATTGCTCCCTCCACAATACAAGGAAACCTACTAGATGCCTCCAGAAGCCAGGCGTCAGTTGAAGCGGAGCCAGCTGAAGGGCTTTGAGAGCCCGCTGAAAGGTAGGGTGAAGAGGGAGCCTCACCCCTCTCTTAAAAGCTGCAACGTGGATAGGGAGCACGCCTTTGGGCGGGCTAAAAACATCGTAATCCGGTGAGGGACAGTTAGGGAAACAGTGTTAGAAATACCATACTCTTCCCGAAGACGACCGATCTATTGAGGGTCGACAGTGAAGTCGAGGATGACCCTAGGTTCGAAAGGAAGGGTTACCACTGAAGAAAGCTCCGCCACTGTGACTTGCGCCCTCCTAATCGCATTGACTTTCTCCCCGACATCAGAGTCTTTGTCGACTAGGTTCAGAGGATTGTTAGACTGGTTCAAAAAGCCAGAGCCGATAGAGACATTCCTGTTAGAACGACGGTGCTGGCGGAGCGGGAAAGATTCCTCATCGCTTGAAATCCCTCGTACCCGCTTACGAGGAGCTAGGTTAGGGCCTCTGGAGCCCTCAACCAAGACATCAACACTATCTGTGAAAGTCGATATCGATGGGTAAGGAAGGCTTGGAAGTAAGCGTAGGCAAGCAGTGCATTCGGCAGAGAAAACAAGGAAGAAAAAATTTGAAAATTTGAGATTTGAGGAAGTATGAAGAAAGTGACTGTCAGACCGGGCTTAAATAGAGGATTATCGGCGATATCCTCGGGAAGATCACCTGAAGCCGTATTGTAGCCGTTTTTTTCTTCGAATAACACTCAGTTTCAAATTCAAATATTGGGTAATTAATGAGAAAATTTTGCCATCATTATTTATGACGGAAAACTTTCTCAATTAAACAAAGAATCTGACTCCAACCCAAACTCTACCACCGGTGTTTAAGTCAGAGGGGATTTCTGTTAATAGTGAAATTTGGTCAGGGGTCAAAGAGAATTTTTCCACCCATAATCGGCAATTATGAACCTGAAAAAGTCGTAAAGCCACCCCGCCGGAGCAAGGAAGGCCGGCTCGGCTTCAAGACTACCAAAAAACAAGTCAGGCGTAACCAGGACGAGCCCCCTACGAGAGTACTGGAACCCGGGTTTCTCCAGGCCATCTATCGGGGAACCTCGGCTCTGAGGTCGAGCTCCACAACTGCCCCGTGATTGCCAGGGGAAGTCTCCGAAAGAAACTCGCCAACCTCTCCAGAAGCCCGTTGTCCTTGCTGGACATAAATGAAGAATCACACCTAAATCCAACTACCCTACCTACCTCCTATGAAGGTCTACAAGAGCACCTCAAGCCCCTAAGGGTCAGGAAAAATCCATCTTAAGCTTCTAAGAACAGAGCCAGAGCAGGGGTCTACCTCACTCATCGGGGCAACAGGCAGCTGGCAGGGTGACCTCCATGAAGATTCATGGCACGAGTGCACACAGGATCGTTTCCACGTAATATTTACATGCACGTCGAGAGTTTGATTCAAATAAGGGAACAAACTTATATCCATCAACGATATTATCAAATCCTGTAACAATTCAAATTCAAATGACGAATCCCGCCTGATAAGGAGAGAACGGATTCATAGGATCACGGTAAAGTATTTGCGAATTAAAAACCTACTTGGACGATATAAATAGGTGAAGCCAAGCATGGTAAAAGAAGGGAAAAAAATAGAGAACAGCCGACAAGAATAGATATACGTACAAAGAAATATAGAGGCAGTGGGAAAGCCTAAATTCTGTATTCAGAACACGGCTACCTTTATTTCCACTATTCGACAGACACCGAGTTGCCACCACCCTACACCTTCGAGAGACTGTGAGCATATAAGAAAGCGATTTGTACTTTAAATCAATATATCAATAATAAAGCTCCCATTTACTGATCAGCCTCTCGTCTACCTCTTAAACAGGTCGGGAACCAACGGTACCGACCCCGGCCACCATTTTCGTGGTAGTGGTCTCGAGGGTGTTAACAATATGTAACATCATTCACAAGGGGGGGAGGGGTAGAACCCACGCCCTTGCTTAAGGGATGAGAGTACTGAACCACTCACACCATGACATGATTGGTCTCTTTAAAGTAACTTTGATAAAGGAGAAAAGAATACTAAATAATTTAAAAATTGAGGCTTAAATAAGTCAATAGAGGGGCACCAACAGCACCACAAATATTTTTATTTTCCTTGAAGAAACTCTATCACAAAGAATATAATGGTGTAATGTGATAGGATATATATATATATATGTAAATGGACCATTTTGCCTTTAATTGGTTGTGTTTGGTCCTGGGAATCAAGGTTGGAATGGGAAAGAGAATCCCAATTCCATTTTTTTTTCAAAGAATTTGGATTATATGTAATCCAAATTCTTTAAAATGGTTGGAATAAATATCTACCTCTTGAGGTCGGAATCTAAATTCCTCTCTAAAATACTGAATTTACCAAATTGTCCCTAAAATATAAAAAATCAAAAATTACAATTAAAAACAACAAACAAACTGTCGGTGGTCTCCTTCGTAACCGGCGACAACAAGGTCACCAACGATAACGAGGCCACCAACATAGCCTCATTGTCACCATCTAAAGCCACCAAAGATGGCCTCATAGGCATCGGATGCCCTCGCCTCCATTATCGGAGGATGCGAGGACCTCCTCTGTTTCATCCGTTTGAAAACAAATAAGGCATGAGCCTCCATCACTATAGGAGATTGGCACCTCCTCCTTTGCGGCCTCTATCTCAAATTGTGATGGAGGATAGATCATCCATCGCGATTTATGATGAAGAACTTTTTCACCTCCATCGAAGGAGGACGGAGTCATGTGTCGAAGGAGGAGCTTGCCTCACTAGAGGAGGCAAAATAAGGTGATTGATGTTGCGATGAGGTGATATCGTTTTTGGTGGAATATTTTAAATTTATTATTATTTTTTCTTTTTCTTTTTTAATTTGTAGTATTACTATTTGAATAAACATTATTCTATTCAAATAATAAATAATTAGAATCTAAAGATATTTTTAAATAATCTAAAATAATGATTATTGAATATTTTTTAAAAAGAATAATATTATAATTGAAAAGTATTGTTAATAAATTAAATGCATATGGAGCTTTTTGGTCAATACAGTAAGGATTCCATAATAAATGTCATATTGCAATCAAACAAAGGAATCCATTTTCCCATTTAGGAAATGGATTCCTTTCTTATAGGGATTTCATTCCTGCCTGTATTTATTCCCCACATAGCCTAGGGTGGTTAATTGTAATAACATACCCCTTGCAATTAGTTAAAATCCGTTAAAGATAATGGTTGACTAGATTTCTATGGATAAAATCGACATTTAGTATATCAATAAATTTGGGGCAATAATTTATTAAGAGTGATGTTATTGGTACACCAACTATTAAACTATTTATACCCTACTTTTAAAATTTTGGTTTAATTATATAAAATTAAATATTTTTATTAATTTTTATTTACATATTTCCAGGATTACCCTTTTTCATATTTTTCAAACATCATACACCATTGATTTGTTGTAAATTCGTGTTTTATAAAAACAATACTCGCAAGTGTACGAATTGTGAAGATATCGTACAGCGACAAATAAGGATCGTTCCCACGAGGAAAAGTGATTTATTTGGTTAATTCTAATTCTAATTAAAGTTAAACCGAAAGTAACCAAAAGATTGATGTTGATTGATTTAAACTAAAAACTAAATTAAATTAAACTAACAAAAGCAATTTAGAATATTGGTTTGTGATCAATGGAAGAAAAACTAGGTCATCAATGCTTCCTTACTATGTATACTCAATGTTTCGAATTGACTTTAAAAACAAAATATTAATCAAGTTAAGGGTTCATTCTTATCTTAAGTATGATTGTTACCGTATGATCCTGTGATGAATCAAGTGTTCTCAATTACAATTTACCCATAGATCAATGGTGCAAACTACAACCGAGAACTCATTAAGTACAAGAACAATGAACCAAAACCTACTTGCATAGATCAATGCTAGGATCAGTTTTATCCATTCAATTGAATATGAACTAAGATTACGTATAGATCAATACTCCAACCTTAATCATTAAATTATCAAAACCCTAAATTCATGAAAACGTATGATCACGCATTAACAAGAATAAAGAATGAAGACATAGAATAAATTGAATAAATCAAAACTCGAATTAATGAAAATATCGTCAATTATAATAAAGAGCATTCATAGAGGTTCACATTGATTCCCTAATATGAGTTAGTTACACATGATGAAAATAAGAGAAGAGAAAGAAAAGATAAAACTCATCTTGACCTTCAATTAGTTCTTCAAGTCTTCAATGATGAATTCTTCTTCGTCTTTGAATATTCGATGTATAAATATGAATGGAAGGTGTATGGTTATGGAGTGGTAGGGGATGGCCCCCTTGGTGGCTTGAGACCTCCCTTGGCTTCTATCTCCTTTGAATTGCAAAGAATAGGAAGTATTTATAGGTGATTTTTCCTTGTGAACCCTCAATTCTTCTTAGGTTTAGAAAATCCATCAAGTGGGAAAGTAGAATGAAACAAGGAATGAGAATCCTTTCCTAAATTGAATTTCCTCTTTTGATGTTTGACTCATAATTTGAGTTTTGGAAGTTTCCCAAACATGTTTTGGTCTTCTAAAATCATTAGAATTTGATTAGGAAAGTTTTGAAACAATTCTGAACCAATTCGCAGTGGTTTTCCGTCAAAAATCCGTCAGACCGTGGCCTAGGTCGCTCCTGAGGTCACCACGGTCCAGACCGCGGAATTCCTCTGTCATGTACCGCTTCGTAGACCGTTGGCTAGGTTTTGTGTCTGGACGGCGGTCTAGACCGCGATTGACTTTCTAACACTGACCTTTGGTTACTAAATTGCCCATAACCTCTTCTAGGAATATCGGAATTGCGATCCATAAAGTGCGATGGAAACTAGACTTTCGGGGCTCTCAATCCATAGGTAGTAGGACTCACAATTTGATCTGAGCTGAGAGATATAGACCTCGTAATCTAGTTGTTCTGTATTGCTCTGAAATTCAACTTTTTACTTTTTTTCTCCAAAATAACATCTAACACCTCTTGAATGGAATGTGACCTATACATGCTCAACAAACACATAAAATACATGATTTCACCCAAGAACAAAGCACAAATAATAGGAAATGGGAACCTAAAACATGTATAGAAATAGACCGATCAAATACCCTTAAACCTATCTTTTACTAGTCCTCGAGCAAAACTAGAATAAAAACAAAACTAAAAACAAACAAAAATCTAAAAATAAAATAAAAATAAACTAAGCCACTTTCGTAGGGAACACGATAGCGTTGAACGTATGCTACAAGCCTTTAAACATCTAGGTGTCCCTAGTAGGAGGAGTTTTATCTCCTGAGGGTTTACAGTTATGTTACCCACAAACATATTTCTACAAAAAAAACCAAATATTCAAAATGCAAACTTAAATGTACCATTCAAAGCCAATACATGCTAGAGCCATTGAATAAAGACTTAAATTATTCCATAAATTTGAATGCACTACTTAGTTTTAATGAAAAGCCCATACTCAAGACACTCTAGCTTCAAAAATGCATTCATTAAATGTCATAGATATAATTCGCGTCGACTCTAATTCTCACATGATGTCACTCATAATTTCTCACAGAACCTAGGCAGATACACTCATCAAGCATATACGAATGGAGTTTATGCACAAGAAATTTCAAGATATAATCGCATATGAATATATAATAGAAAGAAAACTTGATTTTATACAAAGGATCTCATGAACGGAATCAGATATTAAGAACATTATAGAGCACATGTTTACCTTTACTCTCGAGCTAGCATTCCCAAAAGATCAATTAGGCCTTTTATTTGGTTGTAATGGGGCCATTGGGTGAAGGTTAAGAAAGAACGAGAAAGTGATAGCAAACAAAACCTAGGATCATATAGAAAGATTCTTCGGTAATCTTCATACTCGGCTAAATTTCTTCAAATTCTTCATTCAACTTGCATCCAGGTTTCTTGAACAATTTTCGTTCATCCTCCTTCTTGAGTTGATCTTGATTCCTCATCACTTTCCCATAATAAAGCTCTATCCCTTTCACTTGCATTTGATTCATCATCTCATTCAATTATTATTTTTTTCAACTTTTTTACTTTCCTTTTTTTAGATGAGAATTTGTACATCAGTTACATAATTCTTCCAGCACCTTCTTTGCATTTGATCTTCTAGCATTGTCTTGGTACATGCACATCACAAATCACCCGTTTCGAACTCTCTTCAATTATCTTTATCACCTTAATATGATCCCAAGCTATAAGGTATGACTAATATATGGCTCATTGGGGTTAAGTTAATGTGGGTGATGAAAGAAAATGGCTTATAGTGTTTGGCTTCAAAATTGGCTAGGGAGCACACACATAAATGTAGGAAATATTTAAGGTCTTTTAAGTAGTTCAAGCACACATCGCCTATATCATTTCTAATGGTTCAACCAAAATAAGAGCAAAGTCCACATGTGATATCTTTTTATGATGGATGTTCTTTGATATCCAATGCATAACCTATTGAGATCAATTTCTAATACTAAGAACCTAATGAGTGTTTAGGAGTAGAAACAAAAGAACTCTCTATAATTATATTTATGTACGCTTTTTGGCTTAGTGAACTCACAAGGGTAATCCCCACTATTAATCAAGGTTATCCAACTAAGCATCCTATCCACCATCATACCAAGAGCATGCCATAAATTTTGAAAAATGTAATGCACTACTCTAAGTGGCAAGATATTACTCTAAACTCAGTGATTAAAGCATATATTATAGCTCTTAAAGCACATAAAAGAAGCATTGAAAAATAGAGGACAAACAATTCAAAAACTGTTGACTTTCTAAAATGACCTACGTCTGTTCTTTAATACATATATCTCAAATTAATCAATAAAAGATAACCAAATTACAACACAAGAAAATACATAAGAAAATTCACACTTTTCATTTAGAAAATATTTCAAAATTAAAATCGAAAAAATGAGAAAACAGACGTTGAAAACAGTCCACGTGCAGATTTGCAAAAACAGGGCATCATCCATGTCCTTTGGTCGAAGAAACATTCATAACTTTTAACACTGCCCATAATTTTAAGTTATTTATATCGTTAGATTCATATCAAAATAACTAAGAACCCAGCATAGACGGAAAAATTTATTTCCTCACCAATGAATACAGTTTTAATAAAACGTTTGCCTTAAAAATTTCGAAACAGGACACTTTTTCGTAGATTTCCACAAATGGCTCAAAATAAAATAAACTCAAATTCACACCCCCAAACCTAATCTAAATATTGCCCTCAATGTTTACATGACATTAAAAGCATGGACAACAAATAAAGAAAAAGTATGGAAGGCAAGAACTCGAAACACAAAAACTAAAAGAAAATTAAAAACTAAAAAAAAAAACAAAAAAAAAATTAAAAAAAAAAAAACATTACCTATGTGGGTTGCCTCCCACCAAGCGCTTTATTTAACGTCTTTGCAAGACGGGTGCTTGAAAAACTCAACCAAATTCCAATGTCTCAAATTTACGCTTAAGGGCAATCAAGTCTTGGAAAAAAAATTCACGTGTCGGCATGTTCCTACACATAATAAGTAAAGGCAAGTAAATGTTCAATATAAAGTATGGTGAAATAAGTTTAGAAAACCACTTATTCCATTTGATGTTGTGTAGGCTGCTCGGAAAAGTAATGGGGGGACAAAAGACTTGAGTTCCTTGTATAGAAGCGGTGCCTCAAAAGGGACATCTTCCGCTTCCTTCGATTTTTCTTACATCTCCTCCTTTTCAACTTCTTTACCTACAACACTAGAAAAATCATTAGAAAATTCATGGGTTACTATGGTATCAACAATCACACCATTCGAAGGGATGTTGGTAGCTTATTCTTGCTCCGTTTGGCAGGGGAATTCTTCGGGCTCCTTCTTTTGGAAAATTTCAATCAATTGCCCAATTTTCACCTTCATCTTCCTTATTAAAGCCTCTGTGTTCTGAACTCTCACATCAGTTTCTTGGAATCTTTTATCGTGCTGATTCATTCTCTGTTCCATAGTCTGTATAAACTCTTTCATTGTATCCTCCAATGACGGTGAGACCGGTTGCTCATACGTATTGATTTTATTGTAGCTCCACAAGAAGTCTTGACGATTCCTCCAATCCGAGTTGTAAGTATTGTCATATGGTTCATAACTTGACCACTGACTATGGGAATTTCCATATGATTCATTGATAGGCCACGAATTGTAGGAATTTTCAAATGATATATGCATAGGCCTCATGTTGTAGGAATTCAATGCTCGAGTATGTTTTTCAACATATTCTGGAAATTCTCCTTTCAAATGGCAGCCCCATAGATCATGACCAACCATTCCACATATCTTGCAAATCCCTTGTTTTCTCCTTGGAGTCATCGAAATCAGTCCCTCTATCTGTCGACTTATATCAGTTAGTTGTATAGTAAATTTATGAAGTGTTTCTCTTTCCTCATCATAAGCTTGCTGCCCATAGAAGTTCATTGTACCTGAAAAGAAAACAAGAAAAAGGAAATAAAAAGAAAACAAAAAACAAAAAAAAAAACTATTAACTAATGAAAAAATAAACTAAAACTGAAACTAGAATAACCAATAAATTCAATTAATCCCCGGCAGCGGCACCAAAAACTTACCACTATACTATAGCACTGACCTTCAGTTACTAATTTATGCATAACTTCTTCTAGGAATATCGGAATTGTGATCCGTAAGTGCACCGAAAACTAGACTTCCGGAGCTTTCAATCCATAGGTAGTAGCACACACAATTCGATCGGAGCTGAGAGATAGTGGCTCCGAAATATGACTGTTCTACATTGGTCTAAAAATTGATCTTTTTGCTCATTTTCTCCAAAATAACATCTGTTGACGTCGATTTCTAGATTATGCCAAAAAAGCTAACAAGAATTGGATTTTGGCTATTGAATTAAAGAGAAAGGGATGCAGAGAGAGTAACAAAGACAAGTTTTACATGGTAAAACTCCAATGGCCGGAGAAACATCCACGGGTGGTTGAAGGATCAACTAAGCCAAAATCCACTAAGAGAATAAGATGTTTACAATCTCTCGATCTCTCTTTTTTCTCTCTGTATTTACTATAGTTGATGTATGTTATATTGCCTATATCTTTTCTGGACGAGATTATGGGTCTATTTATATGTTTATAGAACCTTAATCTGCCTTGTACAAGTAATACAGGATCTTTGTATTTAATTGTGATTCGGTTACTTTCTTGAGGTCCATTTGTCTTCTTTCCTCTTTCGGAGTCTTTTATGGAAATCGAGCGAGATTCTAGTAGTGCAGTTCAATTTGGACTTGTTTCCTTATAAGAATGCAGCCTTTGCAAAGAAATCAAGTTATTTCCTGATTGGTGACTCTTCTAATTTAATGCTCTATTTTATTTGGGATTCCTTCTTGATGGATATCGTCGCGTATTTAATGACTTAATCCGTATGATATAAGTACCAATCTCTTACTCGAGTCGTATTTATTCCCGAGTAAGAGTAATACCGGATGGTTTCGAGTATCACCGTTTGAGCCCGAGTGGAAGCGTTGTTTAACCAGTCCCGAGTGCTGTTAACTGATCCCGAGTAGGTTTTATTCAATATATGCTTACTCGGACTTTCTTCTCTTTAATGATGCTTTATAGGATATTTTCCGAATGCACATTTGGGCATCCACCTAGCTATTTTTTCCTTCCTGTCAATGACGTGTATGCTTGGTAAAATTTACATACGACAATACCCCCTTAAAATATTTTTGCCGAGAAAATTTCATTTCGGGCAAGAGTATTTTAATCATCTTAATTTTCTCTCGTCCGAATAGCCGTCTTGTCATAATGGCCCGTCTTAATGGTGACTGTAATTTCGATTCGCTTCATCACGCGGGATCTTAAATGATAGCGACGTTTTGAAGTTCTGAATGTTGAGGGCTACTTCCTGTTTTGACACACGTCCCTTGTCTCTTCGTTTTTCAATATCATTTTAGAAAAATAATTTTTGCGTTTCCCCAAGTGCTGCCTACGTCATCGAGTTTCGTCATAAATTTTTTCTAGCTTTGAAATCCTAGGGTTTCGTGCCGTCTCATCTTTAAATTCTTCGCTGAGAGACATTGTTGGTTTATTCTTAAAAATTCAGCAGAAATTTTTAACTCAGATTTCTTTATCCAGAAGTTCGCGATTCTCTGCTTGAAGATCTTGTATCAATCTTAATTCAAGGTTAGTTTTAATGGGGCCATCCTCCCGCCATCGTCTCTTTAAAATCGATTTTGATGCATTAGAACGTGGGGATTTCCAGTTATTATCTTGCATTAAACAATTACTGGGGGATATCCCAATAGATGAACCTCCATTCTTAGAGGTTGATGTTTTTAGGCTTCACCCTGACGTCACTTTCAGCCCTGTATCGAGTTCTCCATCTAGTTCTGATTCTGATATTTCTAATCATAAAGTATCTTTTCGAAGGATGGGTAAACATCAGAGCAGAAGTAAGGTATACAAGCACGGCTTGTGAGCAGCGTTCATACCAGGGAACAGACTGTTAACGAGGGTGACGTTGATGAAGTGTATAGGGCGTCTCGTTTTTTGTTTTCTGATACTCACCCGAGTGGCTTTGATACTGAGCCGAATGTGGTTGGGGCAGCTGAGATAGAAAAATACCACTCCTGATTCGACTTTCTTGACTCAGTCACTTTGGTTCCTACGGGGGATAGAGCCGTATGGAATCCTCCTGAGGGCATGTTCAGGTTTTATGGATCGATGCTTTGCTGCGGCGTCACACTTCCCCTTCAGCCTTTTATTGCCTGATTTTTGGCTGAAGCAGGGATAGCCCCAGCTCAGTTGGCCCCGAATAGTTACAAAGCCTTGATGTATATGTGGCACATGTTCAGTCGAATGAACCTTTCGCCGTCTTCCCCAAATGAAATCAGGCATATCTTTACGCTGAGGCAGGTTAGCAGAACGGGGACTATTTTCTTGCGGCTACTTCTTCGGACGGTTGGGTCCCCAAAGAAGCAAAGGTGAATCGGGGGGTCGATGATTCTGATGACCTAAAAAAGAAGGGTTTCATATGGGGATTCCCTACATCCAACAAATTTTAGAAGAACAATTGGTTTTTTACTGGAAGGGCTCTCGGGCTTGATATCACTGTTCGATCTGGGGATTCCCAAATGGTGTTGAGTGTTCCCCGCTTCTTCTATTCCCCCGAAGTGTGGAACAAGAAAACAATTGACTATATTGATTCAGAGCTGCAGAGGCTGACTCGGGCAGCAGTTCGTACTCTGGAAAAGAGGAGCAAAAGCTATCTTTTCAAAGAGGATGACTTGATAAAGCTCGGCTTCTTCAGACAGATTTTGGGCCATCGCAGGCGATGTAAGTAACCCAGCGCCCTTTCTGTTGTATTTCTCTACTTTTCATTTTCTTTTCTAACATTTTTTTTTTTTTTTTAGTTTTTGATATTGATGTTGTCAGCGATCTTCAGGCTCGCCAGGTGAAGGCGATTCTACAAGCGAGTAGAAATGAAGCTTCCAGTCAGAGCGATGAGGGTAATGCTCCACCCGAGCCTGATGAGGAAACTGATATTGCTAAGCAAATTCCCGAGTGCGTTGATCGGGGTGCTCAGCCTTCTACTCAGGATTTTACTGGTCCAAGTGGCCAAGGTGAGCCGACTGACACCCATCTGCCTGAAAATAGGAAGAGGCAGTATGAGGATCCAGGTGAAGAGCCTGTTGGACGGTTTGAAGCTGGGGACGGTTGTAACGTCTTGACGGATCAAGTGCCTGCTGGTGCCGAATTCTTTGAGTCTTTTCGGGATGATCCGTAGGAAGATCCTGCTAGTGATCTAAACTTCCACCGTTCTCGGGGTGAGAAGCGAAAGGCAGTTAGTTCGCCGTCTCATCCTCCTAAAGTTTCTCGGGTAGTCTCATTCATTGACTCCAGCGATAAAGATGTTACGAATGAGATTGCCCCGAGTGTTGGTGCTGGAGCATCAGTAGATGCAGCCACTTCAGAACCGAGTAGGGCTTCTTCTACCCCCGAAGTTGGAGATATGGGGGATGAACCTTCGGGGGTTCCTTCTCCATCCTTATAGCCGAATAGAGCTTCTCCTACCCTTGAGTTTGGAAATCTGGGAGCTGAACCCTCGGGGGTTCCTTTATTCCTTTCTCCCCATGATATGCTACAGGAGATGTCCTCCGGTCAGGCTTATATCGGGGAGGACCGTTGGAGCGGTTTTAGAGATGGTTCACTGACCGAACGTCTCTAAAACGTTTTCAATGGTGCATCTTATGTAAGTTAAATATGACTCAGTTAATTCTGACTCCTTTATTGTTTTGCTTCTGCCGGATTTCTAAGTATATTCCTTTGCAGATAGTGGCCGAATTTGCTGAGCTTATTCAGACGTAGCAATGTCAAGACGATCGGATAAGGCGTCTAGAGGCTCAGCTGAAGGCGAGTGAGGAGGGTTGTGCTCGAGCTGAGCAGGCTTATCAGCAGGAGGTCGGCTCTTTACAGATATTTACCAACCACTGCCTGGCGAAGCAGGTTGAAGCTGAGGACAAGGCATCTCTGGCAGAGGAGAAGGTTGCATCTCTTCAAAATCTTCTTTCTTCTGCTGAAGAATCCATGCTTAAGGCCGAGCAGGAGAAGTCGGCGTATGACCAAAAATTTGAAGATCTGGAGCGCCAAGTGCTGACAGTTGAATCCCTTTCCCGAGAGGCCAGGTTGGAACTGGAAGTCCAAGGGGGTGGATCGTTTTAAAAAATCCCCTGCTTACGATGCTCTACTTCTTCGGGAATTTCAACATGGGCTAGTTTCGGCCGGCTAGTTCTTCAAAGTCAAGAATAGAGCGACCGAGAAAGCCCGTGCTAATTGAGAGTTGTCAATCAAACACCATGTGGACCGGTCCTTGAAATCTCTTCGGATTCAGATAAAGGAATGGAGAGCCTACTATCGTAGTCAAGGCAAAGAGCCCCATCCTATGCATTTAGAGATTCCGTCTGAGCATTCTCTCTCGACCTTTTACGCTCGGTTGAGGGTGTAGTCTCAGATGTCGGGCCAGTCCCGGGTGTAGATTACAGCCAGTGGATGGATGATACTGTCGACGATATCACTTGGCCATATAATGAGAGCTTGCTTTGGAGTACGAGATGGTGCCAGATCTGAGTATTGGCAAAGGCTCGAAGTCCTTGTAACCTTGGCTTTATAGAATTGTAGAAAATTCTGATTATTTTTTACTTGTACAGAAACATTCTTTGAACCGTAACCATTCTTTTAGGAGCAATAAAATCTTATTTTATTCTGAATTGAATGATCTTGATCTGTTCATTGCTGATTGTTGTCGAGTGGTAATAAATTGGCTAATGTTCGGGTAACTTATCCGAGTATCTTATTAAACCGGTTGTTACCCGAATGACTTTAATTGCCAAGTATCTTATTAAACTGGCTTATTCGGTGTTCTGGTAACTTAACCGAGTATCTTATTAAACCGGTTGTTACCCGAATGACTTTAATTACCAAGTATCTTATTAAACTGGCTTCTTTGGTGTTCGGATAACTTAACCGAGTATCTTATTAAATCGGTTGTTACCCGAATGACTTCAATTGCCAAGTATCTTATTAAACGGGCTCTTTATTATTAACCGAGTTATCTTGAAACAGAAGTTTTTCACTTGTGTTTCATACCCGGTTGCTACCCGAACGTTACATCAAGGCTCACCATGATCATACGTTCGAGTCCTTACGCAATACCAAGGACATCTCCCTAGTTTTTATGCCCAAGGGTTTGCCGAATCGTTGAGCTCCTTTTAAAAAAAAGGTTGCTTTAACAGCTACTCATTTCACCGGAATTACTCCCGATAGCGTCCCGAGCATTTTTTCAAAATCGGGTGCATCGGGTTTGCCTTTTTACGAAAGTCATTTTGACCCTGCTCGACTGGCATGCTCCTACGAGCTTCTCTGCCCATTCTGGTTTTGATAGTCCCGAGAATTCTATTTGCCTATTCTTATTATCATGCTCTGCTTCCATATGTTCTTATTATCATATGCCTTTTTTTGAAATCCCGAACTAGATGCTATCCTTTCGGAAATTTTGAGTAATTTTATTTATTACTGTAAAAAATCGACAGATTTAAATTATAGTTTAATATTTATCCTACCAATAAAAGAATAAAATATTCAATTAAATATATATATATTAAGGATATAAAATCTTTAGATATTGGGCATTGCATGGTCGGGGTAACACCCCTCCATTGGGTCGAGCAATCCAATAAGCTCCATGGCCAGCTATCCCCTCGATCTTGTATGGACCTTCCCATTTGTCAGCCAGGGATCCTGCGGCTCTATTTTTTGTGTTCAATGACACCTTCCTAAGCACCATGTCTCCTAACTGAAATTTCCTGATCCAAACACGAGAGTTGTAGTGGCGAGCCACTCTTTGTTGATATGCTGTATTTCTTATTCGGGACTTTTCCCTTTTTTCTTCTAGCTCATCCAAACTTTTTAGTAGCGTATCAACATTTTGTTCTTCATCGTATAGCCTGACCCGGGGGGATGCATACGATGTTTCTATGGGGATGAAAGCTTCTGTTCCAAACGCTAGGGTGAACAGAGTTTCTCCTGTTAAAGTCCTTGTTGTCGTCTGATATGCCCATAATACTTCAGAAAGCTTTTCAACCCAGCTTCCTTTTTTGTCATCTAACTTTGCTTTAATGGTGTGCTTGATAATTTTATTTACTGCTTCTACTTGCCCGTTTGTTTGTGGATGAGCCGGTGTCGCATAGTAGTTAGCAATATGATACTTCTCGCACAACAGTCTGAACTTTTGGTTATCAAACTGAGTGTCATTGTCGATGATTATAGTGTCCGGAACTCCAAAGCTATAAAGTATGTTTTTCTTTACAAAATTTATGGTGTTGGCTTCCATGATATGCACCAGCGCTTCAGCTTCTACCCATTTTGTGAAATAATCGACAGCTACTATGGCGTGCTTTGCTCCACCCCTGTCCCATCTGGCATTGGCCCGATCAGGTCTAGGCTCCACATGGCGAATGGCCATGGGGCAGTGAGATTTCTGAGCTTTTCTGGGGGTTATCGGATATCGTTGGCAATTCTTTGATAGGTGTTGCAACTTTCCGACCACTACTGTGCATCTGAGAAAAGTGTAGGCCAATAATAGCCTTGCCTGAGTACCTTATGCGCCAGACTCCTACCCCAGTGTGGTTCCCGTAAACTCCTTGGTGGATCTCTTGAAGTATTCGATGTGCATCTTCCTCAGGTATACATCTCTGGAGAGCTCGGGAAAACCCCCTTCTGTATAATTCTCCTCCGATAATGATATACCTAGCCGATCGATACCTGATGCGTTTTGCTAATACCGGATCTTTCGGGAGCATGCCTTCTTCCAGGAACCTTCTCAGCTGAACCATCCAACCGTCTTGCGGTGTTCGGATTTCTGAAATTTCCAAATGCTTAGGTTCAGCTGTACTCGGTTTAAGGAGGTGTGCAACTGGAATGGTCTTTGGTCTGATTGAGGTTGTTGCTGACGCTAATTTAGATAATTTTTCTTCTCTGGGGATCTGAGTGATCTTGTATTCTTTAAATTTTTTGAGGAGCTATTTTGCGATGTCACGATAGGCAATCATTCTTTCATCTTTTGCCTGGTACTCGTCCATAACCTGGTTGACAACTACCTGTGAATCGCTGAATATCTCAACTTCATCTACCCCAAGAGCTATGCAGACTCTGAGTCCAGCTAACAATGTCTCGTATTCGGCTTGATTATTGGTTGCTTTGAAATCAAATCTCATGGCACATTCAACATCATCTTTTTCTGGGGTGCGAACTACGATCCTTGCCCCGCTGCCATGAGTGTTTGAAGAACCATCAACATATAGTTTCCATGGGAAACTTTTATCTAACAGTCATTTTGCTTCCAGGTTTGGTTCTGTGAACTCGGCTATGAAGTCTGCCACCGCTTGTCCTTTGAGGGAGGTTCTGGGGACATAATGAATATCGAATTCACTTAACTCGATTGGCCATTTAGTAAGTCTTCCTGATATCTCTGGCTTTTGTAAGATTTGTCTTAATGGGCAATTGGTGAGAACCTGGATCGTATGGGTCTGGAAATATGGTCTCAGATTTTTTGCTGCTGAAACCAATGCTAAGGCTATCTTCTCTGCCTGTGAGTACTTGGTATCGGCCGGTACGAGTGCCTTACTAGTATAATACACTGGTTTCTGCACTTCATCTTCTGTTCTGACTAAGACTGAACTTGCTGCAAGCTCTGTTATTGTCAGATACAGCTGAAGTATTTCCCCTTTTTACGGTTTTGAGAGGATGGGAGCTTGACCCAAATACTCTTTTATTTTTAAGAATGCCTGCTCACACTCTTTATTCCACTTCAGGCATTTCCCTTTTTTGATTATCTTGAAGAAAGGTGCGCACCTTTCTGTAGCCCTTGAGATGAATCTTCCCAATGAGGCTAAACACCCTGTTAAGCGTTGTACCTCTTTCAATGTTTTAGGTGAGGTCATTTCTTGCAAAGCCTGGATCTTCTCGGGATTAACTTCGATTCCTCTTTGATGGACTTGAAAACCCAAGAATCTTCCAGAATGGACTCCGAATAAACATTTGTTTGGGTTTAATTTCATCTGGTATCTTCTCAAAACATCAAATGTCTCTCGGAGGTCGCGGGCATGCTCATCTGCTGAGACGCTTTTAGTCAACATGTCATCAATGTACACTTCTTTGTTCCTTCCTATTTGCCCAGTGAAGATTTTGTTGACCAATCTTTGTTACGTAGCTCCTGCATTTTTTAAACCGAAGGGCATTACTGTGTAGCAGTATAAACCCTGATCCGTTGTGAAAGCTGTTTTTTATTCATCATCTTTGTTCATCCGGATCTGATTATATCCCGAGTAAGCGTCCATGAAGCTGAGCAATTCATGACCTGCTGTGGCATCCACCAGCTGATCTATCCTTGGAAGTGGGAAGCTATCCTTTGGACATGCCTTGTTTAGATCCGTGAAATCTAAGCACATCCTCCATTGTCCATTTTTCTTCTAGACGAGGACTACGTTGGCGACCCACTGAGGGTAGCTGACTTCTCTGATTGATCCAGTCGCTAGTAACTTTTCCACCTCTTGTTTGATTGCTTGGCTTCTTTTAGGATTGAACGATCTTCTCTTTTGTATTACCGGTTTTGCATTCGGGCTTACTGCGAAGTGGTGGGATATTACTCGGGCATCTATCCCGATCATATCTTCGTGACTCCAGACGAATACGTCTTTGTATTCTCTAAGCAGATTGGTTAAGTCTTGCTTGACTTTTCCATCCAAGTTGGAAAAGTCAAGCAATAGGGGGTCACTGCGGGCATATTGAGCCATGGCACTTTTATAGCGTCTAATGTGCTCCTTTGGATCTGTATCTTTTTTGAATTGCTCCACATGCGGCATCCTGAATCTTTCTAGGAAAGTGGTCCGCAAAATCTCCCTGGTGAATGGACTGTCGGAGTCATCCTCGGATAGATCGTTACAGCCATAACGTCTGACTAGTGCCTCCATCTGTCGCCTGTTATTCTCTACTTCTCGAGTTAGGCTCTGGATTGTGACATCTCTGTCCCCCACCAGGCTTCCTTGACTGTTGAACTGTTGGGTAACTGTCATTCTTTCCTCAGACTCTTCACTCTGATGCCGGACCTCTCGTGTGACTCCATGATGACGTTTGCGGTGGTGTTGATCACTGTCTTCTGATGATGACCGTCCTCTGCGCCGATCGTATTTACGATGTCTGGCACATATTATTTGATTACGATCCAGCCTCTGGTGATTTTCCTCTTCTAGTGTTTTCTGTCCAGCTAGATTGATTGGGGAAGAGTTCCTTCTGGTTTCTGGCATAGTTATTCCTGGCCTTACCACCATCGAACGGAGCCTTACGGGTGGAGGATTGGGAGTATGTGCTCCTACGGCCAGTAGATCAATCCCTTCCCTTGCTGCGTCCGTCACCAATTGCTGCAAGGCCTCTTGGAAACGCAGCGTAAGATCTCTGCTGGTTAAAGGAACTTGTTGGATCCCCGCCAGGTGCGCAGGCTGGTTTTCTGTGTTTGCTGCAGGATCTTGTGACGTATTGCCAACATGGAAATCGACTGGTGATTTTTGGCCATTCCCTGAACTACTTCTGCTTCCTGCCATTGCTTTTAACAAGTTCGAAGGTTCAAGCCCTTCTTCTAGCGCCAATTATTGACGTCGATTTCTGGATTATGCCAAAAAAGCCAACAAGTATTGGATTTCGGCTATTGAATTAAAGAGAAAGAGATGCAGAGAGGGTAACAAAGACAAGTTTTACGTGGTAAAACTCCGATGGCCGGAGAAACATCCATGGGTGGTTGAAGGATCAACCAAGCCAAAATCCACTAAGAGAATAAGATGTTTACAATCTCTCGATCTCTCTTTTTTCTCTCTGTATTTACTATAATTGATGTATGCTATATTGCCTATATCTTTTCTGGACGAGATTATGGGTCTATTTATATGTTTATAGAACCTTAATCTGCCTTGTACAAGTAATACAGGATCTTTGTATTTAATTGTGATTCGGTTACTTTCTTGAGGTCGATTTGTCTTCTTTCCTGTTTCGGAGTCTCTTATGGAAATCGAGCGAGATTCTAGTAGTGCAGTTCAATTTGGACTTGTTTCCTTATAAGAATGCAGTCTTTGCAAAGAAATCAAGTTATTTCCTGATTGGTGACTTTTCTAATTTATTGCTCTATTTTATTTGGGATTCCTTCTTGATGGATATCGTCGCGTATTTAATGACTTAATCCGTATGATATAAGTACCAAGCTCTTACTCGAGTCGTATTTATTTTCGAGTAAGAGTAATACCTGATGGTCCCGAGTATCACCGTTTGATCCCGAGTGGAAGCGTTGTTTAACCAGTCCCGAGTGCTGTTAACTGATCCCGAGTAGGTTTTATTCAATATATGCTTACTCGGGCTTTCTTCTCTTTAATGATGCCTTATAGGATATTTCCCGAATGCACATTTGGGCGTCCACGTGGCTATTTTTTCCTTCCTGTCAATGACATGTATGCTTGGTAAAATTTACATACGACAACATCCGACACCTCTTGAATGAAATGTGACCTACACATGCTCAACAAACACATAAAATACCTAATTTTACCCAATAACAAAGCACAAATAATAGGAAATTGGGACCTAAAACATCTATAGAAATAGACCGCTCAACCACATATCTTTTTCAAAAAAGTAAAAATAAAGATATAATTTATCTCTAATATTTATATACAGTTTTCTCTCATCCATTCACATGACTTTTTTTTTCTTATTTCATGGTAAAACCGTCGATGAGATTTTTTTTTTGTATTCGATTGGATTGTTGGTGGTAGATTGTAAGTGTGATATTGATCGTCTTCTGATTTTTTTGAGCGATTGAGTTAGGGTTTTGATATGATTTTGTTTCGTCAGAGATTAGGTTTTCTTGGTTACGATTCTTGGTCTGATTTCATTGTATTTTTTATATAAATAACATTAAATTAACTTTGAAAGATCCGGAATAAAATCTACAAAAGAATTGATACAAATCATATAATGCATAGAAGATATGAAAGAAAATAAACTAGTGAAAAAAAAATAACAATATGGATCTGGAATTTGAAAAGAAAAACAAAACAAACATATGAAACAATAAAATCAATAAATACTAAATATAGAAAATATAATATCGATATCTAAAAGAAAATATAAACAAAAATAGTAAACATTCAGTTATTTGAAATAATATATGTCATTAGGGTTTTGAAATAAGAAAAGTGAGATTTTATTAGTTTACTTTGTATAGGATTTTCTTTTTTAATAAAAATGGTATGTCTCTTTAAGTAATTTGATAAAAGGAAAAAAGGAATACTAATTAATTCAAAGAGTGGGGTATAAATAGTTCAAAGGTGGGTGTGCTAATCACATCACTCATTTATTAATAAAATATTTATTTATTTGCTAATTAAAAACTAAACATGAAATAAATAAATTTTATATATATTGGAAAGACCATGGAGATCAAATGATGTGAGTTCAAATCTCTTCCGAGATGGAAGGAGAACTATAAAGTGGTTGTATTGTCACCCACAAAATATCTAAATACACCCATGTTTTAAAAAAAAAAAAGTATTTATAAAATACCCTTATATTTAATACTTAAAATACTATAGTTTATAAATTGAAATTAAATTTACTTCTTGCACTCATAAGTAGAACACATGATCAATCACAAACCCTGATAATATATACTTAATCAAATCCAACATCAATAAGGAAATATAATTTTTTTTCACATATAATCAATGAATGGATGAACATGAATGGATGAACAAATAATTGATTTTATGGATTCTGAATGCATTCTGATATGTTTACTTTCATCTTTTTTTATTTTTTTGTAATTGAATAAATTATTGTTACAGTTGTAGTCTTGTAGAACTCTATTAACACCTTAAATCTTGTATTAATCAAATTCGAAGAATCTCTCCGGGATAGTTCTTGATATATTCTGGGTTAATTTGAGTAGAACTTCGTTTCTCCAGGAGAGAAAACGAAGGTATGATGAAATCTAGAAAAATGGGGCAGAGTTTTGTATAGTTTATATGATGAAAAAGGACCGCCAGAATCGGAAGCTGACTATCTTTTTCTGACGTTCAAAGAAGCTCTTCAAAGATCATGAAAATGACCAAGTAAAATGCTCCGTAAAATAAAGGGGAAAAGCTTGGAGAATTTTATTGGGACCCAAGGTCCATTTATAGTACAATTCAAATCAAGTGGGCATACATGTGTTCCTCTCCGGATGAGTGACATTATTTTAGTCTCTAAAATATTCAAAATTCATTTTGTCTAATGGGATCGAAAAATTTACTTTTTGACTCCACTTTTTGGTCTGATGATAACGTGGATTGTAAGGATTTGATGTTGGATGTTAGCCCATGTGATCATGGCTGAGCTGGCTTCTAGAAGGTTTTCTCTTCCAAAAAAATCTAAGGTAATTGGTTTACTGAAGTGGGGCCTTGCCAAATTTCCAATCTCCATCCTATGTTGGCAAGTGGGAGAAATCTTATCTTTTGTAACTGTTTTATTGCCACTTGCAATACCGATGTGGCTTGTTTTTAGATCTTTCTTCTGATTTTTTCTTTACACTCAATTGGTGGATCTTCTAGTGGCCATTTCTCCCGGTGAGAATTGTCCTGGTGAGGAGCGTCCTAGTGGAGAGCCTATTTAGTTTATTGATAATTTATATCATTAACAAGTCCTAGAGTCTTTTAGCATTGAGCTGGTAAAATGTTAGAAGACTATAAAGAAATCACATCAATTGTAGGCAATTGTAATGACTCTTCTTGTCTTTCTCTCAGCGGGAAATATCATTGATCCCTCTCCTAGTGAGATGTTGGAGATAAGAGAAATCACATCGATGGCAAGCATGAATGGCATTGGTGCCTTCTGGTAATTTTTGTCCATGTATGACGATATTGGTATGAGTATATGATTATGAAGACTTTTTAGTAGAAGCCCCAGCTTTTCAGTAAAGATGTTTTTTTTTTCAAATTAGTTGAGCCTTCTAAAGGCTTCTTGAGTCCAAAAACGTTTCCGGAGAATCAACATGAGCCATCGTGGATATTTCATAAGGTTATTATCTCAGTTTGTCAACACAGTAACTCTATTGGAAATCTGTCTCCTAAAAAAGAGTGATTTTTCATGGAAAACGTGGTATGCCCAAATATTATTCGAAGATAGTGAAAGTTCTTGAATTTGTTGGCTTGGAGTCCCAAGAACCATCTCATGGTTTATTAGTTCTCTTGGAGATTTGTCTCTCATAGGAGAGTGATTCTATTCATAGAGAATATGGTATCCCTATAACTGTTTGGAGACAGTGCAACCTCTTTGATTTATTTCTTGTGAAGGAGTTAGCGAGACTTATCCGCCTTGGAGAGTCTCTCTATATTCATAGAGGTTTTGGTTCTTCCTTGAAGGTGGAGAAGCTTGACCTCTCCTCAGGTATGCGAGGTTGGGAGCTGAAAACAAGAAACAGGTTCTAGCTAACAAAGACTTTGCTATTACGAATGAGGGGCTAGCAAACTCTCTTCAGGAGTGTTTATTCTAAAGAAGACTTTGTTTTTTCTGTTTTTTATATCCTGATGTTATGTTTTGAACTTTTGAGATTATGTATTGCTAAGCGCGGGACTTAGCTTATTTAAGAAATGTTTTCCCAAAAGTTTTTTATTATTTTGTTTGTTTTATTATAAAGCGTTGTTGTTTTGTTTTTATATGTGATGTGTATTCACTTGGTGAATAATGAGATTTATCCTTCGTAGAGGTTTGTTTCCTCCATTTATAGGGGTTGGTCTTTCCTTTAGGTGATCACCCTTAAGGGGACCTATCTCTTTCGAGTTGTTTTTTCACAAGTGTGTAACTAAGGCGAACATTTTTTTAATAGCGTAGTTTGCTTGAATTTTCCAAGCAAATATCTCTCTTGGAAGAGCTTGGTGAGACTTATCTGCCCTAGAGGGTCTCTCGACAAACACAAAGGGTTTGATCTTTCTTCAGGTGATCAACCTCAAGGGAAATTTTGTGAGATACAGAAATTTATCTCTCATAACCCGGAGGTATCATAAGTGTCATGTGTTTTCTCCCGAAGGATTTTGGCGAGATCTGTCCATCCTGAAGGGTCTCTTACAATACATAGAGGGTTTGGTCCTTCCTTAGGTGATCAACTTCAAGGATAATTTCATGCAATACGGAAAGTTACCTCTCATGACCCGGAGTTAGCATGAATGTCGTGTGTTTTCTCCTTGAGGATTTTGGCCAGAATTGTTCGCTCTTGAGGGTCTCTTTTCGTACACAGAGGGTTTGGTCCTTCCTTAGGTGATCAGCCTCAAGGGAATTTTACGAGATTTAGGGTTATATCTCATGATCCGGCGGTGACATAAAATGTTGTGTATTTTCTCCTAAACGATTTTAGCGAGACTAGTCTGCCCTCGAGTGTCTCTCTCCATATATCGGGGGTTTAGTCCTTCCTTGGGTGATCAATATTAAGGGAATTTTGTGAGATGCTGTGAGTTATTTCCCATGTCCCGAAGGTAACATGAGTGCCACTTGTTTGCATCCTCTCGGAGACTTTATGGCATGACGATAAATTCAAACTGACTAAAAACATTCTCTTGGAGACTCACTATGTGTGGTAATTCTTCATGGAGAAATCATTAATTATGGTTACCATGTCATGAGAAATCATTAAGCATGGTCACCATGTCATGAGAAATCATTTGACGTGGTCATTTTTCTTGAGAAATTATTCTGGATGGTTAGCGTTTCATCGATTTTCGTATAAACGTTTTGTTGTGACTTGGAATAAATTTTTTTATATCATATAGATATATTGTTTTTAGTCATTCTAGAAAAGTCGTGCCAAACATGAATTTATAATTCATTCTTCCACTAGTGGGCAAGGTAGTTCTTTTTCTTAGTGGTTACGTCTCCTGATGGGAGAAATTCTGGTGGAGAGCCTACTTGATATAACTATTAATTTGTGTCATAAACAAGTCCCCCGGTCTTTTAGCATTGAGCTTGTGAGATGTTAGAAGACTTGAGAAACACATATCATTGTAGGTGATCATCGAGGCTTTAGAATGTTTCTTATAATAGTCGTTGCATTAGCATTTTTCTTGATGGTTTATCCACCTAGTGAATTTTCGTTTGAGAGTGTTCAGCCTGATACTTTCGACTTCAAGATCATTTATCCTGAGATTGTTTTCTATTGGTGATGTATTCAGTAAAATTTTATGTAAGGTGATCTTTCCTATGAGCTTTTCTCCTGGTAATTTATCCTCTATGAGGGTTCTTCGTATGATCACTCAAAGAGTGTTTCTCCTGGTGGTTTATCGACTATGAGCTTTTATTCTTCATGGTTACTTCACTCATTGCGAATCTTGGCAATCTTCACTTTACTAGAATTTCTCTTAATGGTAGCTCAATAAGCATCTCTCTTGGTGATTTAACCTCTAGGAACATTTCAATGTTGTTGTTATTTATGTAGAGCTTTTAGTGTTAGTCATTACCCAAGTTACAATAGAATTCACCACTTTATGGGTTTTTACAATCGGGTCATTGTGAGGGTAGACTACCTCAGTGTTGTCATCTTCTCTAAAGATGATAGGTGTGATGGGAGGTCTTGAGGCCCTATTGACATTGACAATATATACGTTTTCCACCAAGGATCTTCCTGAGGAATTCGAGCATAATTTTTCCGAGATTTGTTCAATCCCCTTGCTGAGGTTGGTCCTCTACTAATGGTGTGAATCACCTAGATGGTTTGCATTTTCTCATTTCTTTTCTCTTTTGGTGCTTTGGAGGGTCCTAATTGGTTGATTTTCTTCTGCAGGTCGGTTCTCACCTTTTGGCAAGAATTGGGTAAGGAGGCTGATTCATGCTAAGTTCTCTATTTGATTGGGCAGCTTGTAACACTCAGAGGTGTTATGGTCGTAATCTTCATGAAAATCATTGTATCTATAGCGGTTTATTTTCTCCTAAGAGGTATGCACTGGGCTAGGCATTTGTAATAGACATTTCCCTCGGATGGCTAAGAAAATCTTGTCTCTATTTGTGTTGAGAGATGTAGATTTCGAGAAGGTTATGCGATAGACAAACCTTCCATTAACTTTATTGTTCTGCTGCTTGGGAGGTGACGGAGGTGGATGTGTAAGACGCTTTCCTGACCTGGTTCGAGTCTTGGAGTTGTAAGGCCAAGAACAATTATAGTTTCGGCTTCGCAAATATGACCTCCAAGAGGAATTGTAACCTTTTTCTAGTGAATCCTATCTTTTGACTCAACTACCTCCTACTGCCTTTTGATCCGGTATTTTTCATCCTTCTCGATTTGCTCTATAGCTCTCATGTAAACTTCTCTATAGGTCTTAGGGTTGTTCTTTGGATGACTCCCATAGTGGGTAAATTCTCAGGTTTCTCCATAAATTATCCAAAGTTGCTTTTATTGTAAAAACAACCATTTTGATCTTTTCTTCATGGAAATGTTTCACATATTCCATAAGAGCTTCGTCTTCGGTTTAATGGATGTAATACAGTAGTGTGGGATCTTTCGGTGGAGGTTTTATTCTTTGAAACCAGATGCAAAATCTCCTTGGTGAGTTGTGAGAAAATTTAACACTTCCTAGAGGGAGTTTTCTAAACCACTTTTTGTTGCTCCTTCGAATGTTGTTGGGAACATTTGGTACATGGATCTATCGGTGGTATTTATAGATTTCCATCTTTTTAAAGTGTATCTCCCGGTGGCTTAAGGGATCTGTTTTCTAAAATACTTCTCAAGCAGAATTTTTGGCTTAACATGATGGAGAGTTGTTCATAAGGTGACTGATGTTGCCAAAAGGTAGTGGTGGAAAAATGGGCCGGCCGGTGACAGGCCGGTCCAGCCTGCCCATGAAGTTCACGGGCCGTTCTTGGAACGGCCCGTGAAGGAAAAGGGCCAGGCCGTGGCCTAGCCCCGGACGGGCCTCGTGCAGGGCCGCTGAGAGGAGGCCCGGTAAGCCGGCCCGCCTGGCACGCCAATCCGGGGTGCCAGGCCTGTCTGACCGGCCCGGCAGGACTGGTCAGTCGGTCCGTTCGGCCAAATTCTTTTTTTTTTTTTTTTTTTTAAAAAAAAACTTCCAACGGCTGGAATTGATTTCTAGCCGTTGGAGGAAATTAAAATTACCAAAACCCCCCTACAATCTTTTAAATTACATTTTGACCCACAAATCAAATTTTTCTATAAATACTTCCATCCATTTCATTTTCCATTAACTCTCTCTATCATTCTTTCAATATCTCATTCTCTCAAATCTCAATCTCTAATATATTCTCCAATTCTCTAAACTTTTTCATTCATTTTGGTTATTACTTTCTATACAAAATTCTCTACGTTTTCCACCAACACACCAAATTTTAAAGGTACAATTTTGTTATTACCTTTGGTCTAACATATTCTCATAGTAAATTTATATGTTTATGTTTAGATTTGAGTTACTTAATGAAAACATTATCTATTTAGTTAGTTAGTTTATCAATTTTTGGGCTTTAATGTTAATATTATTTGTTTAGTTTATTAAGATTTTTAAGTTTAGTAGTAATTTTAATATTTGTTATTAATAAATTTAGAAAGTTAATTTGTATTACTGAAATTACTTTTTGTAATAAGTAAATGATGAATGTTAAGTGTAGTAATTACGTTTGATATTGTTTTTTTCATAAATTAAAATTTTTCATTTGTAGATTATGGTAGTAAATTTAAGAGTTGTGGTTCAAATCATCAATTTTATGTTAGTATATTATGTTAGTAAATTTATCAATTTTATTTGTAGTAGTGAACTAGTGAATTTAAAATTTTATGTTAGTAGATTATGATTTTTTTTGTTTATTTAATTTGTTTTTTAAGTAAATAAATTATTGTAAGTGTCGTATTAGTTATAGTAATTATTGTTAGTAAATTAAGATTACTGTTAGTAAATATTGATTTTTAATTTGACTATTAACTACTATAGTGCTCATATTTTTATTCAGATAATGGATCCTAACCAGCAGCCTTATTTTCCGGACGGTTTGAATATGCTCAACGATGAATTTGATATTTCAGAACCGACCCATACTCAAGCGGAACCTTCTGGTTCCGGCGTTACACCAACATCACGTCCCAGAAAATTAACATCAGATGTGTGGCAATGTTTCAACATAGTCCAAATGACACTCCCAAACGGGGCGTCTGGCCTTAGAGCTAAATGTAAGTTTTTCCATAAGAATTATGCTACAAGTACGGGGGGAGCCGGACATTTGAGACGGCATATGCACAAATGTATGCTTGCACATGGACAGGTAGATACTACAACCCAAACACAGCTTCAACGGCACCCAGACGAGTCCGTTACGACGTGGCAGTTTGACGCCATGCACGCTAGAGAGTGCTTGGCACGATACATTGCACAAACTGATCAACCGATCAATATTGGTGAGAGTCCATTTTATAAAGAATTAATCACATCTGCATATAACCCCCAATATGAACATGTTTCTAGAACCACCACTAGAAATGATTTGATACGATTGTTTGAAACCGAAAGGGATGACTTAGTTGCTGAAATACAGCATTTAAGTGTCTCTGTTGCATTAACTTCTGATATTTGGAATGCATGTTCCAAACAGGACTATTTATGTGTCACAGGACACTATTTAGATTTTGATTGGAGGATAACAAAAAGAATTTTTGGTTTTCGTCTTCGTCCTATGGATTTTGCACATACCGCAGAAAACATTTTTAATGTCATAATGGAAGTTTTAGAAACTTATGAAATCACGCATCGCATTCTTTCAATCACATTTGATAATGCATCTGCAAATACTAGCTCTATTGCATTGTTTGTTGCAAGAAATATCCCGCAAGATGGAGGTTATTTCTTCCATCAACGGTGTGCATGCCATATTATAAATTTAGTTGTACAGGCTGGTTTAAAGCAGGTAAGCGACCAAATAGATCGCATCAGAGATGCCATTTCTTGGATTTGCAGTTCTAATCCTAGATTCAGTGAATTCAAGAGACATTGTAAATTAAACGGTCTCAAACCCCGACGATTCCAAACTGATATGCCGGTAAGGTGGAACTCTACTTATTTAATGTTGCAAAATTGTTTGGAATATGATACAACCATTACATGTTTTTATAACATGAAATTGACCGAAACAGGACAACTTAGTCCAAAATTACTTTCCACAGCCGATTGGTATGTGGCAAAGATTTTTGTTCAATTTTTAAAGATTTTTTACAATGCCACTGTAACTCTTTCCGGGGTATATTACCCCACATCTTCCCAGGCAATCCATCAGATAGTGGAAATGTCTGAACTGTTAAACAGTTATAGAGAAGATGAACATCTAGGCGCTGCAGTTGTTGTCATGGAGACAAAGTTGAAAAAATATTGGGCTAACATTCCTTTACTTTATGCCTTAAGTGCTATAATAGATCTCAGGGTTAAATTATCTGGTTTAGAAGTTTTGCTTGAGTTTATTGGTATTAATTTGTCAATAGATTATTCAGAACAAATTACTGACATTCGAACCAAGTTGTTCGAGATTTTTCATATTTATGAGACCAGGTTTGGCAACATTGACATCCCCCAATCAACACGACCGGAGACAGAGCCGAAGCAAACAAGTTGGAGCCTTCTGAAACGAAGAAAAAAAATACAAATCAGCAAGTACTTCTTCAGGGCAAAGATCTAGCCCATCTTCTTGGACCGAACTTATTAGGTACCTTGAAGCACAGTTCGATGCTGTTGAAGACAAGGAAGAGTTTGATTTGTTGTTATGGTGGAAGACCTATACGTACAGGTATCCAGTTCTGTCACACTTAGCACGTGACGTACTGGTTATTCCAGTGTCAACGGTGTCTTCAGAACAAGCTTTCTGCACCAGTGGACGCATAATTGAACCAAGAAGAAGCTGTTTGTCTCTAGAGATGGTGGAGGTATTAACATGCCTACGGGATTGGGAGCATGCTAAAAAAAGGTTACAAAATCTAACTGTAGATAAAGAACTTAATCTAAATTTCGACAATCTATATATTGATAACCCTTCAAGTAGTGGCCAGGGCCAGAACTAGGTTATACTCTTACATATGTATTTATTATTTACTTGTAAGTTGTAAAACGGTTGTACTCTTTTTCCTTTACCAAGTTTTTATCCCACTGGGTTTTTCTTGGTAAGGTTTTTAATGAGGCAATCATGTAGATATGTATTACTGAATTCCATAAGTGAAAAATAAATAAATAAATAATTAAAAAATTGTTCGTTCTCTTTATTCATTTCAAATCCTAATAATTGTTCGTTCTCTTCATTCATTTTAAATTCTAAACCCTTAACCATAAACTATAAATCCTAAACCCTATACCCTAAATCCAAAAAAAAAGTAATTTGGAAAAAAAATTAGACCAAAAAACTAACCCGCCGGACCAGGCCTGTTAGGCCTGACCCGGCCGGGCCGCCAGATGGGCCTGGCGGGCCGGCCTGGCATGGCACGCAGGCACGGCCTGCCTGAGGCAGGCAGGCGTGCCGTGCTGGGCCTGCTTCTCTGGAAACAGGCCGGCCCGGCCCGGCCCGCGACACCGTCGTGGGCCGGCCCGGCTCGGCCTGTTTCCAGAAATGGACTGGCCAGGCCGTCCCTAATGGGCCGGGCCTGTCCAGTTTTACACCTTTACCAAGAGGCGATACCGTCTCCGATGGAATATTTTAAATTTATTATTATTATTATTATTCTAATAAAAAATATTCTATTCAAATAATAAATAATTAGAATTTAAATATATTTTTTAAATAATGTAAAATAATAATTATTGAATATTTTTAAAAGTATTTTTAATACATTAAATGTATAAGAAGCGTTTTGGTCAATACAGTAAAGATTATATAATAAATTTATATTGCAATCAAACAAAGAAATCCATTTAGTATAGGGATTCCATTCCTAAATGTATTTCTTTCCCACATAGCCTAGGGTTAATTGTAATAACATACCCCTTTCGGTTAGTTAAAATCCGTTAAAGATAACAGTCAACTAAATTTCTATTGTTAAAATCATCATTTAGTATACCAATAAATTTGGGGCAATACTTTATTAATAAATTATTTATTTATTTGCTAATTAAAAACTAAACATGAAATAAATAAATTTTATATATATTGGATAGACCATGGCAAAGAGATCAAATGATATGGGTTCAAATCTCTTTCGAGATGGAAGGAAAACTATCCACCCACAAAATATCTCTATACATCCATGTTTTAATAATAATAAAAAATTATAAAATACCTTTATATTTAATTACTTAAAATACAAGATTTTATAAAGTGAAATTAAATTAACTTCCTACACATATAAGTTAAACATCTAATCATTTATAAACCCTAATAATATATACTTAATCAAACCCAATATCAATCAGGATTTTTTTTTTCCAAACATAATTAAGGAATGGATGAACAAATAATTGATTTTTTGGATTCTGAATGCATCTAATATGTTTACTTTTATTTTTATTATTGTTAAAAACTTTTGCAGTTGTAGTCTTATAGAATTTAAAAAAAAAACAGTTGTAGAACTCGATCAAGTCTACATGGTTCTCAAACACAACCCACTCACTTGATTTTAATTCAACTACAAATTCTTATTAATTTAATTGATTTGTAAACCGAAAAATTTGGTACATGGATTTAAAAAAATCAAAATTTTAAATGAAAAAAACTGATTTGTTAGGTGATTGAAAAAAATAATTTTTTTTATGACAAAAGAAGTTGTATATTGTTTTTTGTTAATTCTTATTGTTGTTGTTTTCTACGATGATGATTAAGTGTGCAGTATAAATCATTATGATTTCATGGATTTTTTAGATAATTCAATACATTGATTCCGTAAGTAAAAACGAAATAAATAAGGGTAATTACTAATTAGGTCCTGGACTTTTTTCAAAATTCCAAATTGTTTGCGACTTTACAAAAATGACCAAATTGTTTGCGACTTTACAAAAACGACGTCCTTACATTTTCCCCAAGTGTCAAATTAGTCTCTCTAACTAAGTTTCGTTAGTCAATTTTAACGGCGTACGGATAAAATTGAAATTTATTCTTAAACAATATAATAACGACACATGTATAATTTTTTTTACCACATGCATATTTTTATTTATTTTATTTTAGGGTTTTGATTTTTAAATAATTTTGGAACCACTGTTTGTATAATATTAATAAAAATAATAATTATATAAAAATAATAAAAGACTAAACTATAAATGAATTAGTGTAGAACGATTTGGATCATCTACTGATCTGATCTTTTTCCTAACCTTTTAAAAACATGTAATTGGTTGTTGGTAAAGTGGTTGTGGAAACCAATCACACCTTAACCACCTAATCATTACAATGCTTATGTGTCATGAGATTATATGAGGTCAGGAAAAATATCAGATGATCCAAATTCGTGTAGAAATAGAATTCATTTTTGCTCACCCCCCTCCTGTATGGATGACATGTATCCAGGGAGGGGTGTTGGGACAAATTTACCCCTCCCTAAACACATGTCCTCCATGCAGGAGGGGGGTAATGCTCACCCCCCTTACCAACACCCCTCCCTGAATACATGTCATCCATACAAGAGGGGGGTAATGCTCACCCCCCTTAGACTCGTAGAAATATGGATATAGAAAGATATTTTATGGGTGATAATAGAGCCACGTGAGAATTATGTAATGGTTAATTTATTTTTTATTCATTTTAATTCTCTATTAATTAAAGGAAAAGTGTTCACACTTCTTGAGGTTTTGAGTTAATGCACCGATAGACAAAGAAATTTATTCCACACTCACACCTCCTAAATAAGGGTAAATCGTATTTTAGTCCCTGTAGTTTACTTTAATCTACGTTTAGTCCATGGGTTTTTGGAATTGTAACTTTTAATCCATATTTTCTCTGACAATATGCATTTGAGTCCTTACCGTCCAATTCTGTTAGGGTTCCATCAAGTTAACGAAGGTCAACGAGAGTAAAAAGGTAAAATAACATCAGAGGTTCTAAAACTATAATAATCAAAGGGTATAATAGTAATTAATAAATTAATTTAAAAAAATCAAATAAATATGTTAAAAAAGAAAACAAATATATATATATATAACAAAATCAATAAATAATAAATAATTAAAAATTAAAAATTAAAAATTAAAAAAAAAATATAACTCTGATCTCTCTCCTTCTCACGATCTATAATCTCGCTCTCATCTCTTGCTCTCATCTCTATCTCATCTGTTCATGATCGATCGATCTCTATTCATCATCGATTTCTTCTTCTTCTTTTTCTTCTTCTTCTGTGTTCATCATCAATCTCGTCTCTCTCTCATCTGTTCATGATCGATCGCTGTTCATCATCGATTTCTCTTCTTCGGTGTTCATCATTGATCTCTTCTTCTTCTTTCGTCGATTGGGTTTGGGTTTGGGTTTGGGTTTGGGTGTGGGTGTGGGTGTGGGTGTGGGTGTGGGTGCTTTTTGTTAGATTAATTTGAGGTTATTTCGGGGTTTGATTTTGATTTTGATTTTGATTGTTGGGTTTTATTTTTTTCTTTTGGTTACTTGATTAGTTTCTAGATTATTTTTTCCAGAATTTTATTTTTTGGTTTTGATAGAAAATATGGATCAATGAATGAGATTTGTGGTTTTTTTTGTTGATTCGTTTTATTTTTCTTGTTTGTGGAATTTAATTTGGTGGTGTAGGGGATGATCAATGGTGGATCGAGGTGGATGATATTTAGGGAGATGATCTGGGTTTGGTTTGGTGATGATGGTGGATGATTCTGATTTGGGAAATAAAGAGAATGAGAGAAAAGAAGGAGCATTGAGGCGTGGGTTTGGATTATGGGTATAGTTGTGTTTTTGGTGTATTTTTTATGGGTTTGTGTTTTGTGTAAAGATTATAGATTTTGGTGGTTGAATGGTGTTTGCTAAATTTTTTTCTGGGTTTGTGTTTTGAAATTTTGTTGGAGAAGATGATGATCAAGATGTATAATTTGGTTCCAGATGTTTCAGATCTGAATCCAGGTAACATATTTTTTTTAAAAAAATTGTTACCACTTTTAATTTTTGTTTTAAAATCTAAATTTAAAAAAAAAAAGAGATTTTCCTTTTTTTTGTGTTTTTTAATTTTATTTTTTTTAATACACAGTAAGGGTAAAATGGTAATTTCATATAAAATTACTTCATTCATAATAAAGGTAAAATTGTCTTTTCAATATGGTCAGAACCCATCAGGGGCATTAAAGTCATGCCATACGTCTAACATGCCAGAAAGTGGATTTTAACGAATTCTGTTATATAAGAACTAAAAGTTACAATTCTAAAAAACCGTGAACTAAAAACAGATTAAGATAAACTATATGGATTAAAGTACGATTTACCCCTAAACAAATATTCATTTACAATTAAAAATAAAAGGGTATTTTGATCCTTAAATAAATTTTAATTTATGACTTACAAAAAACGGAAAAAAAAGAAGAAAAAGAGAGAAATGGGAGAAAACCGGAACGCCACCTCGCCCCTCATTTTAAAAATATTAATAAATATTTAATAGTGGCAAACTGGCAACTACAATATTAATAAATATCTATCTTTTAACATTCTTCCTATTAAATCAATCATATATAATTAAATATAATCTTGTCACTTCCTATTAAACCGAATTAAAATTAGATTAAATATATTAAGGAATATTAATAAAATTTTAAATTTCTCTTACTATACCCCCCAAAAAAATTATATTAAATTGAAAATATAAATCGTCTATATACTGTTTCAAAAAAAAAATCACCATCTTTACTTCACAATCACACACGATAAAACAGTTTGTCAATATGGATATAGTTTAGTTGATAAATAGACAACTTAAAGTTTAGATAAATGATTCACAGGTCAACGGTTCGAATTTTATTAATAACGAAAGCTTTTTTTTTAAAAAAAAAATACATAATCTGAATTAATATATATTGTTAAAAAAAAAACCCATTTCAACACCTCTGTTTCATATATTTTGTGAGATATATGTTCTCTCTTCATGTAATTTCAATTTTTGTGTGATTTGATAAGTATTTTTGCGTAGTTTCAATCTTCGTTTGTTTTGATTACCGAGTGTTTGTTTTTAATTTTTAAATTTTTATATAATCTTACCTTACATTCTTTACTCCGCACTTCACACACATTAAAACAATCTCGATTCAACACTTCAGTTTTGTGTTTTGGTGATATAACTATCGGATGGGCTTCAAACTAGTCAGGTGTATTATGGAATATATTTAGGATGTGTATTGGTTCAAGATTTTATTAGATAATTTGGGAAAGTAAAAGTCTAGTGGTACTGGATTGAGATTTTTTAACAAGTTAGATAAGGGGTCATTTGTTTTTTTGTCCGAAGACTCAATAGCCCTGAATTTTTCTAAAGACTGAATAGAGATTGAAATATGAACTTGAATAACATGTTTGTTTGTTTTTTTCCTCACATGAATATATTGTCAACACATTTGTTTTTTAAAAGTAAAATTATTTGAAAATAAGTATAATTGTTTAAAATTATACTCATATTAAACAATTATACATATAATATGAAATAAAAATCTAAAAATAATAATTATATATGAATACATATGATCATGATCTTCTTCTTCGATTACAAATAAACTTCATTTTTACTAAGAAAAGAAAAGTTTTTTATTTCAAAAAGTAAAAGGGACAATAAGAAAACTCATACAATACACTATATATATATATATATATATATATATATATATATATATATATATAAATACATCACCCTACTATCATAAAATAGTATTGATATTAAATAATAATATGAGAAGTGATTGGGGTTCTTTTTTATTTTAAAGCTATTTAAACTAAGCAATATATTAATATAAAGATTTTTATACCATATATAATTATAATGAAATTGAAAATATATTATATATGGGGGATAGTATCGGAAGAAAAGATTTTGGATTGTATTTAATGTAATTCAATGATTTGCAATTAAGTGAAAAATTATGATTTTTTTATTTTTTATTTTAAGTTGTTTTTTGGTATTTTTAAGTTGTTTTTTGGTATTTTTAAGTTGTTTGATCACTTAAAAAAATAAACAAAATAACTTAATGATTATGATTCAGACCCATTAAGTTTTAAGTGGAAAAAACAAACGACCCCTAAGTATTGTGATATTTGATCAAGACTTTTAAGGTTTTTTTTTAAAAGTCCATATTGTCTTGTGGTATTGAACATAGACTTTTAAGTTTTTATTTTTATTTTTTAAAGTCCATATTGTCTTGTGGCATTGAATATAGACTTTCAAGAGACAACAAATTGTCTGATGGTATTGGATTGAGATCAAGATTTTTAGGATTTCATAATAAAATAGATTTTTCAAACTTTTTAGTGATATTTATAAATAAATGGAACTCAAAATTATCTCGTTATCTCCCTCAATACTCTATAGACTTTTCTCTCATACTCAAAATCATCTTCAGCTTCCTCAACCTCCACACCCCCATCAAATTTTCATCATAAATTTTCAGTTTCCTCAACTTCCATACCTTATTAGATCTTCAGTTTGGACGAGTTGTGGTCCACGGATGGATGGTGACAAAAGATTGGAGATTGGAGATTGGAGATTGGAGATAGGAGGGTGGAGTAGTGCTGAAATTTTACTTCGTTTTTTTTTTAAACTTAAATTTCATAGAACAGATGCTGAATAATGATTCATAATCGTGACATCTTTATTATTGTTTATGCTTCTTTGATAGGTGTAAATAATGGTTTATTTATACATAAATTGTAACGGCTAGAGTGGATAAAGATATAGCTGTTTTACTAATAAGGGGATATATATATATATAGTGGTTTTCTAGTAAGGACGTCATGGAATTATAAGTTAAGAGCATTCAATCACAACCACACATTCATATTGGGTGTCATATTGGGTATGGGTATTCATTAATGTGTGAAGAAAATTGAATACTACAGTCAACTCCTGAAAATCCATATTTATAAAATTTCAAAAAGTCTTAAAATAAAGTTAAGATAATCCTAATAGTCTATCAATAAAGTTCAAAGACTATTTCAGAATTCTAAAAGTCTAGTCCATATAATTCTAATAATCCTTAAAGTATAATCCTAATTATCCTAATTATCCTAATAATCATAATTGTCTTGCAAATCTATAAAATATTTGCACCCTAAAATTGTCGATTAAAATCTCAATCCAATACACCCCCCTTAAATTATGATGGAATGTATTGTAGATATTTTTTGGACTTTGGATGCTAATTTAGACTATTAAGAGTATGTGTTAGTTGACAAGATGAGGTTGACAAAGTGGTTAAACCCCTCACATCAACACCATGAGGTTGTGGGTTCGAGTCTCTCCCCTATCCTAGAAACCTGAATTATTGTAATATTTCAACAAAAAAAAAGGTATGTGTCAGTTTGGTATTGCTTTTGAGAAGTTGATTATTTAATAATTTTGCCCATTACCTAAACTCAAGTCATCGGCTGACTTGATTACTAATTGACTAAGTCTTTTAGTTATGAAGCAATTATAACTGCCAATTCAAATCGACTTTGAATGACAATTTTGAAATCCCATAAAATCGTGAAATAGTCATGGAGAGTAATTGCATGTAACCGACTAGAGTTGCCCTACTTGAAGGTTTATACTAGAACAACCTTCTCTCCAAGAGAAAGGTGTGAATTCTTCCTATCATTCTCGACTCAAGAAAATTCACTTGATAAATTATCACTCTCTCAATTCATTATTTCGGCTACCGAAACCTCATCTCAAATAATCTTCACGATCAGCCCAATTGAACATAAGGCTATTCAAACAATACCACCCCAACTCCATATTATATTTTCTATTATACAGGATTGTCAGTGCCTTTCGCTCTATCAAATTCAACTATGGATTTTTGGGGTCTACAGTTTGGTGCCCATCATAGGGCCCTGACAATTTCCTTCTTGTCACACAAGGTGAACCAAATCAATGACTAGGACTGACTCCGATGATATCGAGACACGACTCGAGATCCTAGCAGCACAAATGGCAAAAAACGCAACCCGATTATCGGGCCTCGAAAAAGAAAATGAGGAGGTTTGAGCAAAGAACCAATAGCTACAAGCAAAACTTGATCAGATTATAACCGCACATATGGTGGAACAAAACCCGATCAATGATCAATTGCATGAGCCAAACAGAGATCCAGAAACGAGGACGAGGTGATAGAAAAATTGATTCACAAGAGCGCCACCAAATCTCAATCTCAATGAACCAATTCGGGCAATGGATGTGAACTCCACCTCGATGAATTTGTTGACCCTGTTTGGAACATAGAAGGATTCAAACCATAAAAATCATGCGAACACCGATAAAGTAAAATCTAACATTTTTTCTGACCTTGATGTTGTTTACAAGTTCGCAGAAATGGAAGCGATGATCCAAAGGATCCCAAGAGTACCCGTTCCAATCAAGCATAGTACGGAAAACAACGTCACTAATTCACCTTTCATAGATGAGATCTCACTGATAGAGATGCGAAGGAAATTTAGGTTTCCAAACATGAAACAACACGATGGAACGATATATCCAGACAACCATATCACGCAGTGCAAACATCGTATGTTCACAACATCTATTCCCAGAGATCAAAGAGAAGCATGTGTGTGCAAAGGATTTAGTCAAGCTTCACGGGTCCTGCATTCTAGTGGTATACAAACCTGCCAAACGACTTGATCGGATCTTTCGCCCAGCTGATAGACACTTTCATCGAACAATTTATGAGCAGTAAGAAGCTGGAGAAACAATCAGACGACCTCTACACCGTTACACAGCGGAGAAGGGAAAGACTGTGAGATTTTGTTGTCGATTCAACAAAGAAATATATCAATTCCTAATTGTAACCCTGTCGGTGCTATATCTGCTTTCAGGAAAGGGTTGTAGTACGACTCAAACTTATACAAGGAGCTAACAAAGTACCTGTGCGTACGATGAAAGACGTATTGGCAAAAGCCTAGGCCCAAATAAAGTGGGAGGAAGATGAGGCGAACTATCGGCCATCTACCCAACAACCAAAGGATTATAGACACAATCAACGAGTAGACAGAAGGTCAAACGATCGATCAAACTCATTGAAACTCAAACGTCGACCTTGTCTTTGATCGACCCTCTGCGATCCTATACCATCGACTCCCCTACTCGACCTAATCTTATCAACCCATAGCTCGACTCAATAGGTCGAGTGACCCGGTTTGTTATTTTCTACTTATCTTTTACATACATTGATCGAATTGCATATTGATTTGAGCGTCGGAGAGTCCCCCAAAGGGAACATCCCCCTTTATGGCTCGACCACCGCTCATTTTTTCCTCTTATTTCGCAGATTGCCAGTGCCCACCTTAATGACATAAATCAATTGTAGATCCGATAGACTACGGTGATTATTTAATATTCCGAGTTGATTTGGCAGCAGTTTTAAGAAGTAGGTGAAATCCGATTTAACTAATCTTTTATAATACCAAATTATCTTTGTTAATTTAATATAATTACATCTGTATCCCAAGATTTGTTTCATATAATTCTATTGTTATTATTTGTTATTATAATTTGAGTTTTTTTTAATAATTATTTTTAAATAGCCACTTTTACTTATTATCTATAATTTTTTTTATCTACCGTTATAATATTTAGTATACTAATTTTTTTTAATCTACTCCAAGAATATATACAATTAAAGTAGATCTTAAACTATAAAAAAAAAATATTGTTACCGCTAGTAAAATATATAAAAATAAATATTGACAATGTGAATTATATATATATATATATATATATATATATATATATATATATTAATATTTTATATTTTTTTTAACATTTGAATTAAATTTTATAAAATTATTTTATCTTTTTGTTTAACACGTGAATTAAATAATCGTTTGTTACCAATTACACAATAAAATATTCCAATTTCCATCCATTTTCTTTGAAAATAAATTTATTATATAAATTCACAACAATTAACATTATAATTTATCAAGCACATATCTACTGCCTTTGAGTCTAACAACCATGTTAACAGTAATATTTACTAAACAATTATATAATTAACTTCACAACAAATTATTTATTCAGCAGGGTTAACAATGATTATTTAAAAAGTTACAATAATATAAAAATACCATATGGTGTACTATTTATACCAGTTTATATTATGAAGTTAAATGTATTTTTTAAAAGAAAATACTAATGCGTGGATATTTCATTAGCAATGTTAATGTTGATGTTGCTTTAGATGTTTAATGGTCTAATTCTATTGGTGTAGGAGCAGTTGTTCGTGATCACTTGGGGTTTGTTCGAGCAGCTTTTGTTTCGTACCGTATAACGTCTTTTGCTTCTGGGGAACTCTTTGTTGCAAGTAAGGGAAGCTTTGGTTTGTGTTGTGGATGTGGATGTGGATGTGGACGTGGATGACATCAACAAACTTTTTGGGATGTTAGGCTGTGTTACGCTTACATTCCTAGAAAAGGGAATATGCGCACATGTTTTGACTAGAATTTGGTTCAACTATTGTCCAAGATGTATCCTTCAGTATATTTCCAATTATTTAATTAAATAAATTCTATCGGTAGTCTTCTTCTTCTTATATTTTTTTTAAAAAATGATTATGGCCCGAAAGGCCTATACAGTTAATATTATTTTTTTCAAATGTTCATCAAGCCAAAATGGTTCAAAATCATTTAAATTGAAGTAAATCAAACAAATAAAATCGGGTTTGAGTTAGATCCAGTCAGGGCCGGCCCTGAGATTTTCGGGGTCTGATGCTCAGTATAAAAAAATGAGGCTCTCCATACTTTATGTATTTTTATTATATTTTTTTTCTCTAATAAATGTTTGTAAATATCAATATAATAAGAGTGTTATATATAAAAGATAATTATTGTTGAGATTATGATTCAAGTATTCAATACACTATAATAATTGAGTTTTATAATTTATGAGCCTCTTAAAATGAAATATGTTTAGCAGGCCTATTTTGAACTCATTTTATGGATTTATTAGTTTGAAAAAATTATATATTCAGTGAGCTTTTTTAAACTCATTTTTATGATCCTATTAGTTCATATAAGGGTTACATGTAAAATCAATTTTTTTTGAAACATTGGGGACTAGAGATGCACATTTTCCCCCGGGACCCCAATTCCCCGCGTCCCCATCCCCATTTGGGGATTTTTTTTGGGGAAAAATGGGGATATGGGGGGGGGGGGGATGGGGATAAACCATTTCCCCATTTTCCCCACAATTATATTGAAAATGGGGATGAGGATGAGATCCCCCACCCTTATTTCCCAATTTCCCCCAAACATATATAAATATAATTTTAATATATATTATTAATTATAATATATATTTGTATTTGTAATATATTAATGGGTTTTATTTTGTATTTCTGATGGAATGTTTGTTTTTTTAGTTAAATTTGTAATTTTTAGTTAAATGGCGAAATGGAAAAACGGAGAAATACAAAAAAAATGGGGAAAATGGGGATGGGGATGGATATACCTCCCCCCAAAATTCCCCATCCCCATTTTCCCCAAATGGGGAAATGGGGATATACCTCCCCCCAAAATTCCCCATCCCCATTTTCCCCAAATTCGTATAGGAAGTGGGGATGGGGGAAGGGTATAGGAAGTGGGGATGGGGATGGGGATGGGGATGGGGATAGGGGGACCTATATCCATCCACATTCCCCAAATGTGCATCCCTATTGGGGACCCTAGGCAGTCGTCTCATTGGGCTCCCCCCAGGACCGGGTCTGGATCCAGTCATGTTTTAGCAAGTCAATCTGATTCAAAATAAATGAAAAATGAAAACTTAACATAAACGAGTTAGATAAGATTTTAACCAAAAACCGAATCAATCCTCCAAGCCAATGCTCATAATGAGCTTTCCTTTTTTATGAAATCTGCTCCTTGTAACGGTATTTGTCACCTGATAGAATCAATTCGAATCATGCTCACCCCCACGGTTGCTAACAGATAAATTGCCAACTTAGGTCTAACACATAATGAGCTTTTTTATTTTTTTTATGGAATGTGCTCCTCAAAATGATATTGGTCACCTCCTTGGATGGATATTTTTAATTAGCACATTCCTTGTTGACGGCGGTAGTCGATTGAGAGCCCTATGTCACGAGCTTAGAGTTTGCGCAGTACACCCGTGCGGCACTTAGGCAAATTCTATGAGAATGTTGCTAAGTAAGCCTTACAAGAGAGATTTGAGAGAAAAGAGTAGAAGAGCTTGAATGGAAAACAAAGATTGTATTGCTATGAAGGAAGCTTTACAATGCTTTGGATACTAGAATGCTTGAGTTTCTAGGATGGTTTACAAATGAGAGGGGTTGGCTATTTATAGGTGAGCCACCTCCTTAAGGAATGTTCTAGACTAATCTAGTCTAATAGTGGAGATTAAGTCTCCAGAATATTCTACACCTAACTAGAATACTCTACATGTATTTACATGCCTTTACAAGGTTCTAGATTATTCTACACATATCTAGATTAGTACAAAAATGGTGTAGAGATGGTTGAGTTGCTAGAGACTTCCAGAAGCTTGACCAATGTTGGAATTATGGAGAGGTCTCTAGAATCTTCCAGGAGCTGGGCAGAGTAAGGGTCTTTGTTGGACTCCTGGGCTTGTAAGCTTGCGGCCCGTGACATCCTCCCCCACCCAAGTTCGCAACGTCCTCGTTGCATGGGCACTGAGTATGTTGGAGTTGGCCACAAGTTGGTTCATTCATGCAGAAGGTCTTCGGCTTGGGAAGCCTCCCTTGAGAGAACGAATTCGAGTCTCGCATCCTTAACTCGACGCAAGTGGACTGGCTAGGTTTCGAAGGTGATCCAGCATCTCGGGTGCCTTCTCTCGGTGCCTTCGATTGCTTCCCATGGCTTGTGCGCTTTTTACTCCTTCGAATGCCTACAATCGGCTGGTTCTGTGGAGAAGTGGGAGAAATTGGTGTCTCCTCGAGCCGTACGGTGGATAGTATCCTACATGGCTGTGGTATGCGTCTCACCGGGATGGTGAGTGCCTTGCCCCCGTTAAGAATGCTAAGTGAGTTCACAGCGGGTAGGGGGAAAGCGTTGGCTTGCTCAAAGAACGCCATGCCTAGCACCACTTGGTAGTCATCTAAGGGAACCACCGAGAAGTCGAGCTTTCCACTCCATGAGCCTAGGTGGACAATGACGTCTTTTGCTATGCCATCAATTTGCTGGGCCGGAGAGTTGGCAGCCTTAATGACGGTGTATTCACCATTGGTGATGCGAAGACCAAGTCCTTTGGCTTCGTCTGTTGAGATAAAGTTGTGCGTTGCCCCGGTGTCTAGCATTGCACGAACTGGTTTGCCTTTGATGGTGGCGTTCACGAACATGAGGCCTTTGGTAAGTGTAGGAGGCACGGGTTGCCCTTTGAGTGCATAAAGCTGTTGGAGAGAACTCATGCTTGCTTGGGGCTCAATTGCCTTAGTTTCTTCTAGTTGGGTAACCATGGCATTGAGCATCTTTCGCTTTGGGCAATCACGTACCCAATGTGGCCCATCACAAATGAAGCATGGATTCTTCGGCTTGATCAAAACGGGTTTGCCTCCATTGGCATTGTCACGCCTGTTATCGCCATTGGGAGTTCTCTTTGGTCCTTCGCTCTTGCGATTGTGGTCTTTAGACTCGTCTCCCTTACCTTTTTCATGGTTGTCGGTCATTTCCTTTGTCTTGGTGAGGTCGGCAAGGGATTCTGCGGCAGCGATGGCTGCATCAATGTCTTGCACGTTCCGCCTTTCTAGCTCCACTCTCGCCCATTCCTTGAGACCATCCATGAAGAGGAATAGTTTGTCTTTATCGGACATATCTTCGATCTCGAGGATTAAGGTAGAGAACTCCTTGATGTAGTCATGGATAGATCCAGACTGCTTGAGGCGACGAAGGCGGCTACGGGCCTCCTTATCGGCGTTGGTTGGCGAGAACTGCCTCTTGAGTTCTCGTTTGAAGTCTTCCCATGTGCGGATGGGATGGATAGTATCACCATGCTTGCGTCGCCACCATAGTTGAGCAGAATCCCGAAGGAAGGTGGGAGCATTGGTGATCCGTGTAGCGTCATCCCTAACTCCCTTGGCCTCAAAGTATTGTTCTAGGCCGAAGAGGAAGTTTTCCACTTCCATGGCGTTACGATTGCCGTTGAATGTGGATGGCTTAGGGATTTGGATGGCGCCCCATGTACTCGTGCTAGCGAAGGCACCATTGCCATAAGTTGGGTTGTTTTTGAACGAAGTCCATTCGGTGCGAACTTCATCCATCTCGACTCGAATGGCCCGCAACTCTTGCTCGACGAAGGTGCGAGTGTTGCGGATTTCTTCAGTAAATTGGCAGATTTCCTCCTGAATGCCCTTCTGGAACTCTTGTAGCATTGCCTTGGTCGCCTGAGCTATTATGGCGTAATTGGTTTCTAGGCCATCGAGATGGTCGACCACGATGCTCAGGGTGGTTTGCATTTCGGAGAGGGCTTCATCGTGGACATCCACGCGAGATTCCAAAGCGTCCATGGACGGACCCTTGGATTTGCTACACTTGGTGCGGGTGCGTTGCTCGCCACGACCATGCGCTTGCTCTTCCACTATAGCAGCAACTTCGCTATCGGAGGCCATGACTCGTGCTAGCTGTGGTTGCTTAACCAGGCTCTGATACCAACTGTCACGGGCTTAGAGTTTGCGCAGCACACCCGTGCGGCACTTAGGCAAATTCGATGAGAATGTTGCTAAGTAAGCCTTACAAGAGAGATTTGAGAGAAAAGAGTAGAAGAGCTTGAATGGAAAACAAAGATTGTATTGCTATGAATGAAGCTCTACAATGCTTTGGATACTAGAATGCTTGAGTTTCTAGGATGGTTTACAAATGAGAGGGGTTGGCTATTTATAGGTGAGCCACCTCCTTAAGGAATGTTCTAGACTAATCTAGTCTAATAGTGGAGATTAAGTCTCCAGAATATTCTATACCTAACTAGAATACTCTACATGTATTTACATGTCTTTACAATGTTCTAGATTATTCTACACATATCTAGATTAGTACAAAAATGGTGTAGAGATGGTTGAGTTGCTAGAGACTTCCAGAAGCTTGACCAATGTTGGAATTGTGGAGAGGTCTCTAGAATCTTCCAGGAGCTGGGCAGAGTAAGGGCCTTTGTTGGACTCCTGAGCTTGTAAGCTTGCGGCCCGTGACACCTATCTCTATTCTCGTTTCTGTTGAACAATCGTGTGATTTGTTTTTTTTTTTACTTTTTTTTTATATGGGGGCATATTAGTAATAGTGCAAAGACTATATTATAAACTGCTAAAATTTGAAATAAGGTTAAAAATAAACTGCTACAAATTGTTTTTTTTTTTCTAACCGCTAGAAATGAATTTTTTCCATATATATATAAGACTTCTTACGTACAAACCCCTTAATATAAGATTGTATATAAACTCACTTTCATTTATTGGATTTTGATCCAAGGAATAGTATGTATTCTCTCTCCTGGCCTAACACTTACATTACAGTCCTTAGGTGAGAAGTCTTAAATATATATATGATATTTTTTTTGACAGAACAAGGAAAACTGGAAATACAATGAATGAAAACAGAACATAAAAAAACAAAAATAAGAAACCGAAGTCTAATTGGGCATATGAGCCAACACCTTTTCTCATACACAAATCGGGAAATCTTCCATCCAGAAGGTGTCTTTATTGCTCTTGATGGGAAAAGTTGCAAGGCCCTGCGCCACCCTATTATTATGTCTGTCAGTGGGATTGAAATTCATCTCACCAAGGTTAGACACAAAAGAGTTAATGTCATTCAAAATCAAGCCATTTTTCAACTCTCTGTGATCAGCATTTGCAATCCATTTAATAATCCTAGCCTCATCCATTTCAAAGGAACAGAGAGCCAAACCACAATCACAACTGAAGAGGATACTCTTGCACATAGTTGTAAGCTTGGCTGACTTCAGACTAAGATTGGCCATCACCGATTGAGCAGACGAAGCTATCAACTCTTCTTTACAGTTTCTGATAACAACCCCAAAACCAATTTTGCCTCTAAGGCTGTCAACAGCAGTGTCATAATTGGCTTTATACATCCCCTCTTTCGGTGGCACCCACTTGCGAATCATCTTGTTTTCTTTAACCTCAGAATTGCCTCTGATACCCAAGTCAGCCTTATAGAATTCACTTAGAAATTCTTTGCTCCAATTAAGCACATTCTTCCAGCTGAAATCACGTTAACTATGGATAACATAGTTTCTGCCAAACCAAATCCTCCAAACCACTGCACAAAACAGTTCAATCTCAACCAGTCTTTGTTGGCAACACATACCTGTAACATCTAAAAGATATTTGAATAGTTACTGTTAATACATTTTTTACGATAGACCAAAGAAGAATTTTCCACTTATCTGTTACCTGGTAAGATTTATATCGAGACCGGTTCCCATACATCCTACGTACCTCGATACCATTTTCTGGAAAGAGGTCAACATCAATTTTCCAATACTGTCGGATATCAAGCAGAACTAGTGTCATGGTACCTCTTACTTGGTACTCTTTTACCTCGACATTGGTTAGTAACCCATTCAGGATACGAATCCTACCAGTCTAGCAAGAAGGATGTCACCAGGAAAGCACCATCATGGTAGAACAAGCGCCACACCAGTAGACCAGTATATTAGGGTACCGTGCCACCAGGATATAAAGCCAGAGTTCTCCTCCAAGCAGTGTGGAATAAAAGGGTTGACCCCTTCGCCATTAAAGCGCCATAGCAAGACTACATAAGTCAACTGATTCTCAATTAAACTTAAACAAGAACATGACGTAATCAACGAGAGCAATTCCCACGTAAATTGACATCCTCAATCAACGTCAATCATTTTCGATAACACAACCAATCAACTGGTCTAAATTACAGGGATTTGATTGAATAGGGAGGAGTTAAAAACGAATGTCTGAATCCACACAAAGGATAGAGAACTTGAGCATTCATGGCGGACTTGAGTTTTCTACCTAGTATCTCAATTCTGAATCCTGAGTTAAGTGAGCTATTCACTATTTCAGAGAGATTTTTCCACTTATCGACACGTACGAAATCGCCACCTATAGCCTTTATGAGAAAGATAGATTGAGAGGAAAGATTTAGAGATTCATACACCGTTGTAACAACATTATTCCCCCATATTATTCATATCTAGTTGGAATGTTTCATCTTAACCTCCATTTTTATCTGAAACCCCTAGTACCAAAGGTACCTACCCTGACTGCAACCTATAAGGTAGAGGTGTTGAGGGTGTTAATTGAGATTCCCCACCTTGAGCGAATTTTCGGTCAACACTTTTTGGCACCGTCTGCGGGGATTTTTCCATACCATTTTTAAAAGCCTGTAGATTTGTGTTTCTTTCAGAATACCAGTATGAGACTTCAGTCCTCCCTAGGGCAGCCTAAACCATCAAGGCACCAATCTATCGCTTCCACCCAGAAGGATCACAAGTGAGGGAGGAGATCGAAGCATCGTAACTCGGCTCCTGCACCGCCAGCTACCGCACAGGTTATACCAAGGTCCTAGCTGCCCCGGTAGTAGGCCAAGACATCCTGGAGCAACATGCTGCAATCTTCATAGAGAGTGTCCGCCTCAGATTGATTACGAAAAGTATCACCCCCAGCTCGCAGTACCAGATACCTGCCGACCAGGTACTAGGGTGGTACCTGCTTTCGACAAATTGGGACCTCCACCACCAGTACCGGTCCACGATAGGCTAGGCCTTATCCCCTGTTCCAGCCAGACCCTTAATTACCAACCCTGATAGGTGAAATCAACGTTCAACATCCCACCTAGGGAGCCTTACCAGCTGGCCCAATCTGCAGCTGTGGGGAGGCAACCTCGATCTGCAGTAGAAGATAACAGAAGAAGCGACTGGAAGAAACTTTATCCCCCAAGGAGAAAAATGGATGAAGCCTTCGTAGCTGATAACGAGAATTTCGAGGTTGAGTCCATGAATAGTGGGAATAAATGCCTACGGGGATCAGGTAGCAAGGATGGCAAAGGAGATCCAAGAGCTAAAAAAGGGAAAGCATCGGGAGAATCAGAAAGATCCCTTAGGTGAGATGAACACCCTTTTCTTCAGAAGAATCAAGGAGGCAGAGCTCCTCTAAAAGTTCAAAATGTCTGCTGACAAGCACTCAGGAACAAAGAATCCCTTAAGCCACATAGAGAGCTTCGTGCAGCAAATAGAGGTCCAGAATGCTACCCGGGCCGCCATATGCAACATGTTCCCAACCACGCTAAAAGACTACGTCAAGACATGGTTCAGAAAATTGCCAACAGGTAGTGTTAATTTCCTTACCAAGTTAACTGGTGACTTTTATGCTCAATTTGAAGGTATCAAGCATTGCCCTAAGGATCTCATCCATATGCATTATGTGTTCCAAGAGCGGGGTGAATCACTCAGATCTTTTGTGGAGAAGTTCCATAAGGAGATGATCCAGATGGGGGTTTTCACTTAGAAAGAGACTCTGACCAACTTTAGGAGGAATCTATGGGATGGTAGATTATTCTGGTCATTCGTAAAGCACTCACTAGAGAAGTACTAGGAGGACTATAACCGGGCTCTGGAGTAAGTGGAGATCGATAAGTAGCTCCGGGTCAAGATAGAGCATGATGACTTGAGGACTACCAAACGCCTAAAGAAGGAAGCGTCTAAGCCTGCACTAGTTCAGAAGGTCCAGAAAAGACCTTTAAACCGGTCCACATAACGCTCCTACCTTTACAGCCTCAACGTGAGCGGTACTCAGCAAGGATGACCCATCCTCATGCAACGCCTCATCCTAGGAAAGTAGCACAAATAACAAGAAATGAGGAGGGATACATCCATTACACCCCTCTCAACGCATCCCGCGAAACCATTTACCTCGTCATCCATGATAAGGGGCTACTTAGGAACCCTGATCCCATCAAAGTACCAGCTGATCAACAAAATTTCTACAAGTACTGAGACTTCAGCGAGGATATGGGACATAACACATCAAAATGCTATAACGTACATAACTAGATAGAAGCTCAGGTAAGGGGTGGTTGCCTGGTTGAGTCCTTACAGCAGGTTCAAGATAACATTCATACAGGGAAGGATGTGCAGGCTGAGATCAAGACAAATGAAGATGGGAGGAAGACAAAGGGCAACAGATCTAGGTTATCCATACCATCAGTGGGGGACCCACTCTGACTGTAACTTCTAACAATTCAAGAAAGAACCGTGCCAGGAAGGTACCTCGGATTGAGGCAGGACAGAATGTCCTCAAAATCATCCAATGGTCGCTAGGGTCCTCAAGCTCAACCTAGATTGTCTTCATCGAGGATGATGTATACAACACAGTGTATCCTCATGATGACTCCATGGTTGCCACTGTACAGATTGCTAACTGCTTGGTCCACCGCATCCTGATAGACACCGGTAGCAATGTGGATATCCTCTTCAAGGACGCATTGGATAAGTTCAACCTTAAGTGGTCTTTCTACAACAGCTGCACCACGCCATTGTATGGGTTCACTAGGGACTCACTGATACCAGTCAAGTCAATAGTTCTACCGGTGATAGTGGGAGATGCTTCACTCCAGCAAAACCTTATGACTGTCTTTATAGTTTCGTCTGCCTATAACTCCATCCTTGGGAGGTCTTTCCTGTTAGCTCTCAAGGAGGTCCTGTCAATCTACCAAAATGGCCTGAAGTTTCTGGTAAGTGACAGTGGGTGAGGTACAGGGAGACCAGCAGGTAGGGCGTAAATGCTACATAGTGTCCACTAACCCAGTTGCGTTAACCAAGCAATGTGCATATGTAACTGTTGTGTAGGAACAGGAACCATGAGGAAAGGATTTCGAGATTCAAAATGCCACGGAGAAGATGGAAGTAACAGAGGAAGAGCCCGAGGCAGAGATCCCAGTTACAGAGGAAATAGAGGAGAAGAACATGGGGTAGACTAGTGGCCACCCAGTTGATGTGCTAGAGGAAATACCGATCAGAGGGGATGATCCCTCAAAAGTGGTCAATATAGAAGCGGCACTAGAGGTAGAAAGTGTAGGAGGGTCTGGTTAGACTTCGAGAGTACAACAACATCTTTGCTTGGAGTCACAAGGAGATGCCAGGGATTCCTATCTCTTTGGCATCTCACAGATTAGCAGTGGACTCCACCTTTAAACAGGTCAAACAAAAACGACGACACTTCAACCCTGAGAGGATCGTTATGATACAGGAATAGGTCGACAAGATTCTGAAGGCTAGTTTCATTAGGGAGTCCCGGTACCTTAAATAGATCGCCAATACAGTGATGGTGACGAAAGCTAATAGGAAGTGGCGCTTGATAGTTTCCCCTACCAAAGATCGACCAATCGGTAGACTAACCACGGGAAAAAAACTCATTAGCTTTTTGGATGTATTCTCGAGGTACAACCAGATAATGATGCACCCCGCTGACTAAGACAATACCAGCTTTATTACCAGGTAAGGCCACCATTGCTACAAAGTAATGCCCTTTGGCTTAAAGAATGCAGGTACCACCTACCAGTGCCTAGTCAACCGTCTCTTCAACGAGCAGATAAGGAAGACCATTGAGGTATACATCAACGACATGATCACCAAGTCTCAAGTGGCTGAGCAACACCAAGACCACCCCCGTCAGTCCTTCTAGGTGGTAAGAGAAAACCCTTTTAGGGTAGCAGCAGAGAAATTTCTTGGATTCATGGTTCACGTGAGAAGAATAGAGGCCAATACAAAGAAGATCTGTGCCATTCCGGATCTTAAGTCTTCCACATCCCTCAAATAGGTACATAGCCTGATCGATCGAATAGCAGCACTCAACCGCTTTATATCGCAATTTATAGATAATTGCATCCCTTTCTTCAAAGCTATCAAGCAAGGGAAGAATATGAAGTGGGATCATGATAGTAAGATTGCTTTCTAGTCATTGAAGGGGTATTTGGCTGGGCCGCCACTACTAGTCAAACCGATACCAGGAGATGAGCTGCAGATATATCTGTCTGAATCTGAGACAGCAGTTAGCGGGGTCCTGGTTAATGAATATGAAGATAGGGTCTAACACCCATCTACTATGTAAGCTGTGCCTTGAACAAGCCAGGGAAAAACTACACTCTCTTAAAGAAGCTGGCATTCGCCTTGGTAACCTCAGCTAGGAAGCTTCACATCTACTTCCAAGCCCACTCAATCTCGGTGGTTACCAATAAACCTATATGATAATTTCTACAATGACTGGATGTAGAAGAATGGCATTATGGGCCCTCGATCTCACCTAGTACGATATTAAATACACGGCCATAACCACTATCAAGGCCCATGCTTTGGTAGACTTTTTGGTTGAACTCTCTACGATCCCTAATCCCGGTACAACTCCAAGCATGGACTTGGTCCCATAAAAAGATCAGGAACCGGTAGACTGGCCGACTGATTGAGAAATATGGATCCTGTATACAGACAGAGCTTCCAGCCAAGCAAGAATTGTCTTAACCGATCCGGAGATGGTCAAGTGTTGTCACTGCTTCAGATTTGGGTTCAATACAACCAACAACGAGGCAGAGTATAAGTTCTTACTAGCAGGGATGAAGGTAGCTACAAAACTCGGGACTGATTATCTCCACGTCAAGAGTGACTCGCAGCTGGTAGTCAACCAGGTAACTGGGCGCTATCAAGCTAAAGGCGACAATACGACAACATACCTTTATTTATTTATTATTCTATTTTATTGAATTAATTAGCCCCATTTTTTTGTACAGTTATGGCAATAAATTTTTTTGTACAGAAATGTAAACCCAATTTTTTTTGGTAAATTTTGTTAAAAGCAAGGACAAAGTCAGAAAGTTGGTAAAATTTAATTTAATATCACCGTAGTGCATTTTTTAAAAGTAGAAGCCAAAATCCAAAAGTATATATTTGTAGCTATTCAAAAACTCAGTTTGAGAGAAGCTAAAAGTGACCAAAAGCACTTTCCTGAGATTTTACCAAACACCGTGTCTTTGGTCCGGAATCACTTTTGGCCCCAAAAGCAGCTAGGAAATCAATGCCAAACTAGGCCTTAATGTTGACATAGGATCGGTCCATGATAGCCCTCAAAATCCTCTCTGATTCACCAGATAGGGTGCTTTACTCGTAGACGGGCTTACCATTGAACCGGGTGGAGACCTCAAACTCAGTTCCCCCATATAGATCGAAATTCTTGAGTCTCTACTAATGACTACTCATTCCTCCTTCCAGGACGCATTTTCCTTCATGGCCCTCGGTACCATAAATTTTAGTTGTTTTATGCCCGGATATAAAATTACCTATTTGGACCAAAAGACATGCTACCAGTCTGGAGAACGTACCTGAACTTATCTAATCCTAGCTCCCTTGTAATATTGTCTATGTCGCATTGTTCCTTCCACAGTACGAGAAAACCAACCAGGTGACTCCAGAACCCTGGTGTCAGTTGCAACGGGGCGAGCTGCAGGTATACATGTCTACGGTTCGATTCGAACCATGGAACTTAATCATAATAGTATGAAATGAACCGTAATCATAACTGAAACTGTGAAACCGATTCTGGAATTGTAATAGTAATCGTAACCGTAACCGTAACCGTGGGGTTGAAGGTTTGGTTTCGATTCTCTTTTGAAAAAACCCGGTCAAGAACCGTCGGTTTGAACCAGCGATTCGGTTCTTGTTTGGAACCACCGGTTCCAAGATCATTATTTTTTTATTTCATTTATTAGGTTTGGGTGTTTGGCCGCCAGATAATATATTATATATATATATTTTATTTTTATTTTTCTATTTTCTCACTGTTTCTTCTTTAGACTTCTAGATAATCACAATCTCTCTATTTATTTCTCTCTGATCTCTCTTCATTTCTCTTTCTTTCCTTCAATCCAAATGACAACACTCAATCACCAGATTTCCATTGATTCTTCTCTCACCGAGGATCTCTTCTTCTTTCCATCGCCGCCGATCACCGGTCATCTCTCTTTTCGATCGCCAATCGTCTCTCTCTTTTTCTTCTCTTCGATCTCTTCTTCTTCTATTCAATTTGTGATTTGTGATTTGTGTGATGGTTTGTGATTTTGATTTTATATTTCTTCTTCTGTGAGATTTGTGTGATGAAAGCTGAAAATGATGATTGATGATATAGGTAATTGGGGATAATGATGATTGATGATCTGGTTCAGAAGATGAGAGATTAGGTATTTGGCTTTGTAATAACTGGTGATTGTGTTTTTTTTTTCACGAACCGAACAGTCCAAACAGATTGAACAGGAACTGGCTCTAGGAGGTTCTTGTTCTGATTCTAGATCTTTTTGGAAACGAAACTAGCGGTTCAGAATCGGAACCGAACTGTACCGAAACCGTGGTCATGTCTAGCTGCAGGGCATGTAGCACACTGCGAAGAGTAGGGATGAGAGGTTGCCAATACCCTAGTGTGTATCTCGGAAGCTTTCCAGGTATGGGGGTGTACATGTCATATCCTCGATATAGTATGGTTATACTGATGGTGATGTCATTGAAGACTAAGAATTCCTGCCTCAAGTGCTGAATCGAGTCAACTGTAGCGCTAAAATTGGGAATGCACCTGAAGTCGTGTGGGAAGGCAATCATCCCCCATGGTAAGCTCAAAGTAACCCTACTAAGTCTCCACCTACCCTGGCATAACCTGAATTTCCAATCGTTTCCCCATCGACATCGACTGGGGTATCTGGGTTATTTGAGAAACCCTTCCCTATAGTAACATTCCGGTTGGATCGGGGACATTAAAGGTCGGGAGCGTCATCACTGTCATCACCATCTTTACGGGTCCTTTTCCTATGAGCTAGGCTTTCGCTAGCAGTTGTATCACCTTTAAAGATTCTGTAGATGCTGTCACTTCCAAAAGTATACATGGTCGCAGTTGGAGGATTTGTTAAAAATTGAAGAATGTGGAAGCCTGAAGAAGCAAAGGAAGATAGAGAGCTAGGTTTTTTTTTTTGTTTTTAAGTAGAAATCAAGGAAGTGTGAAGAATGTGAAGAGTTTTTAGGTTTAAATAGAAGGGGGAGATGATAATCGGTAACGGAAGAGTGATTTGAAAAAGGGGATATTTAGGCAGCTGGAAAGGCTATTTCGAGAAGCCTGTGATGTCGAAATTGTTTCGTTTTCAAATGGTTAACATCTCCCAGCTTGACACGTGGACCATGCATTTAATGCAGAGAAATCCTTCAGGATTTTTGTAACCGGTTGAAGATGGAAAATTCCCTAAACAATTCAGGAAACCTGACTCCAACCCCAACCAGTCACTAGTGTTCAAGTTAGAAGGGACTTCTGTTAATAACCATTTTTTATGAGGGACCAAAGAAGAAGTTTCCACCTGCCTGGTACCTGGTATGATTTACATCGGGACCGATCCCATATAACCTAGATACCTCAATACCATTGTCTGGAAAGAGGTGAGCATCACTTCTCTAATACTACCAGATATCAAGCAGATTTGATGTTGTGGTACCTCTTACCTGGTACCTAGATGCCGGAATATCTACCTGGTACTCTTTTACCTCGACACTGGTTCGTAACCTATCCGGGGTACGTATCCTACCTACCTAGCAAAAAGGATGTCACCAGAAAAGAACCATCATTGTAGAACTGGTGTCACACCAGCAGACTGATATATCAGGGTACCGCGCCACAAGGATACAAAGCCAGAATTCTCCTCAAAGCAATGTGGAATAAAGGGTTGACCCCTTCGCCACTAAAGTGACACAATGAGACAGCACAAGTCAACTGATTCTCATTTAAATTTAAACGGGAACATGACATAATATCCTTGAGCAATTCCCGCATAAATTGACATCCTCCATCAATGCTAGTCATTTTTGGTAACACAGCCAATCAACTGGGCTAAATTATAAGGATTTGATTAACGAGAGAGGATGAGTTAAAAGTGAACGTCTGAATCCACACAAAGGATTGAAAACTTGAGCATTCACGAGAGGACTTGAGTTTTCGACCTAGTATCTCAATTTTGAATCCTGAGTTGAGAGAGATATTCGCCATTTCAGAGAGATTATTCCACTTATCGACATGTACGAAATCACCACCTCTAGCCTTTGTGAGAAAGAGAGATTGAGAGATTCTTATCACCGTTGTAACAATATTATTCAACAGTTAATAAAATAGTACCTTTATATTGTTCAAATCTAGTTCAAATCATTCATCTTACCCTTCATTTTTATCTGAAACCCCCTGTACCTAAGGTACCTACCCCGACTGTGACCTACCAGGTAGCGGTCTTGAGGGTGTTAATTGAGATTCCTACCTTGAGATAATTTTCGGTTAACAATTACCTTTTAGATCCCTTTTTTTTATTGTTCCACTCACCCTTGATAATCTTCGATCTTTTACAATCCCAAAAAGCATGCATGGTAGTCTCTTTCTAAATCTTTCAAACGTCACAAATGTCTGAAGTCTGGATTCATTTTCTAGCAATACTAGTTTTGGTGGGGATCTAATCATAACAAGCTTTCCACACAAGAATTTTCACTTTTAGGGGAATCTTAAGATTTTGAAAAAAAGGCCACCAAGAGTTCGAGATGCTAGGATTATAGGTTCTCGGATAGCCCTCAAGATTATTTCCAAGTCAATAGCTACTTTTCACCGAATACATACCATTACCTTCATAGTGCCAAAATATGGTATCCTCCATCAAGCTCCGACTAATAGGAATGCGGATGATATCATTAACCTATCATGATAGAAACTATCCTTAATCAATTTCATATTCCACTCTTCAGGCGGAGTTAGGAGTTGGTCCATGGTAGCATCAATACCCAGCTTTGGGGGAGAGACGATTTTGAAAGTCGATGGCCAAGGGATCCACCTATCTCTATAGATTTTGATGGATTTGCCATTTCCCACCCACCATATAATACCTTTGTCCAACAAACTTTCCCCCACATTAAGCAGTTCCAAATGAAAGAACCAGACCCAGTCTTTTTTGCATCCAAAAAACTGCCATCATTGAAGTAACACCCTTTAAACACTTTGGCCGCTAGAGAATCCGGGTTCTTGAGAAGTCTCCAACATTGTTTGGCAAGATTAGCTCTATTAGAAATTTCTATGTCGAGAAACCCAATGACACCATCGTTTTTAGGCTTACAAATTCATTTCCTGTTACACAAGTGGATCTTTCTTTGGTTGTCTTTGTTGCCCCACCAAAATCTAGCACTCATCCTATAAATTTTAGTAATTAGACATTTAGAGAGATGGAATATTCCCATCGCATAAAATGAGACTTCTTGAATAACCGCTTTGATAAGAATTTCTTTACCACCAGCCGAAAGCAACTTCTCCCCCCACCCCTTAATTTTTCCCCACATTCTGTCAACTATATTAGAGAATAGTTTCCTTTTGCTTCTCCCAATAAAACATGGCAGCCTAAGGTATTTTTTATGGCATTCGACCAACTTAATACCAATCAAAGAAGCAAGTTGTTTTCCTTCAGCAACAGGATAAGAGGGACTGGTACACATGGTTGACTTTTCATAGTTGATGACCTGAACCGAGAACTTCACATAAATTTTCAAAATTTTCTTGATGGCTTTACACTTCTGATCGTTGACCTTGGTGAAGATTAGGCTATCATTCGTAGAAAGGAGATGTGAGATGACCTGTCCACCTTTAACATACTTAAAGCTCAAAATTCCACCATTTTCCCGAGCCTTATTCAACAAGTTGGTTAGACCTTCCGCACATAAGAGAAATAGAAAAGGCGATAGGGGGTCGCCCTATCTTAAACCCCTGGAAGGCATAATATTACCACACACATCCCCGTTAATGCATACAGAGTATGACACAAAAGAAACACATCTCATCACCAATTCGACCAATTTGACGGAGAATCCTAGTTTACGCATCATCCCATCCAAGAAAGGCCACTCCACTCTGTCGTATGCCATTGAAATATCCAGTTTAATTGCCATGGATCCATGTTTCCTTTTCCTTCACTTCAATCTATGGAGGCATTCGAAGCCAACAATTATGTTGTCCAAGATAAGTCGTCCTGTAATAAAGGTGCATTGAGTATCAGAAATGACCTCACCCAAAGCTTGCCTAAGCCTATTGGTCATAACTTTTACAATAGCTTTGTAAATAACATTACATAAGCTGATGGGTCTATCGCCCGAAATTCTCATGGGCTTTAGACCTTGTGGAGTGATATATTGATATATATATATATATATATATATATATATATATATATATATATATATATATGATAGTGGTTCAACCTTTATATATAAAATTTGTTTGCCTAAGTAAAAAACAAATTTGAAATGAATTGAATATTTTCCACTTTATAATTCTCTTTTCTTTTCAAATTTCATAGGCTCTACAAGCACGATCTGGGACACAATTATCACTCAAGAAGAGGGAGTCATCTCACACTTTAGAGTTTAACGGACACATATATTTTCAAGTACTAGGGTTTGAACTTTGGTGATGGAACTTCAATTCATTTTTAAGCCTCTAACCACCGATACAAATGGGCCATGGGTCTTTTCAAGTTTCTTTTAATATTTAAAATTACAGCATTATTGCACGGGTTATGGTCCCTAAAAACCGTGGGTGAAACTCAAATCCGGTTAATTTCACGGGTTCAAGACCAGATTTAGGTGGAAAGTGTTTCACGGGTTTAGGTGTGAGTTTGGCAAAACCTGTTCGACCCTGACCTTTTACCATCCCTCTAATCGTGATCCCTTAAATTTCGTAAATACATCAAATCGATTGCTTTCACCAAGAATTTAACAGTCAAAGGTGACATAATATATAAATGACTATTGTACCCTTAATTTTAATTAAAGGGATTTGAATCACCATTTTACCCTCTAAGATTTTATAAGTTAACAATTTAATCTTAAATTGTACACGTGATAGTTTTGTTTAGCCAGTATTTGATGTATTAAGTAGCACAAGCCTTAGGCTAAGTTTGATTTTTTTTTTCTAAAACATAATGGTGCAAAATTTTATTGAAAACTGAATAACGTGTCTATTTTTTTTGTGGAAAACTGAATATAAGTGCTAATTTATTTTTTTAAAGTTACAAATATGTGAAAATACATACTTATATATATATATATATATATATATATATATATATATATATATATATATATATATATATGTCCTTTTAATTTACAATCGTGCAAATGCAATAGGTAGAGAATTTCTAACATTAAAAAAAAATGTGTTATGTTGTTTGTATTCAGTTCATATTGGTAAAGATTCTATAAAAGTCTAGTGTATTCAATCTAGACTTTTAAAGACTTCAATATATAATTTTGATATATTCAATTCAGACTTTTAAAAAGTCCAAATAAATCTAGGTGTATTCTAAAAGTCATGTAATTTGCAAATTTTGCTTAAATAATGGAATTTGATGAATGTTAAAATGAGATTTATAATATCGACCCATAACAAATCTTGCATATTCTAGCATATTTTAATGAATTTGATTTTTATTATAGCCCTATTAATTGTATTTTTTTTAAAGTGTTCAAAATTGTATTAAATTGAACTAAATCAAAAAAAAAAAACAGGAACCGAGTATATGCAGGTCAACCAATTTTTGCAAGCCAAAACGATTACAAACAAACAAAAACTGGGCATGTGCAAGTTAGATACGATTTTGATTGAAAACTGAAGCAATCTGAATGCACTCACCCTAATTGTTACTAGCAGACATTTTCCCAACTTAGGTCATGCACATAATGAGCTTATTTTTATGGAATCTTCTCTTGAGACGGTATTGGTCACCTAACAGCACAGTGCTCACCTCTAACGGTTATGTACAAGTTAGACACGATTTTGATTGAAAATTGAACCAATCTGAATGCGCTCACCCTAATTGTTACTAGCGGATATTTGCCCAACTTAGGTCATGCACATAGTGAGCTTTGATTTTTATGGAATCTTCTCTTGAGACATTATTGGTCACCTAACCGAACCGTGCTACCACCTCTAACAGTTACTAATAGTTAATTTGATGACTTATGACGTGGATAAAGATGAAGGAACCACGACCCATGCCGTTATCATTGTCCTACGGCGCAAGCCATCCAATTCCAGAGAGGTTACTGGAATTAGCCGCGGTCCAAACTTCCACCCGTGTCTCGCCGCCCAGATCGTGATCTAACTCCAGTGGGTCGGATTGGCTTTGGGTAATTTCTTTATTTTCTTATTTTATTGAGTCTTTTCTTGTTTAGCAAGTTTATTTATTTTAGTTTGATTATGAATTACATTTAAGTCATGAATCTTAAAAGATTCTGATTAGTTTTGATCTTTTCATGCTTTAGTCTTTTTTAGTAATGTCGTATTCGAGTCGTATTAGGATTAGTTTATTATAAATAATCTTATTATTTCCAATTTATTGTAACTTTTAACCTCTTGATCAATATTACTAAAATCGCTCATTTGGAACATTTATATGTTGTGGATTCGACATGTTCTTTAAGGATTCGAGAGCATAATTTTCTAACGAAGATTAGGGAATGATAGCTCCTGCATTGCGGTCCATGCTCGGGTAACTATATGTCGCTGTGTCAAGGTTCGTTTGAGTGTGCCTAAGGGTTCGAAAAAGTTAACATTTTTATTTTTGCCACATCCCGTTGCGTCAATTGGTATCAGAGGACCGAGTCTACCTCTGTGCTAGGCTCAGCGTCCATGGACCACAACCAACTACCTTCCTAAACGCCATATATTCACCCTCCATATCCCCCATAGAAAAATAAAAATAAAAATATAAAAACGAAATTGAAAAGAAACAAAAAAAGAGGGAGAGAGTGTATGTGTCATAGTTTGGAGAATTTACAATCTGTCTCAGAGACAACTGAAATTGTGGATCAGCCCAACAATGTTACAATTTACAGATCAGCCTCAACAGTGTTAGAAATTTCAGATCAGCCTTACGAGTTCTAGATATTTCATATGCGCCCATCATCACCCATTAAAGTTGCACTCGTCACACAAACCCGAAGCCGCGAGTGAATTTATTTTCCGTAAGCAGTTCTCAGGGTTCTATTTTTGGAACGTTTTTTTTTCTGGACTCTGATTTCGGTCTCAATGGGTTTCAATGGTTCTCTTGGTTCCAATAATTATTTTTCGAGCTATAATGATTATCAACCAAAGCTTCATTTTTTCTGGACATATGAAAACAAAAGAATTTATTAATTGGTTGGAAGAGGTTGAAGAATATTTTGCATATCAGAAAACTGAAGAAAATCTGAAAGTGTTATTAGTAGAAATTTATTTGAAAAATGATGCATTAATTTGGTGGGAAGACTTTCAAAAGGATTGGAAAATATTTGGAATGGATAAGATCCAATCATGGCATGTTATGAAACAAGTAATGCATGAGGAATATCTTCCAAATGATTATTTAAAGGATTTTTGTCACACATAAGATATTTTGTATGAAGTGGAAATTTTTGAAGGAATTGAAGACAAGCCTTGGATCTTAGAAGTTGAAGATTGTGATTTGACCATTGATATTGATTGCACTTTAGATGTGGTTGAAGTAAAACTAGAAGCAAAACTAGACGCTAAATTGATTTCCATTGATAAATTTTCCAAGAGTGACAACTTGTGTGCTATTATTGATATGGATTCTTGTTATTCGTTTTGGATATTTAACTAGATTAACTTAAAATTTCTTCTTGGCAGATTTGAAAATCCACACAATTTTTTTCTAGGGTATTTTGAAGATTTTTTTTCTTCATTTGGATTTTGAGATCCAACATTGTTCCTGCCATCTGAAGTATATTTGTTCAAGCAAATGATTGACAAGATGGTACATTTGAAGTATTATCCACTCAAACAACACCTTGCCAAACTCAATGACAAAGTTTTTTTAAAAGGGGGAGAATACTATGTGGGATGAGAAGAGCTAGAAACGAGGAATCATTACCGTCCAAACCTTCACAGGTGTCTACCGGCCCAAGCCGTAATTAATAGGCATCGCTAATGACGAATAGCTTAGGCATCTTCTGCATTCTGTTGGACGATTACCTTGGTGTCATTGTGGATTTGGGATGAACTATAGAGATGTTTTTTGGTTGGCATTTACCACTCCACAAGATGAATAGGGGTTCTTCATTGTTTACTTGACTTTCCATGTGTTTTAACCAGACTCAAGGAAGAGTTCTTTGTAAGAAGGGGTGACTGATGTAGGACAATGATGAAGGAATCGTGGCCCATGCCACTATCGTTGTTCTGCGGCCCAAGCTATCCAATTCCAGAAAGGTTACTAGAATCAACCACAGTTCAAACCGCCACCCGTGTCTCGCATTCTAGACAGCGATCTAACTCCAGCAGGTCGGACTAGATTAGGGCAATTTCTTTATTTTTCTTATTTTATTAATTTGGATCTTTTTTTTTGTTTAGCAAGTTTATTTATTTTAGTTTGATTAGTAATTAAATTTCGATTTTGGAAATAAATTAAACTTACCTTTTGGGTAAAATTTGATCTTTGTTTTCTAGTCAATTTAGGAGTCATGAATCTTAGAATATTCTGATTAGTTTTGATATTTTTCTGTTTTAGTATTTTTTAGTAATGTCGTATTCGAGTCGTATTATGATTAGTTTATTATAAATAGTTATATTGTTTCCAACTTATTATAACTTTTAACCTTCTAATCAATATTAATAAAATCGTTCTTTTAGAACATTTATTTGTCGTAGATTCGACATGCTCTTTAAGCATTCAAGAATACCATTTTCTAACGAAGATTAGGGAATGATGGCCCCTGTATGACGGTTCATGCTTGGATAACTACCGGTCGCTGCGTCAAGGTTCGTCTGAGTGTGCCTCAGGATTCGACAAAGTTATCATTCTTATTTTCGTTATATCCCGCTGCGTCAACTTAGTTCCAAGTCTCCAACTCATAATGAGCCTTTTTTTTTCTTCTTCTTTTTTAATGGAATGTGCTCCTCAAAACGATATTAGTCACCTCCTTTTGATAGATTTGGAACTAGCTTATTAAGATTTTTTTTTGAAAACAAACTAAAAAAACAGAGAAAACTAAAAAAGACATCCGCTTGGTTGAACCTTTCCATACATGGAAGGTAAGACTCCATCCAGAAACTATCCTCAACAAACGACAAACCAAGTTTAAAAAGGTTATGAGCAACCCTAATCACTTTCCTAGAAGCATAAACAACCACAAAGCAGTAGCAAATTAGCAATTTGAAGTAGATCTTTAATATCCCAAATTATAAGGCCAAAATCTGCTGCACTCTCTAGCTTAGAATTGATGTAATTAACAACCCCTTTGGCGTCATATTCTAGTATGAATCGTATGTTTTTTGTAAATATTGTAAATTTTGGTTACATCCCTTTTAAAATAAAGGGTAAATCATATTTTAGTCCCTATAGTTTACCTTAATCTGCGTTTAGTCCACAATTTTTTTGAATTGTAACTTTTAATCATTTGTAACAGAATCTGTCAAAAATACACTTTCTGGCATGTCAGACGCGTGAAATGACCTTAATGCCTGATGGATGCTGACCACATAGAGAAGACTATTTTACCCTTATTATTTTATATGAAATTAAAATTTACACTTATTTTTTAGTTAAATTTTAAATCACAAATTAAAAATAACAAAAAATCGATCAAACATATGAACAAATTTTAAATCAAACTTGTTCATAATTAAAAAAATAATAAATTAAACTAAATTAAATTAAATAATAAAAAATAAAAAAATCAATCAAGCATAATACTAATCTCATAGAACTTGTTCATGTTCACCAAATAACAAATAACAAACTGTTAATAGTAAAATTTGGCTAGGGGTCAAAGAGAATTTTTTCACTCTCCTAGCCCGAATTAAAACTCAAAATCAACATTCATGAGACTCCAGACAGACCATAAAACTACTCCATAGAAGCAGGGAAGGATCACCAGGCTTCGGAACTGTCAGATATAAAGCTAGGCAAAACCAGGTCGAGCCCACACACGAACACTAGAATCTGGGCTTCACGAGACCATCAACCTAGGAACCTCGGTTCCTGGGGTCGGGCTCCAAAACCATCATGTGAAAGCGAGAAAAGATCGTCGAGCTCAGGAAGCACTCGAAGCGAAGCCCGACACAAACAAAAGTGAGCTCCTTCCAGACCAAGGCTTCCCGAGGTCAGGTTAGACTCGTAGCCTAAGACAGAAGCCCACCAACCTCTTTTGAATCCCGCTATCCCCACTGGGCATGAAAGGAGAATCTCGCATAATCTATACCCCTAGTAAGTGCCCACGAGTCCATCCTAAGCTTTTGAGAACAGAACCAAAGCTACCTCGCTCTACAAGGCAACGTGTAGCTAACCCGATAACCTCCATGAAGAATCATGCAGTGAGTACACACAATATCACATTTATGTTATAGCCAACATTAACTTCGCATACGTGTAAGTCTAGAGTTTGATTCACAAAAGGAAACAAACTTATCTTCGTCAAAGATATCAACGAATCCGTTATCAATTCTGTTAATAGTGAAATTTGGCCAGAGGTCAAAGAGAAATTTTCCACCCATAATCGATAATCATGAAGCACGGAAAGACCGTAAAGCCACCCATGCTGGAGCAGGGAAGGCCGGTTCTGCTTCAAAGCTACTAAAAGATAAGTCAGGCACGATCAGTACGAGCCCCTACAAGAGTATTGGAAGTTGGGATTCTCCAGTCCATCTATCGGGGAACCTCGGCTCTGAGGTCGGGCTTTACAACCGCAACGTGAAAGCCGGTGGAAGTCTCCAGGCTCAAGGGACATTCGAAAGAAGCCTGGCAACCTCTCCAGAAGCCTGTTGTCCTTGCTGGACATAAAAGAAGAGTCACACCCAAATCTACACCACCCCAACTACCTCTCGGGAAGGTCTACAAGAGCACCTTAAGCCCCCACGGGTCAGGGAAAACCCATCTGAAGCTTCTAAGAATGGAGCCAGAGAAGGGGACTACCTCGCTCTAAAGGGCAACGGGCAGCTGGTAGGGTGACCTCCATGAAGATCCATGGCACGAGTGCACACATGATCATCTCCACATAATATTTACATGCACGTCAAGAGTTTAAATTCAAATAAGGGAACAAACTTATCTTCGTCAACGATATCATCAAATCCGGAAACAATTCAAATTTAAATAATGAATCCCGTCAGATAAGGAGTGAACGGATTCATGAGATTACGGTAGAGTATTCGCGAAACCTACTTGGACTATATATATATGTGAAGCCAAGCATGGTAGAGGGGAGAGGACAACGAACGACAGATATAAAAAACAGAGACAGAAAATCATAAGCAACAGATATACACATAGAAGGAGGGCCTAAATTTTGGATTCAGAACACGGTCACCTTCATCTCCACTATTTGACAGACATCGAGTTGCCATCACCCTGCACCTCCGAGAGATTGTGAGCAAACAAGAGAGTTATTTGTATCTTAAAGCAATATATCAATAATATAACTCCCATTTACTGTTATTACGTTTCAGCCACTCATCTATTTCTTAACTAGGCTGGGAACCAATGGTACCGACCCGGCCACCACTTTCGTGGTAGTGGTCCCGAGGGTGTTAATTGGAATTTCTCATCCAGAGCAAATTTCCAGTTAACACTTTCTGGCGTCGTCTATGGGAAACTCTCACACCACCAATTTTTTACATTAAAAAAGTTTGTTATTTCAAAGTCATCATGAGACTCCGCTCCTTACAAGGGCAGCAGGGCACCTCCTGGCAACCTTCTGCTACATCGACACGAAAGGTCCCGAGGAAAGGGAGAAAATCCGGGCTCCATAGCCAGATTCCCACCCAGCCAGCTACTGTACGGGCTTTGGATCCCCCTCCGGGAAGCCAGGTCGAGCTTGACCAACAAGCGGCGGCCTTTGTAGAGAACGTCCGCCTTTGACTACTCGCTGAGGGTATCACTATCCAACAAACGGGTCTCTGCAATCAGGGAGAATCAAGCAGACCTGGGTCTAGGCAACCCGCCTTTGATCGCTTGGGACCTGCCCCTTGGGAATCAACTTGTAATAGAGCTGGGCTCCAGACCTCGATCCGGGATAGGCTAGGGCCCATGCCCCATGTTCCCAAAGCGCTGCAATGCTACCAACCATGACAGGCCAGATCTGCGGTAGATGTCTTTTCCTATGGACGGAAAGAGCTCCTTCACCCAACGACTATAAGGAGGGAAGCCCGGGTTAGAGAAGAAAAAATTCAGCAAAGTCCCTAAGCGAGCCCCTTCAGAAGAAGGAACCGGGTAGAGCTCACCAGTTCATCAGAGGGATCTGATAGTGAGGAATCCGAGATCGACTCAAGGAAGTCCGAAGGCAAGCGACTAAGGGACCAGTTGGCAGAGCTACAGAAAGAGTTCCAATTGATGAAGATTGGGAAGTACAAGGAGGACAAGAAAGATCCTCTAAGTGAAATGAACGCCCCCTTCACCAGAAGGATTCGGGAGGCGGAGCTCCCGCCTTAGTTAAAAATGCCAGCTGACAGGTTCTCTGGGACTTAAGATCTGTTGAGTCACTTAGAGAGCTTCGTTCAACAGATGGAGGTCCAGAACACAACCAGGGCCGCTATTTGTCAGATGTTCCCCTCTACACTCACGGATTATGCTAAGACCTGGTTTAGGAAACTACCCGCTGGGAGCGTGGATTCCTTTACCAAATTATCAATCGATTTATGCTCACAATTCCAGGGGGTTAAGCCCTGACTGAAGGACCCGATCCGTCTACAATACGTGATCCATGAGAGAGGGGAAACTCTCCGGGCTTATGTCGAGCATTTCCATAAGGAAGTCATCTAGATGGGGGTCTTCACCGAGAGAGAAACCCTCGCCAACTTCAGAAGAAACTTATGGGCGGGAAAACTATTCCAGTCTTTTGCAAAGAGACCTCCGGAAACCTACCAGAAAGCCTATGATCGGGCTCTAGAACAGATCGAGGTCGACGAATAGCTCAAGGTCAAGATGGAGTATGACTACATGAGAGCCGAAAAACGACAAAAGAAGGAAGCTCCCAGACCTGAGCAAGCTCAGAAAAGCCAGAACAAACCCCCTAACAAATCAACATACGGGTTTCCTCTTCCTCAGCCCAGATCAGAAAGGTATCCAGATAAACAGGCTCCTCCTCAAGTTTTACCACCTCCTAGGACAGTGGCCCCTATAGTCCGCAATGAGAGGGGGTACAATCATTACACTCCCTTAAATGCATCTCGAGAAACAGTCTACCTTACCATTCGGGATAAGGGTTTGTTACAAAAGCTTGCTCCTATGAAAGCCCCGGCCGATAAAAGAAATCGTTACAAATATTGCTACTTTCACGAGGACGTAGGGAACAATACTTCAGAATGCTACAACCAGCGGAACCAAATTGAGGTTTTGATAAAGGGAGGATGCTTGATAGAGTTTTTACAACAAGTCAGGGAGATCATTCAGTCAGGAAGGGAGGTGCAAGCCGAGATCCGGGAACATGCTGAGAAGAGAAATGGAGAGCAGGCTGACCTGATGCAACAAATTTAGGTAAAACACACTATCAGCGGAGGTCCCACTCTGGCCAGCACCTCCAATAATTCCAGGAAAAATCATACGAGTAAGGTCCCTCGTACGGACGAAGGGCGGGATATCTTCAAGGTCGACCAGAGACCGACCAACCCTTCCTAGCTGTCTCAGATCATCTTCACCGAAGCAGATATCTTTAACACCGTGCAGCCACATGATGACCCCATGGTTATCACAGTACAAATTGCCAACTTCATAGTGCACCGCGTGCTCGTCGACACAGGTAGCAGCGTCGACGTTCTGTTCAAAGACACTTTGGAAAAACTAAACTTGAAGCAATGGTGCTATAACAGTTGTGCTACTCCATTATATGGGTTCACTGGGAACTCCATCACACCCGTAGGATCAAAAATTCTACCGGTGATCATCGGAGCCGCACCTCTTCAGTAAAACATCATGACCGACTTGGTGGTGGATACCCCGTAAGCCTACAATGTAATATTAGGGAGGCCATTCCTATCATCCCTGAAGGGGGTCCTTTCTATTTACCATAATATCCTGAAGTTCTCGGTAGGAGACAAGGTGGGAGAGTTTTTGGGTGATCAGCAAGCAACTAGGAAATGCTACACAGTGTCAACTAACCCAGCAGCTCTAGCTAAACAGCTCGCCCAAGTAACGACTATCCAAGGAACCCCGGCACTAAACCTGGAAGACTCGGGCTCTACTGATTGTCCCGAAGAAGGCCTTGTTGTGCCCGACATTGAATAACAGAGAAGAGAATGGGCCAGTGGCCATCCAGTTTATGAGTTAGAGGAGATTCTTTTTCGAATAAGCGATCCCTCGAAGGTCGTTAAGATCGGAGCTACCCTTGAGCCAGGAATGAAAGAGGGCTTGATTAGGCTCCTCACGGATTTCAATGATATATTCGCCTGGAGTCATACGGAGATGCCGAGGATCCCGATGACATTAGCTGCACATCGACTGGCAGTGGATCAGACCATCAATCCCGTCAAACAGAAAAGGTGCCATTTCAACATGGAAAGAAATATGGCAGTTCAAGAAGAGGTGGATAAACTCACCCAAACAGGCTTCATTCGAGAAGCCTGCTACCCCGACTGGCTCGCCAGTGTGGTCATGGTCACGAAGGAGAATGGGAAGTGGCGCATATGAGTGGACTATGCCGACCTCAACCTGGCATGCCCGAAGGACAGTTTCCCTCTGCCAAAAATTGATCAGTTGGTCCATTCCACCTCCGGGAACAAGCTCCTAAACTTGACGGATGTGTTTTTCGGCTACAATCAGATTATGATGCATCCCGTGGACCAAGAAAAGACCAACTTCATCACCGCGCAAGGCCTATACTACTACAAGGTGATGCCTTTTGGGCTCAAAAATGCTGGAGCTATTTACCAGTGGTTAGTCAACCGTTTTTTCAAGCCCTAAATTGGAAGGTCGATAGAGGTGTATATCGACGATATGATCACTAAATCTTCGATCTCGGAAGGCCACCTGGACGACCTTCATAGGACCTTCATGATCCTAAAGGAAAACCAGATGAGGTTGAACCTTTCCAAATGCGCCTTTGGTGTAACTACGGGGAAGTTTCTATGCTTCATGGTACATGAGAGAGGCATAGAGGCTAACTAGGAAAAGATCATGGCTATCCTAGAACTGGGATCCCCCACATCTCTTAAGCAGGTTCATGCCTTGACCGGACAGGTAGCAGCGCTCAACATGTTCATCTCCCTGTCTACCGATAAGTGCCTACCATTCTTCAAAGCTATCAAGCAGGGAAGAAACATGAAGTGGGATCAGGAGAGCGAATAGGCTTCTCAAGCTTTGAAAAGATACCTAACAAGCCCTACACTGCTGGTCAAGCCAAATTCTGGAGAAGTGCTCCAAATATACTTGGTCGATTCAGAAATCGCTGTGAGTGGGGCCTTAATCAAGGAATGCGGGGGTAGGATCCAACCATCTATCTACTATATGAGTCGTGCTCTAACCAAGCCTAAAAAGAACTATACTCTGTTGGAGAAGCTCGCTTATGCCTTGGTGACTTTGGCAAGGAAACTCCGTCCTTACTTTCATGCTCATTCAATAGCAGTGGTGACGGACCAACCCCTCAGTCAGTTCTTGCAAAGACCAGATGTTTCTGGAATGCTGGTTCTATGGGCCCTAGAGCTTACCCAAGTCGATTTAAAGTATAAGCCTAGGACCACGATAAAAGCTCAATCATTAGCGGACTTTATAGCCGAGCTTTTAGTACCATCAAATCAGGCAACCCCGCGGTAACACATGTCACCCTTGAGAGGATTCCAGAATCTGAATACTGGCCGGAGGGCTGCGAGTCATGGACTCTCTACACTGACAGAGCTTCCGGGCAGTCCGGGGGGGGGGGGGGGGGGGGTGGTAGCGGGCATAATCCTCATCGACCCAGAAGGAACTGAGTGCTGCCATTGTTTCAGGTTCGTATTTAAAGCCACGAACAATGAAACGGAATACGAAGCCCTGCTAGCTGGGATAAAAGCTGTCATAGAGCTCTGGGTTGATTACCTGAATATCAAGAGTGACTCTTCACTCGTGGTCAATCAAGTTTCCGGGGATTATCAGGCCAAAGTGGGATAACATGATCGCTTACCTGAAACTAATACAATAACTCAGGACCAGATTTAGGGATTTAGAATCGAGCAGATACCTCTACAGATAAATCATCGGGCTGACGTCCTAGCCAAGATAGCTGCCTATGGTGGCCAGACCCTACCTCACGGAGTCCATCTTCAAGTAATCCCCCTACCTAGCATTATGACTGGTAAGGAAGCTTATACCCTGGACCGACAGCCATGCTGGATGGATCCAATAGCAGAATATCTACAGGATGGGAAACTCCCCGGGGAGCCCGACCAAGCTAGGAGGATTAAAAGACTCTCGGTCCGGTATTGTATGGTGGATGGGCATTTATACCGAAGGGTAAAATCTCTTCCCCTGCTCCGATGTCTACACCCTGAAGATTCCATGTGGGCTTTAAAGAGAGGTCAATTCCAGGGAATACGGGAACCATATTGGTGGAGAGGCCTTGGCATATCTGGTTCTCCGCATGTGGTATTATTGGCCGACCATCCATCAAGATGCTAAGAACTTGGTGCAAACCTGCGGGGCATGCCAGAAGGCCGCTAACTTGAATCACCTCCCTCCAAAGCGCTTGTCGTCCCTTAGCTCACCATACCCCTTTGCTATGTGAGGAGTCGATTAGATTGAGCCGCTTCCTACAGCTATTGGATAGGCCAAACATGCTATCGTAGCAATTGACTATTTCACAAGATGGGTTGAAGCCGGACCACTCTCCCAGATATCGAAAGAGAACACAACAAGGTTCATCAAAACCAATATAATTTACAGGTTCTGAACCCCTCTTGCCAGCATAACTTACCTCGGAAAACAGTTCTATAATGGTCGATTCAGAGATTTCTGTAAAGGTTTGAGAATCGACCTTCGGTATGCTTCGGTAGCCCACCCTCAGACCAATGGTTTGGTGGAATCCATGAACAAAACCATCAAGAAATTGTTAAAGAAAAAGCTACAACAAAAAAAGGCAGGTGGGTAGAGGAGCTTCCCGAGGTCCTCTGGGCTTACCGCACTACAATGAGAACAGCTACCGGGGAAACGCCCTACTCGCTAGCCTTTGGGGTTGAAGTAGTCCTACCTATAGAGCACAAGTTGACCTCCTTTAGAGTCCAACGATTCGAATCAGGGAGCAATGAAAGCAAGCTTCGAGCTAGCTTGGACCTTCTGGAAGAAAAACAGGATCGAATAGCTGAGAAGGTAGCGATCTACCAAGGCAGAATTGCCAGGTATTTTAACAGGAGGGTTAAAGCCCGAAGCTTCAAAAAAGGGAATCTAGTCCTCAGGAAAGTGATGTTGAACACCAAGATGAGGTCAGACGGGGTCCTAGGGCCCAACTGGGAATGACTCTACCTAATAAAGATGGTGATCCGTAATGGGGCGTACAAGCTCGAGGATATGGATGGCCAACTCATCGACCATACTTGGAACGCGGATGACCTAAGGAAATTTTACCCTTGAACTGGGGACTCAAGAGCAAGGTGACCTCCGACTAGCTTCTTTTATTTTTCTTCTAACAGTATTGTACTCCATCTTCCATATCAATAAAACTTGCCTTTTCCTGCTCACTCATTCTTCAACTATGTCCTACAATATTTTGAGTCTACATGGAAAATTTCGACATTATTGCCTCAAGACCAGAGGTAAGCCAAGGAAGCCCCCTCGCTGCTCCTGATGCCTCGGCCGGGCATCACCCCCCTGCCAAGAAGGGTCTGAGTGTAAGAGCATAGTTGCCATCCAGATCTCGAGACCAGGAAATAGCTAGATAGCCCTCCTGATGCCTTGGTCGAGCTACCACTCCCAAAAAGGATCTGAGTGTAAGAGCATAGTTGTCGTCCAGATCTCAAGACCAGGAAATAGCTAGGTAGCGCTCCTGATGTCTGGTCGGGCTACCAACCCCGAGAAGGATATGAGTGTAAGAGCATAGTTTCTATCCAGATCTCAAAACCAGGAAATAGCTAGATAGAGCTTCTGATGCCTTGGTCGGGCTACCGTTCCCCCCAAGAAGGAATCGAGCTTGAAAGTGCAAAAGCCCTCCTGATCACGAGCCCAAGAAGGGGGCTAAACAGGTCTTTACTTAATGTTCTATTAGGGCTACAACCCCCCTAAAGAAGCTCGGGGATGGAGAGCTCGATTTACTTAAATTCTAAATGCTCCTGTTATTTCACTAGCTCTCCTTGATACAGGGATACTCACTACAGCAGACTCACAATCAAACAAGGGGACTGTCAACTGAAGAAGTTGAGCCATGAGTTTCATTAGTATGGGGGCTCAATGCCAATAACTTTTTTTCTTATCTTATATTTCCCCCAAAGATATCTCGTTTCGATATAAAAACTGGATGACCAAGCAAGTACATGCAAGCCAGAGTTAGACCTGAGATTAAAATTTTATTATCAAGTAAGGGAGCCTATCCCTCAACAAGGCTACAACATGCAAAGGGGGCCCAATCCCTGGTTCCGGGCTACAAAAGAAAAATAATAAAAGATCAAACTCAATTGAAGATGGGATGCCCACCCCATTTTCTGGGCATTCAAAATAGATCACATGGAAGAGAACCCAAGCTTTTTCGTCTTCCTGCGGGCCTTCAGCTTCCTCCTCCACATAATGGACCTCGCCCTCTGCTTCCCTCTCCAGTCGCGGCTCATCCTGATCAGCTGTATCTACCGCTTCCGCCACTTTCGCCATTTCCTCCTGGGGATCAGCCCCGACTGCCTCGGGGTCAACAAGATCTTCCTCCACGATTTCATCGATCAACGCCATAACTTCAGGTGGTATAGCTGCATCAAGAAGGCTGGTCACCGACTTAGGCACGTTCCCGCCTTCTGTTAACTCCATTCCTGAGAGCACTGCGAGGGGATCTCGGGCTTCAGCAAGGCCTAATTCTAGCTCCTCGTTGTAAACCCCCTTCGAGGATTCACCAGGACCAGATACTGGAAAGGCTGGAACAGGTGGAGGCAGATCTGACACCTCAAACTGCTTCCCAGCTCCCTTCAGAAGGGCCAGCTCCATCAGTTTTGGGGTGAGACATCTCCACAGCCCGTGACATGACCTCCTCTCTATCCCAACCGATAATGCTGGAGAGATCGAATGGGGGAGGAAAAGCCTCTACAACCTAATAGGAGGCATAGAAATGCCCCTCGCTAAAAGAGGCTTCCACTTCTGCTTGGAGCTGGGTAATTCGAGCCTGCAAGGTTTGGTTTTCAACATCTAGGGCCTTCGCCTCTCCCCTCCTGTCATTCCGTTGGCTAGCCCGCCTCTTAGACCGGAAATTCTCCTGATCAAAAGTCCGTTTCAGCCTCTCATGATCGTATTGAAGCTCAGCTAGCTATGTCTCCATTCCTTGTTGGCTGGAGGTCATCTTCTGGACCACGGTCTTAGCCCGCGTAAGCAACCCCATGGCTCACTCAGCTTCAGCCTCAACCTTGGCTGCCCGATCAAGGAGGAAGGCTACCTGATTCCCCATGGCCACCTAAAACTTGAAAGCCTGTAAAGGTAAATCATGTTAGAAAGTGACAAGTCAAGTAGCTCAATGAAAAAGTAAAAGCGACAATTAGCTCGGCAAGAAGGGCCGACCCTTTGGTGATCATGATGTCCACGATTATCGCGGTTATCCAAGAAAGCCCGCAGCCTGGACATGATGAGACAAATTGCTTAAGGATCTCGTCCAGACCCACCGAGCTCAATTGCTGGTGGGGGTGAGAAGAGGTGACCTCAGGAATATCGGCATCGGGGCTCCCTAGGAACCACGACTGTTCTGGATACAATCTGATCTACAGAGAGGGGTAGTGTGACTCAGAGAGCATCGTTTGGAGCAGTAACTATTGGTAAGGGGGCAGAAATAGACTTATTGACGACTTGGGAGGCAGACCCTCATCGGCTTAGAGCTTTCACAGCCCGAGATGCCAGAAGAGCCATCTCGGACTTCACTGGGGAAATAGAGAGGGAAGGAACGAAAAGGGCAACTACCTTGGTTGTTGACCCGCTCTTTTTCGGAACAGCCGCGAGAGCTTCAGGGGACTATCTGGAAGGAGGAGGAGGTATCCCAGCTTTTCGGGCTTCTTGAGAAGCTGGAGCAACAACAAACACTGTTGAGAAAAGTGTTAATAGGGAAATTTGGTCATTGATCAAAGAGAAATTTTCCACCCATAATCGACAATCATGAAGCCCGGAAAGACCGTAAAGCCACCCCGCAGGAGCAAGAAAGGCCTGTTCGTCTATGAATCTACCAGAAGACAAGCCAGATGCGACCGGGACCAGCCCCTACAATATTACACGAACCCGTGCTTCTCCAGGCCATCTATCAAGGAACCTCGGCTCTGAGGTCGAGCTCCACAACCCCCTCGTAAATGCCAGGGGAAGTCTCTAAGCTTAAGAGACATTCTCCAGAAGCCCGCCAACCTCTCCAGAAGCCCGATGTCCTTGCTGGACATAAAAGAAGAATCACGCCTAAATCTACACTACCCTAGCTACCTCCCAGAAGGGTCTACAAGAGCACTTCAAGCCCCTAAGGGTTAGGGAAAATCCATCTTAAACTTCTAAGAATAGAGCCAAAGCAGAGATCTACCTCGGTCTGCAGGGCAACAGACAGCTGGCATTGTGACCTCCATGAAGATTCATGGCACGAGTGTACAGAGGATCGTCTCTATGGAATATTTACATGCACTTCAAGAGTTTGATTCAAATAAAGGATTAAACTTATCTCCGACAACGATATCATAAAATCCGGTAACATTTCAAATTCAAATAACGAATCCCGCCCGATAGGGAGGGAACGGGTTCATGGGATCACAGTAAAGTATTTGCAAATATAAAACCTACTTGGACGATATAAATAGGTAAAGCCAAGAATGGTAAAAGAGGAGAAGGACAGATACACAAAAGAGGAAGAAAAATAGAGAACAACCTACAAGAATAGATATACGTACAAAAAATATAGAGGCAGGAAGAAGGCTTAAATTCTGGATTCAAAACATGGTCACTTACATCTCCACTATTCGACAGGCACCGAGCTGCCACCACCCTATACCTCCGAGAGATTGTGAGCAAACAAGAGAGTTATTTGTACATTAAAAATGACGTATCAATAATAGAGCCCCAATTCATTGTTATATTCACTCATCTCTCTCTCAAACAGGTCAGGAACCAACGGTACCGACCCTGGCCACCGCTTTCTTGGTAGTGGTCTCGAGGGTGTTAACATGAATTTCTCACCTTGAGCTAATTTCCAGTCAACACTTTCTAGCGTCGTCTGTGGGAAACCTCTCACACCATCCTTTATTTACATTCAAAAGGTTCGTTTTTTCAAAATCGTCATGAAACTTCTCTCCTCACAAGAGTAGTAGGACACTTCGGGGCAACCTTCTGCTACATCGAAACAAAAGGTCCTGAGGAAAGGGAAAAAATCTGGGCTCCATAGCCAGATTTCTACCAAGCCAGCTGTTGTACGGGCTCTGGATCCCCCTATGGTAAGCCAGGTCGAGCTTGACCAACAAGCAGCAGCCTTTATAGAGAACGTCCGTCTTCGATTACTTGCTGAGAGTATTGCTATTCAACAAACGGGTCTCTGCAATCTGGGGGAATCGAGCAGGCCTGGGGCTAGGCAACCCGCCTTTGATCGCTTGGGACCTGCCTCTCGAGAATCAACTCGTAATAGATCGGGGCTCCCAAGCTCGATCCGGGATAGGCTAGGGCCCATTCCCCATATTCTCGAAGCGCTGCCGCGCTACCAACCACGACTAGTCAGATCCGCGGTAGATGTTCTTCCCTGGGTATGGGAAGAACTCCTCCACTCAACGGCAACAAGGAGGGAAACCTGTGGTAGAGAAGAAGAAATCCAGCAAAGCCCCCGAACAATCCCCCTCCAAAGAAGGAACCGGGTAGATGTCACCAGTTCATCAGAGGGATCTGATGGTGAGGGATCCGAGATCGACTCTAGAAAGTCTGAAAGCAAGCGACTAAGGGACCAGTTGGCAGAGCTACAGAAAGAGGTCGAATAGTTGAAAAAGGGGAAGTACAAGGAGGACAAGAAAGACTCTCTACGTGAAATGAACGACCCATTCACTAGAATGATCAGGGAGGCAGAGCTCCCGCCGTAATTCCAAATTCTAGCTGACAGGTTCTCCGGGACTGAAGATCCGTTGAGCCACTTAGAGAGCTTCGTTCAATAGATGGAGGTCCATAACACAACCAGGGCCGTTATGTGTCGGATGTTCCCCACTACACTCATGGATTATGCTAAAACCTGGTTTAGGAAACCACCTGCTGGGAGCGTAGACTCCTTCACCAAATTATCAACTGACTTCTGCTCACAGTTCGAGGGGGTTAAACCCCGACTGAAGGACCCGATTCATCTACAATATGTGATCCACGAGAGAGGGGAAACTCTCTGGGCTTATGTCAAGCGATTCCACAAGGAAGTCATCCAGATGGGGGTCTTCACTGAGAGAGAAACCCCTCGCCAACTTCAGAAGAAACTTGTGGGCGTGAAAACTATTCCGATCATTTGCCAAGAGACCTTTGGAAACCTATCAGGAAGCCTATGATCTGGCTCTGGAACATATCGAGGTCGACGAACAACTCAAGGTCAAGATGGAGCATAACCACATGAGAGCTGAAAAACGATAAAAGAAGGAAGCTCACAGACCTGAGCAAGATCAGAAAAACAGGAACAAACCCCCTAATAAGTCAACATTCGGTTTCCCTCTTCCTCAGCGCAAATCAGACCGGTATCCAGACAAACGGGCTCCTCCTCAAGCTTTGCTACCTCCTAGGACAGTGGCCTCTAAAGCCCGCGATGAGAGGGGGTACGACCATTACACTCCCTTGAATGCATCCCGAGAAACAGTCTACTTCGCCATTCGGGATAAGGGTTTGTTATAAAAGCCTGCTCCTATGAAAGCCCCGGTCGATAAAAGAAATCGTTACAAATAATGTGATTTTCACGAGGACGTATGGCACAATACCTCAGAATGCTACAACCTGGGGAACCAGATTGAGGCTTTGATAAGAGGAGGATGCTTGATAGAGTTCTTACAACAAGTCAGGGAGAACATTCAAACTGGAAGGGAGGTGCAAGCCGAGATTCGGGAACATGCTGAGAAGAAGAAGGGAGAGCAGGCAGACCTGATGCAACAAATTCAGGTAATACACACTATCAGTGAGGTCCCACTCTAGCCGGCACCCCTAACAATTCCAGGAAAAATCATGCGAGGAAGGTCCCTCATACAGACAAGGGGCGGGATATCTTTAAGGTCGACCACAGACCTACCAACCCCTCCCAGTTGACTCAAATCATCTTCACAGAAGCAGATGTCTTTAAAACCGTGCAGCCCCATGGTGACCCCATGGTCATTACATTACAAATTGCCAACTTCATGGTGCACCGTGTGCTCGTCGACACAGGTAGCAGCATCGACGTTTTGTTTAAAGACACTTGGAAAAACTGAACTTGAAGCAGTGATGCTACAACAATTGCACTACTCCATTATACGGTTTCACTGGGGACTCTATCACACCCGTGGGGTCAAAAATCCTACCAGTGATCATCGGAACCGCACTTCTCCAGCAAAACATCATGACCGACTTCGTGGTGATGGATAACCCGTCGGCATACAACGTAATATTAGAGAGACCATTCTTATCATCCCTGAAAAGGGTCTTGTCTATTTACCAAAATGTCTTGAAGTTCCCGGTAGGAGACAAGGTCGGAGAAGTTTGGGGTGATCAACAAACAGCTAGGAAATGCTACGCAGTGTCAACTAACCCAACAGCTCTAGCTAAACAACTCGCCCAAATAACGACTATCCAAGGCTGGATAACCCTGGTACTAAACCCAGAAGACACGGGCTCTGTCGATTATCCTGAAGAAGGCCTTGATGTGCCCGACATGGAAGAACAAATAAGGGAATGGGCCAACGGCCTCCCGGTCGAAAAGTTAGAGGAGATTCCTATTCGACTAACCGATCCCTTGAAGGTCGTCAAGATATGAGCTACCCTTGACCCAGGAATGAGAGATGGCTTGATTAGGCTCCTCATGGAGTTCAACGATATTTTCGTTTGGAGTTATGCGGAGATACCGGGGATCCTGATGACATTAGCTGCTCATCGACTGGCGGTGGATCCGACCTTCAAACTCGTCAAACAGAAATGGTACCATTTCAACAATGAAAGAAACTTGGCGGTTCAAAAAGAGGTGGATAAACTCACCTGGGCAGGCTTCATTCGAGAAGCACGCTATCCTGAATGGCTCGCCAACTTGGTCATGGTCACGAAGGCAAATGGAAAGTGGCGCATATGCGTGGACTACACCGACCTCAACCGGGCATGCCCGAATGACAGTTTTCCTTTGTAAAAAATTTATCAATTGGTCGATTCCACCTCCTGGAAAAAGCTCCTGAGCTTCAGGGATGCTTTTCCGGCTAAAATTAGATTATGATGCATCCCGTGGACCAAGAAAAGACCAGCTTCATCACCGCACAAGGCTTATACTACTACAAGGTGATGCCTTTCAGGATAAAAAATATGGAGCTACTTACCAGCGGTTAGTCAACCGTTTGTTTAAGCCCGAAATTGAGAGGTCGATGGAGGTATATATTGACGATATGATCACTAAATTTTTAACCTCGGAAGGCCACCTGGACAACTTTCGACGGACTTTCAAGATCCTAAGGGAAAACCAGATGAGGTTGAACCCTTCCAAATACGCATTTGGTGTAACTGCGGGAAAGTTTTTGGGCTTTATGGTCCATGAGAAAGGGATAGAGGCTAACCAAAAAAAAATCACGACTATCCTGGATCTAGAATCCCCCGCATCTCTTAAACAGGTACAAGCCTTGACCAGACAGGTACCAGCGCTCAACAGGTTCATCTCTCGGTCTACCGATAAGTGCCTACCATTCTTTAAAGCTATCAAGCAGGGAAGAAACATGAAGTGGGATCAGGAGAGCGAACATGCTTTTCGTGCTTTGAAAAGATACCTAATAAGCCCTCCATTACCGGTCAAGCCAAATTCTGGGGAAGAGCTCCAAATATACTTGGCAGTTTCAGAAACAGCTATGAGTGGGGCCTTGGTCAAAGAATACGGGGATAGAATCAAGCTAACTATCTACTATGTAAGTCACGCTCTAACTTAGCCCGAAAAGAATTATACTCTGCTGGAGAAGCTCGCTTATGCCTTAGTGACCTCGGCAAGGAAACTCCGTCCTTACTTTCAGGCTCATTCAATATCAGTGGTAACGGACCAACCCCTCCGTCAGTTCTTGCAAAGGCCGGATGTTTCTGGAAGGTTGGTTCTATGGGCCCTGGAGCTTACCCAGTTCGACTTAAAATATAAGCCCAGGGCCACGATAAAAGCTCAAGCACTAGCGGACTTTGTAGCCGAGCTTTCAGCACCTTCGAATCAAGCATCCCCCGCGGTAACAGATGCCCCCTGAGAGAATTCCAGAAGCTGACGACTGGCTGGAGGGCTGCGAGTTATGGACTCTCTACACTGACGAAGCTTCCGCGCAGTCAGGGGAGTAGCGGGCATAGTCCTCATCGACCCAGAAGGAACTGAGTGCTGCCGTTGTTTCAGGTTCGAATTCAAAGCCATAAAAAATGAAGCGGAATACGAAGCCCTGCTAGCTGGGTTAATTACCTGAACATCAAGAGCTACTCTTCCCTTGTGGTCAACTAAGTTTCCGGGGATTATCAGGCCAAAGGGGATAACATGATCGCTTACCTGAAACTGGTGCAACAACTCAGGACCAAATTTAGGGGATTCAGAATCGAGCAGATACCTCGACACCTAAATCATCGGGCTGATGTCCTAGCCAAGATAGCTGCCTATGGTGGCCAGATCCTACCTCATGGAGTCCCTCTTCAAATAATTCCCCTACCTAGCATTATGACTGGTAAGGACGCTTATACCTTAGACCGACAGCCTTGCAGGATGGATCCAATAGCAGAATATCCCTAGGACGGGAAACTCCCTAGGGAGCCCGACCAAGCAAGGAAGGTTAAAAGGCTCTTAGTCCGGTATTGTATGGTGGATGGGCATTTATACCGAAGGGGAAAATCCCTTCCCCTGATCCGATGTCTAAACCCTGAAGATGCCAAGTGGGCTCTAAGAGAAGTCCATTCCGGGGAATGCAGGAACCATATTGGTGGAGAAGCCTTGGCATATCAAGTTCTCCGTATGAGGTACTATTAGCCGACCATCCATCAAGATTCTAAGGACTTGGTACAAACCTGCGAAGCATGCTAGAAGATCGCAAACTTGAAACACCTCCCCCCAGAGTGCCTGTCATCTTTTAGCTCACCATACCCCTTTGCTATGTGGGGGGTCGATTTGATTGAACCGCTTCCTACAGCTCAGGGACATGCTAAGCATGCTATTGTAGCAATTGATTACTTTACAAGATGGGTTGAAGCTGGACAACTGTCCCAGATATAGGAAGAAAACACAACAAGGTTCATCAAGGCCAATGTGGTCTACAGGTTCGAAACTCCTCTGGTCATCATAACCGACCTCGGTAAACAGTTCGACAAAGCTCGATTCAGAGATTTCTGTCAAGGTTTGGGAATCGACCTTCAGTTTGCCTCGGTAGCCCATCCTCAGACCAATGGTTTGGTGGAATCCAAAAACAAAACCATCAAGAAGTTATTGAAGAAAAAGCTGCAACAAAAGAAAGACAGATGGGTAGAGGAGCTTCCCAAGGTCCTCTGGGCTTACCGTACTCCAAGGAGAACAGCTATCAGGGAAACGCCCTACTCGCTGGCCTTCGTAGTTGAAGCAGTGCTACTTATAGAGCACAAGTTGACATCCTTTAGAGTCCAACAGTTTGAACCGGGAAGCAATGAAAGCAAGCTCTGAGCTAGTTTGGACCTCCTAGAGGAAAAGCAAGATCGAATAACTGAAAAGGAAGCAATCTACCAATGCTGGATTGTTAGGTACTTCAACAAAAGGGTTAAAACCCAAAGCTTCAAAGAAGGGGATTTGGTCCTCCGGAAAGTAACGTTGAACACCAAGAAGAGGTCAGACGGGGTCCTAGGCCCAACTGGGAAGGACCCTACCTAATAAAGATGGTGATTCGTAATGGGGCGTACAAGCTCGAGGATATAGATGGCAGACTCATCGACCATACTTGGAATGCGGATCACCTAAGTAAATTCTACCCTTGAACAGGGGACTCAGGAGCAGGCAACCTCCGACTAGATTTTTTTATTTTTTTATGACAGTATTGTACTCCAACTTCCATATCAATAAAGCTTGCCTTTTCCTGTTTACTCTTTCTTCAACTATTTGGGTCTACATGGAAAGTTTCGACATTATCGCCTCAAGACCAGGGGTAAGCCGGGGAAGCCCACTCGCTGCTCCTGATGCCTAGGCCGGGCACCACCCCCTGCCAATGAGGGTCTGAGTGTAAGAGTATAGTTGCCGTCCAGATCTCGAGACCAGGAAATAGCTAGATAGGGCTCCTGATGCCTTGGTCGGGCTACTACCCCCAAAAAGAATCTGAGTGTAAGAGCATAGTTGTCATCCAGACCAGGAAATAGCTAGATAGCGCTCCTGATGCCTTAGTCGGGCTACCACCCCCAAGAAGAATCTGAGTGTAAGAGCATAATTGCCATATAGACCAGGAAATAGCTAGATAGCGCTCCTGATGCTTCGGTCGCTTTACCACCCCCAAGAAGAATCTGAGTGTAAGAGCATAGTTGCCATCCAGACCAAGAAATAGCTAGTTAGCGCTCATGATGCCTTGTTCGGGTTACCACCCTCAACAAGGAATTAAGCTTGAAAGCCTAGAAGCCCTCCTGATCCCGAACCTAAGAAGGGACTAAACAGTTTTTCTCTTTTTAATGTTCTACTCGGGCTACAACCTCCCAAAGAGGCTCGGGGATGGAGGGCTTGACCTACTTAAACTCTAAATACTCCTGTTATTTTACTAGTTCTTCTAGATACATGGTTACTTACTACAGCAAACCCACAATCAAACAAGAGGACTGCCAGCTAAAGAAGTGGAGCTAGGAGTTCCATTGCTCGTTTCGATATGAAAGCTGGACGATCAGGCAAATACATGGAAGCCGGATTTAGATCTGGGATTAAAATTTTTATTATCAAGTAGGGGAGCCTATCCCCCAACAAGGATACAACATGCAAGGGGGGCCCAATCCTTTGTTCCTGGATACAAAGGAAAGATAATGAAAGATCAAACTCAGTTGAAGATGGGATGCCCACCCTCTTTTTCAGGCATTAAAAATAGGCTACATTGGAGAGAGCTCAAGTTCTTCGTCCTCCCGAGGGCCTCTAGCCTCATCCGCCACATGATGAACCTCACTCTCTGCTCCATTCTCCTGTTGTGGCTCATCCCGGCCAGCTACATCTGCCGCCTCCGCCGCCTCCTCTTGGGGATCAGCCCCGGCTGCCTTGCGGTCACTAGGATCTTCCTCCATAATTTCATTTATCACCGCCATAACTTCCAGCGGAATGGTTGCATCATGGAGGCTGGCCACCGACTCAGACACGTTCCCACCTTCTGTGGACTCCATTCCTGAGAGCACTACGGGAAGTTCTCGAGATTCAGCAAGTCTTAATTCCTGTTCCTTGTTATGAACCCCCTTCGAGGATTCACCAAGACCAGATACTGGAAAGGCAGGAAAAGTAGGAGATAGGTCTGGCACCTCCAACTGTTTCTTAGCTCCCTCCCCAGAAGGACCAGCTCCAGCAGCTTCAGGGTGTGACATCTTATCAGCCCGCGACATGACTTCCTCCCTGTCCCAGCCGGTAGTGCTGGAGAGGTCGAATGAATTACCCCTCGCTAAAAGAAGCCTCCACTTCAGTTTGGAGCTGGGTAATTCGAGCCTGCAAGGTCTGGTTTTCAACATCTAGGACCTTCGCTTCTTCCGTCTAGTCATCCCGTTGGCTAGCCCACCGCTTCGACCGAAGAGTCTCCTGATCAAAAGCCCGCTTCAATCTCTCATAATCACATTGGAGCTTAGTTAGCTGCATCTCCATTCCTTACTGGCTGGAGGTCATCTTTTGGACTAGGGTCTGAGCCTGCGCAAGCAATCCTTCGGCTCGCTCAGCTTAAACCTCAGCCTTGGCGGCCCGATGACTGAGATAGTCTACCTGATGCTCAATGGGCACTTGAAATTTGAAAGCCTGCAAAAGAAAACCATGTTAGGAAACTACAAGTTAAACGGCTGAACGAAGAACTAAGAGTGATGATTACCTCGGCTAGAAGGGCGGACCCCTTGGTTATCATAATGTCCATAAGCATTGCGGTCATCCTGGAAAGCTCACCACCAGGACATGATGCGATAAACTGCTTCAGAACCTCATCCCGACCTGCCGAGCTCGATGGTAGGGTGGGCAATTTCGAGAGCATCAGGCTTCTTGAGAACCTTGATTTCCCGGGATACGACGGGATTAGTAGAGGGAGATAATGTGGCTTGGAGAACGCTGGCTGAATCGGCGATTACTGGAGAGGAAGTAGGAGCGGACTTAGCGACAACTTGGGGGGTGGACCCCCCTCGGCCTAGGGTCTTTGCAGCCCGAGATACGAGAAGCGCCATCTTGGACTTCGATGAGAAAGGTGAAGGGGAAAAGACGAGCGAGACATCTACCATAGTGGTTGACCCACCTTTCTTCGGAGCAGCAGGGAAAACTCCCAAGGACGATCTGGAAAGAGGAGGAGGCATCCCAGCTTGTCGGGCTTCATGAGAAGCTAGAGCAGCAACATGAACTGTTAGAGAGGGAAGCCAGGATATTCAGAACTTAACCGTCTAATAAAAAAAAAGAAAAAGAAAAAAAAATCAACAGCAGCAGAATAGACCAAGATACTTACGGTGGTCGGAAACTTCAGATTCAGATAGTTCCTAGCTAGGATGGTCTTCAGCACGGCTTCAGACTCTACGGGCAAGGAATCCTGACCCTAGGTGGGTTTGTCACTAAATGCGGTAGGGACCTCGAGCTCATGCTCGCCGACGAAGAGGAGCTCCCCTAGTCTCCACCCGCTAATATCCATTTTTTTTCCAAGCGGGATCCTTCTTGGAGCCCCAGGGATGATTAAAATGAGCCTGTTCTTGGCCTTAGCGTAGAATTGGCCTCGAGGGACTCCTGCCAAGCTACTGATCTGGAAAAGAAAGGCGAGCTCCTCAGCCCCTGGCTCCCTGGTTACGCCGCTCAGCTCACATTGCTTCCTCTACAATACCAGGAAGCCAATTAGATGCCTCCAGAAGTCGGGCGTCAGTTGACGTGGAGCTAGCTGAAGGGTATTGAGAGCCCGCCGAAAGGTGGGATGAAGAGGAAGCCTCACCCGCTCTCAAAAGCAGCGACGTGGATGGGGAGCACTCATTTGGGTGGATAAAGAACATCGTAACTCCGATGGGGGATGGATAGAGAAACTGTGTCTGGGATACCATACTTATCCCGTTGATGACCGATCGATTGAGGATCAATAGTAGAGTCGGGGATGACCCTAGGTTTAAAAGGAAGCGTTATCATTGGAGGAGGCTCCGCCACTGTGACTTGAGCCCTCCCCACCGCATCTAACCTCTCCCCGACGTCAGAGTCTTCGTCGACTAGGTTCAGAGGATCGTCATGACGGTTTGAAAAGCCGGAACCGATAGAAGCATTCCTGATAGAACGGTGATGCTGACGGAGCAGGGAGGATTCCTCGATACTTGAAATCCCTTTCACCCGCTTAAGAGGAGCTAGGTTAGGGCCCCCTAGAGCCCTCTACCAAGGCATCAACATTGTCTGTGGAAGTCGACATTGATGGGAAAGATAGGTGAGAAAGCAATCAGAATACTTCGGCAGAGAAAATAAGGAAGAAGGAATTTTAAAATTTGAGGGTTTGAGGGAGTGTGAAGAAAGTGACGGTCAGGCCGGGCTTAAATAGAGGTCTTTTGGCGATATCCTCGGGAAGGTCACCTGAAGCCGTATCACAGCTTTCTTTTTTCGAATAACTCCGGTTTTCAAATTCAAAATGTTGGGTAATTAATGAGAAAACTTCGCTCTTATTAATTATCTTTAAGATGAAAAACTTTCTCAATTAAACAAGGAATCTGACTTTAACCCCAACTCTATTACCGGTGTTTAAGTCAGAGGGGATTTCTGTTAATAGGGAAATTTGGTCAGGGATCAAATAGAAAATTTCCACCCATAATCAACAATTATGAAGCCCGAAGAGACCGTAAAGCCACTCCGCAAGAGCAGGGATGAGCCCTTACAAGTGTACTGGAACCAGTGCTTCTCCAGGCCATCTATCGGGGAACCTCGGCTCTGAGGTCGAGCTCTACAACCGCCGCGTAAATGCCAGGGGAAGTCTCTAAGATTAAGAGACATTCAAAAGAAGCACGCCAACCTCTCCAGAAGTCCGTTGTCCTTGCTGGACATAAAAGAAGAATCACGCCTAAATCTACATGACCCCAGCTACCTCCCATGAGGGTCTACAAGAGCACCTCAAGCCCTCAAGGGTCATGGAAAATCCATCTTAAACTTCTAACAATATAGCCAAAGAAAGGATCTACCTCGGTCTGCGTGGCAACAGGCAGCTGGCAGGGTGACCTCCATGAAGATTCATGGCACGACTGCACAAAGGATCGTCTCCATGTAATATTTACATGCATGTCAGGAGTTTGATTCAATTAAGGGATTAAACTTATCTCCGTCAACGATATCATAAAATCCCGTAACATTTCAAATTCAAATAATGAATCCCGCCCGATAAGGAGGAAATGGGTTCATGGGATCACGGTAAAATATTTGCAAATATAAAACCTACTTGGACGATATAAATAGGTGAAGTCAAGCATGGTAAAAGAGGAGAAGGACAGATACAAAAAGAGGAAGAAAAATAGAGAACAACCTACAAGAATAGATATACATACAAAAAATATAGAGGCAGGAAGAAGGCCTAAATTCTGGATTCAGAACACGGTCACTTCCATCTCCACTATTCGACAGGCACCGAGCTGCCACCACCCTATACCTCCGAGAGATTGTGAGCAAATAAGAGAGTTATTTGTACATTAAAAACGACGTATCAATAATAGAGCCCCCATTCATTGTTATAGTCACTCGTCTCTCTCTCAAACAGGTCGGGAACCAACGGTACCGACCCCAGCCACCGCTTTGGCGGTAGTGGTTTAGAGGGTGTTAACAGGAATTTCTCACCTTGAGCAAATTTCTTGTCAACAAAAAGAAATCAAGATCATCATAACTGAACCATCCAATAAAAAAAAAACAAGATAGATCGAGATACTTACGAGGGGTAGCACCGGAGATCCGCACGTATCTGTTTACCCTGCTGGGATTAAAGGGGTCGGCGGTTAGAAACTTCAGATTCAAGTAGTTCCGAGCCAGGATGGTCTTTAGCACGGCTTCAAACTCTTCGGGCAAGGAATCCCAACCCCAGGTGGGTTTATCTCTAAAGGCGGTGGGAACCTCAAGCTCATGCCCTTTGACGAAGATGGAGCTCCCCCAGTCTCCCCCCACTAGTACCCATTCTTCTTTTCAAGCGGGGTTCTTCTTTGAAGCCCCGGGGATGATAAAGTTGAGCCTATTCTTGGCCTTGGTATAGAATTGGCCTCGAGGGACCCCAGCCAGGCTACCAATCTGTAAATGAAAGGTGAACTTTTCAACCCCGAGCTCCCTAGTTTAGCTGTTCAGCTCGCATTGCTCCCTCCACAATACCAGAAAGCCGATTAGTTGCCTCTAGAAGCTGGGCGTCAGTTGAAGCGGAGCCAGCTGAAGGGCATTGAGAGCCCGCAGAAGGGTGGGGGGAAGAGAGAGCCTCACCTTGCTCTCAAAAGCTGTGACGTGGATAGGAAGCAAGCTTTTGGGCGGGCTAAAAACATCGTAGTTCCAGTGGGGGCCTGAAAGAGAAACAGTGTCAGGAATACCATACTTGTCCAGTAGACGGCCAATCGACTGAGGGTCGACAATAAAGTCAGGGATGACCCTGGTTTCGAAAGGAAGAGCTACCATTATAGGAAGCTTCGCCACTGTGACTTAAGCCCTCCCGACCGCATCTAATCTCTCCCTATCATCAGAGTCTTCATCGTTTGAAATCCCTCGCACCCGCTTAAGAGAAGCTAGGTTAGGGCCCCCGGAGCCCTCCGCCAAGGAATCAACACTATCTATGGAAGTCGACATTGATGGGCAAGAGAGATGAGAAAGCAAGCGGAAGATAGAGACAGAGAAAACAGGGAAGAAAAATTTGAAAGTTTGAAGATTTGAGGAAGTATAAAGAAAGTGACGGTCAGGCCGGGATTAAATAGAGGTTTATGGGCGAAATCCTCGGGAAGATCACCTAGAGCCGTATTACAGTCGTTTTTCTTCGAATAACACTCAGTTTCAAATTCAAAATGTTGGGTAATTAATGACAAAATCCTACTCTCATTAATTATCTTTATGGTGAAAAACTTTTTCAATTAAACGAGGAATCTGACTCCAACCCCAACTCTACCTCCGGTGTTCAAGTCAAAGGGAAATTTTGTTAATAGTGAAATTTTGGCCAGAGGTCAAAGAGAAAATTTTCACCCATAATCGACAATCATGAAGCCCAAAAAGACCGTAAAGCCACAATGCAGGAGCAGGGAAGGCCGGTTCGCATTCAAAGCAACCATAAGACAAGCCAGACGCGATCTGGACAAGCCCCCACAAGATTATTGGAAGCCGGGCTTCTCCAGGCCATCTATCGGGGAACCTCGGCTCTGAGGTCGGGCTTCACAACCATGCCGTGAATGCCAGAGGAAGTCTCCAGGCTCAAGAGACATTTGAAAGAAGCCCGCCAACCTCTCCAGAAGTTCGCTGTCCTTGTTGGACATAAAAGAAGAGTCACGCCCAAATCAACACCACCCCAGCTACCTCCCGGGAAGGTCTACAAGAGCACCTGAAACCCCCACGGGTCAATGAAAATCCATCTTAAGCTTCTAAGAAAGGAGCCAGAGCAGTGGTCTACCTCGCTCTACGGGGCAACGGGCAGCTGGTAGAGTGACCTCCATGAAAATCCATGGCACGAGTGTACACAGGATCATCTCCACATAATATTTACATGCACGTCAAGAGTTTAAATTCAAATAAGGGAACAAACTTATCTTCGTCAACGATATCACCGAATCTGAAAACAATTCAAATTTAAATACGAATCCCCCGGATAGGGAGGGAACGGATTCATGAGATTACGGTAGAGTATTCGCGAAATCTACTTGGACGATATATATATATATATATATATATATATGTGAAGCCAAGCATGGTAGAGGGGAGAGGACAACGAATGATAGATATAAAAAACAGAGACAGAAATTCATAAGCAACAGATATACACATAGAAGGAAAGCCTAAACTTTGGATTCACAACATGGTCACTTTCATCTCCACTATTCGACAGGCACCGAGCTGCCACCACCCTACACCTCCGAGAGATGGTGAGCAAACAAGAGAGTTATTTGTATCTTAAAGCAATATATCAATAATATAACTCCCATTTACTGTTATTACGTTTCAGCCACTCATCTATTTCTTAACTAGGTCGAGAACTAATAGTACCGACCCTGGCCACCACTTTCGTGGTAGTGATCTTGAGGGTGTTAACTGGAATTTCTCATCCCGAGCAAATTTTCTATCAAAAAATTTGAAGTCAACAGCTTTTAAATCACGGATCCAGCTAGATAAGGAGGGAACGAATTCATAGGATCGTGGGGGGATATCTGTGAGTTCAAACCTACTTGGACCAAATATAAATAGGGCCAAGCATGGTAAGAGAGAATAGGAATGAGGTCAGGCCTAAATTCTGTGATCAGAACACGACCATTATTGTATCTACTATTCGACAAGCATGAAATTGTCACCTTCCTATATACTAGAGAGATTGTGAGTGTATATGAGAGATTCCTGTGTATCACAAGTGTTCTGTAATAAAGCTCTCATTGTCTAGGGTCATTTAAACATTCGTTTCAATCTAAGCAGGTCAAGTATCAAAGGTACCAGCCCCGGCCACCACCTCCGTGGTAGTGGTCTCGAGGGTGTTAGTTGGAATTTCTCATCTTGACTAAATTTCTCGCTAACACTTTATGGCGCCGTCTGTGGGAAACTCCCGCACCACCATCTTTATATTCACAAGTTTGATGTTTTACAGGAGTCATGAGGCTTCGCTCCTCCTAAGGATAACCAGGTGAATCTGGACAGCCTTTAGCTACATCGATATGAAAGATCCTAAAGAAAATGAGAAAATCTGGGCTTCGTGGCCAGGTCCCAGACTAGCTAACCACTGTGCTAGATTTGGATCCTTTTATGGGAAGCCAAGTTGAGCTTGACCAACAAGCGGCGACCTTCGTGGAAAACGTCCACCTTCGACTACTCGCTGAGGGTATTATTGTCCAGTAAACAAACCTTTGCGATTGAGGGGAACCAAGTAGACTTGGGACTAGGCAACCCGCCTTTGATAGGCCTGGGACCTACCTCTCCGGAGCTAACTAGTAATAGAACGGGACTACAACCCTCGATTCGGGAGAGGTTAGAGCCCATGCCCCCCGTTCCCGAAGCACTGTTATGCTACCAACCCAAGCAACTTTCTTCACCCAACGATTCCAAGGAGGGAAGCTCGAGATAGGGAGGAAGAAAGCCAGTAAAGCCCCCTGGTAGATTCCCTTTGAAGAAGAAATCGGGTAGAGGTCACCAACTTGTAGAGGGGTCTGACAGTGATGAGACCGAGGTCAACTCAAGGAAATTCGAGAGTAAGCGTCTGAGAGACTAGTTGGCAGAGCTTCAGAAAGAGGTCCAGCAGATGAAGAAGGGGAAGTACAAGGAGGACAAGAAGAACCCTCTAAGGGAGATGAACGCTCCCTTTACTAGAAAGATCCGGGATGCGGAGCTCCCGCCAAAATTCAAAATACCGACTGATAGATTCTCCGAAACTAAGGATCCCTTGAGCCACTTGGAGAGCTTCGTTCAACAGATGGAGGTCCAGAACACGACTAGGGCCTCTATGTGTCGAATGTTTCCAACTACGCTGACGGATTATGCTAAGACCTGGTTTAGAAAGCTACCTGCTGACAGTGTGGATTCCTTCACGAGGCTGTCAATCGATTTTTACTCGTAATTACAGGGAGTTAAGCCCTCTATTGAAAGACCAATCCATCTACAATTCGTGATCCTAGAGAGAGGGGAAACCCTACGGGCTTATGTCGAATGTTTCCATAAGGAAGTCATCCAGATGTGGGTCTTTAAGGAGAAAGAAACCCTCGCTAACTTTAGAAGGAACTTATAGGCAGACAAGATTTTTCGGTCTTTTACCAAGAGATCTCCAGAGACCTACCAAGAAGCCTATGATCGGGCTCTGGAGCAATTTGAAGTCGATAAACAACTCAAGGTCAAGATGGAACATGACGACATGAGAGCCGTAAAGTGACAGAAGAAGGAAGCTCCCAAACCCGAGTAAGCTCAGAAAAGCTAGAACAAACCCTCTAACAGGTTGGAATTTCGCTTCCCCATTTCCCAACCCAAATCGGAAAGATATCCAACAAAACGAACTTCTCCGTGAGCTTCACCTCTTCCCAGGATAGTGGCTCCAATAGCTCAAGATGATGATATGATCGTTACACCCTATAAATGCATCCCTTGAAATGATCTATCTCGCCATTAGGGATAAAGGGTTGTTACAGAAGCCTGTACCCATGAAAGCCCATGTCGTCAAGAGGAATCATTATAAGTATTGTGACTTTCACGAAGACGTGGGACACAACACTTCAGAGTGCTATAACTTACGAAATCAGATCGAGGCTTTGATAAGAGGAGGATGTTTGGAAGAATTCTTACAGCAAGTCAGGGATCACTTTAAGATGGAAAGAGAAGTACAAGCCGAGATCCGAGAGCACGCTGAGAAAAAGAAGGGGGAGTAGGCGGATCTGATGCAACAAATCCAGATAATACATACCATCAGCGGAGTGCCTACTCTGGCTGAGACCTCCAGTAATTCCAAGAAAAACCATATAAGGAAAGTCCCTCGTGTGGACGAAGGGCAGGGTATCTTGAAGGTCGACTAGAGCCAGACCAACCCCTCCTAGTTGTCACAGATCATTTCACCGAAGCGGATGTCTACAACACCGTGCAGCCTCATGACGATCCCATGGTGATCACGGTACAGATTGCCAACTGTATAGTACACCGTGCGCTCGTTGACATAAGCAGCAGCGTCGGTGTCCTATTTAAAGACACCTTGGAAAAACTGAACTTGAAACAGTGGTGTTACAATAGTTGCACTACCCCGCTGTATGGGTTCACCGGGGACTCAATCATTACTGTAGGATAAAAAATCCTACCAGTGATCATTGGAGCCATACCTCTCCAGTAGAATATCATGACAGACTTCGTGGTGGTGGATGCCCTATCGGCCTACAATGCAATATTAGGGAGACCGTTTTTATCATCCTTGAAAGGGGTCCTATCCATCTACCACAACGTCCTGAAATTCCCAATAGGAGACAAGGTGGGAGAAGTTCGGGGTGACCAACAAGCAGCCAGGAGATGCTGTACAGTGTCTGCCAATCCAACAGCTATAGCAAAACAACTTGCCCAGGTGACAACGATCCAAGATAGGGCAACCCTTGTATTGACCCTAGAAGATGTAGAATCCATAAATCACTTTGAGAATGACCCCGTGATGCCAAAAAAGAAGGAGCAAAAAAGGGAATGGGCCAGCGGCCATCAAGTGGATAAGCTAGAAGAGATTCCTATTCGAATGGACGATCACACGAAGGTCGTCAAAGTCGGAGCCACCCTTGAACCGGGAGTGAAGAAAGGTTTGATCGGGCTCCTCAAAGAGTTCAACGACATCTTCGTTTGGAGTTACAATGAGATGCCTGGGATCCCGATGACTTTGGTTGCTCACTGATTGGCAGTGGATCTGACCTTCAAGCCCATCAAACAAAAAAGGTATCACTTCAACACAGAAAGAAATGCTACGGTTCAGGAAGAAGTGGACAAATTGACCCAAACAGGTTTCATCAGGGAAGCGCGCTACCCTGTTTGGATTGCCAACGTAGTTATAGTCACAAAGGTAAATGGAAAGTGGCCCATGTGCGTCGATTAAACAGACCTCAACTGGGCATGCCTGAAAAACAGTTTCCATATACAAAAAATTGATCAGTTAGTTGACTCCACCTCCGGAAACAAGCTCTTGAGCTTCATGGACGCGTTGTCAGGGTACAATCAAATTATGATGCACCCTACCGACAAGGAAAAGACCAGTTTCATCACAGGGTGAGGTTTGTACTGCTACAAGGTGATGCCTTTTGGGCTTAAGAACGCAGGAGCCATATACTAACGGTTAGTCAATCGGCTGTTCAAACCCGAAATTGGAATATCAATGGAGGTGTACATCGACGACATGATCACCAAGTCATCAACCTCTGAAGACCATCTAGGCGACCTTCGTCGGACCTTCATGATCTTAATGGAAGACCAGATGAGATTGAACCCTTCCAAATGCGCTTTTGGGGTGACTGCAGGGAAGTTTATGGGCTTCATGGTCCATGAGAAAGGCATAGAGGCTAACCCGGAAAAGATTAAGGCTATCTTGGATCTAAAGTCCCCCATATCGCTTAAACAGGCTCAAGTCTTGACCTGGCAGGTAGCAGCACTCAACAGGTTCATTTCTCGGTCTACCGATAAGTGTTTCCCATTCTTCAAAGCCATTAAGCAAGGATGAAACATGAAATGGGACCAAGAGAGTGAACAAGCTTTTCAAGCCTTGAAAAAATACGTGTCAAGCCTTCCGCTACTGGTTAAGCCAAGCCCTAGAGAAGAACTGTAAATCTACTTGGCCATCTCATAAACTGCAGTAAGTGTGGCCTTGGTCTGGAAATGTGAAGATAGGATCCAGTGGCTTATCTACTACGTGAGCCATGCTCTAACCAAGCCCAAGAAGAACTATACCCTTTTGGAGAAGCTCGCTTATTAATAACCTCAGCAAGGAAGCTCCGCCTTTACTTCCAAGCTCATTTAATAGCAGTAGTGACGGACCAACTCCTCTGTCAATTCTTGCAAAGGCCAGATGTTTTCGGAAGGCTGGTTTTATCAGCCCTGGAGCTCACCCAGTTTGATTTAAGGTATAAGCCTAGGACCGAAATTAAAGCCCAGTCTCAAGAAGACTTTGTAGCAGAGCTCTCAATGCCACCAGGCCAAGCGACCTTTGCAGCAACAAACGTAGCCCCTAAGAAGAGTCCAGAATCTGACTGCTGGCCGGAAGGTTGTAAGTCGTGGATACTCTACACTGATGGAGCTTTTGGGCAAGCTGGGGAAGAGCGGGCATAGTTCTAATCAACTCAGAAGGGACTGAGTGCTGCCACTACTTCAGATTTGAATTTAAAGCCACTAACAATGAGGCAGATTATGAAGCTCTCTTAGCCGGAATAAGGGCAGCCACAGAGCTCGAGGTCGATTACCTGCAGGTTAGGAGTGACTCGTTGCTCATAGTCAACCAAGTCTCTAAGGATTATCAGGAAAAAGGGGATAACATGATTGCCTAACTGGAGCTAGTTCAACAGCTTAGGAGCAAATTCAAAGGTTTCATGATTGACCAGATACCTCGACAACAGAATCGTCGAGCAAACATATTAGCCAAGATAGCTGCGAATGGCGATCAGACCTTACCACAAGGAGTCCCCCTTCAAGTGATTTCCCTACCAAGCATAACAGCAGGTAACGAGACTTATACCCTAGATCGGTGACCATGTTGGATGGACCCAATAGTAGATTATCTCTAAGAAGAAAGGCTCCCCAGGAAGGAGGATCAAGAGACTCTCGGTTCGATATTGCTTGGTGGATGGGTACTTGTACAGGGAGGCAAATCCGTTCCTTTGCTTTGATGTTTGCATCTTGAAGATGCCAAATGGTCATTGAGAGAGGTTCACTCCGGGGAATGCGGGAACCACATTGGAGGGGAGGCTCTAGCATATCTTTGTGCAATCATGTGAAGCTTGCTAGAAGAACGCAAACTTCAGTCACCTACTACTAGAGCGATTATCATCCCTTAGCTCACCCTACCTATTTGCCATGTAGGGAGTCAACTTGATCAGACTGCTTCCAACTGCTCATGGTCAACCCAAGCATGCTATTGTGTCAATCGAATATTTCACAAGATGGGTTAAAGATGGACCACTCTCCTAGATATTTGAAGAAATTACAACAAGATTCATCAAAAATAATGTAGTGTGTAGGTTCGGGACCTCTATTGTCATTATAGCTGACCTCGGCAAGTAGTTTGATAATGGTCGGTTTAAAGACTTTTACGAGGGCTTGGGAAACGACCTTAGATTCGCTTCAGTAGCCCACCCCCAGATTAACAGGCTGGTGGAATCCACTAATAAAACCATTAAGAGGCTGTTGAAAAAGAAACTACAACTAAAAATGGTAGATGGGCTGAGAAGCTTCTCGAGGTCCTCTAGGCTTACCGCACTACAAGGAGAACAAGTACTGGGGAAACACCCTACTCCCTAGCCTTTTGGGTTGAAGCAGTGCTTCCTATTGAGCACAAAATGACCTCCTTTAGAGTTCAACATTTTGAAGCAGGGAGCAATAAGGACAAGCACCGAGCTAGCTTGGATCTCTTGGAAGAAAAACAAGATTGAATAGTTGAGAAGGTAGCAGTTTACTAGAGCAGGATTACTAGATACTTTAACCGGAAGGTTAAAGCCCTAAACTTTAAGGAGGGGTGCCTAGTTCTCAAGAAAGTGACGTTGAATACCAGGAAGAGGTTAGACGGGGTCCTAGGGCCAAACTGGGAAGGGCCATACTTGGTAAAGGTGGTAGCCCGCAATGGGGCATACAAACTCGAAGACATGAATGGTCGATTCATTGACCATACTTAGAATACAGATCACTTGAGAAAATTCTACCCCTGAACAAAGGACTCATGAGCAGGCTACCTCCACCTACATTTAGTCTCCAGCAATAATGTACTCATTTTTTTTTATCAATAAAGCATGTTTTTTCTCTATCTTCAACTATGTTCTGTAGAGATTTTGGTCTACATAGGAAATTTGACATTTCCGTCCCAAGACTAGGGATTAGCTAAGGAAGCCCCCTCGTTATCCTTAATGCCACGACCGGGCATTACCCCCCCACCAAGAAGGGTCTGAGTGTAATAGCATAGTTGCTATCCAGATCTCGAGACCAGGAAATAGCTAGATAGCCCTCCTGATGCCTTGGTCGGGATCACCCCAAGAAGGGTCTGAGTGTAAGAGCATAGTTATCATCCAGATCTCGAGACCATGAAATAGCTAGATAGCCCTCCTGATACCTTGGTCGGGCTACCACCCCTAAGAAGGGTCTGAGTGTAAGATCATAGTTTCCATCCAGATCTCGAGACCAAAAAATAGCTAGATAGCCCTCATGATGCCTTGGTCAGGCTACCACCCTCAAGAAGAGTCTAAGTGTAAGAGTATAGTTGCCATCCAGATCTCGAGACCAGGAAATAGTTAGATAGCCCTCCTGATGCCTTGGTCGGTCTACCACCCCAAGAAGGGTCTAAATGAAAGAGCATAGTTGCCATCCAGATCTATATGCCAAGAAACAGCTAGATAGCTCTCCTGATACCTTGGTCGGGCTACCACTCCTAAGAAGGGTCTGAGTGTAAGAGCATAGTTTCCATCCATATCTCGATGCCAGGAAACAGCTAAATAGCCCTCATGATGCCTTGGTCGGGCTATCACCTTAAGAAGAACTCGAGTTTAAAAGCGCGGTAGCCCTCCCTATCCCAAGCCTAATAAATGGCTAGACAGTTCTCTACTTGATACCTCATTCGGGCTATAACACCCTAGAGGGGCTCGAATATGGAGGGCTCTTTTGCTTAAACTCTAATGTCCCAGTTATTATTGGTTGCTAATTCTCTGGGTGCACGTGTTTGCTTACTATGACAAGTCTACGACCAAACAAGGGGACTATCGACTAAAGTCACCGAGCTACAAGTTTCTATCAAGAGTCGAAAAGCTCGAGCTAGCTATCTACTTTCACGCTTAAGCAGTTTTCCTATCTTGTTGCTTTTCCCAAGCTAAGTCAGGTTGCTATAGAGGCTGGACCTAGATGAAGATCAGAAATGAAGCAAGTACATGCAAATCAAAATTTGAACCAGATCTAAAGTTAAATTCCATTAATGAATTAGGGAGCCTATCCCCCGGTAAGGCTACAACAATTGAACAGGGAGCCCAACCCCTGGTTCCAGGCTAAAAAAAAAAAGAGTGATAATGATGATCAAGCATGATTAAAGATGGGATACCCACCTCCCTTTCCGAGCATTCAGAACAAGTTACAAGAAGATGGATTCAAACTTCCGCATCCTTATGATTTCCTCCGACTTCCCCTTCCTCAGGATGAACCTCGTCCCCTGCTCCTCTTTCTGGTGGTCGCTCATTCTGGTTAGCCGCATTTGCCATCTCTCCCTGAGGATACCCCTCGATTACCGGTTGCTCAGTTGGATCCTTTTTCAAGACCTCATTGACTACCGCCATGACCTCAGGTGGTATGGCAGCATCAAGAAGATTGGCCATTGACTCTGGCATGATATCTCCTCTTTCTGGCTCCATAGGTTGAACCCTACTCGAAGATTCTTCTGGACCTGACGCAGGGAAGGTCGTGACTGGAGGAGTTAGATATGGTATTTCGGGCTGCTTTCCAACTCCATCTTCAGTAGAATGACCCGCTTCATTATTGTTGGGGCTAGACATCTCTGTAACCCGAGACATGATGTCTTCCCTATCCCAGCCGATGATGCTGGAGAGGTCAAAGAGAAGGGGGATGGCTTCCATGACTTAGAAGGAGGCATAGAAATACCCCTTGCTGAAATAAGCTTCCATTTCAGCCTGAAGTTTGGCAACTTGGGCTTGTAGAGCTTGGTTCTCAACATCCAGTGCCTTTGCCTCTTCCTTCCAATCATTCCGCTGGCTGGCTCGCCTCTTAGACAGAAGAGTTTCTTGATCAAAGACCGATTCAGCCTTTCGTGGTAGCACTGAAGCTCAGCCAGTTGTGTTTCCATTCCCCTATGGCTAGAAGTCATCTCCTGGACCAAGGATTGAGCCCGCACCAGCAAACCAATGGCTTGCTCAGCCTCAGCTTTAGCCCTAGCTGCACGATCTCAGAGAAAGGATACTTGGTGACCTATTGCTACATTAAACTTGAAAGCCTGTAAAGTATGAAATGAAGGTTATAAAGGGATCAAAGCTCGCAATCATAGAAAATAAAGGCGATGACTACCTCGGCCAGAACAGCAGACCCCTTGGTAACTAGAATGTCCACATGCATGGAAGCCATCCTAGAAAGCCTGCCACCTGGGCAAGACAGAACGAACTGCTTCAAAACTTCATCCTGAATAACCGAGCCCGGTTGATGGTAGGGGCGAGTAGAGGGAATCTCAAGAATACCAGCCTCGGGATCCCCTGAAGCCTGAACTGCTTGAGACGCAGATGGATCAGCTGAAGAGATGGGTAATGTAACTGAAGAAGAAGCAGCAACTATAGTGGGGGTCTCTGACAACGGGGCGGAGGTGGTCGTATCAGCATCCTGGAGAGCGGACCCTCCTTGATTTAAAGCTTTAGCAGCCCGCGATGAGAGAATAGCCATCTTGGATCTCATTTGGGAAGGCGATAGAGCAGGAGCAGGAAAATCAGCGGCTAAAAGGGTTGGCCCTCCTTTCTCCGAGGTAGCCAAGATGTTTCTCTAGGATAGTCTGGTAGGAGGGGAGGGGTCCGAGCATGCCAGGCTTCATGAGAAGCTGGAGCAACAACAAAATCTGTTAAAAAAAGAAAAGAAAAAAAAAGGATGTCAGAGGCAAGTTAGCTAGCAAAACAAAGCATAATAACTTAATATTACTCACGAGGGGAAGCATCGGAGATCCGTAGATAATTATTCACTGTGCGGGGATCGAAGGGATTAATAGTGGGAAACCTCAGGTTTAGATAATTTCTGGTGAGGATGGTCTTCAACACAACCTCAGACTCGGCAGGCAGGGAATCCAGGTCCCAAGAGGGTTTGTCGTTGAAGGCGGTGGGAACCGTGAACTCATGCCCGCCGATGAATATGGACCTTCCCCTATCTCCTCATGCTAATATCCATTCTTCCTTCCAAGCAGGGTCTTTTCTCGAAGCGTCGGGGATGATGAAGTTGAGCTTGTTCTTGGCCTTCACATAAAACTGTCCCCGGGAACCTCCAGATAAACTCCCGATTTGAAAAAGGTAGGCTAGCTCTTCTGCTAGGGGTTCCCAGAAGACCTTGCCCAGCTCGTACCATTCCCTCTACAGTACGAGGAACCCAATCAGATGCCACCAGAAGCTGGGCGTCAACTAAAGTGGAGCTAGTTGAAGGGCGTTAAAAGCCCGCCGAAGAGTAGGGTGAAAGGGGAGTCTGACCCCGTTCTCAAAGGTCGCCAAGTGAATGGGGAGCACACCTGTGGGAGGGTTAAAAATGTCATAGTTCCTATAGAGAACTGTGAGGGTGACGCCTTTAGGAATGCCATATTTATCCCGAATACGGTTGATCGATTGTGGGTCAACAGTAGAGTCGGGGATAACCCTAGATTCAGAAGGAAGAAGCTTCGCTGAAGAAAGCCCATCAATCACAGTTTGAACATCCCCAATGACGTCGACACTCTCTCCTATGTCGGAATCCTCGTCAACTAAGTTCAGAGGGTTGTCGGGTTGATAGGAGAAGCCGGAGCCTATCAAAACATTCCTACTGGAGCGACGACGCTGACGGACAGGGAAAGAGTCCTAGTCGCTCGAGATTCCTCGCACCCGTTTCTGAGGAACCATATTAGAGTCGCCGGTGCCCTCGACCATGGCTTCAATGCTGTCAGAGGAATTCGACATTGTTGAATGAAAAGAGCTTGAAGGTGGGTGAACGATAATGATATGGTCGGAGAAGACAGTATCATATAAGGGTTTTTGAAATTTTGAATATTGAAAGAAAGCGTGAAGATAGGGCTGATTAGCCCGGGATTAAATAGAGGTAGAATAGCTATTGACATCAGCAAAATCTTCGGTAAGATCGCCTCGAATCTCGTAGCGGCCATAACGTAGTTGGACTATTTCGGAGAATGTACCAATCCGTCCACGACACGTCACCTGAACAATTAATGTGAAGATTTCATTCGAGATTCCTTGTAATTACTTTGTAATGGAAAATTTCCCATATAAATAGGTAATCTGACTCCAACCCCAACTCTACCTCTAGTGTTCAAGTCAGAGGGGACTTCTGTTAATAGTAAAATTTGGCTAGGGGTCAAAGAGAAATTTTCCATTCTTTTGCCCGATTCAAAACCCAAATTAGACATTCATGAGACCCCGGGCAGACCATAAAACTACCCCACAGAAGTAGGGAAGGATCATCGGGCTTCGAAACTGTCAGAAATAAAGCTAGGCACCACCAGGTCAAGCCCACACACGAACACTGGAATCTAGGCTTCTCGAGGCTACCTACCCAGGAACCTCGGTTCCTAGGGTCGGGCTCCAAAACCACCCTGTGAAAGCGAGAAAAGATCACCGAGCTCAGGAAGCACTCGAAGCGAAGCCTAACACAAACAAAAGTGAGCTCTTTCCAGACCAAGGCTTCCTGAGGTCAGGTTTGACTCATAGCCTAAGACAGAAGCCCACCAACCTCTCTCCTGAAGCCCGCTGTCCAAGCTAGGCATGAAAGGAGAATCTCGCCTAATCTACACTACCCCCAATAAGTGCCCACAAGTCCATCCTAAGCTTCTGAGAACAGAACCAAAGCATGGGTTTACCTCACTCTACAAGGCAACGCGCAGCTAACCCGATAACCTCCATAAAGATTCAGACAATGAGTACACACAAGATCACATTTATGTTATAGCCAACATTAATTTCGCATACGTGTAAGTCAATAGTTAGATTACCAAAAGGAAACAAACTGATCTTCGTCAAAGACATCATTGAATCTGTTATCAATTCGAAGTCAACAACTTTTAAATAACGGATCCGCCCGATAAGGAGGGAACAGATTCATAGGATCGTGTTGGGATATCTATGAGTTCAAACCTACTTGGACCAAATATAAATAGGGCCAAGCATGGTAAGAGAGAAAGGGAATGAGGTCAGGCCTAAATTCTGTGATTAGAACACGATCATCATTGTATCTACTATTTGACAAGCACGAAATTGCCACCTTCCTATGTACTAGAGAGATTGTGAGTGTATATGAGAGATTCTTGTGTATCACAAGTGTTCTATAATAAAGCTCTCATTTGCTAGGGTCATTTAAACTTTCGTTTAAATTTAAGTAGGTCAGGTATTAAAGGTACCGACCTCGGCCACCACCTCTGTGGTAGTGGCCTCGAGGGTGTTAGTTTAATTTCTCATCTTGAGCAAATTTCTCGTTAACACAAACAATTCTAAAAAAAAAATACTACACTATATATGTGTAATACTTCAACCAAAGCCACATCAATTTCAAAAAATTTAAAAAACTACCGTTGATTCCAATCTCTACCACAGATCCAAAAATTAAACCCACATCAAGTTCAATCACCACCATACATCCAAGTCAAACACAAACCCTAACCCTAGCCACCATCGATTCTCTCTCTAAGCCCAGATGACATCAACGACCAACACTTTCTCTCTCTCTCCTCATCTATAAAACTCAATACTAGATCGGCCTTTGTTCGACCACCAATCTCTCTCTTTCTCTCTTCATCGCTTCTTTAATATCTTTCTCGTTGTCGCACTATGTGGATCTCTCTCTCCGCCGTCGCGCTCTGTTAAGCTCTCTCTCCTTAGCCTCATGCTCTGTCGATCTCTCTCTCATTGTTGCAACGACTGCTGTTGTTACCGTCGATATCTCTTTCCTTACTTCGTCAATCTCTCTCTCTCTCCTTATACTGAAAATTGTATTTATTTGATTGAAATAATAAAGAATTTTTGGATTAATTGTGTGCCTGGGATTTCTGATTTGAAGTTGAAGTTGCAGTTGCGGTTGGATATGGTAAGCGTGTTGGTGATGGTGTGGGTTGATTGTGGTGGTGATGATGGTGGATTGTAAGGGTGTATGTGTTGGTGATGGTGACGATTTGGTTAAAAAAAATCAAATCTTGTTTGGGTTGATTGTGGTGGTGATGGGTTGATGGTAGGGTGATCGTGTGGGTTGATTATGGATGGTAAAGGTGATCGTGACAATTTGGTTAACTGAAAATTAGTGGCAAGAGATTAGAAGTGGTGGTGATTCGTTTTGGGGGACGACTGGGTTTTGGTTGAATGAAGATGAAGAAGAGGTTGGGTTTTGTGAGGAAGATGAAGAGAAAAAAAGAGAGAATATGGAACTAATGAGTGATGGTTGAATACAATTTTTGTTTTTATTTTCTTGTTTTAATTTTGTTAATAGTAAAATTTGGCCAAGGGTCAAAAAGAAATTTTCCACTTGCCCGCCATAAGTCAAAGCCCATAATCAACGTTCATGAAGCCCAGATAAACCATAAAGCAACCCTGCAGGAGCAAGAAAGGTCGGCCCGACTTTAAAAATACCAGAAAACATGCTAGGCGTGACTAGGATGAGCCCCCACAAGAATGCTGGAACCCGGGCTTCTCCAGGCCACCTATCGGGAAACCTCGTCTCTATGGTCGAGCTCCTCAACCGCCCTGTGAATGCCAAGAGGAGTCTCCAAGCTCAAGGACATTCGAGAGAAGCCAGCAATCTCTCTAGAAGCCCGCTGTCCCTGCTGGACATGAAAGAGGAATCACGCATAAATCTACACTACCCCGGCTACCTCCCATGAAGGTCTACAGGGACACCTCAAGCTCCCAAGGGTCAGGGAATGGATATACTTCACTCTACGAGATGATAGGCAACTAGCTCGATGTCCTCCATGAAACACCATGTCGCGATAACATACAAGATCATATCTACGTGGTAACCAACAATTAATTCCGTATGCGTGTGAGTCAAGAGTTTGATTCCTAAAAGGAAACAGACTCATATTCGTTAACAATATCATCGTTTCCGCTATTTACTCGGGGTCAACCACTTTTCAATAAACGATCCCACCCGATAATAAGGGGACAGATTGACAGGATCGTGGCAGGATATCAGCAAATTCAAACCTACTTGGATCAAAGATAAATAGAGCCAAGCTAAGGCACATCAGAAGAAAAAAACAGAAGAAAAAACGATAGATAGAAGAAAGGAAGAAAATAGAGGGAAATGCCTAAATTATGTACTCAGAACATGGCCGCATTTATTTCCACTATTCGACAAGCATAGAGTTGCCACATTCCTAGATCCTAAAGAGACTGTGAGCATATAAGAGAGTGATTTGTATTTCAAAGCAAGTAATCAATAATAAAAGCTCCCGTTTACTGTTATTGCGATCCAGCCTCTCGTTTACCTCTTAACAGGTCAGGTATCAACGATACCGACCCCGGCCATCACTTTCGTGGTAGTGGTCTTGAGGGTGTTAATAGGAATTTCTCATCCTAAGCACATTTCCCGTTACCACTTTCTGGCGCCGTTTATGGAAAACTCTAACACCACCATCTTTGTATTCAAAAGTTTGTTATTTTACAGGAATCATGAGGCTCCGCTCATCACAAGAACAGCCGGGTGCATCGGGATAACCTTCTGCTGCATCAACACAAAAGGTTCTGAAGAAAGGGAGGAAGGGAGGAAATCCAGACTCCATAGCCAGGTTCCAGCCCAGCCCAGCCATCCACTGTGCGAGCTTTGGATTCCCCTCTGGAAAATCAGGTCGAGCTCGAACAACAAGCGACGGCCTTCGTAGAAAACGTCGGCCTTCGACTACTCGTTGAGGGCATTATCTGCCGCCTTTGATCGCCTGGAACCTACTCATCGGGAACTAGCTCGTAATAGAACAGAACTTCCAACCTCGATCCGGGATAGGTTAGGGCCTATTCCCCTCGTTCTTGAAGCGCTGCCACGCTACCACTAAAGGCAAGTCAAATCCATGGTAGACATCCTTCCCCGAGAACGGGGAGAGTTTCTCCACCCAACGACTTCAAAGAGGGAAGCCCAAGGTAAGGAAGAAGAAAATCAGGAAAGCCCCCAGTAGACCCCCTTCGATGAAGGAACCGGGTAGAGGTCGCTAGTTCGTCAGAAGGATCCGATGGTAAGGAAACAGAGATCAACTCAAGGAAATCCGAAAGCAAACGTCTAAATGACTAGTTAGCAGAGCTTCAAAAGAAGGTTCAATTGATGAAGAAGAGAAAGTACAAGGAGGATAAGAAAGATCCTCTAAGTGAAATGAATGCTCCCATCACTAGAAGGATTCTGGAGGTGGAGCTCCCACCCAAATTCAAAATGTCAACTGACAGATTCTCTGGGACTGAGGATCCTCTGAGCCAATTAGAGAGCTTCGTTCAACAGATGGAGGTCCAGAACACGACCAGGATCGCTATGTGCCGAATGTTCCCCACTACACTCGCGGATTACGTAAAAACCTGGTTTAGGAAACTACCTGATGGTAGTTTGGATTCCTTTACCAAGCTATTAACCGATTTTTGCTCACAATTCTAAGAAGCCCCTGTTGAAGGACCCGATCCACCTACAGTACGTGATCCAGGAGATAGGGGAAACCCTTCGAGCTTATGTCGAGCGTTTCCATAAGAAAGTCATCTAGATGAGGGTCTTCACTGAGAAAGAAACCCTTGCCAACTTCAGAAGGAACCTGTGGGCGAGAAAACTTTTTCGCTCTTTTACCAAGAGACCTTCGAAAACCTACCAAGAAGCCTATGATCAGGCTCTAGAGCAGATTGAGGTCGACGAATAGCTCAAGGTCAAGATGGAACACGACGACATGAGAGCCGTAATGCTACAAAAGAAGGAAGCTCCCAGACCTGAGCAAGCTCAAAAAAACCAGAACAAACCCTTTAATAAATCAACATACCGATTCCCTCTTTCTCAACCCAGATCGGAAAGGTATCCAAATAAATGAACTCCTCCTCAAGATTCACCACCTCCTAGGACAGTGGCCCCTATAGCTCACGATGAGAGGGGATACGATTATTACACTCCCTTAAATGCATCATGTTAAACAGTCTACCTTGCCATTTGGGACAAGGGTTTGATACAGAAGCCCGCTCCCATGAAAGCCTCGGTTGATAAGAGAAATCGCTATAAATATTGTGACCTTCACGAGGACGTGGGGCACAACACTTCAGAATGCTACAACCCGCGGAACTAGATTGAGACTTTGATAAAAGGAGGATGCCTGGTGGAATTCTTACAGCAAGTCAGGGAGAAAATTCAGACTGGAAGAGAGGTGCAAGCCGAGATCCGAGAACATGCCGATAAAAGGAAGATGGAACAGGTGGACCTGATGCAACATATTCATATAATACATACTATCAGCGTGGGGCCTACTTTGGCCGGCATCTCTAACAGTTCTAGGAAAAACCATACGAGGAAAGTCCATCGTACAGACGAGGGGCGGGATATCTTTAAGGTCGACCAGAGACCAACCAACCCCTCCCAGCTGTCACAGATCATTTTCACCAAAGCGGACGTCTACAACACCGTACAACCTCATGATGACCCCATGGTGATCACAGTACAGATTGCAAACTGCATGGTACACCGTGTTCTTGTCGACACATGTAGCAGCGTTGACGTCCTGTTTAAAGATACCTTGGAAAAGCTAAACTTGAAACAGTGGTGTTACAATAGTTGCACTACTCCGTTATATGGGTTCACTAGGGACTCAATCACACCCGTGGGATCAAAAATCCTACCAGTGATCATTGAAGCCACACCTCTCCAGCAGAATATCATGACCGACTTCGTGGTGGTGGATACCCCAACGGTCTACAATGCAATATTAGGGAGGCCATTTCTATCATCCTTGAAAGGGGTCCTTTCTATTTACCACAACATCCTCAAGTTCCATGTAGGAGACAATGTGGTGGAAGTTTGGGGTGATCAGCAAGCAGCAAGCAGCCAGGAGATGCTACGCAGTGTCGGCCAACCCAGCAGTTATAGCAAAACAACTCGCCCAGGTGACAACGATCCAAGACAGGGCAACCCCTACATTGAGCCTCGGAGATGTAATGTCCACCGATCACCCTGAAGACGATCTCATAAAGCCCGACATGGAGGAACAAAGAAGGGAATGAGCCAGTGGCCATCCAGTGGATAAGTTAGAAGAGATTCCTGTCTGAAGAGGAAATCCCTCGAAGGTCGTCAAAATCGGAACCACCATTAAGCCGGGAATGAAAGAGTGCTTGATCAGGCTCCTCACAGAGTTCAACGACATTTTTGCTTGGAGTCATGTAGAGATGCCAGGGATCCCGATGACATTAGCTGCTCATCGATTGACAGTGGATCCGACATTCAAACCCATTAAACAAAAAATGCATCACTTTAAAACCGAAAGAAATGTTACTGTTCAGGAAGAGGTGGACAAACTGACCTGGGCGGGCTTTATTCGAGAAGCATGTTATCCCGAGTGGATTGCCAACGTGATCATGGTCACAAAGGCAAATGGAAAGTGGTACATGTGTGTAGATTACACCGACCTCAACCGGGTATGCCCGAAGGATAGCTTCCCTCTACCAAAAATTGATTAGCTGGTCGATTCTACTCCCGGAAACAAGCTTCTGAGCTTCATGGACGTATTTTTAGGATACAATCAGATTATGATGCACCCCGCGGACCAGAAAAAGACCAGTTTCATCACAGCACAAGGCTTATACTACTATAAGGTGATGCCTTTCTGGCTCAAGAACGCTGAAGCTACTTATCAGCGGCTAGTCAATCGGTTGTTCAAGCCTGGAATCGGAAGGTCAATGGAGGTGTATATCGACGACATGATCACCAAGTCTTCAACCTCGGAAGGCCACCTGGATGACCTTCGTAGAACCGTCATGATTCTAAGGGAGAACCAGATGAGGTTGAACCCTTCTAAATGTGCCTTTGGGGTAACTACGGGGAAGTTTCTAGGCTTCATGGTTCATGAGAGAGGCATAGAGGCTAACCCAGAAAAGATCATGGCTATCCTGGATCTAAATCCCCCACATCTCTTAAACAGGTTCAAGCCTTGACCGGACAGGTAGCAGCGCTCAATAGGTTCATCTCTTGGTCTATCGATAAGTGTCTACCATTCTTCAAAGCCATCAAGCAGAGAAGAAACATGAAATGGGATCAAGAGAGCGAACAAGCTTTAAAAAAATACCTATCAAGCCCTTCACTGCTGGTTAAGCCAAGTCCTGGAGAAGTGCTTCAAAAATACTTGGCCATTTCAGAAATCGCCGTAAGCGGGGCTTTGGTCAAGGAATACGGGGATAGGGTCCAACGACCTATTTACTATGTGAGTCACGCCTTGACCAAGCCCGAAAAGAACTATACTCTGTTGGAGAAGCTCGCTTACGCCTTGGTGACCTCAGTAAGGAAGCTTCGTCCCTACTTCCTTGCTCATTTAATAGCAGTGGTGATGGACCAACCCCTCCGTCAATTCTTACAGAGGCCGGATGTTTCCGGAAGGCTGGTTCTATGGGCCCTAGAGCTTACCCAGTTTGATTTAAGGTATAAGCCTAGGACCGCAATAAAAGCTCAAGCACTAGCAGACTTTGTGGCAGAGATCTCAATACCTTCAGGCCAAACAACCCCCGCAGTACCAGGCGTAACCCTTGAGAGGATTCCAAAATCTGACAATTAGACAGAAGGTTGCGAGTCGTGGACCCTCTACACTGATGGAGTTTCTGGGTAAGCTAGGGGAGGAGCGGGCATAGTCCTCATCGACCCAGAAGAAACTGAGTGTTGCCACTATTTTAGGTTTGAATTTAAAGTTACGAACAACGAAGCAGAGTACGAATCCCTTCTAGCTGGAATAAAGGCAGTCATAGAACTCGGGGTTGATTACCTGGATGTTAAGAGCGACTTTTTGCTAGTGGTCAACCAAGTCTCCGGAGATTATCAAGAAAAAGGGGATAATATGATCGCTTACCTGAAATTGGTTCAACAACTCAAGATCAGATTCAAGGGATTCAAAATCGAGCAGATACCTCGACAACTGAATCATCGAGCTGACGTACTTGCCAAGATAGCTGCATATGGTGGCCAGACCTTACCTCACAGAGCCCCTCTTCAAGTGATCTCTTCAAGTGATCCCTTCAAGTGATCCCCCTACCTGGCATTATGACAGGTGAGGAAGCTTATAACTTGGACCGACAACCGTACTGGATGGATCCAATAGTGGATTATCTACAGGATGGGAAACTCCACGGGGAGCCCAACCAAGCTAGGAGAGTAAAAAGACTCTCGGTCCGGTATTGTATGGTGGATAGGCATCTATACCGGAGGGGAAAATCCCTTCCCCTGCTCCGATGTCTACACCCTGAAGATGCCAAGTGGGCTTTGAGAGAGGTTCATTCCGGGGAATGCGGGAACCACATTGATGGGGAGGCTTTAGCATATCAGGTTCTCCACCCATCCATCAAGATACGAAGAACTTGGTGCAAGTCTGCGAGGCATGCCAGAAGGCCACAAACTTGAGTCACCTCCCTCTGGAGCGGTTGTCATCCCTTAGCTCGCCATACCCCTTTGCTATGTGGGGATTGGACTTGATTGGACTGCTTCCTACAGCTCCGGGTTAGGCCAAGCATGTTATCGTATCAATTGACAATTTTACAATATGGGTCGAAGCCAGACTGCTCTCCCATATATCAGAAGAAAACACAACAAGGTTCATAAAGACTAATGTAGTTTGCAGGTTCAGAACCCCCCTTGCCATTATAGCAGACCTCGAAAAATAGTTCGATAATGGCTGATTTAAAGATTTTTGTGAAGGCTTAGGAATTGACCTTCGGTTTGCTTCGGTAGCCTACCCTTAGACCAACGGTTTGGTGGAATCCATGAACAAAATCATTAAGAAGCTGTTGAAGAAAAAACTACAGCAGAAGAAAGGCAGATGGGCAGAAAAGCTTCCCGAGGTCTTCTGGGCTTACCACACTCTAAGGAGAACAACTACCGGGGAAACACCCTACTCACTAGCCTTCGGGGTTGAAGCAATCCTACCTAGCACAAATTGACCTCCTTTAGAGTCCAACATTTTGAACCAGGGAGCAATGAAAGTAGCTCCGAGCTAGCTTGGACCTCATGGAAGAGAAACAAGATCGAATAGCAAGAAGGTAGCAATCTACCAAAGCAGGATTGCTAGGTACTTCAACAGGAGGGTTAAAGCCCGAAACTTCAAAGAAGGGACCTAGTTATCAGGAAAGTAACATTGAATACTAGGAAGAGGTCACACGGGGTCTTAGGGCCCAACTAGGAAGGACCATACCTAGTTAAAATGGTGGTCCGCAATGGGGTATACAAACTCGAGTATATGAATGGCCGACTCATCGATCATACTTGGAATGCAGATCACTTAAGGAAGTTCTACCCTTAAATAGGGGACTCGTGAGCAGGCGTCCTCCACCAAGTTTTCTTTTTATCCCCGACAATAATGTACTCCATCTTTCGTATCAATAAAGCCTATTTTTCTTATTTTCTCTATCTTCAACTATGTCCTACAATGATTTGGGTCTATATGAAAAAATTGACATTATCACCTCAAGACCAGGTGTAAGCCAGGGAAGCCCCTCTGCCACTCCTGATGCCTCGGCCGGGCACTACCCCCCGCCAAGAAGGGTTTGAGTGTAAAAGCATAGTTGCCATCTAGATCTCAAGACCAGGAAATAGCTAGCTAGCCCTCCTAATGCTTTGGTCGGGCTACCACCCCAAAGAAGGGTTTGAGTGTAAGAGTGTAGTTGCCATCCAGATCTCAAGACCAGGAAATAGCCAGCTAGTCTTCCTGATGCCTTGGTCGGGCTACCACCCCCAAGAAGGGTCTGAGTGTAAGAGCGTAGTTGCCATCCAGATCTCGAGACCAGAAAATAGCCAGCTAGCCTTTCTGATGCCTTGGTCGGGCTACCACCCCTAAGAAGGGTCTGAGTGTAAGAGCATAGTTGCCATCCAGATCTCAAGACTATGAAATAGCCAGCTAGCCCTCCTAATGCCTTGGTCGGGCTACCACCCCTAATAAGGGTCTGAGTGTAAGAGCATAGTTGTCATCCAGATCTAAAGACCAGGAAATAGCCAGATAGTCTTCCTGATGCGTCGGGCTACCACCCCTAAAAAGGATCTGAGTATAAGAACATAGTTGTCATCCAGATCTCGAGACCTGGAAATAGCAAGTTAGCCCTCCTGATGCATTGGTCGGGCTACCACCCTCAAGAAAGATTCGAGTTTAAGAGCGCGAAAGTCCTCCCGATCCCTAGCCTAAGAGGGGGCTAAACAATTCTTTACTTGATGCCTTACTCGGGTTACGACCCCCCAAAAGGGCTCAAGGATGGAGGGCTCGATTTACTTAAACTCTAAATATTCCAGTTATTGCTGGTTACTAACTTTTCTTGATATGTGGTTGCTTACTATAATAGGCCTGCGATCAAACTATGGGACTATCGACTAAAGACGTTGAGCTACGAGTCTTTTAGCTAGAAAACCCGAGCTAGCTATCTGCTTTCACGCTTAAACAATGTTCTTATCTTGTTATTTCCCCCAAGATAAGTCAATTTGCTATGAATGCTGGACCTAGCAGGAGATCGAGTGAGTACATGCAAGTCAGAGTGTGAACTAGATCTAAAGTTAAAATTTATTGATGTACGGGGGAACCTATTCCCTAATAAGGCTACATTAGGCAGGGAGCCCAACCCCTTATTCTGGGCTACAAAAAAGGAAATGAAATGATAAAGGATCAAACACGGTTAAAGATGGGATGCCCACTCCCTTTTCCAGTCATTCAAAATGAATTATGAGAGAGAGAATTCAAACTTCTTCATCTTCCTGATGACCTTCAGCCTCTTCTTCCACAAAATGAACCTCGCCCCTTGCTCCATTCTCTGTTGGTAGCTCATCCTGGTCAGCTGCATCTACCGTCTTCGCCCCCTCCTCCTGGGGATTTACATCGGCTGCTTCAGGATCAACAGGGTCCTCTTCTACGGCTTCATTGATCACCGCTATAACCTTAGGTGGTATGGCAGAATCAAGAAGGTTGACTACTGACTCAGGCATAATCTCGTTTTCTGTTGACTCCACTCCTAAGAGCACCATGGAAGGATCTTGGGCATCAGTAAGGTCTCTTTCTAGCTCCTCGGGTTGGACCCCTCTCAAGGATTCGCCAGGACCAGTCGCTGGGAAGGTCGAAACAGGAGGAGGCAGATCTGGCACTTCAGACCGCTTTCTAGCTCCCTCCCAAGTAGAAGGACCTGCTCCATCATTTTCAGGGCAAGACATCTCTGCAGCCCGTGACATAACATCTTCCCTGTCCCAGCCAGTGATGTTGGAGAGATCAAATAGGGGAATGGAGGGCTTCTGCAACCTGAACGGAGGCATAGAAATACCCCTCATTGAAAGAGGCTTCCACCTCGACCTGGAGCTTGGTAACTTGGGCCTGTAGAGCTTGGTTCTCCACATCCAGTGCCTGAGCCTCTCCCTTCCAGTCATCCCACTGGCTGGCTCGTCGCTTCGACCAGAAAGTTTCCTGATCAAAGGCCCGCTTTAACCTCTCGTGGTCACACTGGAGCTCAGCCAGTTGTGTTTCCAATCCTCTCTGGCTAGAGGTCATTTCCTAGACAAGGGTTTGATCCCCGTGCCAGCAACCTAATGACTCAGTCAGCCTCAGCCTCAGCCTCAGCCTCAACCTTAGCTGCCCGATCGCGGAGAGAAGCCACCTGATGTCCCATGGCTACTTGAAACTTGAAACTTGAAACTTGAAACTTGAAGGCCTACAAAGGGAATCCATTTTAGGAAATGATAAATCAAGCTACTGAATGAGGAAGTAAAAGCGACGATTACCTCGGCTAGAAGGGCAGACCCTTTGGTAACCATGACGTCCACAAGCATTAAGGTCATCCTAGAAAGCCCGCCACCTGGAGAGAACGTAACGAATTGCTTCAAGACCTCTTCCTGACCCGCTGAGCTCGATTGATGGTTGGGTGAGAGGGGGCGATCTCAGGAGTACAGGCCTCGGGGTCCCTGGGAACCTGAACTACTCAGGATGCAGCTGGAACAGTAGAAAGGGATAATATGACTGGGGAAGCATCAATCGAATCAGGAACCACTGGTGAGAGGGCAGAGGTGGACTTAACAATAGTTTGGGAAGCGGGCCCTCCTTGGTTTAGAGCCTTTTCTGCCCGAGACGTAAGAATAGCCATCTTGGACTTCACCTGGGAAGGCGATGGAGCAGGAACGAGCGAGGTAGCAGCACTAACGGTTGACCCCCCCCCCCCCCTTCTTTGAAGCAGTCGAGAAAGCTCTTGGGATGATTTGAAAGGAGGATGAGGGGTCCTAGCTTGCCGGGCCTCGCGAAAAGCTGGAGCAACAACAAACACTGTCAAGAAAACGGTTAAGACCATCAAAACTGAATCATCCAACAATCCAAAAGCGTGATAGAGCAAGATACTTACGAGGAGTAACATCGGAGATCCGCAGGTACTTGTTCACCCTGCGGGGGTCTAAGGGGTCAGCAGTTGGAAACTTTAAATTCAGATAATTTCTAGCCCTGATGGTCTTCAACACAGCCTCATACTCAGCGGGCAATGAGTCCCGATCCCACAAGGGTTTGTCACTGAAAGCAGTAGGAACCGCGAGCTCATGCTCGCCGATGAAAACGGAGCTCTCCAAATCTACCCCCGCTAGTACCCACTCTTCTTTCCAAGCGGAGTCTTTCCTTGAAGCCCCAGGGATGATAACATTGAATTTGTTCTTGGCTTTGGCATAAAATTGACCCCAGCCAGGCTCCCAATCTGGAAAAGGAAGGCAAGCTCCTCTGCCCCGGGCTCTCTAGTTATGCTACTCATCTCGTACTGCTCCCTCCACTGCATGAGGAAGCCGATTATATGCCTCTAGAAGCCGGGCGTTAGTTGGAGTTGAGCCAGTTGAAGGGAGTTGAGAGCCCGCCGAAGGGTAGGATGAAGAGGGAGCCTCAACCCGCTCTCGAAGGCTGCGACATGAATGGGAAGTAAGCCTTTGGGCGGGCTCAAGCTGTCGTAATTTCTATGGGGGAAGGTGAGAGAACCGGTGTTAGGGATACCGTATTTATCCCGAAGGCAGCTAATCGATTGATGGTCAACAGTGGAATCAGGGATGACCCTGGGTTCGTAAGGAAGGGTCGTCGCTGAAAGAAACTCTGCCACTATAACCTGAACCTTCCCTATAGTGTCGACTCTCTCCCTAGCATCAGAATCCTCGTCAACTAGGTTTAGATGGTTGTCAGGCTGGTTTGAGAAGCCAGAGCCAATAGAGACGTTCCTACTAGAACTACGACGCTGGCAGACCGGGGAAGATTCCTCGTCACTCAAAATTCCTCGCACCCGTTTACGAGGAACTAGGTTAGAGCCTCCGGTGCCCTCAACCATGACTTCGATACTGTCTGAGGAATTCGACATTGATGGGTAAGAAAAACTTAGAAGTAAGCGGAAGATAAATGGAAATTGATAGAGGAAAGCAGGAAAAAAGGAATCTGAAAATTTGAAATTTGAGAAACTGTGAAGAAAGTGACGATAAGGACAGGTTTAAATAGAGGTTAAAGGGAATGAAGTCGGCGATATCCTCAGGAAGATCACCTGGAGCCCCAGAGGGAGCCGTTTTGCAGCCGTTTTGCAGCCGTTTTTTCCTCGAAGATTACACTGTTTCAAATTCAATATTGGGTAATTAATGAGAAGATTTCGCTCTCATTAATTATTTTTATAACGAAATTTTTTTCCAATTAGACAAGGAATCTGACTTCAACCCCAACTCTACCACTGATGTTCAAGTCAGAGGGGACTTCTGTTAATAGTAAAATTTGGTCAGGGGTCAACGAGAAATTTTCCACTTGCCCGCCACAAGTTAAAACCCATAATCAGCGTTCATGAAGCCCAGATAGACCATAAAGCCACCTCGTAAGAGCATGGAAGGCCAGTCCGGCTTCAAAACTGCCAGAAAACAAGCTAGGCGCAACCAGGATGAGCCCCCACACAAATGCTGGAACCCGGGCTTCTTCAGGCCACTTATTGGGGAACCTAGACTCTAAAGTCGAGCTCCTCAACCGCCCCGTGAATGCCATGAGGAGTCTCCAAGCTCAAGAGACATTCGAGAGAAGCCCATCAACCTCTCGAGAAGCCCGATGTCCCTACTGGACATGAAAGAGGAATCACTCCTAAATCTACACTACCCCGACTACCTCTTAGGAAGGTCTACATGGACACCTCAAGCTTCTATGGGTCAGTGAATGGATTTACTTCGCTCTACGTGATGACAGACAACTAGCTCGATGTCCTCCATGAAACACCATTCCGCGATAACATACAAGATCATATCTATGTGGTAACCAACAATTAATTTCGTATACGTGTGAGTCAATAGTTTTATTCCTAATAGGAAACCGACTCATTTTCGTTAACAATATCATCGTTTCCGCTATTTACTCAGGGTCAACCACTTTTAAATAATGGATCCCGCCCGATAAGGATGGGACAGATTGACAGGATCGTGGCGGGATATCAGAAAATTCAAAAGTATTTGGATCAAAGATAAATAGGGCCAAGCATAAGGCACATCAGAGGAAAAAAAATAGAGGAAAAAACGATAGATAGAAGAAAGGAAGAAAAGAGGAGGGAAATATCTAAATTCTGTACTCAGAACACGGCCGCCTTTGTTTCCACTATTTGACAAGCATAGAAATGTCACATTCCTAGATCCTAGAGAGATTGTGAGCATATAAGAGAGTGATTTGTATTTCGAAGCAAGTAATCAATAATAAAAGCTCCCGTTTACTGTTATTGCGATCCAGCCTCTCGTTTACCTCTTAACAGGTCAGGTATCAGCGATACCGACCCCGGCCAACACTTTCGAGGTAGTGGTCTTAAGGATGTTAATAGGAATTTCTCATCCTAAGCAAATTCCCCGTTAACAAATTTCTTTTTAATTTTTTTAATTTTGTTTTTAAAAGTTTAATTTCTGTTTTTTTTGTTTTTTATTTAATTATTTGTAATATTAAAGATTTTATTTTATTTTTTAATTTTTTATATTTTTACATTATTAAATACCCGTTTTACCCTAATTTACAAAAAGCTTCTAGAAACTGATTTGTAAATTTATCTATCTACCCTCGTTGACTTAACAGAATTTAGTGAAACCCTAATGGAATTGGACGGTAGGGACTATAATCCAGATTGTTAGAATAAGTATGGACTAAAAGTTACAATTCAAAAAAACAGTTGACTAAACTCAGATTAAAATAAATTACAGGACTAAAATACGATTTACTCTAAAATAAATAAATAAATAAATAAATAAATCGAAATTTTTGGGTCCACTCGATATGTAGGGTCCGCACCTGCCAAGCATATATATATATATATATATAAAATGTATATCTCCATCGTCATGTTGATAGAGTTGGAGACTTGGAGTCCGCAGTCAACCCCCCACAGATGCTCGTCTCTTCCTCTTCTACTTTCTTCTTCTCCTTCTCTCCCTCACTATCACAGATTCACAGTATCACTCACGGTAAGCAAGTAACTCTCAAGCTTCTGAGCCTCCCCAGCCACCCACAATCTCAAGTGGACCCCCACATCTCTCTTAGAGGCTCAGAGCAACCTATTAGTGACAGTTGTAATAACGCCTACCTTCTCTTTCTCTAGCTCATAATTTTGTTCCTATGGCGGACTACGGTGGCGCTACTATCTCTCTCTCTCAAGCCGTCCACACCTCCGAAGACGACGACTCTTCCGAACACAGCCCTCGGAGCCTGCCTTTACTCGTCACCCCTAAGGCTGGTTCTGCCTCCGCTTCAACTTCTTCCTCCAAACCCAAAACACCCCCCACAAACAACAACAACAAAATTCCCGCCATTGATTACCAATACCAGATCAACCAATCAACGGCGGAAAACAGCACTAAGAAGCCACGAGGCAGGCCACCGGGGTCGAAGAACAAGCCCAAACCACCCATCGTGATAACCAGAGACAGCGAGTCCGAGATGAAGCCGGTGGTGCTTGAGATCTCTGCCGGTGCTGATATCATAGAGAATATCATCAGCTTCGCGCGTAGAAACCAAGCGGGCGTGTCCGTGATAAGCGCTTCTGGGTCTGTGTCGACTGTGACTCTCCGCCACCCGACTGCTCACATGCCGTTAATGTCTATTCATGGACCCTTTAACCTTATCTCACTCACAGGCACGTTTCTTGGTGGTTCTTCAACACCTTGTTTTGGAGTAAGTCTTGCTGGATTACAAGGCCATGTTTTTGGAGGGATTGTAGCGGGAAAGGTGACGGCCGGAGGACAGGTGGTGGTGGTGGCAGCTACCTTCCTCAACCCTGAAATTCACAGGCTGCCTATTTGTGAGGAAGGTGACGATGATCATGATCATCAACAAGATCATAACAAGCAAGAAGATGGTGGTGGTAGCGGAAGTGATCATCAAACATGTTCCGATGTATACGGTGGTGGTGTTGTTGCTAGCCCTACACCAATTAACTGCCAAATGTCTCCCGATGTCATGCTCTGGGGTCCTCGTCCTCCTTACTAGAGAGAGCTAGACACGGTACTGTGTTATTCAAGGTGGTCTTTAATTAATTAGTTTAATCAGTCGTTATTTTCAACCTTTTTATTTATTAAGTTGATTTAATTTCATAGTTGAAAGTTAGAAAGATAATTAATTTGTACGGTGGATATAAAAAGTTAATGTTTGGGTCTCGTTACTATTACGTACTATGTGGTTTTGTCATGATAATAAAACTGATGAAAATGTCAGTGAGGGACTAAACAGAGCCTCGGGAAGGTGCAATTACCATCTCCAAAGCAAAATCACAGTGAAAGAAACAGACCTTTCAGTTTCAACCATGGCATGAAGCAAGACTTGACTACTGCCTCTGCATTCTGCAACCATCATCCTTCTCTATCTTGTCTTTTTAATTCTATAACAACACCTTCCCATATAATTAACTCATAACCACTGCTCTAAATATCATTAAGAGCCGCTTGATTCATTTCATAGATGAGATAATTTGGTGTATCTGGATATTTTTTTTTATTAGCATATATAATTCATTACCTGATAAAGGTTTAATTAAATGGAAATAAATGTATATGACAAGTCCTTCTCTCCTGGAGATTTGGGACTTCTAAGTTCTATAAATGACCAGTTTAGACCTTAATTATTAGGAGTACGTGTCTATGTGACATACAGAATCTTTTAATTAACAAGTTTTAGATTCGTTTTCTTTTGATATAGCAATAGGAACTTTACATAGAATATTATTAAACCGAATGAATCTATTTATAACCAAACCATATTAACGGTGAGTTACGAGTCATAATTTTTAAGCATATCAGAAATGAATAAAAACATTTGGGTTAGTTGTGTCATGTGTGGAGATAATGTGGTCATTGAATAAGAGAGTTAAATAAGAGAGTTAAAAAGACAACACAACAACAGTCCAAAATATGTAGTCAAATTCTCAGAACATACCCAGCTTTCAGACACAAACTGAACAGTGAACACACAAGTCTCAACTCTTTATTTATTGCCTTTTCGTTCACTTTCCACATAAGGAAGAGCCGAAGAGAGGGCAATACCTTGCTTCTTTAATCGATGATGAATTTTTCACTGCGACCAGCGGTTAAAAGTAAACATGCCCAAATTGGCGCACGCGAGGTCAGATGAATAGACGTGCTGTTTTGTGATTGGTCAAATTCATTTTCACGTGCCAAAGTAATGTACATAAAAGCTGCATTGACTTCAAAAATTACCTTGCTTGCTTGCTGGTCAAACTTAAAATCATCTTGACCTGAATGGATTACCCTTCATGCCTGATGTGTTGCTGTTAAAAGGTATGTGGGCACGCTAGAGTTGCAAAAGTGTAGTGGTGTATATTATTATATTCAAAGTAAATCTAAAATGTATGCTTGTAAAAGAAAAATTCTTCTATATGTTCTCTGCAAGCATAAAAAATGGATTCATCTTCAAGTTCATCAAAAATCAATGGAGGAGCCATAAAATTCATAACAATAATTGTCATTATGGAAGAAAACCAACTTTGAAGAATTTGAAAATTAAAAGCGCCTAGGGAAATTGTGCTAGCATTGTGAGGTTAGACAATGCAATTATTTCGGTTTATGGAAGAGATGACTTTTGCTCACCTCCTTTAAAGATGGGTGAGCATTATACCCATCCCGTATGGATGACATGTGTCCATGGAAGGGGTAAATTTATCTAAATACTATCAAATTTACCCCTTCCATGGACACATATCATCCATGTAGGAGGAGGATAATGCTTACCCTCTTCAAGGGGAGGTGAGCAAAAATGGACTCTTTATGGAAACCAGAAATTGAAGAAATGCACTCACCACAACTTCAGATGCAAAGATTCTCAGGAAATACAACTTCACGTTTAGAAGAAGAAATCAAAGTATTCAATGTCAAATTGCAGTGCAACTTAAAATGAAAAACCTTGAAAGTGTACAAGCAAGATATATTAATTTAGAAATAACTCTAAATGGCAGAATACAAGACTTGAATCAAATAACTATTTTCGTCACACTATTAATCTATAATGACCCTTTTGAATCAAATTTATCATATTATGACCATTTTAATAGCATTGGAAATTGGCATGTTAAGTGTGAAAGTGAAAGGTAGTTGATATGGCTTGTATTACCATGATTATCAAATGGGATTTAATCAATGATGAAACTTCTTGGAAACGTGGGAAACATTTGGAAGTCGGATATATTCTTTGAGTGATGCCTTAATGAGGTGATACGTAAAGCATGAAATCTTCACCAGAATAGGAAATGGTAAAGGAAAAGAGTTTGTCTTCTTGCGGAACAGGAAAGTCTTGTGCGTAAAGAAAAGAGACTTTACATGGAACATGAAGTCTTGTGCGTGAAGAAAAACGTTTCTTTGTGCGTCTTAAACTCCATAGTGCTCTAGTATAAATAGATTGTAATTCTAAATTAATGTCGTGCCTAGTGCCTGGAGCTAGAGTGTAGATCAAAGATGTAAGCATTGTTTTGTAATTAGGTTTGGGGTTTTAGAGAGAGAATCTTGAGTGTGTAGTTGTACAAATTTGCTATATAGTGGATTATTTCTCTTTTCGTTTTGACGGCTGTGGTTTTTTCCCTGTTTTTGGGTTTCCAAGTAAATCCGTGTTTTGTGTGTGATTTGATTTATTTTCTTCTTCCATCTTATTTTTTTGTATAGACATTGTTTATCTTTTGTTTGTGGCTATTTGGCAACGCTTCTGCGTAGAGATCAATTGCTAACAATTGGTATTAGAGCCCTAGGTTGTCTAATAATGGTTTCAACAAACAATTATGTCTAGGAGTATGGGTTCTATGAAAAATAATTTGATACGAAGATCAAATTTGGCTTACGGTGGCAAGTACAAGTCATTGATAATTGATCCAATCTGGATTTCATAAGACGTTGAAGAAAAAAAGGTCAACCTTTGAAAGCTAGGTAGTCTCTGGTGAGGAGTGGTCGCATGGAGCTTGTGCGACAAAGAGCTCAAAGTGTTACTAGCAATATGGTTATCCTTTTGGGATGTAAAAATTGTCATGGAGAGGATATGCTGTAGCCAGTGAGTCCACAAGTTTGCAAATGGGCATTGGTTAGAGGATGATGCAAGGTGTGTGGCGGATAAGATGTCGATGACTGACAAACTCCTTGGAATCTAACGTGAGGAGTTGTACAACAATTTCAGCAGGTTATTTCAACATTTGCTGAAAGAAATCTTAGGATGGTTCATTCTTAAGTGGTAATGTTGTAAATGTGGACCGGCCCGACCCAACGTGGTCCAACACGCTAGGCCCGTATTCAAAAACAGGTTGGTCTGGTCCGTGCCGTGTTGGAGAGCGGGTCAGACCAAGTATGACACTTTTTCAAAATCTACGACCCGACACGGCACGGAGACTTGCCTCCGACGGATCATGTCAGATCGGATAGGCACGCATTCCAAGGCTGGCGAGCCCCACAGACCGGACCCATTGTTTTTATTTTTTTTATTTTTTTTATTTTTTTTATGAAATAATGTTTTTGGTTTTCGAGTTTTGGGTTTTGGGTTTAAGGAAAATATAAAATTACAAATTCAAATACTTAATATCAATTTAACAAGTCAATTATGTATATGTAATTTTCATTGCTATTTATTTATCTTCTTAATTAATTATTATGAAAAAAATGAAAAATAAATTGTATTTTTTTCATTCCAATTGTTTTAGTTAGATAGATATATTAGATTAGATTGTTTTTTTATAGTAAAATAATTCATAAAATGAATAAAGATAAAGTATTATAATGTTGACGATAATTTTTGGATCGATCACACGTCGAACAGAATGTATATGAAATCACACAATTGCTAATTATGAATAGTTAAGAAAACAAAATAAGCACGATGATTTTACGTGGTAAAACCCCAAGAATGGGGAAACAACCTTGGTTGCTGGAAACCAGCGAGGAAAGAACTTCACTATGAATAATTGATTACACACTCAGTCTCTCGTGCTCTCTAGAATCTTAATTTTTCTTCAACCCTTTCATGGGTATTATTAGGGTCTATTTATACATGCATAGAACCCTAATCCGTGCTATACAAATAAATGAAGTTGACGTGTTTGAGTCGTTTTATTCTTCTTTCGTGTTTCGCATTCTTCACGCATTAGCTCTATTGCCTAATTTGGACTCTGGCATCGATAGGGGAATTCACTTCCTTATCAAAGTGTGCTTCGAGACACCTTATTGGAGTATGACTCATTCTGTATGTATTTAAGTCGTGACTGCATGTATTTGATAGTATCCACATGTCGATATGTCGATCATTTACCAAAACCCGACCAAGCCTTATTCTCCTTGACTAGTGATTCAATCCTGACCAGAGGCTTTGCCCGACCATCTCGATATCCCCGACTGGGTGTTATGTAACCATATTTGGTCAGCTTAGGTAGGTTTATATAGGTTTAGAAAGGTTGACTCTTGGTGACATGGCATCTCTAACTCTCGTATCTTTGGGTAGTTATGCTGACTCATCATTCTTCAGATTTTACCAATAACAATACCCCTTTAAACACACGAGGTCGGATAAACAACTGTCACAAGTAGGACGCTCTCGACTACATGTGTTTAATTCACTTTATCATTTTTGTCTTGTTGTCCATTAATGTCCTTTTAATACGCTACAGTTATCAACCACACATATTTCGGCTGATGAAATCATTACGCATCTTTTTCAAAATTCAAACAGCGTAAAGTTTTCGGTTCTCGTGCACCTTCCCCCATTTTAAACTGATGACACATGTCTACCCCGTGATGTCACTTTCTTTTCCTTCTAAACCTTGACTCTTCTCTAAACGCTTCATCTATCGTCACTTCTTCTTCGTTGCTACTCAAGGTATGGACTTTGCCCTTCACAGTAAATATTTTGAATTTCTTCTTCCTGCCATTAAGGCTGGTGATGATGAGAACGTTGCTAGGCTCGAGTCCATTCTCTAGGATCATCTTCCTTCTTCTTATCAACTTACCGCATTAAACGTGGATTATTCTATGGCTCACCCAGAGTTTGCCCCATTCTCTTATGATCTTTCTAACTCTGATTCGATTGATGTTTATGTAGATTTGTTGAAATAAATCAGCTCCAGGTGGACCACCAGAGACTCTCCCAAGGAGTCTACACGCGTAACGATCGACTTAAAGATACCTTCCCAAGTTCTCAAGATGAAGGATGTACCATGGGAACGTCAAGCTCGGGTGCTAAGGTTTAGTATTGACTATCCCTGCTTATTTGATTTAGAGATAAACGTAGTGACTGAAGTTGAGTTGGCAAAATTTAAGGACCGGTTTGACCTGACCATCGCGTAAAAGTTATCTTGTAGCGACGATCTGGCTGTATGGAATCCTCCCCCATGTGCGATCGCTTTATACGGGGCAATAATGACCTCAGGGTTACTATTCCCCTTTAACCTTTTATTGCTCGATTCCTGGAGGATGTGGGCATTGCTCCTGTCCAACTGACACCCAATTCTTATCGGGTGTTAATCAATTTGGGGCATCTATGAAAAAAGCTCGAGGCCAAGCAACCTCCGACCCCCCAAGAGATACACGATGTCTACACGCCAATTCGATCTGATACTGGGGGAACTTTTTATCTTTAATCAATATCCCAGAGTTTATGGGTTTCCCAGGGATGCAAGGGTAAACTCGTGCCTCATTCGGATAAGGATCACAAGGGGTTTATTTGAGAATTTTCTTCTTCGTACAAGTACTAGAAGAACAGTTGGTTCTTCGTTGGAGGTGACTGGGGCGAAACAGTTATCGCTAACCCTGAGCAAGGGCTGACATGGAACAGAGTTCTAAGGCACTTTTACAGTCACGGGCTTTGGAATAGGACTTCCTCTTCCATGACAAAGAGCCAGGCTGACATGGTTGCTAAGGCGGTCGAGACTTAATGGGAAACGAGGGATCGTCGTTCCCTATATGTTGAGGTGGACCTGATCGATGTAGGGCTTTTTCCCGCGGTCTCTGCTCTTTATCGACGATGTAAGTCATCATTGCTTTACCTAATGTACGTGTCTTCCCTCTATACTGATTGCTGATTATCGTGTGGCATTTTTTCTTTCATTATATGATGTGGACATTGTCACGGGGGATTAGACAGAGAAAGCTAAGAACGTCTGAGCAGGTTGCTTAGGGAATTGCTCTACCGAACATGATTTGGTGGAACATACATATGAATCTGACCGCTATTCCTCAGATGTTCTCTCTACACAGGTCGGTACGAGTGATCGGCATCCTCTCCGAGCTCGAAGCCATCACCGGGGCCATTCCAAAGAAAGGGCCTATCGGGTGCCGTCTAGTTCTGAAGCATTTGACCAAGGAAGACGTGGTCGAGATAGGTGTGAACGGGAGTGTCAGGGAAGGGATGACTCATGAAGGAAGAAATCTAATGAAGTGGATGTGGCAGATAGAGCCATGAGCCATAAGGAGGCTAAGAATGTTTAAGAGTCAGCCGCTCCCGATGCCCTTCATATGAGAGCGAGTCTCGCATCCGGAGTTGACTCGACGTTACCTACTCCAGTGGTTGATCCAATCATTTTGGAGGAGAAGGAGGAGGAGGAGGAGGAGGATCAAGAGACGGTTTCCAAGAATTGTGATCCAAGAGAAGGGTCGATCGGGGTATAAGATCTTTATCCTCCGTCCCCCCAAAAAAAGCTAAGGTTACGGACCAAGCGCTTCCTTCCACTGAGTCTTCCTATATTCAGGATGTGTCATCCCCTCAACACCCTAGGAAGGCTTCTATACAATTTACCGTTAAACGTCGGATCATTTTTTCTGACTTTGAAGATGATGATGGTGGTCTCGACGAGGGGAGAAAGTAGCCAATGAAGATTTCCTTGATTTGATAGAGGAGCAGACTCTCCATTCTATTTTAGAATCAGAGGAAGAAGCAACTATATAGTTGGAGGGGGATATCAGGGTGATTGAGCCTATTGGTACCTCTTCCACTATACATGTTGGGTCTCTTCCTCCCGAGGGTGCTATCAAAAGTCAAATTCTTGAGAATGAAGGCTTTCGGGTTGCTGCATCTGCTAATATTCTTGGGGAAGATGTTGGGATTTTGAAGACTCAAAACACTGCTGACCGTATTATCCCCTCATCTTCCCAGGACCAGTCTGCTCCTGCTGTTTCCACCGCTAAGCTTTCACATCTCCCTTCATCCAACAGTTCTCAAACCGACCCCTTTTCCATGCTTCACTTAATGTCATCAAGGGTTGGATACATTGGCGAAGGTTACTAGAAGGATGCCACAGATGCTGTAGATTTTGAACGGGTCGACATGATTTTAACAATGGCATTTTTGTAAGTCTTTTCACCATTTTTGTTGTTTTTCTTTCGATCCTTCTATCTATCTAATTTGCCTTTCGTTGATCCTTTACAGGTGGTGGAGGCGTTAACTCGGGCTCTCTTTGAGAACAATAAACAGGCTGCTAAGATTTCTCAATTGAAGCTGGCTCTCGCCGAAAAGGATGAGTCTTTAAAGTCTTCTGCAGCCAGTGCTTTCAAGGCTAGCTAGTATGCAGAGAAGCTGAATGCATATACAACAACTGAGATGGCCGTGAGAAAAATGCTTGTGAACGTTCAGAGTAGAGCCATGGCATTTGATCAGGCTCTTAGGGAGCTTACTACAAGGAATGTTGAGCTGGAGTAGAAAGTTGCCATGGCTAAAATACGGAGTGCTGAACTTGGATCAAGGGACATTTTGGCTGAGACGGTAGTGAAGAAAGCTCGGAAAGAAGCTCAGATTGCCTAGGACTCCCTTACCTCAGCTCAGCAGAAGATGCTAGAGATGTAGCAGGCGTCTGGAGGAGGCTCGGTTTCACTATGAGCACCTCACCAAAGACTTGGTGCAATAACATATCAGTATGGAAGTTCTTTCCCAAGGGGCCATGTCAGACCTTGAGGTTTAAAATATTGATCGGTACAAGTGGTCTCCTGCTTTCGATGCTACGTTGCTGAGGGAGTTTGAGAGAGGCATGACAACTGCCAGGATGGTCTTCAGTACGAAGGAGAGGTCTTCCAAATAGGCTCGCTTGAAGTGCGATCGGACAATATCTAAGCATCAGAGAGAGTCCCTGGAAGCGAACAAGAACCAGCGGATCATGTAGAAGGCCTATTGCAAATCCATCGGAAAGGGTCATCACCCTATGCATCTCGAACTCCCTTCGAAGGTATCTCTTGTGTTCTTCCATGCTGGTCAGGACAGTGGCGCTCTGATCAAAGGGGTCAACGTTGGTCCTTCAACCGATTTAGATTACTCTCCCTTTGTGTCTGCTGATCCTGACGACACTATCTCCTGGCCAGATTTTGGAAACTTTGGTGAAGGCCAAGATGATGATATCCCTTCTTCCGGCTCTAGGGGCTCCTCAGCTGCTGGGAACAAATGATGCATCTCTGCTTTTGTAGCTATTTCATATGTATTTAATTTTGCAATATTTGACATACTATGACAGTTAATGTATATCTTTCCCTTATTGCTTGTTTTCAAGATATGTTCCATTTTCTTAGCTATGCATGCTAATCCTGACGACAATATCTTATGCTTGCGTTCGTTCATATTTTTAGCACAACCTGAGCTATGAGTTAGGCTAATCAAAACAACTTATATCCCGATCATATAGGATTCATAACCCACTTGTCTGAGCTCGTGTCGTCATGTAATTATTGACTTATTGCTTCATTTTCGGTGGTTAAATGCTCTTGGAGGATTGAACCATATTTTGTAATGATCTCGGGTCCACCTCAGGTAAACCCTTTGTATTTTATCGTTCAGGCTGTTTTTCCCGATCGTCTTCTTATCTATCTTTCTGTTGGGCAGTGTTCATTTATAAACCAATTGTGCGGTTTTTATTTGTAGACTCTTGTCTTTTATCTGCCAACTAGGTTGTTGGGACGTCTCTCAACAGTTTGTTGATCAAGATTCGTTGCGATAAGGTATAACTTGTCCTACCAACTTTATATGCATCTATGGCCGTATTTACCTTATCTTATAGGTAGGATTTGCACCTTATCCAACGTTTGGCGCATCCCATTGGGTTTGTATGTCCGAAGGTGCCATAATAGTGCTTCATACGCACCCAGTTAGTTTCGGTGAGTGTGCATTGTCTTTGCGACATATGCTTTTGGCCCCTTCACTGGGCTACTCGAGGTCACTTATCCACTTTTACCGATATCTTAAGGTATCCTATGAATGCTCTTATGAGCAAATGCTTGGTTTTGAACACTGTGATGGATTACTTATAACAGCTTCCCCTGAGAGTTTTTATTGATTTTCTCAAAAATTAAAAAATAATTTGCTAATAACAATTCAAAGCTTAAGCTATAGAAATAAAAGAAAACAAAAGTAAGAATCTTCACATGGGTACAAGATCTTAAAATACTGTGCATTGCATCGCCTGGGCAGCTCGGTTCCCTCAGGTCAGGAAAGGCGATATGCTCCATGTTCTGCTATCCTGACCACTTGGTATGGTCCTTCCCATTTGTCAGCTTACGATCCTGTGGACTTGTCTTTTGTATTAAGTGTCACACTCATCAAAACTAGGTCTCTGAGCTAAAATCTTCTAACCTTGACATGCAAATTGTAATACCTTGCTACCCTCTATTGGTAGGAGGTGTTTCTTACCCTGGGCATGTCTATTCTTTCTTCCAACTCGTCCAAGTCTTGTTTTATCATCTCAACATTTCCTTCGGGATCGAAGAGTTGTACCCTAATGGACTTGTGAATGATCTCAACATGAATCATTGCCTCCATCCTAAATGCCAACGAGTAAGGCATTTCCCCTGTTGAAGTCCTTTCTGTAGTCCAATAAGCCCATAAGACTTCGTGTAACTTGTCTGTCAGTTTTCTTTCTTTCCTTCCAGCTTCGCCTTCAGAATATTCTTGATTATTTTGTTCACCACCTCCGTTTGACCATTAGTTTGAGGGTGAGCTGGTGTGGCATAATAGTTTTTTTTTCTGAAGTCTTTACACATATTTCTGAAATTTTCACTATCGAATTGAGTCCCATTATCTGTGATTATAGTTTTCAGGATTCCAAAAATATATATGATATTTTTCTTCACAAAGCTGGTCATGTTAGCCTCGGTGATATGTACCAGTGCTTCCGCTTCAACCCACTTTGTAAAGTAGTCAACAACCACTATAGCATGTTTTGCCCCTCCTTTAGTTGCAGTAGACATCGAGCCAATCATATCTATTCTGCACATGGCAAACGACCATGGTGATGTCAAATTCTTCAACTGCTCGGGTGGCCTCCGGATGTCATTAGCTACCTTTTGATAGTCACCACAGTGACTTTCAACACCTTGTGGATCTTCAAATAGAGTCGGCCAATAAAATCATTGCTTGAGAGTTTTATGTGCCAAGCTTTTACCACCAGAGTGATTCCCACAGACTCCTTTGTGAATACTTTCTACTATTTGCCTACCTTTGATCCGGTCCACGCATTTCTGAAGGGCTTTGGAAAACCCTTTCCTATATAGCTCCCCTTCTACTATAGAATATCTTGTGGCTTTATATCTAAGACGTTTCGCCTCAGCTATCTCCGTCAAGAGCACTCCATTCTCTAAGTATTCTCTGATCCCAGGTAGCTTGTTCCCCTTCAATCAATTCTACCTCCTACTCTTCAGCTTGATTTTCGCTCTCGATACTTGGCTTTTGCAGGTGGGCGATCAAGACTATTTTTTACCATACACTGGTGGTTGATGCCAATTTTGACTGCGCGTTTGCTTTCTCATTTTTCACCCTCAAGATATGGGTGATTCTGTATACTTTGAACCTTTCGAGGACTGTATTGGTTATAGTTAAATACGTAACCATGTTGCTGTCTTTCACTTACCCTAAGGCCTGCCAGAAGTGCCTCATATTCTGCCATATTGTTAGTGGCTTTGAAGTCAAATCGTAAGGCACATTCCACATGGTCACCTTCTGGCGTGGATATAACTATGCATGCCCCGCTGCCGTGCATGTTTGACGATTCATCTACATGTAGTTTCCAAGCAAACATATCATTTTCTCTTAACATCCTGATCACTTCGTTGTTCGGCTCAATGAATTCCGTAACCAGATCCGCTACAACTTGTCCCTTGATCGCCGATCTTAGCGAGTAGACTATGTCAATCTCACTTAGTTCCACTACCCATATAGTCAGCCTTCCCGACACCTCAGATTTTTATAAAATCTGTTTCGATAGACAATCAGTATATACTTCAACTTTTTAAGCTTGAAAATACGGTCTCAACTTTCTCGCTGCTCTTATCAGGGCTAAAGCCATTTGTTCAGCTGGAGAGTATCTTGGTTACGTAGGTAACAAAGCTTTACTGGTGTAGTATATAGGTTTTCGCGTTCCCTCTTCCAATCTGACCAGTACTGACTCTGTCACTATGTTTGTTACGGGCTGATAGAGGTAGAACACTTCCCCTTCAAGTGGTTTAGATAATATCGGAGCTTTTCACAAGTATTCTTTGATTTTTCTAAACGATTGCTCGCACTCATCATTCCATTCTTCCCCCTTGCCTTGCTTAATTGCTTTAAAAAAGGGTAGGCATTTGTCCGTTGATTTACTTATGAACCGACTCAGTGACGCTAGGCAACCCGTCAATCTTTGGATTTCCTTCAATGTCTTGAGAGACCTCATTTCTTCTATTTCTCTTATTTTCTTCGGGTTTACTTCGATCCCTCTTAGGTGAACTTAGAATCTCAGGAACCTGCCTTATAGTACTCCGAATATGCACTTTTTTGGATTTAGCTTCATCCCAAATTTTTGTAGCACCTCAAACATCTCCCTTACGTCGGTTGGATGATCTTCGGACGTTACACTTTTGGTTAGGATATCGTCCACGTATACCTCCATGTTCCTACCAATCTGTCGAGAGAACGTTTTATTTACCGGCCTTTGGTAAGTTGCCCTGGCGTTCTTTAACCTAAACGACATGACCTTTTAGCAATACAATCCCTGGTCAGTTATGAATGAGGTTTTTTCCTCATTTGGTTCGAATATTCTGATCTGGTTGTAACCTGAATAGACGTCCATTAAACTTAATAGTTCATGACCAACCGTTGCATCTACCAACTGGTCAATCCGAGGCAAAACGAATATGTCCTTTGAACATGTTTTGTTAAGGTCGGTGAAATCCAGATACATCCTTCATTGGACGTTTTTCCTTTTCACCAGGTCTGCGTTGGCAGTCGAGTCGGGATATTTCACCTCCCGAATATATCCTACGGCTAATAGCTTATCCACCTCTTCTTGATCCTCTTGCTTCTTTCTAGGTTGAAGCTTCTCCTCTTCTGGATCACTGGTTTCTAATCGGGATTCATTGCTAAGTAATGTGAAAATGTACTTGGATCGATCCCTGTCATGTCCACGTGCTCCCAAGGGAACACATCTTTGTATTCTTTTAGGAGTTCGACCATCTTGTTTTGATCATGCTTCGTCAATTAGGACCCAAGCCTAACAGTCTTCTTGGCATCATTGTTGTTCATGAAAACTTCTATGTTTGGTTCCTCCGGGCTTTTATCACTCTTTGGCGTTACCTCTCTCAGGTCTAAGTTGAACCCGGTCAGGGTCTCGGCCTTTGCCTCCGTTGGATCTACTTTTTGGTCTTTATCTTTTTTAACAGCATCCACTTGCATTACCTTCGACTCTGCCTTTTCCCTATATACGGCGAGATTCACTTTCCTAGCCCACTCATGTGAGCATTTCATGATCCCTACTCCGGCTTCAGTCAGGAACTTTACCATGAATGCGTAAGTTGCATTCACAACTTTTATTTTGTTGAGGAAATGTTGGCCTAGGAGAGCGTTTTATGGCCAGTCCTCAACATTCACCACCACTAAGTCTAGCAATATTGTCTTTTGTACAATGAAAGCTTTCAGCCTCCACCGACAATTTAACGATTCCCAACGCCCTGACCTCGGTTCCTCTGAAACCCCTCAATGGAACCTTCAGTGGTTGGAGATCACTCATCTGTAGTCCGAGTTGATCAAATGCCTCTATGCTCAAAATGTCTGCTGAGCTACCATTTTTTATCAGTATTCTTCTCACTTGCCTATGTAATTGCGAATTGACACAACAATCGCATCGTTTGGTCTGACCTCCGACTCGTGTGTGTCTGTTGCAGTAAAATTTATTGGTCCCCTTCATCGCTTTGCTTTCTTCCGATTGGGACCTAGATGATTCACCTCCATACTTCTTTGGTTGTTCATGGCTTCCCTAACTTCGGACATCCTTTCTCGGCTACTACTCCCAGTATTGGGGCCACAAAAAATGGTGTTGATTGCCTCGATATCCGAGTTTTTCTTCGGGTTCCTACAACTCCTATCTCGATCCCTTGTGTGGATATCCTTTTATCGATCTTCACCTCTTTTGAGATGACATCGGTAAGATGACATCGGTAAGATGACCTTCTCGGATTAGCTTCTCAATGTAATCCTTGAGTTGGTAATACTTGGAGGTTTCGTGACCATTCTCCTGGTGGAACCTGCAATACTTGGTAGTATCTCTTCTAGCGAAGTTTGACTGCCTCAGAGATTTTTTATATAAGTTTTTGTCTTCTATTGCATTCAGAATTTCCTCATGCTTTTTGGTTAACGGGGTATAATTGGTGTACAAGCACCTTGGGTTCCTCCCTGTTCTATCTTTATCTCTTCGTCCGCCTTTTCCTCTTCCTCCGTTGCTCTTCTGGTCATTCTTACCATTTTTTTAACTGCTTTCTTGGCTCTTTTGATTACTGGCAGGATGATCCCCGTGTATAAATTCTCCCCATGGGCAATTTGTTCTTCTTCTGCCATGGCGTATCCCCAAACATGATCTACCATGCTTGCATATGTGGTCGGTCCCCGCTCCCTCAGGCTTAAGGTTAGGTGACTGTGTTGCAAGCTGTTTATTAATGCGGACACCACTGCATCATCATTAGGGTCCTGAACCTCCAATACCTCCTACAAAAACCTGGTTAGATAATCTTTTAATTTTTCTACTTTTCTTTGCCTTAGGGTAGAAAAAGCTGACATCGATTTCCTTCATTGGATATTTCCCATAAATTGTCTGGTGAACGCTCATGTTAATCCTTCGAAATTCTTGATGGATCTCCATGATAATCCTCCGAACCACCTGGACCCCTGATCTCCCAATGTCTGAGGGAACATACGACACATGAGGGCATCATCATAGTCATACTAAGTCATGTCGCTCTGGCAACTCCTCATATGTTCCTGCGGATCAGTATTGGCTTTGAATTGCTTCACATGCGGCATCCCGAATTTCTCCAAAAAGCGAGCCTGCCTTATGGCATTAGCAAACATATTACCCTTTTGACCAGAGGGGATCTTGACTTTGCTTTTTCCTTAAAGCTTCTATCCTCCTAAGAAGAACTTCGCGCTCCCTTTCGGGTTCGCCACGCCTATCTAACCCTTGGTGGACTACGAGCCCATACGGGTCCCTTCACCCTCTGGGAGTGTGCTCGTCATCGCTTAAATTCGGTCGGAGCTTCTTACTCCGTCCATTATAACTGTCTTCTTTCTTAAGGTATTGTCTTGTATCGTCATACCCTACGGTATCCTCGCGTGAACTTGACTCCTCACGTTCCACCATTCTTCTATCCTGGTGAGAGCTATTTCTTCTGCGTGAACGTCCTCTTTTGTCCCGTTTCTCTTCTCTATCTCTTACAAATTTTTAGGGTACGCCTAGAGTAGTTGGCCACGATCTCAGAACGCACATTGGTTCATTGAGCTACCATGGGTGTAGAGACCTGGTACGGCGAATTCAGATTTATAGTTGTAGTTATGCTAATTCCCTGTCTAGAGGCATCGTCAATGACTCTCCGCAGGGATTCTTGAATTTTCCTAAATGCATCTGGAGATATTCCTGTTGTCAAGCCCATGGTTATGACGGTGTCATGTCTGCTTGGTTGTGGAGTTCTTGATGATGGATCTGTTCCTAGTGCATCGGCATCCACGACATTCACCTCTCGTAAGACATCAACGTTGCCCGGGGATAAATCTCTGTCAGCGCTGGAAACCATGATTTCACTTTGTATGACTAAATCTCTGGCTGATTATAACGTCGAAGGTTCGCCCCTCCTTCTAGCGCCAATTGTTGACGGTTATTTTTTGATGGATCGCACGTTGAAATTAATGTATATGAAATCACACAATTGCTAATTACGAATAGTTAAGAAAATAAAAGGAACACAAGGATTTTACGTGGTAAAACCCCAAGAACTGGGAAATGTCCACTGTTGCCTGAAATCGATAAGGAAAGAACTTCACTATAAATAATCAATTACACACTCAGTCTTTCGTGCTCTTTAGAGTCTTAATTTTTCTTCAACCCTTTTAGTGATATTATTACGGTCTATTTTTACATGTATAGAACCCTAATTCGTGCTATACAATTAAATGAAGTTGAAGTGTTTGAATCGTTTTATTTTTCTTTCCTGTTTCGCGTTCTTCACGCATTAGGTCTCTTTCCTAATTTGGAATCTGGCATCGATAGGGAAATTCGATTCCTTATCAAAGTGTGCTTCGAGACACCTTATTGGAGTATGACTCATTCTGCATGTATTTGAGTCGTGACTGCATGTATTTGATAGTATCCACGTGTCAATCTGCCAATCATCTACCAAAACCCGACCAAGCCTTATTCTCCTCGACCAGTGATTCAGTCCCCACCGGAGGCTTTGATCCGACCATCTCGATAGCCCCGACCGGGTGTTATGAAACCATCTTTGGTTAGCTTAGGTAGGTTCAGGAAGGTTGACTCTTGGTGACGTGGCATCTTTAACTCCCGCATCTTTGGGTAGTTATGTTGACTCATCATTCTTCAGATTTTACCAATAACAATAAAAAATATATAATAGATGAAGTTATGAAAATATGAAATGAAGAATTATTTATTTATTCCTGACTTATGGAATTCAGTATTACATATTTATAAGATTATCTCCTTAAAAACCTTACCAAGAAAAACCCAGTGGTATAAAAACTTGGTAAGGGTAAAAAATGCAATCGTATTACAGTTTAGTAATTTACAAGTAAATGTACATGTATAGGTATATCCTTGTTCTGGACTTGGTTAAAACCGGAACCAGAAGCCTTATCAACATATAGATTGTTGAAATTTAGAATAAGTTCATTATCTACGGTTTTGTTTTGCAACCTCTTTATTACATGCTCCCAATCCCGAAGGTATGTTAATACCTCCACCATCTCCGGAGAATAACAACTTCTTCTTAGTTTAATTATGCATCCACTAGTGCGGAATGCTTGTTCTGAAGACACCGTGGACACAGGGATAACCAGTAAGTCACGTGCTAGGTGTGACAGAATCGGATACCTGTAGGTATATGTCTTCCACTATAATAACAAATCAAACTCTTCCTTGTCTTCGATAGCATCGAACTGTGTTTCAAGATACATATTCTGTTCAGCACAAGAAGATCGGCCTGCTATTTGGCCTGAAGACGTACTTGTTGATTTGTCCTTTTTTCAGCATTTAAGAATGCTCCAACTTGTTTGTTTTGGCTGTATCTTCGATTCTACCGATGGTTGGGTGTCAATACCGCCAAACATGTGCTCATAAATACGAAAAAATTGTTTCGGATGTCAGTAACCTATTCTAAATAATCGATTACCAAATTAGTACCAATAAACTCAATCAAAATTTCTAAACTAGATAATTTAACCATAGGATCTACTATAACACTTAAGGCATAAAGTAGAGGAATGCTAGCCCAATATTTTTTCAACTTTGTCTCCTTATTTTTTCAACTTTGTCTCCACGACAACAACAGCAGAGCTTAAATGAACATCTTCCCTATAACTGTTTAACACTTCAGACATTTCCACTCTTTGATGGATTGCTTGAAATGATATGGGGTAATAGATCCCGAAAAGAGTTATAATGGCGTTGTAAAAAATATTTAAAAAACCCTTGCCACATACCAATCCTCTTGCGTCAGTAATTGTGCTTATGGACGACAAAGTTTGCCTAGCTTCATGTTATAAAAACCTGTAATAGTTGTATCATATGGCAAACAATTTTTTTAATTAAGGAGAGTTCCACATTACCGCCATATCAGTTTGGAATAGTCGGGGACGTAAACCGTTTAATGTATAGTGTCTACGGAATTCTTAGAATCTATGATTATAACTGCTAATCCAAGAAATGACATCTCTGATACGGTCTACACGGTCGCTTACTTCCTTCAAACCAGTCTGAACAACTAAATTTATGATTTGACATTCACAACGTTAATGGAAGAAATAACCTCCATCTTATGAGATATTTCTTTTAACAAACAATTCAATAGAACTACTAAACTTATAAATCATAAATTTACTAACGAAATATATTCAGATAAACTACTAAACTTAAAAATCATTAATTTACTAATGAAATATATTCAAATAAACCACTCAACTTAAAAATCATAAATTTACTAACAAAATATATTCAAATAAATTACTAAACTTATAAATCATAAATTTACTAACAAAATATATTCAAATAAACTACTAAACTTATAAATCATAAATTTACTAACAAAATATATTTAAATTAACTACTAAACTTAAAAATTATAAATTTTCTAACTTAAAAATATTTAAATTAACTACTACACATATAATGCTTAATTTACTAACACAATATATATGAATTCACTACTACACAAGTACACATAATAATGCTTAATATAGTGCTAAAAAAATTAAAATTAATTTACTAATATATTAAGACTATTAACTAAAGTGTTTACATAACATTATAAATTTACTAACATAAAGAAATAATAACATTTAAAGACAAATGTATCTTAAAAATTTTATGTGTTAGTGGAAAATGAAGAAAATAATAGATAGATAGATAATAGGAAATTAGTATAATACTATTAAAAAAATGTGTCGAGAAAGAGTAAAAATAAAATTGAATGAAAATGTGTATAGACTTGGGGAATGGGGAGAGATTGAGAGAATGAGAGAATGAGAGAAAGTGATTGAAAAATGGAATGGATAGGGGTATTTATAGAAAAATTTGAATTGTGGGTCAAAATATAAATTATAATAGTTGAGGGGTTTTCTTTTATAATTTTCTTTACCACCAACGCATCTTCCATTGGTGGTAAAGAAAATTCAACCGTCGGTGATTGGTTGAAAATAAAATGGACCTGTAAGTTCCTTATTTTTAATTGGATTATTTCGTTGACAACCACAATTGGGGATTATATATGTAAGGGTAGTTTAGGCAGTCTTTGTTCATGACCAAGCTCGAGCTTTAAAGGTGCACACACTCACTCACATGTATGTTTTAATCATCTTGCATTAGTACTTAATTACTCTCATGTGTGTTTTAGTTTTCCTATCTCTTGCATGTCTTTTTGTCTTGCTTTGTCTCCTTGATCCTTTTATTTCAGGGAATTGCACGGGTGTACTACCCACATATTGTGATGGTTTTTGGCTTCTTTATGCTTTTTGCATGGTATGCGTGGGTCCATACCCACGCACTGCACTGGTCTTTTAAGTGTTGTGTCTTCGCTCTTTTGGTGCTGTGAATTATCATAACGGTGCTACTCTAGTCATTCTACATTGTGGCACTACTGTAAGAAGCGTTGTGGGTATCACAACACACTATGCACGAGTTGTTGAGCTGGTAAGTGTGCGGGTACCCTACCCAGCGTGCTACGTATTTTCTGGAAAGCTTTTGTCAAAACGACACAGCATTGCATTGCCCTATTATATATGTCTTTTCTTCTCAACTTCGTTTTGTGAGCTAAAAATCAGATCTTTGAGAGAGAAATTGACACCTAGTGAGAGAGAGCTCCAAGAACACATTTTGACTCAACCAAACTTCAATCCATGAGCATCTTGCATCTTCCAAGCATGGATTCTTCTTGTTTTTCTTTGACTATGTAAACTCTACATGTCCTAAAATTTCTTGTTTATTTCTTATGACATGTTTGTCTAGGTTTATCATTTATTGTTGATTAAATGCACGTCTTTGAGTTTAATTGCATTTATAACATGCTTGGGTTGTTGATTGTTGGTTGAGATTTTTTTTTGTGATAACTAGCATTTAGGACGATTTTGCCCTTCTAGCTAAATCTACTTGCTATTGCATTTAGAGTATTGATATCTAGGATTTGCATTCATGGTCATCATTAATCCTTAGACAAGCTTAAATGTGTTTACCTAGCATTTTTTCATATTTAATATTTCCATATATTCACATAGGTTGCATATTCTCTTCATAGTTGTTAAGCTTTGTGAGTAAGTGTTTAATGCACAAGCTAGTTGGTTCAAGATCAATATTATAGGTCCGTTGGGTAGAGTGAAAGGGTTAGTAACTGGATGGTCTGATGAGAGGTCAATCTAGGTTGTAAACTTTCATTCAAGTAGTGGATTTTGTGGACCATTTGTGGCTAAGTGGTTAGCCCATGAGTTTTACCCAGTTTGAGGGTTTCTCATGTAAATCATACTTGTGTTTTTATTGTTTTATGTATGATTGAATGCTTGATAACTTGGGGTAGTTTCATGAATATTGATTAATCAAAAAATTGGTAATTTATTTGTTTAAAACCTATCGACCCCTCATTTTGGTTTATTAGACTTACACTTTAAAGGTTATTATCAGGACCAAATGGCCAGACCAAGGAGCGGACCGACATGCTGGCTCGCTCAGTTAAACCCACCGGTGTGGTGTGCCTTGGCGAGTCAACCCGTCAGATCGGCACCCTTTTGTCTGGCACGCAGCATGCCTACATGCAGGGGTTGGTCCGGCACACCTTCTTCGTGGACCGAACCTGGTCCGGTTCATTAATGGTGACAAACTGGAAGGACCGGCCCAGTTGGGCATAATCCACATTTTCAACATTAATAAGTGGGTATACCTTATGGTGAGGTATGCCGATTCTTAGTGTTAAGAGTCTTGGCTATGGATAAAAGTTATGGGAATTCTCGCTATAAAGAAGGATTGTTGGATACGGTTTGTATTCCCATGATTGTCAAACGAGATTCAACCAATGAGGAAATTTCCTAGGGTTGTTGGAAACGTTTGGAAGTCAGAGATCTTATTTAAGGGATCCTTTATTAATATGATGCGTGAAAACGAGAATTCTTAGGAAATGGAAAAGGAAAAAAGTTTGTCTTTATGCAGAACATGAAAGTCTTGTGCGTAAAGGAAAGGATATTTACGTGGAATAAGAAGTCTTGTGCGTGAAGAAAATGGTTTCCTTGTGGGTCTTAAACTCCCTAGGGCTCTAGTATAAATAGATTGTAATTCTATGTTAATGTTGTGTCTAGTTCCTAGAGCCAAAGTGTTGAGAAAAGATGTAGGCATTGGTAGTAATTGAGTTTTGAGTTTTAGAGAGAGAATCTTAAGTGTGTAGTTGTATAAATTTGCTACATAATGGATTATTTCTCTTGTTGTCCTAATAACCATGGTTTGTTTCCCTATTCTTGGGTTTCCACGTAAATCTTGTGTTTTGTATATAACTGGATTTATTTTCTTCTCCCATCTTATTTTCCTGCATAGACATTTTTTTATCGTTTGTTTGTGGCTATTCGACAACGCTTCCACGTAGAGATCAATTGCTAACAAGGCTTGGATGAAGAATTGAATATTGTACGAAGGTGTAACTAATCAAATTTTAGGACGACATTCTCCAACTATGGTGTACAAACGGACCAGCCCGACACGTCAACGTTAAATAGGTCGTGCCAAAATGGCACAACCGTTTAACATGCCGTGTTGTGCCATCTAGCGGGCTAGGCCCACTGGCCTTAACATGTCGATCCGTTTTTTTAAATATACATATTAAAAATATGTTTATTTTAAGTTGAAAATTTATTTCTTATTGGGTTAATATCATCTGGGTCTTTATGTTATGCTGAAAGATCAATTATTTAAACGAGTTTGATTTTTTAGCAAAGTTTTCCCTGACTTTTGAAAAGTATATCAAATAGATCCCTCTGACTTTTTATAACGGTCAAACGTGATAGAAAATATATATTGTCTCTTTTACCCCTGAATGCCATATTAATGGTAAAAATGACTATTTTACCCTTTAACATTTAAAATTTAATAATTTCATTTTAAATTTTAATCCAATATGAATGTAACACATGTCATCAATTGTTGATTTTTTTTAAATAAAATTGTTCCAAAAATATCCTTATATAGAAATTAAAAATAAAATAAAGATAAAAAACAACTTTAAAAACTTAACAATAATAATAAAATAACCTTATATTGTTCACAAAATCAAACAACTACCCAGATTTGATGGAGATCCATCAATCCATTCTAACACTACTGCAATATCCCAACACATCAACCATACTTGCGGTTTCATTAGTCATCTCCCCTTCTCCATATTATAATTTCTTTTCCCACACATAGGCTACAACAAACACTTCAATTACAAACAATTATCAACACGAAAAAAGAATGTCCGCGTTTTCGATTCACTTCAGACAAGCTAAGACCCAAGAGCTGTACCAAATCCAGTTCATTACAGTCAAGCTTTTCCCTTTTCTCTTTTCTCTAATACGAAGAAAAATAGCAAATGATGTTAAACGGAAAAGATAAACAAATCTAAAAAAAATTGCGATGGGTGAGGCGATTGGGATTTGGGAAGGCGAAACATAAATCAAAATTTGTGATGGGGGAGTCCCCCGTCACTGGAGATCCGTAAATCTCCAGGGATGAAGATGAACCATCAATGAGATTCGTAAATCTCCATGGATTGCAACCTCGTAACTCCAAATCGAGATTTAACCATATAGTGTTTTGGATCAACACTAGAAAACCACACTCAACCCTACAAAAAACCCACACCCACCACACCATCGTTGGTCTCCTCGCTGGCGGCCACCACAAACCCACCCACCACCCACCACCCACCACTAACTCAAATTCAACCATCCGTTCTCTTTTCTTTCTAAACCTCACACACAAATCAAACTCACAAACTCCACCACCATCCTAGCATAACCAGAAATCAATTATCTAAAATCCATAGACCACCATCACCAATAAAAACGAAAAAAGTCGAATTTGAAAAAAACAGTCGAACACAAACCAAAATATGTCAAGCACAAATCCACATGACCACCACTATCTCACCATAAAAGACTATCACCAGCGTCGAAGAGAGAGGGGAAAGCGAGATGGAACGAAAGAGAGAAATGGGAAGCGGACACGATGACCAGGATCAGACACGATGTTCGGGATCTCCTCGGTTCTTGGAAGGGTGGTGGTTGGTGGATTTCAACGGGTTCAGCGGCTAGGGTTTGGTCTACATCTCCGGTGATGGAGATGGTTCACGCTGAAGAAGATTCGTGAGAGGTCTCGATCGGTTGGTGAATTTGTGATGGATTGATAGAAATTTGTGAATTTGTTTTTGTGTTAATTTTTTATTTTTAAATGTTATATTTTAAAAGAAAATAATAATTTTATGGAATTTTTATTATTTTTTTAATTTTTAATTTGTATTTATACATTAATTTTAGAGATAATATGAAATACCATAAATGACCCTCAATTCGTTAACGTGGATTAACATTTAATTGACGGATGGATCCATTTGATATACTTTTCAAAAGTCAGGGAAAATTTTGCTAAAAATCAAACTTGTTTAAATAATTGATGTTTAAATAATTGATCTTTCAACATAACATATGGATCCAGATGATATTAACCCTTTCTTATTTTAACTTATGTATTAGATTATCTTATTTATTATATTTGTCTAAAAAAATAAAATATAAGAAAAATATCAATTTATTTTTAAAAAAATTAAAAGAATAAATAAAAATACAAGAAATAGATGAATTATTTAAAGTCAAATAAAAAAAAACTATAGGTAAAGAAATGAATTTTATTTATTGATTCAGATTTCAATAGTACATGATTCATGATTGGCTCGTTAAAAACCTTACAAAAAAAAACTTGCTAGGATAAAAACTTGGTAAAGGAAAACCAGTGCAATCGAATTACAATTTACTAGTACATGTTTAATTAGATGTACAAAACATTGTCATACTTTAGATGTTGTTTTTACAATTTACAATTTCTTTACCGTCTGAGCCGGTTACGGTTTTACTTACAAAACATTGGAATAACTTAGATGTTATCTTTTTGGTATGTGATGTTGGTATGAAGAAGGACGGAGCAGCTCCCGTTAGACCCTCTGCCTTATTGGTAACAATGTCTCTTGGTGTATAAAGGTTAAAGTCATCATTGTCCATGCAAAAACTGTCTGAAAAAATAGGATCAGTTTCCTACAATATAATTGTTAATTCATTAATTAAGCATAAAAATATAAATTTCAAAATTGAGCATAAATATTAAGCATAAATTAAAATTAGCTATAAATATAAAAATTCACCATTTTGAATATAAATATATAAATTAAAATAAAATTCATAAATGAAGCGTAAATTTAAATAAAGTTCAAATTAGCATAAATAATTAAGTTAAATTTAAAAATTAAGCATAAATATTAATGATGTAATTGAAATTAACTATAAAGAAAAAAATTCACCATTTTGAGCATAAATATATAAATTAAAATAAAATACATAAATGAAGCATAAAATTAAATAATGTTTAAATTAGTATAAATATTTAATTTAAAGTTAAAAATTAAGCATGCATATTAGTTTTGTAATTGAAATTAACTATAAATATAAAAATTCACCGTTTTGAGTATACGCATATAAATTTTTACATAAATTTTTACATAAATATTTAATTTAAATTTAAAAATTGAGCATAAATATTAAACATAAATTTAAATTAACAAAAAATATTTAATTTGACTAATTGAACATAAATATTAAAATTAAAAACTAAGTATAAATATATTAAGCATAAATATTAATTACAAAACCTAAGAAAAAAAAATATTAAGTTTAAATATTAAAAAAAAACTAAGCGTAAATTTTCTAAGCATAAATATTTAATATAAAACATTAAAATTGTTAATAGCTAAATTTGGCTAAGGACCAAAGAGAGATTTTTCAATCTCCTAACCCGAGTCTAAGCTCGAGATTACACACCATGGAGCCCCAGGTCTTGAGGTCGAGATGTGGAGCCACCGCACAAAAGCAACGAAAAGTCATCAAGCTTCAGAAGCACCCAGGGTGGTGCCCGACACGATCGGATCAGGCTCCTCACACCAAAACAAGAATTCAGGGGACGCCCGATGAATGACTATACATGCTTCCCGAGGTCGAAACTATCTCGTAACCTTCCCTGAAGCCCGCCATCCTCTCTAGATGTAAAAAAGACCTATAAAGACATCAGGTTCACGCTATAACATCACTCCACTTCGCCAAAGGAAGATTCAAACCTAATTAGATAAGAAGGAGGGAGCTTGCCGAAGCTCCATTACCACCAAAGGGTGTCTACCTGGCCATATCAAGCTCCAAGTGAACGAGAAAGGTCAGACCAAGCTTCTAGTACAAGGCACAGATATACCTCTCCCACACTTTGAGGGAGCAAACACCATGCTCGACGACCTCTATGGGGTGTCACACCTTGAAGGTACACATGATAATATCTACACTCTAACAAATGATAAATTATCGCGTATGTGCTAAGTGATTGAGTCCGAAAAGGAAACAAACTTATCTTCACCGAAGATATTCTCAACTCCATCATTAAGCCAAAATCAATGACTTTTAAATAAAATATCGTGCTCAATAAGGAGGGAATGGATTTAGAGAATCATGGCGGGAGATTCACAAGTTTAAACTACTCGTACCATGTATAAATATGGCCAAGCATGATGACCAGGGGATGGACAATTGACTGCGGCCTAAATTCTGACTTTATAACATGGCCATCGTTGTATTCTACTATTCGACAAACACAAGGTTGCCACCCTACCTGTACCCTAGAGAGCTTGAGAGTATTTGAGAGATTTTTGTACGACATACATGATCTATAATGAAGAGTTATATTCCCATTCTCATTACATTCACATTTAAACACCCACCTTTGATTGAACAAGTAAGGTACCAAAGGTACCAACCCCGGCCACCACCTCCGTGGTAGTGGTCTCGAGGGTGTCAACTGGAATTTCTCGCATCGAGTAAATTTTATGTTAACACTTTCTGGCACCGTCTGTGGGAACAATCCACACCAAGTAAACCTAATCAATAACTACGTGTTCGTTATTTTACAGAAGCTATGAGGCTCCGCTCCTCACAGGGATAGCCCGAGGCTTCAGAATAACCTTCAGCTGCATTAACGTGAAAGGCCCTGAGGAAAGGAAGAAAATCTGGGCATCGCAGTCAAGTTTCGACCCAGCCAATTGCTGCACGGCAGGCCTCCTATGATAAGTCAGGCCATGCTGGACCAACAAGCGACGACCTTCTTGGAAAATGTTTGCGTTGGTCTGCTCGATGAGGGCATCACTGTTCGACCAATAAATCCCAACACTCAGGGAGATTCGAGCAGGCTAGAAACCATGTAACCCTCCTTCAATTGGTTGAGGCCTCCTCCGTCAGAGCCAGCCCTCATTAGGGACGAACTTCAACCTTCAATCCTGGATAGGCTAGGGCCCATGCCCTCAGTTCCTGGCAGACCATCATATTACCAGCCTAGGAGAGTTAAATCTACAGCACCCCTTGCCCAAGGAGCAGCGAGAGGCTTCTCGCTCGACGAATTCAAGGAGGGAAGCTTGGGCTAGAGGGGAAGGTAGCCAGCAAAGCGCACTGGCAGATCCCATTAATAGAGAGGACTGGGTAGAGATCGCCAGTTCATCAGAGGGATTTGACAGCAAGGAGTCCAAGGTCAACTTAAAGAAACCCAAGAATAAGCATCTGAGAGACTAGCTGGCAAAGTTGTAGAAGGATATCAAGTAGATAAAGAAGGGAAAGCACAATAAGGACAAGAAGGATCCTTTGAGTGAGATGAATGCTCCATTCACTAGTAGGATTCGGGAGGTGAAGCTCCCGCTAAAATTTTTAGATACTGACAGATAAGTTCTCCGAAACATAATACCCCTTGAGCCTCCTAGAGAGCTTCGTCCAGCAAATGGAAGTCTAGAATATCACTAGAGCTGCCATGTGGAGGAATTTCTCTACCACCCTAACTGACTATGCAAAGACATGGTTCAGGAAGTTACCTGCTGGTAGCCTGGATTCTTTCACAAAACTATCAACAGATTTTTGATTGCAGTTCCAAGGGGTCAAACCGCGTCCAAAGGATCCCGTACACTTACAATATTTGATCCAAGAGCAAGGTGAGACACTCTGGTCATACGTGGAATGCTTCCACAAGGAAGTCATCCAGATGGGAGTCTTTATTGAGAAAGAGACCATTGTTAAATTTTGACGGAACCTGTGGGCGGGAAAGCTTTTCTGATCCTTTGCTAAGCGACCTCTAGAGACCTATCAGAAAGCCTATGATTGAGTTCTAGAGCAAGTCAAAATCGATGAACCGCTCAAGGTCAAGATGGAGCATGACGATATGAAAATGGTGAAGTGCTAGAAGAAGGAAGCTCCCAGACCTGAACCAGCTCAGAAAAATCAGAACAAACCACCCAATAGGTTGACATACCGTTTCTCTGTTTCTCAACCCAAGCAAGAAAGGTATCCAGTAAGGCAAACCCCTCCGTCAGTTTTGCCTCCTCCCAGGACAGTAGCCACTGTAACGTGAGATGAGAGAGTGTATGATCACTACACCCTCTTAAATGTATCCCGTGAAAAAATCTATCTCGTCATTTGGGATAAGGGGCTACTACAGAAGCCTGCACCCATGAAAGCCCCGGTCGATAGGAGAAACCGGTACAAGTACTGCGACTTCTATGAAGATGTGGGTCACAACACTTCAGAGTGTTATAACATGTGCAACCAGATCAAGGCTCTGATAAGGGGAGGATGTTTGATAGAGTTCTTGCAGCAGGTTAAGGGTAATATTCAGACTGGAAGAGAAGTACAAGCTGAGATCCGCGAGCACACTGAGAAGAGAAAGAGGGAGCATGCAGATCAAATACAGCAAATCCAGGTGATACATACCAATATCGGAGGGCCCACTCTGGCTGGTACCTCAAATAATTCCAGAAAAAACCACTCAAGGAAGATTCCTCGTGTAGAAAAAGGTCAGGGAATCTTCAAGGTTAGTCAGAGCTTGGCTGACCCTTCTCAATCAGCACAGATTATTTTCTCTGAGGCGGATGTCTACAACACTGTGCAGCCTCATGACGATCCCATGGTTATCATTGTACAGATTGCCATTGCAGCCTCATGACGATCCCATGGTGATCACGTTACAGATTGCCAATTGTGTGGACCACTGCATGCTCATCGACACAGGCAACAACATCGACATCCTCTATAAAGATACCTTGGAGAAGTTGAATTTGAAACAATGGTGTTACAATAGTTACACAACCCCACTGTATGGAATCACTGGGGATTCGATCATACCAGTGGGATCGAAGATCCTCATAGTGATCGCTGGAACATGATCTCTCCAGTAAAATGTTATAACAGACTTCGTTGTGGTAGATACCCCATCGACATAAAACGCGATACTAGATGGACCTTTCTTGTCATCCTTGAAAGGGGTTCTGTCTATTTACCATAACTTTCTAAAGTTTCTAGTAGGGGACAAAGTGGGGGAGGTGCATGGTGACCAACAAGCAGCCAGGAAGTGCTATGCAGTATCTGCCAACCCGGTAGCTATAGCAAAACAGTTTGTACAGGTTGCAACTATCTAGGATGGGGAAACACCTAGGATAACCTTAAAAGATATAGAGCCTGTATATCATCCAGAGGATGACCCCGTGATGCCAGATGTGGAAGAACAGAACAGAACAGAACAAAACAAAACAGAGAATGGCCCAGCGGGCATCCTATGGATAAGCTAGAAGAGATATCCATCAGGAAGAATGATCCTTCTAAGGTCGTCAAGGTTGGAGCTACCCTCAAACTGGGAGTGAAGGAAGGTCTGATTGGGCTTCTCGAAGAATTCAACGACATCTTTGCTTAGAGTTACGACTAGATGCTAGGGATCCCAATATCATTGGCTGCTCACTGATTAGCAGTGGATCCTACCTTCAAACCTGTCAAGCAGAAAAGACACCAATTTAACGCTGAAAGAAATGTTGTGGTTCAGGAGGAAGTGGACAAATTAATCAGAGTAGGCTTTATCAGAGAGGCGCACTACCCCAAATGGATCGCCAACTTGGTTATGGTCACGAAGGCAAATGAGAAGTGGCGTATATGCGTCGATTACACCGACCTCAACTGGGCATCTCCAAAAGACAGTTTTCCTTTATAAAAGATCAATCATTTTGTTGACTTTACATTGGGGAACAAGCTTCTGAGCTTCATGTATGCATTCTCAAGGTACAACTATGTTAAGATGCATCCAGCCGACTAGGATAAGACCAGTTCCATTACCGGTCAGGGTCTGTACTGTTACATGGTGATACCATTTGGTCTCAAGAACACTGGGCTACGTACCAGCGGCTAGTTAACCTACTGTTCAAGCCTGAGATTGGAAGGTCGATAGAGGTGTACATCGATAACATGAACACAAAATCACAATCAATAAAAGGACATCAGGACAACCTTTGCAGAACTTTCATGATCCTAAGAGAAAATCATATGAGATTTATCCCCTCCAAATGTGCTTTCGGGGTAACTGCGAGGAAGTTTCTGGGCTTCATGGTTCATGAGAGAGGCATAGAGGCTATCCTAGAAATGATCAAGGCTATCTTGGACCTAGAATCCCCCACATCACTTAAACAGTTTCAAGTCCTGACTGGGCAGCTAGCATCGCTCAACAGATTCATTTCTCCCTCCACCGATAAATGCCTCTCTTTCTTCAAAGCTATCAAGTAGGAAAGAAATATGAAGTGGGACCATAAGAGCGAGCAAGCCTTTCAAGCCTTAAAGAAGTATCTAACGAGCCCTCCATTGCTAGCCAAGCCAAGTCTTGGAGAGTAGCTGTAAATCTACTTGCCTGTTTCAGAAACTTCAGTAAGTGGGACTTTGATAAAGGAATATGGAGACAGGGTCCAGTGACCTATCTACTACATGATTCATGCTCTAACCAAGCCAGAGAAAAATTATACTCTTCTGGAGAAGCTTGCCTATGCTCTGGTGACTACGGTGAGGAAGTTGTCCCTAGTTTCAAGCTCACTCAATAGCGGTGGTGACGGACAAGCCTATTCACCAATTTTTACAAAGGCCGGATGTATCCAAAAGGTTAGTTTTATAGGCCCTGGAGCTCACCCAGTTTGATTTAAAGTACAAACCCAGAACCACAGTCAAAGCCCGGGCTTTGGCGGACTTCATGGCAGAATTCTCAACGCTCCCAGGCTAGGCTACCCCTACAGCATCTAGTCTAGCTTTTAAGAAGATTTCAGAGGTCGACAGCTGGTCGGAAGGTTGCAAGTCTTGGGCCCTCTACTCATATGGAGCTTCCAGGTAAGTTGAAGGAGGAGCTGGCATAGTTCTAGTGGACCCAGAAGGGACCGAATGCTATTCTTGCTTCAGATTCGGGTTTATGGCTACCAACAATGAGGTGGAGTACGAAGTCCTCTCAGCCGAGATGAAGGCAGCCATCGAGTTGGGGGCTGACTACCTACAGGCCAAGAGTGACTTATTACTCGTAGTCAATCAGGTTTCAGGGATTTACCAGGCAAAAGGGGATAACATGATCACCTACTTAAAGGTAGTTCAGCTGCTTAGAAATAAATTTAAGGGATTCAAAATCGAGCAGATGTCCTAACTAAGATAGCTACGAATAGTGGCCAAGCCTTACCATGAGGAGTTCCCCTCCAAGTGATCTCCCAACCAAACATAACAGCGGGCAAGGAATTTTCCCCCTAGATCGTCAGCCTTGCTGGATGGCTTTAAAAGTTGCTTATCTCTAAGAGGGAAAGCTTTTCGAATAGGCCGATCAAGCCGGAAGAATCAAGAGGCTCTATGTCAGATACTGTTTGGTGGGCGGGTACCTCTATAAGAGGGGCATGTCCCTTCCTTTGCTTCGGTGTCTGTGCCCTGATATTGCCAAATGGGCATTGAGAAAGGTTCACTATGGGGACTGCGGGAACCACGTTGGCAGGAAAGCTTTAGCATACCAAGATCTTTATATGGGATATTACTGGCCAACAATTCACCAATACGCGAAGAGATTTGTACAATCTTTCGAACCGTGCCAGAGGACCTCCAACCTAAGTCACCTACCACCGGAGCGATTGTCGTCCCTCAACTCACGCTACCTCTTTCTATGTGGGGAGTAGACCTGATCGGACCACTTCCCACCGCTCATAGGCAAGCCAAGCATGCTATTATGGCAATTGACTATTTTACAAGGTGGGTTGAGACTGGACCTCTTTCCTACATATCAAAAGAGAATACAATAAGGTTCATCAAAAACAATGTGGTCTGCAAATTCGAAACCCCTCTTATCATTGTAGCTGACCTAGGTAAGCAGTTTGACAACGCTTGATTCAAGAACTTTTACGAAGGCTTGAGAATCGACCTCAGGTTGGTTTGGTTCAGTAGCCCACCCTCAGACTAATGGGCTGGTAGAATTCACCAATAAGACTATCAAAAAGTTATTGAAGAAGAAGTTACAGCAGTGAAAGGGAAAATGGGTCGAGGAGCATCCCGAGGTTCTTTGGGCTTAGTAGACTACAAAGAGAACAGCTACCGGAGAGACACCCTACTATCTAGCTTTCGAGGTTGAAGCAGTTCTTCCCATTGAGCACAAACTAGCCTTCTTCAGAGTGCAAAACTTTAAATATGGAAACAACGAGGTCAAGCTCCGAGCTAATCTAGATCTTTTGGAAGAGAAACAAGACCGGGTAGATGAGAAAGTGGCGATTAACCAGAGCAAGATCGTTAGGTACTTCAACAGAAAGGTTAGAGCCCTGAAACTTTAAGAAAGGGGACCTAGTTCTCAGGAAAGTGACCTTGAATACCAGGAAGAGGTCTAACGGTGTCCTATGACTCAACTGGGAAGGATCTTACTTGGTGAAGGTAATGGTCTGCAACGAGGCATATAAGCTCGAAGACATGGATGGTCGACCCATCGATCACACCTGGAATGCAGATCACTTAGGGAAGTACTACCCCTATACAGGGGAATCGTGGCAGACTACCTTCATTTAGGTTTCAATAAAATCCCCAACAACAATGTACTCCATTTTTTATCATCAATAAAGTCTGTTTTCTCCATCTCCAATTATGCTCTCTATTAATTTCTTTGTATCCAATTAGGTTCTACACGGGTAAGTTCAACATAACCACCCCAAGACCATGGATTAGTTGGAGAAGGCCTTTCGCTACCCCTGATGCCTCGGTCGGGCACCACCCTTCGCCAAGAAGGATTTGAGTGTAAGAGCATAGTTGCCATCCAGATCTCGAGACCAGGAAGTGGCCGATTAAACCCCCTCGCTACTCTTGATGTTGGAGTTTATACCCTAAACATGTAATTTGTAAATGGATTTATGAAGTAAATAAAAAAAAAGGATAAATTCATTCTTGTTATGTTGTTATTTTATAAACTTGAGCACATATTAACATCCTGGATTGTCAGATGTAATCTCGAACTATGTATATGATTGTCATATACGGATGGATACAGTAAGAGACGTTCAATCTAAAGAGTCCATATATAGCAAATAAAGTTGGGTACTTTATTTGTGGTTCATCTATAGAAGCGGTCCATTCCGTAATATATAGTGATTCTATCCTGAATCATTCATAAGAGATATGTGAATGGAGGTACCTTGTATGATGTGATCATATAGGACTGGGCCATGATCTATATGAATCTCACACCAAGATCCGTTTACCGATGAATATCATATATATCAACTAATGATGGATATATGTGGGTGATCTTAATCCTAAGTGTCTTATCGACTCCTTCAGGTTAGATCGTGGTCTTTGATATACCATGAGTGAGGTCAGATGCATTTCCTAATTAATATACTTCGTATGTTGGGATTACGGATTGGCTTGTGGCTGGGAAGGTTTGCACACAATAGTGGAATTCACTCCTTCTTGTGAGAAGTAGATGGTAGTTCCCTTAAGGGTTGATTCGGGGCTTGGACAATATGAGCGCTCTCTTAATTTCGTGAGGAAATAGGATTTATTGTCCACTAGAGAATCAACGGTACTTAAAGGATATATGTAATTAGAGGGGTATAACGGACATTATGACCCAACTCTAATTATGAACTACTGTGGAGGATCACACCATATGTAATAGCTATATCGATGGACACTGAGTTGTATCGATCTGTGTAAAAACGTCCGCAGTTGAGAGAGTGCAGCTTCGTGTTTTTAGTGGAATAACACCGGAGTTAATAATCAAGGAATATTAATTAAAGAGTTTAATTAATGATTCCGAGGATTATTGGAGCTCAAAATACTATGGGTCCAATAGGTCCCCTTGCTAGCCCAATCGATTTAGGTAACAAGGGTCACAGTTAATTAATTGGATTGTCCAATTAATTGTGTTACGAAAGTGACACGCGTCAGGAGTTGAATGAGTAATTAGATTATTCAATTGATTAAAATGACAATTATGACAATTAAATAATGAGGTTATTTGATAGTGTAATTAGTCATGAATGGAGGGTTTCAATTGTTATTTATTTTTGAATGATGAGATAATATACAATTATGATAATTAAATAATAATATTATTTGATAGTGTAATTAGTCATGAATGGATGGTTTCAATTGTTATTTATTTTTGAATAATGAGGTAATCATATTATCTCATTTATTAAATAAAATAAATTACATATATTTGAATTTGAATTGTTTTAATTTATATATATATATATATGTAATATCTTATTTGAAAAATAAAATATAGATTTTATTTTTTAAACAAAGATATGGTAAGTTTTTTTTTTTAAATTAAATATTATATATATGATATATATTATTTAAAATAAAATAAAAAAAAAGGTGTGCATGAGAACGCACAACATAATATGATTAATTTCCTAATAATAAATGAACCAAATAATGTGTTAGAGTTTTAATAGTTAAAACTTGGTATACACGAATATAATAATCTGAGCTTAGTAAATAGTTTACAAATGCTTAGATTATTCACTAATAGATTAGATTTTTAATTGTTAAAAATCATTTATTAGTTAATTAGATTTTTTTCTAATTAGTTAATGCTCCAGATAACTTGATTAACGAATAATAGAAAACTCTAGTTTTAAAATAGTGAGTGGGAGAGGGATATATGATCTCGCGGTTTCCATCATTAGTTCAACACTGTGAGATTCGAGTGGGGCCTCGTGACGCCTTTGCTTTCGTCCTCCCTAAGGAGGGTTTCCACAAAGGTCAATACCAAGGTTGACTTCCTAACGGATAGGATTTCTGAGGGTATTTTGGGATTGACCGACCCTAAGGTGGCAATTCTCGAGCTAAGCTCGTGAGATCTGAAATGGTGGGTTACACTCACGAAGGTTTTGATTAAGTTTGTTAATTAAAAACCTGACTGAATAAACGATGGTTGAATGATATGGAATAAGAGTTATTTTAGAATATCATTTGATTGAGAATGTCTCGGTCCAACATGCAAATATTTGACCGACCCTAAGGCAGCACTTCTTTGTGGTATGCTGGACTGTCGTGGTATAGTAACTATTTTTAGGGTAGTTCTAGTTCGTTAAACATGTTCATGAATCATGCTTAAATTTATACCAAAACACTCGCACTTGTTTTAAATAAATGACTGAATGAATGTTTTATTTATTTCAGCAATGTCTTCTGCATTACTTCAAATTCTCGCAAATGACAAATTAACCGGTGATAACTACACTAAGTAGAAACTTAATATTAATGCAACTTTAGCCACCAAATACCTCAAGTTTATGCTTACGGAGGAATGTTTTCCAGCACCTACTGCCAATGCCACACGAACTGTTCTTGTGGCATACCAACGATGGATCTCATCTGATAAGAAGGCCCAAACATATCTATTGTTCAATGACAGACGTGCTTGTCACAAAGCACGACTCACAAAGCACGAATCAATGACTTTAGCATTCAAATCATTGAGTCATTGCAAGCTATGTTTGGGCAGCTCTCCGAGCAATAGTGACACGAAGTTGTTCATTCCGCTATGCTTGCTCGCATGAAGGAAGGTACATTAGTTCGGGAACATGTCCTGAGCATGATGTCATACTTCAACATGGCAGAAGTCAATGGCAGGGCCATTGACGAACCCAGTTAAGTGACCATCATACTAACAAATCTTCCAAAGAGTTTTGATAAGTTTAAAAGTAACTACGGGATGAACAAGTTAAGTTCAATCTTACACAGTTGCTCCATGAGCTCACAACCTTTGAGTCCTTGATTAAGGACAATAAGGGCAAGACCGATGAGGCAAATGTTACTGAACCATCTTCCTCTAATAATAAGAAGAGGAAGAGGTCCACTAGGAAGGCAAAGGGTAAGACCAAACCCAAGAAAGCCCAAAGCAAAAAGATAGGCACTTCCACCGACCAAGACAAAGGAAAATGTTTCCATTGTAACAAGGTTGGGCAATGGAAGAGGAAATGTCATCAATACCTAGAGGAGGTAGCCAAAAAGAAAAAGACGAAAGGTAAATATGATTTACTTGTTCTTGAATCTTGTTTAGTGGAAGATGATTCTTCACCCTGGATAGTTGATTCGAGGGCCACTAACAGTGTTTGTTCTTCTTTGCAGTGGACTGATTCTTGGGCACAACTAGAGGAGAGAGCCTTCTCAATGCGTGTGGGGTCGGGGGATGTATCGGCCAAAGCAGTGGGAGCAATAAGATTATGGGAGCAATAAGATTGCAATTTTGTAATAATGATAGTTTTTTATTATTAAACAATGTTTTTTATATTCCTGGATTTACATGGAATTCGATTTCCGTTTCTAAGTTGTTAGAACAAAAATATTCTGTTTCTTTTAATAATAAGTCTGTTATTATTGGAAAGAATGGTCTGAATATTTGTTCAGGAATTAATGAAAACAATTTTTATGTGTTAAGACCGTTAATACATACTACACTGCTGAACACCGAAATGTTTAGGGTTGAAAAACCAAAAACTAAACGACATAAGATTTCTCCAGATAATGACACGTATCTCTGGCATCTAAGGCTTGGTAATATCAACCTTGACCGGATATACAGACTAGTAAAAAGCAGGCCTTTAAGTGAGTTAAAAGTTGGCACCTTACCTGTCTACGAATCTTGTCTAGAAGGTAAGATAACTAAGAGACCTTTTACTGGAAAAGAGCTAAAGAACAGCTAGAGATTATACATACAGATGTCTGCGGACCGATGAATGTTAAAGCTAGGGGTGGTTATCAGTATTATGTCACCTTTATAGATGATTGCTCAAGATACGTATACGTCTACCTGATGTAACGAAAGTCGAAAACATTTGAAAAGTTCAAAGCATTCCGAGCTGAAGTTGAGAATCAATTAGGTAAGACTATCAAGTCACTACGATCGGATCGTGAAGGTGAGTACCTTGACCAAGAGTTTGAAAACTTCATGGTTGAGCATGGGATAGTTTCCCAACTCACAGCTCTTAGTACACCTCGGTAAAATGGTGTAGTGGAGAGGAGAAATAGAACCCTGATGGATATGGTGAGATGTATGATTAGTTTCTCATCATTACCAAATTCCTTTTGGGGATATGCATTACAAACAGCGGCATACATTTTGAATGTAGTGCCATCCAAATCTTTTCCTAAGAATCCCCTAGAGTTGTGGAATGGTTGTAAAGCTAGTTTGCGACATTTCTACATATGGGGGTGTCCAGCACAAGTGCTGAAGAACAGAATTGGAAAGCTAGATTCCAAGTCTGTTGTCTGTCTATTTGTAAGATACTCCAAGGAGACCAGAGGTGGACACTTCTATAGTCTTGAAGACAAAAAAGTATTTGTATCGACAAATGCAACGTTTCTTGAGTCAAATATATTAGTGACCATAACCTCGTTCTAAGATTGTATTGAATGAGTTGGAGCCTGGTGAGACTAGTGCTTCATCAACAAGAGTTGTTGATCTACAAACATCTCAGAGTCATATGGTTCCTAATCAGGATACACTACCACCTAGACGTAGTGAGAGGGTTGTGAGACATCCTGAACGCTATTTAGGTATAGGTGAGGGACAAGGTGTTGTCTCTTCTAATAGTGTGGATGATTTGTTGACATTTAAGAATGCAATGGAAAATCTTGATAAAGAGGAATGACTTAAAGCCTTGAATCTCGAGATGGAGTCCATGTACTCTAACTAAGTCTGGGATCTAGTAGACTTATCGGATGGGGTAAAACCCATAGGGTGTAAGTGGATCTATAAGAGAAAGAGAGAAGTAGATGGAAAGATAGAGACCTTCAAGGCAAGGCTAGTGGTCAAGGGTTTTATCCAGAAAGAGGGTATCGATTATGAAGAGACCTTTTTCGCCAGTAGCCGTGTTTAAGTCTATTAGGATTGTCTTATCCATTGTTGCCTATTTCTATTATGAAATTTGACAAATGGATGTCAAGACTTAATTCTTGAATGACAATCTTGATGAGAGCATTTATATGATGCAACCATATGGATTCGTGTCTCCAGATCAAGAGCAAAAGGTTTGCAAGCTGCAAAGGTCCATCTATGGACTTAAGCAAGCATCTAGATCTTGGAACATTAGGTTTGATGATGTGATCAAAACCTATGGCTTTGAGCAGAATGTCGATGAGCCTTGTGTCTAGAAGCGCATCATTGGCAAGAAATTAGTTTTCTTGGTCCTATTTATAGATGATATCCTACTCATTGGGAATGATGTGGGAGTGTTGTCTGATGTAAAGGGCTGGCTAGCTAGTCAATTCCAAATGAAAGATTTGGGAGGGGCAAGTTATGTTCTAGGGATTCAACTTAAAAGGGATTGTAAAAACAAACTCATAGCACTGTCTCAAGTATCATATATCGATAAGATTCTTGTGCGATTTTTGATATAGAACTTCAAGAAAGGTAATTTACCTTCCAGGCATGGAGTTCACTTGTCTAACAAACAGTGTCCTAAGACACCTCAAGAAGTTAAGGATATAAGACGTGTACCCTATGCATCGGCAGTTGGTTGTCTCATGTATGCTATGTTATGCACGAGACCGGACATCCGCTATGCAGTGGGAGTAGTCAGCCGATACCAGTCCAACCTAGGATTGGATCATTAGGTTGCTGTCAAGACTATACTCAAGTATCTTTGGAGAACGAGAAATTATATGCTAGTGTATTCCAGACAGGATTTGATCCCATTAGGATACACGGATTTTGATTTCCAGTCAGACAGGGATTCTAGGAAATCCACGTCTGGATCAGTATTCACCCTAGGTGGTGGAGCCATTGTGTGGAGAAGTATCGAGCAATCTGGTGTTGCTGACTCTACCATTAAAGCTGAATATGTAATCGCTTGTGAAGCTGCTAAAGAGGCTGTTTGGCTCTGTAAGTTCTTGAGTGATCTGGAAATTGTTCCAAACCTGGTTAAGCCCATCACACTTTATTGTGATAACAGTGGTGCTATGGCTAATTTCAAAGAACCAAGAAGCCACAAGAGAGGGAAGCATATATAGATAAAGTATCATCTCATTAGAGAGATAATGTAGAGAGGAGATATGATCGTCACCAAGATAACCTTACAAGACAATCATGTTGATCCATTTACGAAGACCTTACCGACTAAAGTGTTTTCGAGGTCACCTAGATGGTCTAGGGTTACGAGACATGCCTCATGTGCTTTAGTGCAAGTGGGAGATTATTGGGGTTTATGCAATAAACATGTAATTTGTAAATGGATTTACGATGTAAATAAAAAGAAAGGTTCAATCCATTCTTGTTATGTTATTTATTTTATAAACTTGTGCACATATTAACATCCTGGATTGTCTGATGTAATCTCGAACTGTGTATATGAGTGTCATATACGGAAGGATACAGTAAGAGATGTGCAATCTAAGGAGTCCATATATAGCAAATAAAGCTGGGTACTTTATTTGTGGTTAATCTATAGTTGCGGTCCATTCAGCAATGTACAATGATTCTATTCTGAATCATTCATATGAGATATGGGAATAGAGTCACCTTGTATGATGTGATCATATAGAACTGGGCCATGATCTATATGAATCTCACACCAAGATCTGTTTACCGATGAGATTCATATATATCAACTAATGATGGCTATATGTGGGTGATCTTAATCCTGTATGTTGAGATTGTGGTTTGGCTTGTGGCTGCGAAGGTTTGTACACAATAGTGGAATTCACTCATTCTTGTGAGAAGTAGATGGTATTTCCCTTAAGGGTTGATTCGGGGCTTGGACAATATGAGGGCACTCTTAATTTGGTGAGGAAATAGGATTTATTGTCCATTAGAGAATCAACAGTACTTAAAGGATATATGTAATTAGAGGGGTATAACGGACATTATAACCCAGCTCTTATTATGAACTACTGTGGAGGATCACACCATATATAATTACTATATCGATGGACACCGAGTTGTATCGGTCTGTTTAAAAATGTACGCAGTTGAGAGAGTGCAACTTCGGGTTCTTAGTGGAATAACACCGGAGTTAGTAATCAAGGAATATTAATTCAAGAGTTTAATTAATGATTCTGAGGATTATTGGAGCTCAAAATACTGTTGGTCCATTAGGTCCCCTTGTTAGCCCGATTTATTTAGGTAACAAGGGTCATGGTTAATTAATTGGATTGTCCAATTAATTGTGTTACGAAAGTGACACGTGTCAGGAGTTGATTGAGTAATTAGATTATTCAATTGATTAAAATGACAATTATAACAATTAAACAATGAGATTATTTGATAATGTAATTAGTCATGAATGAAGGGTTTCAATTGTTATTTATTTTTGAATGATGAGATAATATGATTATCTCGTTTATTAAATTAAATAAATTACATATATTTGAAGTTGAATTGTTTAAATTTAAATATATATTTATATATATAATGTCTTATTTGATAAATAAAATATAGATTTTATTTTTTAAACAAAGATGTTGACGTCGGTTTCTGGATGTGTGGAAAAATTCAACAAGAATTGGATTTTAGCTGTGATTTCAAAGAGAGGGAGAAGGAGAAAGAAATTGGACGCAAGTTTTACGTGGTAAAACTTCGATTACCGGAGAAACGTCTACAGGTGGCTGAATGATCAACCAGGCCAAAATCCACTATTGAAAAGAATTACAACCCTCGATCTCTTTTTTTCCCTCTGTATTTTTCTATATTTTATGTATTTTTTTTATGACGAGGTTATGGGTCTATTTATATGTCCATAGAACCCTAATCCTCTTTGTACAAGTAATAAAAGATCTTTGTATTTAATTATGATTGTTTACTTGTTCGAAGTAGTTTGTCTTCTTTCCTGTTTCGGAGACTTGTATTGAGCTCGAATGAGACTCCAGTAATGTAGTCCAATTAGGACTTATTTCCTTATAATAGCGCAGTCTTTTTGAAGAAATAAAATTGTTGTCTGATAAGGAACCCTTTCTGCTTGATATTCTGTTCTTATTTGAATTCCTTTTTGATATGAATATCTGCGCGTATTTTAATGACTCGATTCGTGTGAGCTACGCACTGGGCTTTTTATTTGGTTTTCTTCATGTTTGTCCAGAGTAGAACACGATATCAGCTGGTCCTGAGTGACGTCATCTGATCCCGAGTAGAAAATGTCATCAACTAGCCCCGGGTATATTTAACTGTCCCCGAGTAGTATATGACGTCAGTTGTCCCCAAGTAGGTTTTGTTCAATACTTATTTACTCGGGCTTCTCTTATTTGGTGATTTCTTGCTGGATATTTTCTGAATGCCTATTTGGATGTCCACTTGGCAATTCTATGCTCTTTATCAATAGCGTGTACGTCTAATAAAATTTACATACGACAATACCCCTTAAAATATTTTTACCGAACTGGGTTTCAATTTGGGCAAAAGTATTTTAATCAATTCTTCAATTTTTATATATCTTTAAGGCCAGGGTAAATGTCTTGTCATAATGGCGTGTCTTAATGGTGACCCTGTAAATTCGATTTCCCCCCTCATGTGAGATCTCAATGATGGCGACGTTTTGGAGTTCTAACGGCCAAATCTAGTTCTTTTCTTAACATGTGTATTTTGCCGCTTCATTTTTCGATACCATTTATTAGAAACGACCTATGCGTCTCCTGGTGCACTGTCTATGTCATCAAATTTGTCATTGATTTTTCCCGCCTTGAGGTCATAGGGTTTCATGCTATTACCCCTTTAAATTCTTCAAGGAAGGGGCTGTGCTGGTTCATTGTAAAAAACTCAAACCAGAATTTTTTCCAGCCCAGATTTCTTTACGCAGAAGGTCGCTATTCTCCGTTAAAGATTTTGTATCAGATTTCATTCAATGTTAGTTTTAATGGAACTAACTCCCCGTCTTCGACTTTGTACGATAGCTCTTGAAGCGCTCGATCGTGGGGATTTCCAACTGGTTTCCTACGTTCGAAGATTATTGGGGGAAATCCCCCTAATGAACCCTCTTTTTTAAAAGTCGACGTTTCTGGGCTTTACCCTAAAGCCCACTTTAATTCTATATCCAGTTCTGATTCTGATTCATCTAGTTCTGAATCAGTCATTTCTAATCACAGGGTACCACTTCGATCAAGGATGGGAAAGCATCAAAGCAAAAATGAAGTCCATAAGCACAACTCGGGCAGCGTTCGGATCCCGGAGCAGACTGTTGACGAGAATGATGTCGAAAAGGCGTTCAGAGTATCTTGTCTCTCTTTCTCTGTTGATCTCCCGAGTGGGTTTGATACAGAACCGAATGTGGTCAAGGGAGATGAGATCGGGAAATATCGTGCCCGATTCGACCTGGATAATTCGGTTACTTTGATACCTGTATGTGATAGAGCAGCGTGGAATCCTCCTCCGGGCATGGTGGCAATCTATGGATCCATGCTTTGCTGTGGCGTCACTCTTCCTCTTCAACCGTTCATTGCCTGGTTTCTGGCTGAAGCAGGGATCGCTCCGGCTCAACTGGCCATGAACAGCTACAAGATCTTGATGTGCATGTGGAACATGTAGAGCCGAATAAACTTGTCGCCGCTGTCCTCGAGTGAAATCAGACAATTCTATACATTGAGGCAGTCTGGTAAGACAAAGACTTATTTCCTCTTGTCAAATCCACCAGATTGCTGGGTTCCCGAGGGGACAAAGGTGAATCAGAGAGTTGATACCTCCGATGACCCCAAAAAGAGGGGTTTTATATGGGGATTCCCTTCATCCAACAAGTTCTGAAAGAACAATTGGTTTTTTACCGGAGGGAATCTCAGTCTTGAAGCAGCTCTCTTAACTGGGGAAGCTAGGAGGGTGTTGTAAGTTCCCTAATTTTTCTGTTCCCCCGAGGTATAGAACAAGAAAAAGCTTGAATTCATCGATAATGAGCTGACCAGACTTGCTCGGACAGTAGTTCACACTCTGGAGAAGAGAAGCATGACTTATCTTTTAAATGAGAAAAAGATGATAGAGCTCGGCTTTTTCAGCCAGATTTCAGGCCATCGCATGCGATGTAAGTGATCGTTATACACTCCCCCTTTTTTTCTCTTATATATATATATATATATATATATGTAAACTAATGTGATTTCCCCTTTTTCTTCTAAGTGTATGACTCGGACATCGTCTGCGACCTTTAAGCTCTTCAAGTGAAGTCGATTCTTCAGACGGGCCAAAAAGTGGCTTCTCGTCAGAGCGAAGAAGGCGTTGTCCCACCTGAGTCAGATGAGGACACGGATGTGGCTGATGAGCAAGTTCCCGAAAGTATCCCCGAGGAAGTCATTCGACCTACCGTAGGGGAGTCAAGTGGCCCTAGTGGCCATACTCAGGAGTTGCATGTAGATAGAGGGAGGCAGAGTGATGGTCTTGGTGAGGGGACTGGTTGATCGAGCTCTCCGATTGTGGTCTCGGACGCCGGTGATGGAGGAAAAAACCCTGAGGGATAAGGAAATATAGATCCCGATTTTTTTGAATCCTTTTCAGAAAGATGTTTAGGAAGATCCCTCAGCTTATCTCGGCTTTCATCGCTCTCAGGTGGAGAAAATGAAGGTGATTGATTCTCCCGCTCGCCCTCATAAAGTTCCTCGGGTGGTTTCATTTATCGACTCTAGTGATGAAATGAAACCACCAGAGGTGAGATTCCCCCGAGCGTTGATGTTGAAGAATCGGCGGGTGTGAAGAATTTGGACCCGATTAGGGGCTCCTCCCCCCCTGAGGTTGAAGTTGTCAGAGCTGAACCCTCGGGTGGTCCTTCCTATCCTTCCCCGCAGGATCTGTTACAAGCGATGTCATCCAGTCGGGCTTTCATTAGGGATGACCGCTGGAGCTGTTTTCGGGATGATTCTTTAACGGAGCGTCTTCAGAATGTTTTCAACGGCACATCTTATGTATGTTATTCATAACTCTTCAATTGTCTTGCTTGTTTGCCATATTTTTAATTAAACTTCTTTACAGATGGTGGCGGAGTTCACTGAGCTGGTTCAGACGCAGCAACATCAGGCTGATCGAATAAGACGTCCCGAGGCTCAGCTGAAGAAAAGTTAGGACAACCGTGCTCAGGTTGAAGAGGCTTATAAAAAATGGGTGGGCTCTGCCCAAGTGTTTACCGACCACTATTTGGCAAAGCAAGTGGAGGCCGAGGAGAGGGCTTCTTTGGAAGAAGATATGGCTACGTCACTTCAAAACTTATTGTCTTCTGCCCAAGAGTCAATGCTTAAGGCCGAGCAGGAAGTGGAGTAGTCCAAGTCGGCATATGAATAGAAGATCGAGAACTTGGAATGCCAAGCTTTGACAGTCGAGTCTCTATCTAGGGGGTTGATCACTTTAAAAGATCCTCTGCTTACCAAGCCCTTCTCCTTCTGGAATTTCAGCGAGGGCTAGTTTCAGTTGGCGAGTTTTTCAAGGTTAAGAATCGAGCAACTGAAAAATCCTGAACCAACTGGGAGTTGTCGATCAAGAATCATGTGGATCGGTCCTTGGAATCTCTCCGGACTCAGATGAAGGAGTGGAGAGCTTACTCCCGTAACTGAGGCAAAGAGCATCATCCTATGCATTTGGAGGTTCCATCTGAGCACTTCCTCTCGACTTTTTACGCCAGTTAGGAGTCGGTCGTGGAAGGTGTGGTGCCTGATGTAGGGACCGATCCTAGGAGAAGATTACAGCCAATGGATGGACGATTCGATCGACACGATTGCTTGGCCTTCCAATGAAATTTTGCTCCATGAATATGAAATGGTGCCTGACCCGAGTATCGACAAGAGTTCTAAATCCTCACAACCTTGATTTTTTATAGGATTTTCATAAATTTTTGTAAAGATTCTTTGTAACAATTTTTTATAATGATTCTTTGTGATGATTCTTTGTAAAGGTTAATGAAATTCCAGGTTGAACTAATTCTGAAAATCGAGTGGTCTTGATCTGATGTTCGGGTAACCTCACCAAGTATCTTATTAAACCGGTTGTCACCAGAATAATTTTTAACGCCAAGTATCTTATTAAACTGGCTATTGCAATCTTTATACCAAGTATCTTATTAAACTGGCTAATTCTGATGTTCGGGTAACCTCACTGAGTATCTTATTAAATCGGTTTCGTTACCCGATTAATTTTTTAACGCCACGTTTCTTATTAAACTGGCTAGTATTACTAACCGAGTCATCTTAAAACAGGCAAGTAGGTTTATACTTATGTTTCATACTCGGTTACTACCCAAACATTACATCAAGGCTCACCATGATTATATGATTTGAGTCCTTACACATTATCGAGGACGTCTCCCTAGTTTTTTTGTGCAAGGGTTTGTCGAATCGTTAAGCTTTTCAAATCGCTTAACATAGGTACGCATTTCACCGGAATTTTTTTCGATAGCGTTCCTAGCCTTTCTTCAGAATCTGGTGCATCGGGTTTACCTTTTTGCTAAGGTCAATTGACCTTGCTCTGCTGGCATGCTCCTTCAACCTTCTCCCGAGTATTCTATTTGCATGTTCTTATTATCATGCTCGTCTTTCATATGCTCTTATTATCATATGCTTTATTTTTCAAAAATCCCAAGTTTGATTTTTATTTATAACTCCTAAACCAACAAAGATTTAAGTTTCCAAGCTAATATTTGACCTAACTAAAATTATCCTGACTAGAAAGGAAAATAAAAAATAATTTACGGATAGAAAATTTTTCAGATATTGGGCATTACATGGTTGGGGTAAAACCCCTCCATTGGGTCGTGCAATACAATATGCTCCAAGGCCAGCTATTCCTTCGATCTTGTACGGGTCTTCCCACTTATCAGCCATGGAAACTGTAACTTTAGTTTTTGTGTTCAATGACACCTTCCTGAGTACCAGGTCTCCTAGTTGGAATTTCCTGACCCGAACATGAGAGTTGTAGTGGCGAGCTACTCTTTGCTGATATGCCATATTTCGTATTCGGGATTTCTCCCTTTTCTATTCTAGCTCATCTAGACTTTGTAACAGCATATCGACATTCTTATCTTCATCATATAGCCTTACCCAGGGTGATGCATATGATGTTTCTATAGGGATAACAGCTTGGAACACACTAAGGTGAATGGAGTCTCTGTCTCTCCTATTGACGTTCTTACTGTTGTCCGATACGCCCATAATACTTCGGAAAGCTTTTCAACCCAACTTCCTTTTTTGGCATCTAGCTTCGCTTTGAGTGTATGCTTGATGATTTTGTTTACTGCTTCGGCCTGCCTGTTTGTTTGAGGATGGGAAGGTGTGGCATAGTATTTGGCAATTTGGTACTCCTTACATAGTTGTCTGAATTTCAGGTCATCAAACTGGGTGTCGTTATCAGTGATGATAGTGTTTGGGACTCCAAACCTATAGAGTATATTATTTTTCATGAAATTTGTGGTATTTGCTTCTGTGATATGCACTAATGCTTCAGCTTCTGCCCACTTCGTGAAATAGTCAACGGCTACAATGGCATACTTTGCTCCACCCTCTGTCTCGGCTGGCATTGGGCCGATTAAATCCAAACCCCACGTGGTAAATGGCCATGGGGATGTGAGGTTTCTGAGTTGTTCAGGAGGTTGTCGGATATCATTAGCGATCCTTTGGCAAGTATTGCAACTCTCCGAACATCGTTGTACATCTGAGAATAAAGTAGGCCAATAATATAACCTTGCCTGAGTACCTTGTGTGATAAACTTTTACCCCAAGTGTGGTTTTCGTAAACTCCATAATGGATTTCCTGTAATATCCGATATGCATCCTTTTCTGATACATATCTTTAGAGTGTTCAGGAAAACCCCCTTCTGTATAGTTCTCCTCCAACCAACGTGTACCTTGCTGTACCTAATACGTTTCACTTGTAAGGGATCTTCTGGGAGCACACCTTCTTCCAAGAACCTTTTCAGCAGAGTCATCCAACCGTCTGACGGTGTTCGGATTTCTAAAATTTCTAAGTTTTCGGTTCAGCTGTACTCGTTTTGAGGAGATGTGTAACCAGAATAGTTTTTGGCATGATTGTGGTTGTTGATGATGCTAGTTTGGACAAAACATCTGCCTTTTCATTCTCCTCCCGGGGATCTGGGCAGTCCTATATTCTTTGAATTTTTGGAGGAGCTATTTTGCAATGTCACGGTGGGCTATCATGCCTTCATCCTTGGCTTGGTATTCGCCCAGGACTTGGTTGACAACTACTTATGAATCCCTAAATATCTCGACTTCATCTGCCCCGAGAGCTATGCAGACTATGAGTCCAGTGAGTAGCGCCTCGTACTTGGCGTGATTATTGGCTTCTTTGATGTCAAACATCATCGCACATTCGACATCATCTCCTTCTAGAGTGTATACCACGATCTCTGCCCCGCTTTCATGAGTGTTTGAAGAGCCATCAACATACAATTTCCATGGGAACTTTTTTCCCAACATATTTTTTGCTTCCAGGTTTGGCTTTGTGAACTCTGCTACAAAATCTATCACTGCTTGCCCTTTGAGGGATGTCCTGAGGATGTAGTGGATATCGAATTCACTTAGCTCGATTGCCCATTTGGTTAGTCTTCCTGAAATCTCTGGCTTCTGTAAAATTTGTTTAATGAGCAGTTGGTAGAAAGTATGGCCTTAGCTTCTTTGCTGTTGAAATCAATGCTAGGGCCATTTTTTCTGCCTGTGAATACCTGGTCTCAGCTGGTAAGAGTGTCTTACTAGTACAATACACTGGCTTTTGTACTCCATCTTTCATTCTGACTACGACTGAGCTTGCTGCTAGTTATGTAATTGATAAGTATAAATGGAGTATCTCTCCCATTTATGGTTTCGAAAGGATGGGAGCCTGCCCTAAGTACTTTTTGATTTTTAAGAATGCATGCTCGCACTCTTCGTTCCATTCGAGTCCTTTTCATTTTTTAATTACTCTGAAGAAGGGTGCGCATCTGTCCGTGGCCTTTGAGATGAATCTTCCTAAGGAAACTAAACATCCTGTTAAGCACTGTACTTCTTTTAATGTCCTTGGTGAGGTCATTCTCCGCGGGGCTTGGATCTTTTCAGGATTGACTTTGATTCCCCTTTGGTGAACTTGAAAACCCAGGAACCTTCCTGAAGGAACTCCGAATAAACACTTGTTCGGATTCAGCTTCATTTGGTATCTCTTCAAAACATCAAATGTCTCTCCCTGGTCTAAGGTATGCTTGTCTGCCGAGATGCTCTTGGTTAGCTTGTCATCAATGTACACTTCCATGTTCCTTCCTATTTATCGCGCGAAGATTCTGTTGGACAGTCTTTGATATGTTACACCTGTATTTTTTAACCCGAAGGGCATCACTGTGTAACAGTACAAACCCTGATCAGTTGTGAATGCTATTTTTTCCTAGTAAGCCTTGTTCATCCGGATTTTATTATACCCCGAGTAGGCGTCCATGAAACTGAGCAACTCGTGGCCTGATGTAGCGTCCACAAACTGATTTATCCTTTGAAGTGGAAAACTGTCTTTTGGGCATGCCTTATTCAAATCTGTGAAATCTACGCACATTCTCCATTGTCCATTTTTCTTTTGGACAAGGACTACATTAGCTACCCATTGAGGGTAGTTGATCTCTCTAATTGACCCTAAGGCGTGCATCTTTTCTACTTCCTGTTTGATTGCCTGACTTCTCTCGAGATTGAATAACCTTCACTTTTGTATCATCTATTTTGCATTCGGGTCTACCGGGAGATGATGAGATATTATTCGAGCATCTATCCCGACCATGTCTTCATGACTCCAGGCGAACACATCTTTGTATTCTTTGAGCAGATCAGTGAGGCTTTGTTTGACTTTTTCTTCCAAATTGGCCCCGATCTTGACCTTCTTATCTGGTTCATCTTCGTTCAAGATAATTTCTTCGATCGGTTCATTTTTGGATTTATTCGACTCTTTCCTTGGATCAAATTCGAATGACAGTGACTCTTTGTTCTGACTCTGCTGCGTTATAGTGCATATATGTTCACCATCATTTTTGCCTTTGTATACTGACAGGTTAACTCTTCGGACCATCTCTTGGGATCCCTTGACCACACCGACCCCCTGTTCGGTCGGGAACTTGATCATCAATGCTTAAGTGGTTGTTATGGCCTTAATTTTATTTAAAAATGGCCGACCCAACAACGCATTATACGGCTAACTGTCTAAGTCTACCAGCACGAAATCGAGCAATACAGTTCTCTAACAAGGTGCCACTCCAATCTTTACAGGTAGCTTTACTGTCCCGAGTGACCTGACCTCAATTCCTCCGAATCCTCTGAGTGGAGTATGGAAAGGCTGTAGATCCTTTCGGTCCAACTTGAGTTGATCGTAGATGGTTACATTGAGAATGTCTACCAAACTTCTATTATCTATCAAGATTCTCCTGACTTCCAGGTGAACAATCCTGGTTACATTGAGATTGTCGGTGGGGCTCTTTTACCAGATTTTTCTCTTCCAGTATGGCTAAAATTTCCTCCTGCCGTTTTTGAAGCGGGGTGTAGTCGGCGTATCTACCTCGAAATTTCTCCATGGTCTGTTCATTATTACGCCTGTTTCCCCCGTCCTTGCTTTTTTCTTTGCTTTTTTCTTTATTGTTTCCTTTTTGTTTTCCCTTTTGGTTTTGTACCTTGGATTTGGCATCCTTTTCGGGTTTTCCTCCATGCATATATCATCCTCCCGTGGCTAATTCTTCTTCTTCAGCTAGTGCGTATCCTCCCGCCATGTCCATCATATCTGAATATCTGGTTAGACGGGCTCTCCTTAAGTCAAAAGATAGCCATCAATTCTGTAGATTATTGATGAACGCAACAATTATTGCTTCGTCGTTTGCACTGTCAATTTCTGATACAGCTTGGCCGAATCTTCCCAGGTATATTTCCCTTGTTTTATCTGAGAAAGGTAAACCACTGATTTTTTTCCTGTGAACGTTGCTCATAAATTGCCTTGAGAAACTCCTGCTTAGTTCACTGAAGCTTCGAATGCTCATTGGGGGCAATCTCCCGAACCATCTTGAGCCTGTGTCCCCTACAGTCTGTGGGAAGTTGGGACATAGTAAGGGATCGTTGTGGGCATACTGGGCCATAGCACTTTTATAGAGTCTGACGTGTTCTTTAGGGTCTGTATCCTTCTTGAACTGCTTCACGTGCGGCATCCTGAACCTTTCTGGGAATAAAGTCTACAAGATTTCCCTAGTGAATGGACTGTCAGAATCTTCGTTAGATAAATTGTTGTACCCATAACTTCTGACCAGTGTGTCCATTTGACGCCTATTGTTTTCGAATTCTCAAGTTAGGCTCTGAATTATGACATTTTTGTCTCCCATTGGACTTCCATGATGGTTGAACCGCTGGGTTATTGTCATTCCTCTCTCTAGCTCTTCACTTTGATACCGAGTTTCACGGGTTGATTCTTGCAAGCGTATGGTTCCGTGATGATGCTTGCGATGGTGTCGATCGCTATCTTCTGATGACGACTGATCCCTGTGCCGATCATGTTTGCGGTGTCTGGCACAGGCTGTCTAATCATGGTTCTGCTTCTGGCGTGGTCGATCCTCTTCGGGTATTTCAGCCTGATTAATTGGAGCAGAGTTTCTTCTGGCTTCCAGTGCATTTAGTTCTGGCCCTACTACAACCGAACGAAGCTTTGCAGGTGGGAGGTTAGGAGGTTGTTCTTCTTATGTAGCTAGTAGATCAACTCCTTCCTTTGCTGCGTTTGCCACCAACTGTTGCAGCGGCTCTCGGAAGCGTCGTGTCAGGTCTTCACTGGTCGGAGGAACTTGTTGGATCCCCGCTAAGAATGTTGGTTGGTTCTCCGTGGTTGTAGTGAGATCTCGTGAGCTACTACCAACATGGATGTTATCTAGAGATTTTTGGACATCCCCAAAACTGCTTCTGCTTCCTGCCATTACCTTGAATTAAATCGAAGGTTCGAGCCCTCCTTCTAGCGCCAATTGTTGACGTCGGTTTCTAGATGTATGGAAAAAGTCAACAAGAATTAGATTTTAGCTGTGATTTCAAAGAGAGTGAGAAGGAGAAAGAAATCGGATGCAAGTTTTACATGGTAAAACTCCGATTACCGGAGAACCATCCACAGGTGGCTGAATAATCAACCAGGCCAAAATCCACTATTGAAAAGAATTACAACCCTCGATCTCTCTTTTTCTCTCTGTATTTTTCTATATTTTTTGTATATGTTTTTTGTGATGAGGTTATGGGTCTATTTATATGTCCATAGAACCCTAATCCTATTTGTACAAGTAATAAAAGATCTTTGTATTTAATTATGATTGTTTACTTATTCAAAGTAGTTTGTCTTCGTTCATGTTTCGGAGACTTGTATTGAGATAGAATAGGACTCCAGTAATGTAGTCCAAGTAGGACTTATTTCCTTATAATGGCACATTTTTTTTGAAGAAATAAAATTGTTACCTGATAAGGAACCCATTCTGCTTGATATTCTGTTATTCTTGGAATTTCTCTTTGACATGGATATCTTCGCGTATTTTAATAACTCGATTCGTGTGAGCTACGCGTAGGGCTTTTTATTCGGTTTTCTTCATGTTTGTCCCCAGTAGAACACGATATAAAGCTGGTCCCAAGTGACGTCATCTGATCCCGAGTAGAAAATGTCGTCAACTAGCTCTGACTATCTTTAACTAACCCCGAGTAGTATATGACGTCAGTTGACCCCGAGTAGGTTTTGTTCAGTACTTGTTTACTCGGGCTTCTCCTCTTTGGTGATGTCTTGCAGGATATTTTCTGAATGCCTATTTGGATGTCCACCTTACAATTCTATCCTCTTTGTCAATGACGTGTACGTCTAATAAAATTTACATACGACAAAAGATATGATCAGTTTTAAAAATATATATATATATTATAGATATGATATATATTATTTTAAATATTTTTTTTTTAAAAAGGTGTGCATGAGAAAGCACAACATATATATATATATATATATATATATATTAACAAAAGACAAATAGAGATGTGGTTTTGTTTTTGTCAAACACATTAAAAAAAATATAACATACCGGATACATTTTTTATGCAAGTGTTGCGTGAGTTTTTCTTATAAAATGTATATTAGTACAAGTGTTGCTCGATTTTTTAGAGAAAACAGTGCAAGTGTTGCATAGTGAAAATAAAGAAATAGTTTCTTATTTTTACTTTATCATCCATTCTAAGATCCCGAATCAGTGACGCGTCCACACACAGTTATCAGTCCCGGGATATAGCGAGGAAGATCAGTGGTACAGACCAAGAGCATATCATAAAGTGAAGAAGCCTCCAAACGGTTGTAAGGTTCTTAATCTTCTTCTTATTATTGATTACAATTTCATGTATTTACATATATTTAATTATTGTAATAATTTTATATGTATTTGTTTCGAAAATAATTACGATCCCAAGTTCACTGGTCACAGATACATATTACGATTTGTATAAATTTAAAAAAAAAAACAATTTCCGCTGCATGACCGGTGAACAGGGTTCTAACACCTGATGCCTTGGTCGGACTACCACCCCCAAGAAGGATCTGAGTGTAAGAACATAATTTCCATCTAGATCTCGAGACCAGGAAATATTTAGATAGCCCTCCTGATGTCTTGGTCGGGCTACCACCCCTAAGAAGGATCTGAGTGTAAGAACATAGTTGCCATCCAGATCTCGAGACTAGAAAATAGTTAGATAGCCCTCTTGATACCTTGGTCGGGCTATTATTCCAGTGATAGGTCAAAATACTGATTTGCTCGACCGAGGTCGCCATGAAAAGATATTCTCTAGCACAATGGAAGAAGAGGTATCTATGTCAATTACTACACAAATTTCGCCTAAGTATCGAATACTTGCTTACTACTAACCATTGGATTTCACGAATGTGAGATTGTTTATATCGCCAGCTTAAAGTATGAATGAGGAATCATCGAGGATGCAAGATACATTGCAATGAGACTCTCCCCCTAAAGTTATAAATCCCTACCAAATGGTGAAAATTGGAGCTAGATGTCTACCCAGTTAGCAGGTCTACATTTAATGGTTTATATTTTTCGGTTTTAGTTAAGTAAGGGTTACTTTCGGAGGTCGCATCATGGTCGATGTCAGGAGTGAAGCAAGAAATATCAACCAAGCAAGGTTCACAATCAGAGTCAATTAAAAAAAGCATGAAAGAAATCCTAGGCAAATTTTCATCAATAATATGAGAGCCTATCCCCTTGTAAGGCTACAACAACCCAACAGGGAGCCGAACCCTTGGTTCCGGGCTACATAAAAAAAAAAGACTAAACTTGGCATGAATAAAGTAGGGTGCCCACCCTCTTTTTCGGGCAGTCAAAGTAAATCAAGAATGGGTTGCATCAAGCTCCAGCATCCCCTTGGTTTCCTTCCGGTGCTCCTCCTCCTTGATGATCCTCACCTCCTTCAAGTGGTTGCTCTCCATGACCTCCATCGTCGGCTACCCAATTTTCTCTGAAGGTTTCTCAATTTCCTGCTGCTCATATGGGTCCTCCTCCAGGACCTTATTAACCACCACCATAACCTTAGGAGGGATAGCCGTGCCAAGAAGGGTAGCTATTGACTCCATCCTTTTTTGTTCAACCTCCAACTTTGCTCTAGAGGGCTCTTCAGGGCGGTCTCGGACATTCTCCTAGGCCTTTGGGTGAATATCCTCAGACTGCGAAGGCAGAACCCTAATTGAGGATTCCCCAAGACCTGAGACGAGGAAGATGGGAGGGGGAGGGGGAAGGGGAGGACTCGCCAAAACAGGTTACTTCCCAGCTTCAGCTGGGCCAGAAGGAACTGCTTCATCACCATCGGGGGGAATCTTGGCAACTCTGGTCATGATCTCCTCTCTATCCCAATCGGTAATGGTAGACAAGTCGAAGGGAAGAGGGAAAGCTTTTGTAACTTGCAAGGAGGCATAAAAATACTCATCATTGAAGAAAACATCCACCTCGGCCTGTAGCTTGGCCACCTGGGCATGTAAACCTTGTTTTTGACATCCAACATTTTGGCTTCTACTTTCCAGGAATCCCTTCACTTAGCCCAGTGTTCAAATCGAAGGGTTTCTTGGTCATGGGATCGCTTCAGCCTCTCATAGTCACAATGTAGCGAGACCAACTCAACCTCCATTCCCACTTGACAAGAGGTCATCTCCTGAACTAGAGCTTGAGCTTGAGCTTGAGCTCGAGCGAGTAACCACATAGCCTTCTCAGTTTTAGCCTCAACTTTTACAGCCCGATCACGGAGGGAGGCAACCTGGTGGTCCATAGCAATATTGAATTTAAAGGGCTACAAGTTATACATTGATCGAGCTAACAAACCACAAGTAAAAGAATAACAAAATAGTTACCTCAGCCAAGAGAGCGGACCCCTTGGTGAGCAAGATGTCGACAGGCATTGAAGCCATCCTGGAGAACCCACCACCCGGGCAAGACGTGACGAATGCTCCAGGACCTCGTCTTGTCCAGTCTAGCTCGACTGATGTTGGGGGCGGGCAGGAGGAACCTCCAGAACACCAGCCTCAGGGTCCTCCAAAACTCGAGGAATTGGAAGCGTAGAAGGAAGGGCAGAGATATTGGGTAAAGTAACCGTGGGAGTACTAATAGTAGCGATAGCAGCAAGAGGAGCAGTAGGGCCAGAAGTGGTTGTATCAACAGCTTAGCAAGCGGAGTTTCCCCTGTTTAGCGCCCTGGAAGCCCGCGATGCAAGAATGGCCATCCTAGACCTAGTCTGGGAAGGAGATAAAGCAGCCATAAGAGAGACCTGGATTAATAGGCCCTTATTTCTCTGAGGCAACAAAAGAGGCTTCCTGGGGCAGTTTGGCATGAGAATGAGGGGTGCGAGCTTGCTTGGCTTCCTGAGGAGCTAGAGCAAAAACAAAAACTAAAAAAAAATGGAGAAAAGAAAGGTGTTAGAGCTGAGCTAGCCAGCAAAACAAAGGCATAATAGTTCAATATTACTTATGAGGAATAGCATCAGAGATTCGTAGGTATTGATGCACTCTGCGAGAATCAAAGGCGTCAGCGATTGGGAACTTCAGGTTCAAATTGTTCCTAACGAGGATGACCTTCAATACAGCTTCAGACTCGGCGGGCAAGGAATCCCGGTCCCACGATGGTTTATCATTAAAAACTATGGGAACCGCAAACTCGTGACCGAAAATAAAGATCGAGCTTCCCCAATCATCCCCCGCCAGGATCCACTCCTTTTTCCAGGCTGGATCTTTCTTTGAAGCACCAAGAATGATGAAATTGAGCTTGTTCTTAGCTTTCGCATAGAACTGACCTCGAGAAGCTCCGGACATGCTTCCAATTTGAAAGAGGTAAGCCAACTCCTCTGCTCCGGGCTCTCTGGTGACCTTACTCAGCTCGCACTGTTCCCTCCACAACACGAGAAAGCCAATCAAGCCTAAAATAGAATCAATTTCAGTCCGAAAAAATAGGATCAATTTCCTACAATATAATTGTTAATTCATTAATTAAGCATAAAAATACAAATTTCAAAATTGAGCATAAATATTAAGCATAAATTAAAATTAGCTATAAATATAAAAATTCACCATTTTGAATATAAATATATAAATTAAAATAAAATTCATAAATGAGGCATAAATTTAAATAAAATTCAAATTATCTTAAATATTTAATTTAAATTTAAAAATTGAGCATAAATATTAATGATGTAATTGAAATTAACTATGACGATAAAAATTCACCATTTTGAGCATAAATATATACAGGGGTTTTAGTAAAAATGCCCCATCTGAGGGCCGATATTGCAAATATACCCCATGTAGACAAAAAGTTGCAAAAATACCCCAAACTTCCAAAAATACCCAAACTTAATTTATAAACACCATATTTATTATAATTATTTCTTTTAACCAACCAATAATAAAAAGGAAAAGAAAAGAAGTAAACTAGACATTGTTTACATTGAGCTCTTGTAAAAAAAAAATCCATTTGGAGGCATAAAAGTGTTGATAAGGTGAGTTTTTTTTTTTTTTTTGGTTCCATGAAATTGGTCTTCAGATCCTTTAAAATTGGTCTTCGGGTCAGGTGTGACCCGATCGGGACACCATTGACCCGAAGACCAATTTTAAGGCATCGAGTTAGGGGCAACCCGAAGCCATGAAATTGGTCTTCGGGTTGCCCCTAACCTGATGCCTTAAAATTGTCCTTCGGGTCAGGGGTGACCCGATTGGGTCACCATTAACCCAAAGTAGAAGAAAAAAAATTAAATAATAATTTACACTCCTTATGTTTGATGTAGTAAAGTTTATTTTAATTGATGTTTCAAGGATTAAAGATGACAAATGTGCAATTGGTTTTGAATTGGGGGGGGGGGGGGGGTTGGGGGTGAGAATGGAAAAGTGATCACGGTGTATATTGGTAAGACGGTCGGAGAGGACGGGCATTTGGTTTTCCAAGGAATGCAAATTATGATCAACTATTAGATATGGTGTAAGGTATCAGAACCACAGTTTGACCCTATTTCTGATCAAGTTCCTATTTGGTCTGATGATCAATTTACCCATATCCAGAGGCTCGTTCCACCTCCATCTGCATAATATTCTATTAATTTTGGTGAAGTTGCACCTAGACATAGTGATATGTGTATTACAGTGGGTGAATTGTTTGAAAGTAAGCAGCAATTGCAATTGCAATCACAATTATGTACGTATGCCTTTGCAAACTAGTTCCAGATTAGGGTGATGAAGTCAGACCCAACACGTTATCAAGTTCGGTGCATTGTTAAGGACTGCAAATGGTGATTGCGTGCAGTTAAGGTTGCTAATTCAGATTATTTTCATATTATTTTCATATTAGAAGACTTGACCGTGAGTACACATGTTCCTAGGGGTGGGCGTTGATTGGATCGGTTCACTCCAAAACCGATTAAAAACAGATACTATTCGGTTTTTAAAAAATTGATCCGATCAGATCCGATATACAATTATCAACCGATCAAAAATCGATTGAACTGAATCGGTTCGGTTCGGTTCGATTTTTTCGGTTTTGGACCGATTGGGCCTAATTTGGGCTTTCAATCAAATCATTATAATGTAACTCTGTATCATCAAGCAAATCACAGTTTCAACTTTCAGTCGAACATTGCTTCTACCAATTCAAACATGACAATCTTTGAATCATACACATCAATGTCGTTTTTATTACACAAGGGGGCGAAATAACACAGATCTTTTAATCAAACACCAGCACGAGAGATTTCTAGATCTTTAAAAATCTAGAATTTTTTTCCAAATTTCTTGATTTTTTTTTAAGACCTCTTCGCAAATCTCTACAAAGTAAAAAAAAAAAGTTTGAAGAGATCTGTAAATGGTCCAAATCTCTACAAACAAATAATTATTTTTAAAAAATAAAAAAGGGAAATTTTCCATATTCAAAGATATCTGGAGGAGAAAGAAGAGAACGCTGAACTCCTATCGCCTGGAGGAGATCGGTGATCGATGCGATGACCAAGATACGAAAGAGGATGGGCGAGGGAGAATAGAGAGAGAGATGAGAGATAAGGGTTTTTTTTAAGGAGAAGATGATGAGGTTCAATGAAGAAGATGATGGTTCATGATTTGAAGTTGAGGGATTTAGGGTTTTTGTTTAGGATGAGAGGCAGAGATAGAGATAGAGAACGGCTGAGAAAATTTTAGGTTTTTGTTTTTATAGCCGGTTCTCTGTTCGATTCTCGGTTTCAGCCACCGAACTGGAAACCGAACCGGAAAATCCGGTTTTTAATATTTTAAACCGAACTGAACCGAATTTTAAAGAAAAATTGGAAAAAAACCGATTGGATCGATTCGCTTGACCGGTTCGGTTCGGTTCGGTTTAATGATTTTTACCCACCCCTACATGTTCCAATGAAGCACGATTTTAACATAATAGACAAGCAAGCACACGGGTTATAGGGGAACACATAAAGGATAAATTTTGTGATCATCGTTTATACAAGCCAAAGGAAATTCTACAAGATATACAGAAAGAGTTTGGCATCTCGTGTAACTACCACAAAGCATACCGAGCCAAACATATTGCCTTAGATGAGGTTCAACAAACATCGGTTGAGTCATACCGAATTTTGCCATCATATTTGTACATGTTGGAGCAAACTAATCCTGGAACTATTACAGACCTCCACACAGATTCGGCTAATAGGTTCATGATATGTTTTTTTGCCTCAAAGCCTGTATAGACGGGTTTTTTGTCTTTGATTAGACCTGTAATTGCTATTGACGTAACATTTTTGAAAGGCCCTCATGTAGGGGTCTTATTTGTGGCAGTGTGTATGGATGGAAATGACCAAATATTTCCTCTTGCTTTTGGTGTTGGTGATTCGGACACAAATGAAGCTTGGGAATGGTTTCTAACTAGGTTGCATCGTGCCGTTGGCGAAGTTGATTATTTGGCTATTGTTTCTGATAGGAAAAATAGTATTATCACTGGTGTGGAAAAAGTGTTTCCAAACTCATTCCATGGCGCATGTGCGGTACATCTAGAACGGAATATGCTTGGACGCTATGGTAAGAATAAGATACTAAAAGACATCTTCATAAAGGCAGTTAAAGTTTATCGGGTAAATCAATTCACACGATGTATGGAGCAATTGGCAAATATAAATTCTCAAGCAGCTATGTATATCACGAATGTCGAATTTGAATGGTGGGCACGAGCATACAGTCCAAGGAAAAGGTATAACCTAACGTCATCCAACATTGTAGAGTTCATGAATAATGCAATTAAAGCTTGTCAGGAATTGCCTATTACCGGAGTTATTGACTGCATCAGAGGGGTTCCAACGGTGGTTCTATGATCGTCGAAAATCTTCAGGTAAACTTAAGTCAACATTGACAACCAAAGCAGATGTAAACATAGGTGTCAAAGATGAAAAGGCACGTTATCTAACGGTCTACCCGATCACATATTACTCATTTCTTGTTAAGGATGGAGATTTGGATGGAACTGTTGATTTGACATCAAAAACATGTACTTATAGAGAATTTGACATGGACGGACTTCCATGTGAACATGCATTGGCTTGCATTAGGGTCCGACGATTTTCATATATAGATTATTGTTCACCTTATTTCTCTAGTGCATTTCTTGCTACAGCATATAGTGGGGAAATTCATCCAGTTGGACACCCTCCTGAATGGTTGGTTCCAGAAGATATTGCATCAATAATTGTTCTCCCACCCATCAACTGACGCCTTCCAGGAAGACCTAAAAAGAAACGTATTCCACCATAAACATTGTACTTCTCAGCTTTTCACTTTGCTGGAGACTCAAGACGCTCATTGTACTTGTCATCACGACCAACAACACAAGTAGAAAAAGAGTCAAATGTCCTACCGTATAAAAATGTTCCCCATGGAAAACTATTAAACGCATCTAAGTCATCCACTTACTGTAGCACCCAATACATAATGGAATTCCTATCGTCCTTGCCAACCAAAGTCATCTCCAAAAAAAGTACTAAGGCCAACTTCACCATATCATCGTCACTAACATTATTATCAGAACCAAGATTCCTAAACCAATTAAAAAACATTTTTACATTAACTTTACCATCTCGAAAGTATGATTGGAGGATCCTTTTATCCATATGTTTGGTGATGTACGATGGTGATTCACATGAATCTCCAAAGGTAAGCCCAGTAACCAAACAAAAATCCACCGCGCTATACCTTATCACCTCTATTTCCAACATAAAACCACAAAGTTGATGCCGTGTCATCGACATCCCTAACATGACACTCCTAAAGCAAAATATGGTGAAAAATCTGCCCAGACAATACCATATCACTCACATCCAAAAAATAATCAAAACATGTCACTCTAAATATATCCAGTTGTTTATGTGAAAGAATTGCTTTAATAAGTCTAATACTCTCCCAATTGTAGTATCCACTAACTCGAGATAGAAATCGATCATCTTCCTTAATTTTGAGTGATTCACGTAGTTTCTTTCGATCCATGCCGCTTAACGTCGAAAAAAAACACTTATAACGATATCTAACTGATCACAAATCACAAAATACGATCATCTTTCATACCTCATCACAAATCAAACACACACAAACACTCAAACATTTAATTACACACTCAATATAATCAATGATATTATATAATCAGCTCACTTGATAATTACCAAGAACCCACACAAAGAGTCAGCATTAGCTCTTAAAATCACTTTACAACAAAAAAAACAATATGCATATCTCAGATACTCAGCCTCCACATCTAATCTAACACAATGAGGAAATTCCTCCTTCCAGAAACAGTCACCATTCATCCTACAATGTTAAAGAAAATTTAACTAGCATAATTGAGTTTCTTTGATTGGAGCTATTAAAACAAAAAGCTCCAAAGAAATAATCAATCTACAGCAACTGCAATCAAGATGTTCATATAATGTAATTTACACAAAACCCAAAATACTGCAAAACATAATATTTTCAAAATACTTCATCTTGCAAACCCAGTTGAACAAATGGTGTGACTGCAGAGAAACAAAAAACACAACATTTTGCAAACCCAGTTCAACAACAATCAATCACAAAACAAAATTTAATACTATCTTCGAAAGACAAAAAACTCAATATAATCATATCCAATTGCAGAGAAACAAAATTAACAAACATACACACATGTTAATACAGTGGTGCAACGAACGGAGTGACTGCAGCCATAAGCGGAAGGATGGTGAGGGATAATGAAAGAAGCGACGGGATGCCCACGCATCCTTGTTTCGTGAAGGCAAAAGTCGACGAGCAGGATTAACATCGGTGGAGAGATGGTTAGGGATAACAAACGAAGCGGCGGGATGGTGACGGATGATGAACGAAGCGGTGTAATTCCCACACGTCCTCATTTTGTGAAGGCCGCGTCGACAAGCCGGATTAACGGCAGTAGAGAGATGGTGAGGGTAACGATCGAAGCAGTGGGATGGTGAGGGATGATGAATGAAGCCGTGAGATGCCCACGCCACGCGTCCTCGGTTCGTGAAGGTCGACGTCGATGAGCCGGATTAACGGCGAATAGCAGCTTCACGGGGATGATGGATGAATTGGGGGTATCGGGTCAATCAGGATGACTGGGATGGCTGGGACGGCTGGTAGGGAGGGTTAGGGCAATTGGAAAATCATGGACGAATTGGGGGTATTTCTCATTAAGGGTAATTTCATCTTTTAGGGGCATTTTCGCTATAATTTTTTTTATACGGTATATTTACAATAGAGGCCCTCAGATGGGCCATTTTTACTAAAATCCCATATATAAATTAAAATAAAATACATAAATGAAGCATAAAAATAAATAATGTTTAAATTAGTATAAATATTTAATTTAAAGTTAAAAATTGAGCATGCATATTAGTGGTGTAATTGAAATTGACTATAAATATAAAAATTCACCGTTTTGTGTATACGTATATAAATTTTTACATAAATGAAACATAAATATTTAATTTAAATTTAAAAATTAAGCATAAATATTTAATTTAAATTTAAAAATTAAGCATAAATATTAAACATAAATTTAAATTAACAATAAATATTAAATTTGACTAATTGAACATAAATATTAAAATTAAAAACTAAGTATAAATATATTAAGCATAAATATTAATTTTAAAACCTATGAATAAAAATATTAAGTTTAAAAATTGAAAAAAAAATACTAAGCGTAAATTTTCTAAGCATAAATATTTAATATAAAACATTAAAACTGTTAATAGCCAAATTTGGCTAAGGACCAAAGAGAAATTTTTCACTCTCCTAACCCGAGTCCAAGCTCGATATTACACACCATGGAGCCCCGGGTCCTGAGGACGAGATGTGGAGCCACCCTGCAGAAGCAACGAAAATTCGTCAAGCTTCAAAAGCATCTAGGGTGGAGTCTGACACGATCAGATCGGGCTCCTCACACCAAAACAAGAATTCAGGGGAAGGATGAATGACTATCCAGGCTCCCCAAGGTCGAAAATATCTCGTAACCTCCCCAGAAGCCTGCCATCCTCTCCAGACATAAAAAAGACCTATAAAGACATCAGGTTCTCGTTATAGCATCGCTCTACTTCGTCAAAGGAAGATTCGAACCTAACTGGATAAGGAGAATGGAGCCCCCCGAAGCTCTGTTACCATCAAAGGGTGCCTATAGGGCCATATCAAGCCCCAAGTGAACGAAAAAGGTTATACCAAGCTCCTAGTACCAAGACACAGATATACCCCTCCCACACTTTGAGGGAGCAAACACCATGCTTGACGACCTCCATGGGGCGTCGTAACTTGAAGGTACACAGAATCACATCTACACTCTAACGAACGATAAATTACCGTGTATGTGCTGGGCAAGTGATTGAGTCCGAAAAGGAAACAAACTTAGGCCCAGTTTGGCATTGTTGTGATATGGGGAGAAGTTCTTTTGAAATTACTGTGGGGGGAATTGCTTTTGGAATTGTTGTGGGAAGAATCAGTTTAGTGTTTGGTAATCTGATTTTCAAAAGTGCTGTGAGAACTAAAAGCAATTTCAATGTGTTTGGTAAACTGAAATAAAAAGCGTTGTGAGTGTGTAAAATTACTAAAAGAACATAGACATCTATATGGTACTAATGTGCTATACTTTACATTTTTCTTGTTTATTTGTGTTTAGTGTTAAGTGTTATATAATTATAGTACTTTATTGAATTTATTAGCCCTATTTTTTATTCTACTTTATTTAATTAATTAGCCTCATTTCTTTATTTCTTTATTTCTTTATTTTATTCTACTTTATTTTTTTATTTCATTTTTATTCTACTTTATTGAATTAATTATCCAATTTTTTTTATACAGTTATGGCAATATTTTTTTTTGTACAAAAATATAAGTCCAATTTTTTTAAAAAAATTCGTTAAAGGCAAGGACAAATTGGAAATTTAGTAAAATTTCATTTAATATCACTGTACGCGTTTACTAAAAGCAGAAGCCAAAATCCAAAAGCATGTATTTGTAACTTCTCAAAAACTCAGTTGGGAGAAATTAAAAGTGACCAAAAGCACTTCCCCGCGATTTTACCAAACACCCTGTCTTAGGTCCAATAATCACTTTTGGTCCCAAAAGCAGTTGGGGAAGCAATGCCAAGTTGGACCAAATCTCCACCAAAGATATTCTCAACTCTGTCATTAAGCCAAAGTCAATGACTTTTAAATAAAATATCCCGGGCGATAAGGAGGGAATGGATTCAGAGAATCTTGGTGGGAGATTCACAAGTTTAAACTACTTGGGCCATGTATAAATATGGCCAAGCCTGATCACCAGGGGATGGACAACTGATAGAACAAGTAACATAGAAAAAAAAAGAGTCGACTCCGGCCTAAATTCTGACTTCAGAACACGGTCATCGCTATATTCTACTATTCGACAGGCACGAGGTTGCCACCCTATTGTACTTCAGCGAGATTGAGAGTATTTGAGTGATTTTTGTACGACATACGTGATCTATAATAAAGAGTTATATTCTCATTCTCATTGTTTTCACATTCAAACACCCACCTTTGTTCGAACAAATTAGGTACCAACCCCGGCCACCACCTCCGTAGTAATGGTCTCGAGAGTGTCAACTGAAATTTCTCACCTCGAGTAAATTTTCTATTAACAAGAACTTAAGGTCAAATAAACTATACATAAATATTAAAAATAAAACCTAAGCATCAATATACTAAGCATATATATTACTTATCAAAAATTAAAACCTAAGAGTAAATATACTAAACATATATATTAAATAAAGAAACTAAGTAAAAATATCAAATTGAAAAACTAATCATAATTTAACTAGAAAATTACTATTTTATTTAAACTGAAAATTTGAGAACAAAAGAGAGAATTTCACAAATCTAATATCATATTTGGATTCAGAATGTGTAAATTATGGGGGAGAAGTCCCCTATTTATACAAAATACGGATAAAAAATTGATCATCGGATGAATTTAGAATGAAGCGTCCAGATTTCACCACATCATCAGTGAATAGTGAACAGTGAACAGTAAACACATCTGTGAAAGTCAATAGTGAACAATGCACTCGTAGTTCGGGCCAATAGAATTGTGTCACGTCATCAGTCAATAATCTTCTGAAAATCAACTATGAACAGTGCACCGACTTCTAGAATGTGATTCTCTACAGTCGCGTGTACGGTGCACTCGCAGTTTGGTCCAATAGGAATATGCCACGTCATCAGGAACAGTGAAAGTCAACTGTGAACAATGAAAGTCAACTGTGAACAGTGAATAGTCAAAATTACAAAAATGCTCTTCGTGACCTTCTTAAGGTTTTTGACGTTCTAAACTTGAAAACGACGTTTGTTTTGCCATCGGACTTCTCCATAATTTTGAATTGATCTAATTACCTCTGAAATACAAAGAAAAATACACTCATTACTACACAACACATTTATTTAAACGAGCGAACGAAATTATATCTAAATTGGGGAATTAATCATATTGGAAGTGTAAAATGATGATATTATCCCTTAGTAAACGTACTCTTTCCAGTGATAATCACACCCCTCAACCAGCTTATTGCTAGTCCCTAGCAACTAAAGCGAAAATAGTAAAAACTCAAATTCAAATCTCTAAACTACCAAATAAACAAACTCTCACATACCTCTTTTCTCACCATTTGACAACCGGTCATCAATTGAGTTATCAATCAAGCTTTCTTGTGCTTAATAAAGATCAACACGATAACTATGAGATTCAATTGAAATCAAACAACATTTTCATTCTGAAATTTCATCAAGGCTTCTTCCTTAGGCAGCAGTTTTATTCTTTTTTTTATTATTATAACAAAATTTGAAACAAACATTCCATCTTTAATCCATGTAGCAAGCTTTAGGCCAATGACTCCCAAACCAGTTGGCTTTAGGGTATTAAGTGCTAAAACACTCCTACGGGCTTAATTACTCGGATTGCAGATGTTTTTTTTTTAGTACAATTCTCTTAAGCTTTCTCTTTAACCCGTGTAACGAGCTTTGGGTCAATGACTCCCAAACCAGTTGGTCTTATGGCATTAGGTGTTGAAGCACCCCTCGGACTTAATTGCTCGAGTTAAAGAGCCTATGGAACTGTACTTTATTCTTATCCAGACTCCACCGTTTTACATGAACACTGTATGCTTACTAAGGCATGAGGCCCGGCAACTAAGTAAGAGTTTTGGTCAAAACATATAAAATTATTATTATTATTATTACTATATAGATTTTTAAGCAAGACCACTGCCTTCAGTTGTTACCCTTGAATGATGTTTCAGAATTAAATATCGTAAAATCTCAACTTACTGCACATAATCACGTGTCAATGTGCGTGTGTCAAGAATAGTTCGAAAAATTTCTCAAGATGACTTAATGAACAAAAGGATTAGTCAATGATATCACAATAGAGAGTTTATAAATTTAAATAGTCAGAAGAGAGGAAAAAATGCATAAGAACTATAAAGATACGTCTCAGAAGTATCTAAAAGATCTCCTTATCGGTCATCTTTACAAAAAAAAAATGGTCATAAGTTAGTTTTTTTTTTTTTTTTGAAAAACAAAAGTTATTGCATCAACTATCCCCTCCCCCCAACTAGAACGAGACATTGTCCCTAATGTCTTTAGAAAGATGTAAGGTTTAGAAGATATCACCTGAACAACTTGAAAGAGAACAAAATCCTGCAAAACAACAAAAGAAATACAAAATAAAGGAAAATAAAATGCATAAAAACCATGAGACTATCACAAACCGAGATTCAGATCAATTCTGCGTTTCTTGTTCTCTTCATCAATGGACCAATCTATTTTGGAGGTTGAGGGATCTGGCTCATAATTAAAAGCTTGTAACTAGTCAATCAGCTCATGAGGACTTGAAGCAAAGATAAAGATTTTTCGGATTGAAGGTGGAATGTAATAATTTTTTTGAGCATGATCAAGAAATGAAAGCAAACCATCATAAAAATTATTAACATTCAACAAACCGATGGGTTTCTCATAGATGTGTAGTTGCGCACAGGATGCCATTGTAAAGATTTCTTCTAAGGTTCCAAAACCACCTAGCAAAGTTATAAATGCATCAGGATGATGTAACATAGCAGTCAACCTTTCAAGCATACCTGAAACAGCTAGCTCATCACCATTTGTCTTTCCGATGATGTCTGCTGCGGCCATAGGTTTTGGGACAATACCCAGAACTTGACTACCTTCGTCTCGTGCAGTTCGTGAAACATACCCCATTAATCCCAAGTTACCTCCTCCATACACTAGGTGTATTTTTCGCTCAGTCAAAACCTTACCAAGATGAGTTGCAGCATCAACAAACTCTCTGTATTTCCCATAATTGGTGCCACCAAACACACAAATGTTTGTGAATCGTTTAGTTGAAGGTGAACCCATTAATGCACTCTCTGAATTTTTCTTTCGAATGTTTATGAGTGCTTTGAATAAAAAAAAACAAATGCTTGTATTTATAGATCCCGAAAAGGTAACACAATGATACACCTATATGGATAGAGCGGCGTATTTTTCAATGATATTAGATCCAAATGGTTCAAAAATCAAAAGTAAACACCAATAATAACAAAAGACATTAAATGCAGAAGGAAAAAGATAATAAAAATAAAAGGATATTTACTGGTAGTTATGATTGTGGCTCATATCTTCCTCTGGTTTTACGTCCAGAAACGGCTTCAACGCCCTCTATGGGTCAGGGATATTCTTCTCATCCAATTTTCTTATAAATTGGCAAACAGGGTCTTTTAAAGTCAGATTCCCAAGACTATATTGTGCATGTTCTTTTTTAAATTGTGGCCATAATCGGTCAATTTTCATTTGCACATATCCACTAGGATGTGCATCAAGAGTTGTTAGGATATTATCCAATGACTCCCTACGCAAACCATGCATAATGAATAAAATTTTATCTTCCCGATTATTAGACACCATTCCTAAAGAACGACAACGTGTGTTGCAAGTTGTACGTGCACATTTGTGACAAGTAACCCCTAACATCTTAGCTCTTCATTTTTTTTTGCAAGGTTACTTCATCCAAAACCAGGCATGTAAGATATAAATGAATCAGCAGACTCACCTGCTAGACGTACCTTAGCTTCGATCAACCAACGGATTTCAACAGGAATTTTGTTTATCATCAGTAAGCGTAATCTTTCGGAACGTGCTTTGTAAATCTTTTTTAGAGCATTTTGGGGCAACGATGGAAAATGTTTTCGTAGGTTTGTGAAAATTTCGTCCATGCCTTGTTTTGGGGACCGGTTATTTGAGAAACTGAATTAAACAGACTTGAATTGTCACGGAGTACCGATATCCGCCACTTAACCGGGGTAATATAGCAAAACACACCCAAAAAAAATTTGAACCTAGAAATTAATCCTGCATAAATTCAAAACGTAAAAGCGAACAAAAACAAAAATAATAATTGCAAATACAAATAAAGTCAAAAGCAAAAGATTTGTTTACTCACCTTTGAACAAGGGTAAAAAAGGACAGCATAATCTTTTTGAAAATCTGTATTTTCTAAGAATGGTTTCACACGTTGTCCATTTACTTTAAACATATTACCATTCCTAGGATTCTCAATGTCAAGGGCATCTTATGGATACACGTGTTTCACAACAAATGGACCACTCCATTTTGATTTCAATTTGCCAGGAAATAAATGAAGTCAAGAATTATAAAGCAAAACCTTTTGACCAACTTCAAATGATCTTCTTAAAATTCGTCTGTCATGAAAGGTTTTAGATTTTTCTTTAAGAATTTTTGTATTTTCATATGCATCATATCTTAATTCTTCAAGTTCATTTATTTGCAACTTGCGCAATTCACCAGCATCATTTAGGTTATAATTGAAAGCTTTAATGGCCCAATTTGCTTTTTTTCTCAAGTTCAACAGGTAAGTGGCAAGGTTTTCCATAAACTAAACGATAAGGAGACATACCCAAAGTTGTTTTGCATGCAGTGAGATATGCCCAAAGTGTACTATTTAGTCTAAAAGACCAATCTTTTTGATCAGGGTTAACCGTTTTTTGCAAGATATGTTTTATCTCCCTATTTACTAACTCAACTTGACCACTTGTTTGAGGGTGGTATGGTGTGGCAATTTTGTGTTTGACTCCATATTTCTTCATTAAAGACCCAAAAGGTTTGTTACAAAAGTGTTTGCCTCCATCACTGATAATGGCTCGAGGGATTCCAAATCGACTCAAAAGATTTTCCTTTAAAAACTTAATCACTGTTTTGTGATCATTATTTCAACAAGGAATTGCCTCAACCCATTTTGACACATAATCAACGGCAACCAAAATGTACAAAAATCCAAATGACGGTGGAAATGGAACCATAAAATCAATTCCTCAACAATCAAATATTTCAATGACAAGAATGGGGTTTAAAGGCATCATGTTTCGCTTGGAAATGGATCCTAACTTTTGACAATTTTCACAGGTTTTACAGAATGCATGTGTGTCTTTAAACAAGGTGGGCCAATAAAATCCACATTGTAAGATTTTTGCAGTCGTTTTCTTTGACGAAAAATGACCACCACATGCTTCAGAATGACAAAATTCAAAGACACTACTTACCTCATTGCCTGGAATACACCGTCGAACAATTTGATCAGGACAATACTTGAATAAGTACGGGTCATCTCAGTAAAAAAGTTTAACCTCGTTCAAAAATTTCTTTTTGTTATGTGCATTCTAATCGAGTGGCATCATTTCTGTTGTAAGATAATTAACAATGTCAGCATACCAAGACAAAGTTGTGATAGAGAATAAAAGATCATCAGGAAAAGAATCATTGATGGGTGTTTTATCAAATGACTATTCAGCGGTGAGTCGTGATAAATGGTCTGCAACGACATTTTCAGCACCCTTTTCATCCTTGATTGTGAGATTGAATTCTTGTAGCAACAAAATCCAGCGAATCAATCTTGGCTTTGCATCCTGTTTAGACATTAAATACTTCAAAGCAACATGATCAGTAAAAACAATGGTTGAAGCGCCATTCAATTATGACCGAAATTTATCCAATGCAAATATCACAACAAGTATTTCTTTCTCAGTGGTGGTGTAATTCATTTGTGCATTATTCAAAGTTTTACTTGCGTAATAAATCACAAAGGCTTACCTTCTCTTCTTTGTCCTAAGACAGCTCCAACATCAAAATCACTCGCATCACACATCAATTCAAAAGGCAGTGACCAATTAGGGGATTGCATGATAGGAGCAAATGTTAAAAGGTCAACTATCTTTTTAAAAGACTCTCCACACTCTTGTGTCCATTCAAATTTTGCATCTTTTAATAAGAGGTTACAAAGTGGTTTAGATATGACACTGAAATCTTTAATAAACCTCCTATAAAATCCTGCATGCTGTAAAAATAACCGTACATCTTTGACTGTTTGTGGTGATGGTAACTTTGAAATGACTTCAATTTTTGCCTTATCAACCTCAAAACCTTTTGATGACACAACATGACCCAAAACAATTCCAGACGTGGTCATATAATGACACTTTTCCCAGTTAAGCACAGGTCTTTTTTCTATGTAATGTTTCAAGAATCTATCCAAGTTATTAAGACAACTATCAAAAGAATTCCCAAACACAGTTAAATCATCCATAAAGACCTCTAAAAAATGTTCAATCATGTCACTAAAAATGCTTAGCATGCACCTTTGAAATGTGGTCGGAGCATTATACAAACCATATGGCATTCTTCTAAATATAAAGGTTCCAAAGGGACATGTGAATGTGGTTTTTTCTTGGTCTTCTAATGCAATGGGAATTTGATAGTATCCTGAATACCCATCAAGAAAGCAGTAGTAGGGATGTCCTGCTACTCTTTCTAAATTTGGTCAAGGAATGGATAGGGAAAATGATCTTTTCTAGTGGCATCATATAATTTTCTATAATCAATGCACATGCACCAACTAGATGGAACACGAGTTGGAATTAACTCACCCTTTTCATTTTTAACAACAGTAATTCCAGATTTTTTTGGCACAACTTGTGTAGGACTCACCCACTTACTATCAAAGATAGGGTAGATAATTCCCACGTCAAATAATTTAAGGACTTCAGTCTTGACAACTTCTTTCATGTGTGGGTTAAGTCTTCTTTGGGGTTGTTGATATGTTTTAGCATTTTCCTCTAAATTTATTCGATGTGAACAAATCAAAAGGTTATTACCTTTCAAATCTTTCAAAGTCCAACCAATTGCATTATTATTTTTCTTTAAAACATGTAACAACTTACCATCTTGCTCTTTTGTGAGGTTAGAAGAGATTACCACTGGGTAGGACTGGTTGTCTCTAGGGTAAGCATATTTAAGTCCTTCTGGTAAGGGCTTCAAATCAAGTTGAGGTGCTTTTTTTTCTGGCACGTCATCTTTTTGTTCCAATTCTTCAAAATCTGAAGTGTCTCCTTCTTCTTCGACAACCTACAAACAATCATCAAGATGTGAATGCATGCTTGACTCATGTGAATTGATCAAACAAATTTCATATGAGTTTAAAGAATCCTTTTGAACATGATCTTCAACAATAGTTTCAATAATGTCTACATCTTCATCTTCATTTTCATCATCAAATGGTTCTTTAGACATGTTGAAAACATTAAGCTTAATTTCTATATTTCAAAAAGACATGCTCATTATTCCATTCATGCAATTAATCAAGGCATTAGCAGTAGCTAAAAATGGTCGGCCCCATATAACAGGAATTTATTTGGGCTCATTTACAACATGTTGTGTTTCTAAGACAATAAAATCTACTGGGTAGATAAATTTATCGACTTGTACTAACACATCTTCCACTATTCCTTTTAGTATTTTAATTGACCTATTAGCAAGACAAAGTGTGGTTGAAGTCGGCTTTAACTCACCAAGTTTAAGTCGCTAATAAACTGAGTATGGGAGCAAATTTACACTAGCACCTAGGTCAAGTAAAGCATGCTCAATTTTACAGTTACCAATTATGAAAGAAATAGTGGGACAACCAAGATCTTTATATTTCAAAACATTTTTATTGGAAAGAATGGAACTTATCTGTTCAGCCATAAATGCTTTCTTTTTTACCTGATGCTTCCTTTTTACAGTGCACAGATCCTTAAAAAATTTGGCATAGAAAAGTACCTGTTTGATTACATCCAACAAACGGATATTGATCTTTACATGTTTGAAAATTCCAAAAATCTCTGGGGGATGCTTCGATTTCTAGGATTTTTTAAGAGCCTGAGGATATGGGAGTGTAGGTGGGGATTCAATTATTTCTTCATCAACAGTGGTTTCATCAACCCCTTCCTTACCCTTGGAAAATGACTCATCATCATTTTTACCAGATTTAAGAATAGGTTTTTCGATGACCTTACCACTACGAAGAGTGATAATTGATTTGACTTGATCTGGGCGTTGGTTATTATCATAGGAACTTGACTGACTCTTGGGATTTGGTTGTGGTTGAGATGGAAACTTACCTTTTTCGTGTGTGGTGAGCGTAGAAGCAATATTTGTAAAAGTATCTTTAACATCTGTCAAGGTTTGTGTTGTTTGGTTGTTAATGGATTCTTACTTCTCAATGAATAAGTACAAAGTGTCTTCAAGGTTTTTCCTAGATGGTGGGACATAAGGCGCATAACCTTGAGGGTTTTGGAAATTATGGTGTGTTTGTGGATTTGATGGACCTGGTGGTTGTGAAGACTGGGCTTGATTGTTGTTCCTCTATCTAAAGTTTGGATGATTTCTCCAACCCGGATTGGAGGTTTTTGAGTTTGGGTTGGAATTTGGCTTATTGAAAGTATGCAAAACATTGGCTTATTCATGAAGGCAATCTTTAATGGCTGGTAAAGTTGGGAAATTATGAGTGATATGATCATCAGAATCATACACATGGCATGCGATTTCTTGTACAGATTTTACATGTTCACTCTTTTCAGTTTCTAAAGCTTCAACTTTCCTAGCTAGGGATAGGAATCTAGCTTGAAGGTCATGATCTTCCATAAGATTGTAAATGCCTCCCCTAGATGGAGATCATTGTGGTTTGCTCATGGACTCTTATGAACCAATGGTGTCCCAATTTTGAGCATTTTTGGTGATATGGTCAAGGTATTCAAGTGCTTTTTTAAGATTTTTGTCACTGAACTCCTCATTACACACCATTTCAATGACTTGTCTACTTTGGGGTGTGAGTCCCTCATAGAAATGTGACACTATCCTCCATGTTTCAAAACCGTGATGTGGATAGACATTTAACAATTCTTTGAACCTGTCCCAACATTGGTAAAGTGTTTTCTCAGGTTTTTGAGCAAATGAAGTGATTTGCCTTTTAAGAGAGTTTGTTATATGAGGTGGGAAAAGTTTCTTTAAGAACTGTTGTTACATATCATTTCAAGTTTGAATTGATCTTGACCTAAGGTTTTGTAACCAAGTTTTAGCTTTATCTTTTAAGGAAAAAGGGAAAAACTTAAGCTTGATTATATCCATGCTAACATTTTGGTCAGTGCAAGTGTTACAGACTTCCTCAAACACCCTAAGATGCAAATATGGATTTTCAGATTCAAGACCATGAAAATTGGGTAAAAGTTGAATGATTCCCAGTTTAAAATTAAAGTGTGTTGCATTGGCGGGAAAGTTATGCATGAAGGTGCTCCAGTGCGTGTGGGGTTCATGTAGTCTCTAAGAGTTCTAGGTGGATTTGGGTTAATGTGTTGGTCATGGTCAACATAAGGCCGATGGTTGCTGTGTTGAGACACGTTGTCAAGGTTCTCGGCTTGGTTTTCTGCTGGATGTCTAAGTGGGTTTTCAGCCATGTTGTTAGTGAATGTGGGTGATTGAGATCTCCTAATTAATCTACCACTAGATGTTCGAGACCAACGTCTCATGCAAATTAAATGAGGGTTCATGGAGGTGAAATACACAAATATGAAGAAAAAAAAATAAGAAAAAAAAATGATGAAAATAACATGCAAAAACTCTAAGGGTGTAAAAGCAAATATATGCAAGTGTTGGGGTGAAAGTGCAAATATCAATAAATCTAAGGACTAAAGTGAAAATGTGATAATTATAGGGACTGATATGCAAAAGTAAAAAATCAAATGACCTATATGCAAATGCAAACTAGATCTACGCTAAAATGCAAATAAAAAGTTGAAGGACTAAAATGTAAAAAATGTGATTAATGATTACAAGTGTTTTTTTATTAAGTGGATGAAGTTTATGATTGAGATGAGTGATGCAAAATGAATACAAAACAAGAACAAAAAAAATAGCAAAACTAAAATAAAATTAAAAAGAAATTACTTCTACAAAGAAAAGGCGAACTTACCTCTCCGGCATCGGCCCTAAAAACTTGACACGTCCTAAAGAAGTGTTCCTACTCCCAAGTATAAGAGTGTCAAAGTAATAAATTAACCGGTAAGACCGGGTCGAACTACAGGGAGGTTGTTCACTTATCTAGATTATTTACAAAGCTTGTTATAAAAATGTAAATCAATTAAAATTAAAACTTGGGCTAAGAGATCCATTGTTGGTAATTCGAATATAATCCAATAATTAATATTTAGACCAGATTAATGGGAGGGTATTCCACTCCACTGATCACTCTCTGATAGATGTGGGTAAAAGTACTCACCGTGCTAGACAACATCTGATTGTCTATAGTGAGTCAAAACTCTACAAAAATTAGAGGGGATAAACCACTATATGATAGATATGGGTAAAAAATACCCACTGTGCTAGACAATATCTGTCTGACTACAGCGAGTCAAAAACTCCACAAAGATCAGAGGGTAGAAAGCAAAAAAATAATTGTAAAGTCCTCATTTGTTTATTGGCTTATTTCGTGAACATACCACATTTATGGGGTTTATGTAAGGGTAGCTTAGGCTCTCAAGAGCTCAAGGAGAAGAAGCATCATAGGTAAAATTCTTGTGCTTACTTGCTTTGAAGAGATAGTTGCACACACTCACATATTCATGCATAACTCTTATTCATATATGTTGAGTGTTTATACTTGTGTGCATTTTGATTTAAATGACTCTTGTTGATTTATTTGCATCTTGTAATTAAATGTTTTATGTCATGTTTGGCATTAGAATAGGATGCATTTTTCACCACTCTTGAACTTGTTGAATTTGTGTGTTTGAGTGTTGAAATAGGCTTTGTGCTGGTGGTGCGCTACTCGACCAGAGCACCTCACCAGCACAACATTCCAGTGGATTGTCGCATGTGTTGCGCCACTGAGTTACGCTGCTGCACCTGCGCAAAGATGCAAAAATGGGAAGTGCGCTGGTGGTGCGCTACTCGACTAGCGCAACCTTACCATCGCAACATTCCAGTGAATCGTAGAATGTGTTGTGCCACTGAGCTGCGCCAGTCGACCAATGCCTATTATAAAATTAGGTTGTGCGCTGGTGGTGCGCTACTCTACCAGTGCACGTCACCAGCGCACACAGAGGAAGCTGGAACATTTTTTCCAAAATGACCTCACTTTGTTTAGATCTCATATATATATATATATATAACTCTTTGGTTTAAGGTCGTGTAAGAGTTCAGAATATCATATATTTTCCTTAGAACACATTTCAAAGGAAAAACTCTTCCAAGAACACATTTTTAATCACTCAAAGCATTCCCATGTGCATAAAAACTTCATCTCGCATCATTTAAGTTCATTTAGAGTGCATCACTGGATAGGTTTGCTTCATCACATCTTGTTTGGTAAGTTCTTCACTATCTTCTTACAAGTTAAGTGTTTTACTTGTTAAGCCTTCTCTTTAATTATTTGTATGCTCTTAGAACATTTTCTAGATACAAATTAGAGATTGTTGTGATGCCATGATTGAGTGTTTTATTGTGATAGTTTCATAGGATTGTTTGATCTATGTTTAGCTAAGCTTCTTGAACATGTCATTTAGCTCTTGATATCTAGGATTGCATTAATTGTCATCTCATTATCCTAGATAAGCATAAAGGGTTTCCTAGCCTTGTTTCTTCATTGAATATCATCATATATTCACTTAGGACATTTTATCTCTTCATTGAGAAGTAAGACTTGTGTTGCTTCCAGGAGTAGGAAGCTTAAATCGCAAGCAAGATGGATTAGGTTCACTTATACTGAGATTAGGTAGTGGTGGTGGATTAAACCGGGATTAGGTTGTAATTCCTTTACCATTAGTGGATTCGAGGTTCTAGTGTGGCGCACTCATCAACCCGTGGTTTTTCCCATTTGGAGGGTTTCCACGTATATCTCAAGTGTCCTTACTATTTCCATATTTATTACACTTGTGGTATTTTTGTAACTAGATAGGGGCATTTTCGTCAACTTGACCTTTAACGAAAATTGGGTAAAATTTATTTAAAATCTATTATCCCCCACCCTCTAGATTAATATTACAGACCATAATTTTTGTTTCAATTGGTATCAGAGCAGGTTCCTAGACATACATATGTGATCCTTGCTCAATTTGGTGTTTGTTGCATTTTTTGTGTGTATTGATCATTCATACACTTGCATTCATATCATTCATTCATTAAACACAATGAGTGGAAACAGTGGCAATGAGGGAGCTTCTAGCACTAGACCTTCACTCCTCACAGGCTTGAATTATGCCTCTTGGAAAGGCAAGATGGAGTTGTATATTTGCCAAATTCATGACAGGGCATGGATGGCAGTTAAAGATGGCTACACTACACCCATGATGACTCCTACAGATGGAGGAGATGATGTACTCAAGCCAAAGGCACAGTGGAATGCACAAGAGTTTGAGGTATCGAAGTGGAATAGGAAGGCAATGCATGCCATCCTATGTGCAATGGATGAGAACCAGTACAAGTTGGTTCAAAATACTAGGATAGCCAATGAGGCATGGGATATCCTAGAAGTTCCACATGAGGGAACCGATGTGGTTAAGGAATCTAAGCTTCAAGTTCTCCAAATGCAATTTGAGTTGCTCAAGATGGATGAGAACGAGTGCTTCAACAACTTTGAAGTGAGGTTGATGGACATTGTGAACCAAAGTCATCAACTTGGTTATCTTTATTCGGATAGGAAGATCAAGCAGAAGATTATGAGATCTCTACCCGATAGATTTGAGTCTAAGGTGACGGCTTTAGAAGAGAATAGTGGTTACAAGGACATGAAGCCAAGTGAGGTGATTGGGAGGCTTTTAGCTTATGAATCTAGGAAATGTCCTAACCCCACACCATCGAAAAAGCAAAAGGATATTGCTTTGAAAGCCTCCAAAGTTGAGAAGGATGAGAGTGATGAATCGGATGAAGAAATGGCATTGCTAATGAGGAAGTTCAATAAATTCTACAAGTCCGAGAGGAAAGGTTTTGGATCCAAGGGTCAAGACTTGAAGAAAAAGACTCCCTTCAAAAAGTTTGAGCCTAGACAAGATAAGATCGAGAAGAAAGAAGCCCAATGCTATGAATGTGGTGGGATAGGTCACTTTGCCCTGGAATGTGCAAATCACAAGGTCAAGAAAAAGGGAAAAGTGATGGCTGCCACATGGAGTAAAAGTGATAACTCCAATAAAGGAGATGGGTCTTCGGATGATGAAGAACTCATGGCTAACTTCATAGCATTTACATCCTCTCTATGAGCAAATATGCTAGTGAAAAAGAGAATGAAAGTCAAGAGGAAAACTACTCAAGTGATGATGGATCTTCATCACAATCCACAAATGGAAGTGTGGATAGGATGGATCTCAAGGACTATATGGCTAAGTTTGAGAGTTCAAGGTTAAAGAATAAGAATGAAATCAAGAGATTAAAAGAAGAAAACCTAGACCTCTCAACTCAAGTTGACCAACTAAATGAAGAGTTGGTGAGATCTAAGAGGAGTGAAGAAGGGTTGAAGATAGAGCTAGAAGATGCTAGAGAGTTGTTGGCCAAGATGAACTCTAGCACCAAAAAAACTTGACCACATGTTAGATGTTGGAAAGAGGCCAAGTGACAAGAAGGGGCTTGGGTTTGAAGATGACAAGGTGTCCTCCATTCCAAGCAAGACCATTTTTGTAAGAAGCATGAACTTCAATGGATCCTCTTTTCATTAATCACCTAGGAAGAAACTTGACCTAGGAGAGTGTTCAAGTAGTGCTCAAGTGAAGGTGGCACCAAAAACTTCCCTCAACCGAAAGCTCATAAAAGGAAGATACCTATCATGCAAGCTCAACCAAGGAAGCAATCAAGTCTTGCTCAACAACAAAGAAGAAAAGCTCATCAACAACAATCAAGACAACCACATAAACATAGAAAGGCTCCAATGCATCCTCAAGGTTATAGTATGATTCCTAACTTCATTCCTACTTGTCATTTTTGTGGTATTGATGGTCACATTAGACCAAATTGCTTTAGATATATTAAATTGTGTAGGATTTAAAGCATGATAGAGAATAAAAAGACTAAAGCCATGATGCATGTCACTAGGAAAAATGGAACAACTTTGCATGATCCTAGGACACTTAGAGCCCATGTACCATTGACCACTAGGAAGAAAAATATTGCACCTAGGTGGATTATAAAGGATGAACACTTTTGCCATGCTGCCCAAATTGCCTTGAATGCTCATTCTTGTGATTTTTGGTATTTGGATAGTGGGTGCTCTAGGCACATGACTGGAAATAAGAGTTTCTTTGAGACTTTTATTATGGATGAGGGAGGAAATGTCATATTTGGTGATGGATCCAAAAAGAAGGTTAAAGGAAAGGGAACCATTTCCATTCCTGGATTACCCTTCTTGTCCAATGCTTTGTATGTTGATGGTTTAAAATTCAATTGGATAAGCATTTCACATCTTAGTGATGAAGGATTTTCCATCTTGTTTAGGAAAGATGATTGTTCTATCCTATTGCCAAATGGACAAACCTTGTTAAAATGTATGAGATCTAGTGACAATTGCTATTGTTTTGAGGCTAGAGGTGTCTCTTGCAATATGTCCAAGGATGAACAAATTGAGTTGTGGCATGAAAGACTTGGTCACATGAACTATAGGGATTAAAAAATCTTAGACAAGTTCAATGTTGTACGAGGCCTTCCCAAGCTTGGGAAAAAGGTGAATGGTGTTTGTGGACCTTGCCAACAAGGGAAGCAAACCAAAAGTATGCACAAAAAGGGCAAGTATTTATCCACCAAGGAACCTCTAGAGCCTCTCCACATTGATCTTATGGGTCACATGCAAACCGAGAGTTTAGGTGGAAAGAGATACATTTTTGTGTGTGTAGATGACTTCTTTAGGTACACATGGACTTATTTTCTTAGAGAAAAATCTGAAACCTTTGACAAATTTAAAATGCTTTGTTCCAAAATTCAAAATGAAATGAATTCCAAGATTTAAAGCATTAAAAGGATTAGGAGTGACCATGGGAAGGAATTTGAGAATGCACATTATGAAAACTATTGCAATAGTCTAGGCATATCTCATCGGCTCCTAGGACACCTCAACAAAATGGAGTTGTTGAGAGGAAAAATAGGGTTCTTCAAGATATGGCCCGTGTGATGTTGCTTAGCAACAAAGTCCCTAGAAATCTTTGGGCCGAAGCCGTCAATACAGCATGCTACATAAGAAATAGAGTCTTTCTAAGGCCCCACACTAGACAAACCTCCTATGAGTTACGGAAAGGTAGAAAACCAAATGTTAGCTATTTCCACACTTTTGGAAGCAAATGCTACATTTTGAATGACCGTGATCAACTTAGCAAATTTGATGCTAAGAGTGATGAGGGTATCTTCATTGGTTATGCCTTGAATATTAGAGCCTATAGAGTTTTCAATCTAAGAACTAGGACCGTAATGGAATCATCTACTGTTGTCATTGATGATACTAGGCTCAAATCTAATGACCATGAGGAGGAGGTAGATCTAATTGATGACTCCCCTTTGTAGAAGGTTGTTGATGTTTCTAATGTTGAAAAGACTAACCTTGATGATAACATAACACAACCTATTGATAGGATTCCTCTCTTGAACTCAAAAGAACCTGCTTCATAGGTTAGGAAACTCCATGACAAAGATGACATCATTGGAGAGGTTAGTGAGGGTGTTAGGACTAGGCATCAAATGACTAATCTAATTAGCTACACTTGTTACACCTCTCAATTAGAACCCAAGAAGGTTGATGAAGCCTTAAAGGATGAATTTTGGGTCCTTGCTATGCAAGAAAAGTTTAACCAATTTGAAAGGAATGAGGTTTGTACTCTAGTTCCTAAGCCCAAGAACACCAATGTGATAGGTACCAAGTGGGTATATAGGAACAAATCCGATGAGGATGGCAACATTGTGCGAAACAAGGCTAGGCTTGTAGTACAAAGGTACTCTCAAATTGAGGGTATTGACTTTGAGGAGACATTTGCTCCCGTTGCTAGGATTGAGTCCATTATTCTTCTTTTATCCATTTCTTGTTTGCACAAGTTCAAATTATATCAAATGGATGTTAAGAGTGCCTTCCTTAATGGTTTCTTGCAAGAGAAAGTGTTTGTTGAGCAACCCAAAGGGTTTGTAGATCCTCACCACCCTAATCATGTCTTTCATCTCAAGAAAGCTTTATATGGGTTGAAACAAGCACCAAGGGCTTGGTATGAGCATCTCACCCAATATCTTATAGACAATGGCTACACTAGAGGGTAGTGTTAACAAGACTCTATTCACCAAGAAAGACAAAGATGAGCTCTTTATAGCTCAAATCTATGTTGATGATATAGTCTTTGGCTCCACCAATAACACCAAAGTCCAACAATATGTTGATGTCATGTCTCTTGAATTTGAGATGATTCTTATTGGTGAGCTAAGTTACTTTCTAGGTTTACAAATTAAGCAAATGGATGATGGGATTTTCATATCCCAAGCTAAGTATGCCAAAAACCTAGTGAAGAAATTTGGCCTTGAAAGTGCCAAACATTGTGATACACCCATGAGTACCACTTTGAAGCTAAGCAAGGATGCTAGTGGTAAAAGTGTGGACCAAACTTTGTATCGTGGTATGATTGGTAGCTTGCTCTATTTGACCGCAAGTAGGCCCGATATCTCTTTTAGTGTGGGTGTGTGTGCTAGGTACCAATCGGATCCTAAGGAGTCCCATCTCTCTTCTGTTAAGAGAATCATTCGATAAGTGAATGAGACATCTAACTATGGAATTTGGTACTCTTTTGACACTAATGCTAGTCTTGTAGGCTTTAGTGATGCAGATTGGGCAGGAAATTGTGATGATAGGAAAAGTACATCGGGCGGTTGCTTTTTTCTTAGGAACAACCTTGTCTCTTGGTTTTGCAAGAAGAAAATTCTGTTTCCTTGTCCACGGCTAAGGCCGAATACATAGCTGCTGGGAGTGGATGCATACAATTCCTTTGGATGAAGTGAATGCTAGTCGACTATGGATTCAATCAAGGTACTCTTACTCTCTTTTGTGATAACATGAGTGCAATTAATATTTCCAAGAATCCGGTTCAACATTCTAGAACTAAGCATATTGACATCCGTCTTTATTTCATTAGAGAACTAGTTGAGAACAAATGCATAGTACTTGAGCATGTAGGTACTAATGATCAACTAGCGAATCTATTTACTAAACCTTTATATGCTACTCAATTCAAGACTCTTAGTAGATCTATTGGGATTTCTTTAATGGAGTGATATGTTGTGGTCTTTGACCCCAAAGGGGAACTCAAGCAAAGAGAGATTTTGTATACTTGTTGCATCCCATTTTTTTTTAAATGTTTATGCTTCTATATTGATTGCTTGAGTAGCTTGGTTGCACTTATTATATTATATTGTATTTTCTTCAATAAGTGTGAACTTTGCTCTGATTACAATCCATGTCATATTTATGTTCAAACATGCATTTTTTGACTAGGAGATCTACATAGGAAGTACATATTGAATGACCTATAATTATCTCCATGACATGATGATTCTTTAAATGACATGCTAATGAAAAATGATAAAGCATGAATTGTTGATTGCAATTGTTGAATGCAAAATATTGTGTGAAAAGAAGCTAGTGAGATTAAAATGTTGCATCAATGTCTCTCTTTCTTTATTAGTTGAACGTGGCTACTATCATACAGGTATCCTCCCGGAAAAATCAAATAGGGTGCAAAGTTGCTCATGCCATGTTTAGCTTATAAAGTTGGATATGGTGCCATTAAAATTTGATATCTATAAAATCTCTATATCCTTGCTTCTCTCATGACAAATGGTGAAATTGGTTTGAATTATATTGGAAACCTTTGTCATTTGCTTTGCCAAATACCATTGTTTTTGGACTTGAATGCAACATGTCTTGTATGCAAAGAATTTTTTATTCACACATTTTCTTCAAATAAATCTCCTTGTTTCTCTCTTGTTAATAGTGTTGCATAAATGTGGCTTATATAATTATGCAACAATCTTGTATGCTCCTTGCTTTCTTTGCCTTGAGTGACCCGGTTGGGGACTTCTCCTTTGCCTATATCATGACAAAAAGGGGGAGTAGCATTGACCTAGCTTTGTGGTGTTAGGGGAGTAGCATGTGTTGGCTTTAAGAGGAGTAGTACTTGTTTGAGGGGGAGATTACATGTAGGGGGAGTAACCCGTTGAGGGGGAGCATTGCATGAGCATTTCACGATATCATACTCATATTATTGAATGCAATTGCTTTTGATTTATACTCACTTGATCATCTCACATGCACTTGGTTAGAAAGTGTATTTGTGCTTGCTTTGTGCGTAAGGTTGATAGTTCTACAAGAGATTGAAGATTTGATTTTTTTTATATGTTTATCTCTTTGTAATGTAGAATATCTTCCCGGTGTTTCATTTTGTTTTGTGAGGATCAATGTGAGTGGTGGTTTTGTCACAAAATAGCCAAAGGGGGAGATTATAAAGTCCTCATTGTTGATTGGCTTATTTCGTGAACATACCACATTTACGGGGTTTATGTAAGAGTAGCTTAGGCTCTCAAGACCTCAAGGAGAAGAAGCACCAAAGGTAAAATTCTTTAGCTTACTTGATTTGAAGAGATAGTTGCACACACTCACATATTCATGCATAAATCTTATTCATATATGTTGAGTGTTTATACTTGTATACATTTTGATTTAAATGACTCTTATTAATTAATTTGCATCTTGTAATTAAATGTTTTATGTCATGTTTGGCATTAGAATAGGATGCATTTTTCATCACTCTTGAACTTGTTGAATTTGTGTGTTTGAGTGTTGAAAATAGGTTGTGCGCTGGTGGTGCGCTACACGACCAGCACACCTCACCAGCGCAACATTCTATTGGATTGTCGCATGTATTGCGCCACTGAGTTGCGCTGCTGTACCCACACAAAGATGCAAAAATGGGGAGTGCGCTGGTGGTGCGCTACTCGACTAGCGCAGCCTCACCAGCGCAACATTCCTGTGGATCGTCGCATGCGCCTATTATAAAATTAGGTTGTGCACTGGTGGTGCGCTACTCGACCAGCGCACGTCACCAGCGCACACAGAGGAAGCTGGAACATTTTTTCCAAAACGACCTCACTTTGTTTGGATCTCATATATATATATATATATATATATATATATATATAACTCTTTGGTTTAAGGTCGTGTAAGAGTTCAGAATATCATATATTTTCCTTAGAACACATTGCAAAGGAAAAACTCTTCCAAGAAATCATTTTTAATCACTCAAAGCATTCCCATGTGCATAACAACTTCATCTTGCATCATCTAAGTTCATTTAGAGTGCATCAATGGATAGGTTTGCTTCATCAAATCTTGTTTGGTAAGTTCTTCACTATCTTCTTTCAAGTTAAGTGTTTTACTTGCTAAGCCTTCTCTTTAATTATTTGTATGCTCTTAGAACATTTTCTAGATACAAATTAGATATTGTTGTGATGCCATGATTGAGTGTTGTATTGTGATAGCTTTATAGGATTGTTTGATCTATGTTTAGCTAAGCTTCTTGACCATGTCATTTAGCTCTTGATATCTAGGATTGCATTAATTGACATCTCATTATCCTAGATAAGCATATATGGTTTCCTAGCCTTGTTTGGTCATTGAATATCATCATATATTCACTTAGGACATTTTATCTCTTCATTGAAAAGTAAGACTTGTGTTGCTTCCGGGAGTAGGTAGCTTAAATCGCAAGCAAGATGGACTAGGTTCACTTATACCTGGATTAGGAAGTGGTGGTGGATTAAGCCGGGATTTGGTTGTAATTCCTTTGCCATTAGTGGATTCGAGGTTCTAGTGTGGCGCACTCATTAGCCCGTGGTTTTTTCCATTTGGAGGATTTCTACGTATATCTCAAGTGTCTTTACTATTTTCGCATTTATTACACTTGTTGTATTTTTGTAACTAGATAGGGGCATTTTCATCAACTTGACCTTTAACAAAAATTGGGTAAAAATTATTTAAAATATATTCACCCCCTCCCCCTCTAGATTAATATTATACACCATAATATTTGTTTCAATAATAAACTTATTATAATTCGATCATATTTTCATACCAACAGTATCACATTTGGCCTCAGCTATATAAAATTAGCCGGACATAATTTAACTAGAAAATTGCTATTTTATTTAAACTGAGAATTTCAGAACAAAGGAGAAAGAATTTCACAAATCTAATATCAGGTTTGGATTCAAAATGTGTAAATTAGGGGGAGAGGTCCCCTATTTATACAAAATACGGATGAAAATTGACCATCGGATGAATTTAGAATGGAGCGTCCAGATTTCACCACATCATCAGTGAATAGTGAACAGTGATACTGAACAGTAAACGCATCCATGAAATTCAATAGTGAACAGTGCGCCGGCTTTATAGTGAACAATGCACCGGCTTCTAGAATGTGATTCTCTGTAGCCACGTGTACGCACTTGCAGTTTGGGCCAATACAATTGTGTCACGTCATCGGTCAATAATCTTCTACAAAGTCAACTATGAACATTGCACCGACTTCTTGAATGTGATTCTCTACAGCCGCGTGTATGGTGCACTTTCAGTTTGGTCCAATAGGAATGTGTCACGTCATCAGAACAGTGAAAGTCAACTGTTAACAGTGAAAGTCAACTGTTAACAGTGAGTAGTCAAAATTACAAAAATACTCTTCGTGACCTTCCTAAGGTTTTTGACGTTCTAAACTTGAAAATGATGTTTGTTTTGTCATCTGAATTCTCCATAATTCTGAATTGATCGAATTACCTCTAAAATACAAAGAAAAATACACTGATGACTACACAACACATTTATTTAAGCAAACGAACGAAATTATGTCTAAATTGGGGAATTAATCATATTAGAAGTGTAAAATGATGATATTATCCCATAGTAAACATTTTACCGTGTTTGTATTTTCAATAATACCCATTGAATCAATTATATTCGAGATTAGACATTGTGAGAGTGTGTAAAGATTATATTGAGAGAGTCATAATAGAGAGAGAATGTGAATTTAGAGATAGTGTGGTGTTGGTTGCCAAATAGGCAAACAAACACAATTAAAACCTTGTAAGTGCACAAATCATGAACATCAGAAAAGCAAGGATCGTTCGCATAGAGAATTAATTACATATTAAATTAACGAGTTTAATGCTATGACACTCTAGGACTCTAATCTAGCTAAACATAAGAAAACAAAAACACTTAGCGCACATAAACCAATTGGGGGTTTTGATTTGATTATTTAAACTAAGAAAATTAAGTAAACAATAAATAAAACAAAATAGAAAACTAATTAGGAAAATATATGGATGAACACTACTTTGGACCTTTTATTCATCATTAAACAATCATCCAATCCATAGACAAATAATAAAGTTAAAGATGTCAAACATGATGAAAATATTCACAACAAGGTATTAGTATCTCACTTAAGTTGTATTGATTCTCTTAGTTAGTATGTGTTAACCTAAAATTCGCTCGAGGTGAGGAGTTTCGGTTAGCACCCTCGAGACCACTACCACAGAGGTGGCGGCTAGGGTTGGTACCTTCGATACCTAGTTCGTATATTTGATAGTGAAAATGATGATAAATGACATCACGAAATACTAAGACACACAAGGGAAAATGACACTAATTTATTATTAAATCATATGGTGTATATAGAAGTCGTTCAAATGCTCATATTCATTCTTGGGTACAATAGGTGTGGTAACTTCGTGCCTGTCAAGAAGTAGATAACAATGGTGGTCGTGTTCTGTCAACAGAATTTAGGCCGAGGTAAAATTCTTTTTTATATGTCTCTGGTTCTATGTGTTGTTGGACTCCCTTTTACTCGTGCATGCTCGGGCGTATTTATACACAGTCCAATTAGGTTAAACTCGTGATTCCCCCACCATTATTTTCTGAATCAAATCCCTCATTATCGGGTGGGATATGCATTTTAAATGTCATTGACTTTTGCTTAATAACGGATTCGAGAATATCTTAGATGGAGATAATTTTGTTTCCTCTTTGGACTTAATCACTTGCCCTACACGTATTCAGTGTTTCAATATAATTTGAAGAGTGAAGGTGATCCTGTGGATTGCCCTGGTCAGATACGCCATAGATGTAACCAAATATGACATTCACTGTTTCAAAAGGTGAGATAGATCCATGCTCTTGTCTTGATATTAGGAGCTCAATCCGACTTTTCCATGTCCCTTTAAGAGCTTGAAATGACCATGTTAGCGCTGACGGAGCTTCTATGAGCTTCCTCCCACCTGCCTAGATAGATTTACTTCTTCCCTCGGCAAGATGGAGCGATATTGTAGTACAAGATTGATGCATTATAGGTCTTTCTCTGTGTCTGGAGAGGATGGCGGGCTTTTGGGGAGGTTACAAGGTAATGACGACCTCTAGTAGCCTGGGTCGTCTTGTATCAGTCTTGTCTTGGGTTCCTATTTTGATGTAAGGAGCTCGATCTGATCATGTTGAGCTTCACCTGGGGTGTTCCCTGAACGCGACGATCTATCCAAGCTTCTGTGGGGTCACCCCATAGCTCGACTCCGAGAACCTCGGTACCATGCTAGGTAATCTCGGATTTGGACCCTGGCAAGGAGAGTGAAAAAATTTTCTTTGGTCCCTAGCTAAATTTAGCTATTAACAGAAGTCCCCTCTAACTTGAACATCGTGATTAAGTTGGGGTTGGAGTCAGACTTCCCGTTTTAATTTAGAAATTTTCCCTCCATTGTTGTTACTAGAATCTCAATGGAAATCCTCTCAATAAATGCAGGAGCGACGTGGAGGGCAGAGACCTATTCGTTTCTCAAAATAATCCGACTGTATTATGCCAGCCCCTAGATTCGAGGCAATCTCCGTCGAAAATTTTTCTTCCGCATCACCGACGTCACTGCTCCATTAACCACTATTAAAACCCGGTTGTTTTGTTACCTTCTTCACACTTTCTACTTTTCAAATTTCAAATTTTCAAGAGAAAAAATCTATCTCTCGCTACCTCCTCAAGCAACGCCTTCGTCTGTTCTTTCGTCTTACTCGAAACCTTTCCCACCATGTCGAAAACCAGCCGCGATACTGTGGATTCCATAATAGATGGCGAAGAGGTTTCTAGTCTCGCCCTCAGAAAATGAGCGTGAAAGAACTTTGATTATGATGACTCTCTTCATAACCCGTAACTTCACCGGTCGAATAGGAACGTGGCTATTGGGACTGGGTTCTCTAATAAGCCTGATAACCCTTTAAACTTGGTCGACGAAGATTCAGATAGGGAACCCAGGGATGCTGCTATTAGGAAGGGTAAAGTTACAGTCGTTGGTCCTTCTCTACAGAGGCTTTTTCCTTACGACTTCAAGGTCATCCCGGATTCTACCATAGACCCGAAGTCGATTGATCACCTGAGGTCCAAGTATGGCATCCCCGACAACGTTTCTATCTTTGTTCCTCCCAAGAATTATGATATCTTCAATCCTTCTAAATACGTGCTTCCAATTCAAGTCGTGGCCTTCCAGAATGGGGTCAGACTTACCCTTCACCCTACCCTTCGACGAGCTCTCAATGCCCTACAACTAGCTCCTCTCCAGTTGACGCCTGAATTCTAGAGGCATCTAATTGGCTTCCTCGTGCTATGGAGGGAACAATGTTAGCTAAGTAAAGTTGCTAGGGAACCCATAGTAGAGGAATTGACTTACCTCTTCTAGATTGAAAGCCTGTCTGGTGCCCCCCGAGGTCAGTTCTAGGCAAAAGCTAGGAACAAACTAAACTACATCTTTCCTGGTGCTTCCAAGAAGTACCCCGCTTGGAATGAGGAATGGAATCTAGCAGGGGACGATTGGGGAAGCTCGATCTTCATCGCCGGGCAAGAGTTCAAGGTTTCCACAGCTTTCATTGACAAACCTTTGTGCGACAAGGATTCTCTACCCACTGAGTCTGAAACAATCTTGAAGGCCATCCTCACCAGAAATTATTTTAACTTGAAGTTTCTTATCGCTGATTCCTTCATTCCTCGTAGGGTGAATCTTTATCTGTGAATCTCTGCTACTACTCCTCAAAAATAAAGTAATGCTGAGCTATCTCGCTCTGTTTCATTGGTTAGCTTGGTTCTGACACCTTTCTTCTTCTTTTTATTAACAATTTTTGTTGTTGCTCTAGCTTCCCACGAAGCCCAGCAAGCTCACAGCTTTTCCTCTCCTGCCATATTAACCCAGGGAGTCCTTTTGGCTACCTAGGAGAAAGGGGGGCCAATTGTTCCAGCTGGGGCTTCGCCTGCTCCTGCTCCTGCTCCGTTCCCTTCCCAGCTTAGGTCCAAGATGGTGTTCCTTGCATCGCGGGTTACCAAGGTATGGAGCAAGGGGACCTCTATTTCTTATGCTGCTGATGCAACTATTTTTGTTCCTTTTTTGTCACCCCCGCTGCTACCTCTGTCGCTCCCTCGGTTAACTTACCGGATGTTTATTCCCCTTCATCCATGTCCCTAATTCCTCAAGCTTTGGAGGATCTTGAGGCTGGTGTTGAGGGGCTTCCTCATGTTTTCCCTCGACATTAACCAAGCTCTGTTATGCATGTCGAGGTCTTGGGGTAGTTTGTTGCATCCTGTCAAGGTGGCAGCCTTTCCCTGATGGCTTTGATGCCCGTAGATATCCTGATCACCAAGGGGTCCACCTTTTTAACCAAGGTAACCATCATCTTTCATCTTTTCTTGTGATGGCTAGCTTAATCATTTTCTAACCTGAACTTTTTCAATTTGTAGGCATTCAAATTCAACGTGGTCATGGGACATTATGTGGCCTCTCTTCTCTACTGTGCGGCTAAAGCTGAGGCTGAAACTGAGAGGGCTATGGGGATACTTCCACGAGCTCAAGCTCTAGTACAAGAGATGACATCTAGCCAGAGAGGGATGGAGGCAAAGCTGGTTGAGCTTCATTGTGACTATGAGAGGTTAAAATGGTCATTTCACCTTTCACTCTAATCGTTGGGCTAAGCAAAATGATACTTGGAAAGCTAAGGCTAAGATGCTATACATCGACAACTAGACTCTGCACGCTCAGGTGGCCAAGCTGCAAGCTGAGGTGGATGCCTCCTTCAGTGATGGGTATTTTTATGCCTCTTTCCAGGTCGTTGAAGCTCTCCCTCTTCCCTTCGACCTATCCACTATTGCCAATTGGGTTAGAGATGAGATCATGACTAAGGTTGCAATGATGTCTCATCCCGATGGTGATGAAGTGGGTCATTCTAGCATGGTTGGAGCCAGGAAACAACCGATCGAGATAGATATTCCTCATCCTCCTCCAATCCTTCCAATTTCAGGTTTCGTGGAATCCTCAAGTGGGGTTCCGCTCTCGCTGCCCAAGGGGGTTCAACCAGAAGCCTGCAAGGGGGCTAGAGATCGCTTTGATGATCCCTCTAAAGCAGAGTTGGAGGTTGAGAAGAACGGAATGGAGGCTGCGGCTATCACTCTGGATGTGGCCATTCCTCCTGAGGTTATGGCCGTAGTTAATAAGGTCTTTGAGGAGGACCAAGCCGGGTAACAAGTAGTTGAATAGCCTCCGGAGGAGGGGGTTGTAGAAGTGGCCAACCACGAGGAGAAACCACCAGAAAGGGGGGCGGTGGGCGAAGTCAAGCAAGAAAGAGGTGCACTGTGAGGGTACTAGGAGAATGTTGAAGCTTAATACAATCTTCTCATGACTTGTTTTGATTGCCCGGAAATGGGGGTGGGCACCCCGCTTTACTCATGACCAGTTTAATCAATTCTTTCTTTATATTTTTTCCTTGTGTAGCCCGAAACCAGGGGTTGGGCTCCCTGTTCGATGAATGTAGCCTTTGCGAGGGGATAGGCTCCCTTACTGTTAATGAAAATTGGTTTTCATTTCTTTACTTTGAATAATCCTGGTCGTGAACTTAAACTTAGTTTGGAATTCCTTCCTTGATTTCTGACCTCGACCTGGATGCGACCTGCAGAACAATCCTAACTCAATTAAATTTGGTAAAGAAATCTCTGAATCTGTTATGTGTAAGCATACTAGTTGGATATAAAGCTAACTCCAATTCTCAACACTTGGTAGGAATTTCATGTCTTTGGGAGGAGTCCTCTTACCTTGTTTCTCGCATCTTTGATGATTTCTCGTTCAAACTTTAACCTAACGATATAAAAAATCACACGCTTATGAAAAACCAATGGTTGGTAGTAATCAGGTGTTTGATACTTAAGCGAAAGCTGTGTATTAACGACATAGATACCCATTTTCCCGGTATTTTGGGAGGTATCTTGTCATGGCAACCTCAGTCCAACAAGCAAATCAATATTAAAGCTTAGATCCTTCTCGGGGGGTTATAAACCGACCAAGGCATCAAGAGGGTTGTCTAGCTATATCCAGGTCACGAGATCTGGATGGCAGCTATACTCTTACACTAAGACCCTTCGTGGGGGTGGTAGCCCAACAAAGGCATCAGGAGGGCTATTTAGATATATCCTGGTCTCAAGATCTTGATGGCAACTATGCCCTTGCACTCAGACCTTTCTTGGGGGTGGTAGCCCGACCAAGGCATTAGGAGGGATATTTAGCTATATCCTAGTCTCGAGATCTGGATGACAAATATGCTCTTTTACTTAGATCCTTCTCGAAGAGGAGTGGTGCCCGACCAAGGCATCAGGGATAGTGAGAGGGCTTCCCTAACTGATCTCTAGTCTCGAGGCGGTTATGGTGAATTTACTCGTGAAAAACATAATCAGATATGGAGAAATTATAAGCTCATGGAGAATGCAATCGGAGATAGAGAAATTAACAGCTCAAGGAGAATACAATCGGAGATGGAGAAATTATTAGCAGACTTTATTGATGATCAAAATGGAGTATATTGTTGTTGTGAATTTTATTGAAACCTAAAAGAAGGTAGTCTGTTCAAGAGTCCCTTACCTAGGGATTGAACTTCCTCAAATGCTCAGCATTCCAAGTGTGGTCGATAGGTCGACCCTCCATGTCTTCGAGCTTGCATACCCCATTAAGGACCACCATCTTTACTAAATATGGCCCTTCCCAATTAGGTCTTAGGACTCTATCCGACCTTTTTCTGGTGTTCAGGGTCACTATCTTGAGAACCAAATCCCCTTCCTTGAAGTTACTGGCTTTGACCTTTCTATTGTAATACCTAGTGATCTTGCTCTGGTACAACGCTACATTCTCAGCTATTCTCTCTCGTTTCTCTTCTAGAAGGTCTAGACTGGCTCGAAGCTTGATCTCGTTGCTTTCCATTTCAAAGTGTTGTACCCTTATCGAGGTTAGTTTATGCTCAATAGGGAGGACTGCTTCAACCCCGAAGGATAGAAAGTAGAGTGTTTCTCCAATAGCTATTCTCTTTGTAGTCTAGCATCCCCAGAGAACCTCGGGGAGCTCATCGGCCCACTTACCTTTCTTCTGCTACAATTTCTTCTTCAATAGCTTCATGATAGTCTTGTTGATGGATTCAACCAGCCCATTAGTATGAGGGTGAGCTACCGAAGAGAACCTGAGGTCGATTCCCAAACCTTCACAGAAGTCTTTGAATCGAGCATTATCAAACTGTTTACCTAGGTCAGCTATAATGATTAGTGGAGTCCAGAACCTGCAAACCATGTTGGTTTTGATGAACCTTGCCGTATTCTCTTCTGAAATTTAGGAGAGAGGTCCTGCCTCGACCCATCTTGTAAAGTAATCAATAGCCACGACAGTGTGCTTAGCTTGCCCAGGAGCGGTAGGAAGCGGTCCGATCAGGTCGACCCCCCACATGGCAAAGGGGTTGGGTGAACTGAGAGATGACAGTCGCTACGGTGGTAGGTGACTCAAGTTCGAGGTCCTCTGACACGGTTCACAAGATTGAACAAAACTCTTCGCGTCTTGGTGAATAGTTGGCCAGTAGTATCCCATACGGAGCACTTGATATGCTAAAGCCACCCCACCAATGTGATTTCCGCAGTCCCCAGAATAGACCTCTCTTAATACCCAACTGACATCGTCCGGATGAAGACATCGAAGTAGAGGAAAAGACCTGCCCCTCTGATAGAGGTATCCATTTATCAAGCAATACCGAACTGATAATCTTTTGGCCTTTCGGGCTTTGTCAAAATTCTCAGGAAGCTTTCCTTCCTAAAGGTATACAGCTATCGGGTACATCCAACAGGGTAGCCGATCCACATGACAGATTTCTTTACCTGCAGTTATACTCGACTGGGAGATCACTTGAAGAGTTACTCCCTTAGGTAGAGCTTGACCTCCATTTGGGCTATCTTCGCTAAGACGTCTGCCCTTTGGTTTTGCTGTCAAGGTATCTGCTCGATCTGAAATCCCTTGAACATTTCTCTTAGTTACTGGATTAGCTTCAGGTAGGTTGCCATATTGTCACCCTTGACTTGGTAAGGTCTTGTAACCTGGTTAACAATGAACAGTGAGTCACTCTTGACATGCAGATAATATGCCTCAAGCTTCATTGCGACCTTTATTCCGGCTAAGAGAGCTTCGTATTCTGCTTCATTACTGGTTGCTTTAAATTTGAACTTAAAACTGTGGCAACATTCTGTTTTTTCAAGATCGATCAGGACTATGTTAACACCTCCCCCTGCCTGTCCAGATGCCTCATCAATGTAAAGGGTCTAGGTTTTACAGTTTACCGGCCAATTGTTGCCTTTTGAAGTTTCTTAGGAGTCAGACTTAGTGTTACCAGTGTCTCTTCGCTTGAGAGGGCTGAGAACTCAACTATAAATTCTGTTATGGCCTGAGCATTGATTGTCGTTCGAGATTTGTACTTCAGGTCAAACTGGGCGAGCTCCAAAGCCCACAAGACCAGCCCTCCAAATACATCCGGCATTTGTAAAAATTGGTGAAGAGGTTGGTCTGTCACCACTGCTATAGTATAGGCTTGAAAATAAGGATAGTGCATCTTGGCCGAGGTAACCAGGGCAAGGGCGAACTTTTCAAGGAGGAGGTAGTTCCTCTCGGGATTGGATAGTGCACGGCAGACATAGTAGATAGGTTGCTGGACCCCATCCTCACACTCCATGACCAAAGCCCCGCTTACCGTCGTTTCTAACACTGCCAGGTATATCTATAACTCTTCCCCTAGCATTGGCTTAACTAACATTGTTGGGCTGGCGAGGTACTCCTTTCAGTTATGGAAAGCTTGTTCATTGTCCTTGTCCCACTTCATGCTCCTACCCTATTTGATGGCCTTGAAGAAGGGAAAGCATTTATCCGTGGGAAGTGAAATGAACTTGTTGAACGCTGCTACACGCCCTGTCAACACTTGGACTAGTTTAAGAGTGGTATGAGAATCTCGGTTCAGGATAGCTTGGATCTTTTCTGGGTTTGCCTCAATTCCCCTCTCATTCACCATGAAGCCCAAAAACTTCCCCGATATTACCTCGAAAGTACACTTGACGGGATTTAGTTCTCTCTCACTATCTGAAAAATCCTACGGAGATGATCATGGTGTTCTTCTGCTTCCTGGGATTTGGTGATCATATAATCTATGTACGCCTCATTTGTTCTTCCTACCTCTGGCTTGAAAAGTCGGTTAACCAATCGTTGGCAGGTTGTATCCGTATTCATGAGGCTGAAAGACATTACCTTGTAGCAGTACAGACATTACCCTGTGATGAAGCTAGTCTTGTCTTGATCGGTGGGGTGCATCATAATTTGGTTTTACCTCAAGAATGCGTCCATGAAGCTGAGGAGCTTGTTTCCGGCTGTGGAATTCACCAGCTGGTCAATTTTTGGCAGAGGGAAACTATTTTTTGGGCATGTCCGGTTGAGGTCGGTATAGTCGACACACATAAGCCACTTCTCATTCACCTTCGTGACCATGACCTCGTTGGCAATCCATTAGGGGTAGCGTGCTTCTCTGATGAAGCCTGCATTGATCAACTTATCCACTTCCTCTTAAACTGTAGCATTCCTTTCAGTGTAAAGTTGACGCTTCTTCTGTTTGACGGGCTTGAAGGTTGGATCCACTTCTAATCGGTGAGCAGCCAATGATATTGGGATCCCAGGTATCTGGTCATGGTTCCAAGTGAAGATGTCATTAAACTCTCAGAAAAGCCAGTCAAACCTTCCTTCAATCCCGGCTCGAGGGTAGCTCTGATCTTGACAACCTTAGAGAGGTCATCACGTCTGATAGGTACTTCCTCTAGTTTGTCTGTTGGGTACCTGCTTGCCCACCCTCAGCTCGGTTCTTCTTCATCTGGTACCAAGAGGTCATCATTTGGATGATCAGCGGGCTCCGCATCTTCCAGGGTCATCCTTAATGTTTCCATATCTTGGATTGTCACGACTTGCAACAATTGTTTTACCAAAACTGTTGGATTGGTAGACACTGTGTAGCATTTCCTGGCAGTACCAGCGTAATTCTTCCACCTTGTTCCCCATTAGAAATTTTTGGATATTATGGTAGATAGACAAGACTCCCTTCAAGGAAGATAGGATTGGTCTCCCTAGTATCGCATTGTAGGTCGACGGGATATCAACCACAACGAAGTCTGTCATAACATTTTATTGGAGAGGTACGGTTTCAATGATCATTAGGATGATCTTTGATCCCACGGGTATGATCGGATCCCTAGTGAATCCATATAGTGCGGTTGTGCAACTATTGTAACACCAATGCTTAAATTGAGTTTCTCCAAGGTGTCCTTGAAGAGGATGTCTACACTACTGCCTGTATCAATGAGCACGCGGTAAACCACGCAGTTAGGAATCTGTACTGTGATCGCCATGGGATCATCACGAGGCTGCACAGTGTTGTAGACATCTACCTCGATGAAAATAATATGCGCTGACTGGGATGGGCTAGTCTGGCTTTGGTCGACCTTGAAGACAGTACTCTTATCGACATAGGGAATCTTCCTTGCATGGTTTTTCCTAGAATTATTAAAGGTGCTAGCCAGGGTAGGCCCCACACCGATGGTGTGTATTACCTAGATTTGCTGTATAAAATCCTTCTGTTCACCTTATCTTTTCTCAATATGGTCACAAATCTCTGCTTGCACCTTCCTTCCAGTTTTCATGTTGTCCCTGACCTGCTGCAAGAATTCCACCAAACACCCTCCACTCACCAAAGATTCAATCTAGTTACCCAGGTTATAACACTCTGAAGTGTTATGCCCTACTTCTTCATGAAAATCACAGTACTAGTACTGACTTCTTCTATCGGCTGGAGCTTTCATTGTTGTTGGCTTCTGGAGTAACCCCTTATCCCGAATGGCGAGGTAGATCATTTCACTTGACGTATTCGAGGGGGTATAGTGGTCGTACACTCTTTCATCTCGTGTTACGGGGTTATAGTCCTTGGAGGAGGCGAAGCTCGCAAAGGGGTCTGGCTTGCTGGATACCTCTCTTGCTAAGGTTGTGAAGCAGGTGAGTGGTACGTTGACTTGTTGGGGGGTTTATTCTGGTTTTTTTGTGTTAGCTCAGGTATGGGAGATTATTTCTTCTGGCGTTTTGCCATTCTCATGTCGTCATGCTCCATTTTGACCTTGAGCTGCTCATCAATCTCGACCTTCTCAAGAGCCTGATCATAAGCCTCTTGGTAAGTCTCTGAAGGTCGCTTAGCGAAAGATCGAAAGAGTTTGACAGCCCATAAGTTCCCTCGGAAGTTGGCGAGAGTCTCCTTCTCGGTAAAAACTCACATCTTTATGACTTCCTTATGAAAGCGTTCCACATATGAGCAAAGTGCTTCAGCTCGCTCTTGAACCACATTCTGAAAGTGTATAGGATTCTTTGGACGCAGTTTGACCCCTTAGAACTGTGAGCAGAAATCAGTCGATAACTTGGTAAACGAGTCCACGCTACCAATAGGCAACTTCTTAAACAGGGTATTTACATAATCAGTCAGGGTGGTAAGGAACATTCTGCACATGGCAGCTCTAGTGGTATTTTGGACTTTCATTTCCTGGATGAAGCACTCCATGTGGCTCAACAGGTCTTCTGTTTCAGAGAATTTATCTGCCAGTATTTTGAGTTTCGAGGGGAGCTTAGCCTCCGAATCCTTCTGGTGAAGAGAGCATTCATTTCACTTAGAGGATCCTTCTTGACCTCTTTATGTTTTCCCCTCTTTATCTGTTGGATCTCCTTCTTCGCTAGCTGACCTCGGACTCCACACTATCGGATACCTCCGATGGACTGGCGATATCCAACTGGTCTTCTTTATGAGCAGGATCTTCCTGGGGGCTTTACTGGCTACCTTCCTCTCTAGCCCGGGTTTCCCTTCTTGAGGCTACCGGGTGAGGAGCCTCTCGTTACTCTCGTGGTAGGGCGTCTGCTAGGCACTGAGGGCATGGGCAAAGCCTATCCCGGATCGAGGGTTGAGGCTCTCTCCTATCGCTAGTTGGCTCTAGCGGGAGAGGTGCCAATTGGTCGAAGACAGGCTGCCTGGTTCCGGGTCTGCTCGGCTCTCCCTGAGCGTCGGGATTTCCTGGTTGGATTGTAATGCCTTCAGCGAGTAGGCGAAGGCCGACTTTTTCTATTAAGGCAGCAGCTTGTTGGTCGAGCACAACCTGGGTTATTATATGAGGGCAAGAAGCCCGCACAACTGTTGGCTAGACCAGAGCTTGGCTACGGTGCCCGAATTTTCTGCCCTTCATTGGAGCCCTTCTTGTTGATGCAGCAGAAGATTGTCCCAAGGCCTTAGGCAGTCCTTAGGAGGAGTGGAGCCCCATATCTCCTGTAAAATAACAAAAACAAAAACTTTTGGTTTGGTTAATTGGGTGTGGGTGTTCCTACAGACGGCGCCAGAAAGTGTTAACCTAAAATTCGCTCGGGGTGAGGAATTTTGGTTAGCACCCCTGAGACCACTACCATAGAGGTGGTGGCTGGGGTTGGTACCTTCGATACCTGGTTCGTATATTTAATAGTGAAAATGATGATGAATGACAGCACTAAATACTAAGACACACAAGGGAAAATGACACTAATTTATTATTGAATCATATGGTGTATACAGAAGGCGTTCAAATGCTCATAGTTATTCTTAGGTACAATGGGTGTCGTGACTTCGTGCCTATCAAGAAGTATATTACAGTGGTGGCAGTGTTCTGTCAATAGAAATTAGGCCGAGGTAAAATTCTTTTCTATGTGATCCTAGTTCTATGTGTTATTGAACTCCCTTTTACTAGTGCATGCTCGGGCGTATTTATACACAGTCCAACTAGGTTTAACTTGTGATTCTCCGGCCATTATTTTTTGAATCAAATCCCTCATTATCGGGCGGGATATGTATTTTAAATGTCATTGACTTTGGATGAATAATGGATTCGAGAATATTTTAGATGGAGATAAGTTTGTTTCCTCTTTGGACTCAATCACTTGACCTACACGTACATACTGTTTCAATGTAATTTGGAGAGTGAAGGTGATCCTGTGTATTACCCTGGTGAGATATGTCATGAAGGTCACCGAATATGGCATTCACTGTTTCATAAGGTGAGATAGATTTGTGCGCTTGTCTTGGTAATAAGAGCTCGATCTGACCTTTCCAAATGACCATGTTAGCGCTGACTTTGCTTCTTCCCTCGGTAAAATGGAGTGATACTGTAGTACGAACTTGATGCTTTATAGGTCTCTCTCTATGTCTGGAGAGGATGGTGGGCTTCTGGAGAGGTTGCGAGGTAATGACGACCTCAGGGAGCCTGGGTCATCCTGTATCGGTCTTGCCTTGGGTTATTATTTCGACGTAAAGAGCTCGATCTTATCACGTCATGCTTCATCTGAGGTGTTCCCTGGGCGTAACTATTGTTCCTCACTTCTATGGGGTTGCCTCATAGCTCGACCCCGTGAATCACGATACCATGCTAGGTAATCTCATATTTAAATCCTGGCTAGGAGAGTGAAAAAATTTCCTTTGGTCCCTAGCCAAATTTGGCTATTAATAGTATGTAAGTTGCATTACATCTACATAAATATGTGTTATGTGTATATTTCATTAAATTTACACATTACTGACAGATAAGACAGCCCCCCAAAATGATTGCCAAATAAGCATCTAAGCCACTATCGGAGGTATCGCCGAAACATAAAAATCCGAGTAAGGCCGAATACGAATACTCGGGACAATGTGAGAAGCTCGAGTGAAGAAGTCAAAAACGTGATCCACCAGAAAATAAGCTCAAGAAGGAATCTGGAATCATACTTCAATATGGAAACATTCTAATTTCCATCCCTCGTATCAAATGAGGAAACAAGTTTAAATCAAGCAACAACTACTCTTCTAGAAGACTGCACACCAATTAGGTAATAAGTCCTAAACGAACTGTGCAACTATAATCCCATAAAGGTTAATAATCGATCCACAAGATCTTAGAAAGAGGAAAGAAGATAAATACGACTCCAACAAGCAACCAATTTTAGTTAAACATTATCACATTTCCTTATCTGTGTAAAAAGGATTAGGGTTCTATACATATATAAACAGACCCATAATCTCATTGTAAAAGAGAGAATCTATAGAAAAGAAATCACTGAAAAGGATAGGCAAGAGAGATCGAGTGGTGTAATTTAACATTTAATAGTGGATTTGGTTTGGTTGTGCATTTGACCACCCGTGGACGTTTCTCCGATCACCGGAGTTTAACCACGTATACTCGTGTCATAACAATATTAAATGCATTCTCTTTCTCTTCTTTTTTAATAAGTCATAATCAAATCCAACGTTGTTGACTTTCTCAACAAACAAGAAATTAACGTCAACAATTGGCGTTAGAAAAAGGGGATGAACCTCCGATCTGTTTGAACGATGTCTGGTGATGGAAGTAAAGACAGTTCTAGGGATACCCAAAAACTTCCAGATAATGCTCACATGAAATGGACCACTCAAGATCCCAAAACAACCACCGGGAATCGACCACTATCTCTGGCTGGCAATCAGCGAGTCCCTCCAACAAGCGAAGACATAGCGTATCATTTCAGGGAAGCATTACAACAGTTATTGGCAGATGCAGCAGATGAAGGAATAAATCTACTAGCCGTAGGAGAGGCGAATCCGCCAAACCCACCATCACCCCTTAGGATCTGTTTTGTTATAGTTGGACCAAAACCAAATGCGTTAGCGCCCATCAGGAGTTTAGATCTTCTCAATCCAACTGGGGTCACATCGCGTGACCAGGATCCTGAGATACCCATAGAAGAATGACCTCCCCGAAGATGAAGTCGTGATCAAACGGGGCACGGTATACACCCCAAGTACGATCGGTGAAGGGATCGAACATCATCGTCCAAAGACAGTGACCGTCATAATCGTAAACATCACCATGGTACCATACACTTACAAGGTTTAGCTCATGAGACTCGGAGATATGATGAAGTGGAGATGGTGACAGGTATTACAGTCACCCGACGGGTCAACCATCGGGGAGAGTTGGTAAGAGATGGAGATATCGTAATCAGAAGCCTGACCCGAGAAGTCGAGAATATCAGGCATCAAATAGACGTGCTAATTAGGCGGTATGGATACAATGAGTTGTCTGACGACGATTCTGACAGCCCTTTCACTAAAGACATTCTATGAACGTCATTCTTGAAGAGATTCAGGATGCCCTACGTGGAACAATTTAAAAAAGATACAAATCTGAAAGAGCATGTCAGACGGTATAAAAGTGTCATGGCCCAGTATGCCCACAACGATCCTTTGTTGTGCCTTAACTTTCCACAAACTCTTGGGGATATAGGCTCAATATGGTTTGGGAGATTGCCTCAGGCAAGTATTGGGAGTTTCGGCGAGTTGAGGAAAAGCGTTTCAAGGCAATTTCTGGGGAATGTACACAGGAAAAAATCGGTGGCATACCTTTCACAACTAAAACAAGGAAAATATGAGTCATTAAAAAGTTATCTGGGAAGATTCGGCCAAACAGTCTCAGAAATCGACAGTGCAAATGATGAGGCAATAATCACTGCATTCATAAACAACCTATAGAACAGGCTGCTATCTTTCGACTTAAGGAGAGCTCGACTAACGAGATATGCATACATGATGGATATGGCTGGAGGATATACAATAGCTGAAGAAGAAAAAAAATTGGCAACAACAGGTTGTTACATGCATGAAGAAAGACCCGAGCAAAAAGGTACCGAATCAAAGTCACAGAACCATAAAGGGAAACAGAAAGGAAATAGCAAAGAAAGAAGAAAATATGGGGGAAGCAAACGTAATACTAACCAAGCCAAGGAAAAGTTCCAAGGAAAATATACGAATTACAGCCCGCTTCGAAAAATACAGGAAGAGATCTTGGCAATACTAGGAGAGAAGATTCTGGTGAAGGAGCCACGTCGGCAGTCACAATTTGCCCGATGAGACACAACAAAGTATTACATATTCCATACAAAAACCGGTCATGTGACCTCCAAATGTTACCTGCTCAGAGACTATATAGAAACCCTCATCCAAGAAGGACATCTACAAGATATAATCTTGAAGAAAGATAAGAAGATAGAAACTCAGAAGGAAACCAAGCCGGAAGATCAAAACTCAGGTCGGAATAAAAAGTTCAGTCCCGAGGTGAGTGGTGCAATACAGACTATCTTCAGAGGATCGATAGCTGGGAGAAGTAATCGAGAGCGGACTTAAGAAATCTGAGAAACAGAGCCTGATCTGAAGAGAATAAAGGAAAAATGGGACCCGATAATATTCACTGAAGCTGACTCACATGAGGTCGACGTCTGGCCAAATGACGCACTCGTCATTAGTGCCCGAATTGGCCATAGAGAAGTTAGGAGGATACTAATGGACAATGGTAACTCAGCAGACATCTTCAGCGTGGCTATTTATGATCAACTAAGGTTAAATCGAAAGGACTTGCAACCCTTTCATACCCCTCTCGGAGGATTCAGAGGAGTTGAGGTCAGGTCTCTTGCGATGGCGAAATTGCCCATGAAGATTGGAACGGTACCATGCCAGAAAATGGTGCTACTCAACTTTGTAGTGGTGGATATGGGGAACTGGCCTTACAATGCCTTACTGGGTTGACCTTTCCTGAACAAAACAAAGGCAGTAATGACAATTTACACACTAATGATCAAATTCTCGACAGAATGAGGGGTAAGAATGGTCAAGGGTTCGCAGGAAATGGTCAGAATAGCTAATCTCTCCGTTTACAAGGACAGAGATAACAACAAACACCAAGTGTGTGCTTTGGCCCAATCTGATCAAACTAAACATGGAGAATCATTAATGTTCGAGTTCGACCCAAGAGAGGAACTTGAAGCATTAGAGGAGCCAACAGAGGAAGTAGTCTTAAAGGAAGATGAACCGACAAAGAAGGTTAAAATTGGAGTTAATCTAAAAGAAAAGGTCAGGATAGATCTCATCAATTTACTTAAAGAGTACAAAGACGCATTCGCGTGGAGTCATGAAGACATGGTAGGGATAGACGCACGAGTGATATCATATCATTTGGAGGTGGATCTGAGCGTAAAACCTGTTATATAAAAAATAAGATCTTTTAACCTTGAAAGGAGTCAGGAAATCAAGTATGAGGTAGAAAAGTTACTCGTTGTAGGATAAATCAGAGAAATCAACTATCCTTAGTGGGTAGCAAATGTAGTATTCATCCAGAAGAAAAACGGTCAATGGAGTATGTGCATGGATTTCACATATTTCAACAAAGCCTGCCCAAAGGATAGTTTTCCACTTCGCAGAATAGACCAGTTAGTCGATGCTACATCAGGTCATGAACTGCTTAGTTTTATGGATGCTTATTTGGGATACAATCAGATCCGGATAAACAAAACTAATGAAGATAAAACAGCATTCACTATCGATCATGGTTTGTACTGTATACGGTGATGCCCCTTGGGCTAAAAAATGTTGAAGCCACGTATCAAAGATTGGTCAACATAATTTTTGCTCGCCAAATAGGAAGAAGCATGGAATTTTACATATACGACATGTTAACCAAAAGTATCTCGGCAGACAAATATGCTTCGAACCTGCACGAAACATTTGATGTCCTAGAGAAATTGAATCCGAATAAATGCCTATTCGGGGTTCCTTCTGGAAAATTCCTCGGTTTCCTAGTGCACCAAATAGGGATCGAATTAAATCCTGAGAAGATTAAAGCCCTCTAGAAAATGACTTCTCTAAGAAACTTAAATGAGGTATAACATTTGACGGGATGCTTAGCTTCCATTGGCATGTTCATTTTGAAGGCTACAGATAAATGTATTCCACTTTTCAAAATAATCAGAAAAGGGAAGGGACTTGAATGGAATGTAGAATGTGAGCAGACATTTCAGAAGATGAAAGAGCACTTAGGATAGAGACCCATCCTCTAGAAACCAAAGGAAGGAGAAGTATTTTACCTGTATTTGTCACTTACAGAATTAGCAGTAAGGTCAGCCCTGGTCTAAACAGAGAATGGAATACAAAAGCCAATATACTATACCAGTAAGGCTCTACTTCCGGCTGAAACAAGATATTCTCAAGCAGAAAAGATGGCTTTAACATTAATTTTGACAGCAAGGAAGTTAAGGCAGCATTTTCAGGCAAATGCAATCAGGGTTTTCACCAATTGCCCGCTTAAGTTAATTATGTAGAAACCTGAGATTTCAGAGAGATTAACCAAATGGGCGATCGAGCTAAGTGAATTCAATATTAAATATGTTCCCAGGACATCACTCAAGGGCCAAGCAGTGGCAAATTTCACAGAGCCTGATCTAGAATCGAAAAACATGTTGGGCAGGTGTTTCTCATGGAAGTTATATGTTGACGGCTCCTCAAACACTCATGGTAGCGGGGCAGGGATCGTGGTATGTACCCTAGAAAAAGATAATATCTAGTGTACCATGAGATTCGACTTCAAAGCAACAAATAACCAAGCCGAATATAAGGCACTACTTGTAAGACTTAAAGTTTGTATCGCACTCGGAGCAGATGAAGTTGAAATTTTTAGTGACTCACAGGTAGTCGTCAACCAAGTTTTAGATGAATATCAAGCTAGGGATGAAAGTATGATGGCTTATTTGGACATAGAAAAATAACTCCTTCAACAATTCAAGGAATATAGGATCGTCCAGATCCCTCAGGAAGAAAATGAAAAAGCAGATGCTCTGTCCAAATTAGCATCAGTAACAACCACAATCAGGCCAAAGAATATCCCGGTCGCACATCTTCTTAGGCCAAGTATAGTTGAGCCAAAGAATTTTGAAGTCTTAGAAATCCGAACACCGTCAAACTGTTGGATGACTCAGCTAAAAAGGTACTTGGAATAAGATATACTCCCAGGAGACCCCTTGGAAGCAAAAAGCGTCAGGTACAGGTCAGGTAGATACACTATGAATGGATGTGAACTATACAGAAGAGGGTTCTCCTGAACAATCCAAAGGTTCATGTCAGAGTAGGATGCACACCGGATACTACAGTAAATCCATGGTGGAGTATGTAGGAATCATACATGGGGCAAAAGTTTGGCACACAAGGTACTCAAGTAAGGTTTTTATTGGTCTTCTTTGTTCTCTGATGCACAACGATGTTCAGGAAGTTACAATGATTGCCAAAGGATCGCCAATGACATTCTGTAGCCCCATGAACAACTTAGAAGCCTCACATCCCCATGGCCATTCACCATGTGGGGTTTGGACTTAATTGGTCCAATGCCAGCAGGAACAAGGGGTAGAGCTAAGCATGCAATTGTGGCTATTGATTATTACACAAAGTGTGTGGAAGCTGAAATGCTAGTACATATCACGGAAGCAAACACCACAAACTTTGTGATGAAAAACATACACTATAGGTTTGGAGTCCCCGAACACTAATATCACTGACAACGGCACCAATTTGACAATCAAAAATTCAGACAGATGTGCAACGAGTACCAGATTGCAAATTATTATGTCACACCTGCCCACCCTCAAACAAATGGACAAGCTGAAGCAGTGAACAAAGTCATCAAGCACATGCTTGAAGCGAAGCTAGATGCCAAAAAGGGCAGTTGGGTCTATAAACTTTCTGAAGTATTATGGGCTTACCAAACAACAGCAAGGACTTCTACTGGAGAAACACCATTTTCTTTGTCATTCGGAACAAAGGCTGTTATCTCGGCGGAAACATCATATATGTCACCTAGAGTCAGGTTATATGATGAAGATCATAATGTTGATATGTTAATACAAGGCATGGATGGGTTAGAAGAGAAAAGTGAAAAGTTCAGAGTGTGAAATGCGGTATATCAGTAAAGAGCGGTGAGGCATTGCAATTCTCATGTCCGGGTTAGAAGGTTCCAAGTAGGAGACCTAGTGCTCAGAAAAGTATCGTTGAACACAAAAAATAAGGTCGAGGGCTCATTAGCTGACAAATGGGAAGGCTCATACAAGGTTGAAGTGATGGCTGGCCATGGAGCATATTCGATTGCCCGATCGGATGGAGGGGTCTTACCACGACCATGCAATGCCCAATATTCAATGATTTTCTATCCTTGAAATTCTCTTTTCACTTTTTAGTGAGGATATTTTTTAGTAATTTATTTTTAGCAACCTTTTTGAGATTTTTTCCATATTGTTAGTTTTGCGGAATTGTGAATAAAAACCCGACACGGGATTCCAAGAAATCTAAGCATATGATAATAAGAACATATCAAAAGATTTGAGCATATGATAATAATAACATATCAAAAGATTTAAGAATTGACAAGCAATAAAATGCTCGGGGCCATTAATTTGGGGAAAATCTTGAATGAGCTGATATGCTAAAAAAGAGTAAGGTCAACCAAGACCTTAGCCAAAAGGCAAACCCGATGCATCAGATTCTGGAAAATGGCTTGGGACACCGTCGGATAAACTCTGGTGAGTTGCGCAGCTGTGTTAAGCAATTCGAAGCCTAACGATTCGGCAACCCCTTGCACAGATAAACTAGGAGACGTCCTCAGTGACATGCATAAGGACTCAAAACGTATGATCGCTGTGAGCCTCGATGCAACGTTTAGCTAGCAACCGAGTACGAAATACAAGTGCAAGTCTATTTGCCTTTGTTTCAATATTACTCGATTAATAATATTAGCCAGTTAATAAGATACTTGGTGATTTAAGCAAGCCAGTTAATAAGATACTTGGCATAGCCAGTTAATAAGATACTTAGCATTTAAAACAAAGAAATTCGGACAACAAAGTTAGCCCGTTAATAAGATACATTAATCAGTAAAAAAGATACTTGGCATTTCTTGTTGGGTTTGCATTACCCTGTTGAGAATATTCATAATTAATTCACGGCTAAGAGCAGTCACGCAAATATGGAAAATGGAATTTTATTAATTATACAGGATATTACAAGGTTTATCAAGTTCATCTAAGGCGGAGCCTAGGACTTCGAGTTCTTGCCAATGCTCGGATCAGGCACCATATCATATTCATGGAGAAGACTTTCTTTCGAAGGTCAAGAAATTATGTCAACCAGATCATCCATCCAAGCACTATAATCCACTCCAGAGACCGGTCCAACTTCAGGCTTTTACCCGTCCACACCAGTTTCCTGACTAGCATAAAAGGTCAAAAAATAGTGCTCGGATGGGACTTCCATATGCATAGGATGAGATCTTTACCTTGGCTTCGTTAATAAGCCCTTCACTCCCTCATTTGAGTATGAAGAGCCTCCAAGGACTGGTCCACATGATTTCTGATTGACAATTCCCAATTGGCTCGGGCTTTATCAGTCGCCCAGTTGTTGACCTTGAAGAACTCACCAGTCGAAACCAACCCCTACTGAAACTCCCTAAGGAGTAAAGCATCATAAGGCGAGGACCTCTTAAAGTGATCAACCCCTTGAATCTCAAGTTCCAGCTTGGCTTCCTTCGAAAGGGATTCAACCGTCAAGACCTAGCGCTCAAGGTCTTCAATTTTTTACTCATAAGACGACTTTGCTTGTTCAGCCTCTTGCTCAGCCCTAAGCATCGATTCCTGGACGATTGAGAGCAACTCTTGAAAAGATTTATCCTTCTCTTCTGTAGCAAAATCCCTCTCATCAGCTCCCATCTACTTCGCTAAACAGCGATCGATGAACTCCTGGGCAGAACTCACCTCATTTTGATAGGCCGCTTCAACCCGAGCACGGTTATTCTCACTCTCCTTTAACTGAGCTTCTAGACGCCTTATCCGATCAATTTGGTGTTGTTGTGTCTGAACTAGATATATCCAAATTAAGGCACAATAATGTGTAATGCAGTTCGGGACTTACGTAGGTCGCGCTATTGAAAATATTATAAAGACGCTCTGTTGGGGAACCACTCCTGAAGCGACTCCAATGGTCATCACCGATAAAATCTAGGCCAGACAACATGGTTCTTAGCATATCCTGTGGGGTGGGACACGTAAGGTTTCCCAAGGATCCCACTCCTGCATCCTCAAACCCCGAGGGCAAAAAATCTCCTCTGTTCAAACTTTCTGAAGGATTTTCTATTCTCAAAGTTGTCTCTGTTTGAGCACCTAGATAGCCCCTCGTATCAGCATCTTCGTCACTCGATTCAACGAACGACACCACTTAGGGATTTTTTTGAAAGAGGTCAAGCGGGCAAATCAACTGCCCTCCTTTTCTCAGCTCGGGTGTGATGGAAGTCGAGATCAGTTGTAGGGTCTTCTTGATCTTCTATAATATCTTAGAAGGCTTGGAAAATATAGGGATGAAGGTTAACATGTTCTGTAAGGGATTCTCTAACTCCACCTCGATCAACAGACTGCTCAGCCGGCACCTCATCAACAGACTGCTCAGCCGGCATCTCATCAACAGGGGAACTAGGGTGCCTACCGCGCCTACCTTCATTCTCAAACCGCTGGTCGTTACCAGGTCCTGTGTGGCAACTCGGACCGCTTGATTCCCTCGATTGGCTGAACGACCTCTTCAGGAACATACTCAGGAACTTGCTCATCTGCTTCCTAGTAATACTCACACGACTCATCATTAGGCGAAGCAATCCCTTCTTTGTTTTGATGAGAAGCATCTGTGTGACTCACCTGAATAATCGCATTTACCTAACAAGCTTGAGCGTTGCAGACGATGTCCATATCATATACTAAATCCAGAAAGGGTAAGGAGTTAGAAGAGCAGACAGTAAAAAGCACTCAATAAAAGCAACAAGAAAGTTCACTTACATCGTCTACGACGAGCATAAATCTGAGCAAAGAAACCAAGTTCCATCAATATCAAAAAGGTAGGACCTGCTTCTTCTTTCCAAAGTACGCACTGTCGCCCGAGCAAGGTTAGACAACTCAGCATCGGTGAAAATGGTCGGCATTTTGTTCCAGCGACCGGGAGAGCAGAAGTAGTAAGGAACCTTCAATACTTCCTGAGCTTTACCTATTGAAAGCTCAACCTGGTTTTCCCTGTTCCCTTCTATGAAAAACCAACTGTATTTTTAATATTTGTTGGAACTTGGAAAACCCCAGATGAAACCCTTTTTCTTGACCTTCAGGGAAGTTTTGACACCCCTACTCACCTTCACTCCTTCGAGTATCCAGTTATCTGGATGATTGGACAAAAGAAAATAAGTCCCAGTCCTACTAAACTGTCTAAAGGAGTAAAATTACCTTATTTCATGAGGAGAAGGTGAAGACAACTTCATCCGGCTCCACATATGCCACATGCATATCAGAATCCTGTAGCTGTTCGGGGTAAGCTGAGCTAGAGCAATCCCCGCCTCGGTAAGGAACCAGGAAATGAAAGGTTGAAGGGGAATAGTCATCCCATAGCTAAACATGGATCCATAAATTGCAACCATACCCGGAGGAGGATTCTACGCGACCCTATCACCAGCAGCCATCATCGGGATAAAATTATCTAGATCAAACCGAGCATGATATTTTTCAATCTCCTAGTCCCCGACCACATTCAGTTCGGCATCATATGCACTCGGGCGATCAAGAGAAAAGAGAATCATAGAGGCACGATACTCTTCCTCAACGTCATTCTCACTAACCACTTGCCTCCCAATCTGAATGTCGCTTGAACCATGTTTGTGAACCGTGCGATTACTTCGATGCTTCCCCATCCTAGATCATAAAGGAACCCTGTGATGATTAGAAATGGAAGACTCAAAGCTAGAAGAAGATTCAGGATTGGAGCTAGAAGGGACACTAGGGTAAAGCCCAGAAACGTCAACATTCAAAAAATAAGGTTGGTCTGGGGGCAATTCCCCTAATAATTTATAAGTGCACGAGACTAAATAAGTATCTCCATGCTCAAGTGCATCAAAGGCCTTAACAAAAAAATGGTGAGGTGTAATAGGATCTATGGAAACTAATCTTAAAAGCAGACGCAGAGAAACTGGAAAAAGTTTTAGTGAAGAACAAAGACGAATCAGTGTGTGAGAAGAGAGAGCCTGGGTCTTTGCCTCTTTCCACGAAAATGAATGATAATAAAGCTCCCGTCAATTTAAATAAGCCACTTAATAATTAAAGCACGAAGCCCTAGGTTTGGAAAGGTGGGAAGATTAAAAAAAGAGAACGTTCGGTGGTGTAAGCCGCGTATCAGATAATCAGAGGGTCGTATCTCATAAATGCCAGCGGATATACCAAACGATAGAAGGACACGTGTCGAGGAGAAAACAAATCAAGTCGTCGGAATTTTAGAACGTCACAGTCATAGGGATTTCGCATGAAGAGACAAATTGCACGTACATGGTTGCCATTAAAATACGTTATTAATGTTGCGAACTAATTTAAGGATTATTACTCTTACTTTAATATAGCATTAATGAAAGACAAGACAAAAATCTAGTCAGGATTTCAAGCAATTAAAATACTTCCGCCAAAATGAATTCTACTCGGCAGAAGCATTTTAAGGGGGTATTTTTATATATATTTTTCATTAAAGGTACATGTCACTGACAGATAAGACAGCCCCCAAGAAGATTGCCAGATAAGCATCCAAGCCACCATCAAAGGTATCACCGAAACATAAAAATCTAAGTAAGGTCTAATACGAATACTTTGCATATTTGGCTTTACTCGGGACAACATGAGAAACCCGAGTAAAGAAATCAAAAACATGATCCACCAGAAAATAAGCTCAAGAAGGAATTTAGAATCATACTTCAATACGGAAACATCCTAATTTCTATCCCCCGTATCAAAGGAGGAAACAAGTTTAAATCAGGCAACAACTACTTATCTAGAAGACTGCACACCAATTAGGTAATAAGTCCTAAACGGACTGTGCAACTAGAATCTCATAAAGATTCACATTCGATTCATAAGATCTCAGAAAGAGGAAAGAAGATAAATACGACTCCAACAAGCAACCAGTTTTAGTTAAACATTCTCACATTTCCTTATTTGTGTAACAAGTATTAGAGTTCTATACACATATAAATAGACCCATAATCTCATTGTAAAAGAGAGAATCCATAGAAAAGAAATCACTGAAAAAGAAAGGCAAGAGAGATCGAGTGGTGTAATTTAACATTTAATAGTGGATTTTGCTTGGTTGTGCATTCAATCACCCGTGGACGTTTCTCCGATCACCGGAGTTTAACCACGTATACTTGTGTCATAACAATATTAAATTCATTCTCTTTCTCTTCTTTTTTAACGGGTTATAAGCAAATCCAACGTTGTTGACTTTTTCAACCAACAAGAAATTGACGTCAACAATATGAGTATTCTAAATTATAACCTAGCATGGGCATTTAAAAGATTTAATAATAGGAATCCATTATGAACAAAGAGAATATGAATATCACTCAAACCCTAAAACATAGCATCTATTCTAGGTAATTCATGAATCAATTTCCTTTAATTGGGTCTTATTCCAATTAATTGTTGCAGCCAATGATAGATTCGTATGGTGTCCAACTTATATCCTTGCAACATAAATTCTATAATAAAACAATTATGGTCTAAGGTGATCTATCAGAGAAACATAATAATATAATAACATTTTTTTTAGAGAAAATGAAATCATAATGTTGAAAAATAATGCTTATTAAACAAAACTTGTTTGTGTAATTAAAATCATGTTTAGGGCTTCAAGAGAGCCCTAACTAACAAGAAAATTAGCTAGATATAGAAACTAGAAAAATAAATAAAAACATATAATCTAAATGTAGAATAAGAGAATATTGATGGAGTCTTCAATCTTCAATCTCCAACTCTGCAACTCTTGTAGAAAACTCTTTGTATTTATAGATGTCTTCTCCTTGTGAGCTCTCAATTCTTCTTAGGTTTAGGAAATCCACCAAGTAGAAAAGTAGAATGAATTAAGGAATAAGATTTCTTTTCTAACTTGAATTTCGTCATTTTATGATTGACTCTTAATTTGAGTTTAGAAGTTTCCCAAACATATTTTGGTCCTCTAGAGTCATTAAAATTTGATTTGGAAAGGTTTGGAACAATTTTGGACCAATTCAGAGTAATTTTCAACCAAAAATATGTTCTCTTCAATTCGGTAACCAAAACAGCGGTCCTGGCCTGTCAATTTATGACCGTCGAAACCACCGGAATAAATCAGTTGTGTGTAACCGTCAATGTTTCAGTAGAAAAACGGTGGTCTTCATCCGTCGAAATTTTTCAGCTCTGACCTTCAGTTACTAAAACAGACATAACTTCCTCTAGAAAATTCAGATTGATGAACTGGAAACTAGACATCTGGGCATTCCGAAACATGTGAATCTCAACCCGGTTCGATCTGAGGAGGGATATATGGTCTTCACAAGTTGGATGTGCTGCCTACAAATTTCTCCACATTTTCTCTAAAATCACTTTTTAATCTTCAAACTCACACAAGAGCTATCTTCTACACAATCTCAACAAACACGTTAAAATATTCAATTTCACTTCAGAACATAACATAAAACATAGGAATTAGGAGTCTCAAATATCAACATTTATCGACTTAACATTTAGATTGTGTAAAATATTTGGAAATGGAATGGATATTTATAAGAAAAAGGAAATGAGTGTAAAATGATAAATAAGGGGGAATTTAAATTTTTGTTTTATAAAAAAATTAGGGGCCAACGCCCAACGGTATTATTCAAAATAAATAAATAAATAAAAAGTGCAAACGTCAGAAAGGGTGGGAAATGGTCGGCCGGTAGGTCTACTGTTGGGCCTAGTCACGTGAAGGAACGGACCGGGCCTCTTGCCTAAAAATACCCCATCACTATACTAGTTTGTCCACTCCGTTTCTTATGCTCCTCTCGCGTTGGCTAAAAGGTCACTCATTTATGCTTATTTTGCATCCCTTCGTTAAATTGACGATGTCCACATTTCCAAAACAGCAATATAACACCCTTTTCTCTTAAAAAATACACCCTTATTTATTTATTTTTTTAACTTTTAATACGATCTCCTTTAGGGTGCATTTGATACGCGGTACATGACAGCACAACGTGAGACAGTTTGTTATTGTCCGACGTTTGACGTGTCCTTAGCATAGAACATGACGGGATAAGGTAGGATAAAAATCATAAAAAATTGTTCCACCCAAGACCCTAAGATAACTTGTCCCATGACATGGGATAAATGTCAAAAAAACCAGTTTACCCTTTAAATTTTTAAACAATTACAATCATGTCTAATAAATTATATATTATATTATATATATATATATATTATATGTATCAATTATAATATATATATATATATATATGATATAATATAGGTAATAAAAATATCAATATAATATATTTATATAATATATATATTATCATATATTAATATATAATATTATAGTATATGTTGTTATGTATATAAGAAGGGTACTCTGGTCATTTGAACCTCTTGTTCTGTCCAGTCTCAATCATAACAAACGTATAACAGTACAGTTTACAATTTTATCTATATCTTTCAAACACAATATAGAACAACATGTTCTATCCTATCCAGTCCGGTCCGGTTCCACCTTGTCCTGTCTCATCTCATCTCCGTACCAAACGCACCCTTAAGGACAATTTCAACCAATCTTGGTTATTTCAAAATGAAGAGTACATTGACTCCAACCAATCTTCAAAATAAAGACCCCAAAATGAATATTTGTTTTAGATTTTCAAAATTGAATGTCCAATTTTGGATCTTCATTTCACTATTCCATTAAAATAATATTATTTTTTCTTTCCATCTCCTTTTTCATATTTTTAATTAAACTCAATTTATTATATATAATTTTAATTTATAAATGTAATCATAAAAAATATATTATTATTATAAATATTTTATTAAGAATTTTCAACCGAGTACAACATTTACTATATTTTAATTATTTTTAATTTTAAAATTTTTATTAATGAACTAATAATTATTTTGATTCAAAACAAATGTTTTCAAAACATCATTTTTATATGTAATTAACATATATCATAATAATTAACTCAAAATAATTCAGTAAAACCAAATAATAACATTAACATTCTGAAATTAAAATATTATAACGGAAAAAATACAATGAAATTGAAAATAAAAACAATAAAAAAAACATTGAAATGTTAAAATTTCTTTATCAAAATCATTACAAGTAAAAATAGTTAGGTGTGACAAATTATAAAAAAGATTAGGAAATTTTAGATGTAATAAAAGTGTGTAAATTATTATCTAATAAGATAATGTAGAGAAAACAATTTTATTAAAGAAAATATAAATTATTTATAAGTAAAATAATTATATTTTATTATTTGAGATTGTATAATGGAGAATGGTTGAAGCAGTAAAATTATGGAGATAGAATATTCCATTTTCAGTCTTCAAATCGGAGAAAAATTTAAAAACTAGTTGGAGATGTCTAACAAATCTGAAAAATAGGTTGGAATAAAGAATAAATCTACTTATTTTTAATAAAAATTAATTCATCTTTATAATCAAATATCACTTTTTTTTAGGAAAAAATATCACATTTTTAGTTTGATTAATGTAAAAAGAGACTATAAAATAATACCACTAATTTTTAACTTCATCATGGATTGAATCAAATCTAAATTTTACTTTTAACTTACGAGTAACGATATTTGAACCCATTAAAAACTGTATATACACCCTAAATTTATATATATATATATATATATTTTAAATCCAATATTACCCTTAAGCAAAATTACTTAAATAATTAAATAATTTATAAGTAAACCTATCAATAATTATTTAATTGGTTTTATACTATTCCTCTACAAAAAAGAAAAAGAAAGAAAAAAAACTTTAATGTTTGATATTCACATATATAATAAAAATAATTCTATTTTCTCAAACCTTAATTACAAGAATAACAATTGTTTTCGGCCGTATAATGGATACAAATTTCAATTTCCCAATTTACAATCCTTTTGAGATTTCATTTTGAGATTTCAATTCCCTAACATGGAGAATGAATCCAATTCATGCTTGGTGCCATTTTTGTCCTTTTGTTCTTCAAAATTTGGACCATATTTACAAATTACTTTTGTTGATTGTAATTTCTTGATGGTCAAGTAGTCAACAATTCGAGTAAGAGAAATCTACAAAAAGATGCAACACAATGACATTAATAATAATGAATGCGAGAATACGTAGTAAAACTCTGATAACTGAAAAAACATCCATGGAAGGCTGCTCAAGCAACCAAGCCAAATCCAATATTTAGATTTAAAGATTTCAACACACACGCTCCTATCTCTCTTGTCTTTTTCTGCTGTAAGGTGATCACCCCTTATATTGTTTTTTACAGTTTATACATGATCTTGCTAGTGTTTGGAATCTTGGCATGCAATCTAAAGATTTCTGAATTAGACTTCTTTTCCTATTTAACATTATTCTCCATTTAATACAGCCGATCCTTGGAAATCGGCTTGTGACTAATATCTTGAAGAAGATGTGTTTGTTTTCTCTTTGAATTCTTTTCTTGTGGTTGCGTGTTTATGGAGTTGTTGTGGTCTTCAATGATTGCGTGATCCCGCAGGGATTGGGAACCCTAATTAGGGTTTTTCCCTGTTCCGGCTGAATAGGACCGAGTAGGCAGGATCCTCTGTTCGGCTCTCCTCAACCTTGCTTGACTCTTTGCGAGTGTTGTGTAGAGATGCACATTTGGGAAATAAAGATGGATATAGCCCCCCGGTTCCCTATTTAGGGAATTTTGGGGGGAGATATATTCATCCCCATCCCTAATTCCCCATTTTCCCCGTATTTCTCCCTTTTTCTTGTTTTTCCATTTTTCTCGGTTACTCATTTTTCCATTTAACTAAAAATTATAAATAAAACTAAAAAAAAAAACAAATATTTCATTACAAATACAAAATAAAATCCATTAATGCAGTAAAAAGAGTAAATATGTATATATACTTAGGGTTTCAAAGTATAAAAGAAAAAGATATTATAATTATATTTATATGTGTTTGGGGGAAATGGGGAAATGGGGATGTCGACCCCTCTCCATCCCCATTTCAATTTGGGGTAGACCATCCCCCCCCCCCCCCCAAAAAAAATGTCCAAATGGTGATGGGGACGCGGGGAATTGGGGCCCTGAGAAAAAATGTACATCTCTAGTGTTGTGCATGTATCAAATGGGATGTTAACCCGGGGATCTATACTTCTTTCAGTGGGTCTTTGGGAGCTCTTACGTGGCGCGATTAGGACATGCTGGCAGATGACGTGTTGCTCTAGCGAAGACTATGTACAACAACTTTAAAACCGTATTTTCACATGAGATTAGTATTCAATTAGTAATGATGATGATGATTGATGAAAGAAAAATCAATACAAATAATAAACTTTCTTAAGAACAAACGAATCGGGATACATTCATTGACTTCGGAAACTTTACCATTTTTCTCTATCAATGCTCTTTCGCTCTTTCTCTATCTCCCTCTCCCACTTTGAGTAGACAAACAATTATAAAATAATAAAATTTTAAATTAAAAATAAATCTATTAGATAACAAAATAGTGGGATATATTTACAAAAACATAATACAATAAAAATAACGAAATGACATTTTTGACACTAAGTAGGATTTATTTACAAACCAGAAATTTTAAAGATATTTTATTGATATATTTATAAGAGTGAGTGTATATACAGTTTTCAATGGATGTCAAAACGTATTATCTTAAACTATTTTATAAAATAAATTTTTTTAAACAATGTGCCCAGTCTATTCTATTGCCTTATTAGGCCAGGGCCTTCTCCTGTGGCCCGAAAACTATTCTATATTTGATATTTTACATTTCTCAAATTTGTATGAACTACTTTAAATATTTTGATCCACTCTAGAACAAAGCTACAAGTCTACAACATCATCCGAAATATAAGGTGTATATGAAAAAAAATTGTTGTTAAGATAATTAAATAACATTTATCACACTTTTATTCTAGAAAGCAAGGATGTATAAATATGATTGTATAAATATGATTTCGCTGTTTCTAAACACTGTCTTATGAGGCAACCAAAGAATCTCATAATTTGAAAGTCAACCACTGTCGTTGATAATTTTTTAATGATCCTTGTCCATAATTCACATATTTAGCTTCATAAAATATAATCGAGCAACGCTGGGATTTTCAAATTTTTTCTCAATTTTTTTTCTAAATGTGTGTAGCACGTCAAATGTCAACATCTTGTAAATAATGGGATTATATGGTGAGTGATGTGATATTGACACCTCATATACTATACACAATTGGGAAAAATTTTGGATAGCCTAGTATTACTCAATATAATTATATCACTTATTATCAAATTTAATTCAAAAGGATTGATGAATTCATTTAAATAAAATTTCTTGATAATTGTTTGTATATAGAGAAAATTACATGGTCTACCCTAGACATGTAAACTGAATCGAGCAGTTTACTTAATTGTATTGTTATTGTTGTGTGACGGGGAAATTGTTGACATTATTGGATGGTCTAATTAACAACATGTAAGCAAATCGATGCTTGGATCGACTTAAAAACTTGTGACCAAAACACCCTCTTGCTACGTGAATGTGATATGTAATAGAGAAAGTAAATAAAAGCAATAAATAACACCAGAGTTTTTAAGTGGAAACTTTTAAGGCAGAGAAAAACCACGGTCGTCGTAACGGCAGGAAAAGAAAATGTTAAATACATGTGGAAAATAATCACAAATTATAGAAAAGTATCTCTCTAACGTTGTATTGCCCACTCCTCCCCTTGCCTTTGCTAATTGCATGTATTTATATGGGAACTAAGATGTTGCCTTAATCCCTATCGTGCAAGCAAAGACTTTGAGGAGATGGTGTCTTGGTGCTTCGTCCATATTTCTGGGAATCACTTTTCCTTGTACGGATTATCTTTTCGTCAACTGTTTGATTAGCGGTGATTGTCTTTCTCGATATATGCCCAGATTTCATGTGGGATGCGAAGAATCCCAGATTTGTGGTGATCTCATGGATATTTCAAGTTTACAATGTAATGGTCAGTTGGTATCAATTCGCTGCCTAGGACTACTTTTTTGAACCGATTCAAGATGGGCAACCTGCTTTTCGTCTTCAAGTTTGCCGTTGCTTCGTGTACCTTGCCGAATTGGCATTGTGTACCTTGTCAAACTGGCATGGTTTGATGATGTGGAGACCAAGTTCCGTGAACTCCGCTTTTTATGCTGATGTGTCTGGTTGACTAAGATTTCTCCAAACAATACCCCCTAAATTTGTGAGGACAGTTATCGGCGAATCGTTTTTTCCAACGAGCAAGTAATTCTTCAAAGTGGATTTGCAAAGATATTTCATTTAATGTCATATTAATGTGTCGCCTGACACTTGAACATTCTTAATAACTGTACTTTAATGTTAACCTTTCAAAACATCTGAACGACGTAATAATGAGATTTTAATGAAGGGACAATTCGTTTCGCTTCAACTCCCGCTCTGACACGTGTAAGACCGTGATTTGTTAACATGTCTCTCTTCATATTCCGTGTCATTTATTTTCTTAATGAACAGGCATTCTAAACAATGTCTCCCTTGGTATTTCTGAACCATATAAATAACGAGGTCTTGCTTGTTTGCTCCATTATATTCAGATTTTTCAAGTTCTTGTAAACTAATCTTCTTTCCTTAGCATCCGTTTGTTTGCAAAGGTTCATGCCTTTCTTCTTTCTCAAAATCTTCGAAATGGTCGGGTTTGGTTCTAGGATTTCAAGATCGGGTCCTAAATAAGTAGAAGAGCCTGAAATCATGGAACATGAAAGAGCCAGAATACATTTCTCCTCTGACTCTCTGTGCCAGTTTGATTGTGAACAGAACATGGTGGACAGTAATGATGACTTATCACCTTACATTAAACACTCTGAATTCCCGGTGATGATTGAGTTGTAGCTTTCCAGGGGTCATACGGTGAGAAACCCTCCTTGTGATGCAGTGGCCATTTATGGCATCGTGTTGTGTTGGGAGGTTATACATACGTTTCTGCCCTTTAATTGTCACTTTTTGAGGCATGTCAGGCTTTCACCGTGCCAACTGACGCATGTGTGCTATCGTACTCTGATGTGCATATGCTCCTTTTAGAGGTGGAATGGTCTTCCATCCTTACCTTTCATGAGATTTTACATTTCTACATGTTGAGATCTCTTAAACAAGGTATATATCACCTCGCCTCGACCCCCGAGAGTGAATGGTTGTTGGGCGCTTAAGCTACAGGACCGATCGAACGAGGCCCTTTACGGAAGAAGGGTAAGCCCATCTGGGGAGTTCCTCCAATGTTGGCCTCATAACTGAACAGATGGTTCTTTGTAATGGGTGATTGGGGAGCTTGCCCATCAGGTTTCAACTTCTAGCAGTTCGAGTTCTGTGATATACACTACTGAGGGTTCCCTCATTGGGTTGACCAACGAGAGTCAACCTTTTCGGAGCCATTGCTAGATTTCAAGGGCACATTACAGGCCCCTTGGATTCCAAGTTGCAAGCATATTTCATCTTTGCTTTCTCTATAATATCTACTCTTGATGTTGATTATCTTTCTTTTCTCCTTTTTTAAGGGATGTCCACGTTTCTTATCTTTTCTTCAGATGTTTTCAGTCCTGAAATCAACTGAGGTAAAAAAGGTTGCCCTAGCTGCTCAGCTCAGTGAGTCCCAAGCGATTATTACTCGTTTATAGGTGATAAAGCTACAATTGAGGGACAACTCATTGCTGTTAATGCTGCCTTGGCCACCACTGAGCAATGAGCTTCTTCAAAGGACCAGATCGTCTGCAAACTCATGGAGGATTTGGAATGAACAAATAATATCTTCGCATGTGCCAATACTGAACTGGAGCTCCACATCGTGGATAGATGTTAGGGTTTATGCTCTAAAGCTTGTAATTTGTAAATGTGAATGAAACATTAATAAAATAAGTAGTTTATTCATTCTACAAATCTTTCTCATACATTAATATAATGTGTACTTAACATCCATGATTGTCGGATGTAATCTCTAGCCGAGTAAATGAGTGTCATATACAAAGGTTTTCAGTTTGAGATGGGCAATCTAAAGAGTTCGTAGATGGTAAAAAAAACTAAGTACTTTAGTTGTGGTTAATCTACAGCTACGGTCCATTCAATAATGTATGGTAGTCTTATCCTAGACTATTCATATGGTGATATGAGAGTGGAGACACCTTATATGATGTGTTCATATAGGATTAGGCCACGATCTATCTGAATCTCTCACCAAGATCCGTTACATGATGAGATTCATATATATCGACAAATGATGGCTATATGTGGGTGATCTTAATCATGAGTGTCTTATCGATTCCTTCAGGTTAGATGGCGGTTTTTGATATACCGTGGGTGAGATCGGAGTTGTATTCCCAGTCAATAACTTTGTATGTTGGAATTGCAGTTTGATTTGTGGCTAAGAAGGTCTGTACACAATAGTGGAATCCACTTCTTCTTGCGATAAGTAGATGGTGGTTCCCTTAAGGGTTGATTCGGAGCTTGAACAATATGAACGCTCTCCTTATTCCATAAAGGAAGTTAGGATTTACTGTTCATTAGAGAGTCAATGGTACTTAATGGAAAAGATACAATTAGAGGGGTATAACGGACTTTTTGACCTAACTCTAATTAAGAACTACTTGTTGAGGATCATACTATATGTAATAGTTATATCGATGGACACTGAGTTTTTGGTTTGTGTAAAAACATCTACAGTTACGAGAGTGCAGCGTCTGGCTTTTAGTGGAGTAACTCCGAGGTTAATAATAAAAAAATATTAATTTAAAAGTTTAATTAATTTTTCTAAGGATTATTGGAGCTCAAAACTGTGGGTCCATTAGGTCCCCTTGCTAACGTAGAACATTGATGGTAACAAGGGTCACGGTTAATTAATCGAATGGTTCAATTAATTATGTTACGAAAGTGAAAAAAAAAATATCCAGGGAATAATTAAATGATGAGATTATTTAATTAATATATTGATAATTAAATTAATTAATAATTAAGAATTATTAATTAATTATTAATTTGAGGTTATAGGTTCGAACCATGACCGAGACAAAGGATAAAATAATAAGATTATTTTATTTCCTAACTAGGTTAAGTGTTCAAGTCTTAGTAAACTAGGGTTATGTGGGATTTAGAATCCCATACTACCTTGGACACTAAAATACTAATTATCTTATTTAGAATAAGATTAGTGTTTTGTTTTTAAATATATGTATTATTAAAAACAAGAAGAGATAGCAATTGATGACAAACGTTGAAAGACAAAAAAAAAAATAAAAGAAATATGAAAGTGGTGTGCGGCCAACTTAAAAAAAAAGAAAGTTTTTGTTTTTTTGCTCCTCGTCTTCGTTTCAAGGTTGGCCGATTGGCCGAATTCCATATACACAAAGCATGAATTGTTTTGTGTTGTTTCTTCAACCTCTATACAACCTTTTGAAGTCTGTGATGTGTCCATATATAGTTGTTGGAATCTGGGAGATAACGATGAAGATTCGGTTGTACAAATCGGAAAGTAAATTCAAAAATTAAAGAATGAAGGAGATAGCTTTGAGGTATGATTTTGAATCTTGCCTTTTATTTATTCTTATATATCATACACGGTTCATAGAGTTGTTAAATTATTTTTAAAAAGTTTTGAAATCTCCTTCCACTTCACGACTCTGGGGCTTACAATTGGTATCAGAGCTTAGTATGATATATTCAAATAAATTGTTTTTTGTTCTTGATTAATTACATGTATATATGTGTAGGCAAAATCTATTGAATGTATGGTGTTTTAATTTTTTTTAATAGCATGATTGATCATTAATTGTATTGTACGGTGAGTTTTAGGGTTTTGGATATTTAATTTAATATTATTTTTTTCTGATATAATTTTAATTTCGGGTTGTATAATTTTTTTTATATACTGTTATTTTATTTTTACTGATGTAAATCGATGAAGATGACGATCCAGAAGGCATAGAATAGCACCGAATGTGCAACATACATGACATATGCACAAGTGTTACGCAACATGCATCATACAACTTTTTACATGTTTGCTGCGATGCATGCACAACCTATGCACAAAATATGTGCATGCACAACATGTGCACAACAGTTGTGTGCATGATGCATACACAACACTTGCAACAATAAGTTGTGCATTTGTGAAGCATCTCGCACGCCGATGTGCAATGCTTCTGCATGCAACCCGTGTATTTTCATGCTACCCATACGTGTCAATGACGGCAACATGCGAAAGTGTTAGGGTTTCGAATTTGTAACGTTAGAGTTTCAAAAATCGAAAAAGATTTTGGGTTGGATTTTATTTATTTATTTATTATGCCTTGGGCCTCCATTAAGTGTTAGAGTAACACTTGGGCTTTAGTTTTGATTCATGAGATGTATCACAACAAAAAAAAAAATTAATCAAGTTGGACTTGGTTAAAAGCCCAAAAATAAGAACTCATAGACTTGAAGGTTATTGGAATTACTTGAAAACCAAGGAATGTCTTGGATAATTTTTGTAATTAGACATTTTTTTTCTAATTTAGATAAACTCATCGTACTCGGTCAATTCTTGTATGCTTTTATTATGTGATAATTAAAGTATTGTCATGCATACATATGTCATATTGATTAGTAGTGCCTACACATGCATTTTATTAAATGTCATACATGCATAATAACCATTTACATTATATGTTTTAATTTTTTAACATGATTAAAAAATGGCAAATCACATAATTGGCTATTGAATAATGAGATTAGCTTTTAGAGTAAAATCTTGATAATTCTCATTAATAACTAGTCCATTTACTAAATTGTTTAATTAGTTGATTAGTTAGGTCCTTCCTTTAATATTAGGTTTAATTATATTAAAGTCCTAATATAATTGAACCTGATAATGTAATTAGTTTTAATAGTTAAAACTTAGTAAATCACATTAAATAATTCTAGTCTTAGTAAATTGGTTTACATAGATTATAATTAGATTAATAAACTAATTTTTTTTAATTGTTAAAAGACGATCAGATAGTTTTTTGATTAGTTTAAAGAATGAGATTCTACTAATTTACTAAAATGTCATAGACACTTAGAATTCAATAACCGTTAATTCTTAGTACAATCTAGGTGCATTAATAAATGAAAACCCTAACCGTTAAATAGTGAGTGGGAGAGAGATATATGACATTATATCCTGCAATCTCCATCATTAGTTCAACACCATGAGATTCAAGTGGGGCTCGAGACGGCTATGTTTTAGTCCTCTCTAAAGAGGGTCTCCATGAGAATTAATATCAAAGTTGACTTCCCAACAGATATGATTTCTGAGTGTATTTTGGGATTGACCGACCCTAAGGTAGCAATTCTCAAGTTAAGCTTAAGATATCTGAAATGGTAGGTTACACTCACAAGGTTTTAATTAAATTTGTTAATTATAAACCTATCTGAATTAAACAATTGTTGAACGATAGAGGAATAAGAGTTATTCTGGTATATCATTTGATTGAGAATGTCTCAATCTAACATGCAAGTATTTGGCAAACCCTAAGGCGGCACTTGCTTGTGGTATGTTGGATTGTTATGGTGTAAAAACAAATTTTATGGATTTTCTTGTTCATTAAATATATTCATGCATCATATTTAATTTTATGTCAAACATAAACATATGAATTAAATATATGGCTGAATGAATTCTTTATTCATGTTTTTTCAGCAATGTCTTCTGCAATGTCTTCTGCACTATTACAAATCCTTCCTAATGATAAATTAATAGGAGAAAACTATACTAAGTGGAAAAATATATTCAACGCAATCTTGATAACTAAATACCTTAAATTCGTGCTAACAGGGGATGTCCTCGAGAGCCTGCTGCTAATGACACATGAAATGTTCGTGAGGCACACCAGAAATGAGTCTTAGTTGATGAGAAAGCCTGAATATATCTGTTAGCCAACATGACAGACGTTCATGTCACCGAGCACGAGACAATGACTACAGCATTCGAAATCATGGAGTCATTACAGGTTATGTTCGGGCAGCCATCCGAGCAAAAGTGGCACGAAGGTTTTCATTCCACAATGCTTGCACGGATAAAGAAGGGTTCATCGGTCCGGGAACATATCCTGTAAATGATGTCCTACTTCAACACAACTGAGGTCAATAACGGACTAAGCTAGAGGATGTGGCATTCTCGATAAGCGTTGGGTTCGAGGACGTCGTGTTAGCAAGAACAGTGGGAGTGGTTATACTCCAATTTAATAGTTGTTTTATTGGCTTGGATAATGTTTATTTTATTCCTAGATTTTTAGAAATTTAAATTCTGTATCCAAGTGAGACGGCTATGTTTTTGTCGTCTCTAAGGAGGGTCTCCATGAGAATCAATACCAAGGTTGATTTCCCAACAGATATGATTTCTGAGTGTATTTTGGGATTGACTAACCCTAAGGTGGCAATTCTCAAGTTAAGCTTAAGAGATCTGAAATGGTGGGTTACACTCACAAATTTTTAATTAAATTTGTCAATTATAAACCTTCCTGAATTAAACGATTGTTGAATGATAGAGGAATAAGAGTTATTCTGATATATCATTTGATTGAGAATGTCTCGATCGATCTAACATGCAAGTATTTGATCAACCCTAAGGCGGCACTTGCTTGTGATATGTTGGATTGTCATGGTGTAAAAACAAATTTTATGGATTTTCTTGTTCATTAAATATATTCATGCATCATATTTAATTTTTTGTCAAACATAAACATATGAATTAAATGTATGGCTGAACGAATTCTTTATTCATGTTTTTTTCAGCAATGTCTTATACACTATTACAAATACTTGCTAATGATAAATTAATAGGAGAAAATAATACTAAGTGGAAAAATATATTCAACGCAATCTTGATAACTAAATACCTAAAATTCATGCTAACGGAGGATGTCCTCGAGAGCCTGCTGCTAATGACACATGAAATGTTTGTGAGGCACACCAGAAATGAGTCTTAGTTGATGAGAAAGCTTGAATATATCTGTTATCCAACATGACAGACGTTCATGTCACCGAGCACGAGACAATGACTACAGCATTTGAAATCATGGAGTCATTACAGGTTATGTTCGGGCAGCCATCCGAGCAATAGTGGCACGAAGGTTTTCATTCTGCAATGCTTGCACAGATAAAGGAGGGTTCATCAATCCGGGAACATGTTCTGGATATGATGTCCTACTTCAACACAGCTGAGGTCAATAACGGACTGAGATAGAGGATGAGGCTTTCTCGCTAAGCGTTGGGTTCGGGGACGTCGTGTTAGTAAGAACAGTGGGATTGGTTATACTCCAATTTAATAGTTGTTTTATTGGGTTGGACAATGTTTATTTTATTCCTAGATTTATCAGAAATTTAATTTTTGTATCCAAGTGAGACGACTATGTTTTCGTCCTCTCTAAGGAGGGTCTCCATGAGAATCAATATCAAGGCTGACTTCCCAACAGATATGATTTCTGAGTGTATTTTGGGATTGACCGGCCCTAAGGTGGCAATTCTCAAGTTAAGCTTAAGTGATCTGAAATGGTGGGTTACACTCACAAGGTTATAATTAAATTTGTTAATTATAAACCTTCCTGAATTAAACGATTATTGAATGATAGAGTAATAAGAGTTATTCTGGTATATCATTTGATTGAGAATGTCTCGATCGATCTAACATGAAAGTATTTGATCAACCCTAAGGCGGCACTTGCTTGTGGTATGTTGGATTTTCATGGCGTAAAAACAAATTTTAGGGATTTTCTTGTTCATTAAATATATTTATGCATCATATTTAATTTTACGTCAAACATAAACATATGAAATAAATGTATGGCTGAATGAATTCTTTATTCATGTTTTTTTAGCTATGTCCTCTGCACTATTACAAATCCTTGCTAATGATAAATTAATAGGAGAAAACAATAGTAAGTGGAAAAATATATTCAACGCAATCTTGATAACTAAATACCTAAAATTCGTGCTAACGGAGGATGTCCTCAAGAGCCTGCTGCTAATGACACATGAAATGTTCGTGAGGCACACCAGAAATGAGTCTTAGTTGATGAGAAAGCCTGAATATATTTGTTAGCCAACATGACAGACGTTCATATTACCAAGCACGAGACACTGACTAAAGCATTCAAAGTCATATAGTCTTTGCAGGATATGTTCGGGCAGCCATCCGAGCAAAAGTGGCACGTAGGTTTTCTTTCTGCAATGCTTGCAAGGATAAAGAAGGGTTCATCGGTCCGGGAACTTGTCCTGGATATGATGTCCTACTTCAAAACAACTGAGGTCAATAACAGACTAAGCTAGAGGATGGGGCATTCTCGATAAGCGTTGGGTTCGAGGACGTCTTGTTAGTAAGAACAGTGGGAGTTGTTATACTCCAATTTAATAGTTGTTTTATTGACTTGGATAATGTTTATTTTATTCCAAGATTTATCATAAATTTAATTTTTGTGTCCAAGTGAGACGGCTATGTTTTCGTCTTGTCTAAGGAGGGTCTCCATGAAAATCAACAGCAAGGTTGACTTCTCAACAGATATGATTTCTGAGTGTATTTTGGGATTAACCGACCCTAAGGTGGCAATTCTCAAGTTAAGCTTAAGAGATCTGAAATGGTGGGTTACACTCACAAGGTTTTAATTAAACTTGTTAATTATAAACCTTCTTGAATTAAACGATTGTTGAATGATAAAGGAATAAGAGTTATTCTGGTATATCATTTGATTGAGAATGTCTTGATTGATCCAGCATGCAAGTATTTGATCAACCCTAAGGCGGCACTTGCTTGTGGTATGTTGGATTGTCATGGCGTAAAAACAATTTTTATTGATTTTCTTGTTCATTAAATATATTCATGCATCATATTTAATTTTTTGTCAAACATAAACATATGAATTAAATGTATGGCTGAACGAATTCTCTATTCATGTTTTTTCAGCAATGTCTTCTGAGCTATTACAAATCCTTGCTAATGATAAATTAATAGGAGAAAACTATACTAAGTGGAAAAATATATTCAACGCAATCCTGATAACTAAATACCTAAAATTCATGCTAACGAAGGATGTCCTTGAGAGCCTGCTGCTAATGACACATGAAATGTTCGTGAGGCACACCAGAAATGAGCCTTAGTTGATGAGAAAGCCTGAATATATCTGTTAGCCAACATGACAGACGTTCATGTCACTGATGACGAGACAATGACGAAAGCATTTGAAATCATGGAGTCATTGCAGGTTATGTTCGGGTAGCCATCCGAGCAATAGTGGCAAGAAGGTTTTCATTCTGTATTGCTTGCACGGATAAAGAAGGGTTCATCGGTCTGGGAACATGTGCTGGATATTATGTCCTACTTCAACACAGCTGAGGTCAATAACGGACTGAGCTAGAGGATGGGTCTTCTCGATAAGCGTTGGGTTCAGGGACGTCGTGTTAGCAAGAACAATGGGAGTGGTTATACTCCAATTTAATAGTTGTTTTATTTTCTTGGACAATGTTTATTTTATTCCTAGGTTTATCAGAAATTTAATTTCTGTATCCAAGTGAGACGGCTATGTTTTCATCCTCTCTAAGGAGGGTCTCCATGAGAATCAATACCAAGGCTGACTTCCCAACAGATATGATTTCTGATTGTATTTTGGGATTGACTGACCCTAAGGTGGCAATTCTCAAGTTAAGCTTAAGAGATCTGAAATGGTCGGTTACACTCACAAGGTTTTAATTAAATTTGTTGATTATAAACCTTGCTGAATTAAACGATTGTTGAATGATAGAGGAATCAGAGTTATTCTGGTATATCATTTGATTGAAAATGTCTCGATCGATCTAACATGCAAGTATTTGATCAAACCTAAGGAGGCACTTGCTTGTTGTATGTTGGATTGTCATGGCATAAAAACAAATTTTAGGGATTTTCTTGTTTATTAAATATATTCATGCATCATATTTAATTTTAAGTCAAACATAAACATATGAATTAAATGTATGGCTGAATGAATTCTTTATTCATGTTTTTTTAGCAATGTCTTCTGCAATGTCTTCTGCACTATTACAAATCCTTGATGATGATACATTAATAGGAGACAACAATACTAAGTTGAAAAATATTCAACGCATTCTTGATAACTAAATACCTAAAATTCGTGCTAACGGAGGATGTCTTTGAGAGCCTGCTGTTAATGACATATGAAATGTTCGTGAGGCACACCAGAAATGAATCTTAGTTGATAAGAAAGCCTGAATATATCTGTTAGCCAACATGACAGACACTCATGTCACCGAGCACGAGACAATTACTACAGCATTCGAAATCATGGAGTCATTGCAGGTTATGTTCGGGTAGTCATCCGAGCAAAAGTGGCACAAAGGTTTTCGTTTCGCAATGCTTGCACGGATAAATGAGGGTTTATCAGTCCGAGAACATGTCTTGGATATGATGTCCTACTTCAACACAGCTAAGGTCAATGATGGACTGAGCTAGAGGATGGGGCCTTCTCGATGAGCGTTATGTTCGGGGACGTCGTGTTAGCAAGAGCAGTGGGAGTGGTTATACTCCAATTTAATATTTGTTTTATTGTTTTGGAAAGTGTTTATTTTATTCCTAGGTTTACCGGAAATTTAATTTCTGTATCCAAGTTGTTGGAACAATTTTATATTATTTCTTTTAGTGATAAATCAGTTATTGTTTCTAGAAATTGTTTAAATATTTGTTCAGGTTTAAATGAAAACAACTTGTATGTTTTAAAATTCATACATCACTGCTCAGTGCTGATTTGTTTAAAATTGAAAATTTTAAAACAAAACGATAGAAAATTTCTCCTGATAATGAAACATATCTATGGCATATAAGACTTAGCCATATTAACATTGACAGGATAGACAGACTAGTTAAAAGCGGGCTTTTAAGCCAGTTAAAGTTTGACACCTTACCTGTTTGTGAATCATGTTTAGAAGGTAAAATGGTTAAGAAATCTTTTGTAGGAAAAGGGCTTAGAGCTGCAAAACCACTAAAGCTTATGAATTTAGACATCTGTAGACCGATGAATGTTAAAGCAAATGGTGGTTATGAGTATTATGTTACCTTTATAGATGACTACTCTAGATACAGATATATCTACCCAATTCAATGGAAGTCAGAAACTTTTAGAAAGTTTAAAGAATTCCGAGTTAAAGTTGAGAACCAATTAGGCAAGACTATCAGGGCTCTACGATCGAATCATGGAGGTGAGTACCTTGACCAATAGTTTGAAGACTACTTGGTTGACCATAGGATTGTATCCTAACTCACAGCCCATGGAACACCACAACAGAATGGTGTTGCGAAAAGGAGAAATAAAACCCTGATGGAAACAGTGAGATCTATGAATAGTTTCTCATCATTACTAATTTCTTTTGGGGATATGCACTACAAACGACGGCATTCATTTTGAATGCAGTCCCACCCAAATCTGTTCCTAAGACTCTTCTAGAGTTATGGAATGGTCGTTAAGCTATTTTATGATATTTCCACATATGAGGGTATCCAGTACATGTACTGAAGAATAGAACTGGTAAGTTGGACCCTAAGTCTATAGTCTGCTTGTTTGTAGGTTATTTCAAGAAGACTAGAAATGGATACTTCTATAGTCCAAAGGAGAACAAAATATTTGTTTCAACAAATGTAACGTTTCTTGAGGATAACTATATGAGTGATCATAAACCTAATCAAGATTGTGTTAAATGAGTTAGAGCCTGGTACGACCTGTGCTCAATCAACAAGAGTTATTATTCCACCTATATCTAAGAGTCAGACAGTTTCTGATCGGACCACACTACCACCTAAGCATAGTGGGAGAGTTGTACGATAACCTAGTCGCTATTTAGGTATTGGGGAGGCATAAGCTATCATCTTTGATGATAGTATGGATGATCCATTGTCATTTAAACATGTAATAGAAGATTCTGACAAAGAGAAATAACTTAAAACCATGAATCTCAATCTGGAAACTTGTAGACTTACTAGATAGGATAAAACCCATAGGTTGTGAGTGGATCTACAAGAGAAAGAGAGGAGTAGACGGAAAGGTAGAGACCTTCAAAGAAAGGCTAGCGGTAAAGGGTTATACCCAAAAGGAGGGGGTCGATTATGAAGAGACCTTCTTGTCAGTAGCTGTGTGTAAGTCTATTCAGATTCTCTTATCAATTACTGCCTATTTCGTTTATGAAATTTGGTAAATGGACGTCAAGACTGCATTTTGAATTTCAATCTTGATGAAAACATCTATATGATACAACCAGAGGGATTAGTGTCTCAAGATCAAGAGCAAAAGGTTGCAAGCTGTAAAGGTCCATTTATGGACTGAAACAAGCATCTAGATCTTGGAACATTAGGTTTGATAATGCTATCAAAAATTATGGCTTTGGGCAAAAGATCGATGAGCCTTGTATTTACAAACGGATTATTGACGAGAAGATGGTTTTCTTAGTCCTATACGTAGATGATACCCTACTCATTGGGAATGATGTAGGGGTGTTATCGGAAGTAAAGAGCTGGTTGGGAAGCTAATTTCAAATGAAAGATTTGGGAGAAGCGAGTTACGTTCTAAGGATCCAATTAATTAGGGATCATAAGAACAAACAGTTAGCATTGTCTTAAGCATTGTATATCGATAAGATACTTATACGATTTTCAATGCAGAACTCCAAAAAAGGTAATTTACCCTCTAGTCATTAAGTTCACTTGTCTTTGGAACAATGTCCTGAGACACCTCAAGAAGTTGAGGATATGAGACATGTTTCTTATGTGTCTGTAGTAGGCAGTCTTATGTATGTTATGTTATGTACGAGACCAAACATCTGCTTCGCAGTGGATGTAACCAGTAGGTTTCAGTCCAACCCAGGATTGGATCATTGGATTGCTGTAAAGGACATTCTCAAGTTTCATCGAAGAACGAGAAACTATATGCTAGTTTATTTTAGGCAGGATTTGATCCCGTTAGGATATACAGACTCTAATATTCAGTCAGACAAGGATTCTAAGAAATCCACGTCTGGATCAGTTTTCACCCTTGGTGGTGGAGCTATAGTATGGAGGAGTGTTAAACAATCATATATTGCTTACTCCACCATGGAAGCTGAACATGTAGCAGTTTGTGAAGCAGCTAAAGAGGTTGTTTGGCTCCGTAAGTTCTTGACTTATCTGGAAGTTGTTCCAGATCTAGATAAGCTCATCACCCTTTATTATGATAAAAGTGGTGATGTGGCTAATTTCAAAAAACCAAGAAGCCACAAGAGAGATAAATATATAGAAAGCGAATATCATCTCATCATAGATAGTGCATAGAGAGAATGTGACCGTGACCAAGATAATGTCGTAGGACATTCATGTTGATCCATTTACGAAGACCTTAACGGCTAAAATGTTTGAAGGTCACCTATAGGGTATAGGGTTACGAGATATCTCTCACATGCTTTAGTGCAAGTGGGAGATTGTTGATATTTATGTTCTAAAGCTTGTAATTTGTAAATGTGAATGAAACATTAATAAAATAAGTAGTTTATTCAATCTATAAATCTGTCTCATACATTTATATCATGTGTACTTAACATCTAAGACTGTCTGATGTAATCTCTAACTGAGTATATGAGTGTCGTATACAGAGGTTTTCCGTTTGAAATGAGCAATCTAAAGAGTCTGTAGATGGTAAATAAAATTGGGGTATTTTATTTATGGTTAATCTACAGTTACGGTTCATTCTGTAATGTACGGCAGTCTTATCCTAGACTATTCATATGGTGATATGAGATGGAGGCACCTTATATAATGTGATCATATAGGACTAGGTCATGATCTCTATGAATCTCTCATTAAGATCCGTTACATGATGAGATTCATATACATCAACAAATGATGACTATATATGGGTGATCTTAATCCTGAGTGTCTTCAAAGTTGCATTCCCAGTCAATAACTTCATATGTTGGAATTATGGTTTGGCTTGTGGTTGGGAAGGTCTGTGCACAATAGTTGAATTCACTCTTCTTACGAGAAGTAGATGGTAGTTCCCTTAAGGGTTGATTCGGAGCTTGAACAATATGAGCTCTCTTTCTTCCTTAACAGAAGTTAAGATTTATTGTTCATTAGATAATGAATGGTACTTAATGAAACATATATAATTAAAGGGGTATAACAGACTTTATGACTTAGTTCTGATTATGAACTACTTGTGGAGGATCATATCATATGTAATAGCTATAATGATGGACATTGAGTTTTTTGGTTTGTGTAAAACATCTACAGAGTACAACCTCTGGTTTTTAGTGGAGTAACTCTGAGGTTAATAATCATAAAATATTAATTTAAGAGTTTAATTAAATTTTCTAAGGATTATTGGAGCTCAAGACCGTGGGTCCATTGTTGGTCCATTAGGTCCCCTTGCTAGCCCGAAATATTGATGGTAACAAGGGTCACGGTTAATTAATTTGATGGTCCAATTAATTATGTTACGTAAGTAATAAGAAATTTATTCAGGGAATTAATTAAATGATGAGATTATTTAATTAATATATTGATAAATAAATAAGTTACATAATTAGATTTTTTATTTAATAAATTAATAATTGATAAATTTAATTAATTATTAATTGGAGGTTATAGGTTCGAACCATGATGAAGACAAATGAAAAAATAATAAGATTATTTTATTTCCTAACTAGGTAAAATGTTCAAGTCTTAGTGAACTAGGGTTATATGGGATTTGGAATCCTATATTACCTTGGACACTAAAATGCTAATTATCTTATTTGGAATAGGATTAGTGTCTTGTTTATATATATAATATTATTATTAAAAACAGTAAGAGATAGCAATCGAAGACAAATGTTGGAAGACATATATATGCGTGTGTGTGTGTGTAAAAATGGTGTGCGGCCAACTAAAAATAAATGTGTTTGTTTTTATTTTCTTCTTGTCTTTGATTCAAGGTTGGTCGAATTCCATATACACAAAGCAAGAGTTGTTTTTTGTTGTTTCTTCAACCTACTGAAGTCTGTGACGCGCCCACACGCAGTTACCGAAAGTTGGGAGATAACGAGGGAGATCAGGTGTACTAATTGGAAAGCAAATTAAAGAATTAAAGAACAAAGAAGTTAGCTTGAGGTATGATAATCTTGCCTTTTATTTATTCTTATATATCGTACACGATTCATAGAGTCATTAAATTATTTTAAAAAAAAAATCAATTCACCTTCCGCTAGCAACTCTAGGGCTTACAATAGATTTAAGAGGTTGACTGCTTATGATGCCACTATGTATTGCGAGCATCAAAATAGAATGAAGGCAGCCCAAAAATTTTATTCACAGAAGAACTGGGCGCCTAAAGAGAACGTCTACCATTTTTTAGTGTTGATCAAGGAAGCCACAGTAGACGCCCTCAATTCTTTGAAGTAAAGTCACAAACAGTGGCAACCTCACTATAGACTACTCTACAATGACCCTATGCCAATGCACCTTAAGATGCCAGATTCATTGAGTGCTTTGAAGGAGTACTCCCAAGAGAACTTGCCATTTTCATGTTTAAGAAAGTAATATGATATTGGTCCTCGACGTGAATGTCACCATTATTTATCTGAGGGCGATGGGGACTTAGAGTGGAAAGAGGACGATGAGCTTCTAGGCAATATGGAAGGTGTTTCTAATTCAAACAGAAGCTCTGTTGGTTGAGCAGGGTTTTCGCATCGAGAAGGTACTTAATAATGCTTGTAGCTTTTTTTATATGTCTTCAATCCAACGCTTCCTTTGTAGTTGATTGCATGAGCTCGTCTACATTGTTGTCTGTTTCCCCATTTTATTTGTCTTTGTGTTAGCCAACTTAAGCATAACATGGATTTCTTTGTTGTTACGAACTCGCGTGTGTTGCCCTAGGTGCTGCCTAGTTTATAACGAAATGAGGTGGCTGAAACAAGATCAGCATCGTTTATCCCGAGCTATATCCCATTGTTTAACACCACTCACGCATGTTATCTTGGGTGTTGCACAATCTTTAATGAAGTGAAGTAGCCAAAACAAGGTGGCCAAAACGAGGTCGGCAATGTTTTATCCCAAGGTAAGTCCCAATGTTTAACACTACTTTTGTGTGTTACTGTGAGTGTTGCCTAGGGCCCAATCTTTAACGACACGAGGTGTTGTAACTCCTTGGAATTTGCGTATGGGCCAAGAAATTGGGGTGAGGTTGTTTCCTCGCCATTTTCTTTAGGCTTGATTTGTCAAAAAGGTATTTTATTGGTGATGAACTCAAGAGTACAAGGTAAGATGCCTACGGTTAGTACATTTTAAGGTATTGAGCATTTCAAGGCTTGTCTATCATAACACCCCAAGTCGAGTGATCCAGTAAGCTCTATGCCGCACAATTCCTGAGATCTACTAAGCCCATTCCCATTTGTTCACCAAAGTTCATGATGCTATGTTCCTGACGTTTGGCATTACCCTTATCAGAACCAAGTAGTCTAGCTAGAACTTTCGTCGGTGCACATTTGCATTGTAATATATTATTGCTCTTTTTTGGTACAATGTGATTCTGATTTGAGCTCGATCTCTCTTTTCCTTAAGCTCATCCAAATTTCACCTAGCATCTGCACATTTAGCTCTGGCTGAAATAATAGGACTTTTGGAGAAACTCTCGTCTCGATTGGAACCACTGCTTTTGTTTCGAACGCAATGGAAAATGTTCTTTGTGATTTTATTTATTGCTTCTGCTTGATTATTAGTGGTTTTAAAGTCAAAGAGTAAAACGCCACATCACCTTCAAGAGTGGTAATTATAATGCTTGCCCTGCTACTGTGAATGTCGGAAGATCTATCTATATGAAGTTTCCATTGAAATTTCTTTACCTTTTTCTCATTTTCATCCTTTTCAAGTGATTTGGAAACTTCAACGTCGGGTTCCATAAATCCGGTGATGAAGTCAGCTATTGTTCGTCCTTTAAATGATGATCTGGGGAGATATTTGATATTGAATTCGCTTAGTTTAATGTCCATTTTGTCCCTGTCAGATACCTCAGCTTCTGCAATATTTGTTTTAGTGAACAACTGGTGTATACCCCAGTCTTGTGTGGCTGGAATTAAGGACAGAGTTTTCTAACCGTGACCACTAGTGCCAATGCCATCTTTTCAACTAATAGGTACCTAGTGTCGACGGGTAGAAGTGTCTTGCTGGTGTAGTAGATGGGGTGTTGTACCCCGTCATCTTGTCTCATGAGTGATGAACTAGTGGTGACACCAAACACTGATATGTACAGATACAAGGTCTATTCTGGCTTTGGCTTGGATAGTAATGGAACTTGCCCCAAATAGTCTTGCAATTGTCAGAAGGCTCTTTCACATTGCTAATCACAATTAACCCATGCTCATTTCTTTAGGGCTTTGAAGAATGGTAAACATTTGTCTGTTGATTTCGAGACGAATCTGTTCAATGACGCCAGTCAATCAGTCAATCGTTGGAACTCTTTAAGGGTTTTCGGATTCTTCATCATTCTTAACGTAGAAATTTTCACTAGGTTTGCCTCTATCCCTCTCTGGTATACATAGAAACCTAAACACTTCCTAGTAGGTACTCCAAATACACATTTGGCCTGATTTAATCTTATCATGTATTTTTGAAGTACATCAAAGTTTTCTATAGGTCACTGGTTTGGTCACTGGCTACTCTATTTTTAATTAGCATGTCATCCACGTTCATCTCTATCTTCTTTCCTATCTGTTTAGCAAACATCTTGTTGACTAGAAACTCATACATGGCTCATGTACTATTTAATCCGAAAGGCATAACGGTGTGATAGTGCAGCCCTTGGTCTGTAGTGAAGGATGACTTTTCTTCATTCGGGTCGTGCATCTTGATCTGATTATACCCATAGTACGCCTCCATTAAGCTGATGAGTTTATTGTCTGCGATCGCGTCTACTAACTGATCGATTTTGGGGAGCAAGAAACTGTCATTCGGGCATGCCTTTACTTCTTCTTCTTTTTTTTGACCAATACGACATTATCAACCTAGGTTGGGTATTTGACTTCACGGACGAAGTCAGCTGCGAGCAGTTTAGACATTTCTTACTTGATTGCTACTCTTCTCACAGCATTAAAGATATGTTATTTCGGAACCACGGGTTTGTACTTTTAGCCAAGTAGTGCGAGATGATGCGTGTATCAATCTTTGGCATATCCTCATGGCTACAGGTGAATACATCTCGGTATTCTTATAGCAACACTTGCAAATCAACTTTGATTGGAGTTGCTAACTGCGCGCCTAGCTTGACCTTCCTGATAGGCTGCAATTAGTCTAGTACTATATCTTTGGTTTGCTCGTCAAGGATATCCTCTTCTGGGGCTTCCCTAGGATCAAATTCAAATTCACTCGAGACCTTTTTCACTTTCTATACTCTTCTTTTGGAACTTTTTCTTAGGATCTTTAAGGAACTGGGACCGCTGCTCTGTTCTTAGAGATCTGGCATCATTCTGGGTGGTGGACGATGACCGGCAATCACCTCTCAGGTTTTTATCCATTCATCGGTGTTCGTTTGCAAAGTTCACAAGGGTTTCTGGAAGTTTTAGTGTTCAAAGAAAGCTTACATCCTTCTAGTGCCATTTGTTCAATGTATTGATTGTCTAGTCAACAAAAACACGTAGGCAAGTCGATGCTTGTATCGATTTAGAAACTTGTGATCAAAACACCTTCTTTTTACGTGAATGTGATGTGTAATAGAGAAATTAAATAAAAGCAATAAATAAAACCAACGTTTTTACGTGGAAAACCTTAGGAAAAAACCACAGTCGTCGTAACGATAGGAAAAGAGAATGTTCACTACTTGTAGAAAACAATTACGAGTTACATAAAAGTATATCTCTAATGTAGTATTGCCCTCTCCTCCCCTATCCTTTACTAATTGCATGCATTTATATGGGAACTAAGACGTTACCCTAATCCCTATCGTGCAAGCAAAGGCTTTGAGGAGATGTTATCTTGGTGATTCGCCCGTATTTTGAGGAATCTTTTTTTCTTATATGGATTATATTTCGCATCTTTGAGTTTATTATCGGATTCGTCAACTGCTTGATTAGCGGTGATTGTCTTTCTTGATATAGGTTCAGATTTCATAGGGATGCGAAGAATCCAAGATTTGTGATGATCTCGTGGACAATTTGTGTTTACAACGTAATTGCTAGTTGGTATCAATTTGTCGCTAAGGCTACTGTGGCGAACCAATTCAAGATGAGCGACATGCTTTCCGTGTTCGAGATCACCGCCACTTCGTGTACCATGTCGATCTAGCATGGTTTGATGATGTGGAGACCTAGTTCCATGAACTTTGCTTTTTATACTGATGTGTCTAGCTGACAAAGATTTCCCCAAACATAAATTATACACGATGCGACCCGTGTACACCTCTAATCTACCCGTATAAGTTTTGATAGTTGATTTGCTTTCAAGTTCAAGTACAGAAAATAGGAACACAATAAGGATAGCTTAGTACAATTTATTTAAGGGTGGTTCTATTGCCACCCAAAAAAAAATCTTACTACACCCATTTTACTTTCTACATCCATATTAAAAAGTTAAAATCATTATTTTTACTCCTTATACCCTTTAAAATATCAAAATTTCCCTTTAAATATTATTGATAAATTTAAATTTAATTTTTTTTCATTGCACCCATTTTTCACGTTACATAAGTTGAAAAAATGGCTTTAGAACCTTGGACTACTCTTGTGGTAGGAGTGAAACAGAAACTAACAAAGAAATTATCAAGTCACTAACCGGAAGAATATGATCGCCTTCTTACATGCTGTCATATGTGAATTTTACCAAGCATACACATCATTGACAGAAAGGAGAAAATAGTCAGGTGGACGCCCAAATGGGCACTCAGGAAATATCCTACGAGGCATCATTAAAGAGAAGAAAACCCGAGTAAACAAGTAGCACGGCAAGACCTACTCGGGATCAACTAAATTACTCCGAATCGATTAAAAGTACTCGGGATTAACCAAAAAGCATCTTCTACTCGGGCTCAAACGGATCTACTCGGGACCAACCAGTGTTATTCTTACCCGGGATAAATGCGACCCGAACAAGAAACTCGGTGCTTAATTCACACGGATTAAGTAATTAAATAAGCAAAGATATCCATCAGGAAGAATCCCAAAAAGAACAGAATACTGAGCTAGAAGAATCATCAATCAGGAAACAACTTGATTTCGCTACAAAAACTACATTCTTATAAGGAAACAAGTCCAAATAAAACTGCACTACTAGAGTCTCATTCGATTTCCATAAGAGACTCCGAAACAGGAAAGAAGACAAATCAACCTCAAGCAAGTAACCGAATCACAATTAAATACAAAAATCATGTATTACTTGTACAAAGCAGATTAGGGTTCTATAAACATATAAATAGACCCATAATCTCGTTTCAAAAGAGATATAGGCAATATAACATACACAACAAGCAACAGAAAAATACAGAGAGAAAAAAGAGAGATCGAGAGCTTGTAAACATCATATTATCATAGTGGATTTTGGCTTGGTTGATCCTTCAACCACCCGTGGACGTTTCTCCGGTCATCGGAGTTTTACCACGTAAAACTTGTGTCTTCGTTACTCTCTCTGAATCTCTTTCTCTTTGAATTAATAGCCGAAATCCAATCCTTGTTGGTTTTTCTGACACAATCCAGAAATCGACGTCAACACATGCATTTCTAAAACATTATAAACAAATAAATTTTGTTAATGCACAAGCAGATCATGCAAGATATCTCAGCCATTTCAGTATCAATTGGATCACATAAATCAGCGCCAATTTCCAATTACTAAAACCATCATTCTCATTAATATGTTGAACTGATTCTGCCACATTGTTCATTATTTTTTTCCACACTTCTGGTTCTTGCCAACAAGAGTTTCTACACAATTAATGAAACAATAGTTTTGGGAAGAAAATGAAGCAAACAATACTAAATTAAAAATGATTTGAACCATCAACTTTTATACACGGTTCATTTTGCTTTGTTTTTATTATTTATTTTTTTAAAAAGACTGCTTTTATTCTTGTTTTTTTTTACCTTAAACTATTTTTATTCAATCATAAAACAATGAGAAAACTTAATAAACATACATGTATGCATTCTGAATCCAACAAATCAATTATTTGTTGATCCATTTTTTGATTATATGTAAAAATTATATTTTCATATTGACATTGATTTTGATTTTGTATCAAGGGTTTACCAGAAATTGGATGTTTAACTTATAGGTGTAGAGAATAAATTTATTTATTTATTTAAGTAATTAAATATAAAGGTATTTTAAAAATAAAAAAGTTTCATTAAAATATAATATAATAAGATATTTTTTGAGTGACATTCAGAGACAAAGCCAGGATTTTGTTTTTGGGGGCCAAGACAAAACAAATATTCAAGTTAATGCAAGAAAAATGTACTAATATTTAAAAATCAAATGTAATATTGTTTAGATGGTGACGAAGATAAACTGATGTTTTAATTCTTTTGTAAAATCCATCAATTGTCGATGACTTTTTCATGCAAATTCGAAGATCAAAGAAATATGCAACTCATTTTTATTTTGTTTTAATACTATATATATTGCAGTTATCGGGTACGGGATTCCACATGATTTTTTGTACAAGATCCCTAACTTAATAATTCACACACACACACACATATATATATATATATATATATATATTTCATGATGTATTGAAAACTAAATCCTAAAAAGATTAGATTTTCACTCATACCTTAAGTGCTGGTTTACTTATTAGGAATCCCGATAACACACACATATATATATATATATATACTAAATCCTAAAAAGAGTAGATTTTCACTCCTACATTAAGTGCGGATTTACATATTAGGAATCCTAATAAGAGAAAATAAACTTAATTCTTTAATTGTAATTACCAATTAATTAAGAATAGATTATATGGGTTACGTACATAAATATGAAATTTATTTATTGTATTAATAATTATATTTTTAATTAAGAAATAACACCTCCGCCCTGGTGACAATAGAACCATCTGCTTAATTCTATTATAATTGTCAGTCAGAAAAGTGAAAACCGTGGTGTGGACTGTGGACTGTGGAGTCCTAAGCTTATGCATCTAATATTTTTGGTCATTGGATTCTTATTCTTATGTTTTTTTTTCTCTCAAAAGGTGTTTTTTTTCCCATTGTGTTTTCGACAACGCGTATCACCCAGAGTTGAAAAATGCTTCAATCTGTCCCCACCATGCACACACGAAAATAATTATTTCCACCAGAAAATTTAGTGGCATGCTATGTTTGTCAATCCGCTATCATCACATTTTCCTTCCCCATCAAAAAGGCTATTTTTAAAATGTATGTTAACATAATAAAAATTGTCATCTAATGATCATTTTCTAAAATCCACCACCTTCAATTCCAAGCCCTTAATTGCATTTGATACATCAATTTTTTTAAAAAACAAAATTTGTGTTGTTTATTTATAAAACAATGTGTCATGTACAAATTTTAATATAAGTAATTAAAACAATACTTCCAAAAATGTAGCTTAAATGACATAGCAACTTAATTATAACTCTTGTGTAGAATATTCAAGATATTTTGATTGATTTAATATTTCACATCAGTTTATCAATCATCTTCGACAATTTTGATTAGAGGTCATCTTTTGACTAAGAAAAATAAAAGTAGAATTGCCAATTAGGTGAAAAAATATTTTTAATGATGCGTGAACTAAACTAAATCTGATTTTCTGTTATTGAAACACGATATATAAAATATTGGAAAAAGCATTGGTTAACCTATAAATAAGATTGTTATTCTTTTTCTTTATTTCCTTTTTCTTAAATTTCATTTGTTTTGCTTGACTAAGTGAATTCAAATGGCTGATTTTCCCAACAACAATTTTGAAAAGAATCAACATGGGAATGACAATAAAGACAATATTAAACTTGAATCATTGAAATGAAAACAAAGCAAAAAAAGTTTTTTTCATATAGTTAGGATTGAGAATTTTCGGGTATGTCCATCCTAATGCATATTTTGCTTGGTGTACATTTACTAATTAAGAATCCCGGAAATGAACTTTAAATCAAGAATTTCTACGATATTTATTCTTCATCAAAGTAAGAAATCAATTCGCATGCAACTTGGATCACTGTCATTTTCATTCCCGATTAGCTCAACATCCTTACACCGACTCCTAACAGTAAGAACTTGAAGATTTCAACTAGAAAAACATATTTAATGGGAGAAAAATCAGATATTCAGTCAATTTTCTACATCATCAATCAAAGATAAACAAGGTTTGGTTTTGGAGCAAAGTGTTACAGGAGTCTGAGGTTTTGCAGTTCTACTTAAACCGATTGTAATCAAGAACATGACAAGAGCCCCAATTTTTCATAAATTAGCACCAACTCACCAGAAATCTATATATATATATATAGATTTATGCGATCAGAAGAACGCCCGACTACCATAAAACACACGTGATCCATCCTTTTTCTTCTTCTCGAGTTCTAGTTTATCGTTCTGAGTCTGAGTCTGAACCTGAATCACATCCCCGTGATCATCTTCACATTGCGGTTTGTCAAGATCCATTGGAAGCTTCATTTTCGCCAGTGACTCCGTAAACTGTTGCATACTCCTCATGTACATGTCCACAATCTGCTGCTGCATTGCGGACTGCTCGACCTCAATGTTGATGTTGCCCATAGGAGCAGAAAATACTTGACCAAATTTAACCGAACCAATGCTAGCTTCCTTGTTCTTGTTGTTGTTGTTTTCCTCCTCCTTGCTTGAAAATTTGGGTTCTTTAACTTCCTTGTTATCGCTTCCTTTCTTCGAAGTTGGGGTATCGGGACTGGCCCCCAAGCTTTGATTATTAGTCTCATTTGTGATTGATGCATTCACAGAATTGGAATATTCACCACCCAAAGGATTCTTTTTCTGTATAGATTCAGCTGTGTTTCTGTCATCACTTAAGCTAGTAGTAGTTGAACTTAAGAAACAAGAATGCTGAATGCTGCTACTACCATTTGGCGAAATGGGGTTGGTCTCCTCGGATGAATTTATCGTCATTTCGTAATCATCAACGAGCTGAGGAGCCGCGCCAAGATGAAGAAACGAAGCTAGACCTCCCGAATTAGGCCTCGAATTCAGACCGTCAAAGTAGTCTGAAACCATTTGCTGGTTCTCTCTAACAATATTGATATCCGGAAATTCGATCCTGGAATACTCAACTGGGTCCAAAAGAACTTCTGAGATCTTCCGATCAAGCAGTACTACTTCGGAAGATATTGATGAATTAGAAGTCGATGGATTGACAGGCAGAGAAGTGTTCAAAGAGAGAGTCAATTTGACAGTACCGGCAGGTGAATGGAAGAGATCAGTTGAAGATAAATTATAATCTTGAGTGACTTTTCCTTTGCCAACAACTTGTGAAATTTGAACCAAAGCGAATCCGAGAAGCTGATCTTCCATGTAGTTTCTGGCTCTACTAAGCATCCAGATTTCACATTTGAGGACAGCATCAAGTTGGGTGACTTTGACCATCAAGTTTTCATTGAATTCTGGGTTCTTGCCGCCTCCGTTGATGATCTGTGTGGAGAGAGTCTCGTCTGGATTGTATGTGAGAGAGAACTTGGCATACACATCTTGGTTCTCATAGATGCATATGTTGTGAATATTCCTAGCATGATGAACATAGATTTCAAGAATCCCCGAAAATTCAGAATCACTATCTGCTCCTCCCATTGTGTTCGTATTCGGGTTATACTGGAACCCAATTGGTCGATCAAAACAATCCATCTCAAGAATATATATATATATAATTATCTCCTTCTGGGAATCTAAAGTTTTTTTCTTTTTCTTGTTTTTGCTCAGACTAGAGAAAGAGTACGTCCTCTCAAAATGAGAAAACAGAGGAAAACAGATTCGAAACAGAGGAAAAGCAAACAGAACCAAACGGAACACAAAAAAGAGTTGTTGCTTTTGTTACTTGTCCTACCTCTTTTCAGTCATGGGGTGTGGAGTAAGAAACAAAGTATTTCCATGAATTCAAGGTAAAGATTGGAAATTGAAAACAAAAATCGAGAAAGAGAGAGAGAGAGACGGAATTTGAGAAGATTGCTTTGAGCAAGTTAAGGAGGGTGGGTGTAGTGGTTAGGTGGGAATCAAGATTCAAGAGAGAAAAATCAAAAGAAGAAGAAGAAGAAGTTGATGATGATGTTATGGTATGCTACTTTTTTGGTTCATGATGTTCATTTCTTTTTGCTTTTGGGGGGTGGGGTGGGGTGGGTGAGAGATGGGGATTTTTGAAAGGGTTCTCACTTTGCTTCACATTGCAACTTCCACTTCAAATGACTGTTATTTTCTCCAATAAGGAAAATGGAGGTCCCACTTTGCTCCCATTTCTTCATTATCACTCTCTTATATTCACACTCAGATTATGCTCTTCCAAGCTTTTAAGACAATATTATCTTTCTGCAACTCATGGTTTTAATGGTTCCAATAACAACTTAACAAAAAAACACCATCCGATGATCACCTCAAGAATGTTTTTGCGCAGGTAATTTTATTTACAAACTAGTAAAAATAAATTTTATTTACAAAATCGGAAGTTAAATATATTTGTTTTTTATACACACGCACAGTCCACAGAGATAGATAATTATGAGGCAATATTTTTCACTCAATATCCTACCGCAATCTTCTTTTCTATCCTATAACTGTTTCTATGTGTCCTAAATATTTTCAGATAAATAGTCTTCTTAAGTTAGAAAGAGTAAAAATAACTTTTTGTGAAGGATACTTTACCTGGAATAGCCCCTGAAGGACCAATTTACCCTTTCCAGTTAATTGTTTTGAAATAACCGAATTTCTAATGGACCAAACTAACCTTTCACACTTACAAGTTACAATCCAATCTACCTGCTCGTTCCTTTGTCTCTCTATTGTAAACCTAACATAACGATCCTCTAACAATCCAATCTGCTGGACACGACGCATTTGCCAGAGATGGTATTCGGTGAGAGTGGTTTAGTTCTTAAACATGATAAAACCAGTACTAAGATTCGTTTTAATACATTTGATGCTCTTGGTGGCTGGAAGAAGGAAGGTTTGTCATCCATTGAAGTTCTTGTAGCCGCGCAATGAAAATTTAGAAGGTAACTGACATAAACATTTAATAAAAATCTTTTATCAGAGTGTTATGATGATGGTTTTTGATAGGCGTAGTATTGTTCTTGTAAGTAATGTTTAGAACGTGAATTATGGGACCTTTGTTTATAATTTTCGGCTTTCCAATTAATTTTAAGAATTGTGCTAAATTTTGGTTAACAGTACTTGATTGGGTGGGTGGAAAAACCATCATGAACTTCTTATTGTTTTGTACTGGGGAACTTGTAGTTGGTCCAAACTCCAATGAGCACTGTGATGTTCTTTTTTTGGGTTTGACTGTTTGAGAGTGAAGATAGACATATGTGAAAACAAAGGAAACTGAGGCCCATAAAGTTATGGGGTGGGTCTCTTTACTGTTAAAGTCATTGTATGCCAAATGAAGATTAGTCTCAATCGTGTCTTGTAATTTTATGTCTTGTAAGTTGTAACTTGATTTTTCGTTCTCATAAATGGATCTAAAACATAACTCGAACCTAGGTTCTTATTTTCTGTGTGATTGGATCTGTTTCGTTGTGCAACGACTTATGTTGATGGTATAGATATTGTTGCAATTTAAGTTTATTGGCCAGAGCTCTACCTAATGAGCCGTAGGTTCAAACATGTTATACTATGCACCGACTAAATAATGCTTTCCTCTCAACGTACAATTATATCATCAATAGAAGAGTATGAAAAGTCAGTGCTCGATTGAAATTTATGCATATGGATTTCAAATACTCTTAGGCTCAGTTTGACATCGCTTCTCCAGCTATTTTTTGGGTCAAAAGTGATTCTGGATTTAAGACAGGGTGTTTGGTAAAATCGCTGGGAATTGCTTTTGGTCACTTTTAGCTTCTTCCAACTGAGTTTTTGAGAAGCTACAAATACATGTTTTTAGATTTTGGCTTTTGCTTTTAGAAAACGCGCTACAGTGATATTAAATAAAATTTTACTAACTTTCCAATTTTGTCCTTACCTTTAATGAAATATAACAAAAAAAATTGGACTTATATTTTTATACAAAAAAAAAATGTTGCCATAACTTTATAAAAATATTGGGATAATTAATTCAATAAAGTAGAATAAAAATGAAATTAAAAAATAAAGTAGAATAAAATAAAGAAATAAAGAAATTGAACTAATTAATTAAATAAAGTATAATAAAAAATGGGACTAATTAATTCAATAAAGTACCATAATTATATAACACTTAACACTAAACACAAATAAACAAGAAAAATATAAAGTATAGTACATTAGTACTATTTAGATGTCTATGTCCTTTTAGTAATTTTACATACTCACAACACTTTTTATTTCAGTTTACTAAACACATTGAAATTGCTTTTAGATCTCACAGCACTTTTGAAAATCAGTTTACCAAACACTCAACTGATTCTTCCCACAATAATTCCAAAAGCAATTCCCCCTACAGCAATTTCAAAAGCACTTCTTCTCACATCACAACAATACCAAACTAGGCCTTAATATGCTTTACCAATCAATCTTTAGTTTATTAAAAAGGACTAGGTACTTGTTTATGCACCATCCAATGTGGTATATGTAATTTCAATATGGAAATCTGCAATTGGAATGATGTCTTTTCTTTTTTCAAAAAATCTTTTTGTCATATAGTGTTTGAAGTTCTTTTCTAACTTATGTCCAGTTTGATATTGCTTCCTCGGCTGTTTTTGGGGCCAAAAGCGATTCTGGACCAAAGACAGAGTGTTTGATAAAATCGCGAGAAAATGTTTTTGGTCACTTTTAGCTTCTCCCAATTGAGTTTTTGAGAAACAACAAATACATGTTTTTGGATTTTGGTTTCTACTTTTACTTTTAGAAAACACGTTACAGTAATATTAAATGAAATTTTACCAAATTTCCAAATTTCCAAATTTCCAACTTTCCAACTTTCCAACTTTCCAACTTTGTCCTTGCCTTTAACGAAATTTATCAAAAGAAAATTGGGTTTACATTTCTGTACAAAAAATGTTGTCATAACTGTAAAAAAAATAAGCTAATTAATTCAATAAAGTAGAATAAAAAATAAATAAATAAATAAAGTAAAATAAAATAAAGAAATAAAGAAATAAAGAAATAAAGCTAATTAATTCAATAAAATAGAATAAAAATTTGGGCTAATTAATTCAATAAAGTACCATAATTATATATTACTAAACACAAATAAACAAGAAAAATTTAACACTAAACACAAATAAACAAGAAAAATGTAAAGTTTAGCACATTAGCACAATTTAGATGTCTATGTACTTTTAGTAATTTTATACGCACACAATACTTTTTATTTCAGGTTACCAAACACATTGAAATTGCTTTTAGTTCTCACAGCACCTTTTGAAAATCAGTTTACCAAATACTCAGATGATTATTCCTACAACAATTCCAAAAATAATTCTCCCACAACAATTTCAAAAGCATTTTTTCCTATAGCACAACAATACTAGACCAGGCCTTAGCCAGCTACAACTCTTCATTGATATGCTAGCTAAAAAGGGGTCTGGTATGGAAGGGGATAGTCTGATATGGGAGGTTCACTGAGACTTTCTTTAGTTTAGTTGTGTTTTGTTTGCCAGCTTGTTTTGCTTCTCGTCGTTTTCTTTTTTTTAGTGGCTCTCTGTTTTGCCTGTTCTTTTTGTCTCTCTTGGCTGTTTTTTGTTGTTGTTGTTACCTGTTTTTGGCTTCTTTTCTGGTTTGGTGGGTTTCCCGTCTATCTTTGTGTTTTGTTTTTTGGAATTTTGAGGCTGATCAATAATATAGCCGTTCAAAAAAAAGAGTCAAACAACTCCTTTCACTTTGGAAATTGTTACGATTATTATAGTTTGTCTTCGCTGTCTTCTGTGTAAACATTACTTATTACAATCGATAAATATGGTTCACTGTTCAGACACTTGTTGGACTTCATCTAAAGATTATACTTTAACTTCATCTCAAGATTATTTGAGGAGACACAATTGGTGTGTAAATATAAAACTTATAACTTGTTATTAATTGCTTATGGATAGATTTCTCCATTTCATTGATAATTTTCTTATCAAATTATTTTCAATTTTTTTATGGCTTGCGTTCTCTGGTACTTAAAATATCAGTACATGTGGCATTGACAAGACCCCAGTTCTTTCCCATAAAAGAAAGGCTCTTATGTTGAACTTGAAGCGTGAAGGAAAGCTTATCTTGGACAGTTAATTTGAGTTTGTAGCATATTAATATCCATTTGGGAGGATATATTAAGTTTATTTGATGTACACATTAAAACTGTTTTGAGGAGGTTTTGTCTTGTACGGTTAATATGAGTTTGTGGCACATTGATTTTTTTTTAAGAAAAATAATTTAAAAATGTAATTCTTCATTTCTTAAGCTTGGGCTTTAATTTTGGGGTCTGGCCATTAGTTTTTAGTACCCGGGAATCCTGGATAACCAGACTTCAATGAATATATTTTCTATTTAAATATAATATTTTGAAATTTTTAATTATTATTCATACACTGCAAGAGGTAACTGCATGTGGTGGTCTTCCATTGGAGATAGATCCCGATCCCGAAACCTGCTTTAAAAGACCATGTCCTCAATAGGCTTGGGGATTTTTACCACAATTGGTATTAAGGTTAGGATATTAGTGGGAAAATTGAATGGTGAGGTGTAAGTGTAATTGGGTTTTTATTTTTTGTTAAATTATGAGACCAAAAAAATAAAAATGAAGGGAAATTGGTATGGTGAAGTTTCTCACCTTTTAATTTCTTTAAAAAAAATAAAGGAAAATAATTTGAAAATTAAATTCCCCATTTCTTAAGCCCGTGGATTAGTTTTTGAAGTCTGGGAATTAGTTTTTAAAGCTCGGGAATAATGAAATATCGGGCTTCATAAATTGTATTTATCATTTAATTAGATTTTTTTTTAGGTTTTTAATTATTTTTCGGACACTGCAGGAGGTAACCCCCTTCGGTGGCCTTCCATTGGAGATAGATCTTGGTCTCGAAACCAACTTCAAAAAGATCATGTCCTTGATAGGTTGGGGAACCTTTACCACAATTGTTGGTAACGCTAGGATATTAGTGGGAAGGATGAATGGTGATGTGTAAGTGTAATTTGGTTTTTATTTTTTGTTAGATTATGAGACCCAAAAAAAAAATGTAAATGAAGGGAAACTGGTATAGCGAAGTTTCCCACCTTTTAATTTTTATTTTTTTTAAATGAAAATAATTTAAAAATCAAATTCCCCATTTCTTATGCCCGGAGATTTGTTTTTTAAGCCTGAAAATTAATTTTTGAAGTCCGAGAATTGTGAAATATCGAGCTTCATGAAATGTATTTCTCATTTAGTTATAATTTTTCTAGGTTTTAATTATTTTTCGGATACCGTGGGAGGTAACTTCATGCGGCGGCCTTCCATTGGAGATAGATCCTGGTCTCGAAACCAACTTCAAAAGACCATGTCCTTGATAGGTTAAGGGACATTTACCATAATTTGTGGTGTTATATGTATATTTTATTGAATGTACAGGAAAGACAATCCCTTAAAAAGATTGTCAGATGGGCATCCGAGCTGGCAACTAGAAAACACCATCCAAGACATCACTAAGGAATAAGAACCCGAGTAAGTCTGAACACGGGTACTCGGCACATCATGTTCTACTTGGGACAGCACAAGATACCCGAGTAAAGAAGTTCAGCATACGATTCATATACGTGAGTAAGCCCGGGAATCATACTCCAATATGCAAAACATCCGTGTAAAAAAAAGTCTCTAGAAGGATAAAACACCAAACAGGAAACAAATCCCAAATCAGACAACAACTCTACTATTCTAGAAGACTACACACCGATAAGGAAATGAGTCATAAACGGACTATGCCACCATAATCCCATTAAGATTCAAACTCGATCTTCACAAGGTCTCCGAAACAGGAAAGAAAACAAAGATGACTTCAACAAGCAACCAGTCTTTATTAAAATATAATTTATTTCCTTCCTTGTACAACAAGAATTAGGGTTTTAAACACATATAAAAAGGTCCTTAATTTCATTGTAATATACATAGAGACAACAATATAGATAGACGTGAGACAGATTCAACAAAGTAATCACTGCAAGAGAGAGGCAAGAGAGATCGAGTGGTGTAATTTTTTGTTTAAATAGTGGATTTGGCTTGGTTGTACATTCAACCACTCGTGGATGTTTCTCCGGTCATCGGAGTTTTAACACGTAAACTCGTGTCATTATTACTTCAATTGCATTCTCTTTCTCTTTCTCTTTCTCTTTCTCTTTCTCTTTTGACAGGTCATAACCAAATCCAACGTTGTTGACTTTCTCATCCATCGAGAAATCGATGTCAACAATTGGCGCTAGAAAAAGGGGTTGAACCTCCGATCTGTTTAAGCAATGGCTAGTAGCGGAAGCAAAGACAGTTCCAGGGACATTCGAAAATCTCCAGATAATGCTCACAGGATCCTACCACAACCACCGGGAACTAACCAATATCCCTAGCTGGCATCCAGCAAGTCCCTCCCACCAGCGAGGATATAGCGTGTCGCTTCCATGATGCATTGCAACAGTTGCTAACAAATGCGGCGCAAGAAGGAATAAATCTATTAGCCGCAGGAGAGGTGCACCAGCCAAATCCTTCATCACCTCCTAGTCTTCGATCGGTTGTAGTTGGGCCGAAACCAGATGCACCAGTAGCCGTTAGGAACTCAGGTCCAATCAACCAGACTGGGGGTACGACACGCAACCAGGACAAGGATCGTGAAACGCCCGTAGAAGAACAGCCACACCAAAGGCGAAGTCACGGTCAGGCGGGCTATGATAGGCACCGTAAATATGACCGGTTAAGAGATCGCTCATCGTCATCAGAGGATAGTGATCGGTACCATCGTAAACGTCGTCATGGAACCACACACTTACAAGGTTTGGCTCGTGAGAAACGGGGGCAGAATGAAGAGGAGCTGGAAACAGGTATGACAATCACTCGACAACTTAACTATCTCGGAGAGCCGGTGGGCGACAAAGATGTCGTGATTCAGAGCTTGACACGAGAAGTTGAGAACAATAGGCATCAAATAGATGCATTGGTTAGGCGATACGGATATAATGAGTTGTCTGATGATGATTCTGATAGCTCTTTTACCATAAACATCCTACGAATGCCGTTCCCGGAGAGATTCAGGATGCCACACATGGAACAATTTAAAAAGGATACAGATCTTAAAGAACATGTCAGTATGCCCACAGCGATCCTTTGTTGTGCCTTAATTTCCCATAAACCCTCGGGGATACTGGTTCAAGATGGTTCGGGAGATTGCCTTCGGCAAGTATTAGGAGTTTCAGCGAGTTGAGCAGAAGCTTCTCAAGACAATTTTTAGGGAATGTGCATAGGAAAAAATGGGTGGCTTACCTTTCTCAGCTGAATCAATGGAAAGACGAGTCGCTAAAGAAGTATCTAGGAAGATTCGGTTAGGCGGTCTCAGAAATCTGCAGCGCGAATGACGAAGCAATACTTGTTGCATTCATAAATAACTTACAGAATGGGCGGTTGTCTTTTGACCTAAGAAAGGCTCATCTACCTAGATACACAGATATGATGGATATGGCAGGCGGATACGCTCTGGCAGAAGAAGAAGAGTTGGCAACATGAGGCAGTTACATGCATGGGGGGAGACCCGAACAAAAGGATGTCGAATCAAAGTCATAAAACCATAAAGGGAAACAAAAAGGAACTAGTAAAGAAAGGAGCAAAGACGGGGAAAATGAACGTAATACTGACCAAACCAGGGTAAAATTTCAAGAAAAATATACGAACTACACCCCACTTCAGAAAAGACAGGAAGAGATCCTAGCAATACTTAAAAAGAAGAATCTAGTGAATGAGCCACATCGGTAATCCTAATTTGCTAGGCTAGAGACAACGAAATATCATAGGTTCCATAAGAAAACCGGACACGAGACCTCCAAATGTTACCTACTCAGAGACTATATAGAGACCCTCATTCGGGAAAGAAATCTATAAGATATAATTCTAAGGAAAGATGAGAAGTCAGAAATTCAGAAAGAGACCAAGACGGGAGATTATAATTCTGACCAGAAAAAAAAAGGCCACTCCCGAGACGAATGGAGTGATACAGATCATCTTTAGAGGACCATCAACTAAGAGAAGTAACCGAGAGCTGACCTAGGAAATTTGAGAAGCAGTGGAGACAAGACAGAATTTTGATGTTAACTCCATCGAGCCCGATCCGAAGAGAATAAAGGAAGGATGGGACCCGATAATATTCACTGAAGCTGACTCACATGAGGTCGACGTCCAACCGAATGACACTCTCGTTAATAGTGCCGGAATTGGCCATAAAAAAGTCAGGAGAATTTTAGTGGACAACGGTAGCACGGCAGACATCCTCAATGTAACTGTTTATGATCAGCTCAGATTGGCTCGAAAGGACTTACAACCTTTCCATACCCTACTCAGAGCATTCGGGGGAGTCGAGGTCAGGTCTCTCAGAATAATGAAGCTGACCGTAAAGATCGAGTAGCTTCTTGCCATAAAATAGTGTTACTTGACTTTGTATAGGTAGATCTGGACAACTGGCCTTATAATGCGCTACTAGGTCGACCTTTCATGAACAAAATAAAGACTGTAATAGCTACATATGCTCTGATGATCAAGTTCCCAACTGAATGGGGGTAGGAACAATCAAAGGGTTGCAGGAGATGGCCAGAAGAGCTAATCTCTCAGTTTAGAAAGACAGAGATAATAGTGAACACCAAGTATGCACCTTAACTCAACCAGATCAGGTCAAGCAAGAAGGATCATTGTTGTTTGAGTTCGATCCAAGGGAAGAACCGGAGACATCAAAGAGTGAACCAGTAGAGGAGGTGGTCTTAAAGGAAGATGAACCGGATAGGAATGTCAAAATTGGGGCCAACTCAGAAGAAAAGGTTAAGCTATATCTTATTGATTTGCTTAGAGAATACAAATATGTGTTCGTATGGAGTCATGAAGACATGGTGGGGATAGATGCATGAGTAATATCATATCATTTAGCGGTGAATCCAAATGCAAAACCTGTAATACAAAAAGAGAAGATCTTTCAACCTCGAGAGAAGTCGGGCAATCAAGCAGGAGGTGGAGAAGTTACTCGCTGTAGGGTCGATCAGAGAAATCAACTACCTTCAGTGGGTAGCAAATGTAGTTTTAGTCCAAAAGAAGAATGGTCAATGGAGAATGTGCGTGGACTTCACGGATCCGATCAAAGCCTGCCCAAAAGACAGTTTTCCACTTCCGAGAATAGACTAACTGGTCGATGCTACATCGTGTCATGAATTAATCAGTTTTATTGATGCCTATTCGGGATACAATCAGATCCGGATGAATAAAGCTGATGAAGAAAAAACAGCATTCACGACCGATCAGAGCTTGTACTGTTATACAGTAATGCCCTTTAAGCTAAAAAATGCTGGGGTAACATATCAAAGATTGGTCAATAGAATCTTCATTCGTCAAATAGGAAGAAACATGAAGTTTACATAGACGACATGTTAACCAAAAGTATCTCGGCAGACGAACATGCTTCGGACTTGCACGAAACATTCGATGTCCTGAGAAGGTATCAGATGAAGTTAAATCTGAATAAGTGCCTATTTGGGGTTCCTTCAGGAAGGTTCCTTGGTTTCCAAGTTCACCAGAGGAGGATCGAAGTGAATCCCGAGAAGATCCAAGCCCTTTAAAAAATGACTTCACCAAGGACTTTAAAATAGGTACAACGCCTAACATAATGCTTAGCTTCCTTAGACAGGTTTATCTCGAAGGCCACAAATAGATGTGCTCCGTTTTTCAAAGTGATCAAAAAAATGAAGGGACTTGAATGGAATGAAGAGTGTGAACAGGCATTCCTAAGGATCAAAGAATACTTAGGTCAGGCACTCATCCTCTCAAAACCTAAAATGGGAGAAATACTCCACCTGTACTTGTTCCTTACGGAGTTAGCAGTAAGCTCGGTTCTAGTCATGATAGAAGACAGAATACAAATACTAGTGTACTATATCAGCAACTCTCTTCTTCCAGCTGAAACCAGGTATTCACAGGCTGAAAAAATGGCTCTAGCATTGGTTTCGGCAGCAAGGAAGCTGAGGCCGTACTTTTAGGCACATACTATCCAGGTTTTCATCGATTGCCCGCTTAAGCAAATTCTATAGAAGCTAAAAATTTTAGGGAGATTAACTAAATGGGCGATCGAGCTGAGTGAATTCGATATTCAGTACATGCGCAAGACATCACTCAAAGGCCAAGCAATGGCAGATTTTGTAACAATATTCATATAACCAAATCTAGAAGCAAGAATAATGTTAGGCAACAGTTTCTCATGGAAATTATATGTCGATGGTTCCTCGAACACTCATAACAGCGGGGCAGGGATCGTGGTATGCACCATAGAAGGAGATGATGTTGAATGTGCCATGAGATTCGATTTTAAAGCAACAAATAACCAAGCCGAATATGAGACATTGCTAGCAAGGCTTAGAGTTTGTGTAGCTCTCGGGGCAGATGAGGTTAACATATTCAGTGACTCACAGGTAGTCGTCAACCAAGTCTTAGACGAGTATCAGGCCAGAGATGAAGGTATGATGGCTTATTTGGGCATAGCAAAACAACTCCTCCAAAAATTCAAGGAATACAGGATTGTCCAGATCCTTAGAGAAGAAAATGAAAAGGCATACGCTTTGTCCAAACTAGCATCAGCAACAACCACAATTAGGCCAAAAAACATTCTAGTTGCACATCTTCTCAGACCAAGTATAATTGAGCCAAAAAACTTTGAATTCTCAGAAATTCGAACACCGTTAGACAGTTGGTTGACTCAGCTAAAAAGGTACCTGGAAGAAGATATACTCCCGAAAGATCCCTTAGAAGCAAAACGCATCAGATACCGGTCAGTAAGATACACACTAATTGGAGGAGAACTGTACAGAAGAGGGTTTTTTCGAACACTCCAAAGATGTGTATCAGAGGAAGATACATACCGAATACTACAAGTAATCCATGGCGGAGTATGCGGGAACCATACTGGAGGTAAAAGCTTGGCACATAAGGTACTCAGACAAGGTTTTTACTAGCCTTCTATGTTCTCCGATGCACATCGATGTTCAAAAAGTTGCAATGTTTGCCAAAGGATCGCCAATGATATTCGACAACCCCCTGAACAACTTAGAAGCCTCACATCCCCATGGTCATTCGTCATGTGGAGAATAGACTTAGTTGGTCCAATGCCAGCAGGAATAGGGGGTGGAGCTAAGCATGCAATTGTGGTCGTTGATTATTTCACGTAGTGGGTGGAAGATGAAGTGTAAGTACATATCAGGGAAGCAAATACCACAAACTTTGTGAAGAAAAACATACTCTACAGGTTTGGAGTTTCGAACACTATTATCACTGACAATGGCACCTAATCTGATAATCAAAAGTTCAGACGGCTGTGCAACGAGTATCGGATTGTAAATTATTATGCCACACATGCCCAACCTCAAACAAATGGACAAACTGAAGCAGTAAAAAAAAACATCAAACATACGCTCAAAGCGAAGCTAGATGCCAAAAATGACAGTTGGATCGAAAAACTTCCTGAAGTATTATGGGCTTATTGAACAACAGCAAGGACTGTTATGGGGGAAACTCCATTTTCCTTGGCATTCAGAACAGAAGTTGTCATCCCGGTAGAAACTAGGCTATATGATGAAGATCAGAATGTTGATATGTTGTTACAAAACCTAGATGAGTTGGAAGAGAAAATGGGAGAAATCCTGAGTACGAAATACGACATATCAGCAAAGAGTGGCCCGGCACTATAATTCTCATGTTCAGATTAGGAAGTTCAGTTAGGAGACATGGTGCTCGAAAAGTATCACTGAACATGAAGAACAAAGATGCAGACTCGTTGGCTGACAAATGGGAAGACCCATACAAAATTGAAGGAATAACTGGTCATGAAGCATACTGGATTGCCCAACCAGGTGGAGGGGTTTTACCCCGACCATGCAATGCCCAATATTTAAAGATCTTACCCTTGAAATTTGTTTTTATTTTTTAGTAAGGATGATTTTATTTTACTTTATTTATTCTTAGCAACCCTTTGGGAATTTCATATTGTTAGTTTTGCAGTTATGAATAAAAGCCCGACACGGGATTCCAGAAATCTGAACATATGATAATAACATATGAAAAAGATTTGAGCATGAAACTACATAAAATGCTAGGGACCATTAATTTGGTAAAATTCCTGAATGGGCGGAGAAGCTCAAAGAGCATGCCAGCCGAGCAAGGTCAGTCAAGACCTTAATCAAAAGGCAAACCCGATACACCAGATTCTAGAAAATGACCGTCGGGAAAATCCTGGTGAGTTACGCAGCTGTGTTAATTCAGAGCTTAACGATTCGGCACCCTTGCATAGGAAAAACTAAGAGACGTCTGAAGGGAAAAAATCACTCGCAATGGAAGTGTGAGAAAATTTAATAAATTAAGGTTTGAGTATAAATAAAAAAAATCTCTTTTAAATAACAAGAACCTTAACCCTAGATTAATTGATGTATATAAAAAAGTGTCGTACTTTTTCTTCGTGACGATTGAACTAGTGTCAAATTGAATCCGCAAGATCTTTCAATCTAATCAAGAACGTGAATCACCTAGGAGTGTGGGCTCCCTTTCTTTAAATTGTATACCTGATGATGGAAACAAACAAAATCTTCTTCTTTGTTAGTCACAGTAATCCTCCAAGAGAAAAACCAAGAACGTCCGGTCACTTGTGAATTATCAATCAATTTGATTGAAACATGTGTGAACCTTGATTCGATGTTGTATACAAAACCTTTTTGATGCAAAGGATACTAGTATACTATCGAAAACAAAAACGTTCCCTCTTTTCTCTATGCTTGGCCGAATTCTTCACACAATGAGTTGGACGAAGTTTTTTTTTTTAATAACAATAAAAAATAAAAAAAAAAACAACTTCTCACACCAAAAACTAAGGCTTGATTGAAATTTACAAGTAGTATATATAGGAGACCAAATACTCTTCTAAGAATGATTTACTTGGTGGGCAAGAATCCTTTCCTTAGGTGGATTTACTTGGTGGTTAAGAATTCTTTTCTAAAAGGAATTCTATCATATACCAAGACTTCTAATCCAACTCAATAGTCATATTAAAGACTTCCTTATTTGATTAGATAAATAATTCCTTTTATTTATCTACTTATCAAATATAGTCTTTAATATTAATTATACTACCAACAATAGTATAAAATTAGGAGGCCTACTCCTACTAGAAAAAAAAAATTGACTTTTAATGTAATAATTAAGTAATTACCAAATTAATTAATTTCTATTTAATTAAATAATAAAATAAAAATAATATAATTAAGCTATTTTAAATAGCCTTGCCGCCCAACACATATATATATGGGCCAATATATTATTTTTCTTATTTTATTAAATCCATTGGACCTTAATAAAAAGTCCACATGTGAACTAGACCCATTCTTACAAAAAGAAACAAGTCCACATGCCTCAATACAATTCTAGATGGACCTCTAAATTGGTCATGTAGAATATATCAAGTGATCCATGCAAGTTCGTGTGAATTGGGATCTTGGCGAGCTATCTAGATTTAAGCTCCAATAGACACAACCCAATCACAATCAACAAATGATTCACTTAGGTCCGATCTATTTAATTTTAGTTCATTCCACTAAAGAACTAAAATAATGAACTAAAATTGAACTCTTAAATAAAGATAGAATAAGTTGATGTTACTCATTCATACCCTAGAGAACCTTATTGGAGAAAATGTATCCTCGTGAAGAATACCAGTAATCGCCAAGAGCTCATAGACCGTCTATAGCTCTCCAAGTTACCATATTTACTCATATGACCACATTTTGAACTTAGATATTTTGACTTGTCCAGAAGTCATGTTTCAATAGATACTATTAAAAACTTAACGTTAAGATTTAATATCCAATACCTCTAAACATCCATATGATAGTATTCTACTCTCATTTGATAAATGGAGCCACGGTGTCCATATCTATAAATGAAGTCCTCTATCGATTAACAAATGAATACCACCAAACTATCGAGGATAGACTATGCTATATAATCGTACTCATTGATAGCTCAAATAATAACACTTGCAACCATAAGTTCATCATTTATCTCAGGATTGAGATAGACTCTCTGATTGTCTTCAAATGAAAACTTTTATCCATTGACGGTTCTAGATAAAGTATTTCATTTTGATCTTATTCAATGCACCCAGTGCACTAGATTCTTTTGCCCAAAGACACCACACTTTGATGATTTTAGACTTATCATAACACATTTGATCTCACTCATATGCTAGCAAAAGAATCTACAACTTTGACAAGATAAATGCGCTCAACCTTTTATCTTAAGTTGTGAATATTATTCAAGACTAACTAAAGAATTGTGTCTACCTCATACATATCTAGATGTATGAACAATTCTTCTTTTCTCATAGTCTTTTGACCTTATGATTATTTACTTTTAACAATTATAATAATTAAACTATAAATGCTATAAGATTTTTTAAACTAGAAATCACTTTATTAATATGAAAAGATTGTCAAATACATTATTACACTCTTGCTATCGAGCATAATCCCAACAACGTCCTCAGTGACTTGTATAAGGACTCAAACGTATGATCACGGTGAGCCTTGATGTAACGTTTGGGTAGCAACCGAGTATGAAACACAAGTATAAATCTACTTGCATGTTTCGAGATGACTCGGTTAATAATATTAGTCAGTTTAATAAGATACTTGGCACTTAAAATTACGTTAGCCAGTTTAATAAGATACTTGGCACTTAAAATTGCGTTTGTCAGTTCATAAGATACTTGGCGTTTAAAAAATTGATCGGGCAACGAAACTACCCAGTTAAATAAGATACTCGGTGAAGTTACCCGGGCAACAGAGTTAGCCAGTTAAATAAAATACTTGGCGTTTTAAAAAAAAAACTATTCGGATATTGACAATAGCCAGTTAATAAGATCATTGACACTTAAAATTACGTTTGCAAGTTCATAAGATACTTGGCGTTTAAAAAATTGCTCGGGCAACGAAATTACCCAGTTAAATAGGATACTCGGCGAAGTTACCCGGGTAACAGAGTTAGCCAGTTAAATAAGATACTTGGCGTTTAAAAAAAAAAACTATTCGGATATTGACAATAGCCAGTTAATAAGATACTTGGCATTTTAAATTCACAGAAACAGTCGTGCAAATATATGGAACTTTATTAATCAAATAAACTTTACAAATAAATCTGTGATAGGATTGAGGATTTAGAGCTCTTGGCAATGCTCGGATCGGGCACCATTTCATACTCCCGGAGAAGACTCTCATTCGAAGGCCAGACGATTGTGTCAACCATGTTATCCATCCAAGCACTATAATCCATTCCAGGAACTGATCCAACATCGGGGTCCGACCTATCCGCCCCAGCCTCTTGATTGGTATAAAACGTCGAAAGACAGTGCTCGAACGGGACCTCTAGGAGCATATGATGGGGATCTTTGCCTTTACTGCGACAATAGGCTCTCCATTCCTTCATTTGAATCCGAAGGGACTCCAAGGAACGATCCACATGATTTTTTGATTGATAATTCCCAATTAGTCCGAGCCTTATCAGTTGCCCAGTTCTTGACTTTGAAGAATTCATCGGCTGAAACCAACCCTCGTTGGAACTCCCTAAGAAGTAAGGCATCATAAGCTAGGGACCTCTTGAAGCGATCAACCCCTTGAACGTCAAGTTCCAGACTGGCCTCCTTCAAAAGGGATTCAACCGTTAGGGTTTAGCATTCAAGGTCTTCAATCTTTTACTCATAAGATGATTTTGCTTGTTCAACCTCTTGTTCTACTTTAAGCATTGACTCCTGAGCGGAAAAGAGCAAGTTTTGGAAAGATTTAGCCTTCTCTTCTACAACGGAAGCCCTCTCATTGACCTCCATTTATTTTGTTAAACAGCGATCGGTAAATTCTAAGCAGAACCTGCCTCCTTTTGGTAGACCGCCTCAACCCGAACACGGTTATCCTCACTCTCTTTTAACTGAGCCTCCAGACGCCTTATCCTATCAGTTTGGTGTTGTTGCGCCTGAACGGCTTCAGTAAACTCAGTGACTACCTATAGAGAAATGGGTTAAAGATACCCCAAGGCACGATAAATGTAAAAAATACAGTCCAAAAAACTTACGTAGCATGCGCTATTGAAAATGTTTTGAAAAAGATATGTCGGGGAACTATTCCTGAAGCAACTCCAATGGTCGTCCACGATAAAAACTCGGCCAGATGACATGACTCTCAACATGTCTTGGGAAGTAGGACCCATAGGCCTTTCCGAAGAGCCTATTGCATCCTCAACCTCAACCTCAACCTCGAGGGAGGAAAAACTTCTCTCTCTAGATTCTCATGAGGATTCTCCCCTCCTAAAGATTTCTCCACTTAAGCACTCGGGGAAACTCCAACATCGACATCCTCCTCGTCACTCGACTCAACAAATGACACCATTCGAGGAACTTTTTAAGGAGGTCGAGCGGGAGAATCAGCTGTCTTACTTTTCTCGACCCGAGTACGGTGGAAGTCGAGGTCACCTACAGGATCTTCTTGATCTACAGTAATATCTTAGAAGGATTCAGAAATATCAGGATGAAAGTTAACCTGCTCATCAGGGGGTACCATAACTCTTTCCTCTTTCCCATCAGCAAACTGCTCTGCAGGCATTTCATCAACCCGGGAACTAAGCTCACCAGACGCTACAACACTAGGATGTCTCCCCTGTCGTCTTTCATTCTCAAACACCCTTTGATCACTACCAAGTCCCATAGGGCCACTCGGACCACTTAACTCCCCTGCGGTCGGCTAAATAACTTCTTCAGGAATATACTCAGGAACTTGCTCACCTGCCTCCTCAGAATCCTCATCTGACTCATCATCAGGCGAAGCAATCCCTTCCTTATTTTGGCGAGAAGCTTCCTTACGACTCGCTTGAGTAATTGATTTCACCTGGCGAGCCTGAAAGTCGTAGACGATGTCCATGTCATACACTGAATACAAACGAGTTAGAAAAGAAACAGTACAAATTGAGTAAAATGAAAACGAGAAGAAATTCTACTTACGACGTTTGCAATAATCTGAAATCTGAGTAAAGAAACAGAGAGCTATCATTTTCTTCTCATCAAAAAGATAAGACATGCTTCTTTTCTCCAAAGTACGCGCGACCGCTCGAGCAAGGTTAGTCAACTCGGCATCAGTGAAAATAGGTCGTGACTTGTCCCAGCGAGCAGAAGAGCAAAAGAAATGAAGAACCTTTAACACTTCCTGATTTTCCCCGACTGAGAGCTCGATCTCGTGTCCCCAGTTTCCTCCTATGAAAAAACAACTGTTTTTCCAGTACTTGTTCGAGGTAGGAAAATCTCATACAAAACCTTTCTTCTTGACGTCCAAGGAAATACTGACTCCCCGGTTCACCTTCGTTCCCTCGGGAATCCAGCTGTCTAGCTGGCTAGATAGAAGAAAGTAAGTCTCAATCTGACCGAATTGTCTTAAAGTATAAAAATGCCTAATTTCGTGAGGAGAAGGTGGTGGAAAATTCATCCGGCTCCACATATGCCACATACACATCAGAATCCTACAGCTATTCAGGGTTAGCTGAGCAGAAGCAATCCCTGCTTTAGCAAAAAACTAAGCAATGAAAGGCTGTAGGGGAAGAGTCACACCACAATAAAGCATAAATCCATAAAATGCCACCATGCCCGGAGGAGGGTTCCATTCGGCCCTACCACCAGTGAGAACCATCAAAACTGAGTCATCCAGATCGAATCGAGAGCGATACTTTTCGATCTCAGCTTCCCCAACCACGCTCAACTCGGCATCATATGCACTCAAAAAATCAAGAGAAAAAGGGATCCGAGAAGCCCGATGCTCTTCTTCAACACCGTTCTCGTTAATTATTTACCTCGTAATCTGAATGTCGCTCGAACCATGTTTGTAAACCGTACGATTACTCTGATGTTTCCCCATCCTAGATCGTAAATGAACCCTATGACGTTCAGAAACGGAAGACTCAGAGCTAGAAGATTCAGAACTAGAGCTAAAATGAACATCAGGATAAAGCCCGGAAACATCAGCATTTAGAAAGTAAGGCTGATCAGGAGGTGTTTCCCCCAATAATCTATGAATACAAGAAACCAATTGAAAATCTCCATTCTTAAGCGCATCGAAAGCTATAACAAAAATGTGATGTCGTGAGACAGGATCCATAAAAACTGACCTTAAAAGCAGACGCAAAGGAATCGAAAAAAGCTTCAACGGAGAACTTAGATGAATCGGTATGAGAGAGACTGGGTTTTTTTTTTGCCTTTATTTTTCTGCCAAAAAGAACGATAAAAACAGCCTCCTTCAGTTTAAATAAACCACTCAAATGGTTGAAGACAAAAAACCCTAGGTTTTCGAGAAGCGGAAAAAATCAAAAGAAAAAAAGGAACGCTTGGTGACGTAGGCGGTGTATCTGATAGTTCACAAGTCGCATCTCATAAATACTATATGAGAAACCAAGTGATTAAAGGACAAGTGCCGTGGAAAGAACTAACCAAGCCGTCAGAATTTCAAAACGTCACAATCATTGAGATTTCTCGTGAAAGGACAAATTGCACATACATGGTAGCGATTGAGACACGTCACTAATACGAAATGTTATTTAAGGATTGTTATTCCTGTATTAATGAGGCGTTAAAGAAGGGAAAGATAAAAAGCCTAGTCGAAAAGTCGATTAAAATACTTCCACCAAAATAAAATTCTACTCGGTGAAAGTATTTTAAGGGGGTATTGTTATATGTATATTTTATTGAATGTACACGAAAGACAATCCTTTAAAAAGATTGTCAGATGGACATCTGAGCTGGCAACTAGAAGACACCATCCAAGACATCACTAAGGAATAAGAACCCGAGTAAGTCTGAACACGGGTACTCGGCACATCATGTTCTACTTGGGACAACACAAGAACCCTGAGTAAAGAAGTTCAGCATACGATTCACATACATGAGTAAGCCCAGGAATCATACTCCAATACGCAAAACATCTGTGTCAAAAAAAGTCTCTAGAAGGATAAAACACCAAACATGAAACAAATCTCAAATCAGGCAACAACTCTACTATTCTAGAAGAATACATGCCGATAAGGAAATGAGTCATAAACGGACTATGCCACCAAAATCCCATTACGATTCAAACTCGATCTTCACAAGGTCTCCGAAACAAGAAAGAAGACACATGAAAGTTTTTCCTGGAACAACTTTTCGTTGGGAACAACTTCGACGTTGCCGTAAACCACTTTTACATAGTAACCAACGTTATAGTTGCTCCCGGGAACCACTTAACATTAACAAAGGGAACAACTTTGGTTTTTGGAAACCACTCTAATGTTATCTATAACGTGAAAGTTGCTTCGGGGAACAACTTCTCGTTGGGAACAATTTTGACGTTCATGGAAACCACTATTACATTGTAACGAACGTTATAGTTGCTTCTGGAAACCACTCAACGTTAACAAAGGGAACAACTTTTTTTTTAGCACCACTCTAACGTTATCTATAACCTGAAAGTTGCTTCGGGGAACAACTTCTCATTGGGAACAATTTTGACGTTCATGGAAACCACTATTACATTGTAACGAACGTTATAGTTGCTTCTGGAAACCACTCAACGTTAACAAAGGGAACAACTTTTTTTTAGCACCACTCTAACGTTATCTATAACGTGAAAGTTGTTCCGGAAACAACTTCTCGTTATGAACAACTTCGACGTTCTTGGAAACCACTTTTACTTTGTAACTAACGTTATAGCTGCTCTCGGGAACCACTCAATGTTAACAAAGGGAACCACTTATAGATAACGTTAGTGGTTTCCAAAAAAAAAATTGTTCCCTTTTTTAACGTTGAGTTGTTCCCGGGAGCAACTCTAACTTGTGTTACAACGTAACAGTGGTTTCTAGAAAAATTTGAAGTTGTTCCCAACGAGAAATTGTTTTCGGGAACAACTTTCACATTATAGATAACGTTTGAGTGGTTTGCAAAAAAAAATTGTTCTCTTTTTTAACGTTGAGTGGTTCCCGGGAGATCCTCTAATGTTGAATACAATGTAAAATTGGTTTTGCAGCAACGTTAAAGTTGTTCTCAACGAGAAACTGTTCTCAACGAGAAGTTGTTCCTGGGAACAACTTTCACGTTATAGATAACGTCAGAGTCGTTTCCAAAAAAAAAATAGTTGTTCCCTTTGTTAACGTTGAGTTGTTCCCTTTGTTAACGTTGAGTGGTTCTCGGGGAGCGGAGCAACTATACAATTGGTTACAACATAAAAGTGGTTTCAAAGAACGTCGAAGTTGTTCCCAAATGAGAAGTTGTTCCCGGGAACAACTTTCACGTTAAGGATAACGTTATAGCGGTTTTCTAAAAAAAAATATTCCCTTGGTTAACGCTGAGTCGTTTTCGGGAGAAACTCTAACAATGGTTATAACGTAAATGTGGTTTATAGCAACGTTGAAGTATTTCCCAACGAGAAATTGTTCCTAGGAACAACCTTCACGTTGTAGATAACGTTAGAGTGGTTTCCAAAAAACAACAAGTAACCAGTCTTAATTAAAATACAATTCCTTTCCTTACTTGTACAACAAGGATTAGGGTTCTATACACATATAAATAGGTCCCTAATTTCATTGTAATATACATAGAGACAACGATGTAGATAGACGTGAGACAGATTCAAAAAAGTAATCACTGCAAAAGAGCAAGAGAGATCGAGTGGTGTAATTCTTTGTTTAAATAGTGCATTTGGCTTGGTTGTGCATTCAACCACCCATGGATGTTTCTCCGATCATCAGAGTTTTACATTTTAAACTCGTGTCATTATTACTTCAATTGCATTCTCTTTGTCTTTCTCTTTGTCTTTCTCTTTTGACAGGTCATAATCAAATCCAACGTTGTTGACTTTCTCATCCATCGAGAAATCGACGTCAACAGGTGGTAAAGGAGGGATATTAGTGGGAAGAATGAATTGTGATGTGTAAGTGTAAATGGGTTTTTATTTTTGTTAGATTGTGAGACCAAAAAATAATGTAAATGAAGGGAAATTAGTATAGTGAAGTTTCCCACAATTTAATTTCTTTTAAAAAAAATAAAGGAAAATAATTTAAAAATTAAACTCCCCATTTCTTAAGCCCAGGGATTAGTTTTTGAAGTCCACGATTCATGAAATACCGACTTCATAAAACGTATTTCTCATTTAATTATAACTTTTCTGGATTTTTAATTATTTTTCAGACACCGCGGGAGGTAACCTCATATAGTGGTCTTCCATTGGAGATAGATCCCTTATCTCGACCCCGAAACCGACTTCAAAAGACCAAGTACTTGATAGGTTGGGGGATCTTTACCACGATTGATGGTAAAGGTAGGATATTAGTGGGAAGAATGACTGGTGATGTGCAAGTGTAATTACGTTTTTATTTTTTTGTTAGATTATGAGACCAAAAAAATAATGTAAATGAAGGGAAATCGGTTTGGCGCAGTTTCTCACATTTTAATTTCTTTTAAAAAAAAGTAAAGGAAAAATAATTTAAAAATCAAATTCTCCATTTCTTAAGCTCGGGGATTAGTTTTTGAAGCCCAAGAATCGTGAAATATCGGGCTTCATAGAATGTATTTCTCATTTAATTATAATTTTTCTAGGTTTTAATTATTTTTCAGACACCGCGGGAGATAACCTCATGTGGTGGCCTTCCATTGGAGATAGATCCCGGTCCCGAAACCAATTTCAAATGACCATGTCTTTGATAGGTTGGGGGACATTTTCGACAATTGGTGGTAAAGGTAAGATATTAGTGAGAAGAATGAATGGTGATGTGTAAGTGTAATTGAGTTTTTATTTTTTGTTAGACTATGAGACCGAAAAAAATGTAAATGAAGGGAAATTGGTATGGTGAAGTTTCTCACCTTTTAATTTCTTTTAAGAAAAATAAAGGAAAATAATTTAAAAATCAAATTCCCATTTCTTAAGCCCCGGGACTAGTTTTTGAGGCCCAGAAATCCTGCCTAAATGTAGAATCCTCACAAGATCAATATGCAACTATAGAAGTGACTTGAACGAAGTTGCTTTTGAAGTCGCATGTCATTTTGTCCAGATTTTCATCCTTTCACCAGAGCCATACGTAGGGGTGGGCATTGTTCAATTCGATTCGATTTTAGGTCAAACCCAATTAAACCTAAAATATTTCGATTCATCCAAAATTAAACCGGTTTAAACCTAACAAGAAATGGAAACCGAATTGAATTGAACCTATTTTAATCGATTCGATTCGGTTCGATTCAATTTGGTTTTGGACCTAATAGGCCGGCTAGTTTAATGGATTTTTTGAATTTTTTTTAACATTAATGGGTTATTGGATATTAATTTTGGACCTTAGAATAGCCAAAAAAACCCAAATCAAACCTAACTTATATATATATATAATTTTAATCAGTTGAAAACATATTACCCTTAAATATACTAAATATATTAGGTTTTTTTTTACTTATATACTCGGTTTATTCGGTTCAATCTGGTTTTAAGAAAATCAAACCGGTTTGAACAGAATAAAAATTCGATTTTCAATTTTTTAAACCGGTTTAAACCGAATTACCCTTACGAATCGAATCGAATACCCTTTTTTCGGTTCGATTTGGTTCGAATTGCAATTTAATGCCCACCCCTAGCCATACGTGACTTTAAAAGTGACTTATATGAAGTCACTTCATTCTCTGTTGGGGAATTCAACTCCTAATTTCTTAAGCCCGAGCTTTTACTTTGAAGTCCGGGAATCAGTTTTTGAAGCCCGGTTATTCCTTTGAGTAAGAAAAAATGAAGGAAATTGATCTGGTGTAGTTCCCCGGTGTATAACTTTTCTATATAAAAAGAAAAATAATTTAAAATTTAATTATTCATTTCTTAAGCTCGGGAATATGTCTTTTTAAGTCCGGGAGTCCTAGAAGACCGAGCTTCAGTGAATCTATTTTTCATTTAATTATAATTTTTTGAGATTTTTAATTATTATTCGATCTAGTTTCCCACTATGTAATAATTTTTTTTTTAAAGTAATTTAAGGATGTAATTCATCATTTCTTAAGCTCGGGCTTTTATTTTGAAGCCCAAACATTCATTTTTTAGGCCCGGGAGCCTTGAAAGACCGTGCTTCAGTGAATCTATTTTTATTTAATTATAATTTTTTGAGATTCTTAATTATTATTCGATGTAGTTTCCCACTTTGTATTTTTTTTTTTTTTAAATGATGTAATTCATCATTTCTTAAGCCCGGACTTTTATTTTGATGTCTGGTCATTTGTTTTTGAGGCATGGGATTCTTGGAATGCCGGGTTTCAGTGAATCTATTTTTCATTTAATTATTATTTTTTGAAATTTTAAATTATTATATGAATGTAGTTTCCAACTTTGTAATATTTTTTTAAAAAAAGTAATTTTAAAATGTTTTTTCATTTCTTAAGCCCGAACATTTATTTTGAAGCTCAAACATTTGTTTTTGGAGCCCGAGAATCCTGGCATACCGGGCTTCAATGAATCTAATTTTCATTTAATTATAATTTTTCAAAAAATTTAGTTATTATTCGAACACGGTTGGAGATAACTACATATGCTGGACTTCCATAGGAGATGGATCCCAGCCCTAAAAGCTACTTCAGAAGACCATGTCCACGATAGGTTGGGGACCGAGACCACAATTGATGATAAAAGTAGGATATTAGTTAGGGTGAATGAATGATTAAGTGTAAATGTATGTGTTTTTTATATTTTGTTAGAATATTAGAGCAAAAATAAATAAATAAATGTAGGGAAATTGGTTTGGTGTAGTTTCCCAATTTTTATTTTTTAAAAAAAATAAAAAAATTATTCTTCAATTCTTAAGCCCGGGTTTTAATTTTGAAGCCCGAGAACCAGCTTTTACAGCCCGGGAATCTTAGATTACTGAACTTCAAAGAATTTATTTTTCATTTATTTAAAAAGATGAGATTTTTAATTATTATTCGGATGTAGTTTCCCACTTTGTAATTTTTTTATATAAAAAAAAGAAAAAGAAAAATAATTTTAAAATGTAATTCTTCATTTCTTGTAAATTTAGTTTTATTTTTATTTTTTGTTAGAATATGATCTTGTGTAGTTCCCTAGTGTTTAATATTTTTGTAAAAGAAAAATTGAAATTTAATTCTTCATTTCTTAAACCAGGGAATATGTCTTTTGAAACCCAGAAGTCCTGAAGACCGGGCTTCATTGAATCTATTTATTATTTAATTTTAATTTTTAGAAAATTTTAATTATTATTCGAACACAACATAAGGTAACTACATGTGGTGGCATTCTATTGGAGATGGATCTCGATCCCGAAAGTTACATCAAAAGACCATGTCCATAGTCGGTTGGGATCAACACCACAATTGATGATAAAAGTATGATGATAGTAGGAAGATCCAATTGTGAAGTGTAAATGTATTTTATTTTAAGTTTTTGTTAGAATAACTGAGTAAAAAAAATGAAGGGAAATTAATCTGGTGTAATTCCCATATGTTTGTTTTTTTTTTAAATGAAAAATAATTTAAAATTCAATTCTTCATTTCTAAAGTCTGGGAATATGTCTTTTGAAGCCCGGGAGTCCTAAAATATCGGGCTTCAGTGAATCTATTTTTTATTTAATTATATTTTTTTAGAATTTTTATTTATTTTTCGGACACAGAGGGAGGTAACTGCATGTGGTGGTCTTCCATAGGATAAGGATCTCAGTCTCGAAAGCTATTTCAAACGACCAAGTACATAGTAGGTTGGGACCGATACCTATTAGTTGGAAGATTCAATAGTGAAGTGTAAGTGTATTTTTAATTTTTATTTTATTTTTGTTAAAATATTTGAGTAAAAAAAATAAAAAATGAAGGGAAATTGATCCGGTGTAGTTCCCAGGTGTTTATTTTTAAAACAATACAAAAATAATTTAAAATTTAATTCTTTATTTTTTTAAGCCGGGAATGTGTTTTCTGAAGCCGGAGAGTCCAGGAAGACCGGTGTAGTTCCCCACTGTTTGATTTTTATTTTTAAAAAGAAAAACATTTTAAAAATGCAACTCCTCATTTCTTAAGCCCAAGATTTAATTTTGAAGCCCAAGCAGTAGTTTTTGAAGCCTATGAGTCATGGAAGACCATGCTTCAGTGAATCTATTTAATTTTCAAGTCCTGGAATTGGATACCCAGAATTAAGACTTTCAAGTCTTGAAATTGGATTTTCAAGCACGGGGAATTGGACTTTGCCCTTAATTAGACTTCTAAGTCCAGGAATTGGATTTTAAACCTTGGAATTTGACTAGCTCCCCACAATTTTGCTAAGTTTAAGATGACCAAAGAATTGCATATATACACCATTTGTGATAAACACCCTGATTGACTGTCATTAAATGCAATGTGTCCAATATGACAAAAAAAAATCACATATATACATTAATAACAATTTGTTTACCATTACAACTATCTATCACTATGCAACCTTATTTGTCTTTCAAGGTTTTTCTCTTCGGCAAGTCATGTGCCTGAAATGGGTAACATACAAATCCATAATATATATATAAAAAAACATAAATAAAATTAAAGAAAAGCAAAATCATAAAAATTCAACAAAAGAGATCAAGATAATATCATGCTTATCCTTTTTTGAAATGCTTCCCAACATTCTTCCAAAGTAGACTGCAGTATTGGTACCTTTGTTTTTGTATTTGATGTTGGTTATGTTACTTGGAATGATACTTGGTACCTTTGTTTTAGTATTAAATGTTGGTTATGTTACTTGGAAACTGGAATGGATTAAGATTCAGAATGGTACTTGGTAACTTTGTTTTTGTATTTGATGTTGGTTATATTACTTGGGGATTAAGATTCGGTATGGTACTTGGTACATTTGTTTTTGTATTTGAAGTTTCAAGCCCGAAAATTGGCCTTGAAGCCCGAAAATTAGATTTAAAGTCTGAGAATCAGACTTTAAAGCTCGGAATCTTTACTTGAAGCAGGAGAATTGGACTTTAATGCCTGGGAATTAGACTTTAGCCAACTTTACTTTGAAGTCTGGTAATTGGATTTTAAAGCCTGAAATCATGATAATGTAACATGACAATACGACGATAATACAACCCCAAAACAGCACTTTATCCCCACCAAAAACACGGGAAACAAAAGAACATTCTACAATAATCATCTTTTTATGTACTAGGAACTAATGGGTGAGAATAAAATTAACTAGTGACGCTCTTTTTTTCTTTTTTAATCATCATTATGTGTGCTTTCAAGAGACAATGAGACAAATTATTATGAGACAACATCAGAATTTGAAAACAAAATCCACCTTGACCAAAATTAAAATCAAAACATAACTAAAAAGGCATAGTTTTAAAGTTTTGATCCCTAAAAATTTAGTTAATCGGATAAAAGATGTAATATAACAGAGTATAGCAAAGTCATTTGCTTGAGTTAGTACTGTCATCTAAAAAACCAAAAGTACATAAATTGAAACCAGCAGTAGCCACATCACTCTAATTGCGGTGTGAGTTGGGATTGGGTGTAGAAGAACCTTCTAGTGCTAATGGGATATAGGGTTTTCTCTCTATTTCAAACAACATTCTCCTACCTTTATGCTTTTTAAACATGTCAGGCAGTTCTACAATCTCATGTCAACCATGGAAGTTGTACATAGACATTGTAATCTTCCTTGGTCGGATCAGATTTTCCTATCTGTCTTACATTCATGGCATCAAGTAAAGTAATTAAGCTAATGTGATCTCTTTCACAAAGACCCCAACTCAACGATCTTTGACCCAAAATGAACAACAATCTCGAATAAAGTCAATGTCCCTTTGAAATTTAAAAAAAAAACATAATATCCAATACACATCATGTATATGTAGAGACTAAACAATCCATTTACACATGCATCAGGCTATTAAGATTGCACTGATGACTTAAAAAGTGTACACATATGCCATATGAACAACTACTTATATCCAAGTGTTAAAGAGTAAGAATCTATTCCCAACTCAAACAAAATCGACTTCATAACATTATCAATGTATCTTCATTTTGGGTTGTGAAGATTGGATTAGTTTAGTTGTGTTACGTTGACGCACACGGGAGTCGAGCTTCCCGCTGAGCTCGCGGTTGTCGAACATGTTGGAGAATTTCCGGAACCGATGAATGCGGAATCGTCGTGCCTAATATATGTCCATAACTCATAGCAATTAATAACGTCAATAGCAGAAAAATAGATGAGAGAAAATAAACCAACCACAACACAAGATTTACGTGGAAAACCCAAATCGGGTAAAAAACCATAGGCCATCGGGACGACAGAAAAAATTCCACTATATGATAAATTGTTACAACCATATATTATAGGATTCTCTCTCACACACAAACCCCAAACCCCAAACCACGCTCACAAGACCCTCACCAAGAACCTCATAATATCCCCTAGGTCTCCCCTGAATATCACCCACGGATCTCTAACTTGATCCACTGATATTCTCTTAGATCCCTCCACGGATATTCCCACGGGTCTCTCACCCCGGATATTCCCACGGATCCCGGATATTCCCTCGATCCACTCTCTGATGTTACATGGTGTTCTTTTTCTCCACACAAAATAACCTAGATACAAGGTCTATTTATACTAATTACAAGGAGTTTAACATAATAGGAAATCCTACTTTTAAACGTACAAGACTTACTTGTTCAACATAAATACTATTTCCTATTTATGACAAGTCTTCTTGTTACAGGACTTTTCTATTCTTCGTGAAGACAAACCCTTTCCTTTTCTGATTAGCACAAAAACTTCCAGAAGAAAACACTTTCCTATTTCCACTCGCAACATTCCTCTTTGGGTAAAATACGTTGTTCCCGCGGTCTAGATCGTGGTGTGCACCCCGCTTCCTATACCCCGAAAAGCCACTATCAACTACCGCTCTCTGTACCGTGGTCCATGCCATTACCTACGCCGCGGTCCAGGCCTGGACACGACCGCTCTCGGTGCCGAGGTCTAGGCGTCTGTCTGCACCGCGGTCTACGTCGCAGAACCCGCCAGACTTCGTTTCTTCAGTTCTTCTTCGTCCTCCCTCAAACACCATCTTCAACTTCCAAACGTTATCCCACGTCTCCAGAAAGCTCCACATCAGTTGAGTATTGTTTGGTTAATATTGGGTTCACTTGAGAATACAAGCCAAAACCTAACAATTCTCCCCTTTGACTTGAATTCTCAAGACCTTTGTCCACAGCCACGATTCTCATCACCAAGAATCAACATACCCCACTACAAGGTATAACCACTTAGGAACGAACCATCCTAAGATTTTTTTTTTTCTTCCTTTTTTGTTAGTTGTTCCGGCACCATATCGAAAATAACCTGCTAAAAAATGTGGTGCAACTCCTCACGTCAGATTACCAGGGAGTTCGTCAGCCATCGACATCCTTGTCCACCATACACCTTGCACCACTTTCTGACCAATGCTTTGTGCACAATTATGGACCACTAGCAGCAACATATCCTCTTCCATGGCCAGTTGGGAAAACTGCCAAAAGGATAAATCTGTCCTTACATCACCCAACCCTGTGAAAGACCTTCCGTCCTTGCATCACATACCTGGTGAAAGACTTGCTACTAGAACGGGGAGTGCTTTGCCGGATAAGACTCACACCATCACCAAAGACTTCGAGCATTCAATTTTTTATATATAAATTCAATAAACGCCTTGTGTAACCCAAATTGGATCTTCATGACTTATACCTACAACCAGAAGCCAAAAAAAAAAAAAATCTCCTCCATCTCTATTTTTTTTCTTTTCATCAAACCTACCGAGTTCGAAACCGTTTTCAAGACGTATCTCCTTTGCTAAACCATACTAGGAAATCATCATCATCAATACCACCAAGTCCTCTATACGATCTCCTGTAAAGACTTGTAAAAAACGCCATCTCCGAACTAAGCTACTAAGTCCTCCATACGACATACCGTAAAGACTTGAAATCGCCATTGTCAACCAAGGCTCTGATACCAATTGTTGGAGAATTTCTGGAACTGATGAATGTGGAATAGTCGTGCCTAATATATGCTCATAACTCATAGCAATTAATAACATCAATAGCAAAAAAATAGATGAGAGAAAATAAATCAATCACAACACAAGATTTACGTGGAAAACCCAAATCGGGTAAAAAACCACGGGCCGTCAGGACGACAAAGAAAATTCCACTATATGAAAAATTGTTACAACCATATATTCCAGGATTCTCTCTCACACCCAAGCCCCAAACCACGCTCACAAGATCCTCACCAAGAACCCCACAATATCCATTAGGTCTCCCCTGAATATTACCCACGGATCTCTAACTTGATCCACTGATATTCCCTTAGATCTCTCCACGGATATTCCCACTGGTCTCTCACCCCGATCTCTCCACTACTCTCTGATGTTACATAGTGTTCTCTTTCTCCACACAAAATAACCTAGATACAAGGTCTATTTATACTAATTACAGGGAGTTTAACATAAGAGGAAATCCTACTTTTAAACGTACAAGACTTACTTGTTCAACATAAATACTATTTCCTATTTATGACAAGTCTTCTTGTTATAGAACTTTCCTATTCTTCGTGAAGACAAACTCTTTCCTTGTCTGATTAGCATAAAAACTTCCAGAAGAAAACACTTTCCTATTTCCACACGCAATATTCCTCTTTGGGTAAAATACGTTGTTCCTGCGGTCTAGGTGGCAGTGTGCACCCCTCTTCCTATACCGCGAAAAGCCACTGTCAACTACTGCTCTCTGTGCCGCGGTCCATGCCATTACCTCCGCCGCGTTCCACGCCGCGCTTGATAGCCTGGACACGACCACTCTCTGTGCCGCGGTCTAGGTGCCTGTCTTCACCGCGGTCTATACCGCGGAACCCACCAGACTTCGTTTCTTCAGTTCTTCTTCGTCTTCAAACCTCCCTCAAACACCATCTTCAACTTCCAAACGTTATCCTACATCTCCAGGAAGCTCCACATCAGTTGAGTCTTGTTTGATTAACATTTGGTTCACTAGAGAATACAAGTCAAAACCTAACAGAACAATCAACAAAAACTCCATTTATTGAAGATCATCATCATTTATTCCTATACTTTCCCATACACCTCTCAAGGAAGTGAGATATTATTCTTCACAAGCCTTACTAATCCAACAACAAAGTTCAATCCTCCACTTCTCAGTGGTCACTGAACACTAGAAACAAGATTATCATACATTAAAGAAAGTTCATAGTCAAAATGTAATCTCACAACTGATGTTGAACAACATCAGAATTTTGAATTTTCTTCCATGATTTGGTGATTAAATGAAGGCTAAAATGTAAGAAACATATCCAATTAACAAAATGCTAATCTCAATAAATAAAAAATGAAATTTCCATTGTCTTTGATGTTGAATAAAACATCACGTGCTGCCCAGCAAACAAATATTTGATCAAATATTATAAAATTTTATCAATCAGTACAATTTCAACACAATGACATGAGCAAAATACTCAAGCACGAAGCAAAGCCGAGTTGAATTGCAATAAGAATCCATTTACATCCATACAAACCAGATACTTAAATCACAACAAAAACAACACAAAACTATGCAGAAGACTACACACCACTGTTAACCGTAAGATTTTTATAAAATTGTGAGCAAAATATGATATTATGTTTTGAGTTTGTGAAAAACGAATTGATTGAAGTTTTTAAGTAAGTGAGAGTTGACCGGATAAAACCCGTTATTAATGTGATCAATATTTGTTGGATTTGGTGCACCTCAGCTACATTAAATATAGTGGAAATTGTAAGAAATGTCACCTTTTTTTGGTGAGTTACAGTAATGTCACCAGTTTAATAAGTTGAGTTTAAAAGGCACCTAGTATGGTGAACTACTGAAATTACCTTTAAATAATCGATTCTTTATTCTTTAAAAGCCTCTCTCTGTAAAAAAGTTGTCTGAAAAAAAAAGTTGTCTGAAAATCAATCAACTACTCCTCTGTCTCTCCAAAAAAACGAGTCTCTCTCCAGATATTGCACAAGAAGGTAAACAAATATTTCTGATCTTCATTTTCATTTTCACATGCATTTCTGTATGGTATAACAATGTATGAACATGTTGTCTCCGTTTTTTTTATATGTCTATGAGTTGTAAACTTTTAAAAAATAATGTATGAACATGTATGCATTTTTTTTGTACTTATATTTGGCCGAGCTGATTAGAAGTGGTGCAAACAAGTTTAAAATCTTCGGTATAAAAGCTTGAAAGCATTTTAAAAATGCTCGAAACATTAGTAAAAAAGCTCGAGCAAATTTTAAAAAAAGCTCGATCCCTAAAAAAAAATGCTCGATCACTTACAAAAAAAACTCGATCCCTCACAAAAAAGCTCGATCTCTCACAAAAAATGCTCGAACCCTCATAAAAAATGCTCGATCCCTAAAAAAAAATCTGATCATGTACAAAAAAAGCTTGATCCCTAAAAAAAAAAAACTCGTGCCATTTTTAATAAAAGCTCGAGCCATATTAAAAAACTCGATCATGTACAAAAAGAGCTCGGTACAGAACAAAAAAAGCTCAATGAACTTCGAAAAAGCTCGATCAAGTTCAAAAAAGCTCGATCATGTACAAAAAAGACTCGATCATGTACAAAAAAAGCTCGATCACTAACAAAAAAAACTCGATCGCTTACACTTTAGAATTTTGTTTAATCCTTTATAATTATAAATTTAATATTAAATATTGTTTTCCTAATAATGGTTTTTGATGATGATTTTGACAGGACAATAGATAGGGTGAGAATAGTCATATATTACAACGGTCGATGAGAGTAATTACCCGACGGAAGTCAGAGGTATTTAGGTTCTGATAACTAAGGTTTGTATGTGTCAAAGAATTTGACTTACGACGAATTGGTGTCGATCGTGCAAACCGTTGTGAAGTATGATGACAAAAAATAAAGTCCTGATCTACAGTCTATATCAATCGTTCCTGGGATTACATGTCGTACATTTATAAGAAGTTTTTTTTTTTGTATAGGTGGAAGTAGGAACTTGGTTGAAGATGAACCTACAAACATGTCATATAAAGGGCAATTTTTTCCAACGAAAAAGGATTTGAAGAGACTAGTAGGCCATTTTACAATGCGGCAGAACTTCGAGTGAAAGGTGAAAATGTCCAATAAGACAACATTACATCTAGTTTGTTTGATGGAAAATTGTACGTGGAAATTAAGAGCAGTGAGGAGAGATGAAGGGACATACTTTCAAGTAAGAAGTTTTGTCAACGAACACACTTGTCCGTTAGAGGAAATTCACTGCCGCCACCGATAAGCTAGTGCATTCATAATTGGAGAAGTGATTGCGCCTAGACTTCAACAACAAGATGGTTGACTAATGCGTCCGAAGGACATAATCGCCGACATGAAATCAATGTATGGAATCCAAATTATGTACAGTAAGGCGCACGCCGTCCTCGATTATGCGTTGTCACTGACCTATGGAACGCATGAGGAAACCTTCCAACTGCTTCCATCATTTGGTTACGTTTTGGAGCAAAAACATCTCGGTACAATAACTGACTTACAGTGCGACGAAGATGGTAAATTCCTCTACTTTTTCATGTCGATTGGTGCCTCACTTAGAGGATTCCGGAAGTGTATGTGTCTAGTAATTACCATTGATGGTACCCATTTGAAAGGACTATTCAGGGGTACAATGTTTGTTGCAACAGCACAAGATGGGAATGAACAGGTGTATCCAATTGCTTTTAGGTACGGCGACTCAGAAAACAACCTTTCATGGGAATGGTTTTTGGATTGCTTGAAGGGTGCCTTAGGTCATTTTGATGAGCTAGTTTTCATTTCCGATAGACATGCAAGCATTGAAGCAGAGATTTCTAAAGTATTCCCTTATGCCACTCATACCATATGTTGCTGGCACTTTTCTAAAAATATTAAGCCCCGCATAGTACGGTGTCTGTCTCTTAGTTGGTGTGGGCACCAGTTCTTTCCTCGTAAACATCTGAAATATTGGTTAGAACAATGTAATTGTACACTTACTAACTAATATAAACATTAACAAATTAAATACATACCCTGGCTTTGAAAATCTTGGACAGCTTCTTCCCTCTCGGTTGTTTGGTCAACTCCCACTTCAAATTCGGGGAGACAGATCCGTAACCCTCCGATGCCGAACTCTTGGCCCAAATCAGGGATCACCTCGAAAGCAAATATTTGCATCAAAGATAAATCTGATAAGTATGATAAGTATGATAAGTATCCATAACATTGAGGACAACACCAGTAAAGTACAACTTGTTATTCGAAGTTCTTACCAATAGGGTGTGAGATAGACCGTATATGTTGTAGGTCTCCACCGTATGTACGTGAGCACCCTTTTCCTGCTGGCGTCGCTTGAACCCGTTTCGTCGTCCGTCAAGCGCATGCTTGAATGAGTAAATAGAATGCCTGTACACGTGGGCACCCCACGGGAACGGGTCGAACGCATCGAGATCCTTAACCAGCCGAAACTACCAAACTGGAATCTTGAATTTCTCGTCCACCCCCATCAGTATCCAGTTCAGCATATATATGAAGCAGAGCTTCACAACATCGTATGCCTCTCCAAACTCTGCGACGGTGAAAACACCCCTTATCTCATCCAATGAGACCTCATCTGCTCTAGGAAAGTACCGCTGATGTATGTCATTCTCCACTTCTGCATACTTGGTCGTGTCCGGTATAATTCCAAACCGTAATCCTGTGATCAGGCAAAATTGCACCTTTAAAAACCTCACCGACTGGTTCCCTAATATGAACTGTATCTCATCTGTTGGACCGTTATGATGCAGCTCTCTCAAAAGCAACCGATGGATAACACCACCCGAAAACTTCATCTCTCGATGCATAGTCAGGAAATGCCCGAAACATGACGCCATGAACCGACGCCGATCTTCATCTATAAATTTTGCAGGGACCCGGTTCAGCGCGTTGTCTATATGGGCAAGGGCGTCAAAATGATCGTGTCGAGTCAATTTGCCCTCGTACCAGTCTCCTTGTGGAGTTTTAAGTAAATTCCTCAACTTATTTCTCATCTGTAATGTAACAGAAATACAACATCATTAAACAGAAAAAATCTCGAAATCAAAATTATAAGTCTCGATCCAATGTAAAAACAATTTGGTCCTAAAAAAATATGCTCGATCCCAAGACAAATAAGTTCGACCCTTTAAAAAAAAAACTCGGTCCTATGACAAAAATGCTCGATCTCATAATAAAAAAGCTCAATCCAATGTAAAAAAAACTCGGTCCAATTATAAAAAAGCTCGGTCCTATAAAAAATAAGCTCGATCTTAGGACAAAAAAGCTCGACCCTTTAAAAAAAAGTTCGATCCTATGAAAAAATATTCGATCCCATAACAAAAAAACTCGATGTTATGTAAAAAAAGCTCGATCTTATTTATAAAAAACTCGATCCCATGATGAAAAAACTCGATCCAAAGAAAAAAATAACTGGAGCCTATTGAAAAAAGCTCGATCCCTTTCAAAAAAAGCTCGAACCCTTTCAAAAAAAGCTCGAACCCTTATAAAAAAAGGTTCACTTACCAAAACCTAATTTTCACGAAAAAAAAAAGCTCAACTCATCTACAAAAAAGCTCAATCCTTTAAAAATTGTTCGATCCTATGAAAAAATTGTTCGATCCCATAACAAAAAAACTCGATCATATGTAAAAAAAAAAACTCGATCTAATATAAAAAAGCTCGATCCTATTGAAAAAAGCTCGATCCCTTTAAAAAAAGCTCGATCCCTTTAATAAAAGCTCGATCTCATTCAAAAAAAGCTCGACTTACCAAAACCTAATTTTCACGAAAAAACAGCTCAACTCATCTACAAAAAAACTCGACCCTTTAAAAAAAACTCGATTCTTTGAAGAAAACGCTTGATTCCATAACAAAAAAACTCGATCATATGTAAAAAAAAGCTCGATTGTATTTAAAAAGAGCTCGATCCAATGTAAAAAAAAAAAACTTGAGCCTATTGAAGAAAAATCGATTCCTTTTAAATAAAACTCGGTCCCTTTCAAAAAAACTCGATCTCATTCAAAAAAAGCTCGAACCCTTATAAAAAAAGGTCGACTTACCAAAACCTAATTTTCACGAAAATAAAAGCTCGGCTCAACTACAAATAAGCTCGATTCTCCTACAAAAAGTCTCGGTAATCTAGAATTTCATCTTCCTCAACAGATATTCAACCAAATTTCAAACCCCAACCTAAACCACAATCATTCTCATATCTCTATTTTAACTCTAATCTACAATTTCAATCAACAAAACTCAATTCTAACATGCAATGCAAGTTATCAACAACAAAAACGAGGAAAAAAAACTAATCTTACCTTTGTCAATCGCAGTTGTTCTTGTGTACTCTCGTTCCGGTCACTTCGTCGTCGATTAGCTTCCTGTCGGTTTCACTCTTGCTTTTCTCTGACTTAGAAAACGATAAATTTCTCTCCGATTTAATATTTCGGAGTGTTTTCGTCAAAACACATTAAATGGTGCATTTTAAAAATACATCAGTAAAGTGGTGATCCCCCCCCCCCCCCCCCCCCCCCCAAAAAATAGTGAACAGTGCCAATAATTTTTTGAACCCTTAAATATATGTAGGATATAGTATAAGCTATTGTATATGTGTGGGTTTAGTATTTCTTTTAGGACTAGTCATCCTATTAGAGTTGAGAATCCTATATGGGTTAGGATTCTAGAAAGTTATACTATTTATAGGGGGTCCCTACTCTCACTCATAGTGCGTGTTACAGAATTGTCTTCCCATTAGACAATCTGAGAAATGTGAGAAGATAGTAGAAGACTTTCTATTATTCTTTTTAGGTTATTGCACTATTATGGTGTTGGGATTAAGACTCTCTACGAGTTGGATGGTTTCCGTTGCGATTCCATATATGCATATATTCATACTTATACATACAATACGAGATTTAATTATTTCTTTATATAATGCTTACAGTGGTATGAGAGCGGATCGTATTGTTGTATAGATTGAATCTATTTATAATTAAACTGAATTAAATTATTTTATTGCCGGTATGGATTTTGTTTGGATTAATTCATATAAATCAGTAGTTTAAGTTATACATAATGGCATGTCTTATAGCAAGTTAAATTCATATAAGAATTACCGGTATGTTCCATGTTTGAATGATGCATTGATTTTACATGTTATCTCTTATTTTGTTTATCAATACATCCTAGATATTACATTATATACCGGTATATCATATATTAAAAAAAATGAAGTCCTTGTGAATTCTTTTTGGTTTTGACATGTGTTGGTAAGAATTACTTATTAATAAGATTGTGTACTATGCGTGAGTTACTTGTGTGAAAAACAGTTGTGTTAAAACCTTTGTGTGAAATAAAGACAAGTCTGATCAGATCAGATTGCACAAGATCTGAAGTCAAACATAGGTCGATGCACCAAATTGAAGCCAAACTCGGGCCTGTCGATGGTGAAGATGGACTGCTGCGGCGAATTGCAACTTTATTGGTGTTGGTCGTTGCTATTCCGTCGACGGCGTGTGTGCCCTTCGTTAAAGAAATTCGCTCGATTGCGGATCTTCGGTGAGAGTTTGGATTCGTGTTTGTTCGCAGATCTGTTGATTGGAACAGTGTATAGGGCAGTTTGACGCTGCTATTCCGGCTGGATTGCCGCCATTCTAGTGGTCGACGGAACTGGGATTAGATGGCGGCCATGAAACCTAGGGTTTTTGATTGATTTTGTTGTGGGCCAATTTGTACAAATTAGATATAGTTTTGGACTCTTATGAATTTTTCATAGGTCCTTTTGGAATTAGATATAATATTGAACTGTTTTACAATTTTTCCTGGGCGGATTTGAATTAATTAAAAGATTAAGGTATCAATGTGTAATTAGTCATGTGTTGGGGTAGGTTTTTAATTTCAGAAAGTAATTGGGCCAATTTAATACTTTGATAAATATATGGGTCAATTTGAAATTTATTAAAATCATGAGGCAATTTTAAAATTTTCTAAATATTTTTATGAGAATAATTGCAATTCATAAATAGTTATATGATTTCGGATGATTATGTTTCACGTAGTAACTAATTATTTAGATTTCATAATAATTATTAGTTTGTTTAAAATTAATAATCGATAGAATTTTCTCATGAATCAGATGATTATGTTTCACGTAATGACTAATCATTAAGATTTTGAGAAATTCGTCGGTTATAGATTATTAATGATTTTGATTCAATAATTAATAGAATTTTCTCGTAAATCAGATTATTATGTTTAATGTAATGACTAATCATTAAGTTTTTGAGAAATTCGTCGGTTATCGATTATTGATGAGGTTAAAATTAATAATTTGTTTTGAATATTCTTGTGAATCGAGTGATTATGTTTCATGTAGTGACTAATCATTTCGATTTTGAGAATTTAATTGGCTAACGGTCATTAATTTAGAAAGTTTTAACATTTGATAGAATTTTCTCATGAATCAGAAGATTATGTTTCACGTAGTGACTAATCATTAAGATTTTGAGATATTCGTTGTTTATCGATTATTAAATTTGAACTGCAATGATGGAATTGTATACATGTGATGAGTGATGTTCTTCTCCGTAAGAGGTTCATCATCTTGAGGTATTCATTTATATAATGTAATATAAATTTTAGAAATTTTAGAAATTTTAGAAATTGCCTTTAATATATTTTCATTTAATTGAATGAAAATGTCCAACACTTAATGATGTCTATATATTCTATATGCTCGCAAATAATATTCACTCAACATAAATTTAAGAAGGTTATATATTTCTCATTATCTTGTATAATTTTTTTTAAAAAAAAATTATGTGTGACCATGTTGGATTGATTAAGAGAAATATATAAATTTATGTTGGGTATATTAATATTGGATTTGTAGTTCTTGGTTTACAAATGTATAACCTATGAAACTATTATGGAATTGGATGGTTACGTTTTTACGTAGTAGACTAACCATTAAGATTTCATTGTAATTTGTTTATTTTATTGAGAACATTAATTGATTATATTAAAAATTATTAAAAATTGTTAAGATTTTGTAATGATCTTTTGATAAAATGATATAATCAATTGTGTTTAGAATATTTATGAGGTAGGTTGTGATAATTTCATTGCATTTAATTTCTATGATTATAACAAGAGATCTCGGAGGTTTAATCATATGAATATTGTGGTGAGAGAAAGATTTAAGAACTGCAAGTTTCTAATAGCCATAAGTAAAATAACTCTTGATACACTAACCAAGATATTTGATTATTGAGGTTTTGTGGAGCACGTTATATCATGCATTGGATTATTGATATTTTTGATGTGTTTGGTTAATGTGAGTTTTCTTGTATTAGATTAATTGTATTTATTCTATGCATGTTTGTTTCATATTCTCAAGAATATTGTTAAGTGTATTGTATATGCATGTTAAGATGTTTACCATATTTGTTATTGTGTGCACACGGATAGTTGGTTATGGAAAGAAATCTCAAGCTTTTAGCTTGAGGGGCAATTCATTCATAAGGTATAGAGTTTCCACCGATGAGTGAACATTAATTAAGACAAAAATATTTGTCCGTCTTAAGGGAGGTCTATCACATGGTCAAACTGTTTGGAAATTGAGTATAAAATGCTTAAGACATTAAGTTTCTCGTCTTAAGCTACTTCGTATAATGTGAAGTTAGATCTATATATGGAAATAGGCATGAATCACATTTGCATGTAATTTCCATACCACACATACATACCATTTTACTTGTATAGGTAGAGCAAATGGTATTTTGATTATATATGGTCTTATGTCGATTAAAGATGTAATGATCTTTGTAGTTGGATACTTACGGTTCTATTGGACTAAGGGGAAGGAAGATGTTACTGTCTTAAACATTCTTTGTGGCCATATATAATTGATTGTCAATTCAGAGAGTCATTTTCTAAAATAAATTTTTAAATCTAAAATAATAATGTTTATGTAGCTCAAGTGGGAGAATGTAAAATTTTTATAAAATTGTGAGCAACATATGACATTACGTTTTGAGTTTGTGAAAACCGAATTGATTAGAGTGTTTAAGTAAGTGAGAGTTGACCGAATAAAGTCTGTTATTAATTTGATCAATATTTGTTGGGTTTGATGTACCTTAGTTACATTAAATATATGTATGATATGATATGGAATATTGTAAATATGTGGACTTAGTATTTCTTTTAGGACTAGCCATCCTATTAGGGTTGAGAATCCTTTATGGATTAGGATTCTAAGAAGTTATACTATTTATAGACGGTTCTTACTCTCACTCATAGTGCGTGTTACAAAATGTCTGGGAGAAGAGAGTAGAAGAATTTCTATTATTCTTTTCAGGTTGTTGCGCTATAATGGAGTCGGGATTAAGACTTTCTACGAGTTTTATGGTTTCCACTGCGATTCCAAATACGCGTATATTCATACTTATACATACAATACGAGATTTAATTAATTCTTTATAAATAATAAATCGAATTTCAACACATGCAAAAAAAAAAAAAAAAAAAAGGCCAAACAACACTTGAAACTAAAATAGCGATAGAAGAGGAGAAGTACATGGCCTCGCGTGATTTCCCAGGCGTCTCGGTTCTTCATTTTCGTAGGGTTCTTCCACGACTCTTCTGCGTTTCTCGGGTTTTGGTCTTCTTCGACGAATTTAGATTTTGTTGTTACCTTTGGTGGGTCTTCGGCGTTTCTTCATCAGATTCTTCTTCAACTGCTCTGAGTTTGGGTTTTGGATTCCTCTTTGAAGGAATCTTCTTTGACTGCTCTTCTTCAACTGATTAAGTTTATTTGCTGGTTTGGGTTTTGGATTATTCTTCTTCAGTCTTGGTTGTTCTTCTTCGGTCTTCGATTCCTTCTTTTTGTATGTTGTTTTGGGGTTCTTCTTCGGTCTTGGGTTTGGGAAACAGAGAGGATAAAGGTAAATTGGTGTTATTGCTTTAAATCAGATAAATGATGGAAAATAATTTTAAAGGGCACTTTGGTAATTTCATCTTTTTTTGGACAATTTTACAAAAAAATTCAAAGTTGGACATTTTTGATGTTTCAATCCTAGGAAAGGCCATTTTCTTCTATTCCCACTTTTTTATAAACCAACGTTTAATTTAGAGGATGTGAGCATAGCAAAACCAATGTTTCTCAGCAGAGTAAAATTATGGAAGACCTCAAGGGTGGGAGTGCAATTCTCCCTTAAATGAAATACTCTTTTAATTATCAAGGGCTCGTTTGGCGCGTGTGATGCAATTGAATTATTTTGACGAGATTGGATTGGATAAGCCTAAAGTAAATTTAGTTATGTGATGTATTTGGTGTTGTATGAGATTGAATTAAAATAATCATGTTTCTTGTTTGGTGTGATATGGAATTGTATAAAAAAATTTAAAAATATATTTAATACAGTGTAAAATTGATTAATATAAAATTAAATTAAATAATTTTTAAATAAATTAATTATTCAATTTTTTAAAAATAAATAAAAGATTTAAAATTAATATTAAAGAAATTAAAATATTTTTAATTAATAATTAATCTTTTAAAAATATTTTCAGATGTTATAATAAAATATATAAAATAAATATAAAATTTTGTAATTAAATTAAAAAATAAAAGAAGAAGAATGTTTTTATTAAAAAAAGGGGACTAAATAACCCCACCTCACCTAGATAAAATGGTTGTATAGAATTTGACTGGTTAAAATAATAATTTAAATTAATTTTTTTTAAAATAAAAATAAATAAAAAATATTTATTTAAAAATAATTTAAATATTTAAAAGTTAATTAAACAAAATAATATTTATTTTTATTGTTAATATTGAAAATTATTATTTTTTAAATGTATAAAATAAAATATTTTATTAACTATTAGAATATATTTATATTTTAACTATATAAATTTATATATATATATATATATATATATACAAAGTGGTGGGACTAATTGTGGGATAAGTTGTTTGCATGATACTATTTTAGTCTCATCTTAAGCAAACAACAAATATGGGAAATGAGACTAAAATTAGTTACATCCTATTTCATCTCATGCACCAAACACACCCTAATGTAACTATTTAATGTGCTTCTATGTTAATGAAACAATTTGACTCAATTTATACCATGAATACGCTACAAGAGTTCTAAAAATTCCAAGCACATTTTGGTCCTGATTTATAGAATTAGCACCAACTTAATAACTTGAGTTTTAATGAACCAAATGTTTTTTTAAGACAAAAAAATATCATTCAGAAACAAACACAATAAGTCGCACACTCTCTTTTTTAGCCTTTCATTGTGGCTTACTTTCTTCAATCATAAATTATTCAAGCGTGACTTCTATTCTAAATTTTTTTTCTAATTTGTGTTCATCGGGTTTTTTTATTTATTTATGTTCTCCTGCAACCTTTTTGTTTACTATTCATGTCAAATTTGCTTCTTCCTCTCAGTCACTTAAAAAAAAAAAGATAAAATCGTGATTCGTCTATAATTTTTCTAAGAGAATCTTTGTTTTTTTCTTGAGAGAAAGAGAAGAAAAAAAAACTGAAGTAAACTTTTTAACTACTTTATGTTGGTACTACTAAAACTTAAGTTATTAACCTAATGCTAAACCCACAAATTAAAATCAATTGAAAAAAGTGTTATATCTATATATTATCACTTTGACTGCAATTTTATTTTGAACTATTTTTTTTTTTAATTGTTGCTTTAAATTAGAGATTTTAGGAGGAGAAAACGACTCAAAATCACAACCCCATAGTGTTAGTGTGATCAACATACTAAAAGCATCTCCAACCAAGTGTTATTTTGGAGCAAAAACCCATTTTGGAGCAAAAATCCATCTCCAACCTTGTGCCATTCACAATGCCATTTTAGTCTTAGAGCAAAATGTTGCGCAATCCCTAGCGCGACACTATTGAAATGGCCAACAAAATCTCTTTTCTTTCATCCCTAAAGTTTGACATAATCATAGTTTGATTCATGTTTAATAGAATCTATTTTGATTGTATCCCTTATTTAAAGGTTTTGTTTAATCACATTTTTACCCTTAGTCAATTAATTTTTTTCCAATTTGGTCTTTTTTATTATCTAATGATTTTGTTTAGTATATATTTGTTGTAATTAAATTATTATTTATATTAACATTTATAATAAACTAAAATTAAGTGTATAATACAAAATTTTAAAAATAAATTTTGACATAAATCAATTAATTGAAAACACAAAAATTGAAGCAAAATACACTAATTAATAAAAACATTAAAACCTTCATACAAACTTCATAATGATAAAATAAAGGCTAATTGTCACATATACCCTACCTAAATTTGTATGTTACTCCCTGAATTTTTTTTAGCCACTTAACCCCCCGAAATATCAAGAATTGGTAAAAGTGGACGGAAATCTAATGTCATCCATTGTTCTGTCATGATAAATTATACTAAGTACCCTTATTATATACATAATTGCATCAAATCGAAAAAAATATAATAATATAACACAAACACCCCTCTTACCAAATTTTTAAAAATCATATTTTAAAAATAAAAATTTAAAACTTAAAATTGAAAGTTTGGTTAAATAATAATAAATTCTAAACTTTTTGAAAAAGAAAATTAAATGAATAGAGAAATGAAAAAATTAAATTGATTTAAAAATTACTTAAATTTTTTATTTATTTATTTAAATATCACTAAATACAAAACTCAGATGAATATATAAATTATTTAATGCAAATTAGTATTTAAACTATCATTTTTATTTAAATATCTCTAAATATTACTTATTCGTTTATAATAGCAAGGTTATTAATAATGTAAAAAATAAAAATAAAAAATAAAAAATAATAATAATAATAATAGTGATAATAATTTAATTACCCTGTACTTTTTTTTTTTGCCATTATCATTTAAATTATCTTTTTTGTTTATATATCCTCAAATATCACTTGTTCAATTATAATAATAAGGATATCGATAACGTCAAAAACAAAAAAAAACAAAAATCAATGATAATAATAATGATGATGATAATAAAAAAAATTAAAATAAAATAATAATACTAATAATATTTTAAATACTCTATACTTTTTTAGTCATTATCATTTAAATTAACGTTTTTATTTAAATATCCCTAAATATCCTTGCACCTTACCCCTTAGACTTTTTTTTTCACCATTAAGCCCCTAAACTTTTATAACAATGGATATTTAAATTATTTATGGGAATTATCATTTAATTGATTTTTTTTTATTTAAATACTCATGTTATTGTAAATGAACAAGTGAAATTTAGGGATATTTAAATAAAAAAGATAGTTTAAATGATAATTCGTATTAAATAATTTAAATATCCATTTTTATAGAGTTTAGGGGTTTATGCCTTAAAGATGTAATTTGTAAATGGATTTAATAAATAAATAAAAGGATAAATTCAATTCATTCTTGTTGTGTTGTTTATTTTATAACTTGTGCATATATTTAACATCTAAGATTGCCAGATATAATCTCGAACTGTATATATGAGTGTCATATACGGATGGATGCAGTAAGAGACGTGCAATCTAAAGAGTCCATAGATAGTAAATAAAGCTGGGTACTTTATTTGTGGTTAATCTATAGTTGCGGTCCATTCCGTAATGTACGATGATTCTATCATGAATCATTCATATGAGATATGGGAATAGAGGCACCTTGTATGATATGATCGTATAGGACTAGGTCATGATCTATATGAATCTCTCACCAAGATCCGTTTACCGATGAGATTCATATATATCAACTAATGATGGCTATATGTGGGTGATCTTAATCCTGAGTGTCTTATCGACTCCTTCAGGTTAGATGGTGGCCTTTGATATATCATGGGTGAGGTCGGATGCAGTTCCAGATCAATATGCTCCGTATGTTGGGATTGCGGTTTGGCTTTTGGCTGGGAAGGTTTGTACACAATAGTGGAATTCACTCCTTCTTGTGAGAAGTAGACGATAGTTCCCTTAAGGGTTGATTCGGGGCTTGGACAATATGAGTGTTCTCCTAATTCCGTGAGAAAATAGGATTTATTGTCTATTAGAGAATCAACGGTGCTTAAAGGATATATGTAATTAGAGGGATATAACGGACATTATGACCCAGCTCTAATTATGAACTATTATGGAGGATCACACCATATGTAATAGCTATATCGATGGACACCGAGTTGTATCGGTCTGTGTAAAAGCGTATGCAGTTGAGATAGTACAGCTTCGGGTTTTTAGTGGAATAACACCGGAGTTAATAATCAATGAATATTAATTAAAGAGTTTAATTAATGATTTCGATGATTATTGGAGCTCAAAATACTGTGGGTCCATTAGGTCCCCTTACTAACCCGATCGATTTAGGTAACAAAGGTCATAGTTAATTAATTTGATTGTCCAATTAATTGTGTTACGAAAGTGACACATGTTTATTCGGAAATTAATTGAATAATAAGATTATTTAGTTAATGAATATTAATGATTATGTAAATTAAATAATTAAATTATTTAATTGTTTAATTAATCATTAGTTGGAGGATGTTGATTGATATATAATTTTTAAAGATAAAATAATATGATTATTTTATTTTTATTAAATTAGATATTTAATTTTAAATTTAAAGAGTTTGAATTCAAAACATATTGATTAATATCTTTAATGATATGAGATATGTTAACAGATTTAACTTGATTAGTTTTATCTATATATATATAAATCTATATAAAAAAAAAAACAATCAATCGATAAGAAACGCATATATATGTTTATAGAGGATGCAAACTGATTAGTGCGTGAATCAATAAGAAAGAGATACGTACAAACACAAAAATACATTATATCAATAAAAATAAAAAATAAAAAAAACAGTGGCATGATATTAAAAAAAGAAGAAGGATATCAGTGTATATTAGATGTGCAGGTGTGCGTTTGTATAAATAAGAGAGATTGTGTGCACGATTTTAAATGGTCATGCACTGCTAACGCAAAATAGAAAAATAATATATATATTAACTTATAGAATTGTTCTAGTGGGTTTCTTCAAGAGGAAGAAATAGTTTCTTTTTCATTCTCTCAGTATCCTTCATTCTCTCAGTATCCTTCATTCAAGTTCATGTAACCGTGACGTGTTCACACGCGGTTATTAATTCTGGGAGATAGCGAGGAAGATCGAGTGGTTCAGACAGGAGCACATCGTAAAATGAAGGAGCTTCCAAACGTTGGTAAGATTGGTTCAGATAGAAACATATCGTAAAATGAAGGAGCCTCCAAACGTTGGTAAGTTTTTCTTTTTCTGATTGTATCGATTTCAATTTCATGTGTTTACATATTGTATGTATTAGTTCCGAAAAATAATTACAATCACAAGTTCACTGGACCCAAATATAGATTATGATCTGTATACAAATTTTAAAATCTAGTTCCGCTGCGTAACCGGTGAACGGGGTTCTAACAGTTTAATTGTGAAAAAAAAAGTTTAAGGGGTAATGTGCAATGATATTTATGAATATTTAAATAAAAAAGATAAATTAAATGATAATGGCTAAAAAAAATATAGATTATTTAAAGTATTATTATTATTATTATTATCATTATTATTATTTTATTAGTATTATTATATTATTATTATTATTTATTATCATTTTTTTATATTATTTTTTTACATTATCAATACACTTATTATTGTATCTGAACAAATGATATTTAGGGATATTTACATAATTTAAATGATAACGGCAAAAAATAAGTATAGGGTATTTAAATTATTATCATTATTATTATTATTATATTTTATTTTATTATTATCTAATTTTTTAGTTTTGTTTTCTACATCATTAATAACCTTGTTATTGTAAACGAACAAGTAATATTTAGAGATATTTAAATGAAAAAGATAGTTGAAATGATAATTCACATTAAATAAATTATATATTCATCTGGGTTTTATATTTAGGGATATTTAAATAAATAAATAAAAAAGACAATTTAAATAATTTTTAAATCAATTTATTTTTTTATTTCTCTATTTATTTAATTTTCTTTATAAAAAAGTTTATAATTTTATTATTATTTAACCAATCTTTCAATTATTTTTTTTTGTAAAATATGGTTTTAAAAAATTTGGTAAGAGGGGTATTTATGTCATATTATTATATTTTTTTTCCAATTTGATGCAATTATATATGTAATAAGGGTACTTAGTGTAATTTGCCATGACAGAACAGTGGATGGTATTAGGTTTCCACCCACTTTTTCCAATTTCTAATAGTTCAGGGGGTTTAATGGCTAAAAAAAAATTCATGGGGAAACATGTGAATTAAGGTATAGCCTGGGGAAGGATCTGTGACAATTAGGCAAAAATAAATTATCATTAATTGGAAGACACTAAAATTAAGGTAAAATACAACATAAATTACAACAATGATTTAGTAGTCTGGAAAATCATTTCATGATCCTCCAAGATTATTGAAAAATTGGGCAAAAGACCCAAATATATTTTGAGATCCTTGGCCTTGTTGTTGAGCTCTTTTTTCCATAACTCTTAATTGTTCACAATGCATAAACTCGTGTAGGTTTGGATTATTTATGGAATTCAAATCTTGTATTAAAATTTTGTTTTCCCCTTGAAATTCAACTATGTCGAATTTTCTCTCTTGAATTGCGTAATTTCTTTGCCTATCCGTCCCTCTTTTTAAGAAAAAAAACATCAAGGAGTTGTTGACTTCTTTCTTTCATAGAGTCAAGAATTTTTGAATTTTGGTCATCAGCCATCCTTTTTAATTTTTCTTTCTTCACCCTAACGGGCCATTGAGATGAACTACCGCCAACGTCATCATAAGTTATTCAGAGAAAATGAAGATAGTCCAAGAGATACCGATGTGGGAAACTCTGTAGTTGGAGAGTCTTCTTGTGATGATACAATATTTTCACTTTGCCTTTTAAAGGTTGATGTTGCACTATCGTTTTGTGTAAATTTTTGAATATTTATTAGGATGAGTCACACATGATCAAATTTGACTCTTTTTTTGTAATTCTTATCTTGTGTAAATAATATTTTGGTTCGAATTATCTGTAAAATGATACAAATATATATTGTTAAAATTCAATATTAGTTATAATATTTCTAACACTTTAATTGTAACAAATACTTACAATATCAACTTCTGAAGGACCACTTGGATTCAGACTTTCAATAATTTCCCAACTACAGTAAGGATAGTTTGCACTCGACATTGTGAAGATCTCTTGCCACGAAGTTGACTAATAATCTCTGATTTTGTGTTGTTGTAATCAATCTCAATTCGCGACCATAACATATCCTTCGATTGGTTTATACATATGATCGAGTTTTGCAAGATATCAAGATATACATGGCAAAGGAATGTTTTCTTCATTTGTGTATGAAGAATTTTGGTGACTTGAAGTCATTTTTTGGAAAAAGTGATTTGAAGGGAAATGTGATTTGAAGAGATAAGTGATTCGAATGGATATGAGATTTGAAGAGATGTGTTTAATTTAGGGTGGGTTGATATTTATAGAAACTAGAAGATACTCTTTTCAGATTTAATCAAACGGTTCAGATGGTGAGGAAATCCATTAATTGGTTGGCATTTGAAATCGGATTTCTTATCTTCAGATTTTGGGAAAGGTGAAGATAAAAATTCTGAAAAAGTCTAGATATTATGTTGGAGAGGTATCCTATGGTTCAAATGGTGATGAAATTCATCCAATTGTTGGCATTTTAACTCATATTTCTTATATTCTGATTTTGGAAAAAGTGAAGATAAGAATTTTGGAAAAATCTAGATATTACTTTGGAGAAGTGTCCTACTGTTCAGATGGTGATGAAATCCATCCAATGGTTGGCATTTTAACTCAGATTTTTTTTTTCAGATTTTGGGAAAAGTGAAGATAAGAATTCTGGAAATGTTTAGATATTATTTTGGAGAGGTGTCCTATGATTCATAGGTGATAAAATCCATCCAATTGTTGGCATTTTAGCTTAGATTTCTTATCTTTAGATTTTGGGAAAAGTGAAGATCAAATTTCTCTAAAAGTTAAGATAGGATTCCAAAAAAAAAAGAAGATAAATTGAAATCAAAACTCACGTTAATTTTATTTCATTCAAAAACTGATTAACTTCAACCTAATACCCAAAAATAAATAGAAAAATCGAGATCTCATTGACTCCTAAAACACCTCAACTAAATCGGGAAAGAAAAAAAATCTTAATTGTTGCGCAAGAAACTAAAAGTCTTCGAAAAACACACTAAATGACACTTTTTAAGCCCCTTATGGTCATGTTTTTATCAACAAATTGAAGATCTCGTCTCAAACTTTTCGAAAACATATTATAATAGCCATTTGGAGTCAGTATGTAAAAGTTATGAACAAGTCAGTTCTGTTTTGGGTACTCTAAACTACGAAGAACTTGCCAACCGGTCCACATCAAAAAGTTAAGATATTATTTTAGAGACATGTCCTATGGTTCAGATGGTGATGAAATCCATCCAATGGTTGGTATTTAATAGCTCAAAGTTTTTATCTTCAAATTTAAAAAAAAAAAGTGAAGATAAGATTTCTAGAAAATAGTGAAGATATTATTTTGAAAATTAAACCTACGGTTCGAATGGTGATGAAGTTCATCCAGTGGTAACAATTTAATAGTATTGGTTCCTATGGTTTATCTAGAATATTATCTTTGACAGTGATAAATAGCTTACACCAAAGTCTACTAAAACTCATTTAATTCAATTCCAAGCAAAATTGAAGTTCAATGTTAGAGGTCCATCTTATTTCACATCTTCATCTTTCGATGACAATGAAGTACAACTTATGACAGATCTTGAAGCAATTGATGCGGAACAAAAAGCAATAATTAAATAGCATGCTAACATCCAACAAGCCATCGATTAGTATCTTAATCAACAAAACAACCAAGTGACCCATGGAGGCTCTATTTCTGATCATATCATCAATCGAGGCCGGGAAAGTGATGATTGTAGTATATGCAACGACTATTTTTTCGAGAACCCACGGTATAACGATCAAATGTTCCGTCAACACTTTTGAATTGGTAGAAGTCTATTCCTTCATATTGTTAATGTCATGGAAGCTCATGACTACTACTTTGTGCATTAAAATAGGAGAGTCTACATTAATTGAAGTTTGAAGAGATTTTGTTGTGTTGTTGTGAAGGTATTTACATAGCAGTATCTAAGATCACCTAACACTTATGACGCTGTCAAACTACTCTGTATTGGTAAACATCATGGTTTTCCAGGAATTTTTAGGTAGAATAGACTGTATGCACTGAAAAATAGAAAAATTGTCCAACGGCTTGGGCTGGACAATATGCAGGTCGGAGTGGATCCTCAACTATTATTCTAGAGGCTATAGTTGGTTATGATCTGTGGATATGCATACATATTTTGGTTTACAGGGTACCAACAATGATATAATGTGTTGTAGGCATCCTATCTTTTAACCACCTCAATCTGGGTATTGCTCATCCAGCTCATTATATCATTTAAGGAAAATAATATAACACAGGTTATTATTTAATTGATGGTATATACCCAAAATGGTCTACGCTTACACTCTATTTACGATTCTCGTGGTAAAAATATATATATATATTTTCAATGAAACAAGAAAGATGTAGAAAAGATGTAGAACGTTCATTTAGAGTTCTCCACTCACGGTTTTGCAATTGTAGGAGGATCGCCACGTTTTTGGTATAAACATGTTTTACATGATATAATAACTGCGTGTATTATTATGCACAACATAATAATCGAGGATGAGTGTGATGTTTATATAGCAATTGATGATCTTATGGATGTGCTAGATCTATAAGTTGAGAAGATGGTAAATGAAATACCCAATTTTAAGAATTCCTAGTTCGACATAGAAAAATCAAGGATAAAGAGACTCATATTACACTTTGAAATGTATTAATTGATCATTTGTAAGATGAATATACTAACTCAGATAATTAATGATGATTAATATGTACTTTTATTTTTAAGTTTTTTTTTTTTTTATGAAATGTAATGTTTAAGTTAATTTAATAATAAATACAATATTTTAGTTAATTTAATTTAATTTTTTAATGTACTAATTTCATAATTTCTTAACTTATTGGAATATTATGTTAATTATAAGGTGAAATTTTAATTGTGAAAAATAAAAAAATAAAAAAAAAGAGGGAAAAAAAGGGAATATTTAAAGAGATATTTTTAACATTTGGTATAATGGGTTGAAATGAAAAAGTTAAATAATATAGCATTTGCATCATATTGATGAAAAAATTACACCAAAATAGGGAATTTAAGATAGCCTAACGTGTTAATCTCTTCGTGTCGATGGGCATGTGCCACAATTAATTAGTCACGATGTTGCATTGACATTTGACTCTGATAATTTTATGGTCAATATTGCCCCACGTTTTTTTTGATGGACCAATCAAACAAATGCCATAATTTCAAAATATATGAAAATAAAGAGTAAAAATTAATAGCTAAGAAAATTCAAATCTTAGTAGCTGTCAATCTGTCATTATGTCAGCACGTAGAAATGTAATGCATGGTAATTTTCTGTACGGGTGCATCTTTATTCTTTTGCGTTCTATGAGAAAATTGGTAGGGTTGACCAAAAACAAGAATAATTTTTGCTATTAAAAAAGAGATACCAAATAAAAATATAATAGGATAAATCTCACTAAAGTCTATTTTTATAAAATGTTATATTTTTGAACTTTTTTATCTTAAGTACCTACTTTTCTTAAAACACATCAATTAGTTCTTCAATCAGTCAAGTCAAGGGTTTGTTAAACTTAACAGAACTATGGTTATTTTGATCGTTTACGTAATATTCATTGTAAGTAATTTAAAAAAAAAAAAATCAATCTACTGTTGATGGATTCGACTTAGAAAGGGATCACTATCGTCGAGCAAAGAGTTTTTTCCTTGAGCCATATCGATCATTTCAACAATGGAAGTCGATCTCTGTTGTTGAAACGATGGAGATCCATCGTTGATCTCAATGGTGGAGATCTATTAGTTGATCTCTTTATTCTTTATTTTTTGTATTTTTTGTATTTTTTTAATTGTTTTTACTATTTTAATTTTTAGTTGTTTTTTTTTCTGTTTTTGGTAACTATTATATATATTGAGAAAATATTGTTCAGTTGTTAATTTAATTTTTATAAATTATTTTAATATTAAAAATTTAAAAAGTATTTGACATAAATAATGGAAAGTGAATTTTTTTTAATCAAAACTGAATTAAATTAATAACTATATAATCATATTTTTATATATATAGTCATAGTTCACCATTAGTGATGTAATCATAAAATTGCTAATATAACAAAGATGTTTAAAAATATGAAATTTCACAAACAAATAGGAACTTTAGTGAAATTTCTTCGATATAATATAGAGAACAACTAAACAAGCTATTTCAATTTTAGAGAGAAAATCAAAAATAACCACAACTGTTATGAAAATTTTGTTTTTAACCACATACGAAAATTTATTTGTTAATAGCCACTTTTTGAAAAAAAAAATCAGTGTATGTCCGTAAATTACAAAAATACCCCTGGATTTGATTTTTTTTTTTAAACTGGAACCAAACTTGAAATCATGACTAAAATCTGGAACCAAACTTGAAATCACGGCTAGGAACATGAAACTTGAAATCTTGTTTTAAAAAATGAAATTTTGAAACTTGAAATCGTGCTTAAATTAAAATGTTGAAACTTGAAATCGTGCTTAAATTAAAATGTTGAAACTTGAAATGTTCTGGGTTTTTAATTTTTTCGTTTTCAAATATTGAAACTTGAAATGTTGCCTAAATTGAAATGTTAACTAAATTGAACTGTTCAAACTTGAATTTTCTGGGTTTCTAGTATTTCGTTTTCTTTCTTTTTTTTCAGCAGATCTAATCGCCGGCGGAGGGGGAGCTCGACGGCGTTGCTGGACTGTCGTGAAGCCCAGGCGACTGCACTCCGGCAAGCCGTTGATGACATGTGAGAGAGAAAGGAAAGGAGAGAGAAAGAGATGTGAGTGAAAGAGAGAGAGAAAGAGAGAGAGAAAGAAGAGAGAGAGCTGTGGGAGAGAGAAGATAGGATGGGTGAGAGAGAGAGGAGGCCGACGACGGTTCGCCGGTGGGAGAGAGAGATCGGGGAGAGAGAGAGACGAAAGGAGAGAGAGAGAGAGAGATCGGGGAGAGAGAGGAATGAGAGAGAGGAAGGAGAGAGAGAAAAAAAAAGAGAAAATAAAGAGAAAGTGTTTGGGGATGGTTTTTATATGGGGGCATTCAAGTAATTTCTCAAAAAAGTGGCTATTAATAAATAAATTTTCGTATATGGTTAAAAATAAAATTTTCATAATAGTTGTGGTTATTTTTAGCAATTTTCACTCAATTTTAAGATTACATTAAAATTGGTAGTAGCTCTAAAAATTCAATCAAAATCTATGGGTATTTTATAGTAAAATAGATAGTAGCTCTAAATTTTACGACGTGATAGGTTTCTAAATTGGTTTAATTTTCCAAAAAAAAAAAAAAAATTAGTTGCCCAAAACAGGCCCATCATGAATATAATGCTTCTTGTAGCTACGAGTGTTATGTTGACTTGGCTGCTTCAAGTTTTGAACATCAGGCTTGATTGCAAAACAATCAACTTGTTCATTCAAGGGTAACAACATTATCCATTTGAAAGATTCATGAAAACTCTAGCTCTAAAATAAGGTACGTGCATAACCGAGATCAACCAGAAGGATTTATGCATTGCGAGGTGTTGAGTTGCAGCAGAAGCAACGTAGTTTTGTTTTAATGTTTAGGCAATCACTAACGCTTCAGAAAGGAAGAATAATAATCAACTTAATTACAGGTATATTGTTCTCACAATCTTTATAATTGGCAGCTCATAATTAAATAAAGAGTACACTGACTTTTTTCATCTAATAAGAAATGCCCCAAACTCTTTTCTACTCTGTTGAAATGTCCAATCCCCATACCAATTCACATAAAAGGGACAGCAAATAAACATACGTAAATAGAGCAAATAGGAGGATTGACATGTATAAAATAAGCTTAGACATCAATGAATAACCATGAAACCAATGTCTATCAACTTCATTGCTTTCACTTAATTATGTACTCAACCAACCTTGACTGTACAACTGATACAGTGAAGAAAAAACAATAGTAGATGATTTACTGATGTCTAATACATTGCCAACCATTTGAATAAAATATGATTTTTTTTTCTAATATACCAACTCATCTCTACCGGCCAGCTAACATGTCGTTATTTCACAAAGTTAAAAAGCAAAGAAATACTGTACAAAAGGGGGATCAAATACAGGGTTTTGGGCTTATTGAGTACAATTGTTTGTCAAGGTTAGTATTGTGTACTTTTAGTGAGCATCAAGATTACCAGTGTCAAGATTACGTCCCAACCTCACCAAATGCTGTTGATGTTTTGCTGCAGCAGCCTTATCAGCCGCTTCATGTTTAAGAGCCCTCTTTGCCCGTCGGCCTGTTGTGCTATTTGCAACTTCTTTGTTCTTGGGCACACGTGAGGAACTAGCCCCCATGTCCTGGGAATTAGGGAGGTGGACAGGCCTTGCTTCTTGGCGCCCTGCCCTAACGTATCCATTATCTCCCCACCTTCGGTTACCAATACGAAGACTCAACGAACTGCGAATGTAAACTTCATCCAAGTCATCATCTTCATCCTCATATGGGTAATAATCTTCTAGATCATCATACACCACTTCATGATTCTTCACAATCAAAGGTTTGAACCATGGGGCTCTAAGAAGTAAGCACACTTTCCTCGAACATGAAATCTTTAATGCTGTTATAACCCAACAAAAGAAAATGGAAAGAAAAACAGAACAGTTGTTCATAAGAACACAACTTGGAAAAGTGCAAGTTAATTTAAAGACTGCAATATACCATTTCCAATAGACAATTGGAATATAACTGTTAATGATAAGGGAATAAGTAACAGATCACTTTTTGAGCGGCATTTTCACTAAAAAGAAACAGAAAAAGCAATATCGCTTCAAGTCATAATCTGTATTGGTTAACCTGCTAAAAACATTTTTGATTTAATTTATCAACCATGCTTCTGTTGAAATTTTTGCTGCCACTATAGCAGAACTATCTTACCAATTTTACATGTACCTCTCGGTTGTTATTATCTACACAAAACTCTTTATATCTCTAACCTCTTAATTTAAATGACGAATAAGAATATAAGGAAAAAGAAAACAAAAAGTGTAAGGTCCTCAGATCTAGAAAGACAACTGGAAAAGGAGATCGGATGACCTGCCATCAATGGAACGATGAACATTGAGGAATTCAAATGGATGTTTGCACTGAGGACAGCTTGGTTTATCAATGTAAGAGGCCCAACGAAGAATACATGTCACACTGCACAAGACAAAGAACAGAAGAACATCCATGAATACATGTCATTCCTTATAGAGTAAAAAATAAAACAAACTATCCAACTTTTCATCCCACACCATGCTTCTAGAGGTGCTGAAATAAACGGAAATTCTTTGAACCAATCAAAACAAGGGAAAAGGTTGTATATCATTAGTAATTGACTAATTGTATTACCATGCTATGCAGTCAACAATCACAACCATAGAACTGATTTCTCACATAGAATACTTACAAAGAACTCAAAGTTATCACATGACTAGCTACTAAGCACTAAGGACCAAAGTGTCCAAAGTAGGTTGAGCAACAAACAATAAAATTGGATCTTAAGTTCTTAACAGAATTTGAAAGTGTATATAGCAAGAACTGTCACATACAGATAATGTCAAAGTTCCAGGAGTTGACAAGGTAGTGATGAATTCACAAAACTATCCCTAACAGTCATAATTTTCATCACTACAAACAGGTCCAAGACAGACAAAAGTTAGCATACCTTTTACATAAACCCCTGGAACATGCTTAGTACAAATTTAAACAATGGTGATCCAATAAGGTTTCTAATTACTCTCCCAACTATGAGGCACAGGAGGCCTCATTGCATAAATGAAAGTCGTCATAAATTCTTAAAATAAAACAAGTACACAAGAAGGAAAAATAACAAACATACTAAAAGAATGTAACAAAGTATGAAAAACAAAAATTAAGAACAAAAAAAAACAATAGAAACAATAATGACTTAAAATTAACACCTAAGATCTGTGTTAAAGATTGTTTCCGAAAAATCTTAAAGTAGTATTCAAAAATTGAAAAGCAATGAAAAACTATGGTAAACAGAAGTTCAAGTTCATTTACTAAATGACATCAGAAATAACACTGCATTGCAAGACAGGGATTCCTACACAGATCTAAACGATATAAAAAAAAAACATCAACTCCCATTAAGAGTAAATTAGTCAGGGAGAAGATGGTACGCATACATTATGTGGTAGTGTGGTACATAACCATAATTAACACATACATAATTTTGGTAAGCTGTAAGCCTCAGTTCAATTATCTCCTTTCATAACTATATAATGTGACCACCATAACCTAACTTATCAAAAACCCACAACCTGCTAGTTTTAAGACCTTGCATTCTGTCATCTAACCAAAAATATAAAACATAGCTAGGCAACAATGTGAATTGTGAAGACCAAATAACAAGGTATAATTTAAAATATGTAGGTGAAAGGCATCATAAAGTACAAGTAGCAAGATAATCACAGGGGGTTCATCACAGGGTGTTCATCACAGGAAAAACCGGTTGAGACAGGAATAGAATAGAAAATTGGAGAGTTCTTTATGTATAGATAATAAAACATTCTACTAATATTTACAAAGTAGATTCTACCATAGTTATACTATCATGTAGTAAATATATGTCATAGCTTAAAAGCCAAGAAACTCTAAACATCATAATGCTTGCAAAACTGGACCAAATCCAAAATCTTATAACAGCATATCACATTTTAACCCCCAAATACACTAATAAGAAGTTTAATTCTCACTATAATATCATATAAAGTAAATATACAATCCATGAATTCCATTTCAAAATACCATGAGCAAAAAGATCAGAGATTCTGAATAGACAAACCAGTAAGCGTGCTCGCAACCTTTTACAAGAGCAGTCTCCTGAAGCACTATCTTATCCAAGCATATCGCACAGACCCCTCCATGACTCCCAAACCCCATTTCATGAGTATCTGCTTTACTTTGCATGTCCCACTAAAAATAAGAGAATAGGACCAACATGTATAAGGCCAACGAATCAATAGTAAATTAGAACACAAATCAATCAACTTTATCCAAACAGCTCAACAAAGATCAACAGGAGCCCGTTAAATACCACAAAACATTGAAATTCACCTCATTTAGCAACTTGACAAAAATCTAACCAAAGAAACATAACTTCATACTGGGAAATTATAAAATGTTGAACCAGCCCGTCAACGCAACATAAATATAATTTCATCTTCATATAATTTCTCTCAGCACTGCATAAAATTTGCAGCAAACAGATGAAAGAAAGTTCAAATCTTCAACTTTCACATTGTTATTGTTTGATTCACAAAAAAAACCACCAACCCATTTCAACGTATTAGACCTAATTCCCCAACCCCAATAATTATTATAAATCTAACAACCAAAATTTAAATGAATTAATTTCTTTTTTATTCCACATAAAGATAACAGATCTGCAAATACTAGCACCAGCAATCGAAAGAAATTGAAGAATAGTACCTTATCTGGGATGGATAGATTAGTGAGATCGTTGACAAGCTGGTCACCGTCGATTTTGTCGGCCGAAGAAGTCATGATTCAATCAAATAAATAAAGAAAAAAAAAAAGAGTGTTTGATTAAACCTAGTACCAAATGTAAAAAAACAAAACAAAAAAACGAAAAAAAAAACAAAAAAAAAGATTTTATGCCGAGAAGAGAAGAGAGAGAGAGAGATGCTAAAAGAATAATTCTGATTCCAAAGAGAGAGCGCGCGCGAAAGAGGAGAGAGAGAATCGACTTTTGGGGTTCAAAGGCCCAAAGCCCCAAACTATCCGGGATGGGTGTGGATGTCATAAATACCCTCAATTTTTTTTTTCTTTATAATTTTATAAGAGGATTTACACTTTGGTCCCAAAAGTTTCGGACAATATCTAATGTTTATTAGATATTAGCTTCAATTGTCTCAACTTGTCATAATTACATCAAAATGATCCCTCATCTCTGACCAAAACTTTAATGGTCAAAATTAATAAATTCATTGAAAATGCTATTTTACCCTTGAATTTGAATTTATTATAACCTTTTTTAGATTTTATTTATTTAGTTATTTGATTTATTTTTAATATTTTAATATTATTATTCTTTATAAATATCTTTAGGGAAAAACAGTGAGTTTTATTACATATAAGAAGAATAAATGAGTCTCTTTTCTTTTTTGCAATTTTTGTTAACAGAAGTTAACGCGAGCGGGATTTTAGAGAAAAAAGTAAATCATTGAGGGAATTTAGGAGAATTATAAAAATAGAGGAGGTAGTTTGGAGAATTGTACATTTTATAGGGGAATTTTAATAATTTCTCAAAAAAATAATACTATAAAAATAAATTAAAATTTTCATGAACCTCCAATGCTCGGTTTTAGAGATTTGGAGTCTTCTAATAGGGTATTTCTGGCTAAACAAGGGTGGAGAATCTTAAAGAATCTGGAGTCATTGGTGGTGCGAGTTCTGAAGAGTTGTTATTTCAATTATTGCAGCTTCCATGAAGCTAGAAAGAAACCTACTGATTCTTACGCCTGGAGCAGCATTCTGTAGGGTAAAGGCATCCTTGATGAAGGGATTCGGTGGAGAATAGGAGACGGGATGTCGACTAGGATTTATTCTGATAAATGGCTGCCAAGACCTTCCAAGTTTTCCATTGTCTCGCGGCCTCTTCTGGGTTTGGATGCTACTGTTGATAGATTGATATCTCCTCGACTCCTCCTGGTGGTTGGAACACAGACTTGATTAAGTATAGCTTCCTTCTTGATGATGCCATGTGCATTATGAAGATTCCTATTAGCTCTAGGAATCAAAGACATATCATGTTATGGCATTTTGAGACCAGTGGAAGTTATTCCATTAGGAGTGGTTATTGGGTGGCTCGCAGTTTGGAATCTAAGCCAGGGTCGTCCAATTAAGGGGCTATGTTAGGGTGGTGGAAGAGCTTCTGGAAATTAAACATTCCAAACAAGATTAAGGTTTTTTTGTGGAGAGCTTACCACGATTGGATTCCCACTAATGTCAATACCGCTAGAAAAGGGGTGAGGTCTGATTGCATGTGCATTGTTTGCAAGTCCTCTATGGAAACCACTTGTCATGCCTTATGGAGGTACAAGAGGCTGAAGACTATCCGGAAAGATTGGGAATTGCTGGTTCCAGCTCATGGTGGTGACAATAGTAATTTTTTTAACTTTGTCTTAGATTATTTTTCCAGGATGACAGGGAAACAGAAGGAATTATTTTGTGTTTTACTTTGGAGGATTTGGTTCAACCGTAACTCCTATGCGCATGGAGCCACTCCTGTTGAGATGTCGGAGATGATTGGTTGGGGCAAAATGTTTCTCCATGATTACCAATCTATCAATAGAGAAAGGGAAAAGGAGAAGGAGAAAGCAAAAAGTAGCAATGGTTCAAACTTACATTGGTATCCTCCTGAGAAGGATCTTTACAAATCTAATTGTGGTGTTGTTATCGACTGCAAGAATGGGCGGGTCAGAAATTTAGATGGGGAGGTGATGGCTTGTTGCTCTCAAAGGATTGAAGCTAATGTTAATAAAAAGGTTGCTAATTTAATTGCCATCAAAAGGGGTATCCTGTTTGGTATTGACTGTGGGTTATATCCTGACAAAATAGAGTCTAATGACTCTGATATTGTTAATTGGATCAATCATGGGGTGTATCGTGATTCTGATTTTGGCACGATCCTCTTGGATATTGATGATTTAAGGGCTGGTGAATCATGGGGTCTATAACTTTGACAACATTTCTACCTAGGCGAACAGGGGAACCTTAAGGCTCGCGAAGAATGCGCTTGATGTTGTTCAAGACAGTTATTGGATGGAGAAGTACCCGATCTGTATTGGCAGTTTTGTTGAGGCTGAAAAGCCTGGGTAGTTTAGGTTTGTTTTCCCTTTGTTAATGGCTCTTCTGGTGTATGCTTTGTTTCCTCTGTGTGTTGGTTTTCTTTGTCTGGTTGTAGTTGGCAGCTTGGCCGCTGTTTTGTTCTTGTTATTAAAAAAAAAAAATCTTCACCTTATCCTCAAATTTCTATAATTCGTTGTCATATGTCTTTTAAGGGAATCAAAGGCTTAGAGTTATTGTTTTAATTTTTAGGATTTAGAATTTCAGTCATTTTATATAATCAAATAACTCCCAAATTTATTAACCTCAATTTCAATCCCTAGCAGCTTATATCTTCTCAATCGACTAACGGAAAATTTCTCTTATCAATCTCTCAAAAGATTGAATTTTGATATGTGAGACTGGATCTCTTTCTGTTAGTTGTCCTTCAGATCAGGCTTGGTATCCCTAGCAAGTAAGTAAGAGTCAGGCAAGAGAGAGGAGAAAAATGACAACCCGATCGAGGAAGAATATGAAGAAGAGGGGCCACATTAGTGTTGGTCACTGAGGAAGCATCCTATAGTAGGCATGCCCACGGTTTCGGCCGGTTTCGGTTCTGGGATTCTAGACGGAGCTAGAACCGGAACTGAAACAGTAGACCGATGGTTCCGGTTTCGATTCCAGTTTCGATTCTAGTTCCGGTTCCGGTTTCGGCCTGGTTCCACTGGTTCTGTCGGTTCGGTTCCTTTTTTTTTTCTTCTTATTATACATTTATGCTCATTTTAAAAAAAACACCTAAAACATAAGACATGTAATAATGTGAAATTGTAAATGAATTTTATTGTGTAAGGCCGTAAGCCGATATTAAAATTGAAAAAAAAATATTAAATACATAAATTGAAATAAATGTATAAAACTAAAAAAAAATGGTCTTGCACTTAATTTGTACCAAAATTAAGTTGCATACATATCCTCTTGGGGTTTAGAGGAATCAAATATCACGTAGTTCTTTTACATTTTATTGTCTTTTACATATGTAATTCTGTAAGTCTGTAACTAATCGCTGCCTTACGTTCCGGTGTCGGTGGTGTGATCATCATCGAAGAAATCGTAAATCACTTATGGCTTCATTTCTTGTTGTCTATATTCAGCGTTTGTCCAATCATCAACACACACTTGGACTTGAATTGATTTTGGACTCAAAAGCGACCGTCTTGCGTCCAGAATATTCCAACCCACGCTAAACTCTTGTTCCACAGCCACTGTAGAAACCGGTGTTGCAAGAATCTGTTTGGCTATTATCAACAAGATTGGGAAGTGCTTTTGATGTTCTCTCCACCAATGTAGAATATCAAATTGATCCACATCACCATCTCCTATAAACTCAAAATTGGTACTGTGAAAAGTTTCAATCTCATGACACAAGACCGAACTTGATAAAGAAGAAGAAGAACCTCCTAATCTTTTGATATTTTGAGATAAAAGTGCAGACCCTACCCCCAACACTCCAGAAGATCGAGTTTGGGAGACATTTTCATTTTGTGGAACACTAATGTTCAATGATGGACCATAAATTCTACGATATTCATCATATAACTGATAAAATATTGTCTTAATTGTAGCATAATAAGTATTAATTTCTAATTCTATACCTAAACAATTATAATAAAGAGTTAAATTATCTGTCAATGCATCTAGCTTACAATGTGGGTCAAAACACAACGCAAACGGATAAATAGTTGGAAACTCCCTATAATAGTCTAACCATTTTTTTTTTCATAGCTTCAATGCATGCCTCTAATTGTATATCAGATGAACAGTCAGCAAATGTACCAGCAATATTACAACCCTCAATAATAAATAATTGAGTAGTAGGATAATAAATACCTGACAAATTGTTAGTAGCACTATTATCCGGTTGGACCGGATCCGGCTCCGATATACGACCCTTACCGGTCCTGGAAACGGAATGCTTTGGTGGAATGTCTCTTACTCCACTTCCACTTCCACTTCCACTTGCCATTAAAAAAATTAATTGTAAAAAAACTCTTCAAAAAAATTAAAATTTTATTGGAAATATATTTTAAAAAATTGTTGACAAGGATTTTTAAATGATTTAAAAATATAATAATTGCAATACAATAAATATAAACAAATAAACAATTGACTAATTGAGAGATAATTGAAGAGAATTAGGAGAATTGAGAGAGAGTTGAGAGAGAAATGGTGTGAAAAGAAATGAATTTAGGGGGTATTTATAGGAAATTAAAGGGAAAAGAAAAAAATAATAATAAATAAAAACAGTCGTTGGAACCCAACGGTTTGTTTTAAAAAAAATCAATTTTTTTTTTTAAAAAAAAATCAATTTTTTTTTTAAAAAAAAAATGGCCTAGAACCGGAACCGAACTGTCGGCTCCTGGTTGGTTTTTTTTAGGGGATGAACCGGAACTGAACCTTCACCCCCACGATTCTGGTTAAGGTTACGGTTACAGTTCATTTCACACGGTTACGGTTCGGTTTCACGGTTCAAACCGAACCGTGGTCATGTCTATCCTAGAGGTCACGGTAACGCCAGAGACATGCACCACCACTGTTACATCGTATCCTCTTTGACAAGTACCATCCTTTTAACATTTGTTAAATTTTATGATACTCTTGATTTTTAAGTTTTTGAGTTGTTGAGTATTGTTATAACTAGTTTTGAATATTCCTGTTTTTTATTTCTATATTAAATTTCTATAATTATCACAGACAATTTATGGCAAAGAAGTGATTCTTGGTTCATTTTTACATGAAGAGGTGAACAGTGTTATTTTTTTCTAAAGGACATCTTCACTTTGGCCATGTATCAATCCAATGCTAATCCAAAAGACTATAATGAAGTTGCCTTCAATTATCTCACTGTAAGCAAATGAATCCAAGGATATTGAATTGTGAGTTTGGATTGTGTATACATGGTTGGTTGAGCATTTTCCGTAGAAGATTGAACACTATATTTTTGATATATCATATCTGTACACAAATTGTAATACACAAAGGTTTAAGTCTATTGTTCAACTAAGTGTCAAAATTTGTTTTTATTTTGTTATTAGTAAAAATCTGAGAGAGTGATAAGTCAGCATAATTGCCCAAATATACGGGAATCAGAGATGCCACATCACCAAAATTCAACAAGGCTGAACCAACCCAAGTTGGCCAAAGATGGCCTCACAACATCCAGGCAGGGTTACCTGAACTATCGGGCAGAGATAACTCAATTGAAGAGATCGGGTTGACCAGGTAAAGATGACCCGGTTGGGATTATCGAAATGGTCGGGACAAGACCTACGATATGGATTGAATCACTGGTCAGGGGAGTGAGGTCTGATCGGGTTTGGAAAATGGTCGGCTGAGCGGCACGTGGACAACGTTAAATTTAATACAATCACGACTCGAATACACAAAGAATAAGTATTACTCAAATAAGATGTTTCGAAACACACTTTGATAAGGAAATAAATTTTCTTATAGATATCAAAGTTCAGATTAGGCAAGAGATCTAATGCATTCAGGATATAAATGATACGGAACAGAAAAGAAGGACGGAACAACTCTAATAAGCCAGAGTCTCATGAAATTTCAATAACTTTCCTTACTTGTACACAAAGAATTAGGGTTCTATGCACATATAAATTGACCCTAATAATATCCAAGAAAGGGTGAATGCAAAATATTGTATGAGAGAATAAGAGAGATCGAGCGTGTAACAAATCATTCATAGTGAAGTCCTTTTCTCGCCGCCTCCGGCAACTGTGGTTTTTTCCCTCCTTGGGTTTCCAGGTAAAACTTTGTGTTTTGCATGCTTGATTTCCTTTTATGTTTTACAATTCAATTATCAATTTTCATTACCTTGTTAGACGCGTGGTTGAATTTACATAATCTAAAAATCAACGTCAATATATTTCAATAAAACCTTAGTTTATTAGAATAAAAAGTTCATCTCTATTTCCAGTCTTGATCTGTCTATTTTATATATGTTTTTCTCCCCTATTTCCTATGTAATAAGCTTGTCTCTCGAGTAATTTAGGTTATTAATTTTTTTTATTGAGCATGTGTAGGTCATTTTTCCTTAAACATGAGGTGTTTGGTGATATTTGCAAAGAATGGAACTTAACGAGAAGATAATGGGCAAATCTGTCAACTACCGCCGTGTAAGTCGCTGCCCGTGCAATTGGAGAAGTCCAGGCGTGCCATCTTTCACAACTACGGTATGTGTCGCGTCCAAGTTCATGTTTCAATAACGGTCTACACTATGAAAATGACCAGAGAGTACAACGTTTGGAAGACCAAGGCCTGTGCAAGGTGTCCGTGCCGCGGTACTGGGAGCGGTCATACGCATTCCTTGTTTTTTAGGGAATTATGAAACCTCATTTGATGGAGGACCTATATATATTTCTTATTCTTTTTCTACAAAGGACACACATTCTAGCCTTCTCAACCGTTATTCTTTTTCACAAACACCTTACACGATTCTTTCACCATCTTACACATCGAAAATTGAAGATTGAAGATTAAGAATATTTCAATTGAAGACTTGAAGTACTCAACGGGGTTCTATCTTCTCTTTTTCTTCTCTTTTTCTTCTGTTTTTATTTTCATGATGTGTAACTAATTCCATAACTAGGGAATCAATGTAAACCTCATGTGAATGCTCATATATTATTATTATTTCATCAATTCAATTCTTGATTTACTCATTGTTCTTAAATTCTTATTCACACCATATACCAAGGGTGAATAATTATATGGCATGATTTAAGGGTTAAGACTATCTGAGAATTAGAGTTAGAGTATAGACCAAACCTAACATTGATTAATGCTCTTTTGAATGAATGAATTTTATCATTCAGACCATGCAAAGTATAGAATTAGGTTCTTATTTCTTGCACTTAACGGGTTTCCGATCGTTGTTCACACCATAGATCAAGGTTGAAGAGTGGTTGGGAATACGTGACTAATCCCTCGTTAATACGGTAATAAAGATAAGGAATGAATCTTTGAATTGATTGAATTTTGTTTACAAATTAATTTCATACATGAGTAATCATAATTGGGGATCATTGATGACCTTGTGTTTTCTCACCTTTGATCACAACTAAATCTTTTCAATTGCTTTCATTAGTTTAATTTAATTTAATTTAATTTTTAGTTTAAATCAATCAACAACAATCTTTTGGTTACTTTCAGTTTAGATTTAATGGTTGAACTTTAATTAGAACTAGTTTTCAACCATTAAATCTCTAGTCTTCGTGGGAACAATCCTTACTTATCACTATATGATTCTTTACGATTCGTGCACTTGTTAGTATTGTTTTTATAACTACAGTTTTTCACACATCAAGTTTTTAGCACTGCTGTCGGGGACTAGTTGAATTTTTGGTTAATTCTAGTTTTAGTTTTAGTTAATAGATTTAGTTATTTAGGTAGTCGATTCATTAGTTTTTATATTTTTAGTTTTTATTTTCTTTTATTATTTTTTTTTCTTTTCAATGTTTACTGTGTGTCTGTCTTTTGTTTTAGGCTTCAACGATGAATGCAAGGTAGAAGATCACTGCAAGGAGAATTACTATCGTTGAACGACAACATTGATCGTATTAGACAAAGAGCAATGGCAGACAATGGAAATCTCAATATCCAACAGGTTCTAGATCCACCAGTTGTACCTATCAAAACCATAAAGGATTACAACAGACCTATTGTTGATAATCACCCCTTATGCATTGCCTCAGATGAGGCAGCAAGAAACTATGAGTTGAAAAGTTTCCACTATAATTTGTTGCCCGCTTTCCATGAGTTATCAAATGAAGATATGCTTAAATTCCTCAAAGAGTTCTATGCAGCAATTCAAGCTTTTCCAAGCAGTAGGGTGATAGAAAACCAGTTGTGCATTAGGTGTATTCCATAAACTCTCAAGGAAAAGGCAAAGACATGGCTTTTGACCTTGCCTCCAGCTTCGTTGACAACATGGGAGGAGGTGGTAGAGAAGCTTACTGGCCAATTCTATTCTCCCCAGAAAACCAGTGAGATCAGGTCCAAGATTATTAATTTCTTCCAAGGGGAACAAAAAATATTCTATAAAGTCTGGGAGAATTACAAGATGTTTCTCTTTAACTGTCCTCAGCACGGATATCAAATTCACCAGCTCTGTCAGTGGTTCTATGATAGATTAAATGATGTCTCAACAGTCTTGGTAAATAATACATGTGGAGGATCCATGACTGACAAGACTCCGGAAGAGTTACAATCAATCTTCGAAAAACTCACCGAAAAATCTTGAGAGAAGAGTTCTATAAGAAGGAAGTGGATATATGAAATAGATGCTAAATTCTGAAATTCGATGCAATTTTCACAGATGTAAAAAACTATCGAGGTACTTGTCAATCAGGTGGGACAACTGAGAGAAACAAGACACCAGGGATATGATCAACCAAGATATTGTATGTAAGCTTATCAAGTGAGAGGTCATGGACCTAATGATGAGGAAGAAGTGCAAACCATGAATAGTTTCAATCCTAGACCTCAAAATGATCCCTTTTCAAATACTTACAATCTGGGGTGGAGAAATCATCCAAACTTATCTTGGACCAATAATCAAAGCACCGGAAACCAATGGGGAAACAACAACAACTATGGCCAACGACAGTATAATTACAACGTTTAGCATAGTCCTATATCTCAATCCATGAACCTGTCATTGGAAGATACAATGAAGCAATTTATACAGACTATGGACCAGAGAATGAATCAGCAAGATAAAAGGTTGCAAAACACTCAACAAATGTTCAGAGATTCCCAACAACATCATAATGTGAGATTTCAAAACATAATGCTTTATTGAGGAAGATGGAAATACAAATTGGGCAACTGGTTGAAGCTAAGCAATAGAGTGAACCGGAAAAATTTCTAAGCCATACTAAGCAACCAAAGGCCATGACAGTTCTCCGAAATGGTAAGGTATTAGTCAATGATAGATCAACTGAACTTTCTAATAAAACTACTGATGTTTCAGGCCCTTCATGAGAGAACATAGCACTAGAAAAAAAGGAAGAGGTAATGGTGGAAAAGTCTAAACAATTACCACTTCTATAAAAGTCTCATAATCCGTATATTCCTCTAGTTCCATCCCCAAGAAGACTGTAAAAGCAAGTTAGAGAAATCATACAAAGATATTTATGACATCCTGTGAAAAGTCAATGTAAACCTACCTCTATTGGAGATGATCCAGAAGATGGCAGCCTATGCAAAAAAATTTAAGAGTCTTCATACGTACAAGCCAAGGTTGCTAGAGAATCATCAGGAGTTCATAATCAGAAGTGCCAGTGCAGTCCTTCAAAAATCCCTACCACCAAAACTCCAAGATTCGGGGAGTTTTTGCATCAATATTATAATTAAAGGCACCACCATGAAGAGAGCAATGTTAGATCTGGGAGCCAGCATCAACTTGATGTCATACAACATTTATGAGCAATTGGGGTTGAATGATCTAAAGAAGACAACCATGTCACTTTTGTAGGTGGATGGTTCAGCCAGATACCAGAGAGGATATGTTGAAGATGTGTTGGTCCAGGTAGATAATCTCATTATTCCGGCTGATTTTATAGTACTTGATATGGATGAGGGAGCCAAGGAAAGAGTTAGCAAACCAATTCTACTGGGAAAACCTTTCATGGCGACAATAAAAACTTTTATTGATTTATAAAATGGAAAGCTCACAATGACCGTGTTAAATGAAACTGTGGAGTTCAAAGTTTTTGATTCATTAAAACTACTTGAGGCGGCCGATGATTGCTATTCGGTCGATTGTTGCTCGGTTGAGGTGGTTAATTCTGCATTTCAAGAGGAGTTATCAGACGAAAGCCTTAACGGTTTACTTGATTGGGTGAAGGATGTTTTTGAGAATGACAAAGAAAGTCAACAAGAAAAGTATATAGAATAAGAATCCAAGATTGAAGAATTAGGTGTGAAAATTGAAGAAGGGATTAACAAGTCGTTAATTCCATCTACGAGCTTTCCCCTTGCTTTGGAGCTCAAACAACTCCCTTCTAACCTCAAGTATACTTTTTTAGGAGAGAATGAGACATTCCTAATGATTATAGCTTCTGACCTAGATGAAGAAAAAGAAAAGAAGCTAATGAAGGTGATCAAGGAACATAAAGCTGCCATCGGATGGTCCATAGCGGATATCAAGGGAATAAGCCATACCATTTGCATTATGAAATTCTGCTAGAAGAGAATGCAAAGCCTTCGAGAGAGACTCAACGAAGGCTCAATCCAAACTTGAAGGAGGTTGTACGGGAAGAGGTTTTAAAGCTACTCAATGTGGGTATCATATACCCTATATCTGATAATAAGTGGGTGAGCCCGGTTCATGTTATTCCAAAGAAGTCAAGAATCATTGTGGTAGCCAATGAGAACAATGAGTTGATTCCTACAAAGAAGACAACGGGATTGAGAGTGTGCATTAATTACCGTAAGCTCAACATTACACAAAAAAGGATCACTTTTCTTTGTCGTTCATTGATCAAATGCTAGAGCGTTTGGCGAGACATGCTTACTTTTGCTTTCTTGATGAATTTTCAGGCTACATTCAAATTTCCATTGCTCTAGAGGACCAAGAAAAGACAACGTTCACATGTCCCTTCAGAACCTTTGAATATCAAAGAATGCCTTTCGAGCTGTACAAAGCCCCTGCCACTTTCCAGAGATGTATGATGTCAATATTCTCCGACATGTTAGAGAAATTATTGAGGTATTTATGGATTATTTTTCTATTTTTGATAATTCTTTTGATCACTATTGTTCTAAGTATAATTTAGATAGTATGACACATCAGTAATAAACCAAAGTCGGGGGAGCCATGTCAGCCTAAGTTGACCAAGAAAACCAATCAAATCCCCCGACCAAGATAATGCAAACGATCGGATAAGAAGACCCGATCGGGATTGTCAAGATGGTCGGGGGAGAGGTTGTGATTAGGTAAAATCGTTGATCGGGAAAAGTAAAATTGGTCGGATTTGACAGGTGGTCGGTTGCGTGACATATGGACATCACTCAAATTTAATGAAGTTACGATTCTAATGCGGAGAGAAAGAATCCGACTTGGACAAGACATCTCGAAGTACATCCTGATAAGGAAACAAGCTTCCTAATAGATATCAAAGTGTAAATTGGGCAAGAGATCTAATGCAATTAAGATACAAATAGCGCAAAACAAGAAAGGGAATAATACGATTCCAACAAAATAAAATTTGGTTCAAGTACGGGAACTTATTTTACTTGTATACCAAGATTTAGGGTTTTATGTATGTATATATAGACCCATAGAAGGGTGAATGCCAGTTAAGCTTACAAGAGTGCCATAGAGATTGTGTGTGTAATTATTCTCATTATAGTGGATTCTTCTCGCCATTGCTGACAACTGTGGATGTTTCCCCACCTTAGGGTTTTACCACGTAAAATCTTGTGCTTTGCTTTTTATTTATTTTGATTCGTAGCTTGATTGTGTATTCACATTCACTTGTTCGACAAGTGATCAATTAAACATAATCCAAAAATCACCGTCAACAACTAGCATTAGAAGGAGGGGGTGAACCTTCGTTAGCATTGGGTTTTGAATAATTAATTTCAGGTAAAAGCTTATGAGAAATGATATCATGGCCACCAACAAAGACAGAAGTCTATCTCCTATAGGGAAAAATCGATTCAAAAATGCGACGGAAGCATAAAATTAGGGTTCGGTATATTTAAAAAAAAATCCCTTCAAAAGAAAAGAACAGTGACCCTAGATTAATTGACATATATAATTAAAAGTATCGTACCTTTTTGTCGTGACGATTAAACTAGCGCTGAATTGAATCCGTAAGATCTTCCAATCTAATCACGAACGTGAATCACCTAGGAGTGTGAGCTCCCTTTCTTTAAATTGTATACCTGAGGATGAAAACAAACAAAATCTCTTTCTTTTGTTAGTCACAATAATCTTCCAAGAAGAAAAACAAATAACGTTAGGTCACTTGTGAATTATCAATCAATTTGATTAAAATTCGCTTGAACCTTGATTCAATGTTGTACACAAAACCTTTTAATGTAAAGTCTACTAGTGCACTATCGAAAACAAAACGTTCTTTCTTCCTTTTCTTCTTTGCCGAATTTTCACACACCAATCTTTAGAGTTGGATGAATTTTGTCTAGAGCAAAAAAATAAATTTTTTCTCTCTCAAAATTCTCTCTTTGCCGAATTTTACTCTTGTATAAACCCTAGCCTTGGCCGAATTTCTCTAGTAAAATTATATGCTTTGGCCGAATTCACCTAGATATTTTCATAGGTTTCTCTAATCATTTCCTAAAAGGATTTACTTGATGGGCAATAATCATATCTCTATGTGGATTTACTTGGTCACAAAGAATCCTTTTAAAAAAAAAGATTTTTTTTTCACACCAAAGACTCATAATCCAACTCAAATAGTGTATTTATTCCATAACCAATTATTGAATATAATTAAATTGTTACTAAATCAAAAACTTCCTAATTTGACCAATTGTCAATTAGAGTCCTAATGGAAATCAAATACTTCCTTAACTAGATAAATAAATTCCTATTATTTATCTACTGATCAAATATAGTTTTTGATACTTATCATATTACCAATAATAATATGACTGTAGGAGACCATCTCCTACTAGGAAAAAGATTTTGATTTTTAATTAATTAATTAATTAATTAATTTTCATTTAATTAAATAATAAAATAAAAAAACAATATATAAGGCTATTATATAGTCCCTTGCCGCCCAAGCTATATAAATATAGGTCAAATATTGTTTTTTCTATTTTATTAAATCCATTGGACTTAAATAAAAAGTCCACATGTAAACTAGACACATTCTTACTAAAAGAAACAAGTCTACATACCTTAATACAATTCTAGATGGACCCATAAATTGGTCCGGTAGAATATATCAAATGATCCATGCAAATTTGTGTGGATTGGGGATCTTGGCAGACTATCTAAATTTAAGCTCCAATAGACATAACCTAATCACAATCAACAAATGATTCACTTATGTCCGATCTATTAATTTAGTTCATTTTACTAAAGAACTAAAATTGAACTCTTAAATAAAGATAAAATAAGTTAATATTGCTCATTCATACCCTAGACAATCTTAATGGAGAAAGTGTATCCTCGTGAATAATTTCAGTAATCGCCAAGAGCTCATAGACGCCTATAGCTTCCAAGTTACCATATTTATTCATATGACCACATTTTCTCATATGACCACATTTTGAACTTGGATATTTTGACTTGTCCAGAAACCATATTTCAATAGACACTATTGAAAATTTAACGTCAATATTTAATATCCAATACTTCAAAACATTCATATGATAATATTCTACTCTTATTTAATAAATGAAGCCACAATGTCCATATCTATAAATGAAGTCCTCTATCGATTAACAAATGAATATTACCAAACTATCGAGGATAGACTATACTATATAATCGTACTCATTAATAGCTCAAATGATAACACTTGCAACCATAAGTCCATCATTTATCTCAGGATTAAGATAGACTCTCCGATTGTCTTCAAGTAAAAAACAATTATCCATTAACGGCTCTGGATAAAGTATTTCATTGTGATCTTATTCAATGCACCAGTGCACTAGATTCTTTTGCTCAAAGACACCACACTTTGATGATTTTAGACTCATCATAACACATTTGATCTCACTCAAATGCTAGCAAAAAAATCTACAACTTTGACAAGATAAAGGCGGCCAACCTTTATCTTAAGTTGTGAATATTATTCAAGACTAAGTAAAGAATTATGTCTACCTCATACATATCCAGATGTACGAATAATTCTTCTTTTATCATAGTCTTTTTACCTTATGATTATTTACTTTTGAAAATTATAATAATTAAACTATAAATGCTATAAGATTTGTTAAACTAGAAATCACTTTTATTAATATGAAAAGACTGTCAAATATATTATTACACTCTTGCTATCGAGCATAATCCCAACATCTCCATGTAACACCGACGCGTCGCGTAGTGATAACATCCTCAATCTTGCCGATGTTAATACCATTGGAGAAGATCCACCTTCAAGAACTCCACCGTCTATCAGACCTAACATTATTACATCCACAGATGTAACCGTTGGTATTTCCCCAGATGCTTTCTGGTAGATCCAAGAATCCCTACAGAAAGTCATTGACGATACCGCTAAATAGGGAATCAATATAACATCCACTGCCTACCTGAGTTCACTGTACCAGCTCTCTACGCTGGTAGTGGCCCATGATCCCAATATAAATTCTAAAATAGTGGCAACTACCCTAAAAGCACTCCAGAAATTCAGAAGAGATAGGGCAAAGCATCATGAAATAATGGAACGATCATGCAGAAGGAACCACCGCCAAGAAGACCGGAATACTAGACAGCACATGGAGCCCAATTCACTGAAAGATGCAAGGAGATATGATGGATAAGGAACCCACCCCGAGCAGGTAGATAGGCATGACAGTCGGAGAAAAGGTCTCGCTCGGATTCAAGTGATGATGAAACTGCCCTCAGAAGACGTACGGAGCCAACCCCTTTAGTCAGACGCGACCCGTACGGTGCCTAAATGAATGGGCAAATCCCTAGGGAACCATACTGGCTCACCATCCGCCAGAAATTTGATAAGCATGGAGAGCCAAAAAAAGGAGCGGAAGATCATTCTCAGAAGAATAAAGGCCTTAGAGTGAAGACAAAGTCTAGGAAACCCGGTGATCAGTAACTCCGAAAGTCCATTCGCTGACTCTATAAGGCAAGCCCCGTTTTTTAGGTAAACTCACAATGCCACATGTGGAACAATTCAAGGCCAATACTGACCCATAAGAGCATGTCCGAAGATATCATAGCGCAATGGCACGGTATGATTATGATGATGCTATCATGTGTTGGATGTTCCCACAGACCTTGGGAAATCAGAGATCCAGATGGTTTGGAGGACTTTCGTAAGATCCATTAGGAAATTTGAGAAACCGATACACGTTTTCACTAGGCAGTTCATGGGAAATATCCAGTGAAGGAAATCCATATCAGCCTTGTCAACCTTAAAACAAATTAAGAACTAGAAGTTGAAGGATTACCTAACTAGGTTCTCGCAGGAAGTGTCAGAAGTACAGAATCTCAACAATGACGCGGTAGTATCCGTATTTATTAATAGTCTGCAACACAGCCACTTAACGGGGGAAATTCGAGATGGAATGGTCAGCATGTTAAAGAAGTACAAGGACGTGTTCGTATGGAAACATGAAGATATGCCTGGAATCGATTCAAAGATTATTCCTCACTACCTAGCGATTGATCCTGATCAAAAACCGATCATCCTGAAGAGAAAATGGCTTATCCCGGAGAGAAGCAAGGCAATCAAGGAAGAAGTAGAGAAACTGTTGGTAGCAGGATCCATAAAAAAGGTGTGGTACCCCGAATGGGTTGCCAACGTGGTGCTAGTAAAAAATAAGAATGGTTTGTGGATGATGTGTGTAGATTTCACTGACCTCAACAAAACATGTCCAAAAGATAGCTTCACGTTGCCCTGGATCAACCAGTTGGTAGATGCAACAGTCGGTCATGAATTATTGAGCTTCATGGATGCTTACTCGGGTTATAACCAGATCTGAATGTTTGGGCCAGATGAAGACAAAACCTCTTTCACAACCAATCAGGGTTATACTATTATAAAGTTATCTCTTTTGATCTCAAGAATGTCAGGGCGACCTACCAAAGATTGGTAAACAAGATGTTCACCCAACAGATCGATAGAAATATGGAGATGTACATCGACAATATGCTGACTAAGAGCACAACATCCGAAAAACATGTAGAAGATCTCAGGGAGACGTTCGGAGTGCTAAGAAAGTTTGGCATGAAGCTCAATCTAAAGATATATGTTTTCGGGATGCCTTCGGGAAGATTCCTTTGTTTCCAAGTTCATCAGAGGGAAATCAAAGTAAATCCAGAGAAAATAAAAGTGTTGGATGAGATGAGGTCCCCAAAAACCCTTAAGGAAATTCAACGGCTAACGGGCTGCTTAGCATCCCTGAATCGATTCATTAGCAAGTCGACTGATAAATGCTTGCTCTTTTTTAGAGCAATTAATAAGGGCAAGGGGGTAGAATGGAATGATGAATGTGAGTAGGTATTCTGAAAGATCAAAGTGTACCTAGGAAAAGCACCAATCATATCTAAACTCATAGAAGGAAAAGTGATCTACCTGTACTTGTCAGTCATAGCTATGGCAACGGGGTCACTACTGGTTAGGTTGGATGAGGGAGTACAAAAGTCAGTTTATTATACAAAAAAGGCTTTACTACCAGCTGAAACGAGATATTTTCCAGCCGAGCATATGGCATTAGCACTCGTAACAGCAGTAAGAAAGCTGAGACCCTATTTTCAAGCTCACAAGATCGAGGTCAACACGGACTACCCATTGAAGCAAATTTTATCCAAACGTAAAGTGTCAGGGAGGCTAACCAAATAGGCAGTGGAGTTGAGTGAATTAGACATAGCATAACTGCCAAGAGCCGCAATAAAAGAGTAAGTTGTAGATGGCCTAATCACCAAGCTCACTGAACCAAATAGCAAGGTGATCAAGATGCTGAAGAAGAAGGAAGAATTCATCTAGAAACTGCATGTAGATGGATCATCAAACATGTACGGAAATGGGGCAAGCATAGTGATATCCACCCCGGAAGGTGATCAAGTAGAGTGTTCCCTGCAGTTTAACTTCAAAGCCACTAACAACATGGACAAATTTGAGGCATTTTTGGTAGGACCTAGGGTTTGTACAGCACTAGAGGCTGATGAGTTGGAGATATTCAGTAACTCATAGGTGGTGGTCAACCAAATCTTGGATGAATATTAGGCCAAAGACAGCAACATGACCGATTATCCAGAGATAGCCAGGATACTACTTGGGAGATTCAAGGCCTATAGGATTACTCAGATCCTGAGGGAAAAAGAATTAGAAGGCAGACGATTTGTCAAAATTGGCGTCAGTAACTATCAGCATACGGTCGAAGACTATCTCAGTTGCTCACCTTAAAAAACCGAGCATCGAAGATAAAGAGGATGTTTTAGAAGTATGAGTGATCGAAGAAAGGCATGCCACCAAGATGACCCTGATCAGGGAATATCTAGATGATGGAACACTCTCAGCAGAGGTGACTAAAGCAAAACGCCTCAGATACAGAGCCACCAGATACTCTATAGTTAGAGAAGAATTGTACAGAAGAGTAATTTCAAAAGCTTTGCAGAAGTTCGTCTGCCCAACAGAAGGTAGACATATATTCAAAAATATCAACGTAGGTGTATGTGGGAATCACTCTGCGGGTAAAAATCTGTCGCACAAGACTCTCAGACGGGACTTCTTATAGCCGGCTCTATTTCAAAACGCTCAGGTAGTCGTAGAACAGTGTGGTAGCTGTTAGAGGATAGCCAGTGACATCAAGAAGCCATCAACATGGTCGTTTGCCATATGGGGGATAGATCTGATTGGCCTAATACCGACAACAACCAAAGGAGGAGCAAAGCACATCATTGTAGTTATAGACTACTTCACAAAATGGGTAGAGGTAAAAGCACTGGTACATATAACTGAGGCTAACACGACTAGTTTCGTGAAAAAGAATATTATTTACCGATTTAGATCCCGAACACAATAATCACAAATAACGGGACCCAGTTCGACATTGACAACTTCAAGGACATGTGTTAGGACTTCTACATAAAGAATTATTATGCCACACCAGCCCATCCTCAAACTAACGGCCAGACGGAAGCAATAAACAAGATAATTAAGCATACCCTAAAGGCAAAGCTAGATGCTAAGAAAGGAAATTTGGCAGACAAGCTACACGAAGTCTTATGGGCATACCGGACCACGGATAGGATTTCAACATGAGAGACCCCCTATTCACTAACATTTAGGACAGATGCAGTAATCCCGATTGAAGTAATTCATAATTCACCAAGGGTATAACTCTTTCATCCCAAGACGAATGTGGAAATGTTAGAATAAAATCTAGATGAGTTGAAGGAAAAAATGAACATGTCAAAGATAAGAAACGTTGCCTATCAGGAAAGGGCCGCCAGGTACTACAACTCACATGTCCGAGTCAGGAGATTCCAACTCAGAGATCTAGTTCTGAGGATGGTGTCACGTAATTTAAGGGAAAAATCAGTTGGATCGCTGGCAGATAAATGGGAAGGATCGTACCAAGTGGTAGGATTGGCTAGTCATGAAGCGTACTGCCTTGCCCGACCAGAAGGGAGCAAGCTGCTCAGGCCATGCAATTATCAGTACCTGAAGATGTTCTACCCTTAAGGGTTTCTCACTTTTAAATATTTCTTTTTAGTTTAGAAATAGGCTCGCCTTGTTTAACTTAGAAATGAGTTTGCCTTGTTAGCTAATATGTTGATGTTTCTTTTTAGCATTTAATAAAAGTCCATTTAAGGGAACAATTTCAAGAAGTCAAGAAAGTTGTTATAAATTTTATTTCATTTACAAAAGCAATCCCAAGGCACCTAGAAATCGCTCAGTGTCAATGGGAGCACCCGGGAGGTCCAGTGAGAGGGCTAAAAACACACTCCGTAAAGACAGTGTACACTCACCAAAACTAATTGGTGTAATGAAACACTGTTATGGCGCCTTCAGGTCACAGCACCTGACGGGATGCACCAAGAGTTGAATGGGGATATTTTTTAATCAAAAACAGTTACAAATAAAATTTATGATCATGTAAGGTTAGTACAATATAAGATACCTCATTGCAACGAATCTTGATCAACAAACTATTGAGAGACTTCTCAATGACTTAGTTGACTAATAAGCGTCTATAAACTAGATATCATGCAAATGGTTCATTAAAAGAACACTACTTGATAAAAAAGCAGCAAAGCAATAGAGAAGCAAGACAATCAGTCAGCTAAAATCATATTGCCTCACGCAGTTAGAGAAGTAACCAATGATGTTGAACGAACCCTACCATATGAAAATACTTGGTTGAAGTCAAGGCGATCAGCGTAGTGCCATAAGGCATGTATAGATAAAGATAATAGATAGCCCCAACCAGGCATAAATTGTTCGTTCAAAGATGGATCATTGGATTCAGTATGACAGAAAGCGGGCTATTAAGTTACGAAATGATCCTCACCAGCAAGGATCTAGCTATAGCCGAGATAGTTAGCTTGGTACAGTAAAATATACATAGTTCAAGTTAGCGAATGGCTATAACCATTCGAAGATCGTTTGTTTTTAGTTAGTTACTCGATTTAGATCAAGCCCCCGAGTAATCCCGATCATTCAGTAAAACATCAATTCATACTAAATTACTTATCTATATACAAACAACAAAAAGGAAAGAATGGTATTATTAATATCATAAACTCAGGAGATTACAAAATCATGGTTACATGAACAACATAGGCAGAGAGCAGGGCTGAAGAATCAAGCATTTGAAGTGCTCGAGGGACCTCTAGGTCCAGATCAGCCAGGAAGAGGGTCATCACCGTCGTAACCCTTAGTCAGATCTTAGAAGTTTGGCTAGTTGATGTCATCTTCCAGGTCATCAGCCATAAATGAAGAGTAATCTATGTCAAACAAGGGGCCAATGTCAATTCCCTTTGTTAGGGTGCCACTCTCTACCCTAGAATGGAAGGCCACCAGAGAGGACATAGAGGGAAGCTTCAGTGTATTAGATGGGGGTCTTTCCCAATTGATTTGCAATAAGCCCTTCATATTACCCTATGGTTCTTTGTGGCTTCTAAGGATTCAGCCTTATGCTTGTTGATGGTCTTGTCCCATTTCCTGCTAGCCTCACTCGTGGACCACTCTTTGCCACCAAAGAACATCCGAGCAGTGGCCAGCCCCCTCTCAAACTCCCTCAGCATTATGGCCTCAAATGTTGGAGACCTCTTGTAACGATCTACATTCTAGACTTCAATGGCTAATCTGGCCTCATAGGAGAGCACCTTCATACTGACCTGCTGTTATTCCAGATCCTTTGCCAGATGCTCATAATGGATCCGAGTCTCCTTAGATGTCTGTTGCATCTCAACCATGACTTGCTAAGTAGAGGTAAGGGTGTCTTGGGCGATTTGGGTTTCCTCTTTGAGTTTATTCGCTGCTGTTTCAGCTAGAATGGCCCTATACTTGAGCTCATCGCTTCACAACTCTGCTCTTACGACTCTCTTTTCCAGCTCAGCATTCCTTGTGGTGAGCTCTCTGAGAGTCGTCTCAGCTGCGGAGGATCTGCTCTGAATATTGGCAATAGTCTTCCTCTAACCAACCTCAGTCGCAGCATGAGTCTTCAATTTCTCTTCGTATTGCCTGACTTTGGATGCACTGGCAGAGGAGGACTTGAGAGCATCATCTTTTTCAATAAGGGCCCTCTTCAACTTGTATATCTCTATAGCCTACTTCTTTTAGTCAGTTAAGGCCCAGGTTAGATCCATCACCGCCTAAAAGAAGAAGTGAAAACTAAGAACACTGATACACATACAAATGAAAGGTAACATAGAAAGCACTTACAAAAACTCCATTATCGAAGATCATACAGATTCGTTCAGAAGTACTAGCAATTTTGGCTTCCCTTCAGTTTCCGTCACCAATATACCCCTCTTCAACTGACATGGTTCGAAGCATGGAAAGTTGATCAACATGAGAGCTACTCAATCTGGGAAGTCGGGAAAACCCAAAAACAGGAGCAGTTACAGAAGATGAGGGAGTATACCCATTATGACCAGAAGTAGAGGTGGTTAGGGGTACTGCTGGAAGGGTCGAGTCTGGCCAGGTCAGGTCAGTAACACTTTACACCTTTAAAATTCCAATGCCCTATCCAGCCTGAGGATAGTTGTGGGGGCCTCAAACTGCCGCTCTTTAGGGACTTGACCTTCACTAACACCATTATGAGGAAGGGACGTAAGAGATGTACTAGTAGAAGCATCACTAGCTTGGCTCGTCCCAGCATCCCCAACCAACTTGACTGCTGCGACATCCGGAGAAAGCCTCAACTTAAACACTGGAAGAAGTGTCTGCTTCTCAGTGACCTCGAGCATCCTTTCATCAATGAACTACTCCTCTGAATTGAGCCTACCATCATCAGAGTTAGAGTCGGTGAAGACTATCTGACGTTTAACGGAGAACTGTATGGGGGCCTTGCCAGAGCGTTGTGTAGGCAGATCAGAAGTAGCTCGATCAGAAGGACGGTCTGCTTGAACCTGAGAAGGCTAAGGATAAGAGAAAGGTGATACCGGTTATGATCCGGTCACATCACCAGCCCCTGCTAGAGCCGATTCAACTATCTTTATCGGAACTGGTGAAAGGAAAACAGATAACGTAAATGCTAGATCACCTATTTACTTCGATCGTTGCTCTCATAAAGTCAGCCAAGGTCTCCTAATCATCCTTATCTTCCTCATCCAGGATGATAAGGTTAACCCCCGATTGGAAGGTCACTGGATCAGTAACATGTGGAGCCCCCATTCACTTAAGGATGGTCTTAGGGGCAGAGGATCCCTCTACAGCCTTGGACACTTTTCCACTAGGAACCCCTCCACCAGATTCCTCTCTACTAGACCTCCCCCTACTAAACTTATCTTTACTAGACCTCTCCCTACTGGACTAATCTCGGTCAGATCCCTCTTAGGTAGACCGCGCCCGGGCAGACCCATCTCTAGGTGACCCCCTTCTATTATTTTTAAGAGGATAAGTGTCATGACCGCTACTTCAGACTGTCCAGTAGAAGCCACCAAAATGTAGTGATCAGACTCATATATGTACTCCTCTAAGTCATGCTCAGGGGGGAGCAATTCCTTGAGCCACCTGATCTGCGACTGTTTTCCTGCTAACCTGGTCAAGATTCTTAGCCATCTCGGCATGTTCACCAGCAACAATGTCTATCTCGTACATTGAAAAAAAAAGACCCATTGAAAAAAAAAATACATAACAAAAGCTAAGCGATATCGGAATTAGGACTTACAGCGCTTGCATCGAGTAGATATACAAGGTAAAAGCCACAACTTGATCAGTTCTTTCTCCGTGTATAGGTTACGGTAAACCCTAACCTCCCAGAAAGTCTAGGCCACCTTAACAGCCATGTTAGCTTGGTTCCGAGTCATCACAAGCATAATCTTACTCCATAGTTTGAGGCTACAAAAGTACATCGAGACACTGCTCCTGGTTAGCCGTTGATTAGGGTCAGCCACCATAATCTCACCTCAATCGCCACTGACGAAGAACCAGTTGTTCTTCTAGTACTTGTTCGATGAAGGGAAACCTCATATAAAGCCCTTGTGCCCCTTATGAATGGGAGGGGTAGGTTTATCGTCAAAACCATAGGGAATCCAGTTTCTTATGGAGGTCAACTGCAGATAGAAGGTGCCTCCAGCGCCTGATCGGTCAAAAGGGTATAAAAGTTGTGTATCTCTTGGGGGTCGAGGGTACTTGGCCTCAATCTTCTTCCACAAGTGCCACAGGGGTCAGTTGAACAAGAGTGATGCCCTCGTCTACTTGAAATCGAGCAATGAAAGGTTGAATGAGGATGGTGACCCTAGAGGATAACATGGCCCTACAAATAGCAACCGCACTAGGAGGAGGGTTCCATACAGCACGCTCGCCGCTGGTGATCAGTTGCACCGAACGTGAAAGGTCAAACCGATCCCAGAATTTATCAAGTTCATCATTGGTCACCACATTGATCTCATAGTCGAAAGCACACGGGTGATCCACAAGGAATTTTTGCATGTGTGCTCATCGTTCTCTCGGGACTTTTCTCATCTTCAGTTTGTATGAGATTATCTTCAAATCACTAGCAAGATGGGCATTTTCCCTAAGGGAAGCTCAGGCGGCTTACCTCAAACTGGTTGTTCTTGACATATCTGGACAAGTACCAATAGAAATATAAGCATAAGGGTTAGCAGATAAAGGAACAAACTCAGGATGAGTAATGGAGTAATCTATATTTAAAGCAACAGGTTTAAACGAATGAGTGTATGTGTGAAAGTGACCCCAAAGAATAGATTCAAGTCTAGCGATATTCTCTTTATCACCAGCCTCGATAGCATGCATAAGAAGTTTGAAATATCGATAATGGAGAGTGGGATCCATACCTGATATATAGGTGAGAGCAGCGAAACGTGAACTGTTGGCAAAAAAAAAAAAGAAGCAAAAGGAACAGAGAAAAGCTTGAGATTTGGAAGAAGTAAATATTAGGGTTTCTACAGAAGAAGCTATGAAGTATTGAGAGGGAAATGAAAAGTTTCAAAATATATAGGAGTATGTGATATCATCAGAACGTGCAAATGTCACCAAGTGTAATGTATGAGAGTGGAAATAGGTGAACAAACCCTAAAAATCACGTGCCTTTCGAAATGCTATCAATGATTGCGTCAACCTTGTTAGGTATGAAATATCTCATGTATACAGTATTTCATGTACGACATTAAATATCTCATGTTTGTCATGTTGGGCATGAAATATTCTAGGTATGTCATGTTGGGCATAAAATATCTCATGTATGCTATATTTCATATAGAACATAAAATATCACATGTATATCAAATTGGACATGAAATACCTTATGTACGTCATGTTAGGAATGAATATCTTATGTATGTCATGTTGAACATGACATATCTCATGTATGCAGTATTTCATGTAAGGCATGAATATCTCATGTAAGGTATGAAATATCTCATGTATGTAATGTTAGGCATGATATATCTTATGTATATCATGTTGGGCATGAAATATTCTATGTATATTATGTTGGATATGAAATATCTCATGTATGCAGTAATTATTGTAAGGCATGAAATATCATATGTTTGTCATGTATAACATGAAATCTCCCATATATGTCATGTTGGGAATGAAACATCTCATGTATGCTATGTTGGGCATAAAATATCCGTTATATGCAGTATTTCATGTAAGACATGAAATATCTCATATATATCATGTTGAGCATGGAATATCTTATATATGTTATGTTAGGCTTGAGATATCCTATGTATGTCATGTTGGATATGAAATATCATGTTTTCTTCAAAAATATACGATTTCACGATAGCATGCGATGTTTCACGTTAAACAAGAAATAACCCACTTATGTCACATTTATCGTGACACGCTGCTTGAAAAAAAGGATAGTTTATAATTTATTGGTTAAAAATAATAATGCATTATGATGATTGGATATAAACATTAAAAAATTTGAATTTAGTGAAAAACAATAATTCATTTCTTAATTTGACTACTTTTACAAATATCTCAAAAAAAACTATGAAACAGTAAAACCTGAAAGATAACCGTATATGCTTAGCAACACCAAATTTTTACGGAAAGATTTATCTCATAAACTTAATATTTTTCTTGCACTTCAAGATTGAAAGCAACGAAAAAATCTCTCAAAAGAGTTATACACCTAGAGATAAACCAGGTAATCACTACTATTTTATTTGTGGAAAAATTAAATTGTTTGAATTATGACTTTGCAGTGTTACAATCAAAATTTGTAATTATAGAAGTTAATGATTGTAAGTATGTGATTTTTTTTTGTTTTCCATATGTATTTGTCTAGATGTTCTTATGAGTAAGAGATGAAGATGTCATCTTTTTATTTTTTATTTTTTCTTGAAAGTCTTTGGTCGTTTATTTTTTCCATTGGTTTGGCTCATCTGTTCTCTGCTTCTTGAAATGAAGTAAGATATATTAATTTTCGGATTAGATTGGATGTTTAACATTTTATTTTAGATGTAACAAATTAGAAAGAATTAGATTTTGATTGCAATATCATCAAAATATAAATTATTTCGATTTAGAAAATAAACTAACTATATTCCGTTTTTTCATTTTTTGTCGATTCATCAAAGTAATAGACATAATCCACCATGAAGCAATTGCAAAGCAGCCAAAACCTACCATCGAACATTAGCCTAAATTATTGCACAACCATGTTTCATGTGATTGATTCTTTGAATTGTTCTTTTTGCTATAAACAATTTTTTTATATATAATCTGAAAATCTGAAGAAAAAAATTGTTTCCATTTCGCCATCTCTCTCTCTCTCTCTCTCTCTCTCTCTCTCTCTCTCTCTCTCTCTCTCTCTCTTTGTGAGATCTTTCATACTTGTTTGCAAGTACATCGTTTGTAAATTTATCAAATCAACTATTAAAGGACTACCGTATATTTATAACTATTTGTTTTAAAAGATATTATGTTCATAATGCAATTTTGATTTCATCCTATATATTTACGAATTAGACTGAATTCTTACCATGATTTTATGACTTGTAACAATGTTTACAATGAATGATATGTCAGAGGTAGGTGGCTTATAGGGTTGTAATTTTGATTGAATGAAGAGTGGACATAGGATCAGACTGTACATGATGACACATCTAGTCAAATAGTCCATACATCATTTGTTCCTTCCTCATCCAACATCAGTGATAATCTGTCAACTGTCAAAATGCCAACAAATGATGCTAAAACTTCCTTAGAATCTAGTAATCCGCTTTTGTTGAAGGGGTTAACAACATCAGATATTGTTGGAAAGGAGTTTGAATCCTTTGAGCTAGCTAAATCTTTTTATTTCAATTATGCTAATGTGATGGGATTTAGTGTTAGGAAGGATGAGGTTAGACACTATCACAAGGGTTGTATCAAATTGTGTCATTGGGTATGTAATAAACAAGGTTATAGACCAAAAATTTGGCTTGAGAAAGTTGACAGAGTCTATAAACCTTATGCTATTATGCTTGAAGGATGTCTTGCTTCATTACGGGTAAATTTACAGCATGACACAAGAAAATGGGTTGTTAAAGAATTCATAATCGAGTATACTCACCAACTGACATCCAACTATTATACTCAGTTCCTTCGATCACATGGAAATGCCAAAGGTTCAGATGTTGCATTGACCATGTCATTGCGTTTTGTTGGTGTGAAACGGGACAGGTGGCATGGGATTATTGTAATGTTGGACACACTAGAAAATATTTACAAAATCAAATAAATGTTAATCATCGTTCTATTATTGTTGACTCTGATGTCAAAAGCTTCATTGCATACTTCTTTGCTAAATCTGAAGCGAATCCAGGTTTTTCCTTTAAATATACAGTTGATGCTGAAAATAGATTATGCAATCTTTTTTGGTCAGATTCAAAATCACAAGATGATTTTCATTCTTTTGGTGATGTTATTGTGTTTGATTCTACATACAAAACAAATGCTTATAAAAAGCCATTTATAATATTTGTTAGTACCAAACTTTTTCACCATTAGAAGACGGCTGCATTTGGTTTTGGGTTACTAATTGATGAGATTGTTGAGACGTATACATGGTTGTTGGAGATATTTTTATTGGCTATGGAAAAAAAGAAGTTGAAGTCTGTAATAACTGACGGTGACAAAGCAATGCACAAAGCACTAAAAAAAATGAAGTCAGAAAGTGTACATCGGTTGTGTTGTTAGTATCTAGAAAGAAATGCACGGTCAAATATTCAAGATGTTAATTTTACCAATCAATTTAAGCATTTCTTGCTTAATAACATAAGCATTAAGAAATTTGAAAGTTCATGGTTGAATTTTATAGAGAAATTCAATGTAAAAGACAATGATTGTGTGGTTAAAATGTACAGAACGTGAACTATGGGCAGGAACATTTTTTTAGAGGGTTTTTTTTTTTGCTTGAACGTGGAGTATCCAATTTTGTGAATGTATGAATTCATACCTGCATCAGATCGTAAAGCTACAAACTTAAGATATATGAGTTCATTTACCAAATTAATCTTGCATTGGGAAGGATTCGGAATATCGAAGCTCATGAGAATTTGATTCAAAGAATGGTCAACCGATATTAAGTATTCACCTTCCTTTATATGAATAAAACGTAGATAAAGTTTTCAGTCGATATATTTTCCTTATTGTGCGTGATGGGATTAAGACTGAAGCATCTCTTATTATGACAGAATGTGTGCTAGAAATAGAACGGCATGTGTACCGGTTGACAAAGTTTCACAATAGGCATCTAATATGGGCTGTTACTTTTTATCCAACTTTTAAATACATCAAGTGCTCGTGCAAATTATATGAGAATGTTGGGATTCTCTGTCGTCATTCTTTTTTTGTTATGAAAGTAGAACATGTGACAATTCGGCATTCGCACAATCTTTTTCATCAAACATGTATATCATGTAACTATGTACTTTTTTTTATTTTCAATTATTATTCTTCTAATGTTTCATCAACATCATATTGATAAAACCCGATAAACAAATTTAAATTGTTCAGATTAGAGATGCTATGAAGAGAATGTAATATCGAGACAAAAAATGATATAAGCTACTGCAGTTGTTTCATACAAATTTGGTATAAATATAAATCCAAATACTACATTCACGATTGTTCAATACTTCAATATGACTTGGCAATGACTAAACCTATTAAAATATTCATTACAAACACGTATACTGTCAAGTTTACTCATACTTGAGTGAATGTTTGTTAGTCTTACGTTTGTGTATTTTCATGCCATCTGTTGAACGTAAAATTTGATTGGTTGCATCTTGTTTGCTGGCAACATGATTGGTCTTCATTTCATGATGGTATAACTCAGAAGATGTTAAAATATCCCTTTTCTATTTAATATTTGACTTGATAAGATGGAGAGTCAAACGCATGCGTTCATCTGATGAATTAAACTATAAAAATAAAGATATATCTATGTTTATATATATATATATATGTGTGTGTGTGTGTGTGTGTATGTGTGTGTGTGTGTGTGTGTGAGAGAGAGAGAGAGAGAGAGAGAGAGTGTGTGTGTGTGTGTGTATTATTTTCCTTATCTATATTCCAACGAAATTTTAAAATATTGTTTATAATTCTTAGATCAACAAACGTACCTTATAATCTGATTTTTTGTTTGAACATGATGTCTCTATGCATTTAATTACATGTATGCCATAATCATAGCCCTTTTTTTTATGATGAACACCATCCACTACGACCACTGTGAAGTCATTAAATTTTCAAGATATTGTTTTAATCTTCTTGGCAAGGACTTTGTTTACTGATTGCAACTACAAATCAAATTTTCAAAAGTAAATTTTTTTTAATAGTGTTTAAACAAAGGATTTATAATTTAATCACTTGAAAAGCTTTGAGCAATTTAAAACATAATTTATGTGTATTTATTTACAACAATACGCACAAGGTTCTCTCGTTGTATTTTCATTTGCGCTATAGAATAAGGATCTCAAACTTCGGCTATTTTATCTTCGACCCTTAATAATGCTATGTACTAATGACTCCCATCATGCATCGGGATATATCTATTTATCATAAAACACGAGTCATATATAGGTAGTACTAAAATGACATGTGATACCTACTTGCAAATAATAAATCTTACATTTTTACAATGATTGAAGTGGTACATATATTTACGGTATGCATGAGAATTGCTCACGTAGCTAACATCTCCATTTTTTACAATGACTGGTTGTTGTTCATGTAAATATTAAAATATGACAAGAATGATAGTAAAATATATCAATGTCTAAAAGAATATGTTATTGACAATGTTCCAAACAAAAATCATGAAGAATAATAAATCGTCAATTATAATTACAATTATACAATAAAGACAACAATACATATTATGTAAACGGTTAGCAAGTACCAACAACATTGAGCAGTACTATTTTTCATGTTGTTTGTATGCAAGATACTCATAAACCATTGAAATAACCTATATTCAATGCAAAAAAAAAAACCAATATTGTTAATATCATGAATTTAGCGTAAATAACAACAAAAAATTTTAATTATACTATTTGACTGACACCAAGCGACACACACAATAGAACAATGAAGTTAACGTGAATTGAGTGATTTATACATTTCTTCTACAATAGAAATTACTAAAAATGATATATAAATTCATCGATCCATGCTGAAGGGAGAAGTGAGCAAAAGTTTTGCCTATTAAGATAAATGTGGCGTGCATCCACTAGTATCTCTCTGAATCCAAGTATATATACATTATAAAAGTAAGAGGAAAAAACAATTAATAATTTTTAAAATTTAATGTGTATTTTAACCAACCCCTTGATTCAGGTTAGGATCAAAGATAAATTGAATTAACTTCAAATCACTCTCTGAGATTGGAGGCAAAACTTCAAATGGTCATGCTTGAAACTTATTCTTAGTTCGGCCGTAGCACTTATCATATGAAGATAATTTATAACGACTAGGTTTTTGCTCATTTGCTTACGAATTTGCATGAGATTTCTTCCAATGTTATAATGTATATCCAAGAGTACATCATTAGGATTGTCATGATCACTCTGTAATAGACAAATATCTAGAATAAAAGTAGTAAATAAATACAAAAACTTCCTTTCAATTAAAATTTTATCAATAAAATGAATACTTACAAGAAAATATACATCATCCACCAACATTGGAATGTTTCGAGAATCTAATTTTGGAGGTTTAACCACAAACTTAGGGTCAAATAAAGATGGTGGAAATAATAAATCGATCTTCTTTTGTATATCGTCAACCATGTTGCACATCAGCTATTCATCATGATTTTGACTGCTTGCAAGTCATACTATGACTAAAACTCTTCATCTCCTTATTAGCTTTAGATATGTTTGAAATTTCCCTCATCACTTATAGTGTTCAATATACTTTAAGGGGGGGGATGTAGTGAATAAGTATATACTAAAATTCTTTCCACTTATTTTTACACAATAAAATTTTACACATTCAAAAACTTTAACAAGTAAATTGCTTTAACAAAAATAATTATGAATTCAATTAAACAAGTGTTAGAACAATACAAGTCAAAGTAAGTGTGGAAAAATAAAAGCAAGAAAATCAACACAAGATTTTTTTAACATGGTAAAACCTTAAATTGAGGAAATGTCCACGGGTTGATTTCACAATCATTGCAACACTATCTTTCACTAGTTGGTTGAATGTACACCCTCAAGCGATCAAATCACATGATCCACCATATTGGATCGTCCCACTCTAACCTACCCTCGTGCCTTTTACTAGTGAGAGAGTTGCCTCTTTCTATTAAAGACACTTCACATGCCTCTAGAAAGTTCCTTGTTTAACTCTCCGGATATTCCCGATCCAAGTTATGACTTCCTTGCTTAACTATCTGAACCTTCACAATCTTAGTTAAGATTTCTTTGCTTAACTATCCGAATCTTTACAATCCTAGTTAAGACGTCTTGCTCAGCTATTTGAATTTTTATAATCCTAGTCAAGACTTCTTGCTCAAGTTAAAGTTTCACACTCCAATAAGAGACTTCCACCTTTTACAGGGTAATGATTTAAGTGTAGTGCAAACATGCAAACATGATGCAAACACAAGTAAATAGAGTATGTAGATCAAATATACTCTATGAAGAATTAGTATTGCGCAAATCATCTCACAAGCAATTGTAACTAATCCTTATCAACATATGACTATAAATCTAGATAATGCATTCAAGATCACTTACAAAAATATCTAGAAATCCAAAACATGTCAATAAAAGCTAGAATAATATATTTGCAATAAAAAGCACAAAATTATATTTGAAATCAACTGATCAAATCAACATTTAAAATTCTCAACATATTCACTCAAATAAGAACTAGATTTGAATAATATAAATCACAATCAAAATATTCTAGTTCTAGAATATGTGACTAAAATATAGAAATTAACAATCAAGATCAAAACACAAAGTTTTCTAGATTTAAGTTCATGTTCATCAAAATTAGCTAGAAAGCTATTCAATTAAAAATCACAAAAGCTAATTTCAAAAATCACTGAAACAAGTTCTGAAATAGAATTCAAATCATTCAAAAACACATTTTATATTCAAATCAAGAGATTCAACAAATTGATCACAAAAAAAAGTGCAAAGAATATGATTTACTTACAAAATAAAGAATATTTGATGACGATCAAAGTAAATCGAAAATTCTGGACTCCAACTTGCTTTGAAAACACTTGGGACTTGTTCCTCTTTAAAAGATGACCAATTTTGGCTTTTGAATCACCAAAATCAGATCTGAAATGAGTGAGATATCACAACAACAAAAACCCAAAAACTTATGAAAAATCTATAGAATTTTTAAATATATAGAATAGGGAAATGACGTGAGAGAGACGAAACTCGGACAACCATTGGCACCATGCCACCTCAGATCCCATAGAGGCGTATGGCCTCCACAGGGGTAGAGGGGTGCCTTTCTCATGGAGGCTACACTCCTCCGCGGGAGAAGGGGTGCTTTGGCAATTTGCCACCCCTCTTCCCCTTTGCTCCCTTTCGTACTTATCTCGCAATCTTCAACCATTATTCTGCCTCAAAAGTTGGAATTTGAAACTATTTTCGGATTACGAATCATAACTCACTCACGGACATTGATGTTTTCAACAATAGAAAAGATGACGTCGGTCAATGGAGCTGTAGCGATAAACCGTAGTCGACGAAAGCAAAACGAGAGATTGAGAGAATGAGTGAGGTCCTACACATTTTAAGATATACAGTTAGGTGTTAAAGTTAAAAAGAAGTATATATACTTAGTAAAATAGAAACAAATTAGGTTTTTTTTTTGTAAAGAAGGGTATTTTAGACAATGCTACTTACACTTTGTTTTTTTTTTTTACAATATCTATTAATTAATTCGGGATCAGGTATTTTTTTAAAAGCTGTCGCTATTCGTAGGATTCGAGCCGCTGACTTGGGAGTCATTTGCCCAAGCCTCAAGCTCGTACATCTACCAGCTGAGCTACGCCCCTGTTGGCCTACTTACACTTTGTTAAAAACAGTAACTTACATATTTTCGATTAAAAACAATAATTCATTATGTGGTTAGATTATTTTTTACAATTTTCACTTAATTAAATTATTCTTGGACAATATTGTCACATTAATGATGGAATTAATAATAATAACTGTTGACGTCGATTTCTGGATTACGTCAGAAAAGCCAACGAGGATTGGATTTTGGCTATTAATTCAAAGAGAAATAGATTCAGAGAGAGTAACGAAGACAAAATTTTTACGTGGTAAAACTCTGATGATCGGAGAAACGTCCACGGGTGGTTGAAGGATCAACCAAGCCAAAATCCACTATGAAAATATGATGTTTACAAGCTCTCGATCTCTCTTTTTTCTCTCTGTATTTGCTATGATTGTTGTATGCTATATTGCCTATCTCTTTTGGAGCCAGATTATGGGTCTATTTATATGCTTATAGAACCCTAATTTGCTTTGTACAAGTAATACAATATATTTTTATTTAATTGTGATTTGGTTACTTGCTTGAGGTTGATTTGTCTTCTTTCCTGTTTCGGAGTCTTTTACGGAAATCGAGTGGGATTCTAGTAGTGTAGTTCAATTTGGACTTGTTTCCTTATAAGAATGTAGTCTTCGTAAAGAAATCAAGTTATTTCCTTATTTGGGGACTCTTCTAACTTAAAGTTCCATTATTTGGGATTCCTTCCTGATGGATATCTTCGCATATTTAATGACTCAATCCGTGTGAAATAAGCACCAAGTTCTTACTCGAGTTGTATTTATTCCTGAGTAAGAATAATACTCGATGGTCCCGAGTAGGGCCGTTTGAGCCTGAGTGGAAGCGTTGGTTAACCAGTCCCGAGTGTTGTTAACTGATCCCGAGTAGGTTTCATTCTACATATGCGTACTCGGGATTTTCTTCTCTTTAATGATGCGTCGTAGGATATTTCCTGAGTGCCCATTTGGGCGTCCAACTAGCTATTTTCTCCTTCCTGTCAATGACGTGTATGCTTGGTAAAATTCACATACAACAATACCCCCTTAAAATATTTTTGCTGAGTAAATTTCATTTCAGGGAAGAGTATTTTAATCGTCTTAATTTTCACTTGTCAGAATAACCGTCTTGTCATAATGGTGTGTCTTAATGGTGACTCTGTAATTTCGATTCGCTTCATCACGCGTGATCTTAAATGATGGCTACGTTTTGAAGTTCTGACTGTTGAGGGCTACTTCTTGTTTTGACACACGTCCCTCGTCTCTTCGTTTTTCAATATCATTTATGAGAAATGATTTTTGCATTTCCCCAAACGCCGCCTACGTCATCGAGTTTCGTCATAAGTTTTTTCTCGCTTTGAAATCCTAGGATTTCTTGCCGTCTCGTCTTTAAATTCTTCGCTGAGAGACATTGTTGGTTAATTCTCAAAAAAATTCAGCAGAAATTTCTTTAAAGACAGATTTCTTTATCCAAAAGTTCGTGATTCTCCGTTTGAAGATCTTGCATCAATCTCAATTCAAGGTTAGTTTTAATGGGGCCATCTTCCTGCCATCGTCTCTTTAAAATCGCTTTTGATGCATTAGAATGTGGGGATTTTCAGTTAGTATCTTGCATTAAACGATTAATGGGGGATATCCCAATAGATGAACCTCCATTCTTAGAGGTTAATGTTTCTGGGCTTCACCCTGACGTCACTTTCAGCCCTGTATCGAGTTCTCCATCTAGTTATGATTCTTATATTTCTGATCACAGGGTATCTTTTAGAAGGATGGGTAAACATCAGAGCAGAAGTAAGGTATACAAGCATGGCTCGAGCAGCGTTCAGACCAGGGAACAGACTGTTAACGAGGGTGACGTTGATAAAGTGTACAGGGCTTCCCGTCTTTCGTTTTCTGATACTCGCCCGAGTGGCTTTGATACTGATCCGAATATGGTCGGGCCAGCTGAGATAGAAAAATACCAATCCAGATTCGACTTGCCCGACTCAGTCACTTTGGTTCCTGCGGGGGATAGAGCCGTATGGAATCCTTCCGAGGGCATGGTCGCGATTTATGGATCCATGCTTTGCTGCGGCGTCACACTTCCCTTTCAGCCTTTTATTGCCTGGTTTTTGGCTGAAGCAGGGATAGCCCCAGCTCAGTTGGCCCCAAATAGTTACAAAGTCTTGATGTGCATGTGGCACATGTTCAGTCGAATGAACCTTTCGCCGCCTTCCCCGAATGAAATCAGGCATTTCTTTACGCTGAGGCAGGTTAGCAAAACGGGTCCTATTTTCTTACGTCTACTCCTTCGGACGGTTGGGTCCCCAAAGAAGCAAAGGTGAATCGGGGGGTCAATGCTTCTGATGACCCAAAAAAGAAGGGCTTTATATGGGGATTCCCCACATCCAACAAGTTCTGGAAGAACAGTTGGTTTTTTGCAGGAGGGACTTTCGAACGGTGCTGAGTGTTCCCCGTTTCTCTATTCCCCCGAAGTGTGGAACAAGAAAATAATTGATTATAGTGATTCTGAGTTGAAGAGGCTGACTCGGGCAGCTGTTCGTACTCTGGAGAAGAGGAGCAAGAGCTATCTTTTCAAAGAGGATGACTTGATAAAGTTCGGCTTCTTCAGACAGGTTTCGGGTCATCGCAGGCGATGTAAGTAACCCGGCGCCCTTTCTGTTGTATTTCTCTGCTTTTCATTTTCTTTTCTAACATAATTTTTTTTTTTAGTGTTCGATACGGACGTTGTCAGCGATCTTCAAGCTCGCCAGGTGAAGGCGATTCTACAAGCGAGTAGAAAGGAAGCTTCCCGTCAGAGCGATGAGGGTATTGCTCCACCCGAGCCTAATGAAGAAACTGATATTGCTGAGCAAATTCCCGAGTGCGTTAATAGGGGTGCTCAGCCTTCTACTCAGGATTTTACTGGTCCAAGTGGCCAAGGTGAGCCAATTGACACCCAACTGCCTGAAAATAGGGAGAGGCAATATGAAGGTGCGGGTGAAGAGCCTGTTGGACGATTTAAAGATGGCGATGGTGGTAACGCCTTAACGGATCAAGTGCCTACAGGTGCCGAATTCTTTGAGTCTTTTCGGGACGATCCTTAAGAAGATTATGCTGCTGATCTTAACTTCCATCGTTCTCGGGGTGAGAAGCGAAAGGCAGCTAGTTCGCCGTCTCGTCCACTCAAAGTTCCTCGGGTAGTCTCATTTATTATCTCCAGTGACGAAGACGTTGCGGATGAGATTGCCCCGAGTGTTTGCGTTGAAGCATCAGTAGATGCAGCCGCTTCTGAACCGAGTATAGCTTCTTCTACCCCCAAAGTTAGAGATATGGGGGCCGAACCTTCGGGGGTTCCTTCTCCATCCTTAGAACCGAACAGGGCTTCTCCTGCCCCCGAGTTTGGAAATCTGGGAGCTGAACCTTCAGGGGTTCCTTTATTCCTTTCTCCCCAGGATATGCTACGGGAGATGTCCTCCGGTCTGGCTTTTATCGGGAAGGACCGTTGGAGCGGTTTTAGAGATGGTTCACTGTCCGAACGTCTCCAAAACATTTTCAACGGTGCATATTATGTAAGTTAAATCTGACTCAGTTAAATTTGACTCTTTTATTGTTCTTCTTCTGCCAGATTTCTTAGTATATCCCTTTGCAGATGGTGGCCGAATTTACTGAGCTTATTCAGACGCAGCAACATCAAGCCGATCGAATAAGGCGTCTAGAGGCTCAGCTGAAGGTGAGTGAGGAGGGTCGTGCTCGAGCCGAGAAAGCTTACCAGCAGGAGGTCGGTTCTGTGTAAATATTTGTCGACCATTGTCTGGCGAAGCAGGTTGAAGTCGAGGACAAGGCATCTCTGGCAGAGGAGAAGGTTGTATCACTTCAAAATCTTCTATCTTCTGTTGAAGAATCCATGCTCAAGGACGAGCAGGAAGCGGAGCAGGCAAAGTCGGCGTATGACCAAAAAATTGAAGATCTGGAGTGCCAAGTGCTGAAAGTTGAATCCCTTTCCCGAGAGGCCAGGTTGGAACTAGAAGTCCAAGGGGTAGATCATTTTAAAAGATCCCCTGCTTATGATGCCTTACTTCTTTGGGAATTTCAACGTGGGCTAGTTTCGGCCGGCGAGTTCTTCAAAGTTAAGAATAGGGCGACCAAGAAAGCCCGTGCTAATTGGGAGCTGTCAATCAAACACCATGTGGACCGGTCCTTGGAATCTCTTCAGATTCAGATGAAGGAATGGAGAGCCTACTGTCGTAGTCAAGGCAAAGAGCCTCATCCTATGCATTTAGAGATTCCGTCTGAGCATTCTCTCTCGACCTTTTACGCAAGTCAAGAGTCGGTTGAGGGTGCAGTCCCAGATGTCGGGCCAGTCCTGGGTGAAGATTACAGCCAGTGGATGGATGACACTATCGACGATATCACTTGGCCGTCTAATGAGAGCCTGCTTCGTGAGTACGAGATGGTGCCAGATCCGAGTATTGGCAAAGGCTCGAAATCCTCGCAACCTTGATTTTGTATGATTGTAGAAATTTCTGATTATTTTTTACTTGTACAGAACCATTCTTTGAATTGTAACCATTCTTTTAGGAGCAATAAAATCTTATTTTATTCTGAATTGAATGGTCTTGATCTGTTCATTGTTGATTGTTGCTGAGTGCTGTATTAAACTGGCTGGTTTTCGGGTAACTTAACCGAGTATCTTATTAAGCCGGTTGTTACCCGAATAATTTCAATTGCCAAGTATCTTATTAAACTGACTTTTTCGATGTTCGGGTAACTTAACCGAGTATCTTATCAAACCGGTTGTTACCCGAATGACTTCAATTGCCAAGTATCTTATTAAACTGGCTTTTTCGATGTTCGGGTAACTTAACCGAGTATCTTATTAAACCGGTTGTTACCCGAATGACTTCAATTGCCAAGTATCTTATTAAACTGGCTTCTTCGATGTTCGTGTAACTTAACCGAGTATCTTATTAAACTGGTTGTTACCCGAATGACTTCAATTGCCAAGTATCTTATTAAACTGGCTCTTTATTATTAACCGAGTCATCTTGAAACAGAAGTTTACACGTGTTTCATGCCCGGTTGCTACCCGAACGTTATATCAAGGCTCACTATGATCATACGTTTGAGTCCCTACGCAATACCAAGGACGTCTCCCTAGTTTTTATGCGTAAGGGTTTGCCGAATCGTTGAGCTCTTTTTTTTAAAGTTGCTTCAACACAGCTACGTATTTCACCGGAATTTCTCCCGATAGAGTCCCGAGCATTTTTCCAGAGTCTGGTGCATCGGGTTTGCCTTTTTACGAAGGTCATTTTGACCATGCTAGGTTGGCATGCTCCTACGAGCTTCTCCGCCCATTCGGGATTTGATGGTCCCGAGAATTCTATTTGCATGTTCTTATTATCATGCTTTTCTTCCATATGTTCTTATTATCATATGTTTTCTTTTGGAAATCCCGAGCTAGATGCTTTCCTTTCGGAAATTCCAAGTAATTTTATTTATTACTGTAAAAAATCGACAGATTTAAATTACAGTTTAATATTTATCCTACCAATATTGTCCTGACTAGAAAAAAGAATAAAATATTCAATATAAATATATATATATATATATATATATATATATATATATATATATATATATATATATATATATTAAGGATAGAAAATCTTCAGATATTGGGCATTGCATGGTCAGGGTAACACCCCTCCATTAGGTCGAGCAATCCAATAAGCTTCATGGCCAGCTATCCCCTCGATCTTGTATGGACCTTCCCATTTGTCAGCCAGGGATCCTGCGGCTCTATTTTTTGTGTTCAATGACACCTTCCTGAGCACCAGGTCTTCTAGCTAGAATTTACTGATCCGAACACGAGAGTTGTAGTGGTGAGCCACTCTTTGTTGATATGCTATATTTCTTATTCTGGACTTTTCCCTTTTTTCTTCTAGCTTATCCAAACTTTGTAGTAGCATATCAACATTCTGTTCTTCATCGTATAGCCTGACCCGGGGGAACGCATACAATGTTTCTACGGGGATAACAGCTTATGTTCCGAACGCTAAGGTGAACGGAGTTTCTCCTGTTGAAGTCCTTGCTGTCGTCTGATATGCCCATAATACTTTAGGAAGCTTTTCAACCCAGCTTCCTTTTTTGTCATCTAACTTCGCTTTAATGGTGTACTTGATAATTTTATTTACTGTTTCTACTTGCCCCGTTTGTTTGTGGATGAGCTGGTGTCGCATAGTAGTTAGCAATATGATATTTCTCGCACAACTGTCTGAACTTTTGGTTATCAAACTGAGTGCCATTGTCGGTGATTATAGTGTCCGGAACTCCAAACCTATAAAGTATATTTTTATTTACAAAATTTATGGTGTTGGCTTCTGTGATATGCACCAGCGCTTCAGCTTCTGCCCATTTTGTAAAATAATCGTCAGCTACTATGGCGTGCTTTGCTCCACCCCCTGTTCAGCTGGCATTGGCCCGATTAGGTCTAGGCCCCTCTTAGCAAATGGCCATGGGGCAGTGAGGTTTCTGAGCTTTTCTGGGGTTATCCGATATCGTTGGCAATCCTTTGACAGGTATTGCAACTTTCCGACCACTACTGTGCATCTGAGACAAGCGTAGGCCAGTAATAGCCTTGCCTGAGTACCTTATACGCCAGACTTCTACCCCCAGTGTGGTTCCCGCAAACTCCTCCGTGGATCTCTTAAAGTATTCGATGTGCATCTTCTTCCGGTACACATCTCTGGAGAGCTCGGGAAAACCCCCTTCTGTATAATTCTCCTCTGATCATGGTATACCTAGCCGATCGATACCTGATGCGCTTTGCTAATACCGGATCTTTCTGGAGCATGCCTTCTTCTAGGAACCTTCTTAGATGGACCATCCAACCGTCTTGCAGTGTTCGGATTTCTAAATTTCCAATTTGGTCTGATTGAGGTTGTTGTTGACGCTAATTTAGATAATGCGTCAGCCTTTTCATTTTCTTCCTTAGGGATCTGAGCGATCTTGTATTCTTTAAATTTTTGGATGAGTTGTTTCGCGATGTCACGGTAGGCTATCATACCTTCATCTTTGGCCTGGTACTCGTCCATAACCTGGTTGACAACTACCTGTGAATCGCTGAATATCTCAACTTGATCTGCCCCGAGAGCTATGCAGACTCTGATTCCAGCTAACAATGCCTCGTACTCTGCTTGATTATTGGTTGCTTTAAAATCAAATCTCATGGCACATTCAACATCATCTCCTTCTGGGGTGTAAACTACGATCCTTGCCCTGCTGCCATGAGTATTTGAAGAGCTATCAACATACAGTTTCCATGGGAAACTCTTTTCCAAGAGTCTTTTTGCTTCCAGGTTTGGTTCTGTGAATTCGGCTATGAAGTCTACCACAGCTTGTCCTTTGAGGGAGGTTCTGGGGACAAAATGAATATCGAATTCACTTAGCTAGATTGCCCATTTGGTAAGTCTTCCTGATATTTCTGGTTTTTGTAAAATTTGTCTTAATGGGAAATTGGTGAGAACCTGGATTGTATGGGCCTGAAAATATGGTCTCAGCTTTTTTGCTGCTGAAATCAATGCTAAGGCCATCTTCTCTGCCTGTGAGTACCTGGTCTCGGCAGGTACGAGTGCCTTGCTGATATAATACACTGGTTTCTGCACTCCATCTTCTGTTCTGACTAAGACTGAACTTGCTGCAAGCTCGGTTATTGACAGATACAGCTGAAGTATTTCCCCTTTTTGCCGTTTTGAGAGAATGGGAGCTTGTCCCAAGTACTCTTTTATTTTTAAGAATGCCTGCTCACACACTTTATTCCACTCGAGTCATTTCCCTTTTTTGATTATCTTGAAGAAAGGTGTGCACCTGTCTGTAGCCCTTGAGATGAATCTTCCCAAGGAGGCTAAACACCCTGTTAAGCGTTGTACCTCTTTCAATGTTTTAGGTGAGGTCATTTCTTGCAAAGCCTGGATCTTCTCGGGATTAACTTCGATTCCTCTTTGATGGACTTGAAAACCCAAGAATCTCCCCGAATGGACTCCGAATAAACATTTGTTCGAGTTTAATTTCATCTGGTATCTTCTCAGAATATCAAATGTCTCTCAGAGGTCCCGGGCATGCTCATCTGCCGAGATGCTTTTAGTCAACATGTCATCAATGTACACTTCCATGTTCCTTCCTATTTGCCGAGTGAAGATTTTGTTGACCAACCTTTGATACGTAGCACCTGTATTTTTTAAACCAAAGGGCATTACTGTGTAGCAATATAAATCCTGATCCGTTGTGAAAGCTGTTTTTTCTTCATCAGCTTTGTTCATCCAGATCTGATTGTATCCCGAGTAAGCGTCCATGAAGCTGAACAATTCGTGACCTGTTGTGGCATCCACCAGCTGGTCTATCCTTGGAAGTGGGAAGCTATCCTTTGGACATGCCTTGTTTAGATCCGTGAAATCTACGCACATCCTCCATTGTCCATTTTTCTTCTGGACGAGGACTACGTTGGCGACCCACTGAGGGTAGCTGACTTCTCTGATTGATCCAGTTGCCAGTAGCTTTTCCACCTCTTGTTGGATTGCTTGACTTTTTTCAGGATTGAACGATCTTCTCTTTTGTATAACCGGTTTTGCATTCGGGCTAACTGCGAGGTGGTGGGATATTACTCGGGCATCTATTCCGATCATATCTTCGTGACTCCAAGCGAATACATCTTTGTACTCTCTAAGCAGATTGGTTAAGTCTTGCTTGACTTTTCCATCCAAGTTGGCCCCGATCTTGATTTTCTTGTCCGGTTTGTCTTATTCAAGTACTATTTCAGCCAATTCTGTTTTGTATTCATTCGAGTGGTAAAACTCCGATGATCGGAGAAACGTCCACGGGAGGTTGAAGGATCAACCAAGCCAAAATCCACTATGAAAATATGATGTTTACAAGCTCTCGATCTCTCTTTTTTCTCTCTGTATTTGCTATGATTTTTGTATGCTATATTGCCTATCTCTTTTGGAGCCAGATTATGGGTCTATTTATATGCTTATAGAACCCTAATCTGCTTTGTACAAGTAATACAAGATATTTTTATTTAATTGTGATTTGGTTACTTGCTTGAGGTTGATTTGTCTTCTTTCCTGTTTCGGAGTCTTTTACGGAAATCGAGTGGGATTCTAGTAGTGTAGTTTAATTTGGACTTGTTTCCTTATAAGAATGTAGTCTTCGTAAAGAAATCAAGTTATTTCATGATTGGGGGACTCTTCTAACTTAAAGTTCCATTATTTGGGATTCCTTCCTGATGGATATCTTCGCGTATTTAATGACTTAATCCGTGTGAAATAAGCACCAAGTTCTTACTCGAGTTGTATTTATTCCCGAGTAAGAATAATACCTGATGGTCCCGAGTAGCGCCGTTTGAGCCCGAGTGAAAGCGTTGGTTAACCAGTCCCGAGTGTTGTTAACTGATCCCGAGTAGGTTTCATTCTACATATGCGTACTCGGGTTTTTCTTCTCTTTAATGATGCCTCATAGGATATTTCCTGAATGCCCATTTGGACGTCCACCTGGCTATTTTCTCCTTCCTGTCAATGACGTGTATGCTTGGTAAAATTCACATACAACAATAACAATTTCAATTGCAATTAGACAATCATACGTCTATTATAAGAAATTACATTAAAAAAGTATAATTTATAATTAATAATTGCAATTGTTGTGATATAATCACCCCTCCAATCTAAGATGTCGTACCATAAGCGAAAATAATATGTATATGCAATTTCAATACAAGAAATAAGATATTATACAATAAGTGGAAATAACATGTAACAGCAATTTCGATGAAAAAAGTAAAAATTCATATCATACTTTAAATATCACTTAAATTTTGTTACAAAATTTAAGTTTTCTAAAAAAAAATTGTTACTACACACGTATAAATTACAACTTTTTATCTAAAATTTATCTGTATAAAAAATTACGTTACACGTAATTTATCATATAAAAATAATAAAAATAATTATAAATATTTAAAATGAAATTTTAATTCAAAAATTATTATATTACAAATATTTTATATAATTAAATCAAATAAATAATAATTTCAAAATATAATACATCAAAAATATTTTAAAAATTAAACTATATATATTCTGAAAATAATAATAGTTTAAAATATTTTAAATATTTTAAATATTTTAAATAATAATATATAACCCTTATCAAATTATCATTTAAAATTATTTAAATTAAATTAAATCAGATCAAGTAACCGGTTAAAAACGGTTACTCATCTTTCTTTCTTTTTTCGTAATTCGTAGGAAGAAAATGATTAATAAGAACTGTAATATAAGTATGAAACAAAACCCATAATCAGCCGAAAAACCCTTGACTAGCGAAAGATAAAATGGGGCAGGAGGCAAACCCAGCGCCTGAGCAGACTCCAACCACGCTTGACAACGTCGATGAACTACTTGAGGTTTCACCTTTGTCTTCTCTCCTTATATTACTATTTGGGTTTCTTTGTTTATGCTCTCTTGATGATTTGTTTAACAGGCTGCTAGATATGATGATATTGATGATGTGATAAGCTTAGCATCTTCTGGAGTTCCTCTTGATTCTAAAGATTCACAAGGCCGAACAGGTGATTCATTACTAAACTATGCTATTAGGCATTAGCTCTCTATTGTTCTGGTTTTTTAGGCCTGCTTTCAGATTATTACATAATAAAAACATGCCATTTTGATTCGTATATCGCCTTAATTTGACACCCTTTTCTAGCTTATACAATTGAGTGTAGAGCTTTCCGTCGTATCTAATTGTTTAAAGCATCATTTCTTAGGTTTCAAGTTAGAATATTGTAAGTTTTCATTAGTTTTAGTTATCAAGTTCAATGTTGTTCTTCTTATTTGATTAATTAATTTCAAGGGCGTTGGTTTGGTTCAACTTTTCACATTTGATTTCACTTCTTTGGAAAGGTAGGAAACACACTGGTGATTTGGGGTTGTTTTACCCCAGTATCATAAGAGCAATTTTGTCACTTGTTAAAGTTTTATAAAACCCTTATATAATGTCCTTGTGTGCATGACCTAATGGTTGACGTACTTATTATATAAGGAGCCAAGTCACTCCAAACCTAGTTATGAGAAATTGTGGTCGAGTGTGGATGCAGTCAGCAAACCAAGAGATACGAGAGTTTGTGGCAGCAAGGGAGAGCTTAATTATCTGAAATGTTAATTTTAACAATATTTACAGCTTGATCATTTGAAATGTTTGTTGTCCAATATCTCGGGACTTTTATTTTAATTCATTACATCATGGACTGGTAGCAGACCCTATCAGTAGCTTTAATTTTAAGTTATTACCTACAGTGAAAGTTATAGTTTATGATTGTAGATGTTCAAAATGAAACTTCAATTATTTTCATGGTTTGCATGGTTCCTCAATGTTTGGCTTAATTACCTCTTATATTTGGGCACAGCCCTTCATATGGCTGCAGCTAATGGACATCTTGGAATTGTGGAATATCTTATCAGCAGAGGAGTGGTATGGAAGCAATCCTTACTAATATTTCTTGAATAAATTATGATTATTACTCTTGAATAGTTGATAATTTATTGCTGATGCATTACGGGGTTCATTTTTTGATGCAATCAATCTATGCATTTATATGGCTTGACATAATTCATAACGTCATATATTCTCCTATGGAGGATGTGCACTGGTAAGTGGTAACCCCACCTGAGGAGCGCAGTAATGAATACAAGATGAAGATTTGATAAATCTAAGAAAGAAGAGGAAGAAGTATGGTTGGATCCTTTACTTAAAGGGGAGAAAATCTGAAAAACCCTGGTGTTTGTTGGCTCTCATTATAGAATTTGATCTGTCAGAAGCCAAAGACAGATCATTTGAAAATAGGGGATTAATCACTTTAGAATTTGATTAAGAAATGTGTATATAGAAAGTGACTAAGCGAGGTTCAGGCATTCATGCAGCATAATTCGCTGCTGTTCTTAATTATCTGCCTGAACCCAAAAGGTCGTGTCCATGTTATGCTGTTTGGAATTGTTTTGTTATTCTGCAGAAAATGCTTAAAAGATAGTAATGCCGTTTGCATTGGTGCTTAATCTTGAGTTTTTAGTACTCACTACAGTTGTAATCGCAATTGATTGGATGTGTATGCATCTTTTTTATTCAGGTAGATTTTTTCTTCCTTTTTTTTTTCTTTTTGAAGTATTGTTTAGGTAGATTTTCTATATCTAGCAAAAACTCCACCCCATTTGTTTTGATCCGTTGTGTTCCACCAGTTGAACTTTGAAAAAGTAAAAGTGTAAAATATTGAGTGGAACCCAACAGGCAGATTGAGTTAACAGATCTTTGGTCCTTACTAAGAGAGGCCATGGGTCCAAATCCCCTGGAAGCCACCTATGAGTTTCATGACTACCGAGGTAGTAGGCTCAAGCTATAGACTATGGTCCCTAATTTGGAGCCTAATAAGTAAAGAAAGGTCAGGGGTTTTCTAGGTATTAGAAGAACTTGTCAAAGATTTCTGCTTGATTTTACATTGTCTGGCCTGGTATGTCTATTAGTTCTTTATTTTACTAGCTTAATTTCTCTAGTGTATATTACCTGTTCAGTTTAGCATTATAATAAAATATTTCACCTGAGGTTTAACTTAGAACTAATCCTGTGTACTCTAATTTTGGGTTCATGAATATTATTGAATTTGAGCTGCATGTTCATTATGCTGAACTGATCATATCCCTCCTTAGTAAAATAAGTGATTAATTTCACCACTGATGCTCCTTTCATAAATGTCTGTACTGTATGTCTTCTTTGCCTGTCATGTTTTACCCTCAACGGCTCTACTCCAGAATTAATGAGCTCTGTTTGGTGATTCTAATCTGTTTTTTCTGTAGTCTCTCTTGGATATTGAATATTTGTGTTTTTGTTTGAATAAGCTGTTAACCTTCTTAGGATTTGTTCTTTTTAGTAAGCTACAGAGGTTAATTTTTATGAAAATGTGATTGTTTGAATCATGTATTTGAGTAGGATGTTAATGCTTCAAACGAGGAGAAGAATACACCTCTTCATTGGGCTTGCCTCAATGGTCATATTGAGGTAATCACCATGATTCTTATACACACAAATTGTTGGCATTCATCTTTCAAGTTCTTCAATGGTGATTGCTGTCACAGGTGCTTACGAAATTGATTCTGTCAGGAGCCAACGTGAGCGTTTTAAACAGGTGTTATTTCAAACCTGAAACCTAGACTTTTGTATTTTTCTTCTCATAAGATAGACGAATATTGATTCCTTGTATGTAATCAATTCTGACATTGGTTGATTTCAGCCATGAGCGTACTCCAATTGATGAAGCTGTGAGCGGGGGGGAGATGGATGTTATTGACACAATTAATGCAACAATGGCACAAATGGAACTTAGTGGCGTCGCCATTTCCTAACCATATCAAACAGGCAACTTTTCCCTTCTCGGTCTATATTTGTGAAAATTTTGCCATAACTTCAGTGAGTGCATCCTCACTCTGCCCAGTTAAATGTGATGCATAATGTTTGAGTACTGGTTCAAATTTTAATATAAAACCCCCAGATAGTCTCTTGTGTATGAGGAACAAAAAAGGTTATGAGAGAAATCTTTGTTGAATATTATTTTTTAAGTACCGTTAGATTGCCCAAAATATCTGTCCAAATTCATGCTCAACTGTAACTAACATCACTCACCATACATTCCTTGATTTACTTGGTGTTGAGAACTCACATACCACAACATTTGGGCAATCGAACATTACTATAAACTTGTCAATTCTCTTTGCATGAATGACATTCAATGAGCAACAGTAGTCTTTCATTTTCTTTTGTTTTGACTTAACCGATATTAGAATAATCTCCTCTTGCAATTCATGAAGAGCAACACCACAGGAACTTGATTATGCTTTCTTCCATTTTTCCTTACAGTTTAAACTGTTTTAAAATTGTCAATTAAATATCGTTACAAGTTACTTCTGCTTCATCAATAATCTTTAAGAGGTCATTATATTTTTTGGATTAAACTTAAATGCATTACTGCAATGATCATGATACTTTTAGATGGATGAACATATAATAGATTGACAATAAATTTAAAGCTACTTTCTATTGAAGATTTCTTAGGTGTGAATTCATGTTTGCACCTGTTTTTGTTGGGATGGGTTGTGAGAGAAGTTTTGTTCAGTTCTATAATGTCAGGTTTTGCTCATCAGATAGAATGAAGGGTTAAGATTCATTTTAGAAGTATTTCAATTGGAGAATGTGTTCTCCAACAACAATGGTTATTTTAATGCATTTTCAGAAATTATTTTAAGTGTTTTTTTTTTCAATTTAAATACTACAAAAAAGGATTCTGTTAAATGCTTTCTCAAAAAATACTCTAAATGGATTCTTCATCTTAGAAAGTGTTTTCACATATTGTTACTAAACAATACAAAATAGATTAAAGATCAACAATATAAAAGCACTTTTAAGCAATATCAAAAGCACTTTGAAAGGTAGGCAATCTTTTAAACCTTACATGCTCTCAAAGTTGGTCCTTGTGATGTTGGACAGCATGTTTCTCACAATGTGCTGCCTATGATGGAAAGACCCATTTCAATTATAAAAAATCATACCAGTTTCTAGACGAGCAGGCAGGCACACAATAAGGAATCTTCTCCTATTACCATAATTTGGGATTTTTGTAGGGAGAGGGCATACTCGAACCTTGAACCTCACGGTGGAAATGTGAGGGTTAAATTATTAGGCCAACATCATTTTGTCTTAACTTGTAACGTAATTGTGAGTGCATTTGAGCACCAAAAAGTCAAGTAGAATATAACAAATTATCATATATTTTTTTCTTTCAAGTATCCTTCCGTTTAATAGGGAAAAATGTTATTATGATAAAGAAGTTTGTGAGTTTGAAATCTGTTTACGATAAACAAAATGAGGTTGAATCGCTGGTAAAACTCCTTACAACCACACTTTGAAGTTGTGGGTCTCTACCTCATGCCTCATAAAACCCTAAATTATTATAATATATAAAAAAAAAATGTTTACAGCAAAGTTGGGATAGTTATTCATTTGTGGGAAATCTGGGTAGGATTTAGAAATTTTAAAATTAAAAAATTCTGATTTCTTTTTCCCAAATAGCTTCTCTATTAAATTGGCAGGCAAAGCATTTCTAATTATGGACCGGTTTGGTATTGTTGTACCGTGGAGAAAATTGTTTTTGATTCTGCTGCAGGGAAATTGATTTCGGATTCGTTGTGAGAAGAATTGGTTGAATTTTTGATAAACTGATTTTTAAAAGTGCTCTGAGAACCAAAAGCAAATTCAATGTTTTTAGTAAAAAAGTATTGTGACCGTATAAAATTATTAAAAAGGACAAAAATGAATATTTAAGATGATTTGAAAATAAATAATTTATTTTATTTTTGTGTGACCATAAACTTATTATAAAATAAATAAATAAATTTTGTTAAAAAATATATAATTTTGCTTTAATATTTTTTTGTTTAACTATTGCTATCAAGAAAACTAGCATAATTTGATTCAAGGATTCAGAATATTAGACAATTGAAATAGACAACACATAAATAGCAAAATATATGTTATAGTAAATTGTAAATAAAATAATAAATATTAAGTGTGTGTTTTGTTATGTGGTTAATTTCATAAAAGACAAGGGATAAAATAGTAAGTTTGAAAAAAAAAATCATTAATAAGAGTATTGAGTGTGTTCATTTCTGCTTCCTAGAAAGTTGATTTCTATAAGTATCAATTTGTAGATTCATAATTTATGTTATGGGGGAAGCCAAAAGAGACCAAAAGAACTTTTCAAAAATTTTACCAAACACCTCAGGTCAACTTCAGAGGCTCTTTTAGCTCTAAAAGCAGTCTGGAAAGCAAACCCGAATTGGACCTATATGTACTTAAGCTTATTGACTTTTTGTCAAAAAAATAAATGTATATCGACATACGATCGTATCATTGGAACTTGCAACCTAATAGATATTTGTCAGCTAACGGTAAACATCCAACCCTTTCATCTGATTTTTACATCCAATTTGACGTGACAGTTTACATAGTATATCCTTATCAGCTGTCACATCACTACATTTTTTAATATGTGAGAGACATTGTATAAAAAATAAAACCCTTAAACGTCAAATTAATCGATTATTCGATGTACCATCTCTCACACGTTAAAAAGTATAGTGACATGGTAATGTTATGATATGGCAACTGACAATGATGTGTTGTTTAAACTGTCACATCAAATTGGTTATAAATGTCGGATAAAATACTTGGATGTATACAATTATCTGTCTATATTTTCACCGTGCCCTTTGATTAAGATTTTATTAAAAGGAAACTATTAAAATCGTCCCTATAATTCCTTATTCTTCACGATTCCCCTCTAGTTTCATCAGAATTCTCCCGAATCCCCCATATAATTTTTTTTTTCTCCAAATTTCCTCTCTCCGCTAAATCAAATCCCCAAAAGACACCTACCATTAGGAATTCCGCTAAAAGACATAAAGGAAAATAGGTAAATTCATAAAAGTAACTTAAATTAAAAAATATTTAACTAATATTAAAATTAAATAATTTAAAAAAAATAAAAATCAGAAATCACATTTTCTCTCTCTTATTTTTTCCTCTCCTGTGGTCTCTCGTCGGCAAAGTTGGTTTAATTAACCATATTGGTCTCCTATGTACAGATCGAAGAAGTCATAAAATAAAAAAAATCAAAGATACGTTAGCCAAGACACTAATGTTATACAATCTAAAAAATCAATTCAAATGATACGGGAAGTAATTTATCATTCACCACATCAAAGACACGGTTCTAGAGGTAGTCTAGTGAGGCAACTGTCTGTGTCGGACTCTAAAGGGCTCCCAACTTTTTTTTTTGTAGTTAAAAAAATATATTTGATTTTAAAATATAGTCCATATAAGATTTTAAACAAAATAGGTTTATAAATGATTTTTTTAAAATAAAAAAAAAATCCTACAGAAAAAAATTTAAAAAAAAAAGCTCCTACATACACATTTTTTTTAAAAGGCTCACCAAATGGAAACTCATTTGTCAATCTTACAACAACAACATTGGATTAAGGGTAGTGGTGGGTTAAATCCTAACAACAATCGTGTTTATCATAAATAATCCTCTTTTATATCTCTAACAAAAAAAAACGACACTAGTCACTTATAAGATATAGGATAAAAATTGAAAATCAAATTAGAGTTCTTCAAAACTCCTTATGAAACGAAAATTTAGAATTCGTTGTTTCGAATGTAATTAAATCTATACACTTCTTTCTTTTTTTCGATAAACCTCTTTGTTTTTTTCTTTCCTTATGTAAGTTTAATAAGTATTTTTGCTGCTAAAAATATGAGACGAGTAAGGGTTAAATGATATATTCTTTGATACAATTATACAAATTTAATTTTGGTAACTTTTTATTAGCTATTTCGTTATGTTATAATCTTGAGTTAGAATTATTATATTGATTTTTACGAGTATATACTAGAGAAAAATAATAATTAAGAAAACATATATAGAGTATCGAGAGCCTTATTTTCTATAGTTTGTCTTGTACCCGAAAATCTCTGGGCCGGCCGGCCACATCATCATATTAGTAGTACAAGACAATTATAAATTACAAGTCAATTTGTAATAAGTTTTGTGATGTTTACTATGTCAAATTTAAGATAAGAAAGGTTTGTCCGGTGGTAAAATCCTTTAGACCCACACCACGAGGTTTGAATCTCTCCCCATTCACTATAAATCCTCGAATTATTGTAATATTTAAAAAAAAAATGTCAAATTTCTAGAGCATTGCTCACATGACAAAAAAAAAGGATTGCTTTTGTTACATATAATAGTTTTCAATGGTTTATGCATGTATGGTCGGGGGTGCAAGAAAGTGCAAAGTTCCACTCAAAGGACAGCGATATAAAATTCTCTGCACTCCACCAATCTTTAAAAATTCTCCCACTTAAATTTTAATGAAGATGCTATGTACTAATACGTTCTAACAGTTGCACATATCTTTTTATCAGTTTTATTTTATCTCATATTAACACTGTTTGTCAATTAATAAATTTTTAATGATTAAGAAACTCTTCGGGAAGGAATCTTCCAACTATGCCCAGCTTTACATGCCAAACCTTACTACCTCTACATATAAGCATATAACTTTGATTTCACATGTAAATTATGGTAGATTATGATTAATCAGAAAGTTTTACTAATATTCTCTTTAACTTCAAACCCCAACTACAACCAAACCTCAGCTCTACGTTAGGTTTATCTTATGTATCTAACCATAGAATAATTCTAAATAGGATGGATTTTCTTGATCCAAAAGTAGATAGGAAACTCAACAAGACCTTCACACTTATGCCACGAGTCGTGAGTCGGAGTCCTCCATCACATCTAACAGACCTTGTTTGAATTACTTGGGAATGTGAGGCTATTAAATTATTATGAAACTTGAAAAGTTTAATTAAGCAAATGGGAACAAACTTTTCAGTTTTCATATATAAAATTGCAGCAATTTCTTTTCAATGGTATATATATATATATATATTAAAAGATGTTTTAAAAGTGAATACACTCACGTTAAAACATTTAAATTTAATAGTTCACATGTAAGGAACTAATATATATTATACCGGTTCCTACCGATGATATAATTATATATATATATATATATATATATATATATATATATTGAAGTAGAAGGACCTGATTTACTTTGGAACTTGGACAAAACTCAAATGAGAGTTAAATTGGTATATGGTACAAATTAGTTTCCATGAAAAGATGATAAAAAGGCAGTTGAAGATAGCTATATGAGGAAACTGTCACTGTGGTATTGAGAGACTTTTGACAACATTGTGATTTGGTGATTTGAAAACCACTCTCTCAGCTCTCAGCTCTCAGCTCTCAACTCTCGAGAAATCCCATTATCCAATCCCAACCAAAACCAAACAGCAAATAACTGGCATTGCCTTGTTTCAATCACTTCACTTCACTGGAATTCAAGTACGTACCAGAGCTGCCTATGCAGAGAGATTTATTTACTACTAGCTAGTCCCCTTTTGCATCTACTTAAATATATTTTTGTAAGATTCGAGGGAGAGTTGAATTCTAGAGAATTAAATTCTGTTGGTGTGTTGCTTTAGCTTTAGAAGTACCATTTTTTTAATTACAGAATGATAGTCCGCATAATACTGGTGAAAAACTTGGCATCTGAGGTTGTAATATATGTGTATAGTAGCACCAAAATTTAAGAACCATCTTTTAATTAATTTTAACAAGCGTGATTCTCAGAATTCAGAATAGTTTCCCAATTGAACCTTAGGTGGTTCACAGACTTTGGTACAAGTTTACCTATGTGGGTACAGTGGTCAAGCTCTATAATGGACATCTTAGAACCCGTCGTCATCCACTCCTATCATTTCTTTCAATTAGCCAGTTCTACCAAGCGAATAACAAAAAAACTTAAAAACATCTCATTTTCCACAAACATTAGTATCATATATCATCACTTATTCCAGCCTAAACCCAAAATAAAAAATTGAATAACAATTACACCCGTTGTGATCTGTGAGCGACCATATATTTAGAAGAACAATGATTGGCTTCCTAAATTTGTTTCCAAATGTATAACCCGTGAGGCATTACCATCTTATAAATCAAAAAATTAACAAAATCTAACATTACTCTATATTTAGAACCCCTAACGAGTCGTCCATAACTATTAACCTGTTTCTGGAAAGGTATACCACTGCTGTGATAACTATTATTGTATGAACAAATTACAAATAATACATGATGACAATGGGAACCGAACTCGCATTGGAGGAAATATGTGGACTACAACACTATATATTACCATGCTAGCGCATCCATAAAGTCATCAGCAAACAATGACTCTCATTCATTGAATCAAAGTTTTACCCTTTACAGGTAAAACAGATTTCCGGGACATCCCAAATCACATATATATAATTGAAAACACAAAACGTAAAGAATGCATACTAATTTATAACAAGTATAGAATGCGGCATGCGATAACTAAACCAACATATATACCAACAAAACTGCAGATCATCTAATTGTCACATACACCAAAACCAATTGAGAAAACGGTATTTCGTATTCAAATGTCGATCGCCTTCACATAATATGGCATAAAATTAAGACATAGAGTCAATACAACATAGTGAACAAAAATGAGAAAACAGACATGTGAAATGATCAAATCACATTAATTTTAAGTCAACCGCCCTTCAAAATGCATTTAATCAGCATATAGTCCGAAATGAAGTACATGCAGAAATTTATGAGAACTGCACATGCCACTAAAGTTTTATAATCGATTAAATAATCATAACAATCAATGTAAGAAAGTTGAGTAAACAAATAGTTCCAACGACTAGAGGAATCAAAACAAACCTAACAAAATGGAGAAACTTACTCCATCATAAATAGAGTTTATTTAAGCATCATTAAATCACAAAGCTTCCAATTTGCAAAGTTTAGCAAGTAATAGATAATAACCAACTCCTTTGTGAATTTATATATTAATGGAAAAGTATACAATGAACTTTTTTCATCTTCACCAGTAAACTTGAATCATAAAACAATATATTATATTATAATGTCACCAAAGCTGCATCATCGATTCTACATCCTCCGACAATCAATCAATCATGAAATTGCATTAAAAAGACTGCAAATTACCAACCACCTAAAGATACAAGTGAATTTGTAGCTGGGTAAAACCACTAGAACATGAAGCTTTGCATAAATGGAGCATAATAATTATTAGTGTTCAACTTTTCAAGAAATATATAAAAAACTAAAAGCCCAAGACATGTTCAATGAATGAGAAGGAGAATATCGGCAATTAGTATGCAGCTAGAAATGTCGTCAGTGATGGTTATAATGTTGTTAATGATTAAAGGTACATAAAATGTAATCAATATAGTAAGAAAACTATCTGTATCCCAATATACATAGTTTATAAAAATGTGTCAAGCAGCTAGCATGCCAAATCTAAGAAACATTTAATAACCAATATAGAGCAATGAATGATAATGCAATCCACATGAAAAATCCATCAATTAAAACTATAAGAGCAGGCATCCAAGAGGAGGGGGGAACATGTCAGTGGGCAGAAAGGTAAAAGGCCAAGCAAAGCATTAATCACTAACACATACACAATATTTAATCAAGATTAGACAAACTTTGTACACGATAGAGAATAGATCGTAGCCAAATGGACTTAAGTCACATAAATCAACAGCATCTTAAGGAATAAAGTATATCATTACAAGCCAAATAAACATATCCCCGACAGCAAACACAAATGACATAAACAAAACAAATATAATAGAATATTAATGCAAAAAAAAAAAAAAAAACATCACATACATTGCATGGTTCTCAATCACTACACAAACATGACAAACATATACCCAAGTTAAGTAAAGTTATTGTATTAGCAAAGATCAATTCATTAAAAACATTGACGTGCAAGTACAGAATCAATGTATCATTTGATGATCAGAAGTGTGGGGCAATGGCTTCAGAATTCGACACATGATTAGGAACAAAAAGAAAACCTGTGCAGACAAGCAAATTAAGATTAAAATGTAAGATGATGTGTGTTTAATATTGAAACTTAAGTGGGGAACATTTCCCATACTAGAACAACAGAAGAAGCAAAAGTACATGAATGCACCCAATGTTTGCAAGCTTTGTCCATATTGCAGAAATGTTATGAGAAGCTAAGTGGGTCTAAAAAGACTTCCATGTAATGCTCTTCCTTGTATGGCAATACATGATAGCGACACAACAACTACTTCTCATGCTCAAAACCCAAAAGTCTAAAGCAGCAACAATATAATAATGATGAATTCACATTTACCCACAGTCACAGCTTCTAGATTCTAGTTCATCGTCAATCAAACTAAACCAACAGGACAGTAACTGGTCATCTAATGTTATGTTAGGTCCTTAACATGAAATTTTGAAAAAATTATGTTACAAGAAATATATATATATATATATATATATATATATATATATATATTACACGGTGTATGAAAATGCAAGCAAGACAAAATTTCTACACATGTATAAATATAAAGGTAAGGTCTCTATTACCACAATGTCTCTGATTATGAACCATACTTTACACTGTAGATTTCACCTTTATTTTCAGACAAAACTGTGATGACAGAAAGAAGAAAAAAAGGAAGACAATATTTTGAAGAAAGCAAAGAAGCATCCACTGTCACGAAATTTCAAGAACTAACATGTTATCTACTAGCACAGGATTTTTTCACCTTTATTCTCATATGTTTTTTTAAATTTGGTACACAAAACATATATTCTAATATGTGTTGGAAAAAAACTCTTAGCTTCCTAGGCAGGCAAATGCTGATCCTTTCTCAGTGCAAGACATGAGAAACAAACAAGTAAACTAAAACCAAAGAAGCTGAAAAATATTAGAAAGACAAATAATATGTTAATGAGCTTATACAAGTCTACATGAACAATTTACCAAACCCAATGGATAATTAGAAGGCAGAAGACCATGAGGAATTAATCTACAATGTTAACTATCCTTGACGGGCTTGCCTAAACATCCAAAAGCTCTATTAATTTAGTTGATTACCATAGCTTGAACCTCCAAGTAAGCCACCACCGGTGGCTGCTGCGTAAACATCGGATGGATCAAGAATCGGAGATGAAGAACACCCTCCATTTCTAGCACCACCACCACCACTACTGCTAGCACCACCTAAATGCAATTCCGATATATTAGGAAACCCTTCTCTTGTTTGATGATCAACTCCTTGATCATATAAAAACCCTTTAAAGACATGACCACCAATCTTCACTACAGCTTGATATGCATACTCATCTTCACCATCCTCCACTGCAGTTACTCTAACACACTTGAAAACTGCCGGTGCACGTACTTGTCCAGGTAGTGCCTCCTTGAAAGTAGCATCTGCACTCAAAAATCCAACAAACCCTACTCAAATTTTCCCCATCAACAACCCTAAGATAAAAACTAAATGGGTGGTTATCATATAAAAGCTTGTAAATGTGATACCTTGATGACTAGAAGTGGTGTCAAAGCTTCTTGGAGGAGTGGTGTTAGAAGTTGAAGTATGAGAAGTTGTAGTGGTTTGTGAGTTGATGAGTCTAGGTTTCTTGATCCCAGAAGTTGAACCAGAAGAACCAGCACCACCAACGGTACCTCCGACCGCCATCAGCTGACGCTCCCTTCGCCGAGCAGCCGGAACCCACGTGCTCTTCACGTGTGTAGCACAATCAAAGCCACGACTTTTACAACATGTTCTACACCTTCTATGTGTACAATCTTTCTTAGCTTGGTTTCCACAGTCTTGACACGTAGTCCCTGAACTCGAACCCGAATTGCCACCACTACCTATATTGCTGCTATTGTTGTTACCGCTGCCACCGCCACCAAAGCCGCTGCTTTGTATCAAATTGAGAGGAGAATTGTTGTTATCAAGAATCGAACTTGTTTTCTTCATGTACGGGTGATGTGTGTGGCTCTGATTCTGCCAAAACTGAATTTGGCTGATTTTGTTACGACCATTATTGTTATTCAACAAGTCTTGATGATCCTCCATGTTTTGCGGAGTACCTAAACACGGAGTTGCTGTGAGGAGTGGAATGACACCGACGCCGACTCCAACGCCGAGAGCGGTAGCATTTGGACCGTTGATTGGATCGTTGGCGATGTTGATGGAATCATGGTGGTGGTGGTGGTGGTGATGGTTGAAAGAGGCCGGAGCAACAACGAAGACGTCGCGAAGTCCGACCATACCCATCTCGGGAGGGAGGCCGTAGTTGATGGGTCGGGTGGCGGAGGCGGGCCAAGAACCGGGTCCAGAGGAGGAACCGGCGATGGGGGCGGTGGGGCCGGCATTGAAGCCGAGAGAGAGGTCGTCCGGAGCAGCACGAATAGCTGAATTAGTAGAGGAAGCACCCACCCAGTCAGCGAAGGCTCCAGAATCTGAGGACAGTTGTTGCCTCCTTGTAGTAGCCACAACTGATTTTTCTATAGAGATTCTTTTAACCCCAAATGTTTATGTTTATATACACACAAAAAGTTAACGTTTTTTTTTTTTTTTTTTTTTTTTTTGCAGAGGCAGAGAGATATAGAGAGATAGAGATAGATGATGATATAACCAAATCTATGGATGTATCTGTCTCTCTCTCTCTCTCTCTAAAATATGTAAGTGTTGTTTGTGGCCTTGTGGGGTCTAAAAAGATAAACAGAAAACTGAAAAAAGAGAGAGAGATGTTTGTTGTTAGAAATGGGGTTGTGTTTTTATTGCTGATCAGCTGAAAATTTTGCAGCAGGGTTTCTGAAATCTTCTGCTGGATTTCTGTTGCTGCTGCTACTACTACTTACTGTCACTTTGGCCCTTTCTCACTTAACATAAAAAGTTGGGTTTTGAGATGGAGAAATGACTCAGTGAAACTGTAAGAGATAGAAAGAGAGAATGAAATGAACGATAAATTAAAAATGCAATAACGACCTCTATTCTTGTATAGTTGTATATATATATATATAAATCTATCTCTCTGTCTACACCTATCTATCTCTCATCAGCATCAACAACAACAAAATCAACTTCTTCTTCTCCTTCTTCTTCTCTGAGCTTTTCTTTTCTCTCCCTCTCTCTAAAACAAGACAGCATTAACACACACACACTCTCTCTCTCTCTAAAAGCACACTCTATGGTTTCCTAGAAAGCGAAACTGAGGTGGGTTCCTCTCTTCCTCTGTGTCTGTCTCTCTCCAATAATCACACACAAGTATAGTAGAGAGAAGAAGGGTAGGGTATAAAGACTTTTGTTCTCTAGTTTTTGTAATTTTATGGGCTCTCTCTAAAGTCACATGACATTCACACACATATTCCTTACTCTCCCTCCTAGCGCGTCCATTTCTCGTACAGTCGTACTCCATCAACAATAAAGTTATAGACCTACTGCTGCCCTCCATTCCATAATTGATTAATTTCATACAAGAATTATGAGTTAATTACCGTCCTCATTTTTCATTTTTATTAAATGGGACTTCATCTCCGCTTTGGGTACTTCTATGCACATTACATTTATGGACTAGGACTAGGACAATTGGACAATTGGACAATTGGACAATTGGACAATTGGACAATTGGACAAATATCTTTAGGTAATTCCACACCTTTTTTTTATTATTCTTCTTTTAAATCCGACACCCAATGGATCAAAGGTCCGATCAAATTTATTATGCAATGCATGAGACATATTTATTTTTAATACCAAGTGTATGTTTAGTAGTATGGCTTTTATAGCCTTTTTTCAATGTTATAAGCTGTTTTAGATTTTATTTTGTTGGGCTTTTTAATATATAGAATTGTTTAACCGTACTTTATAAAAGATATTTTATATCTATTAGGAGAAGCTATTTTGACTGTCCTTTATAAATTTTAGATATCCCACCGTACAACTCTTTCATTATAAATTGTCAACTTCCTTTTTTGTAATTCATACAACCAAAAGCTAATTTTTAAATATACATTGTCAATACCTTTTTAATCATTTACACAACAAAAAACCTTTTTTATTAGAAACTCTACTCATTAGAAGTTCTACTATAAAAAGTTCTACTTAAAAAGCCATATAAACACGTTATAATTAATACTTATACAGTTGGAATATCTATTTATATACACGAGAGATATCTACTCCAGTAAATACAGTAGAAAAAACTTTTAATATATATTGCTATTTTGCATGGTGTAACTTGAATCCGTTACCGAATGTCTAGAATAATATAGCTCAGACTTGAGCTAAGAATCGACCAAATATTTACACATAATAATCAAAAGCTTCATATTTGTATTTTATTGTATAAAAGTGTATTGAATGAATATTATATTTAAGGATTAGAATTTAGAACTTGGAATTATAAGATTAAATTTTATTTTGTTAAAATAAAATTAATGATACAATTGTCGCTTTTAAGAACATTTACAATGCAATGATATTTGAGTGTACTGATGTTATAATTTAGCATAAAGTAAAAAAATCATCCTCCAATGTAATGTCAGATGTTATGTCAAATTTGACATATGTTATTTTTTATGCTAAATTTGGTATAAAGAATAGCATATGTCAAATTTGGTACAACAATAAATGTTAATTTTTTAATTACTAAAATGTCATCGTTTAATTACATTGAATATATTAATTATTGACTTTTATAATTTTAAATAATAAAATATTATATAGATTGAATGTATTAATTATATTCGTTGATTTTTATAATTTTAAATAATATAAAAAAATAAAATTAATATTTTAAATAAAATTATACATTTTAATACAATATTAAAATGATGTGTTAAATATAATATTTTATCATTTTTTATATTTAATTTAGCATTGATATTAATATATACATCCAAGATGGTCTAAGATAGGTTGAAATGTTTATGCTAAACTACCGAATTAGTACTTAGAAGATGAATACAAATTACTTTACATAGTCAAATACACCCATCAACATCATTCTGCAACATGGATTGGTGTATAGACTCAAAATATATGTATATAAATTATAAAGCGTGAGAACTGGATTTTTTTAATAATAAAATAAAAATAAAGATTCATATGTGGAAAAGGGTATATCTACCTAAAATTCTCCCAAAATTTGCATGTGCTATGAAAAATATTTATTTTTCTCCTCAAATGTTAAGTAAATGAAGATGGAGTTAGATACATGGATCAAGTTGGAGAGAAGTCATCATAAGTAGTTCATAGTTGATGGTCATCAGTGACTCATGTGTTTGTTTCTTTTAGATTGTGTTTGTCCGGAGAAGAAGCTTGTCAAAACTGTCGTTATATGTATTTTCCTTTAACATGTGAATATAAATAATGGCCTCATTGAGTGAACTTGAGTCTAGGTGTCTCATCCTTTATATACTTTTAAGATTAATTGTTATGACCTAAGATGATTGATTTTTATTTATAAAATTTTACATATTCATATATCTCGAACATAGATAGCATTTAATTGATTGATTGTAGATATTTATATGGATCTATTTTTATATCGGTTGGTTCTTCAGTGTTGGTTATTTTTTATTTTCCTCTAAAGTTCTATTTCTAACATTACTACCATTGCAGTCCCTTCTGTTCAACAAGGTCCGACTAATATTTCCTTTTCTTCGGCTTTTGTCGTGGTTGTATCGGAACCCAAGATCAAATCGCAGATTTCATTTTTCAAGTTTCGTACTCAACTTTGATTTACCGATAACTCTTCCACCCATTTGATGAGATTTGATACTTATGTACATGTAGCGCATACTAAGATTCGTTATGATTTTACGGTTTTCACAGTCCAAGCAGAATTAAACATTGTTATTAGTTGGACCGCTCAGGTTGATGCAGAAGGGAATAGTTTAAAGAATATCATTTAAGTATACTCTCTAATGATCATCTATGGCAGTGTTGTTTGGTATCCGTTGTTCTAGATATACCGTTTAATCAGTTTAATTATGTATATTTATTTTTGGTTGAGGGTTGTATGTCTATTCAGATTAATGTTTAGGGCAAGTGCACCCCTCTACTTTCGATTTTATTTTTCCTCTATTATTCTTTATTTTTTTATGTAAACATATATATCTGTTTTGTTTTTCAACGTATGGTCGTATATGATGCTTTTTCCTTCTAAATCAATTCGATTTAAAAAGAACTGTCTTAATTGAATATAAAATATTTTACTAATCTAATTTCTATAAAATAAAAAAGAATTTTCCTTGACATATGCAGGCCTCGCATTATCATGATCCAATTAATAAAGAAAGATGGATTTTATGACTAAACTATAAATATAAATAAAGAAGAAAACAAAACTAAAAAATCTATTGAGATTTGAGATTAACAAATATACTGTAGATTCTTTGTTTTTATTTATAATTTATAAATTTCGACATTCATGAATGTCATATAAACAAGTAGTTAGAGAACCCACAAACAAGTTGACAAAAAGGAAAAGTGATTCGGCGGAGAGTGAAAGAGTGAAGAGTGAAGAGTGAAGAGTGAAGAGAGAATGGTAGATATTGATGAGAGGTAATTAGTGGATAATTATATTGTTGGCATCTGGTAATTGCAATGAAAGCATGATTAGATATTTAGATTAGTAGTTAATTAATAAGGGATTAGACTTTCACTTTGGTACTCGCTAGGTGAGGTGGACTCGTGTACTTAATTAGGGTGTCACTTCAAACGCGGTTAGGTGATTGCCTTTTGTATGGAATTAAAGAAAGAAAAGAAGATGGAGAAATAGAGTCACATACTTGAATGTTAGGGCACGTGAAAGAGATCAAACAAGAGAAGAGAAGATAATTAAAAACAAAAGTGTTTTTGTAGCCACACACACAGACCCATATAACCATTTCTCTTTGGTCCTAATTTGCCTTCTCATTCTTCTTTGGGGCCACGAATCTCTCTCTTTCTCAATCTCCTTCAACTTGTAGAGATATATATCACTTATATCTTCAACCTTCATTCAATTCCACATCTCCTAATAAATACACTTTCAATTCATAATCTGTTTGATTTTCTTACTTAAAACTTAATAGCACTTAATATGACCCATTAAATTATTTTGTTTGATTTTTAAAATTATAAAATCATTTAAACGACTCTTAAATCCATTTATTTATAAAAGTGAAAAAAAAATCACTTTTCATTTAACCAAAAATCAACTTAATTGGTATCAATTGTATACTTCAAAAACTATCCTAACTAATATAATAAATTTTCAGCTTTGTTTTCTCCAACAACCTTGTCCATATTAATTTTTTTTGGGTGATTCTATTGTCACCCATGAAATATCTCCCCACAAACATTTTTTTAAAAAAAATGTTTGAAAAAATTAAACTTTTACTATCTTTTATTTTTAGTTTTTTTTTATAGTAAGAGAGAAAAACAATAAGATAAGGAAGTTACTTTGTTAATAAAAGTAAAGACAATATCACAATGTCAATTTATCTTTACTGTTTCCCGCACTTTTTTCTTCATTTATTATTAGTTTATTTCCATAATCTCTCAAGATTCAATATGACAACCGATATAATAAATAAAAAAATAAAAATATTAATAGATTAAAGAACAAATAAAAATACATAAAAGGTAATTACAAATTAGGTCATTGACTTTTAAAAAAATTCTAAGTTGTTTTTAACTTTTATAAAAGTGATCAAGTTGAACCTTATATTTTTTTTAAATGTCAAATTAGTCTCTCTAATCAAGTTCTGTTAATCAATTTTAACTGTGTATGGGTAAAATTATACTTTAACGATCGTATATTTTTAAAAATTTAAAACAATTTAATTAGTATTAATTAATAACCCTAGTTACTTCTAACTCTAACATTAACCTGATATTAGCAGGGCAACACTTAAAACACCCCAAACCCAAAAGCATACGAAACACTCAAACTAAACCAGGCAACCCAAACGTTTTCTCACATCACCATTTTTCTATTTAACATTCCACAAGTTTTCAACCAGCAAAGTTGACGACGGCAACAACAACAGCACTGAACCGACAACTCGGTGAACGATACAGGTACTTACAAGGTCAGTATCTTGGGTTTGTGGTCGGGTTTGTGGTATGGAGTAACAAATAGTGTGAATACATCTTGGTTTTTTTATTTATGGGTTTTGATTTTTGTGAATATCATAAACTTCATCTATTGTGATAAGTGTTTCTAAAGGTGTAAAATGTTGACAAATGCCATTATATATACGAAGAAGTGTCTATTGATGTAACGGAGTAACAATGAGTGTGAATCATTTTTTTTATTTTTATTTGTGGTTTTGATTTTTCTGAATAAATCTAAGGCGATTAGTGTTTCTGATTTATTTATTTAAAAAAAATGTGTAAAATTTTGCCAAATGCCATTATATACGTATACGAAGTACCTATTGATGTTATAGAGTAACTATGGTAGCCTTGTTCTTTTTGTTACGTGGCTTTGATCTCTTTTGATGTGTGGAATGTTTTGTAGGGTCTTTGTGGTTGTCTTTTTTATTTTTATTTTTCTCTTTTCTTTATTTGTACCGTGCATATAAGGTTGGACCACCGAAAATCATATGTAAACAGAGCTTATAAAATATTAACAATATATATATATATAAATGATAAAAGACTAAAGTGGGAATAAATGGTACTTTGTTTATAAATTAAGGATATATTTGATATTGTTTTATTAAAATATATTTAGATTTTTTTTAGAAAATTTTAATTAAAAAGGGTGCAAACGGTATTTCATTAATAATATTTTTTGGATTTTATTGTAACTATAATGGTGAATTTAATGTACAAAAGACAAATAAACTTTGCTCTAATACGACAAATAAAGAGTATTTAAGTACTTTTACCAAAAATGTTAAAAGTCAACTGTTATATTTAACATCGTTAAACCATTAGAGGGACTAATTTGGTTATTTATAAAAAGAGAGGGACTAATTTGACATTTAGAAAAAAAATATAATGACCAATTTGCTCACTTTTATAAAAGTCACAAACAATTTGAAATTTTTTAAAAAGTCCACGACCTAATTGGTAATTGTCCATAAATAAATAAAAGAAATTAGTAAGTGTTTATATATTAAAATGTAAATATATAACAAATAATTTATTTTATTTCAAATATTTGTAACTTAAAAAAACAAACAAGTTATAAGTCATATTCAGTTTTCAGTGGAAAAAAAAACAAATATATTTTTCAATATTCAATTTTTTGTTTGAAGAGTTTTTTATCACCATTCAGTTTTCAGACAAAAAATTAAATGCAACTTTAGTTAGATAATTCGTGTTGTGAATCGAAAACCAGATTAAATGAATATCACATTTTAGAACCACAAAATGTAAAATAGATGGAGAAAGTCGTATATATGTCGATGAATATCACAATCTAATAGATAATTGTTTTGAGTCGTAAAGTTTAAAAAATTAATGAAAACTGTTTTTTTTTTTATATAAAAAATGAATAACGTTTTTAATAAGTACTAACAAAATTATTATTAATGTGTGATCATTTATCAACATTGTTAAAGTAAAAATGATGCATCATACATAAAATAGTCAAATAGGTGTTTGCGAGGAAGTCTCTCTTTGTCAAAGTTCTAGTACTTCATGTGGATATGTTTTCTTATTTTAAGATATATATTAAGTGTAAAAACAGTGACTTAATATTAACCTTGTTTGTGCTATAGCTAAGAGAGGGGCTTAAAGGGAGTAGCACAATTGCACCCATGAGAGGAATCATTTTCTTAACCGGCTTTTGAGGGCAAAATATAAAGCAAAACAAAATAAAAAAAGAGACACATGGATCATTTAATTTAGTGCTGCCTGATCTCCTAGGTTCCATTTCCGGTTCCCACCAGATCATGCCATTTCTCTTTTCTTGTTAATTTAATCATATATAAGTTATAGTATTTTTCGACCTATTGGCTAGATGCTTTCAACTTAATTTTATCTTGATGATACCAAATATATATAGCATCTCATCTACAAATCCCTTTATATAATTTATATACAAATCTATTTATTAACCTTTAAATTACATGTAAATTATATCAAGGTTTGTAGGTGAGAAGTAATATATATATAAAATAAAATATGTTTATCTAGTTAATAAGTTATCAAGGGAAAATGCATGCAAAAGTAGAATGTATTATTAATTTTACCAAAACACAAGCCTTCCTTTGTATATCACTAACCAATGAATGTACATATAAGGTTATTCCCCTCATTAAGGTTTTCTTCAGAGAGGGGGCTTAATTATGGTCAAACCTGTGCACACGAACACTGTTACAGTGTTATGCACACCAAAATGGAGTAGAAGAAATTGATTAGAAGTTTAAAGTATACACGGGGACGGCAGCAAGTGGAGGAAAATTAATGCAAGACTCAGCAAGAGCAAATCATTTCAAGTTAATCAATGAGTAACTTTATATTCAAGCATGTAATTATTAAACATATTGGATTGAATGTACTGCTCATTTTGGTTAATTACATTAGATTTAGATTGCATGTACTGCTGATTTTGATTTCGAATAGGTCAAAAATTGGATTTTTAGCCTAACTAGTTATATGTATCTAATTTGATTAAATTAAACTAGCTAGCTAGGTAGGCTAGGATGAAAAATTAATCAAGTATAGATAAAGACATAAAGTCATTATAGAATGTAACTTTTAATTAGCCTTTTTAAAGCATCATCAAAACCCCATCTTAATTAGCTTAGTTACATTATTTTATGTCAAAAAGCATTAACTTTCCAAACTTTTATTTTGTTTTATTTTTATGCTCTTTGGTGGTGTGTAATGGCAGTATGGCACTGGGCAATGGTAACTTTGGTACTTCTTCAGTGAGACATGCTACACATATCAATGTCCGGATTAAAGTTTGGTAAATCATAATGCACAAAATCATTTATATGTTGAACTTGTCAAATCACCACTTCTTTTTCTTTTTCTTTCTTTTTCTTTATTTTTATACTTTTTTTTTTTTTTTACTTTCTTGGTGTCAAATCATGTCCATATGCTAGCTATAGTTTAATTAAGCTAATATAATTGTGTAAGCCCTCAACTTGTCTAATCCCAAACAAACACAAATATATAAAAGCACGTTTGATTAACAGAAACATGCGGCAATTAATTACAGTTAGTACTTGATCGACGAGAACAATTCATTCCTAAATATTGTTACTAGTTAGAAGCATTCAATCAAAATCAATTAACTTTTATGTATTTTATAGCAGATTTAATTTATTTTTCATAAAATATAGCTAAGTTATATACATAATTAACTTGATGGTTACCATTTGACCACTGTCTAATTTTGATTTGTGGTAAAGGATACTAATCCAACATGATAAAGTCTAAGATATCTTAAATAAATTAAGTAAAATAATAATAAAGAACTAACTTTACGGCTTAGAATTTCACCAAAAATGTTTTTTGATGTTGTATATATTTCTTTTTTGTTGAAAGAGATGCTTAATGCTATACAGTTTCTTATAATGTTGTTCTTTAAAGGTTGAGTAGGTAGAGTAGAGAGTAGAGAAGCTGTATTAATGTTATGAATGTGAAAAAACTAAAAGGAAAGAAAGGCATTGATGAGAAGTGAGGCCAGCTGCATGCTTGCTTGGTGTATGATTCTCTCAAATCGCAGTCACATCAAATGTTGCATCCAAAATGTCAACAAATATATCTAATCACCGTTGAAGCCTCTGTTCATAGTTGACCATCGCACAGTTTCCACCGTCTACCCATCCATCCATCAGAAAACAAAACAAAACAAGATAAAAATATGATCATCCCATCACTGAATAATATTGAACACAAATGATCAGGAATAATTCATTGGAAATTGCATGTGAGGATGTGCCTCCCGCTCTCTCTCTTCAAGAATTCTCCATGGATGGATGCTGAATTGCTGAATGATTCTCTGCTATTACACCAGATTACATACATTACACACTTAACAACATTACCCTCTTTTTCTACTTTTGGATTTTGGTTTGTGAGCAAAAGAAATTAATCTACTCAAAATTATCAACTGTCCACTGTCCTATTACTATTATTTCTTACAATCAGTCCCCCATTTCACTCCAACGACTAATTGCAGTATATATATATATATATATTGTTGAAATAACTAATTACATTATTTTACTTTAAAAAAAAACTAACTACACTATTTTGTAGATGAATTTTTTTTTAAAAATCGAATCAATTTTTTAGGGTTTAGCTATAATAGGGAGATCAGTTTTGAAAATGAAATATTGTTTTTAGTTTTTTTGTATTTATCAAACCATTAAATTTTGTGTCTCGTTGGATTTTAATCCAATGCTTAGATTGCACTCCATTAATAATAGTGCGTTGTAGCTAGATCGTATTTTTTGATGTGATTGGTTTTTTTTTTTTTATTGAATGATAAGGTTTTTAAAAACAAATCCTAAGTGGCTAGAAGATCAACTAATCATATATTGTATAAGAAATAAGAAAGGAGAACAAAGTAGAAATAAAAATTAGCGGAAATGAAAACTTAAACCTCCCCAAGAGTCCAAGTGAAGCTGCCACGGAGGAAAATCCCAGCAAATATTAGCTAAAGTAGCTTCCAGTCTTCCACCATATTACCTTCATGAAACATGCATGTGAGAGATGACAAAATGCACCCTACTAACTAAACATTTGCAGTGAGCCTGAGATTTCTTAATTACCTCCCAATTAATTATGGAGTGAAATTTGAACTGGTGAGCGGTGAAGCAATAATAAACTTCCATTGAATCAGTTTCCATCCATAGCTAGTGCCAACCATCGTGGCTGATAAAGAATAAAACATACATGTAAAAAATGTTTTAAATTTTTTATTCCCATTTTTTAACGCGAAGCACTACAAAATAGCGGACAAAACATAGAACAAAAAAATATGACGCAAAACAAATTTCAAATCTGTTCATAGGGTATATATATATACATAAATTATCGTATAAATACACACCAATAGAATTATATAAGGATATTAAATATGAGTAATTCATTTTACATATTTTGACTTGACATATATATATACTTATCATATATATATATACATAAATTATCACATAAATGCACACCAATATAATTATATAAAGATATTAAATATAAGTGACTCATTTTGTATATTTTGACTTGATATGTATACACTAGTCAAAATTCTTTTATAAATAAATGACTCACATTTAATATTCTTATATAATTTTATTAGTACACCGATAGAAAGATGACCGTATATATACAGAGAGAGAGAGAGCCCAATTAACATGTCTAAGTTAGATATTTCCGATTACCAAATTCAATCAATTGATTATGTGCCAAGAATCAACGTGCAAAAAATATATTATTGATTACAAAATTTATACATTAATGCAATTTAATGATTGATGAATGGTTATATATATATATAGTAACTTTCTAACGCAGGATTTCGTACGAGTTTTTCGTTCAATTTCACTAATTCTCAGTACTGAAATTTAGTGTAAAAAAAATACACTCGGGAATTAGTAATTCCGTATGAATATTTTGTGAAGAATCTCGTACTTAAAAATTATTATATATGAGAAATGCTATTGACAATCAATTAATTATCCGTTTAAGATCTATTTTTTTATTTAATGATATTTTTAACCTGAATTACAATTATTAAAACAATGAAATTCTAAAGACAATCCAAACCATTTTTTTTACAAAGAAAGCTTTGTTCTATCTTTACTCTTTTTTGTACACTTTTATGTTTTGTTTCAAGTTTTACAACCCTAACATATCTTCTTCTTCTTTTCAAGATAGTTTTTTCTAACACACCATCAAACCTTCCATCATTATCATTAGCAAACCTTCCATCATCATCATTAGTAGTACATTCAATCCAATGACTCACAAGTAATAAACTGATATATCTCATATCAGTTCGAACCAACAATAGAAATATATATAAATTTTCAAGTTAGTGTGCACTGATATAAATTATTCAGTCCATTGGATGTGAACCATTAGATTTACATACTTTGACTCAAAGTGTATGCACTTGTCAAAACTTCTCCATAATCAGTGGTCCATATATAATGCACTGATGTAAGTTATATCGGTATACATTGAGAAGAAAATAACTATATATATAAAGAAGCATTGACAAGTGTATAGACTTTGAGTCCAAGTATGTAAATTTAATGTCCACATCCAACATACTAACGAATTTATGTCAGTGTGCACTAACTTGAAAATTTATGTATATATATATATACAGTCGTTTTCTCCTCAGTACATACTGATATAACTTACATCGGTATGTTGTATGTGGATCACTGATTATGAAGAAGTTTTAAAAAGTATATACCCTTGACTCAAAGTATGTAAATCTAAAAATATATACACCGATTATGAAGAAGTTTTAAAAAGTATATACACTTTAAGTCAAAGCATGTAAATCTAATAGTTTACTTCTAACGTATCAACGAAGTTACATCAATTCATACTGATTTTAAAAAAATTCTTAAATTTTTCTCTCTCTCTCTCTCTCTCTATATATATATATATATCATTTTCCCATAAAAATATTTTTTTCCTTAATAATTTTTTTGTTACCCAACTTAAAATCAAAAAGAGAAAAATAAATATGGTTTTTCTATTTTCACATATCAATATCTAAAATATTTTTTTTATTGTTTTGATATCCTCATTTTTGTTCGGTTTTATTTCCAGTTTTATTTTTATTTGATTACTATTTAAAATGGATAATATTAAAATAAAATAAAATATTTTTAGATTTTTTTTTTAATAGAATGTTTTTAGAATTGGAGTATCAAAACAGATAAAATTGATAATTTTTAAAAAATAAGTAATCTTAGATTTTTTTTCAAATTTAAATTTTTAGAATAGATTTTGTTTAGAAATAAAATATAAAATTATATGAGAAATTCTAATTATATATATATATAGATAGATAATATTGATATGTCACATCAAAAAACTAGTTGGATGAGATTGCTTGACATAGTCAAGATTAGTTTCAAGCGTGGTTGATGATAAGATACTAATGTGGCAAAATAAATGGAAGGAAAAAACAACATCAAAATTTGATACTACTCCATAGCTGCCTAGGTCTCTATGTCTTTTCATTAAATCATAATGAAATCGAGAAAAGAATTGATACGAAGTAGCTTAATATTATATCACTTAAAAATCTGAAATTTCAACGTGAGATTCTGCCAATTGATTCGTACCTAAGTTGATAATCTTTTATCATTTCTTGATAGAAGGAAAAAAAAAATCATAAATAAAGTTTAGAAATTATATTAATTTTCATACGTTGAAAGTAAATAAACGGTCGATATTCACCGCAGTATAAATCGGTATCGTCTCTTATATTCTCAATGAAACTATTAAAAAGGTTAATGATAGATAATATCTCTCTCAATTTACGATTTTTATTGTAGTATACTATGAAAAGAGCAACGCCATTCAAAATCTCAAAAGAAAAAGTTTGCAGAGTTGAAATCTCAAACTAACTAATGGCTCTGATAGTGAATGATCCAACTACAGGAGACTTATGAATGAAGAGCTCTTCCCCTTGTTCGCTCAGACTCTTTGGTTTTAACTTTGAAGTATTTCTCTCATAAATTGTTGTTTAAAACATATAAAACGAAGCAAGAAAAAATAAGTTTTTACAAAGGAATAAATAATAAAGTAACTTATAAGTTCTAAATTGACCTGTTATATATATATATATATATATATATATAAAAGTGTCGTCGTTGAAATCAATCCATGTGTATTAGTGATTTAGTGGGCGTTGGGAGAATATGTAAATCGACAAGTGATAAAAATGGAGGGTTGAGATGAAGAACATGTACGGGTAGAGTGAGACAGCACGCCACCTCCGTAAATTTAGGTAGGGGTGGGTGTCCGGTGTCCCTCCATTCTCCATTATTTTTTTGGATTTTCCTTCCTCGAGCACCGTGCTCTCTTTCTGCCGTGGTCCTTACTCTCTCTCTCTCTTTTTTTCTTTTTTCTTTTTTTTAAAAATTTTACTGTTCTTATATATATATGCTTTTGAATCTTTTCTTTTTCCTTTTATTTTAATCACATCATCAGAAAGAAACTTCCATTTCTCCGTGTCACGTGCATGCAGACAGCTTCTTCTACACCTCCCCCACTTAAAAGAAAAATAATTAAAAATTAGGTTAATCACACCGGTGCCCTTAAATTATACACGAGATAGGAATCTGTCTAATAAACCTCCCTCTCTCTCTCTCTCTCTCTTTTGGTTAGTATACCCTTTTGAACACTTTTATTTAACGGGAGCTGACGAAATAGTAATGAAGCTTCATTTCTGTCCATTTTTTTATCACTGATTCTTCATGTGGGTTTGTATCTAAGGGTAATTTTGAAATAACATAAAGGGTTAATTGCATCTATATCCCTAAATTATATGTGAGGTGACAATGTGTCCCCTAAACTTTTTTTTGACAATAAACATCTTTAACTATTATAAATTGACAATAATGGACGGAATGAAAATGAAACTCACTTTCTCGTCACGTGCCTTGCATGTGTAATGGAAAAATTGGAATAAAAGTCTGAATTTTTTACATAGATTATTATACAAACAAATATTATTATATTAAAAATATATATAAAAAACCCAAAAAATAATTTTCAGATCCAATCATCCAACCAAAACCAGATTCCATCTTCTTCTTCATTTGCGAAATGCTGAAATCCCATCTCCTTTCTATTTGTGAAAACCCATCTCCCTCTCCATCTCCATCTCCATCTCCATCTCCATCTCCATCTCCATCTCTACATCTCCATCTCCATCTCCATCTCTACAGACTTCATCGTTTTATCTCTTTTCTTACCCAATTATTATTCTCTCTCTCTCTCTCTCTCTCTCTCTCTTATGGGTTTTAATCAAAATGAAAAGACCTTCAACAATACAATCAATCGTAATGATTGAAACGCAGTTCGAATTCTCATCTCACTCATCTAATTCTTCCATAACTCAGCCACTTCTCTCCGCGAATCTCTACTAGAAATCTCTGTGTAACGAGATTAAGATCAAGGGAGAGATCCAACCCCAAATCAAAAAACAAAAATCCAAGGATCAATCACCGATTTCTTCAACAACCTAGAAATTTGACGATTCGACCAATGAAGACCCAAAACTCAGCGATTCACCGATGGATGGAGGCGATTCGTCAATGGATCCAGAACATAAATATCAAATAAATAAAAGATTCGTCAAGATTCATTTGTTTTAATTCAATTATTATTATAATTATTTGGAAATGTTTTGATGGTTTTTTTATATATGTTGGATCCTGTGTGTACAATTGATTGTATAAAAAAATTACGGGTTTTGTATTAAATTCAATTATGACGTCATTGGTTAGGGTTTAAGTTGGTGATGATGATGATGATGGTGGTGGTGGTGATTTCGATTTGGCTAGCCACTGGATCCGGGTTTATTTTTTATTTTATTTTTACTTTTTTTAAAATTAGGTAGATATCCAGTTTGGATCTCCATGTTAATTTTTTTAATTTTTTTTTAACAATTGCAAAAATACGAAGGAGAAGAAGGTTTAGAAAATGGGATTTAAAAATGGAAAACATGTTACATCGATTTTTTTATGTCACTCCATATTTGCCCATTGGTACGAACTCACGTGAAGAGCAAGTGACAAAAAACATGAACGAAAATGAAGTTCCGTTACAATTCTTTCACCCTGCCAATAAATGAAAGTTCAAGGGGTTTATTGTAAAAAAAAAGTCAAGAGGGCTTATTCCTGCCTCATGTATAATTCAGAGGTATTGGTGCAATTAAACCTAAGATGTTATTCCAGATTTGCCCCTTGATACGAATCCACATGAAAAGCACATGCCAAAAAAATGGACGAAAGTTCCATTTCTATTCCGTCAGCTTCTGTCAATAAATGAAAGTTCAAGGGGTTTATTGTGAAAAAAAAAAGTTTGAGGGCACATTACTAGCTCGCGTATAATTCATGGGACATTGGTGCAATTAGGGGCGGAATTGTGTAGAGGACAGCAGAGGCCATGGCCCCTGCTGACTTTAAAATAAAATACATAATTTTTTTATACTGCACTCAACACTGTCATTTTAAAATTACATGTATAATATATATATTTTTCTAATAAAATAAAAAAATAAGTACTCATCATATCATTCACACCATGGGTCAAGACGTCCATTGTCCTTCTTATCAAAAAAAAAATTAAAAAAAAAACTAAGTATAAAAACACAAAATTAACTCACAATTCACGAAGACACAAAGTCCGAGTTCACAAACCACTAAGTCTAAACCAGTGAAAGTGTGAAAGTGTGACACAATGACAGTGTGGAACCACACACTTTTATTCGTGGTGGCGGTTTTTTTGGAAACTCAAAATCCCCCTTAAAGTTAAGATTATGGTATGAAAAACGTATCATGATTTGATCCCTACCAAAGTGAACATTGAGCATAGGGGTGTTAAAACTTCGAATATCGGTGATGGGTGTAAAATTACTAATGAAACTACCCTTCATGCTCTCTAGAACTGCAAGAGATTGAGGGATATCAGGGGTGAGTGGAACATAAGAAAGGGGATTTGAATGTCAAGTTTTCAAATCTTCTTGGTTTGTTGCATTTGTATTGCTAATATGAGCCTAGGTGATGTTGAGCTATTTTGTGTAGTGATTTGGAGGATTTGGTTTGGCAGAAATTATGTTATTCATGGTCAATGTGATCTTATTTGGAAGGATGTTATTAACTGGAACGAAGATTTTCTTAACGATTTTTACAAAGCTGACTCGAGTTTGCAGTATAAGCCTAACTTCAAGGTTAATAAGCCGACCTGCAAATGGATGTCTCCAAATGAGGGGAAATATAAGGCTAATTGTGACACGACTGTTGACAGAATTAATGGAAAAGTTGGTTTTGGGATTGTTATTCGGAATAATAGAGGAGATGTGATGGCTTATTGTGTTCAATCAATGGTAGCAAATTTCAGCATAAAGACAGCCAAGCTGGTTGATGTGTGGAAAAGCATCATCTTCAGTGGTGACCGTGATCTGACTCCTTGTTCTTTCGAATTGGATGAGACTTGCATTGTTATTTGGATAAAAAATGGTGGCCACGGAGATTCAGTTAATGAGATAATTTTACATGACATTGATTCCTTGGTGAATAACCTTGGAGAGGTGGATTTATTCACACTGACAGATCGGACAACAGGGTGGCTAAGGGTCTCGCCATCTTTGCCCTTAAATGTACTGATGATACTTTTTGGATGGAAGACTTCCCTTGTTGTGTTAAAAAAGACGCTTGAGGCTGATATGCCTAATTAGTTTGTGTTGTCTGTTTCCAGTGTTGTTATGTTTTTTCTTCTCAGGTGTAATCCCAGTGTCTCTTTGTTTTATCAAAAAAAAAAAAAACCACACCATCTCTGCCACTGACTATCTCCCAATTCGCGATTCGGCAATTCCCAACCGAGCCAACCCATACTATCCAGTTAAACAATTATGCTTCATGTTAAACAATTGAAATGTTAGATTTTATTTTCCTTTTCTTTTTCAATTACATAGTTTTCTTTTTCAAAAATCAATTAGGTAATATTTAATTTATTATGATATAGAAAATGTTAAATATGGAAATTTGAATAAACTGAGAATGAATGAATGAAAGAAATATATTTTTTATTATTAAGAATATATTCTCAAGTCAAAGACGAATACATTCTTATGACCTATTTCCAAATAGGTACGCTTTTATTCTTTTTTATTTTAGCCCATATGTAAGAAATTTATACTGCCTTTAATTTGTTAGTATATATAAAAAAGATTATTTTCATTTAAATTTTTTATACATAAGGATAATTTGATATTTTCTTAAGAGTACGACATGTTTGAGTAGATAAACCCAAATTTGCTCTCTAATTGCATTTATACCAAACTTCAAGGGTCTCAATGTATATTATATATATAATATGTACGAATATTACCACCAACAAAACTAATTAGTATACATATTTTTATAAGTATATACATATCTAAAATTTTAAAATTAAAGATTACTATAATCACCCATCCAATACCAATAGTACCCTTATTAAAATGAATATATTCATTTTAATAAAATTTATTTTTAAACCCTCTTAAATTATTAACACACCCAAATTTTTTTTATTTTATATATATATATAATCATATTATTTTGGAATCAAATCATTTTCTATCGATGGTTTAATTTAATTTTGAAAATGTTTTGAATGTAAGAGTCTTGTGAAAGGAAAAATGTATATCTGTATTATATATATATATATATATATATATGGTCAAAAGATTTTCAATATAGATTTCTCTTATATATACATCTATCTAAAAAAAATGATATCTACCGCTACCTTTAAGTGTGTGTATATATATTGTTTATTGATAGAGTTAATTACTAGATATAAAAAAAAAAAGATAAAAAAAGTAAAAAAATACATACCTCAGTACGATCAGAGTCCTATAAAATTTATTTTTTCATTATTTTGTTTGATAATCATGTAATGATGAGAAAGTTTGACACTTAAAATAAGTTATTGTTTAATTAAGGTTTATAACATAGTAGTGTTTATCATACTTTTTTTATAAATAAAAAGATAGTTGAATATATGAGTGTAGTTAATGTCTGTAAGTAATATTTGGTTTATTTTTAATTAAAGTTACATGTACTTATTAGTAAATTTATATTGAGATATTTTTATAATTAAAATTTATAATAAAATGAGTGATGCTATTTACGATCCGTCCAATATCTTTTTACATTTTATTTTTTATTAATAACAATTTTATCTGAATTAAAATTACTAAACAAGATAAAAAAAGTTATAAGTACAAATGTTCATTTTTTTTGAAAAGAAAATAAAATTCATTAACCAATTATGAGATAATTTTAACAGCTAAAGATGAATTATATGTTCTGGAAATAAAAGAAACTGCGGAAACTTCAAAGCTGCTTTTTGATATTGCCATTTGCCAATCATTGCTGGAAAACTCCACCCTTTTGCATCTGAATAACTCCACCCTTTTGCATCTGATTCCAATTCCGACGGAAACAAGTTGTTTCCAGCAGCCAATTTCAAACCATCCAAGTGAAAATCATAGCAACTGCAACAGCTAAAGACACCTCATCATATAGTTCGGTGTTTAATGTTAAAATAAAATTTAGTTAATTATATATAAAAAAAAGAAGCATTTTCAACATAAGAATGTTATTTTAAAAAAAGAAAGATAATTTTGAAAAAAGTTCGTAGTGTTTTTAGAATTTTATAACAAAGTAAATCATAATGGAGTGTTATTAGAAATAGATTGTAAACAAAAAAAAAACCACTAAGATTGTAAGGATAATTTTTTTAATAAAATTTGAATCTACTAATTAATTTTATAAACGGTAATATCCACGTCCAAATGTCCAAATGATATTTAAGAAACGCAATTTAATTTAAGGGCAAACTACAATCGAATCCCTGACATTTGACATAATTATAGGAATAATGTCAATTTAAACAAAATGACATAAATATTCTTTAGATTGTGTTGACAAATGTCCAAACGATATTTAAGAAAAGCAATTTAATTTAAGGGCAAACTACAATCTGCCATTTGACATAATTATAGGAATAATGTCAATTTAAACAAAATGACATAAATATTCTTTAGATTGTGTTGAAAGTAGGGATGGCAATTTGACCCGCACCCGCGGGCACCCGTCCGAACCCGATCCTATAGGGTCGGGTTTGGGTGGCAAAGTTACGACCCGCGAACCCGTTTAAATAAAAACCCAATGGGTTCGCGGGCGGATGTGAATTCGAAACCGCGGGTCAACCCGCGAACGTGTGTGAATAAAATATCATATATTGAAACTACGTAGTTTTGATTAATAAAATAAAATAACAAAACATTGAAACCCTACCTTTTTTTCCATATTTTTCACTCAGCCGTTTCTCTTACCAGTTACCCACTCTTCTCAGCCTTTACCAGTTCAACAGGGAAACAACTTCAACCAAAGAGCAGCCAGCAAATCGCTTGTCCCCGACCATTGTCTCATCTCCGACTCTATCTCCGACCGTCGTTCTTCATCATCTTTTCACCGTTACGGTACTACTCTCTCTCTCTCTCTCTCTCTCTCTCTTTCTCGATCTTCAAATGTCGAGCTCAAGTAGACATTTTTCTCGATTTTCAAATGTCAAGCTCGAGCAGATCTTGTTTTCTTTTAATCTCTATATACTATATTATATATTTCCTTTAATATTGGTATTTATGATGTTTGGGTTATGTCCTTGGATGTTTCTAGTGGCTTGGATTTATATACCAATTGCACTGGGATTTTAATTATGCCTGAACTGTGTCCAAATTTTCTAGGTTTACTTTTCTCATCTTCCAATCTTAATAATTATTTGCTGATGCTATTTTTTGATGCTCATATGTATACGACTAGATAATTTGCTATTAGTTAAAAAAAACAAGAGAAATGCTTAGTTTAGCTAAAAATTGCTAGCTCTGTTAGAAGAGAATTTGTAACATCAATTGCTTGATCGTGCATAGTATAAGTACTAAAGAAAATCAAATGCTGCTTGTGCTGGTATCTGATGGGAATTGTATATGTATTCTTGATGCAACTGGACCTATTTATGAATTGTGACAATGTTAATGTGGTTGCCCGCCAATCAAAAGCCTGTAAGAATGGAATTTAGACTCTCTGCTTACAGTATTAGAATTTAGTATTATGGCTGAGCATTTGAACATGGTATTTTATGGTGCACTAGATGATACCGTGCCAAGAGCCGCCATGCTTATATAAACATGCAATATTTTTTACTTTTTCCCAATCAAGAGTTGTACTTGTGTGATTGTTGATTGCAGTTTCTGTATATATAGTTTACGAGCATTATATTGTTAATGTGCATCAAATCACCAAAATTTGTGTTTCTCATGTGAACACTGTTAGATGATTTGGTGTTGATCATGCTTTATACCCCACAAATCATTATGCATTTTTTAAAAGATTACATTCAGCCTTGACGAATCATTCTACATTTTGTAACTATAGGTACATATAAAATTAAGATGTCTAGAACACCATCAACGGGAACAAGTTCTACCCAAGGCCAAGACCATCAACGTCCGTTGCTTAGCCAATCAACTAGTGATGGGATTAATAATATAGATGTTGAATTTAATGCTCTTGAGTGTGATAGCAATGTTATTGAAAATGGAAAAAGAAAGTTGACATCGAATGTGTGGCTCCATTTTGATAGAGAAAAGTGTGATGATGTATGGACTGCTATTTGTAAAAATTGTAAAAAGAGATTATCGGCAAAGAGTAGAAGTGGAACAACTCATCTGCGTGGACATTTGGAGCGATGTCCCCGTAGAGTATTTCATGATGTCAAACAAATGCTAAAAGCAACGAAAACAAAAGAGGGAGATGTAAAACTTAGTACTTTTCAATTTGATCAAGATATTGCTAGAAGAGAGAGAGCTTGCAAATATGGTCATTTTGCATGAGTACCCGCTTAGTATTGTAGATCATTCCGGGTTTCAAAGATTTCTTACCTCGGTTCAACCAATGTTTAAAATACCCACTAGGAATACAACGAAAAGTGATATCGTGAAAATGTATGAGTATGAGAGGGTTAAAACATTAGATTTATTAAAGAGAAATAAAGGGAGGATTGCAATCACTACTGACATGTGGACATGCAATAATCAAAGGAAGGGGTTTATGGCAATCACAACACATTTTGTGGACAATGAATGGGCGTTACAAAGTCGAATCATAAGGTACTATATCAAACCTATTTTATAGATTTACTTGAATTAATTGTAATTTATTAATAGCTTGTGATTGTAATTTCTTAATAGTTTTAATTATTAATATAGTTTCTTGTGCTATTATCTTTTATAGGTTTGCACATGTTCAATGTCCATACACTTCTGTGGTGCTCGCTGATGCGATGATGGATTGCATACTAGATTGGCATCTTGAGAAAAAGGTATCTGCCTTAACTGTGGATAATTGTAGTACTAATAATGCTATGATTCCAATTATCTTAGACAAGCTTTCTAGGGACTCAACTTTGTTGAATGGAGAAATGTTTCATATGCGTTGTTCTACGCATATATTAAATTTGGTAGTGAAGGAGGGGTTAGATGTCATTAATGATAGTATTGATAGGATTCGGGGTAGTGTCTCTTATTGGACAGGATCACCGAAGAGAGAGGAAAAGTTTCTTGAAACTGTTCGTGAATTAGAAATTGTGAGCACTAAAAAGTTGGCATTAGATTGTAAAACGAGATGGAATTCTACATTTCTAATGATTCGCTCTGCTTTAATTTATAAGACTGTTTTTCCTCGTTTAAGACAAAGAGATTCACAATTTAAATGTGTGCCAACCGAGAATGATTGGGTGTTTGCAAAAGAGATTAGTGATAGGTTTGAAGTGTTTTTTGTGGCAACTGAACAATTTTCAGGAACCAAGTATCCTACGGCCAACAATTATCTACCAATCTTGTGTGACATTAGGTATGCCATTAGTCAATGGGGTACATCCACAGTTGAAGAAATAAGACTAATGGCATTAGCTATGGCACAAAAGTTTGATAGTTATTGGAATGAGTTTCATGGTTTAATGGTTGTGGCAACAATTGTGGATCCTAGATTTAAGATGAAAATCATTGACTGTTACTTTCCTATTATCTATGGAGACAGAGTTTCTGGTGAGATAAAAAAGGCTTAAGATATTTTATTGAGGATAGTTAGAGAGTATGAGGGAAAGTTGAAAGCTTCAAGTTATTCCTCAAGTGGTGATCCTACAATTGTTTCATCGTCTCAACCAACAATGGTTCATTCAAGATTAAATTCTTTGTCTATATTTGATCAGTTTTTTAGTTCGGCCCCTTCTGTTACTACTCAAATGAATACAGAGTTGGATTATTATTTGGATGAACCTATCATTTCAAGAGACGATAATTTTGACATATTAATGTGGTGGAATGTAAATGCATCTAAGTATCCTACTTTGCAATGCATAGCTAGAGATATTTTGGTTATTCCTGTCTCTATGGTTGCATCTGAGTCAGCTTTTAGCACTGACGGTAGATTTGTGAGTCCTTACCGTAGTAGGTTGCATGCACAGACAATAGAGGCATTAATGTATACTCAAGATTGGTTATGGACTCAATTAAATGGTATGAATATTATATTGTCTATTGAATATGTTATATTATTTATTTTATATTTTAAAACTCATATTTTGCTTCTAATTTGATTCAGCAGTGGAAAGCAAATTTGAAGCATTTGAGAAAGAAGATGATAATGAATGATGTTTGATGAGGTAAAATAATTTCGTTATTAATGAGTTTATAACTATTGATTTTAATTGAATGTATACGTAATATTTTCAATTTAATATTGTAGGAATTAACATGGAAGTGATTTGTGAAACACTTGGTGATAAATTTGGTGATGAAACTTGGAAGTGGAGATGAAACTTGGAAGTGGAGATGAGACGATAGATGAAAAAGTTTGGTGTGGTTGTGATTTGTGAACTTGTCTTTTTATTTATTTGTATTCTATGTACTTTTGATATTTTCATGTGCTTATGTATTATGAATTTATAGATTATGTACTTAACTACTTATGGATTAACATTTAAGAACCTAGATTATGATCATTTGAATTATTTTTAGTTATTTTCTTTTTATGGTTAATATTGTTTTGTATCAAGTAGTGAATTAGAGATGAAAATTTAATTCAATTGAGTATGAAACAAGTGATTCCACTTAGAAATTACAAGTGAAAAATTGCGGCTTTGCGGGTTGCGGGTTGCGGGTTATGGATTGCTGGTTTGTGGGTATCCCGCAGGTGAAACATCCACCCGCGAACCCGTATTGGTTCGCGGGTGAGGGTATGGGTGTAGTTATAACCCGCGGGTCCGTGCCCGTCCGTGAACCCGTTTATCTATTTGAGTTCGAGGCCGGGCGTGGGTGAATTTTTTTTTCACGGATAAGAGTTTGAATTTTATAAAACCCGTCCGAACTCGACCGGTTATCATCCCTACTTTAAAGATAACACTGGTTTTAACGATTAAACGGCATGACTGTCTTTTTGAATCTTATAACAAAAATGTCAATAAAAAAAAAAAACTTATTACAAAATAAATTAATTAAAAATGTTGAAGTGTCTAATCAAAACATGCCACAGCATACTTTTAAACTAATAGTAATCATTAAATAAAAATATTAAAATATAAAAGAAAACAAAAGTCAAACTCAAATCTCTAATGGAGATCCGGGTTTGTCTCCTCAATTGGAGACGACCAAAACCATATATCTAGTTCATCTGTCACGGATGAGATGAATCATCTGTCACGGATGAGATGAAACATGCAGCCATACAAGAGAGAAAATCATCAAGGAAAACAAAAAACAAAGCTACGATCGGATTGTTTAATTTAAGAAATAATCCGTTTATATTTTAATTTTAAAAATAACCGGTATTAAAAATAAGTTGATAGGTATTTTGTAACTTAGTTTTATTATAAATAATCAATTTAAAAATAAAATAAAATAAAAGTGTTCGATAATCTTTAATTAATTATATAAAATGATGAAAATAAAAATAATAGATAAATGAAATACATTATTATTTTTTCATTTTTATTTTTCACTTTCGTTATTAAATTAAGAAATTTATAATAAAAAACAAATAACAACTAAAAACAGAGGAGGCTACGAACTTGACGAACTTGCCTCCTTACATAAAGATCGTCGGAGGAAGCTGAGCCTCCTTTGGCGACCTTGCCATTGGACGATCCGTCCTTCGTCGGTCTCACCAGAGGAGACTCAGCTTCCTTCAACGTAAAAAGGCGAGGTCGGTGGAGGTGCTATCCTCTACCAATTGGAGGCGAGTCAACTCACCTCCTTCGTTGCCAATAAGTGGATGGATCCAACAGCGCATCGCTGCAGGAGGCTGAACTCCTCTGTCTTTGGTGGAAGTCCTCCATTTGTTGGAGGAGTAAAGATCGGTTCCTCCAACGTCAAGTGTTGGAGGAGTTGATTCACCTCTTCCATCGTCAGAGGAGGAAAGGCCTTCTCCGATGTCATTTATGTTGCCAGGGGATGCCGACTCAGTCCCGACATAAGTTGTAAGAGGTGGTCGCCAGTGGTGGCTACCATAAGTGGCCACCTCTGCATATATATATATATATATATATAGTTTTAATTTTTTCAGTTTTTAAATATTATTATTAAACATGATGACATTATTGTCTTTTCATTTACGGTGTGAAGGTAATATGGACATTTGATAGATAATGGACTAGCTTCTCCAACAATGTTGGATATGTCTTGAATTTCCATTGGTTGCCAAACGAGATTCAACCAATGCAGAGACTTTCTGAAGAGGTGGGATACGTTTGGAAGTAGGAGATCGTGTTTGAGGGAGGCTTGAAGACTGAAAGAACTGAATAAATGAATTTTGGTAGGTACCACGACCTGGACCGCGGTGCGAACATATGCACAGACGCTGCATAGGGAGCGATCGAACTCCTGTGGATTCATGCGGTGTAGATTACGGCAGAGACAATTGCACAAACCGCGGTATTCTTAGCGATGGTTGACATTGATGATCCGTGGTGTTGGGCGCGGGTGGCCAACCACGACTAAAACCGCTGTAATGGTGGATTTTGCCCAAATTAGGAATGTTGCGCGAAAATAGAAAAAGTGTTTTCTTTTGGAAGTTCTTGTGCTAATCGGAAAATAAAAGAGTTTATCTTCATGAATAATAAGAAGTCTTATACTTAAAAGAAAATTATTTCTTTTAAACAAAAAGACTTGTCATAAATAGAAAATAGTATTTTTGTGGAACAAGTAATTCTTGTACGTTTAGGAGTAAGATTTCCTTTTATCGTATACTCACTGTAATTCATATAAATAAACCATAATAGCTAGGCTATTGGTAGGGGTGGAGCAAAATTGGCAAATCTAGAGAGATCTCAAATGAGCATGGAGTGTGATTGGGTTTGAGGTATTTTAGAGAGAGAATCCTGATAGTGTGGTTGTAAAAATGTACTATATAGTGAAACTTTCTCTTGTCGTCTTGACGGAAGTGGTTTTTTTTCCGATTTGGATTTCCACGTAATTCTTTTGTTGTGTGTGATTGGATTTATTTTCTTCTTTTTAATTATTTTATTTTGCTATTGTTTATGTTCGATCCGGCAATGCTTCCACGTAGTGACGATTTGTCCGCCAATAAATAATTAGCTTCTAAAAACAACCCTCAACTAACTTTTCATAAACCGATTATTGGAGGAGCAAATTATAAAATTATTTATCAAGTAAGAGCAACCTCAAATATTGTTTTAGTTGAGACGGAAGACAAATATTTATATCGTTTCATTAAAAATGACATTTCTTGTGTGTTTAGGTCAAAAGTTTGGCTGTATGATTGAAACTTTCCCTTAATTTAATGGGAAAAATAAAATAAAATTAGAAGTTTATTTCGAAAATGACATTTTTTTTTATGACCATAGCATTTTTTTTAAATAATCATAATAATAGTAGGGTTTATACAATTTTGTCCCTATCTAATTCGAAAATATCAATTTTTGTCTTGTTTATTTATTTTTTCATCAATCGGCTCATATATATTTCTAAATATTAATCATTTTATTAGTAAAACTAACGGTCAACGGTAATATAATCGGTTAAAAGTCTATTTTACCCTTATTATATGATGAATGAGTGAAAAACAACTAGATAGATGGATCACCACCTTCGTAGAGATGGAATAAAAAAGAAGTAAAAGCTATAGATTTAAAAAAAAAAATTCTAAAAACAAAAGATAAAAAAAAATCTGATTTTTACGAAATTTTTTTTTAATAAAAAATTCAAAATAAAAAGTTTTAAATAATTTCTTAAAAAGAAGAATTAAAAATAAAACAAAAAAATAGCTTGAAACAAGAGGTTCTGGGTTGGATCTCCACATCTTGTTTCAAACATAAATATTTTTTATAAAAAAAATCGTTTTTTTAATTTTTTTATTTTTTATAAAATTATTTTAAGTTCACTAATTTGATTTCTTAAAAAACAAAACTTTCTAATCAGTTTTTTTTTTTTCAAATTCATATATTTTTTTTCTATTCGGTATTTCTTTTTTATCTTTTGTTTTTGTACTTTTTTTTCAATTCTATAGTTTTTATTTTCAATTCATTCTCCAATGTTTGTCTCTAAGATGGAAGGTGGAGATACACATTTTCTTTCATTATTCTTTTAACTTTTTGTTTATCAATTATGGAAAAATCTAAATAATTAGAGAGCAAAGTCATCTTTCCACTTATTCAGCATCTAATAAGGGTAAAAATGACTTTTAACTGATTTTGTAATGGTTGGCTGGTAATTTAACTAATTGTAGGATTGAAATGAGCTATTTTGAATTATATATGGCTCAGTTTGATGAAAAATTAATTCACAATTACAAAAGTGATGTTTCTTGATTAGAGCATCTCCGATGCAAAATACGTTTGAAGAAAATTGATTGCCACATATGATAGATAGTTAAAAAGTTAGAAAAACTCTCTCCAATGTAATTATCTAACTTCAATATAGAGATGATGTGGTGAACAAAAAGTTAGAAATTATCCTAGAAATGCTGATTAGGATTTCTAACTCATTAAGCTAATAATATTAAAGCTTATTTAATTGTAAAATAATAGATGAGAAAGAATGTAATAATTGTTTTATCATGATTGATCATAAAAATGGATGCATATTTGATTTTATATAATTGCATTGGAGATGTGAATATATATTTCTCTCATTTTTTTTCAAAAGTGGATCCATAATAAATAGAAATACTGATGTGACATCATTTAGAAACTAAAAAAATACATATTTATATTGAAGATATTCCTAGATAGAGATTACATGTATAAACCCCTAATAATAATAATGACACCCCTAATAATAATAATAATGACTTGAAAGTATTGGGCAACGACTCCACGAGTAAAAATGGTGGAATTTTCTATGAACTAACTTGCTTGTGGACGTTCTAACCATAAATACAGCATTGACCAAATATTTATCCAAATTCATTAACGATAAAGTCATAAACTGATCATTATTTGATTGATTAAATGACATTAGAAGTAAATACCAATTGTTGGATATAATACAAGATCATTAAAACTATACTAAATTTTATAATTTGGTTGACATTATTGTTAGATTTCTTTATCGGGTTGTTAGTTTGGAAAAGAATTCTAAAATAATAATACTAGTCAACCCAAAAATTTAATCTAAATGATATGGTAAATGTTTTTTTTTTCTACTATCCTTATCAACTCATATTTTGTTCGGTGATAACACTCACTTACCACGTTATTTGGATTAAATTTTTAAATTTTCTAATACTACTTATTGAAAATATGAATGGATATCTCCATATAGCCATTTGGGGACGGTTTTTCCGATTTGGGATCACGTGGGAGACAAAATGTGATCCCTAATTACCTGATGTGTCCAACATTTTTCAATTTAAAAGGGCAATGTGTTTAGTATATTTGACACCATCATGTCAATAGTCTTGTAAATGAATGGTGATGGACCAAACATATGAAAGAAAAGTTGGGCTATAATTCGGAACTACATTATTGGATGGGCTACTTGGTTGAACACTTGAACACTGCAGAATAACTATACAGTCTACAAACCCAAATCAATACAACTAATCACCTTCTCATATCACATATTCACATCCCAAGATAAAAGATATAGTGAGAGAAGAAGGGAAAGGATTAGTGATTGTGTGTGCAAGGCAACCAAAGGAGGAGAAAAAAAACGATAAAGACTTTACCGAGGCAGAGTCGACAGGGAAAACAAAGCAGACTACACTACACAATTACACATGAACAACAGCAGCAGCAGATGAGCAGGGTCACCCCCACTTTTTCCAATAAAAGAAAGCGGCGCCATCAGAATCCCAAAAAGCCCAATTAATCTTGATAGGGAGAGCGTGTAGGGGACGCGCGGGAGGAGTGGGAGTGGGGGGAAAAGGCGTGGGGAACACAAGTGTAATACAGCAGAGATCTAGTTAAGTAGCGGCAGAGATAGACACACATGTCGATGCCATTTACTTTTTGCATCGAGCCCTGTGTACCAGATCACCGGCTCAATAAAACCCCCGAGATCCCCCCACTGACCTTTTTGTTCATTTCCCTCACACCTTCTTTCCACGCGCCTTAGGCCTTAAGCCTTAACTCTTTTCTCTTCTCCACTTCCTACTTCCTACTTCCTAATACCCAAACTGCCAAACTTATTAGTTATCACTCTACTCATCCTATTAATTAGGTATTAACACGTGACTTTTATCATTTATATCCTTTCACTCTTTTTAAATAACACCGCAATGATAAATCAATATCTTAAATATTAACATTAAAGTTTATTTGGATAAAATATGTATGTGATCTGCCTTAATAATATCAAAAAACTTATAATATATATAAATATGTTTAGTGAAATTCTATCCTCCATCATTACTGTTAGAAGAGGGATATACTACCACCATGATTTATAATTTTATTTCTTATATATATATATATATATATATATATATATATATATATATTAAAAATCATACAAGAATTTGATCGTATCAATTTTTTTTTCTTTTTTAGTGTAGACCAATAATAATTCTCCCACACTCATTAATCAATTTGTTTAATTGAATCATATCCTAAGAAAATTTATCATAAGATTTTGAAATTTGGAAAAGGTTGGGATAGCGCGTGGGATTCAAGGGATTGGTTTTGGAGCAAAACTGAAAAAAGGAAAAAAAAACCTAGGTAAATCCAATAGAACCAAGAGCCTACGCTAGGTGGGGTACAGTATTACACGTGTCACCATCTTTACGGTGTTCTGTGGAACGTTGACAGAAGTGAGTCACGGAGGGTCGCTCCAGATTTGGGGAATTTATTACTTTTTTTTTTTAATTAACAATATTCTCTCTCTCTCTCTCTCTCTCTCCAATATCACTACATTCTCCTTAAAGTCCTCACCAGTACAACAAAAAACACAAATTCTAATTTTTTTTTTTCAAAATATAAAAAACAAAACCGATAATCTATTATCTATTATTTAAAATAACAAAAAATTATTTATTTTTCGTAAATATTTTTGTAGTAATTAAATTTTTTTCCTCCCAAATCAATGAACTTGACCAATGGTTTGATGTCACGTTTTATTACATTAATTATGGTGTAAGTTGATGGACCAGAAACTTCATTTGGGTTTGATTAAAGAAAGGTCATTTTCCACACGCCAAACCATGCCACTCTATTTCTATGCCCACATGGTAGCTGCTCCACTATTCACAATTGTTCATTTTTCTTGTTTAGTTTATTCTTCCTTTATTTGTTGATTTGTGAATAATAATACATTTGATCGAAAGATTATCATGTTATCCGGCTTTGCTTTAATTACTTATCTTGCAAGTAAAGAACCATCTTTAGGATCATGAAACTCTCTCCCAATCAATCACATGAGACTTGAGATAATAATATCATATTTGAGTTTCAACCTCTAAAGTCCTATTTCTATTTATATAAAATTGTGATAAGTGGTAACAATAAGAATGTACATAATGATAACTGATACCGGCTTTGATTAGTTATTGATATGATTAATGTTAAATGATACTTATTTAATCCGTTAATATATCAATTTTGAGTCAACGTCACTGTAGTAGTTTATGTATAAAAATGGTTACGGATCATAGAGGTACACAAGTTAAAAAATAGATGAGATTAGGGTGAAGCTAGGCCGACATAGAGGCAAATATATGGATTTAAAATCATAAATAATCATTAGGTAGAATAGAATAGAATAGTATGGTCCCTTTGAAATGGAAAAGGTTGGTGTTGAAGAGTTTGTTAGAATGATAGGGATAGGCAAAGCTTGGGGAGAGAACAAGGCCCCTCCCACACTTATCCCCGATCAAACATCTATTTGTCTGTCACATTTCAAAACTCAAAAAAGAGTAAAAAGTAAAGAAAAAAAAAAGAAAAAAGCCAGTGTTTCTTCTTCTTCACATGTTATGAGTTTGGACCCCACTCCTGTATATGCTTCAATTATTGAAATAGTTATCTTATCCTATTGCCCCCCTAATCTATGGAAAAACATAGGACTTTGTATTTTCTTCAATAATAGAGTAATTCAAACTTGCTTTTGTAGCATCCTTATTTCAGTTTAGTAGTTGATATAATTGAGTTGGATTCAATATGTGTCAAGTCAAATATGGTAGGTTTTTGTATATATACAAAAATACACTTTGACCTTTACTTTTACATCTCTTGCTTGCTAGTAAGATTGTGAATTGAGTCCTTTTTTTATACATATACAAAAATCCATTTTCACAGCATAATATTACTCAACCTTGTAAAGCTTTAAAATATATAAATTAGTTTAAAAGGTTTAGAGAATTTTTTAATAAAGAAATCAATGGAAATAAGAAAATTAGTCTCCATATACAATTAATATTACTTGAATTAAAATTTATTTAGATATAATTTTAAAAGATTAAACATATTTAGTTTACCATATACTGTATACGGTGATGTAAAGTGTAAAGTTGTTTCCTTCAAAAAAGAAAAAAGAAAAAAGAAAAAAGAGTAATGTGTAAAGTTGAGATGAGTAGTTTTAGAAAATGGGTGTAGTTAGACAATAAGTACGTACATTTAGCATCACTGTGAATCAAATATTTTAGCCCACAAGTTCTCGTTAGGATATAAATGTTTCGTTTCGCCCACAATGGCCTATTACTTCCTTGTCGGACAGGGAATGGATTTTATTTAAGGCTAATTGACACCGATGACTATGGACTATATCTAAATTTGGACCTTACCCCTTATATAGGTTTTTTACCTTTAAACCCTCTTAATTTTTATAAATTGGTAATAGTTGACGGAACGATAACACTGTCCATTTTTTTATCATGGTAAATTGCACTAAATTTCCCTTCTTATTTATAAAATTGTATCAAATCGAGAAAATATAATCTTATGACCTAAATGCCCCTCTGACCAAATTTTAAACATCAATTTTTTTTTTAAAATTTAAATTTAAATAATTGTTAAATAATAATAAAATTATGAACTTTGAATAAAAAATTTAAATAAATAGAGAAATGAAATTTTTTTTTTAACAATTATTTAAATTATATTTTTTTTATTTAAATATCCCTATATATAAAACTCAGATGAATATTTAAATTATTTATCCCTAAATATCAATTGTTTATCTACAATAACATCGATATTAATAATGTCAAAAATAAATAAATAAAATAATAATAATAATAAAACAACAACAACAACAACAACAACAACAACAACAACAACAATAATAATAATATGATATAATAATAAGGATAAAAAATGATAAAAAAAATAATAACGATAATAATAATAATAATATATAAAAAATGATAATAGTAATATTATTTTTGATTCACAATTGCTCGACTCGCGGGTTTGGGGTGGTTCAAAGATTTTTACCTTCCCTAGTGTAGATCCAGATTAGATGGTGAATCAAAATCCGCTCACTCTACCGTCCTTTGAGATGGATGGTGGAGATCCTGGATTGTCATACCCATTTTTTTTTTTTTATGTGTTGTATCAATTTTCTTGTAGTTTTATTATTATTATTATTATTATTATTATTGTTGTTGTTGTTGTTGTTGTTGTTGTTGTTGTTTGATATTATTAATACCCTAATTATTGTAAATGAATAAGTGATATTTAGGGATATTTAAATAAAAAAGACAATTTAAATGATAATTCCCCTTAAATAATTTAAATATTCATCAGAGTTTTATATTTAAAGACATTTAAATAAAAATAATAATTTAAATAACTGTTAAATCAATTTGATTTTCCATTTCTCTATGTATTTAATTTTATTTATCAACAATTTTAAAATTTTATTATTATTTAACCATTATTTCAATTTAAAATTTTAAAATTTGATTTTTAAAATTTAGTCAGAGGGGTATTTAGGTCATATTATTATATTTTTCGGTTTGATACAATTATGTAAATAAGAAGGGGAACCATGACAAAAAAATGGACGATTTTACTGTTTCGTCAGCTGTTGCCAATTTATAAAGGTTTAGGTTTAGGTTTAATGGTGAAAAAAAAAGTATAGGGGGTAATGTAAATTCGGGTATAGTTCAGGGGACATCAGTGCCAATTAGCCTTTATTTAACAATGTATTTAGAGTAACGATATTTACCTCTTCTAAATTTGTATGTGCAACCCAAATAGTAATATTTTTAGAATTCCAACAATACCCTTAAATAAAGAGAGTTTCTCCTTACAATCTTCCAATATTTTTATTTTTACACGTCATTTCTAAAGACACTCCATTATAAAAAATTAAATTGAAAAGCCTGATAAAGATACTTCATTTTTTTTTTCAAAATTATCCCTTTTATCTTTAGGCATTTCTATTCTAAAGACACTCCATTAAAAAAATAATAATTCTAAAGACACTTCATTTTATTTTTATTTTAACATTACCCGTTTTGAATACTTTTCTTTAGATATTTAGAAACGGGGAAATGGAAAAGAGATGTGAAGTAATTAAATATAAATGAAACTGAGAATAAAACTGAACAAAAGTGAGGAGATCAATATGTGAAAATAGGAAAATAATATTTGTTTTTCTCTTCTGGATTTTAAGTTGAGTAAAAAAAATCTATTACTTAAAAATATATTTTCCTAGAAAAAAGATTTGTTTTTTTATATACAGTATTTGTAAAAAAAATGATATCAAATTTGGTTGAGTTGGAAAACAGGAAAACTTTATATATATGTGGCGATGGTGATAATGATGGAGGGTTTGATGGTGTCCGAGAAAAATATAATTTTGAGAAGAAGAAGAAGATATTTCAGGGTTTGTAAATAGGGAAAAAATAGAAAAGTGGAAAAAAAAAACTTGTTTTCCAACAAAATGGCCTGTAGTATCTTCAGAACTTTCTTATATTGTTTAGTAATTTTAATTCATGTTAAAATTGTCATCGATAAAAAACATTAAAATAGAGTGTAAATATATGATTAATGGATTGTCAATATCATTTCTCTAAATAAATTATTAAATTGTGCTGTTATTGTGACCCATAAAACTAATTAATACACCAATAATTTATTAAAAGTTTTAATTACAAACATATCTCAATATAAATTTACCAATAAGGAAAAAATACTTTAATTAAAAATAAATCAAATGTTATGTACACTCATTAATTACACTCATATCTTCAAATATATCTCTTTATTAAAAAAAAAACTTACGACAAACCTTAACTTATGATAAATCCTATTTTTTATGATAAACCCTGATTAAACTCTAATTTTAATTTATCAAACTTTTTAATCATCACATGATTATTATATAACAAAGTAATTATAATGGAAAAAGAATTTTCAGAGGACTCTGATCATACATAGGTAGGTATTATTTTACTTTTTTTTTTTGTCTAGTTATAAACTTTATCCATAAACATATATATATATATAAATATAAAGATAGCTATAGATATCAATGAGTTCTTTTTCCCCTTTAAGAAGTTGTATATATATAAGAGAATTTCATATTAAAAATTTCTTGACCCCATATACAATCTCACTTTTACAACTTCCATTTCATAAGGCTCCAACATTCGAAACATTCCCAAAAGAGAATTTGACCGTTAATAGAAGATGATTTGATTCCAAAAGTAATATGATTTTTTTTAATATAAATTGGGCGTGTTAATAATTTAAGAGGATTTATAAACAAAATGTATTAAAATCAATAGAGTAATTTTACTTTGTCTAAATTTGGTGCCCAAACGATGTGGCAGTACTGTAATCCATTCATTTAAATCATGCAAATTTAATACATTTTAAACGAATGGATTTAGTGATGCTACATCATTTGAGCACCAGATTTGGATAAAGTAGCATTATTGAAATGTATATATTCATTTCAATAAGGGTACTTTTGGTATTAAGATGAGTATTTATAGTAATATTTATTTTTTAAATTTTAGATACAGGTATACTTATAAAAATGGATGTACTAATTAGTTTTTTAGGAGACAATATCTACACTCATTTTTTTTTAGAGAAGAAACATTCATTAAAAAAGCAACACACCTACAAAGGTCTTGGGCAATTGCCCGAAACAACATGACACAAACAAGGAGGGCACTCCTTGACCGTGTCAAACTACACTTGTTGACTCTCGTAATAGCACGAGGTCAGGATGATAGTATAATGACAATGTAAGGATCGTTCCCACATGGATAAATGTTATGATTACTGGAATTCAAGGGCTTGCAAACTATTTGAACAATCTAAAATATGAGTTTCCAAGAGTTGTAATAAACTTAATTAACTCAAACACAAATTATATTATCTAAAACAACACTTATAGAAATGTAAGGAAAAACATGTAAGAACTCGAATCTGGTTCACCCTTCCCAATATCAGACTTGACTCTTATGACTCCTAATTAATGCGTGTAAATGCTATAGGTTTGTATTCCCTAAACAAATCTCTAACCTCTCTCAATTTATTTAGAGATAGTATATATATATATACCCGAATTCTCAAGCAATCCAGACTATATATATATATATATATATATATATATAGACTCATTAAGCATTTGGAATATAAATTGAACCCTATACGCTAGCCTAGTGGTTCTAGCACTTTCTAGTCAAGCATACTGAATGTTTATCTAATCTTGTCAAGTGTGTCTCCTCTCGGTACTTAGCATCTAACCATGGATCAATTACAAAGTGATCAATTAAGTAAAAGCTTTAAGCATTCAACACATCCATATAGCTTCACAAGCACGAGAAATTAAAAAGATAATCACAAATAAATCAAGGGTCAAGCATCATCTTGTTCTAACATAAGAATATTTAGCTCATACTATACAATAAGGCCATGGATGAGCTAACATCAATACACATCATGTACAATACAAATAAACAAAAGAAGAGAATAATTGAAGAAACTAAGTTATAGATTCCATCTCTTGAAGCTTGAGCTTCAATGGCTTCCTTGGATCAACCAAACCTTGCCCTAGCTGCTCTAAACCTTGAAGAACTCAGTCCAAAATGAAGAGAGAACCTCTAAAAACGTGGAGAAAAGAAGCTGGTCCGGTGAGTTGATGATTTTCAGATCTTCTTTCTCTTTCATCTATCTCTTTATTTTATATACTTTCATGAAGCTCCCTACTTGTGTAGGAGGGTCCCAAAGACATCCCTTTAGCTTTTAGGAACATCCCCTCACCATACCCAATCAGGGACAAGAGAGGGGGCCTCATAATGAAACACATACTCTGTTCGCGAAACTAAGTATTCATAATCTTCCATGAAGCGTGATTCGTTTCGACACAGCATACCGTACGTCAGTGTGATTCGAGATACTGCCAAGAGATAGGTTCGAAGTGCGGTTTGACTATTCCTCTAGTGCGGTATACGTAACGTACTTGAAGCTTCGTACACCTACTAGCCTTAGATGCGGTACGAGGTGAGGTTCGCTTCAACACGGCGTACCACACTTTACTCCTCATCAAGCTATAATCATCTTTTTCGGCCCAAATCTCCCGGTTCCGTACAAGCGTATATCCTAAAAAAAGAGGACCTGTTTAAGCAATTAAGAACATCAAAGATGGAGTTTGCAAAGAAAACGAGAGCAAAACTATACAAAATGACGGGTACGTAAAGTATAAAAACGAGCTTATCACTCCTCCAACCAAAACATATCTGACTCAACTGACAAACCTAGTTTGGCAAGCTTCTGAACTGCCTTATTAGACGTTCTAGGAGCAAAATCAATACTACAGTTAGGGAGATCCTTAAGAAACATCTTAATATCCCTGATTAACAGCCCAACTTTAGAACATGGGTTACCAGACACCTTAATAAGATTTACCATAACTTGCACATCATATTCAATAAGGCATGGGAGAAGCCCGACATCGCAAGCCAATTGCAAATAGACATGATCACGATTCTATTCAAACCGTGGAGCCAAACCGTAACCGTGGGAAAAAAATCAGAACCGGAACCGAAACTGGATCCAGAACCACGATTTCAATTCTTGAACCGAACTAGAACCGTAATCCTTAAGATTTTGGTTTTGGTTCTTAAAAAAAACGGACTAGAACCCCCTCCAATCTCAACTATTAAATTGATTATATTTTTTTATTGTAATTATTTCCTTTTTAATCAATTTAAAATTATTGTCAACATTTTTTTCAAATTTATTTCCACCTATTTTTTTTTGTAATTTTTTAAGAGTTTTTTTTACAATTCAAATTTTTAAATGACAAGTGCAAGTGGAGCTGGAGATACTCCTAGGCGTTCCATTTCCAAGACTGGTAAGGGTTATATGTTGGAGCCGGTGCCGTTCCAGCCGGATAATATCGGTTATGACGACACTACTTACCATGAGTTCATGCAACGACAATCTTATCTTGAATCCCTAAACTATCTAACCTATCCTAATCCCCTTTTAATAATTTTTGAACCTGATGCTGACCAGCCTAGCCCTAATATCTCAAGCCAATCAGAAAATATGCCCAATTCCCCACCCCCCCCCCCCCCCCCCCCCCCCACCAATCTAGATTTTGAACCACATATTGAAGAGATCTTAGAGAAGGATAAGAAGCGGTCCAAATATGATCTCTTCGTATACTATATGAAGAAAATTATGAAAGAGGATGGAACGACATTAGCGGTTTGCAATTACTGCCCCAAAGAATTTAAGTGGAGTAAATCTGGAGGATACGACACATATTGGAAGCATATTGTAACCTGTCATCCATCAGAACATGCCAGGTCGAGTCCACAATCTCAAATTTCCAGGTTCGTTACCCCTGACACTTAATTATTTAATTATAGTGATCAAACTAATAGAGAAAAATTAGCTAAAAAGGTAGTTGTAGAACATTTACCTTTTTGTTTTGCTGAAAATGTTGATTTTATTAATTATTGTCATACAGCATTAAATCCTGCTGCATGTTGTGTTCATAGAACCATTCTCACACGTACACTTTATGATATTTATAAATGAGAAAAAAGATCTTGATTTTTTTTTAGAACTATAAAGGTCGTGTTTCCGTATATGCCAACATATGGACTGACCATTGACGAATGCATTCATATTTGAGTGTCATTTATTATTATATGGATGGATAATGCAAAAAAGAATTCTTTTATTTAAAGTTTTTGATGATGCACATAATGCTGCTAATATTTATAAAAATATGAAAATAATTTTTGTAGAGTATAAAATTGAAAGATTTTTTTTTTCAATTTATTTGATAATACTTCTAACAATACGATAGCTATTATTGCTTTAATTGAATTATGAAAACCTTATTTTAATAGTAAATTTTTTCATCAAAGATGTGCTTACCATGTTTTAAATTTATGTGTTTAAAAAGTGTTGACAATGATTTTTGGATTAGGTATAATTAACAACGCGTCACACAGGTGAATGCAGATAAAGATGAGTTGCAAATTATAAGAGATAAAAAGTAAAACAAGACATGATGTTTTACGTGGTAAACCCCCAAGGTAGGGAAATGTCAACGGTTGCCGGTGATGGCGAGAGGAATTCAATATGATGAAAACAATTGCACACTCAATCTTTCTTACGCTCTTGTAAAATAATTTGCGTTAACCCTTTCATGGGTGTTATTAGGGTAATTTTTATACATGCATAAAACCCTAATTCTTGATGTACAAGTAAGGAAAATTCCCGCAATTAAACAAAAATCTAACTTATTCGAGTCATGTTATCCTTCTTCCTTGTTTTGCGTTGATTGTGTTTCGACTGTATTAGATATTTTACCTAATTTGGACTTTGATATCTATAAAGAAATTTACTTCCTCATCAAAATATTCTTCTAGACACCTTATTTGAGTGAGATTCATTCTCTGCATATTTGAATCGTTACGTATTACATTTGTGATTGTCGATGTGTCATTCAGCTGATCATTTACCACTCCTGACCAAAATTCCTTTCTTCCCGGTCGGTAGTTTTACCCCGAGCGTAGGTTTCATCCCGACCATCTGGGTAATCCCGATCAGTTTTATCGTTATTGTGGTAACCCGATTATCTTATGGGACCATCTCTACCCGATTATTTGGGTAACCTCGATCTGGTGTCATGAAGCTATCTTTGGTCAACTTGGATTGGTTCGGTTGACTTTGGGTGATGTGGCATCCCGACTCTTGTTTATTGCTGATGTGTCATATTCTCTAAATTACACCAACAACAATACCCCCTTGTAAGGACCTCGATATTATAATTGATTTATTTCAAGACAAACTACACCATATTGTGGATGATTTGTAATGGGTATCTTAGGTCCTCGTTGGCAAGCTTCCAAGCATCTCCATGACTTCAAGAGCAAAATGTATAATCACTTGACTTTGCCTCTTGAAGAGTTTAGACGCACATAAACACTTCATGCATGCTTTGTTTCATCTTACATTTGTGTTGTCTATTGCTTAAATGTGTGCATCATTTGCACATCGCCATTTACATATTACACGCACTCTTACATACATTTGTATTGACTTGTATTTATTTCTTATTGCTCTTGTGTGCATTCATTTCATAATCATACTTACACTTCATTTCTGGATTTAAGTTTGGTTTTTTGTTGTGTCCACGCTTGCACGATGGTGTGCTTGTTTTAACGCGTTGAGTGACCATATAAGAATGTCTCATTCTTCTCTTGATTTGGTCTTTGGTCACATGGTCTTTTCCGTGAGTTTGGTCATTTTCGTTGTTGTCCAAATCTAACCATTGGTCACTCGTTTGACCATAACTCGTTTGACCATAACTCTTTCTGACAATCATCCAACACATGTTTTGTTAATTGGAGTAGAAAGTAGACTTCCATACATTTCCAATGGTATATTATACGAATGGTTTGGATGTTATTTGGTCATGTTTTGAGACACTTGAAAATCGGGCTGGGGTGTTGAATTACCAGTTCGTGGGTTATACACGGGTCCTACCCACGTAGTCACCCGTGTAATCATCTGTGAAGTCCTCTCGGGTGTTTTTCATGGTCCCGATACCCGGGCGTTTGCACGGGTGAGTGCGCCGGTCTTTTACTCGTGCACTACGCTGTTTTGGGGGTAATTTTATCTTTTCATTGTTGCTCTTTTCCTCACCTATGAAAGCCCTTTTTTCTCTTCTTGTACCTTACCTCTCCTACATTTACATAAAACTTAGAGAGAGAAATAGAGAGTCTTGAGAGAGAAAGCTCCATTTGAGTTTCATTAACTCTCTAAACCCCAAACCTATCTTCATCTTGCATCTCTAGCATCATTTAAAGCACGAGTCTTGATTAATTGGTACGTAAAACAATCATTCATGTTCATTTATTGTTTTAGATTATCAAGACATGTCATTTATTACTTATGTTAGCAAATCTTCATATTAATTGTATATCTTTAGAAGTTATGACATATTTGGGGTTTGTATTTTGATAGCTTGCATCATTAGGTCTTTTATGCCTAAATGGCTCATCCATATATGTTCATGTATGCTTAATTGTTGATTAGGATGACCTTGTGCATCTAGTCTAGTTCATGAACATTTATATGTATGCCTAATTAATTACGTTACTTGATTGTATATTAATTTCCCTATATGTGGTGACAACTTATGTTGGTTGGACACTCATTGACAATTAGGTTGTTAGATCTTATCTATACACCCAATTGAGTCCTTATATATGGGGATGTAGACATTGTTTGATAACTAGGTTGTTGAATTGTATTATAACATCTAGTTAAGCATTTTGTGTTTGGTCTTGCACATTAAAGCATTTGAGCATAGTGTCATATATACGCTTAGACCATATACTCTTCATAGAGTCAAAGTATTGTGGCATCTTGGTGAAGTTGTACAAGCAAGTCAAGTCTTACAACCAAGGGTGGGTTGGCAAGCAACTGGTCAAGTGCCACTGTAAAAGGCCCGAGGGGTAGAGTAAGAGATGCTCACGCTTATAGTTGTGGATCAGGTGATATCACTAGGGATTAAATCAAGAATGATGAGTGGTAATGTCCATAACCTGAGGTTGTCGAGAGTGAGAGTCTGAGTATCACTTGATGGTGTAACCTTTTATTCATATAGTGAATTTCTGTGATCGTGTGAGGCCAACAGAATAGCCCGTGGCTTTTTCCATTTGGAGGGTTTCCACGTATATATCAAGTGTTCTTTATATTCCCGCACTTTACACTTGATTTTATATGTTTGTTTGTTGGGTGAATCTTTAATAATGACAACTCAATAAAAATTGGTAATTGACTTGATTAAAACCTATTCACTTGTCCTCTAGGTTATTTTAATATACACTTTAAGCATTATTTTCATCCCTTGAACATACAAAACCGAGTATCTCGTTCCTAAAAGGCACTCACTCAGTGAAATGTGTTTAATCTTGTCTTGTAGCTCAAAAATGCTCAAAAATGCACGTTTAATGCCTAACAGCTAAGCGTTAAACCCTGCCACATCCGTTTCGTTTGCTCGAGGGACGTGACATAACCAACACAATTGTTAGCGACTTTTGGAATTTTGAAAGGTGCATGATCCTCGAGGTTTGTGCACCAACCCACACGCTCACACGTTGTACTTGGTGACATTTACATGGCTTGATGATGTCACCCATTTACACACACACACACCCACCCACACACACACACACATACATATATATATATATATATATGTTTCAAAACCTTCTTGCTTCCCTCTTATGATTTCACACATTTTCGCAAACCCTAACTTTCTCTTCTTTTAGTTTTGCCTTCCACTATTCTTTTGTTCTTCATTTTACCAGTCCCAATGGTTCACACTCCATCGCTCTTAACAACCTTTCAGGTATGGATCTTATTCTTTGTCACCAATATTTTGAACTTCTCATGCGTGCCATTAAAGCGAGTGATAAAGAAAACATCGCCAGGCTTGAATTTATACTATGGGGTCACTTTCACACATGCACTCCTTCGTCTCATCCTATTGCTTTAAATGTAGATTATTCAGTTGTTTGACCAGAGTTTGTACCTTCAAATGCTAATCCTCCTGTTTCCACCTCTATTGGTGCTTGTCCGAATATGTCGAAGACAACGAGTTCCAGATAGACAACCAACTCTTCGTCTAGAGAATCCACTGGTTTTACGAGTGACTTAAAGATCACTGATTCACTTCACAGAAATTGAAAATGGAGGAAGTTTTGAAAAGACACTGCCGATCACCAATATGCCTTCGAATATGAGATAAACCTGGTGACCGATCAAGATATTGGGATGTTCAGGGATAGATTTGATATTCCCCATTCAGTACAACTGATCCCCAACGGCGAACGTACCGTAGGGAACCCTCTTTCTGGTGCTGTCACCATTTATAAGACCATGCCATCTTCTAGAGTTACTCTCTTTATTTAGTCCTTCATCACCCGATTCTTAGCTGACGCTGGCATTGCTCATACACAATAGACCCCTAACTCTTATCGGGTGCTAATTAGCTTATGGAATTTATGGAGGAAGATCGGAGCTAGGCACCCCCCAACCCCCCAATAGATTCACAACTTCTATACTCTTGGTTGCTTGGATGCCAGAGGTACTTTCCACCTACAGTCAACTTCAACAAATCACTGGATTCATCACAATTTTAAGGAGAATCCCGCCGCTCCCACTAGCAAAGATCACAAGGGCTTTAAATGGGACTTTCCCTCCTCTAACAAGTATTGGAAGAACAACTAGTTCTTCGTTAGAGGTGATTGGGGTGAGTTAGTGGTAGTTGACCCCAACCAGAACCTGAACAAGAATAGTGTCCCGAGAAACTTTAACAGCCCCGAGCTATGGAACAAGACTCCACCCGTGATGAGTCAGTGTAAGGATGCTTTGGTCATTAAGGCAGCCCGGACTTCTTGGGAGATTAGAGATCATCGTAATCTATTTGTGGAAAAAGACTTGATAGACTTGGGGCTATTTTCAATCGTCTCCGCCAAACACAGACGCCGAAAGTCTTGACTCCATTTTCATATGACTTTCTATTGTTTGTATCTATCCTCTTCATTCTTGTCGAATTTTCCTTCAGTGTATGAAATAGACATTGTTGCTAGTGACCAACCCGAAAAGGCTAAGAATATTGATCGGGCTAGTAGGAGAGACGCTGCCGATCAAGTGGCTTAAGGAATTGTGCCCCTGAGCATGATTTGATGGAGAATGTATAGGAGTATGATCCTAACACCACAACAACCTCCGTTGGGTAGGCTGGGGGGAGTGAACGTGACTCCCCTCCAAAGAATAGTAAGAGAGGGTTTTCTAAGGACAGATCTACTCGGGAATAGTCCGCTCGGGAAAGATCCAGTAGGGAGAGATCCTGTAGGGTTGAACCTAGTAAAGAAAAGTCCGGTAGGGAAAGATCTGACGGGGAGGCGACTAGTAGAAAGGTAGCCAAAACTGTTGAGGGCTCATCCGCCATCAAGGCTATTAGTAAAAGAATGGAAGCCCCACATACTGTAGATCCAGTAGTTCCTCGTGTAGAGGTAAATCCTATCATCCATGAGGAAGATGATGATGATTAGGAGACCTTGACCGACTTGATGTTAAAGAAACAACGGTCAAAGATAATGGGTGATTGTATATCTACAACATCTAACCCAGACATTTGATCTGGTCCCGACTGAAACTGGTGGAGTGGCCACACTTCAACAGACAATACTCAGGCATAAACCGTCCGCCTTGTTGATCAGGTTTCTGTTGATCCATCCACCCAGTGACATGCCAGCTATTGGAACCTCGTTCACCGGTTACGCAGCGGAACTAGGTTTTAATTTTTTTTTATACAGATTGTAAACGATCTTAAACCAATGAACTTGAGATCGTAATTATTTTTGGAACTCATACATACAATATATATACACAGGAAATTATAATCAATATAAATAAAATGAAAAAAATCTTACCAACGTTTGAAGGCTCTTTCACTTTATGATATGCTCTTGTCTGAACCACTTGATCTTCCTCGCTATCTCTCGGGACTGGTAACTACGTGTGGACGCGTCACGGTCTCAGAAACTTAAATAGAGGATGCAGAGAAAAATGAATAAAGAAACTCTTTTTTCTTTGCGTTAACAGTGCTCGACTATTAATAATAGAGCACAACACAAATTTATCTCTTTATGGTTCTTCACGCACTATTGCATTCCATGCAATAATTAAGAGAACTGATTCTCTCTTTTGTGTTTTTTTGATCTCACGCATCCTCTTACAACAAAATCAAAACACTGTGCGTTTCTTATCAAATTGATTTGCGCATCACTTGTTTTGCGTCCTATGCAAATTGTAACTGATGATGCATACCTTTTGTTTTTGTTATCAATATATATATAATATCATTATAACTCAAAGTCTTTAACTGATATCATTTGTTTTATTTTAAATATATATATTAATAAAACTCATCGATTTAAATCTTTTAAGACATCCCATATCTATAAAGATATTAATCAATTTGATTTGAATTCAAACTCTATAAATACAAAAATTAAATATCTAATTTAGTAAAAATAATTTAATCAAATTATTTTATCTTAAAAAAATTAAATATCAATCAACATCCTCCAACTAATGATTAATTAAACAATTAAACAATTAAACAATATAATTATTTAATTTACATAATCATTAATATTCATTAATTAAATAATCTCATTATTCAATTAATTCTCGAATAAACACGTGTCACTTTTGTAACACAATTAATTGGACAATCCAATTAATTAACCGCGACCCTTGTTACTTAAAGCGATCGGGCTAGCAAAGGGACCTAATGGACCCACAGTATTTTGAGCTCCAATAATTTTGAGAATCATTAAATTCTTTAATTAATATTCCTTGATTATTAACTTCGGTGTCATTCCACATAAAACCCGAAGCTGCACTCTCTCAACTGTAGACGTTTTTACACAAACCGATACAACTCGATGTCTATCGATATAGCTATTACACATGGTGTGATCCTCCATAGTAGTTCATAATTAGAGCTGAGTCATAATGTCTGTTATACCCCTCTAATTACATATATCCTTTAAGTACCGTTGATTCTATAATGGATAATAAATCCTATTTCCTCATGGAACTAGGAGAGCGCTCATATTATCCAAGCCCTAAATCAACTCTTAAGGGAACTATCATCTACTTCTCACAAGAAGAAGTGGATTCCATTATTGTGTACAAACCTTCCCAGCCACAAGCCAAACCGCAATCCCAACATACGGAGTATATTGATTAGGAAATGCATCCGACCTCACCCATGACATATCAAACACCACGATCTAACCTGAAGGAGTCGATAAGACACTCAGGATTAAGATCACCCATATATAGCCATCATTAGTTGATATATACGAATCTCATCGGTAAACGGATCTTGGTGTGAGATTCATATAGATCATGACCCAGTCCTATATGATCACATCATACAAGGTGCCTCCATTCCTATATCTCATATGAATGATTCAGGATAGAATCACCTTACATTACGGAATGGACCGCAACTATAGATTAACCGTAAATAAAGTACCCAACTTTATTTGTTACCAATGGACTCTTTAGATTGCACGTCTCTTACTGTATCCATTCGTATATGACACTCATAAACACAGTTCGAGATTACATCCGGTAATCTAAGATGTTTATATATGCACAAGTTATAAAATAAACAACACAACAAAAATGATTTGAACTTTTCTTTTATTTATTTCATAAATCCATTTACAAATTACATATTTAGAGCATAAACCCCAACAATCTCCCACTTGTACTAAAGCATGTGAGGCATGTCTCGTAACCCTAGACCTTCTAGGTGACCTAAAAACACTTTAGCCGGTAAGGTGTTCGTAAATGGATCAACATGATTAGCTTGTAAGGCTATCTTAGTGACGATCACATCTCCTCCATGCACTATCTCTCTAATGAGATGATACTTTCTCTCTATATGCTTATCTCTTTTGTGGCTTCTTGGCTCTTTGAAATTAGCCACAATACCACTGTTATCACAATAAAGTGTGATGGATTTATCCAGATCTGGAACAATGTTCAGATCACTCAAGAACTTATGGAGCCAAACAACCTCTTTAGCCGCTTCACAAGAGGCTATATATTCGGCTTCCATGGTGGAGTCAGTAATGCAAGATTGCTTGATACTTCTCCACACAATAGCTCCACCACCCGGGGTGAATACTGATCTAGACGTGGATTTCCTAGAATCCCTGTCTGACTAAAAATCAGAATCTGTGTATCCTAACGGGATCAAATCCTGTCCGGAATACACTAGCATATAACTTCTCATTCTCCGAAGATACTTGAGAATAGTTTTGACAGCAACCCAATGATCCAATCTGGTTTGGACTGGTATCTGCTGACTACTCCCACTGTATAACAGATGTTCGGTCTCGTGCATAAAATTGCATACATGAGTGTACCTACTGTCGATGCATAGGGTACACGTCTCATATCCTCAACTTCTTGAGGTGTCTTAGGACACTGTTCCTTAGACAAGTGAACTCCATGCCTGGAAGGTAAATTACCTTTCTTGGAGTTCTGCATAAAAAATCGCACAAGAATCTTATCGATATATGATGCCTGAGACAATGGTACGAGTTTGTTCTTACGACCCCTTATAAGTTGGATCCCTAGAACATAACTTGCCTCTCCCAAATCTTTCATTTGGAAATGGCTAGCTAGCCATCCCTTTACATCAGACAATACTTCCAAATCATTCCCAATGAATAGGATATTGTCTACGTATAGGATCAAGAAAACTACTTTCTTGTCAATGATGCGCTTGTAGACACAAGGCTCATCGACGTTCTGCTCGAAGCCATAGGTTTTGATCACATCATCAAACCTAATGTTCCAAGATCTAGATGCTTGCTTAAGTCCATAGATGGACCTTTGCAGCTTGTAAACTTTTTTCTCTTGATCTGGAGACACGAATCCCTCTGGTTGCATCATATAGATGCTCTCATCAAGATTGCCATTCAAGATTTCCATTCAAGAATGCAGTCTTGATGTCCATTTACCGAATTTTATAATCGAAATAGGCAGTAATGGATAAGAGAATCGGAATAGACTTAAACATGGCTACTAACGAGAAGATGTCTTGATAATCGACCCTCTCTTTCTGGGTATAACCCTTGACCACTAGCCTTACTTTGAAGGTCTCTACCTTCCCATATACTCCTCTCTTTCTCTTGTAGATCCACTTACACCCTATGGGTTTTACCTCATCTGGTAAGTCTATAAGTTCCCAGACTGAGTTAGAGTACGTGGACTCCATCTCAAGATTTATGGCTTTAAGCCATTCCTTTTTATCAGGATCTTCCATTGCATTCTTAAATATCAATAGATCATCCACACTATCAGCAAGGACAACATCTTATCCGTCACCTATACCTAAATAGTGTTCGGGTTGTCTCACAACACTCTCACTACGTCTAGATGGTAGTGTATCCTGATCAGGAACCATCTGACTCTCAGATGTTTGTGGATCAACAACTCTTATTGATGAATCACTAGTCTTACCAGGCTCTAACTCATTCAATACAAACTTAGAACGAGGTTTATGGTCACTAATATAATTGTCATCAAGAAATGTTGCATTTGTCAATACAAATACTTTGTTATCTTCGGGGCTATAGAAGTGTCCACCTCTGGTCTCCTTGAAGTATCCTACAAACAGGCAGACCATAAACTTGAAGTCTAGCTTTCCATTTCTGTTCTTCAGCACGTGTGCTGGACACCCCCATATGTGAAAATGTCATAAACTATCTTTACAACCATTCCACAACTCTAGGGTAGTCTTAGGAACATATTTGGATGGCACCACATTCAAAATGTATGCTACTGTTTGTAACGCATATCCCCAGAAGGAATTTGGTAATGATGAGAAACTAATCATAGATCTCACCATTTCTATTAGGGTTCTAATTCTGCTCTCCGTTACACCATTTTACTGAGGTGTACCGGGAGCTGTGAGTTGGGAAACTATCCCATGCTCGACCATGAAGTCTTTAAACTCTTGGTCAATGTACTCACCTCCATGATCCGATCGTAGTGACTTGATAATCCTACCTAATTGATTCTCAATTTAACTCGGAATTCTTTGAACATTTCAAATGTTTCCGACTTCCATTGCAGTAGGTAGACGTATCCGTATCTTGAGTAGTCATCTATAAAGGTGACATAATACTCATAAACACCTCTAGCTTTAACATTCATCGGTCCGCAGACGTCTATATGTATAAGCTCTAGCGGTTCTTTAGCTCTAGCGGTTCTTTAGCTCTAAGCCCTTTTCCAGTAAAAGGTCTCTTAGTCATCTTACCTTCCAGACAAGATTCGTAGATAGGTAAGGTGCCAACCTTTAACTCACTTAAAGGTCCGCTTTTTACTAGTCTGTCTATCCGGTCAAGGTTGATATGACCAAACCTTTGATGCCAAAGATACGTGTCATTATCTGGAGAAATCTTATGTCGTTTAGTTTTTGGTTTTTCAACCTTAAACATTTCGATGTGGAGCAGTGTAGTATGTATTAACGGTCTTAACACATACAAATTGTTTTCATTAATTCCTGAAAATATTCAGACCATTCTTTCTAATAATAACAGACTTATTATTAAAAGAAATAGAATATTTTTATTCTAACAACTTAGAAACGGAAATCAAATTCCATGTAAATCAAGGAATATAAAATACATTACCTAACAATATATAATTATTACAAAAACATAATCTAATTAAGCCCACTGCTCGTGCCGTAACGACATCCCCTGACCCCACACGTATTGAGAAGGCTTCCTTTAGTTGTGTCTAAGAATCAGTCCATTGCAAAGAAGAACAAACATGGTTAGTGGCCCCCGAATCAATTATCCAAGGTGAAGAATCATCTTCCACTAAACATGACGCAAGAACAAGTAAATCATATTTACCTTTCTTGGACTTCTTCTTGTTTTGGGCTTTCTTGGTTTTGGGCTTATCCTTTGCCTTCCCATCATACCTCTTCATTTTTCTTATTATTGGAGGAAGATGGTTCAGCAACATTTGCCTCACTAGTTTTGTCCTTGTAGTCCTTAGTCAAGGACTTAAAGGTAGTGAGCTTATTGAGCAATTGTGTGAGACTGAACCTTAATTTTTTCATCTCGTAGTTACTCTTAAACTGATCAAAACTCTTTGGAAGAGTCGTCAGTATGATGATCACTTGACCGGGTTCATCAATGGCCCCACCATTGACTTCTGCCATGCTGAAGTAGGACATCATGCTCAGGACATGTTCCCTAACTGACGTACCTTCCGTCATGCGAGCGAGCATAGCGGAACGAACAAATTCATGTCGCTTTTGCTCGAATGGCTGCCCGAACATAGCTTGCAATGACTCCATGATTTCGAATGCTAAAGTCATTGCTTCGTGCTTTGTGACAATCATGTCTGTAATAGAAGCCAACATATATGTTCTGGCCTTCTCATCAGATGAGACCCATCGCTAGTATGCCTCACTAACAGTTCATGTGGCATTCGCAGCAGGCGCTGGAGGACATTACTCCGTAAGCACAAACTTGAGGTCTTTGGTGACCAATATTGCATTAATGTTAAGTTTCCACTTAGTGTAGTTATTACCAGTTAATTTGTCGTTAGCGAGGATTTGAAGTAATGCAGAAGACATTATTGCTGAAATAAATAAAACATTCATTCAGTCATATATTTAAAACAAGTGTAAGTGTTTTGGTATAAATTTAAACATGATGCATGAACATGTTTAACGAACTAGAACTACCGTAAAACTAGTTACTAAACCACGACAATCCGACATACTATAAAATAGTGCTGCCTTAGGGTCAGTCAAGTCTTTGCATGTTGGACCAAGAAATTCTCAATCAAATGATATTCTAGAATAACTCTTATTTAATATCATTTAACCATCGTTTATTCAGTCATGTTTTAAATTAACAAACTTAATCAAAACCTTCGTAAGTGAAACCCACAATTTTAGATCTCATGAGCTTAACTCGAGAATTGTTGCCTTAGGGTTGATCAATCCCGAAATACCCTCAGAAATCCTATCAGTTAGGAAGTAAACCTTGATATTGATCTTTGTGGAAACCCTCCTTAGGGAAGACGAAAGCAAATCCGTCACGAGGCCCCACTCGGATCTCACGGTTTTGAACTAATGATAGAGACCAAGGGATATATATGTCATATATCCCTCTCCCACTCACTAATTTAAAATTAGGGTTTTCTATTAACCGTTAATTCACCTAGACTCTACAGGATTAAACGACTAACTTTAAGTTATCTAATGCATTAACTAATTAGAAACTAATTCTAATTAACTAATAAATTATTAATGAATTTTAACAATTAAAAATCTAATCTATTAGTGAATAATCTAAGCCTTTGTAAACTTGTTACTAAGGTCAGATTATTATGATAGTATTTATTTAGTTTTAACTATTAAAACTCTAACACTTTATACGGTTCATTTATTATTAGGTTATTAATCATATTAATCCTAATTACAATAAATGATGATATTAATCTAACTTATTAAACTATTTAATAACTAGATTAATATTAATGAGAATTACCAAGTTTTCTAACCATTAAAAAACTAATCTCATTATTCATAGACATTTATGTATATTGCCCATTTTAATCACATTAAAATAAAATACATAAAATATCAGGCTATGATGCATGTATGACATATCAAATATATTTGTGTAGGCACATCTAATCAAAATGACATATGTATGCATGCTAATGCTTTTATCATCATATAATATAAAACATACATGAATTAACCGAGTACTGTGGATTATTTAACTTAAAATTTGGAATCTAAAATTACAAAAAATTCCCCAAGGCATTCCTTGGTCTTCTTGTAACTTCAGAAGTCTTTCAGTCTCTTCAGGTCACTCCGATTCATCTCATGAATCCGAAACAGGAAATCCGCACGGAACACACTAGGCAACACTTGCCAACGGAACCGTGCAAGATGTGAATAGTACTGTATGAACAGTACGCATGAACAATTCCGTGAACAGTACCCTCAGTGAATAGTGTCCGGTGACCAGTACCGACATCGCGCGCGTTTCCAGTTCTTCGTTTACAGGTTGTAATTTTGTTTTATTTACAATACAATAACAGTAAAAATAAATAAAATAAAAATTATACAACCCATAAACCCTAAATCCACAGTACCATAAAAAATTACGATCAACCATGTTTAAATTAAACAATTTAAATATAAACATCCATACAATCATAAAGATGGTGCCGACACATTCATACATACATGAGCATCGAAAACAATTTTCTGTTCCGAAATATAAATTGGCTCTGATACAAATTGTTGGAACCCCGTTCACCGGTTACGCAACGGAACTAGGTTTTTTTTTTATACAGATCGTAAACGATCTAGGATCAGTGAACTTGGGATCGTAATTATTTTTGGAACTAATACATACAATATGTATACACAAGAAATTGTAATCAATATAAAGAAGATGAAGAACATCTTATCAACGTTTGGAGGCTCCTTCACTTAACGATATGCTCCTGTCTGAACCACTCGATCTTCCTCGCTATCTCCCGGGACTGGTAACTACGTGTGGGCGTGTCACGGTCTCAGAAACTTGAATGGAGAATGTAGAGAAAAACGAATGAAAAAACTCTTTCTTCTTTACGTTAACAATGCTCGACTACTAATAATAGAGCACACACAAATTTATCTCTTTGTGGTTCTTCACGCACTATTGCATTCCATGCAATAATTGAGAGAACTGATTCACTATTTTCTGTGATTTTTTGATCTCACGCAACCTCTTGCAACAAAATCAAAACATTGTGCGTTTCCTATCAAATTGATTCACGCATCACTTGTTTTGCATCTTATGCAAATCGTAATTGATGATGCATACCTTTTATTTTTGTTATCAATATATATATATATATATTATCATTATAACTCAAACTCTTTAACTGATATCATTTGTTTTATTTAAAATATATTAAACATATATATCATATATATATATATATATATATTAATAAAACTCATCGATTTAAATATTTTAATATATCTCATATCTATAAAGATATTAATCAATTTGATTTGAATTCAAATTCTTTAAATTCAAAAATTAAATATTTAATTTAGTAAAAATAAAATATTATAAAAATTAAATATCAATCAACATCCTCCAACTAATGATTAATTAAACAATTAAATAATCTAATTATTTAATTTACATAATCATTAATATTCATTAATTAAATAATCTCATTATTCAATTAATTCCCGAATAAACACTTGTCATTTTCGTAACACAATTAATTGGACAATCCAATTAATTAACCGTGACCCTTGTTACCTAAATCGATCGGGCTAGCAAGGGGACCTAATGGACCCACAGTATTTTGAGCTCCAATAATCTTGAGAATCATTAATTAAACTCTTTAATTAATATTCCTTGATTATTGACTCCGGTGTTATTCCACTAAAAACCCGAAACTGCAAACTCTCAACTGCAGACGTTTTTACATAGACCGATACAACTAAGTGTCCATCGATATAGCTATTACACATGGTGTGATCCTCCACAGTAGTTCATAATTAGAGTCGGGTCATAATATCCGTTATATCCCTCTAATTACATATATCTTTTAAGCACCGTTGATTCTATAATGAACAATAAATCTTATTTCTTTACGAAATTAGGAGAGTGCTCATATTGTCCAAGCCCGGAATCAACCCTTAAGGGAACTACCATCTACTTCTCACAAGAAGGAGTGGATTCCACTATTGTGTACAAACCTTCCCAGCCACAAGTCAAACCGCAATCCCAACATACAGAGCATATTGATCGGGAACTGCATCCGATCTCACCCATGGTATATCAAAGACCACGATCTAATCTAAAGGAGTCGATAAGACACTCAGGATTAAGATCACCCACATATAACCATCATTAGTTGATATATATGATTCTCATCGATAAACGGATCTTGGTGAGAGATTCATAAGATCATGACCCGGTCATATATGATCACATCATACAAGGTGCCTCCATTCCCATATCTCATATGAATGATTCAGGATAGAATCATCGTACATTACGGAATGAACGATAACTATAGATTAACCACAAATAAAGTATCCAATTTTATTTGTAATCTATGGACTCTTTAGATTGTACGTCTCTTACTGTATCCATCCGTATATGACACTCATATACACAGTTCGAGATTATATCCGACAATCTTGGATGTTAAATATATGCACAATTTATAAAATAAACAACACAACAAGAATGAATTGAACTTTTTCTTTTATTTATTTCATAAATCCATTTACAAATTACATTTTTAGGGCATAAACCCTAACAATCTCCCACTTGCACTAAAGCGTGTGAGGCATGTCTCGTAACCCTAGACCATCTAGGTGAACTAAATACACTTTAGCCGGTAAGGTTTTTGTAAATGGGTCAGCATGATTGTCTTGTGAGGCTATTTTTGTGATGATCACATCCCCTTTCTACATTATCTCTCTAATGAGATGTTACTTTCTCTCTATATGCTTCCCTCTTTTATGGTATTATCTCTCTATGGTATATCAAAGACCACGATCTAACCTGAAGGAGTCGATAAGACACTCAGGATTAAGATCACCCATATTTAGCCATCATTTATTGATATATACGAATCTCATCGGTAAACGGATCTTGGTATGAGATTCATATAGAACATGGCCCAGTCCTATATGATCACATGATACAAGGTGCCTCCATTCCCATATGAATGATTCAGGATAGAATCACCGTACATTACGGAATGGACCGTAACTATAAATTAACCGTAAATAAAGTATCTGACTTTATTTGCTATCTTTGGACTCTTTACATTGCACGTCTCTTACTGTATCCATCCGTATATGACACTCATATACACAGTTCGAGATTACATCCGGCAATCTAGAATGTTTATATATGCACAAGTTATAAAATAAACAATACAACAAGAATGAAATGAACTTTTCTTTTATTTATTTCATAAATCCATTTACAAATTACATCTTTAGAGCATAAACCCCAACACCAACACCCCATTGCAATTTTCTGTCAAATGTTAGATAGTATTTACCAACTCTGATTTCAGTTATGGTGAGCCCAATCTTGAGGAGCTTTCCATCGGAAACAACATGTTTGAGCCTGCCGAAGAGCATGTTGATAATGTGTCTTTGCATATGGGTAGGCCTCTTGGGTCTTGCCAAACATTACGGTCGCCTGTTTAGTCGGTGATGTTGGGAGCATCCCTACTGACATACCTCATGTACCTCTTCACCGTGATGAGGTAGGTGAAGTTCAAGCTTCTGGAGGGCAGGAATCACGGGCTCCTGTGACTAGCCTTTAGGCTGGAGAGGGTTGTGGAATTTCAAGGGCATAATTTGTTACGGATCCGACCGCTTCAACACTACTCCCAACCATCTCTACACCTTGTCGTGATGGATCCACCCTATCGGCTCCAACAACCGCTTCTACATCCGGTCATTCTCTGCCTCCCATTTCAAGTAGTTCTCATACTGACCCCTTTTCCATGCTATATTCCATGTCAGCTGGTAAATGGTACATTGGCGATGGGTATTAGAGGCAGGACAGAGCCGCTAACAGCTTTGAGCAAATCCACTAGCAGCTTTGAGCAAATCCGCTAGCAGCTTTGAGCAAATCCGCTAGCATCTTTGTGCAAATCCGCATGATCTTCAATAATGAAGATTTGTAAGTCTTTTCCACTTTTGGCTTTCACTCATGTCTATCATTATTCTTCCTCTTCCTTCTATCTTTTGTCAGACAGTGGAAGAGTTGACTCGGGTCCTGACTGATCAGAAGAGACAAGCTGCTGAGATATCTCGACTAACAAAAGAGCTTACTAAGAAAGCTGAAGCCCTCAGATCCTCCTCGGCCCACAAGTGTAAAATCAGGCAATCTTATAGAGAGAAATTAAAGAATCATGCTACAACTGTGATTGCCTTGAAGAGGACTATAATTAATGTTCAAAGTAGGGCCTCCACAACTAGCATGACTGTCAAGGAACTCACCACGAAGAATGTTGAATTTGAGGGAAAGGTAGCAAGTGGAGTTACAGAGCCCCGAGCTTGAGTCAAGGGCCATCTTGGCTGAAGCGGAAACAACCAAACTTAAGGAAGAAACCCAAGTGGCTAAGGACAACCTTACCTCCACTCATTAGACCATGCTCGAGTCACAACAGGAATCTGAGGAGGCTTATCTTCATTATAAGTTATTGGCCTAAGATCTGATGCAGCAACATGTCAGTGTAGATGTGCGCTCCTAAAAGGCCAGACTAGCCATTGAAGTTTAGAACGTCAATCGCTATAAGAGATCTCATTCTTTCGAGACTGTCATGCTGAGGTTGCTCGAGCGAGAGTTAGGTACCATTCGAATGTTTTTCGACTGTAACGAGCGGTCTCTTGGGGGGGGGGGAGGCTCACAGGAAATAGGACAAAACAATTCAGAAGCATAAGACTGAGTCCTTGGAGACTATAAAGAACCATAGGATTAGATGAAAGGCTTATTGCAAATCGATCCGGAAAGAACCCCATATCATGCATCTGCAACTCCCTTCTAAGTCTTCCTTAGTTGCCTTCCACACTAGAGAGGAGAGTGGCGCTTTAACAAAGAGGAACGACATTGGCTTCCTACCTAATACGGATTACTCTCCCTTAATGACTGATGACCCAGAGAATGACATTAGCTGGCCAGATTTTAGGGACCTAACCAAGGGATGCAGAGATGATGATGTTCCTCTGGTGGGTCCGAGCCCGGAGGTCCTTCGAGCACCTTAGAAGTTTAATATGCTACCATATTCCATGTTTACTTTACTTGTGCATACTCTTTCATTTTCCTATTGTAATAACGTACAATAAGTTCTTTTTTTTTAATGAGTGACACCATTCTTTCTTGACTACTTTTGTTATTATTGCGTTAAGTTAAATGATTTCGCATGATCCAAACAATTAATTATGTGGTCGGGATAATTCGATAACTAAAACTATATGCTTGTCATAGCATTGAGTCGAGTAATCAACCTTTAACCGAGCAATCTGTATTTGGTCGGGCCAATCACATGACTTAACTGTAACCAAATCTCTGCATATGGTCAGGGTCACTCAATAGTTCAAAAGTTTGTTTGTTGCCATACTGAGTTGAATTACCTACCTTTAGCCAAACAATCTACATTTGATCGAGGCTATTTATCAACTTTTAACGATATACATTTTACTGCGTTAAGCTTATCGCCCTAATTTTGACCAAACATCTGCATGTGGCCGGGTTTATTCAGTGACATAGATTATTTGTTTAACAACGTCGAGTAGTACTAGTTCTAACCCGATCGATTGTTTTATTTCCCGACTGCTTCATTACTTTTTGTCAAGTAGTGTTCTTTTGGGGACCATTTGCATGATATTTAATTTATAGACAATTGTCTTTTATCTGTCAACTAAGTCATTGAGATGTCTCCAAGTAGTCTGTTGCTCAAGATTCGTTGCAATGAGGTAACAGTTATTAAACTAGCTTTAAAGAAGCTAATATTGGAAACTGTTTCAAGTATTTTATTCTCCATTCAACTCTTAGTGCATCCCATCAGGCACCTGTGACCTAAATGTGCCCTAACAGTGTTTCAATACACCCAGTTTATTTTGGTGAATGTACATTGTCTTTGCGACATATGTTTTTGGCCCCCTCATTGGGCCTCCCGGGCACCCTATTGGTGTTGAACGATCTTAGGTGCCCCGAGATTGCCTTTGTAAATGAAAGCAAAATCAAGAACACTTTACTTGATTTCTTGGAATTGTTCCCTCAAGGGGACTTTTATTGAATGCTAAAAGTAAACATCAATGAATTAGCTAATCTTGAAAATAAAAACAAATTAATTTCTAATTAAAGAGAAATATCTAAGGGTAGAAAATCTTCACGTATTGTGTGTTGCATGGCTAGGGCAGTTCACCCCCTTCTAGTCTGGTAAGGGGTATGCTCCATGGCCCACTAATCCGACCACCTGGTATAGTCCTTCCCACTTATCTGTCAATGACCCTACAGATTTTTCCTTTGTGTTGGGCGACACCCTCATGAGAACTAAATCTCCAAATGGAATCTTCTTTCTCAGACATATGAGTTGTAATATCGGGTTGCTATTTGTTGATAAACAATGTTCCTTATCTTTGACAGGTCTCTCTTTTCCTCTAGCTTATCTATGCTTTGTTCTAGCATCTCCACATTTACGTTAGGATGAAAAAGCTATACCCTTGGTGAATTATGAATTACTTCGATCGAGATCTCTGCTTCTGTCCCAAACGCTAGTGAATATGGAGTCTCTCTGGTTGAAGTTCTTTTGGTGGTCCGGTAGTCCCACAATACTTCATGCAGCTTATCCACCCGATTTCCTTACTAAACATCAAGCTTGACCTTCAGAGTGTGTTTGATTATTTTGTTCACTGCCTCCGTTTGGCCATTGGTCTGAGGATGGGTTGGTGTGGCATAGTAATTCTTTATGTGTAAATCTTGACACATTTCCCTAAAGTTATCACTATCGAATTGGATCTCGTTATTAGTAACAATGGTGTCCAGGATGCCAAATTGATATATGATGTTCTTCCTCAAAAAACTGGTTGTAATTGCTTCAGTTATATGCACCAGTGCTTCTGCTTTTGCCCATTTTGTGAAGTAGTTTACAACCACAATGGCATGCTTTGCTCCTCCTATAGTTGCTGTTGGCATTGGGTCGATCAGGTCTAGCTCCCACATGGCGAATGACTATTGCGACGTTAATTTCTTCATCTGCTTATGTGCTTTTTGATGTCATTGGCTATTCTCTGGCAATTGCCACATTGTTCCGTGACTGTTTAAGTATCTTAGAATAGGGTTGACCAAAAGAAACCTTGCCTAAGGGTCTTATGTGCCAAACTTTTACCCCTATAGTGGTTCCCACATACCCCTCTATGGATGCTTGCTAGTATTCATCCCCTTTCTACAGGTAGACACATTTTTTGTAGAGCCTTGAGAAATCCTTTTCTGTAAAACTCTCCCACAACCATTGAGTATCTGGTGGCTCTATATTTAAGGCGTTTTGCCTCGGTCATATCTGTTGGAAGGGTTCCATCTTCTAGATACCTTCTGATCGGGGTCATCCAAGTGACTTCCCCCTCTTTGATTACACCCACTGCTGGCACCACTTCTTCTTCTTCTTCAATACTAGGTCTCTTGAAGTGAGCCACTAGGATAGTTTTCGACTATATGCTAACAGTTGCTGATGCCATGTTTGATAAATCATCAACCTTCTCATTCCTTTCCCTTGGGATCTGAGTGATCTTATAGACCTTTAATCTTTTCAATACTCTGTCTATTTCCAGATAGGTGGTCATGTTGTTGTCCTTGGCCTGGTACTCATCCAAAATTTAGTTCACCACCACTTGCGAGTCACTAAATATCTCAAGCTCATTCACCCTTAATGCTGTACAAACCTTGAGACCTGCCAAAAATGCCTCATACTTGGTCATGTTGTTAGTAGCTTTGAAGTCAAACCGTAGGGCACACTTTACCTGATCACCTTCTAGGGTGGATTCCATTATACCTGTTGCACTACCATACATATTTGACAACCCATCAACCTGCAGTTTCTAGACAAACTTCTTATTTTCCTTTTCTTTGAGCATCCTGATTACCTTACTGTTTGGCTCAGTGAACTCGGTGATCAGGTTGGCCATAATTTGGCCTTTTTTCGTGGCTATTGATAGATATGTAATATCGAACTCACTTAGCTCCACCGCCCACTTGGTTAATCTCCCAAACACTTTTGGTTTGGACAAAATCTGCTTAAATGGGCAATCAGTGTAAACTTTAATTTTGTAAGCTTGGAGCAATTTTCTTGTTGGAGTTACCAGTGCCAGTGCCATTTACTCGATGGATGGATATCTAGTTTCTGTCGGTAACAAAGCATTGTTGGTGTAATAAACTGGCTTCTGTACCCTTTTGTCCATCTTGACCAACACTGATCCCGTTGCCATAACCATGACCGATAAGTACAAGTAGAGCACTTCTCCGTCTAGAGGTTCAGATATGATTGACGCTTTACCCAGATATTCCTTGATCTTTTTAAAAGTCTGCTCACATTCATCATTCCACTCTACCCCTTGCCTTTTTTTATTGCCTTCAAAAAGGGTAAGCATTTGTCTGTCGACTTACTAATAAATTGGTTCAGGGATGCTAGACAGCATGTTAGCTTTTGGATTTCCTTCAATGTGCTTGGTGATCTCATCTTCTCAAATGCCTTTATCTTTTCGGGTTTTCTTTGATTCCCTTTTGGAAGACTTAGAAATAGAGGAACCTGCCCGAGGGCACCCTGAACATGCATTTTTTCGGATTGAGCTTCATACCAAAATTTCTCAGTACCCCTGAATGTTTCCCTGAGATCCTCTGTGTGCTTCCCAGCTGTTATACTCTTTGTTAGCATGTCATCCACATTCACCTCTATATTCCTACCAATTTATCAGGCAAACATCTTATTCACCAATCTCTGGTAGGTTACCTCGGTATTTTTCAGATCAAATGGCATCACTTTATAACAGTGTGACCCTTGATCGGTTGTGAATGAGGTCTTTTCTTCATCTGGTTTGAACATGTTGATCTTGATGTAACCCGAGTAGGCATCCATAAAGCTTAGCAGTTTGTGTTCCGCAGTTGCACCTACCAGTTGGTCAATCCGTTGTAAGGGTAAACTATCTTTTGGGCATGATTTGTTAATATCCGTGAAGTCTACACAAATACTCCACTATCCATTCTTCTTTTTTATCAGCACCATTTTGGCAACCCATTCAAGGTATTTCAATTCGCTTATTTAATTGCTTGGCTTATCTCAGGATTGAACCGTCTTCTTTTCAGGATTGAACCGTCTTCTTTTCTGGATGATTGATTTTCGATCGGGATCGACCGCTAGGTACTAGGAGATTACTTTTGCATTGATTCCTGCTATGTCCTCATGCTTCCATACGAACATGTTCTGGTATTGTCTCAAAGAATAGATCATCTCGTTCTGGACTTGCTCTGACAACCGGGCTCACGACTTTATTGTCTCTCGGGGTGGTGATTGTCAATTACAACCTTCATAGATAGTTCATCTTCCTGGTTTTTCTCATCTTCTAGAGATGTCATCTTTAGGTCCAGGTCAAACCGAGTTGGGGTCTCTACTCCAACTTCCTCTTCATCCATATTTGAACCACTCTTACCTTCCAGAAGATCTATCTGCATTACTCTTGAATCCATTTTTCTCAGTATACTGTTAAGTTTTCCTTTCTTGCCCATTCTTGGGAGCTTTTCATGACCCCTACCCCAGCTTCTGTTGAAAATTTCACGGTCAGGACGTAAGTTGCGGTCACAGCTCTTGACTTGTTCGATAATGGTCTCTCTAATAAAGCGCTGTAAGGCCATTTTTACACATCTACAACTATGAAATCCAAGAGTACTGTCTTTGTACAGGGGTAAATTTGGATTTATATAGGCATTTTTACTGTCCCCAGCGACCTCACTTCCGTTCTTCCAAAACCTCTGAACGGGACCCTAAGCAGCTCCAGGTCCTTTCTCTGTAATCCTAGTTGGTCGAACACCTCTACACTTAGGATATTTGCTGAGCTTCCATTGTCGATCAACGCTCTTCTCACTTCTCCGTGGTCCATGCGAATTGATACAATAAATGTATTATTTGGTCTTACTTCTGACCCATGCGCGTCTGATTCAGATAGCACTATCGGGTCTCATCCTTGTTTAAGCTTTTTCTGATCGGGACTCAACGAGTTTACTTCTAAATCCCTTTGACCATCTATAGTCTCTCTGACCTCAGTTATTCCTTCCTGACTACTACTCTCAGTGTGTGGCCCAATAAAGATGGTGTTGATCACTCTGTTATCTGAACTTCTTCTAGGGCTGTCCCTTCTATCGTGCTCTTCCTTTGGGGGTTCTTTTGTCGGCCACCCCCATTTTTAGGATCATATCACTGATGTGCCCTTCTTTGATCATTTTTTCAATATAATCCTTTAGCTGATAGCATTTGGAGGTTTCATGGCCATTTTGTTGGTGAAAACGACAGTATTTGGTAATGTAACTTCTCTCGAAGCTGGAATGTCTTGGGGGTCTTTTGTACATGTTCTTATCTTCTATCACGTTCAAGATCTCCTCTTGTCTCCTAACTAACGGGGTGTAATTTGGTGTAATGTCTTTTGAAATGTTTGCCACCCTTCTGATTGTCATCCTTGCATCTATCCTTATTCTTTCCCCTGTTGCCTTTCTGATACCCCTTACCGCTATTCTTCGAGTTGCCATATTTGGGTTTTTGGATGCTCTCGGGCCGACCTTCGTGTTTGAGCTCCTCTCTGTGGGATATTTGTTCTTCTTCTACCATGGCATATCCTCCGACATCGTCTATCATGCTTGCATACATGGTCGTCCCCTTCTACCATAGGCTTATTGACAATTGGCTGTGCTACAAACTGTTAATGAATGTAGATACTACCGCGTCATCATTGGGGTCTTATACTTTCGATACCTCTTGTAAGAACCTAGTAAGGTAATCTTTCATCTTTTTGTCTTTCCTTTGTTTTAAGGTTGACAAAACAGATATGGATTTCCTCCGCTGGATATTTCCTATGAACTGTATGGTGAAAGCTTGTACAAGTTCCTCAAAATTCTAGATGAACCCTCCTATAAGTACTCCGAACCACCTAGACCTCTGGTCCATCGAGGTTTCGAGAAACATTCGGCACATGAGAGCATAATTGTAATCATATTGCACCATCACACTTTGATATCTTCCAACATGCTCCCACAGGTCAGTGTTGGCCTTGAATTGCTCCACGTACGACATCATGAATTTGTCCAAAAAATGGGTATGTCTTATTGAATCAACGAATAGGCTCCCAGAGTTACCGATTAACAGGTTTCCTCGATTTTCCCTTCGTTCCAAAGCCTCTATTCTTCTGAGAATGACCTCTCGCTCTCCTTCTGGTTATCCATGCTCATCAAATCTTTGGCGGAAGGTGAGACCATATAGGTCTCTGGGGATTCGTCATGTGATCTGGGCATCCTGTGGGTTATGCCTGACCATAAGAGTTGGCTCCTTGTCCCTCATGAGTGGAGCTTCGTTGTCTGTTAAGACTAAGCGAGATCTTCTTCTTCAACAGTCACGCCCATCTCTCTACTCATGCCGGGTCTCTCCTCTATCATATCTTCCTTCATCTTCCCGTGAACTGGACCCCTATGCTCTTTTTTCTGCGGCCTTATTGGCGGCGGTCCCTTCTTTATGAATGTTCTTTTTTTTCGCGACGTTAAGCCTTATCTCTTCTAGATTTTTGGGGTGCTCCTAGAGTTGTTGCTACTATTTCAGAATGTATCCTAGGATCCTGGGTTACTTATATTGATTCCATGTCTAGCAGTATCGTCAATGACTCTCCGTAAGGATTCCTAGATCTGTCGGAACGCTTTTGGGGAGATACCAGTGGTTACATCTGTTGATGTTATTATGTCAGGTCTGGTGGATGGTGGAGTCATTGATGGTGGGTCTTCTCCGACAACATTAGCGTCTGCTGTGCTAGGGATGTTCGCACCACGAAAAACATCAGTGATGCATAGAGATTGACTTCTATCTCTGCTGGTGGCCATAATACTGTCTTTCACAAGTTTTTTCTAGAATTAACTGTTCAAGTTTAATATTAACGGAGGTTCACCCTCATCTTCTAGTGCCAATTGTTGATGGCGATTTTTGGATTAGGTATAATTAACCACGCGTCACACAGGTGAATGTAGATAAAGATGAGCTGTAAATTACAAGAGAGAAAAAGTAAAGCAAGACACAATGTCTTCGTGGTAAAACTCTAAGGTGGGGAAACGTCCACGGTTGTCGGTGACGATGAGAAGAATTCACTATGATGAAAATAGTTACACACTCAATCTTTCTTACGCTCTTGTAAACTAATTTGCGTTAACTGATCGGTCTATTTCTCTACATATTTTAGGTCCCCAATTCCTATTATTTGTGCTTTGTTCTTAGGTAAAATTGGGTATTTTTTGTGTTTATGTGTTTGTTGAGCATGAGTAGTGAAAATAACCCTTTAAACGTGTGTCTCATAAACCTAGGGGGGGTGGCTAAATAGGTTTTAACACAATTGATTACCAACTTTTTGAATTAATCAGTGTTAATAAATTCACCCCATTAACAAACATGGAGAACAAGTAAAAATTACGGAAATAAAAAATGACACACGATTTTTATGTGGAAACCCTTAGCAAGGGAAAAATCACAGATTAACCACTTAGCCACTCCCGATCTTCAAATCCACTATTGTAATGATGTTTAGAACCTAAGTTGACCACCTAGTCACACTTCAAGGTTACTAACCCACCACTACTACCTAACGGGCTTTAATAGCGATTCTTGATCAACAAGCTTGTGCACTAAACACTTAGTCACAAAGCTTAACCTCAATCAAGAGTCAAAATAGCCTAAGTGAATATGATGAAATATTCAAACATGCAAGTAGTGATAGGCTACACTAAATGCTTATCTAGAAACTCAAAGATGTCAATAAATGCAATTCCTAGATATCAATGTCTAAATACAAATGCAAGAAGACTTAACTAGATATAGCTATGAAAGTCTAATATCTAATTATCAAACAAAAGCCAATCAAAAAAATTTGTGATGAAACATGACAAAGAACAATCATTGCAATTAACAAATGCAATCAATTAGATATAAACAATATCTAAAAGCAAATTATAGAGATTTAGCTAGAAGGGTAAAATCGTCCTAAATGCTAGCTATCACTAATCAATGTTCTCAACTAACAACCAACATCACAAGCATGTTATAAAAGCTATTAAACATAAGAACATGCATTTAATTTGTAATAAAAACAAAAACCTAGGCATACATGACATAGTAATGAAACAATGAAGTCTAGGGCATGTAAAGTTTACCTAGTCAAATAAAACAAGAAGACCCAAGCTTGGATGATGCAAAATGATGCTAGATGATCATGAATGAAGGATTGGTTGAGTGAAGATAAGTTCTTGGAGCTTCACTTACTAAGAAATATTTTCTCACACTAAAATAGTGTTTCAAAGCTCTAAAAAACGAGTGAGGAAGAAGAATACATATATATATATATATATATATATATATATATATATATATATATATATATGACCTCTAGAGCAAAACTACACCGTTTTGAAAAAGCCTAGAATTTTTACTCAATGCGTTGGTGAGCTGCGCTGGTGGACCAATGCCACACCGGCGCACACCTACTATCCAAGAGCGCTGGTGAGGTGCGCTTGTGGATAGGCGTAGCCATATCAGCTCTAGATTCGAGCGACCCAAAACGTGACCAAAATGACGTTGAAACCTTTCATATAATATACCGTTAGAAATGTATGAAAGTCTACTTTATACTTAAATTTACAAAATATGATTTGGATGTTTGTAGAAAGATTTATAGTCATTTGAGTGACCAAATGTCAGAAACAGACAACAACAAAGCTGCCCTATTTTTGTGGTCACTTTGGAGATTTCAAAACCAATCCAAACGGTCATGAAATATTATGAACAATGTACCGTTGGAAAGGTATGGGTGTCTAGTTTGTACAGAAATGATCAAAACTCATTTTCAAGCATTGTATAAAATGTTATTGTCATAAGACCATGCAAAGGTCAGTTTTGAAAAATATTTAAATCATTGAAATCCACTCTTTCGAAACTAGACACATTACTCCAAATAACCAAACCAAGAGAAGAATGAGACCTTCTCAAATGGTCACTCAACATGCTAAGATAAGCACACCATGTGCAAGCATGGACACAACAAAAGCACACCACACTTAAATCTAGAAATGAAGTGCAAGTATCATTGTAAAGGTATGCACACATGAGTAACAAGGAATAAATGCATGTCACTACAAATTCATGTAAGTGTGTGTGTGCAACTAAATCTCTTCAGAGAGTTAAACAAGTGATATACCTTAGAAGCTTGAGCTTGGTCAAGAACAAAGATCACTTAAACTACCCTTACATGTTAATCTCTAATTGTGGTTTGTCAATTGAAATAAGCCAATACAAAATTGTGGAACTTACAAGTAGGTCACATTCCATTAAGGAGATGTTGGATGTTATTTTGGAGAAAATGAGCAAAAATATGAATTTCGAACTAATACAAAACATCCATATTGCGGAACCCATATCTCTCAGATCCAATCGAATTGTGTGTCCTACCACCTATGGATTGAAATCCTCAAAAGTTTAATTTCTAGAACACTTATCGGATCGCAATTTTGATATTCCTAAAAGAAGTTATGTCCAATTTAGTAACTGAAGGTCCGTGTTGGAGTTGTCAACCGCTGGCTAGACCGTGACTCAAGAATAACGACCTACCCAACGGTCTAAAGAGTGGTACACAGTAGAAGAATTATGCGGTTTGGACCGTGGTGACCTATGGAGTGACCCAAGCCGCGGTTTGATGGATTTTTGATAGAAAACCACTCTGAATTGGTCCAGAATTGTTCCAAAACTTCACAAATCAAATTCTAATGACTTTAAAAGATCAAAACATGTTTGAGAAACTTCCTAAACTCAAACTAAGAGTCAACCATCAAAAGAGAAAATCCAATTTAAGAAATGATTCTCATTCCTTATTTCATTCTACTTTTCCACTTGATGGATTTCCTAAACCTAAGAAGAATTGGGGGTTCATAATGAAAAATCACCTATAAATACTTCATATTCTTTACAATTCAGAATATACAAGCCAATGGGGGTCCCAAACCACCAAGGGGGATGCCCCCTTCCAAACCATCATCTTACATCACCTCACAACTTTCATTCATCTTTACACAACGAGGATTCAAAGACGAAGAAGAATTCATAATTGAAGACTTGAAGAACTCATTGAAGGCCAATATGGGTTTTATCTTTTCTTTCTCTTCTCTTATTTTCATGATAAACAACTAATTCCATAACTAGAGAATCAATGTGAACCTTTTATGAATGCTTATGTTTGGATTAATATTATTATTTCTTCAAATCAATTCTTGATTTATTCATTATTCTTAACTGCTTAATCCTCATTAGTTGTAATTTTTATTCACACCTTGACCACAAGGTGAATGATTATGTGGCAAGATTTTAGGGTTAAGACTATTTAAGAATTAGGGTTAGAGTTGACCAAACTTAATCTTAATTAATGATCTTTTGAATGAACGAATTTTATCTTTAGTTTGACAAAGGCATAATAATAGAATTTGGTTCTTATTTCTTACACTTAAATGGTTTCCGATCACTGTTCACACCTTGACCATGTGGTGAATAAATTGGGAACACGTGACTCAACCCGCCACCGAATGGTAATAGTCATAATAAAGTTAAAGAATGAACCCTAGAATTGATTGAATCTTGTTACAAATTAATTCCAAACATTGAGTGTTCATAATTGATGAGCATTCATGTCTTAGTGCTTTCTCACCCTTGACCACAACTAAATTTCTCACTTGCTTTAATTAGTTTAATTTAAGTCAGTTTTAATTCATTCTTTAAACAATCTCTTGGTTACTTTTAGTTTAGCTTTAATTAGAAAGAGATTTAACCGGTAAATCTCTAGTCTTTGTGGGAATGATCCTTACTAGGCGATGTGCTTATCTTCACGATTCATGCACTTACGAGTATTGTTTTTATAACTACGGTTTTACACATCAAGTTTTTGGCGTTGTTGCCGGAGACTAGTTGAATTTTTGGTTGATTCTAGTTTTAGTTATAGTTAATAGGTTTAGTTAGTTAGGTAGTGGAGTCATTAATTTTTGTGAGGTCCACTATACTTTCACTTTGACTCCGGAAGAGCGTGAGGCGATAGGTACAGTTTTGTCCTTCTTCTCGCTAGCTGAAAGGGAAAAAGGCTCGAGATATAATAAAGCTGCCTCTGACTGACTCGTAAATCTAGACCTAATGTCGCTGTTCCTTTCCATCCTCCCACTATTGGATCATCCATCTTCCCCACAATCTTTCTAGACCCAACCTCCTTCAGTGGGCCAATACTTTCATCAGTGAAATTCACTCTTATTTTCCTAACACCTTTCATTTCTTCATAAGACCCATTTACAAGCCCAACCTCGTTGGAAACCACAACTAAATTTTTTGGTCCTGTTAAACATATTTTCGGCACACTAACCTTCTTAATACCCACTTCTGATCCAATCAAGTATGGACCCTCCCCTTCGACATATTTTCCACACTTCATAACCTCAGAAACATAATCCTTCACTATCTTTGAATCCATGCAAATCTTGCTTGATTGATTTCCAGGATCAGAAAAGAAAACAAATTCCAAAATTGAAACTAAGCCTACTTCCTAAACTTCTTTTGGGGTCAAAAGTGATTCCCAACTGGGCTTAGGGTGTCTGGTAAACTTTATGGAAAATGTTTTTGGTTACTTTTGGCTTCCCCCCACAACAGTTTTGAGAAGCTAGTTTTTGTTGCCTTTAGAAAGTAGCTTCATGGGGAAGCAACAATGAAAACACATAGGAGATCAAAGATTAATGAATTTTTACCAAACTTCCTATTTTATCCCCTGACTTTCATGAAATTTAGCAAAATAAAAAACATGTCCTCACTTCTCACCTGAATCCCATCTCACACACTCTCTCCCCTTCGTTCTTTATCATCGAATCCCTCTCTCTCTCTCTCTCTCCGCAACACAACTTCATCCTTATCACCCAAAATTCAACGTCTTCATCACAATATCACACTAACAATCTTTCATCATCAACACCATCAAAAAAAAAATCCAACTGGATTCAGATTTTATTAATTTTTTTATTTTTTAATTTTCGATATTCTTCTCTATTTTCAACTGGATCCATATTTCCATGGCTCTCTCCTCGTCCTCAAGCTCGAGTCAATATGTCGTGACCGTCGTTTCCGGTTCTCACAATTTTCCAGTGAACATTGTCGTCTGGTTCTCGCTATATTCTGTCGTCGTGGTGGTAGCAGCGAGGTTTGTGGGAGTTTATGATGTTGTAGCTTGGTTTGATTGAATCTGGTGGTGGATGGATTGATGGAAGGTTTTGGGTTTGATTGAAGATGGGTTTGGTGGTGATGGTTGGGTTTAATTAATTTAGTGGTGGTTATGGTGGTGGATGGTTCTTGTTTGGTTGTGATAACTTATGAATAGTGGGTAGTTCTGGGTTTGGTTCAAAAATTAAATATATATTTTTTTGTTTATTGATTAATAGGAAAATCATTCATTTATCCACGTGATTGAAGATTATAAACATTTAATTACAACTTGTGGAAAAAAGATTGTGGAGTGAAGCAAAAATGTGTTGTTTGGCCTAATCATAAATCAACATGATTCTTGAAGAAAAAGGAATACAAATTAGGTGGATGAATATTCTATAGAATTGCTTGATTTTTTTCTCACATATTTTTCTACCGATGAATCTTAAATATTCATTTGTCCTTTCTAGCCATTTTGTACAGTCACAACACTTTTTACTTAAAGTTTACCAAACATATTGAAATTACTTTTGGTTCTCACAATATTTTCTAAAATAAGTTTACCAAATACTCTGGATGAATATTCTATAGAATTGCTTGATTTTTTTCTCACATATTTTTCTACCGATGAATCTTAAATATTCATTTGTCCTTTCCAGTCATTTTGCACAGTCACAACACTTTTTACTTAAAGTTTACCAAACATATTGAAATTGCTTTTGGTTCTCACAACATTTTCTAAAATCAGTTTACCAAATACTCTGATGATTTTTCCTACAACAAATCCAAAAGCAATCCCTCCCACAGCAGAACCAAAAACACTTCTCCCCACAACACAATAATGCTAAACTAATCTTAAGCTTTCAGAACCACACATGCCCACAACCCGCATATCCACCCATTTCCCTTTTGATTGATTCCCATAAATCCTCAGAGGATCGTCGTTCAAATTTGAATTAGAGATTTTCTCAAGATTTTCCCAACGCTCAACTTTATCCTGTTACTTACCAAAACCAAAACATTCCCAAATCTATCGTCCACCCTACTTTCGATAGTCTGGATTTACTTCATGTCATCGTTGACCATTGTCGGAATCTTCACGCTTCCTCCACCAAGTTACTAGATCTTCTACTACCTAGTGCATTTCCTGATTTAGAATTACCATCCTAGCCCCGTTGCACAGATTGTTTAGTTAGACCAGTGGCTTTTAACCGGGATCCATATAGAAGACCTTGATCCTTAAGAGAACCATCTTTTTCAGTTTCCGGGCATTCACGAACCGTACGTCCTATCAAGCCACACCATGAGCAAAAATTAGGCAGCCTTTCATATTGAATAGGCATAATTGTTTCTTCATCATCACCAAAAACATTGTCGTATACAAAATTGGTATATTATATATCTGAACCCATAATTCGCTGAGTTAAACATCAGATTTTTAATAGCACCTTTACCCATCTGGTCTTCAAGAACAATCAAGGAGTCATCAAAACTCCATAGCCCTCCAACCAGCGCTTTCCGTCGGTCCACTAGGGATTGAAAATGGAAAGTATAAGTATTACTAAAGATTACTTCAATCTCCATATCCTCCCTTACTCTCCAAGTCTTAGATATCACTGATCGAAACACATCCCTATTGATCAATCTGGGGATAAAATCCGCCCCGCTAAACACAATGCCGTCTTTCATGAAACAACACCTTCAAATCATCTTACAGCTGTCGGACCGGACCCTCCACTTCTTTTAAAGACAAAAATGCACAAACCTTCGCAATCTCCTTTACACCCATGTCTCCGAAACCAAAACCAATCTAACTTATTCTCACTCTAGGTTTCAGATAAAACAAGAGGAAATACTTGATAAAATAGAGTAATGCTAAACGTACTAATTTTTTTTTTCTAAATTCTGTCCTAAATGATGTGGCATGTGAGGTGCCAACATCTTACAAATCATGAGATTACGTGTTGACTTATGTGATGTTGACACCTCACGTGCCAGTATATTTGAACAGAATTTGGAAAAAACAGAATTTGGAAAAAAAAAATAGGGCGTCTAGCATTACTCAATAAAATATTGTATTTTACTGATTTCAAGAAAGTTATATCCACATCTATTATTAAAAGAGAGAAAACCAAAAATAGCCATTGAAAATATTAAACTTTCGTTAGTAATAACTTTTGAAATTTTATTCGTTTATAACCATTTTTTTTTTAAAATTCAGTGTATGTCCATAAATTACAAAAATACCCATGATTTTTTTTTTAAACAAACTAGAAGCAAACTTGAAATCATGAATAAAATCTGGAGCCAAACTTGAAATCATGACTTAAAACTTGAACCTTGAAATTTTGTCTAAAAACATGAAATTTTGAAACTTGAAATCTTGAAACTTGAAATCTTGTCTAAATTAAAATGTTGAAACTTGAAATCTTAACTAAATTGAAATGTTGAAACTTGAAATGTTCTAGGTTTCTAGGTTTTTCGTTTCAAATTTTGAAACTTGAAATCTTGCCTAAATTGAAATGTTAAAACTTAAAATCTTGACTAAATTGAAATATTGAAACGTGAAATGTTTTGGGTTTTATAGGTTTTTCATTTTCTTTTTTCTACAGATCACATCATCGGCGGAGGGGGAGCTCGACGGTGCTGCTGGATGGTCGTGAAGCTCAGACAACGGCACACAGACACACCGGTAAGCCGGCAACGTCACGTGAGAGATGAGAGGAGAGAGAAAGAGAGGTGCGTGAATGAGAGAGAGGTGCGGGAGAGAGAAAGAGAGGTTTAGTGAGAGAAAGAGGAGGCTGACGATGATTTGCTGGCCTTCGCAACGACGCCGACGAAGATTCACCGGTACATTACAGATGGGGAGAGAGAGGAGAGGAGAGGAGAGAGAGAAAGAAAAAGAGAGAGTGTTTGGGGATAGTTTTTATATGAGGGCATTCAAGTAATTTATCAAAAAAGTGGTTATTAGTGAATAAATTTTTGTTTGTGGTTAAAAATAAATTTTCTATATTATATGTGGTTATTTTTATCAATTTCCACTTATATTTATATTTGTTAAATGATTAATATAAATATATCTCGTCAATAAAATATTTGATATTTTAACAAATATTATAACTAAAACAAATTTAAAACTGATAACTTTCGGATAAAATAGTATTTATTAACTAAAACTTAAAAAGTGATTATTTGCAATTATAAATATTAAATCACCGTTAATTTTAACTTTTTCTGTAATTTTTTTTTATAAAAAAACTAAACTCAATTATCAGATGGGCAAAAGTTGTACGGCTTTCAAAATCTCCTTATAAACTATCACATTATCAGTTTTTTTTTAAATTTAGAATTAGTACATTATCGGATATTTTTTTTAATTAGGGTATTATCAGATATTAAAGTTAAAAAGAAAATATAAAAGAAAATGAAGAAAAGAGGAGGCACTTCCTCCATCCCGAATCCATTGGTTTTTGATTTGGGACGATGACCATAAGAGGTGTGGAGGATCCACGCCTTTTTTTTTCAAGTTTATTTTAACTATTTATATTATATTTGTTTATTATATTATTTTTCAAAAATTAAGAGAAAAAACTTATTTAGATCTGTTGGCGGTTAACGGTTACTAACAACTGATTGTCCTATTTGGGAGAATCAAGGAACCAGGCATTCCTATTCTAGGAATATTGGCACATAGGTGAAAACACACTTAAGGAGTCTAAGTACCAGGAATTCACATTTTCTAGAATCCCAGAACTTTGGTGAGTAAATACACCTATATAGATATGCATATAAATGAATCTAGAACCGGTCTAGAATCCTATTACTTAGTCGATACTTTAGATGAGCCACGGTTCCGTCATCCTTATAACAGGGATCTCGATATTTAGGCGAAGAGATCCTAGTTGACAACATACCAAGTTTTTGTTCATAGGAGACATATTGGGTGAACCTGAGTATCTGGTATTCCTGTTCTAGGAATCCTGATACTTAGAAAAAAAATTGTAAGTAGGCATATCTCGGTACCTGACACTTCTGTTATGGGAATCCTAGTACATACACAACGATATAAAAATAGGCGTATCGAGATACATGGTACTCTTGTTCTTGGAAACCTAGTACTTAGGCGAAAATGATCCTGGTGCCATACAGATCCTTCCTGGCGGGGGGGTGGTACCCAACCCAACCAAGGAAGTAGGGCCATTTGGTTGTCTTGGTCTTGAGGAAATGATGGGCAACTAGGGCCTCAACTTCGTAACCCTGGTCTGGTAGACAAATATGCCTTTCAGACCCTTCATGGTGGGGGGTGATGTCTGACCAAGGCAGTAGGAGGGTCATTTGGTTGTCTTGGTCTTGAGGAAGCGACGGGCAACCTGGTCTACAATATTGCAACCTTGGTCTGGTAGGCAATTATGCCTTTCAGACCCTTTCTTGCGGAGGGTGGTGCCCGACCAAGACATCAGGAATACCATATGACTTTCCTGATCTCGAGGCGATCATGGAGAATTACCATGGCAATTATTGAGATAAAATGCAGACAAATGTAGAAAAATAGGAGGTTCTTTATTGATTGATCAACCGGCGATACATGTTTTTTAGGCAATACACGAACCAGGTGGTACCTATCCAGGGTGGTACCGGTCAGTTACCAATCGAATTCCCAGTTTCCCCACGGGTAGAACCTCTTAAGGTGGTCTGCTTCCAGGTATGGTCGATAGGGTGACCTTCTATATCTTCCAGTTTGTAGGCCCCGCTTCGATTTACCATTTTAACCAGGTAGGGGCCTTCCCAATTTGGCGATAGTACCTCGTCTGGCCTCTTTCAGGTGTTCTGGGTTACTTTCCTAAAGACCAAGTCCTCATCCTTTAAAACTGTTGTTTTTGACCTTCCTGTTGAAGTACCGCGTAATCCGGCCCCGGTAGACTTCTACCCATTTTGCCACCATGTCTTGCTTCTCCTCTAGGAGGTCCAGGTTGGCCCTTAGCTTAACCTCGTTACATTCTGGCTCAAAATGCTGAACCTTGAAAGAGGTCAACTTATGCTCGATCACTAGGACCGTTTCTACCCAGAAAGTCAGTGAGTAGGGGGCCTCTCCAGTAACAGTCCTCTAAGTGGTGCGGTAGGCACAAAGCACATCAATGAGCTTCTCTGTCCGCTTACCCTTCCTCTGTTGGAGTTTTTTCTTTAGGAGCTTTTTGATGGTCTTGTTCGTGGCTTCTACTAGGCCACTGATCTGAGGATGAGCCACTGATACAAAGAGGAGCTCAATTCCCAGGTTCTCACAGAAATCCTGGAACTGTGCATCAGTGATAATGGCCATCGGGGTACCGAACTGGCATACCACCTTCTTTTTGATGAACTTGGTAGGATTTTCCTCTGTTATCTTAGAGAGTGGTTCAACTTCCTCCCACCTTGTGAAGTAATCGATGGCAACTATAACGGTAGGGAGCAGTCCAATCAGATCAAACCCCAGATAGCAAACGATTACAGTGATCTGATAGTGGAGAGCCCCTCTGGTGGAAGATGATTTAGATTGACTGTCCTCTGGCACGGTTCATAGGATTGCACGAATTGCCTTATGTCGTGGTGCAAAATTGGCCAGAAATTCCTCATAGCGCTTCTTCCTTGCATGGTTTCCGTAGTCCCCTAAGTGTACCTCTCTGAGAGCCCAACTCGCATCATCGGGGTGTATACATCTAAGTAGAGGGAGAAACCTTCCTCTGCAGTAGAGGTGTCCTTTTACCAGGCAGAGTCGAACTGAAGTTCTCTTGAGTTTGCGAGCTTGATCATGATCTTCAGGGAGCTTCTCATTCTGAAGGTATTCTATAATAGGATCCATCCAACAAGGGAGGTGATCCGCTGGGCTAATCTCCTTTCCTTCAGCTATACTTGATTGGGAAAATACCTGGAGTGGTACTCCATTTGGCAGCGCCTGTCCTCCGCCTGCAGCTAACTTGGCTAGGACATCAGCCCAGTGGTTTTGCTAACTTGATACTTGATTTATCTTGAATCCCTTGAATCAGGCCATGAGCTTTTGGTAGGCTGCCATATTTTTTCCCTTCACTTGATATAACCTCGTTACCTGGCTGACCACCAGTTGTGAATCGCTCTTGACGTGGAGATAATCAACCCCAAGTTCTATAACCACTCTTATCCCTATTAGCAAGGCTTCATACTCAGCCTCATTGTTGGTAGCGTTGAACTCAAATCTGATGCGTGGCAGCATTTGAACCTCTCTGGATCGGTTAGAACAACACATGCTCAACTTTCTGCTTGATTGGACACTCCATTTGTATACAAGACCCAGACTTCTCAATCAGCGGGCCAGTCAACAGTTTTTTGCTCTTTCTGGAGGACAATTTCCAAGCTTGGAAAGGTACCAGGATCAGGTATCATGTTGAACTCAGCCACAAAGTCTGCCAGAACCTGGCCTTGATGGAGGTTCTCACATTGTACCTGATATCATATTAGGTGAGCTTGAGGGCCCATATCACCAGTCTTCCCAATTCATCCGGTCTTTGGAAAAATTGTTGCAAAGGCTGATAGGTAACCACCGCGATTGAATGGGCTTTGAAGTAAGCGCAAAGCTTCCTAGCCATGGTTACGAGGGCAAATGAGAGCTTCTCAGGGAGAATGTAATTTTTATCCTGTTTGGTCAAAGCACGACACACATAGTAGATTAGTCATTGAATCCCATCTTCACATTCCTTGACTAAGGCTTCGCTGACAGCAGTCTCAAATACTGCGAAGTATAATTGTAGCTCCTCTCTTGATACCGGTTCAACCAGAAGCGGTAGGCTAGCTAGGTACTCATTCAGTGACTGGCAAGCAAGCTCGCTATCATGGTCCCACTTCATAATCTTCCCCTGTTTGATAACTGTGAAGAAATGAAGACACTTATCTGTGGACCGCTATATGAAACGGTTAAGAGTTGTAATTCGACCGGTCAAGCCTTGTACCTGTTTGAGGGAGTTAGGAGACTCAAGATCCAGGATGGTCTGGATCTTTTTTGGACTAGCTTCTATTCCTCTCTCGTGGACAATTAATCTGAGGAACTTCCCCGTTGTTACCCTGAAGGTGCACTTGGCAGGGTTCAACTGTATCTGATTATCTTTGACTACCTGGAAAGTATGACGGAGGTGGTCCTGGTGCTGCTCAGCTACCTGGAACTTGATGATCATGTAGTCAATGTACACCTCCATCATCTTACCTATTTGTTCCTCGAACAGACTGTTGATCAAGCATTGTTAGATGGCACCTTCATTCTTAAGACCATAGGGCATTACCTTGTAGCATTACCATTAACTGGCTAGTGAAAGCTTGTATGATTTCATCAAAATTCTTGATGGATCCTACCATAAGTCCTCTAAACCACCTAGACCCTTGGTTTCATAAGGTATAGAAGAGCATCCAACACATGAGAGCATCGTTGTAATCATATTGTCCCACCTTACCTTGGTAACATGCTCTTACGGGTCAGTGTTGGCCTTGAATTGCTCCACGTACGACATCTTGAACTTGGACGAAAAATAGACCTGTCTTATTGAATCAGCGAACGGGTTACCGGAGTTACCAATTAACAGGTTTCCTCGGCTTTGCCTTCGTTCCAAGGCTTCTATTTTTCTGAGAAGGACTTCTCATTCTCCTTCTGGTTCTTCTTGCAAGTCAAACCATTGGCGGATGGTGATCCCGTATGGGTCTCCAGGGATTCGTCCTGTTTTCTAAGCATCGTGTGGGTTGTGCTTAACCACAGGAGTTGGCTCTCTGCACCTCCTAGGTAGAGCTTCATCGTCAGTTGAGACTGAACGAGATCTCCTTCTTCGACTGTCTCACCTATCTCTCTGCTTAGGTCGGGTCTCTCCTCCATCATACCTTCTTGCATCTTCCCATGAACTGTACTCTCTTGGCTTCCTTATTCCTCGGTCTTCTTGGCAGCTGTCTCTTCATTGTGAACGTTCTCTTCTTTCACGACACTCCGTTTTATCTCTCCCCAAATTTTTGGGGTGCTCTTGAAGTTATTGCTACTATTTCAGAACGTATCCTAGGATCGTGGGCTACTACTGGTGTAGAGAGATAGTACGGTGAAATCAGATAGGCAGTAGCTATTATGTTGATTCCCTGTCTAGCGACGTCATCAATGACTCCTCGTAGGGATTCCTAGATCTGTCAGAATGCGTCTGGAGAGATGCTAGTGGTTACATCCGTGGATGTTATTATGTCAGGCCTAACAGATGGTGGAGTCCTTAATGGTGGGTCTTCTCTGGCGACATTAGCCTCTGCCGAGCTCGGGATGTTCGCACCGCGCGAGGCATCAGTGTTACGTGGAGACTGGTTTATGTCTCTGCCAGTGGCCATAATTCTATCTTTCACAAGTTTTTCTTTGAATTATCTGTTCACGTTTAATCTACCTCCTTCTTCTAGTACCAATTGTTGACGTTGATTTTTGGATTAGGTTTAAGTAACCACACGTCGAACAAGTGAATAAGAATAAACAATCGAGATATGAACCAAAATAAATAAACAACAAACAATGCATAAGATTTTTTGTGGTAAAACCCTAAGATGGGGAAACGTCCACTGTTACCGGTGACGGCGAGAAGAATTCACTATAATGAAAACGATTACACACTCAATCTCTCTTGCACTCTTATTAATTCGCGTTCACTCTTTTATGGAAGTTATTAGGGTCTATTTGTATATGCATAGAACCCTAGTTCTTGATATACAAGTAACTTTTTTTTCCATAATTAAACAAAATTCTAACTTATAGGGGTCGTGTTATCTTTCTTTCTTGTTTTGCGTTGATAGTGTTTCGACTATATTGGATCTCTTGTCTAATCTGGACTTTGATATCAATAAGGAAATTTACTTCCTCATCAAAGTATGCTTCTTGACACCTTATTAGAGTGAGATTCATTTTCTGTGTATTTGAGTCGTTGCTGCATTAAATTCATGGTTGTCCACATGTCGTTCATCTGGCATCCGCCATTTCGGACCAAACTCCCTTTTCCCCTGACCGGTGTTTTACCACGAGTGTATGTATTATCCCGACCATCTGGACAATCCCGATCGATTTTATTTTTAATTTACCAATCCAATCATTTTAATGGGTCCATCTCCACTCGACCGTTTAGGTAATCCCGATTGGGTGTTACAAAGCTATCTTTGGTCAATTTGGGTTGGTTCGGTCTAGTTGATTTTTGGTGATATGTCTCCCCCCAACTCTCGTTCATTGTTGACGTGGCACATTCTCTGAATTTTACCAATAACGGATGCAATTATGTATATAATAAAGGGAAGTTAGTGCAATTTACCATGACAGAACAATAGATGATGTTACAATTCTGTCAGGTATTGCTAATTTATGAAAGTTTAGGAGGTTTAATAGTGAAAAAAAAAATATAATGGTAAAGTGTACATTTTGGTATAGTTCAGGGGTCATAATTGCCAATTAGCCTTCTTTTTATATCTCACATACTTTGGCTCCAAGAAACCAATAAAAAATTTTCTTTGGCCAATTAGTGGGCTTCGGTCCTTAATTTCTAGTTTTGAGCCCAAAATAAGTGTTGGGCCTTATTGGAAAAACGAGGGAAAAAAAATCCAAAACAAATCATCCCATGCCAGCAAGGCATTCATTGCCAAATTAGGATGCCGTAATGTTTCATTTCCGAAATCCCCGTGTAGAGATTCTAGGCTGCCTTCCTTAAGAAATTTGGAACTGTGAACTGTAAATTCTAAGGAAACCTAATTTCTGTATATCTCCATCTGTGCAAGGCTCGAAACTCAATTCATTTTGAGATGATACAATTTATTTCTTAAAGTTGACCTATCTACAAAGGTTGTTTTCTCGGACTAAATCAAAAATCTTCCAATAAAATAAGGAATAAATGTATAAATCATAGATAATTATAACATTATCAAGATTTTCAGCGTAGGTTTGATTAAGACAATTATTTCAAATAATCCGGTCATTCAACATACAATCGCGTCTCGAGGTTTATGCATTGGCTTTAATTGAGTCAACCATTGGACCTACGTTTAAATAGCAAATCCCTTTTCATGAGAATGAGTCCTGATTTTCACTACTCTTGCTCACGCAGAGCCTTAATACCACTCTGCAATTCTCGTTGCCAATTGATTTTTGCCTCGACAACACCTATCGTAATGATCCAATCAACGTCAACATTCCCTTCATCAACCAACATTACCAACCTTTGCTTTACGAGTCACCCGACGACCAATTTCGACCCTCGCAATATAATCATACAACACGAGACACTCACGGTTTGACAATTCTTCCTTTTGTTCTCTTTATAATTCAACCTTCTCTCTAGCATTGTGTTGACTTGAACGTCGGAGTGCACTTGGCTGGCACTGCCCCGATCACCTAACTATCCCGTCGATCGCTCTATTTTGGTTTTGCAGGTTGTTAGTGTCCAGTTGGAATTAATGGTTGATTTGATCGACTACAGGCCTTGACAATTATCTTCTAGCAAAGCCTTTCACACATCGAAAAAATGGTTCAGACAAGATGACTGAATCCACAACCCCAATGGATCTGGAGGCACGAATCGCATTGCTTGTATCCCAAATGAACGAAAACTCGCGAAACTATGTTCGCTCGGGGAGGAAAACGCAACAGTTTCTACGAAAAGCCAGGAGCCATAGGACAAAGTAGAATCGTTGTTAGCCAGCATGGTACCATCACTCGACTAAGTCACACTTGGAGTACTGGATTATTAATGGACACAGATCAAGATGAACCAATACAAGCGCTATGCTTTGGAAATCGGAACACAAAGATTCAACTCAACAAAGTGGCCCGAGTCAAGAGGCTCCAATGTCGACTACCCAAGCTTTTCCTGACCTTGAGGTTGTACGTAGAGGCCCTCATGCATCTAGAAGATACCCGTCATGTCAACGCCGATCAAATGGAGCGTTATGAACAGCTTCACGGATTCTCCCTTTGTGGATGCGATCACACCGGACGAGATGTGAAGATTTTTTTTTTATCTTCCCCAACATGAAGCAGTTTGATTGAACCACGGATCCCGAATATCGATAATGGATGGGAGGGATTCAGTGACCATACACGAACTTGCGGAACAACTTCATCAATTCGTTCACCCGAATAGTTCGCAAGCAACATGAAATTAGAGAAGCAATCAGATGACCTCTACACGGTTGCACATCATAGAGGAGAGTATTTTCGTGACTACGTCCCTACATTGCGATTTCTGCCTTCAGAAAAGAGTTGCTACACAACTCCAACCTCTACAAGGAGTTAACCGAGTACCCGTGTTCAACAATGAAAGATGTTCTAACCATGTATTACCTTAATAATAAGTTATACCCCTCTAAAATTTTGATGAACTCCAAAATAATATAGCAATTATATCAAAGCAGTATATGATGATGTACTGTTATTCTCCAAATTAAAAAGCATCTGCAAATTATAAGAATGGAGATAGAGTACGCGCAATAAAATTACTTGCTGCTGTAATGACTTAGACAAGTTATTCCACTAATTTGAAATTTTAACGTAATACAGTTTACTACAATAAAACGGCAATTCTCACATGGTTAATACCTCACTGTAACCCATTTAATGGTTTGCAAGGAACTCTTATTTTTGGTATGACTATATATGAACATATCACGCACCAAAAACAAAAATGAAACTTTTGAAATCACAAGTTTTAAAATCTAACGATTTTAAAAAAAATATGAGAAAATGTAACTTCTTATTTATTTATTTATTAAATTGCACTATAAAGATACCGAAGAAAACGATTTTAAATCAGCAAACTCATATATTCATTATCTGGAATCCTGGATCTCTCATTAAAGAATTAAGCAAATAAATTAACTAATTGAGGTAAAATTATTCGGGGTGGTTGAAAAGTTAATTTTAACTTTGATGTCTGAAAACACATCTTGTGTAAAAGTTGATCCGTATGCAGAATGAAATGTGTAACAGTGGTTTAAACAAAAAGGTAAAATTATTAATTCATATCTATTATTTCATGCAATCAAGGGAATTTCTTGCTAGAGATGAATCTATAGATAAATTGGTTATATATATAGACATAGAAATAGGAAAAAAGAAGACAGGGTAAAATTTCATTAATTATCTATAGTAGCTAAAAGGGTATAGGATCTACAACAAATATATACCTTACTTTGTACAAATTTTCCAAAAGAAGCTGTGAGTAAGAACGATATAAGATCTAAAATCAAGCTATAGCTATGAGTGCACTCACATGTGTGACTTTCCTGTCTGTTTCCACTCCAACCCTAAAAATCTGCAAGGCGAAAACCTAATTTTATGCTCTGAAATGGTCTCAAGCTTAGGTGACCAGACCTGCTCTCTAGACCCAACCAGAAGCTCATACTGCTTCTTCAACTCCGGAGTGCTACAAAGCAATTCATTGCTTGCAATCTCATCATCATCACGGCACCCATCTTTTTGTTCATTATTTATAAGCCTTGTTATGAACTCAGGCACCACCTTGATCAAAACCCTACCATTTGCACCCTTTATGTACTCAAAGGGACATTGACCGAAATTGATAGGGGTCTGTTTGGAGCCGGAGCTTCTCAGTGCCGAAAGAGAAGAAGTGGACAATACGTTGCATGCGAAACGATCAATGGGGAGGACGAAGTAGGTGTTGCCAGGCATGAGGTCATCGTCGATGGCTAGGGCTGGGATGGGATGTCCTATGAAGAAAGAATCTGCATGGCAAACCATCTTGTCCGGGGACTCGAACATGATCTCTCCGGCGATGTGCTTTCCGGTGAGGATCTTGGTGCTTCCTTCCCAAAAGATTAGCTTGACCGGGGAATTCTTGGCGTTTGGCTTGAAACATGGAGACACTGCATTGCCCATTTGAGATTATAGTTTGGGTTTTGGTTGAAGAAAAGAGTTGTTGGCTGGTTGGTTTTATAGAGAGAGGAGAGGGATTGACTTGGCGAAAGTCTAAGCTTGTCTTTTGTTGGAGGTCGGTGGTCAGCTAAGCCGGCTTTGAATCTCTCTCTCTCTATATCTCTCATTGATCAAGTTGTATATCTCCATTAAAACACTCATTATACTTGCTATATATAAAAATTTATCTATTAAAAGTGTACAAGTCGTGCATGAAAATGATGTGCCTGCAATTAATTACTTTCATTTTTTTTTTTAAATAGTAATTACTTTCCCTTTTAGTTTTACCTTTAATTAATTAATTAAACATCACGTATATTATTTTTGGTCTAATTATGGAATTTTTGAAGTATGCATTCCATATTCCATAAATTTGATACGACACATTATTACCATTAAACTGTTTCATTGTTTAAAGACCATGTTAATTACCACATTCAATATGGTTTGATGATAAATAATACTGATTTATGAATTTGAAAAAGTTACGGTTTGAATCGTATCAATTTAGATGATATATTAAACTAAAATAAAAAATTGTTTAAAGACCAAACTATATATGGGTCGATTTACTTCTTCGGAATGAATGAATAGAAAAGTTCAAATGCTTTTAACAATTATTCAAATTGAAGAAACGAGAGTAGGTGCAAAATCATCACCAATTCAATGACATATATCATATGTATGTTTCTTTCTTTGTTTCTCTTACTTTCCCTGTACTTACTGTTTTTGAACATCTTGCTCCATCATCAACCTGCAGTCATGATAAGGAATTTCAATGTTTTGTTTTAAACCACTCAAGGAAAAAATTATTTTCTGTTTGACATGGATATTATAATCATTTCTTAATTTATGTTCACCTATATTTAAAACATGTTGTAGTTGATGACTATTAATAAAATATGGAGAGAATTCTCTACTTCAGTCTTCAGCCCTCAAAATAGTGTAAAATTTAATTTTATCAAACTTGAATAATTTTTTTGTCAACTTTAGTCATTGACTTGGCCAAAATACCCTTATCTTGTGTTTTAACTTTCTTCCCTCTCTCCGCTAAGTTTCCCTCTCTTTTCTTTTACCCCTCTCTAATTTAATAAGCATTATTAAGAAATACGAAGTGATAAAATTGTGTTCTCCTCATCACCGGAACCATTCCAATGACATATTATGAGCGAAATATTATATAATCATTTGAAAGGGTTTTATATCAAGATGAGAAATTTTATTATACTAAAATTAAAGAAGGATTATAAGCTAAAAAAAAAAAAAGAATTACACGCTAAAAGTTTACTATTTACATGTACAATGTCCTCAAAAACATGAAATAGAACAAATTAATCCACGAAACCCGTGAATCCAACATGTTAAACACATAATCACAAAATCATGATTTTTAACCAACAAAAAGGTCAAAAGTTACAAATTATGTTAATTTCTGGTTTCTCTCTCTATATTTTTTGTGATGGTAAGTGTTATTAAGGCTTAATGGTATTTTTGTCCAAAAAACATATTTTTGGCTAAAAGGGAGATTTTTTTTGGGAGTGACTATTTTTGAATTTTCCACTAATTTGAGGAATAATTTCGATTTTTGGCCTAAAATATGTTTTTAATATATAGTTCCCTAAGTTATATATTTTCTACCTATTTACCTATTTCTTGTGAATCTAGCTACCTTAATAGTAGGAAAGGTATCTAGTTCTTATATAAGAGAGTTAGGGTCGTTTGTTTTTTTCACTTAAAATTTAATGAGTCTGAATCATAATTATTAAGTTGTTTTGTTTGTTTTTCTAAATAGTCAAACAACTTAAAAATCCTAAAAAACAACTTAAAATAAAAAGTAAAAAAATTATAAATTTTCACTTAATTGCAAATCACTGAATTGTATTAAATGCAATCAAAAATCTTTTCTTCCGATACTATCCCCTATATATAACATGTTTTCAATTTCATCATAATTATATATGGTATATAAATATTTTATTTTAATATATTGCTTATTTTAAATAGCTTTAAAAATAAAAAAGAACCTTAATAACTTCTCATATTGGTGTTTTACATCAATACTTTGTGTGAGTTTTTATTGCTACCCCTTTCATTTTTTAAAAGAAAAAAAAAATTCTTTTCTTAATAAAAATGAAGTTTATTTGTAATCGAAGAAGAAGATCACGATCATATGTGATCATATATAATTATTGTTTTTGGATAGTTTTTATTATATATTATATGTATAATTGTTTAACATATGTATAAATGTAAAATTACTTATTTTTAGACAATTTTAATTTAAAAAAAAAACAAATGCGTTGACAATACATTTAGATGTGAAAAAAAAAACATATCATTCAGGTTCAGATTTCAGTTTTTAAAAAACTTCAGAACTATTCAGTCTTCAGACAAAAAAACAAACGAACCCTAAGTTTAAGTCAATGTTCATATATACCAGCTGCATCAAGAGAGTTCAGAGTATATTTATCATATAATATATTTTTTATAACAAATTACTATTTTCTATTTCACTTTTATTAACAACCAATTATAAATTTAATAAATCCCCAACTAATCAATAATTCAATTATTTTCCAACACATGCATAAACCTATATATATTTTAAATTTCTGCAACTGCAATGATCATAATTGTTGATTTGTTGTGGACCTTCCAAAAATTTATCAGTTAAATAGAAGGGCATTGACTCAATAAAATAGATTTTCTAAGAAACCTTAAAGAGCACATGAGTTTTATTTAGGCAATTTATATATGATGACAATTGATTGGTTTCCAGCAAAATTGAAAATGTTTCCATCAGCTTGGTTGGTGGCTATTTAATTATAATCAGCTTACAGCTTGTGACATGCCATTATACCAATGAACGTGGACTTATTACTTGTATACAGTTGGTTTATTGACCATAATAGTTATGTCAACAAAATAAGTACCACATATTGTTCAAAGTAGATCAGCTCTGGAATTTATTAGAATCACATGTGGTGGGTTGACTAAACATATATAGTGTAGAGCAAGTGATAGCTTTATATATCATCTAATCCCAAAATTTAAGAAGACACAAATAACTTGGGTCTCATTAATGAATAAATATTGTTTTAAGGCCCCTTTTGAGCTTGATATGAAATAATTATTTACAAGTGATTTGTTTTAAGTTAAAGGGATTAATATAACCAAATAAGATTACTTAATTGAACACTGTTTCCATCTCCTTTTGAAAAGAAAGACATTGGTCTCTTTTGAGATATTTTCAATAATCCAATCGCCGAGCTTTCTTGTTAGAGTAAGGTTTTTTACTTGCTGAGCAGTTAGCGCAAGCACTAAGCTCTAACAATTCCTTCAAAGTGCCCTTTGGGGAATGGCTGCAATCACAAGCAAGTGATTGAATGAGTGGGGGGCTACGAAAGCACACGCGGGATAAGCAGGTGTTTCAGGAGACGGTAGCCACACTAGACCAAGGATATTTGGGATAATCCTTTGAGTGCTTTTGTTCCATCAACTATGGATATTGGATAACGTGATCTTCTGGGACTTTATTTTTACTGGATTAATTCTAATAAAACCTTGGATATTGATTTAATTTGAATCAGAAAGGTAAATATATTAAAACAGATTGAATAATCAAATAAAGATTACAAGTACTTATTTATTTGAACTCATTACAAATTCTTATTTATATTTAATTGACTAAGAAATATATCAACAAACCTATGTAACACGGATACGGACATAGGTAAGGGATACGATAGGATACAATTAGAAGATGTGGGAAAATCTTTAAAAACTAGTATACGGATACAACAAGATACCTCAATTAAAATAATATTTATTTATATTTAAAAAAATAATAATATATGAAAATATATATTATTGATAATTCATTCAAAACATACTCAGGATCTAAATAAAAAATGTCAAATAAGTTATAACGTAGTATAAAATTCAAATAACTCATATATCATATAGTAGTCATAACATATTACAAAAATCAAATAAAACATATAAAAAAATCAAATAAAACACATTCTTTTGGTTGAAGCTTTTTCGGTATTTAAAGTTGTTTATTCTTCTTCCTCTTTTGGTCATACTCTAAGATAGTAGAAATGGTGGGAAATAACGTTTTTTTATATTGTATTTTAAGAGTATCACTAATTTAATAAGTTAAGTTTAAATGATATTATTAGACTAAAACATCTTCATATCCTTCTTTTATTACGTTTGGGAGGTCTTTCGTCTCCATTGATTGTCCTCCATCAATGGAGAAAAAAGAACTCCATTAGAGGTCGAAATCTGTAGATGAAATAGATGATCAATTTTTTTTTTTGAAAAATTTCATTTTGGCCTTAGAAGTCTAGGAAATTGTAAATAGACCTAATGAGTCTCAAAAATAACAAAATAAGTTTCAAAAATTAGAAAATAAATCTCGAAAAAACAAAATAATTCTCATAAACACCAAAATAAATCTCAAAAACATAAAAAAAGTATGAGACTTATTTTTGTGAAGGTGTTTTAAGGGTATTTTTATCAAATCCATAAAACTTAAGTTATTATAAACTTAACTCACTTTTTAAAGTGCTATTAAATTTTCAAATCTCTTCAGGATTCATATCAGATATATATCCTAAAGTATATGGAAAATATCCAAACCGAATACGAGTTGGATATAAGTTTCTCTATCCTATGGATTATCCGTACTTCTTAACAACCAACTGACCAAGTATTTTAATACTCAAATTTGGACCGTAATAGTTTGTGCTTATCATTAGGTTGTATGACTCTAATGTAGAATAATAATATAACATGTGACAAATTATGCACACATGTATATAACAAATAAGTTAAAAGTGACGGCTACCAAACGCATCTCGTTGATCTTTTACAAATAAAATTTTAATAGCCGTAAAACTGACTGTTTTTTTTTTTTTTTTTTATTGGGGATCCTGAACCAGGTATCCATCCGTTGGTCCTCTCTAATTGTTGTGGAGTAGAACAAAAGAAAAACCTCAACCCACATCTCCCGCCACAGAAAGATGTAAACTGGTAAATTAGAACTCGTCTTCGTCTAAGTAAAATTCGAACGGCTGACTTGGAAATTACCCATACTCCAAGCCCGACCTTCCACCATCTAAGCTAGCGCCATGATAACCGACCACAATGTAATTGCTAAGAGTAGAACCAAGACTTAGGTTTCATTGCAATACTTACTTTTTATTCTGATTTTTACATGTACTGAAATCTTCACGTGAATTGAACTTAATTTTACAGTATTTTTTACCTGGCAACTCAAACCTAGGAATTATTGAATTGAACGGACGTCTTTAATATTAAATCATAGTGTGACAATAATTTAACAATAATATTGGAAAATTGCAATTCATAACCAGATTAAAAGTTACAACCCAGTAATGCATTCGTTATATTATTACACATACTAAAACTCATCTTAAAATTGAACTATTTATATGAATAGTAAAATTTAATAGATTTCTATTTATTTATAAAAATATCATTCTATTAAAATTAATCTTAAAATTGAACTATTCATATGAATAATAAAATTTAATAGATTTTTATTTCTTTACAAAAATACCATTCTAATAAAATAAAAAAAATAACACTCAACCACTACCATAGTACCACCACTTCTCTCTCTTTCTCCTACCCACCGTCCTTCTCTCTTTCTCTCAATTTCTCTTTCTCTCAATTAAGGATGACAATTAAATTCGAACCCGTGGGACTCGTCCGAACCCAACCCGTTTGGAGAGGGTTTGATATGAAAAAAATAGAACCCATGGTCGGGTTTGGATTTAAAATCTCAACCCGTCACGGGTTCAGGTGTGAAAAAAATTTCAAACCGAACCCGTGAACCCGTCTGATTTAATAATTATTTAACAAATAATATTCTAATAATTATTTTTATATTTCATTTTTATCTTACATCACATACAGTTGACCTCAATTATTTGTCTTTTCAGATTTTAAAATATCTTTCATTATTATTATTATTATTATTATTTTATCTTTTGTCTTCATTTTCTTTTTTTCTCGATCTTCAACCCCCACACTCTTCAAAATTAAAACCCATCTACTCCATTTATTTTCTCTGCAACTTATTTTATATTTTTTCATTTTCTTTGAAGTCTGAAAGAAGACAACTAACATGGATGGCTATCGGCAACTGGATTTGACTCGGACAGAGTTACGCACACAGGAGTGGGTTGCTTTGGAACAACAACTCCTCAGGAGTTTCTCGGGTTCATGGACGAGTTTGGATGTTGATAAAATCCGTGGGTGAAATCTGAACCCGAACCCACTAGATTTCGTGGGTTCGTGGATGAGTTTGGATGTCATTTTCTTTCGTGGGTTTGAGTTTGGTTTTTCTCAAACCCGTCCGAACCCAACCCATTGTCATTCCTACTCTCAATCTCTCTCTCCATCTTTATCTTTAAAAAAAAATGACACTCAATCACTATTAGAGTACCGATAATTCAAGTTTCAATAAAACAGAGTCAAAAAATTGTCAGACTTGTTTTTTAATTTGGTTGATGAACAAAGCTTTCTCTATAGTACAACTGAATTTCAAATCACAAATATTGAAAAAAAAATACCATAAAATAAATCTCAAGTTTCAAGGTCCAATTTGACTTGCCTACAAATTTATACAGACAAAAATAAAAAATAAGATTCAACTTATTTTCTTTCGGTTTTTGAGTCTGCTTAACTTTTAAGAGGTGTCATAAGTTTAATATTAAATATATTAATGTTTGTTACACTTACCGATTTAATTAAATAAATAAATTCATTTTAATAGATAAAATATGTATAATACATGATGCTTTTGTTTCATATTAATATTTAATGCATAGACTTTTGTTTCTCATATTAATATTCAATGCATTATATATATATATATATATATTGTTTTCGTATTTATTTATTTATACTGATATTTTTATTTGATATATAATTATTATTTTATATTTGATTAAAATATATATATATTTTTTTTTATAGTTTAGATAAATAAAATTATAAATTATAAATTAAAATTATTAAATTTAAAAATAATATATAAAATGGTATAATACTTGGACAACAAAATACAGATCATTTTACTAGTAAAAGCTAAACCACCGCACATTGTTTTAGTTATTAAAATTGCGTTAGACCTGCATAATTAATACACATTGAAAATAACGAATGTAAGATATAATCTGCTGTATCCAACGTTAAAATGTTATGATCTAATTAACCGATTAACACCAAAATTTGTAAAAAAAAAAAAAATAGCAACTGGTGATGTATATAAACATGAGATCATATGAATGGCATTTCTTGAGGTACAAACAATAACCCAACTGCGTAACGATTAACCTAATTATTTTTAAAGTGCAGATAATAATTTATTCTACACAATTTGATTTATGCATATTCAATATTCTTTCCGGTGATGGTGAAAACCCCTCCATCAAATTGGGTTCAAAAAATAAATAGTACTTTTTAAAGGTGACATTTCAACATGTCATTGTTTTAATAACTTATATTTAAAAGACATTTATTATGGTGAACGGATAAAAATACCTCAAATAGTTGTTTCACATCAGATTTCTTTAATTCATTTTATAGTGACAGAGTTGTGAGGTAGAGAGAGAAAATCTCGTTTAAACCCAGACAATCACTCGAACGGCGATAGAGTGACGTTACAAAGACACGTTTGGGGTTGAGCTCCCCGCCTAGCTCAACTCGATTAGCTCGCGGGAGGCAGATGGCAGCGTCCTGGAGCTTTTTTTTCTGGTAAGTACTTAAAAGGCTCGAAATGTAAAAAAAAATGAATATCTCGATTTAACTAAACCAATTTTAAAAAAAAAATATTCTCGATTCTTTGAAAAATATGTTCGATTCTTTCAAAAAAATCATCGATTCTTTCTAATATATGCTCGATTTTGCTATAAATATACTCGATTTAATTAAACCTAATATTCTAAAAAAAATCTCAATCATTTGAAAAATATTCTCGATCCTTTGACAAATGCTCGATTCTTTTAATTCTTTCAAAAATATGCCCCGGTCATATTAAAAAAAGACTCGATTTAGTTACAATTATACTTGATTTAACTAAACCATATTTTTAAAAATAAAATGCTCGATCCTTTGAAAAATAAAATGTTCATACATGTTCATACATGTTCATAAAAAGACTGAACACCAAATCATAACGAATTGATATATTGTTAAACCACACATAAATATATGAAAAATATATAAACAAAGATCACAAATATGTTATCTTTTTATGCAGAATCTGGATAGAGATAAGTTTGTTTCAAAATATAGATGGAAGTACAATGAAAATAAAAAATAGATTATTTAAGAACAATTTAAATAATTTACCATAATAGATATCTTTTAAATTTAAGTTATTAAAACGGTCGGTGAAATCGTTACTATACTTACTAATAAAATGACATACCTTACCGTTTTCAATCTCAAATTCCCAGCCATGATAATTATTAAAAATAGCCATGGAGTCGTATCCAATCAGTTAAATGAATGATTCACTGACACATATATGTTGATTAATAATTAATTAATTTAATTATTAGAGTATTCTCATTGCACTTTTGAAATTAAACAACAATTTGAATCAGTCACCAAGCAACCGAGTAGCAGCAGCAACTACTAGTCTACCCTTCAATTTCAAACATATCTCATACATCATCATTTACTTTTGTAGTAACATAACGTAATCATGCCTAGAAGCCTAGGGCATATATCGTCAAACTAAATAAAGATTCTTTACTACAAGTTAGATTGAGCGGTGGTTATATTACTTGATTTGCAGCAGCTGGATTTCATATTATACTTAGAGCGACAGTTTTTACATGACCTACAAAATACTACAACATAAATATGAAGTGAATTTAATTTACTAGATAGATTTAAGTTGTGGGTCGATTTTGACATAATTAAATGCCATATACCAAGCAAGTAAAACGGTTTTCGGTTGTCTTTCAATAAAATCAAAAAAAAAAAATGGTAATAAAAATTAAGAAGAAATGGAACATGCTTTTGCGTAGAAATACATAAACGAAAACTAATAAAAAAAAAATACAAAAGTAAACGGTGGTTGATGAATTTTGAGAAATAAATTAAGTTTGTAGCATGTTTTTCTCGAGTTTTATATGGTTTAGCCGTTTAGGTGTCTAATTAATCAATCACGGTTAGAAATTAGTAGCATCAGCTGGATATCAACTGTTTGCCGACATCGATTTTTCTATTGAAATGTCAAAATAATCAAAATGCCTTGTATTTACTTTTTTCCACGTTTGGAAGTTGGATCTCTATGTATTATTGAGAATCTACACAAAACCAAATTAGGTTCCAATTTTTTATTTTTTTTTATAAAGAATGTTTTTCAGCAAAAATAACTTAAAATGTTCGAACACTTTTTTTTTTTCTTTTTTTCTTTCTCAGAAGGAAAATATTTCAGCACACTCTTGTAATCCCATCTCTATCAAATTCCCATCTCTATGAACAATATTTTTGCAAAAAATGTTTGAGTCTTTTCCAATCCCTAAAAGATATATTAAGCATATCAATGGTGGAGCTATCAAATTAATCAAATGTTGTGTTTAGCATAAGCCCTTCAACACTGTCACTCTGTCACAAATTAAACTGAATCTCCCACCAAGATTAGTAACGGGAAAATTAATTCCTAAACCTCTTTTACTAGAAAAGATTTAATTAATTGTGACCGCTAATGAAACTTCACTAAAATGTAATATTCAAAATATCTAAATACAGTTTTGAGTGTCATATAGGAATCATACACAAACGAAAAGCGAGCCTTCATGTTTCTTCATAGTTTCAGCTCAAACTCATAAAACTCCAGATCATTCTCTAAATAGTGTCCTTGAAGGAGCCGAGTAATTCAACCACTTCTTAATGGAATTTCATTTCCTCACTTGCCACAAGTTCACCTATATCCAGATTCGGTATTATGATTCATGAGGAGAGAAACATGTCATCTTTACACGATTATCACAACACTTGTGTCTTTAGCAGCATTAAGGTGCGTTTGGGAGTGCAATGTTAAAAAAAAAGTTATCACAAAACACTTAAAAGTCATTTTTTTATGAAATTTTTTTATTTATAGTAACTAGCAATTTTTCTCTCGTAAGCACACAACTTTGAACATATTAATATACATCACCACACTTTTGCCATGTCAGCAACATAACATCAATCATAATAATACACATGGCAAAAGTATGGTGATGTGGTGATGTGTATAAGTATGCTTAAGAATCAAGATATGCTCAAACTGTGTGCTCTTGAGAGAAAAATTGTAATAAATAGTAAGTACTTTAAATGTCTTTCTAATTCAAAGACCATGTTTTAGAAAGGTTGCTATTTAATGCTTCTTCAAAACAGCACTCTAGGTGTGCGTGTGTGTACACCAAAAAGCATTTTTGAAAATCCCAAACACACAATCAGTGTCCCTCATCTAGTCATCGCTATTCCTACTGCTGCTGGAACAGATAATAGCAATTCCACAACAGTATCTCTTGCTCTTTAACCATCGTGTTTTCCAGTTTTGCCAGAAAGCATAGGCTGAAATGATAAAGAACTCTTGATGCTTTAATTTGGTCAAACACTTGTCTTTTTGCTGCAAGTCCCTGGTTAATAACTTGGGTACGAGCTTATATACAATAATACCTGCAAGCTTACACAATTAACAAAAAAAACTATTTCAGTTTCAATTTTGAAAATAATCACAAAAGCTATTATTATAAATTTAGTACCAGAAAAGCATTTAAGCCTACCAACTGGGATATGAACAGAAATGCATTTGAATGTACTGCCTACATTAGAAACAGCACCACATGGAAGTCTGATTCCTAGTAAAAGATTGAAGTGCCATACAAGTAAACAGGCCAAAAACAATCTCATACATCCACCACTAGGATTGGATTGACTTTTTTATTAATTGATGAGTCTGAATATAATATAATAATGTATGAAAATAATTCGAGGTTTAAAGTTATTACTTCGAACAAAGGATATAATAGGGAATTGAGGTAAGTTACATATGAATGTTAACAATTTGGCCAGTCTTAACACATGCCTTTAAATTATACAAAGTAACAAAACCAGATTTCAAGGTTAGACTTGCTGCATTTTTACAACTTGATGGAAAGCAAGTAGATTTTTCTACTTCATTTGACCATAATCCTTGACTTAGTTATCAAAGCACATTGTAGTATTTTAAACCTATAAAGCAATGAAGTCAGTATAGAAAAGAAAGTTGGAATTGAATGATAGATATGGAATAAGACTGCACAAAACTTTTAACTATTTTTTGGTTGAAGTTGGTAGCCATGAGAATTTACCCTTTAGAGGAAATTTTGAATGATTAATTAAACTGAATAAGGTGTTTATGATTAGGGATTTAGGGGAAAGATATGCCACAGCAATTCAAAAATTAATTCTTGCAAATGCAACAAGAGAATTCAAACTTCCTCTACAAGATGGAGGATCAACTAAAGAATGGTTTGGAATGCACGGAGAAAGGGTGCATATGAGAAGTTAGAAGATGGCTCTGACATTTTTTAATAAAATGGAAAGTATATATTAAATTAAAAAGATGACCATAGAATAGAGAGAAGTTCTCCATGGCAAAGAAAAAACACCATGACTGTAAAAAAAAAAAAAACAAAAAAAAAACAAGGCTATACTATAGAAGACCTCTAAAAAATCTCCAAACAAGAAATAAGCTACCCCATTTAAGTCATTGTGTCTTACTTAAGATTTAAAAAGAATAAATGATCTTCCTTAGGCCACTACAACTCCAAGCAGTCATAAAAGCCCAACAATGGAATTTATCCACAAAGTATGTTATTCTTCCCCTTTATGGTGTTAATATGTTCTTCTATTCTTTCCCTTACGCACTACCCCTTAGGAGATGTATGGCATTTGACAAAAAAGTATGATAACTGCCTTTGCAAGTGTATCATAGGGAATCAACAATATTTGGATGATATATATAATAAGGGAACTGGAACATATGAACTACTTTTCAATTCTAGCTTATATGTATGTTGGCTGTGCTCTAATGGTGTGTATTATAGAAAAATGGCAGTAAAATAGCACATACCCTTTTCACAACTTCCAAAGACATTCTTCGATGTTCTTTTTTCTACTTCACATTTTGTTTTTCAAAAATGATTGAATTAACTATTGATAAAATGGTATGATAAAAAATGTTAATCTCTACTTCATGTGCCATAAACACCACCTACGTTCATGTGCATGGTTTTAAAAGGCGTTTTGAGGCTTAAGCCTCGAGGCGGTGAGGCGGGCGCCTCATGTTTATTTTTTAAATCGTAGGCCTCAAACTCTGAGGCGTGCGCCTCTGAGGCGGCCCGCCTCGAGGCGTTTGAGGCTTACGCCTCGAGGCGGTGAGGCGGTGGAAAACCGCCTCGAGGCGTGCGCCTCATGTTTATTTTTTAAATCGTAGGCCTCAGACTCTGAGGCGGCCCGCCTCGAGGCGTTTGAGGCTTACGCCTTATAAATGCCATGGTTTTGGGCCAGTTTTTGATATTTGGTTGGTTGGGTCTTTAATTTTTAAAATTGAAATAGTGTTGGGCTTCTGTTTTGGGCCTGTTATTAAGCAACACTTTGAAATAAGGACATAAAACACTAAAAAAACCTAGCTCAAGTCCCCAACAAAGAAGTGGTGAAAGGACAAGAGAATCTATTTTATTCTTCTCAACAAAGAGCATCTGTTTTCTTCTTCTCCACAAAGACAGCACAGCGGCACAGTTCATCTTCAGACTTCAAGTATGTTCTCTCCTCTCTTTCTCTTTTCTACTTTTATACTCTTCTCTTTGGATCTATGTTCTCTCACATCTGTAATCCACTATTCTTCTCTACAAATCTATGTTCTCCCATCTCTTTTATCTTTTCTACTTTTATTCTTCTCTCTTTTCTGTTGATTTTCTTCTCCCTTTTCTGCTGATTTTTCATGAAACATGATAAAATTATTGCATTTACCATGTGATTTTTCAAGTAATGTAGCTGCGTCTCTACTGATATTTTTTTTTATCGCTTTCTATAGTCCTAAAATTTATTTGTTAATTGTACTTTACTTCTTTGTTAATTGTTATGTACCTCAATATTCGAAAATGCTAAATACCATGTTTATACCGTGTGTATTGATATATGTATTAATGTATATACCATGTACGGGGTTTAACATATTATATATCTAATTTCTTTATGAAGGGAGTTTGCAATTGATAGATGAAGATGAAGATGACTTTGGAGATGAAGACAATGAGATTGGGTTTGATGATGTTGATGGATATGAAGATGGCCTTAATAATTATGAATATGATCTTCCAAATGATCTCAATCCCAATAGGCAATAGTGTTAATGAAATTAATGATGAGACAGAGACTTAGAGTCATAGAATCATGGATTTTAACTCTTAAGACTTTGGATGGGAGGATTCATGGTTTTAGTCTTTTGTTTTATTGTTTTGCTTTCTTATTAATTTTCCCTATGGTATGAAACTATGAATTATGAAATCTGAATTTCTAGTTTTTTTTAATAATTTTTTTATTAATTATTTGAGGCTTACGCCTCGTGAGGCGTTGACCAACCGCCTCGAGGCTTGATTTCGCCTTTCAAAACCTTGTTCATGTGAAAAGAGAACCTTAATTTGCTTGTTCATATTTGATCAATAAGTACAACCCTTAAACTAAGAATGGAAAAGCCATGGATATGTCTTAGTATCTTTGTTCGATGTCAATCCACATTAAAAAATGTTAACTACCCCTACAATGCAGCAGCAAATGATATATTATACTTATTTGTTATGCATCATATCTTGAACAATCTCCTTTGAATAATGTGAATAGAAAGAAACACAAAAAAAAAAAAAAAAAAAAATTGAAGCCCGTAATACGTAAAATGAAAATGTGTCTAAAACAACCTAGTGGGGGGCGAATGGGTTGTTAATCGATTATGTTATCAGCTTTTCGTTTACTCAATATTGGCCAACCACAAAAACGCAAAAATTAAGTAAATATGCGGAAAATATAACACTTAATTTTTAAGTGGGAAACCCCCCAACTAGGTAAAACCCACTTGACTAGCCTCGCTGGCCACTTAACCATAAAAATCCACTATATGATAGTTTAATAACAACCTAAGTTGACCAACTACGCACTCTTCTCAAGGATGTAACTTAAACCTATCTAGCTACAAGCCATTTTATAGTGATTCTTGGCTCTTGTACAACCACCACTTGAGGCTACAAGACTTGAACTCGGTGAAGAGAATAAAATGTCTATGTGAACATGTGATGAAATGTTCAATGCATGCTATGCTAGACCAACAAAATCGTGAATCATAGTCCTATATTGTTTGGGTATAAAGAGGAAGTGAAATATATAAGTGTGAGGGCAACCCTCACCCTACAAGCTAGCTTTTGGGGTTGAGTTATGCCCAATACCACTTTAACATGGTATCAGAGTTGGACATGCTCAGGGATGGATCAGGCTCTATGTGTCCCTGCCCGTAACGGATGCAAGTGTTGCCGAGTGGGCACGCTTTGCGTGAGGGAGAGTGTGTGTGAATCATAATCCCACATCGCTTGGGCATTAAAGAGAAGTACAGTATATAAGTGTGAGGGCCAAAGTGGTATTAGGCCTAACTCAACCCCAAAAAAATTAGCTTATAGGTTGAGGGTTGCTCTGACACTTATATACCGCACTTCCCGTAATGACTAAGCGATGTGGGACTATGATTCACACCCTCTTTTACCCACAGTGTGCCCACTCGACAGCACCAGCACCCGTGACGGGCAACATACAGAGCCCGACCCATCCCTAGGCATGTCGATTCCATGTCAAAGTGGTATTGGGCCTAACTTAACCCCAATAGCTAGCTTGTAGGGTGAGGGTCACCCTCACACTTATATGCTGCACTTACCCTTAATGCCCAAGCGATGTGGGACTATGATTCACAAAAATGCTTAGCTAAGTGAATAGATGAAGACCTGACACTATAGTTGTACGCAAACCCTAACAATCTCCATTTTTCTTCAAAATAAATGCAACGAGTATGAAGAAATCAAAGAACATGAATAATAAGAGTTTAGACATGATGTTCTTACCTAGACCATGGAGAAATCATGAAGACTCATTGATGCAAGCCTCTAGATGCACATGCATGTGGGAAATGGAGAGTAATGAAGCTTTCTCTCACTAAAAAGCTTTATCCTCTCTCTAGAAAGTATTTAGGGTTTTTGTAGAGTGATTTTCATCAAAGGAAAAGTGAGGAAGAGAGGTATTTAAAGACTCGAGCAAAACTACATCGTTTTGGTAAAATGTAATATTTCATGGCGTTTTCGTGGCCAGGTTTCGCGGTTCACCACAACGAGACTTGGATCTCAAAAATCATTAGAGTGAAGTCGCCCCAATTTTCGATGTCAAAAGTTGCGGTCCACCACGACGAAGGCTGGACTGCAGAAACCACTGGAGGGATTTTCACACTCTAATTTCATGACTCATCATGACTAGAACTGGTCTGCGAAAACCTCTGGAGGAGGTTCGCGGTCCACCAGGACGACACCTGGACCGCGACATTTCGCCCCCTATTTCCGCGACCCACCAAGAAGAAGACACCTAGACCACTAAGAGGAGAAGAAAGAGGCATTCTCGAGTGGTCTAACACACTAACCTATATGCATGAAGTGCACGTGTGATGGAGGTGTGATGCATACTAAAATATGATAACACAAATGAATGAATTGTGTGTGTGCACCTAATCTCTTCAAGAGAAACAAGTCAAGTAGATACCTTCAAATCTCAAACTCTTGAAGCACTTGGGATGAAAGGAAAGCTTGTTGATCATATGAAGAACCTAAACTACTCATTACAAGAGCACCTCAATAGTTTGTCACATAAATAAGCCAATTACAAAATGGTGGGACTTTCGATACATACTATATGGGATAGGTTTCAATTTTGAGCTTCTCTTAGTGCTTCTGTGACTATAGCATTTAAGAACATTCCTTTTGTATTTGAGATATTAATTGGGAAGCTACATTGTTACAATGACCTAAAGGAGATGGTTTAGTACTTCAGTTTTCTTTCAAGATTTTTGTCAAAGATTTTGCTGCATAGGCATTTTTTAAAGTTAATCATCTAACATTTTTTGGTGAGTGGATTGTTCTCATTGTTTGTTCAACTTTTTTAATGTAATATATGCCTATGTTTCAGTTGAATAAAATAAACTAGCATATGCATATCCAAACTCCTCTACGCAGCCTTACCCTTGCATATGCATTTGTTGACCGATCCTTTTAATGTAAATTTATCGTGCATAAGAAGTTTTAATTCTCAGCTTATATATTCTGTTCAAATATAATTTTGGATTGCATTATCAATTCTTAGCCCAAGTTGTAAGCTCTTTATTCTATCAGGACAATAAATACAATTTGTCTTCATAAAAGATAATTTCTTATGACCACCTCTACTTCAATCATAAAAGAAGTAATTTTTTTTATCCAGTCTTATTCAATTCCAGCTTCCTTCTCATATAAGACTTCATTATCTATTGGTTTTAGAAGACTATAATATGTTTAGAGTACTGAATCTATGGTCATGGTAAAATGCAAAGCACTTTACACTTTCCATTAGGGGAATACAAATGCAACAAGCAACAAATATAGTCTTGCAATTCCTTTTTGTTACTGAATGCAATTCAAAGGCATTTCTACAATCATGTTTCGCTTTACATAATAAGAATATGTACATACCATATACCTCAACTCCTCAACATAAATCTTGTTTGAAGTTCATTTGATAACTTTAAATCCCATTTTATTCCATAAATGTTCAAATATTTCAATAACTTATCAATTAAATCAAAGTAATTCCAACGTTAGGTCCTTTACATTATCTCTACATTTGATGCGATTCCAATTTTGTTATCATTATTATCTTGAATAATTTCCATGAACAATCAATAAAAACTAAAAATAATACTTTCATATAAGTTTATCAAATAAAGAAAAATCACCAAATAAGTCTTATGAATTTATTTAAACAAACTCCTCAAATTTTGTTTGTTTTTGTTATAAAGCTGAAAAGTGTACATGTCATATGATAAGTAAGTGCTTTAGCAATCTAAATTATTTGTTTAATTAGTGAAAGCATTTCCCAATCAAAAGTCATGATCATCAAAAACTTTATAATTAACCATACTTTTAATCATATGATCACCAAACATCTGTGATATATATGTATGTATGTATTGATGATCTGAAAACAAAAGTATATTATGAGAAAAAGGAAAATGCCAAACATCTTTAATTGAGTAAGAAGCATTTGCATATCTCAAATAGGATTAAAAATGAATTTGCCTTTGAAAACGTGAAGATTTAAACTACCTAAATAGTCAGTTATAAGTGACTTAAGCGAATTCTTCTAGCATTGAGGAGAAATTGAACTTTTGGAAAAAAGAAAAAAGAATTGAAAAACTCTAATTATGTATATAAAACAGAAAAATTTGGTAAATTATAAAAAAAGAGGGAATAGAGGGAAATAGCACCAAATAGGTTTGGTTTTGTGGGCCTATCACTTAATTATTAATTCTATGTTTTTTAGCACCAAAGTATGTGATGGGGGACTAAATACCCTTACTTTTTTACTTTTCATTTTTCTTTTTAATTTCTCTCTCTTTCTCTCTCTCCTATGTTTTTTTATCAAAGAATTAATGGAGATCGGACATACCTCAAATGGAGCTCGAAAAAACCTCCATTGTAGGTCGAAATGACCTCGATCTCCATTGGTGGTCGACGAAGAAGAAGAAGAGGATAAAAAAACCAAATCTGAAAATAAGTCTCGGCAATAATTCTACCTGAGACTTATTTCCAATTACCCGAGACTTATTGCTACCTGAGACTTATAACCAGCTACCCGAGACTTATTTCCAGATTTTTTTTAAACGGAGGTCGTTTCGACAACCTCCAATGGAGGTTGTGGGTCATTGAAACGACCTCTAATGGAGTTGACTGTTTCGACAACATCAATTGGAGGTTTGTTCGACATCCATTGATCCATCAATGGAGGTCTTTGAAAAAACACAAAGGAGAGAGGAAGAAAGAGAGAGGGGGAAAGAAATTAAAAAAGTAGAAAGAAACAACGGGGCAATTTTGACAGAACACATTAATCGGTGCTATTTCCATAAGAATTATTAACACGGTGACTTTTCCACAAATGGCATTGGAAAGTGTGCTATATATAAAAAGAACCCTTCTTTTTGTTTGAAATAAGAGGCTGATTTACTTTATGTATATAGAACAGAATGATTTGGTAAATCATAAAACGAATGAAACAGTAGAAATTTAATTTTGTATAATTTAACAGGAATGATTTGGCATCATGGCATGTGATAAACCAATGACAGTGCTGCCACAATATTTAGGATCCCAATTTTGGTATTGTAATCGGACAAAATCTAGCATTACTGATTTTTTAAACAAGATAAATTAAGACAAGTGCAAAAGGCAATATAATACAAATTAGCAAAACCTTCACAATGATGTTTACCTTTACAATGACATCGTTGTCAAGTATCCTTCAAATACTTTTGAAGCAGACAAGTATAATTTAACGAGACAAAAAATTCCTCTTGACCCTTCTTCAATGTAGTTAGTTTACCTGTTGAATAAAACAAATGTGCAACTTCATTAATTCAAAATTTTAACTCATTTGAAAACGTACTTTTTTAATGTAGATTTCATCTCATCTTCAATATAAGTATCATATATATGAAGATAAATCCAGAAAAAATGGTCTCCAAGCTTCCTCACATGCTTGACTTATAGAACTAACAAATAAATAGGAGAGTAAAAAGTCACAAGATTAATAGAAGCATGCAGGGAGTGACTATCTAACCTTAAGTTATATATGGCATGCAGTAAAATACAGCCTACATTTATTAATGGCTGCAAATGTAACCCCTAGACTTTAACATCTGGAACAAATGCCCTCTGAAATAGTTCACTGTCAACATGAAATTAGAATTTATCATCCGGAACAAATCCTCTTTGAAGCATTTCATCATGGAAACGAAATGCCTCCTTTAAGTTGTTTTGGCTGACATGTCCATTTATCAATGATGTGTATGTGACCCTATCCGGATTTACACCTTTCTTTATCATCCTCCGATGTACCTGCTCAGCCTCTTGCATTCTTCCTTCTCTACAAAACCCATTCAAAATTACATTGTATGTAATAACATCAGATACTAGTCCTTGATTTTCCATCTTGTTTACCAAAACAAATGCTTTGTCCATATCGTCTTCTTTAACAAAGCCATTAATGAGAGTGTTATACGATATGCTATCAGGAACAACCCCTTCTAAAACCATCTTATTCAAGAATTCATCTGCTTTACAAGCATCACCTGACCGACAGTATCCCTTTATGATTGTGTTACAAGTCATGAGAGTTGGCTCTATACCTTTTTCAACCATCTCATGCCATAACCTAAATGCCTCAGCAACATGACCCATACTACAAAATCCATTTATTATTATTCCATAAGAAATGTAATTCGGAAAAATTTGTTGAGAGATCATATCAGCCCACAAATCATTAGCTTTATCCATTTCACCAACCTTGCAAAACCCATCAATTAGTGTGTTGTATGTCACTATATCTGGCTTAATACTCTTCAGAGTCATCATATCAAACAGGCTTAATGCTTTATCCATATTTCCATCCTTACAATGCCCATTAATTAGTGTGGTGAAAGTATAAAAATCAGGAAACACACTCCTTTCCACCATCTCATTGAAAAGATCGTCTGCATCAACGAGCATCTTCTTCTTGCCAAGCCCGTTCAAAATAGTATTGTATGTAACCACATCCATAACACAACCCTGCTCTAGCATTTCATCCCGCATCTTTAATGCCTCCACCATGTTACCACGTCTACAATACCCATCTATAAGAATGGTATAAATAACATTATCCAGAACCAATCCAGCAGTCTTCATATCTCTAAAATACATCAATGCTCTATCAAGCATCCCATTCCTAGAGAACACCCGAATCAGTGAACTAAAGCTAATTAAATCAGGAACAACACCTCGGCGAGACATTTCACTGAAAATTTCTTTGGCCTCCAAAACATTATCTTTTCGGCAATTTTCAACAAGCAGTGTGTTATAAGTAGCAGTATCAGGTCTCAACCCCATTCCCAACATTTCATCCAAAACTTCTTTTGCTTTCTCGTACCTCCCCTTCTTGCACAAACCATTTAGAATAGAATTATATGCAACAACACCCGGTTTCAACCCCTTGACCGGCATTGAATTCATCAACTCAAAAGCTTCTTCCAAAAGCCCTTGGCGACAATATGCATTGATTAGTGTATTATATGTCACAAAATCTGCATAAATCCCTTTCTCTTCCATCTTGCATAACAACAACTTCACACTATCAATTTTATGATCTTTACACAATGCATTAACCATAATATTTAACGTATAAATATTCAAATCAATCCCACTTCTAACAACCTCTTCGTAAATTTCCCATGCCAAATCAACCCAACCAATCTTCACTAACCCACCAAGAAGGCTATTGCAAGCATTAACTGAAATACAAATTCCTTTATTTCCCAACAGACGAAAAGCCTCTGATCCTTCTCTTAACTTCCTAGCCTGCACATAAGTCCTAATCAACAGATCAAAAACCAAACTACTGGACCCGCAATTACCATAACTAGAAACCAAAGATTCAACAATTTCTACACGTGAAACACCACTCTTTCTAACCATTCTCAGAATCAACACTTGTGCATCAGATAATCTCCGACTCCGCACCAGAATGTGGATCATTGCACTTAAAGACATGGATGTATGCTTAAAATTTGGACAATTCAAGGCAAAAGAATCAACAAACCTCTGACCAAGTTGCAAATTATCGCGGCAACGGAATAAAACCTCAACTAAAATCGGCGGGTTCAAGCGAAATTGATAGTTGCGCAACGATTTTGCATTAGCTTGCTTTAGATTCAACATAATTTTCTCTACCAAGAAAGAATCTGAAACTGATACAGACCCAGTTGATGAAACTGGGTTATCATGAAAAGGGCTCGTCAGGGTGTGTAGAGAGGCTGTTGTTGGGATTCTGAGACTGAGAGTATGTTTCAGACAAACTAGCCGTTGAATTTTCGACATTTTTTTGGTTGTGAAATGAAACAGAGTTGTTGGTTACGACGAGAGAAGACGAAACCTGCCTGTAGGTCAAAAATAGTAAGCGATATAATAATAATAAATAAAACACCCTCTTTTTTGATATATTCGCCAAAAACTACACTAGGTTTATTTTAGACCAAATATAACCCTGTAGTTTCAGTTAAAACTTAATGTCTTAATATTCAAAATACATCCTACCATTAGTAATATATTTGTCGTATGTAAATTTTTATCAGATGTAAACGTCATTAACAAAGAGGATAAAATTACCAGGTGGACATCCGAATAAGCATTCAGAAAATATCCTACAAGACATCACCAAAGAAGAGAAGTCCGGGTAAACAAATAATGAACAAAACCTACTCGGGAGCAACTGACGTCATATACTATTCGAGATCAATTAACGACGCTCGGGGCTAGCTGATGGCATGTACTACTTGGGATCAGATGACTTCACTCGGGACCAGCTAATATCATTTTCTATTCAGGACAAACATGAAGAAAACCGAATAAAAAGCCCAACGCGTGGCTCACACGAGTCGAGTCGTTAAAACACGCGAAGATATCAAAGAGGAATTTTAAAGAAGGAAAAGAATATCAAGCAGAAAAGGTTCCTAATCAGGCAACAATTTGGTTTCTTCAAAAATATCGTCTTATAAGGAAATAAGTCCTAACGGGACTATACCACAAGAGTCCCATTCGATCTCAATACAAATCTCCGAAATAGGAAATAAGACAGCCTACTTCAAACAAGTAACAAATCATAGTTAAATACAAAGATCTTTTATTACTTGTACAAAGAGGATTAGGGTTCTATGAACATATAAATAGACCTATAATCTCGTCACAAAGAGAGATACAGAAATCATATAGAGAAATACAGAGAGAAAAAAGAGAGATCGAGAATTGTAATTATTCTATTCATAGTGGATTTTGGCTCGGTTGATCATTCAACCACCCGTGGACGTTTCTCCGGTCATCGAAGTTTTACCACGTAAAAACTTGCATCCGATTACTTTCTCCTTCTCATTCTCTTTGAGATCACAGCTAAAATCCAAATCTTGTTGGCTTTTCTCATACATCAAGAAATCGACGTCAACAATTGGCGCTAAAAGAAGGGGTTGAACCTCCAATTTAATTACAGGTAATGGCAGGAATCAGAAGCAGTTCTGGGGATGTCCAAAAATCTCCAGATAACTTCCATATTGACAGTAGCTCGAGAGATCTCGCTACAAACATGGAGAACCAACCTACATCCCTGGCGGGGATCCAGCAAGTTCCTCCGACCAGCGAAGACCTGACACAACGCTTCCGAGAGGCGCTGCAACAGTTGGTAGCAGACGCAGCAAAGGAAGAAGTTAATCTACTGGCTGCAGAAAAAGCGCAACCTCCTAACCTCCCATCTGTAAGGTTTCGTTCGATTGTAGTGTGGCTATAACTAGATGCACCGGAAGCCGAAAGGAACTCAGCTCTGATTAATCAGGCTGGACGGGGAACACCCGAAGAGGAACAACCACTCCAAAAGTAGAACCATGATCAAACAGCTAGTGCTAAACACAGAAAACATGACCGGCACAGGGATCGGTCTTCATCAGAAGATAGCGATCGGTACCATTGCAAGCGTCATCACGGAACCATACGCCTGCAAGAATCAACCCGTGAACTCGGTATCAAAGTGAAGAGCTAGAGAGAGGAATGACAATCACCCAGCGGTTCAACCATTATGAAAGTCCGGTGGGAGATAGAGATGCCATAATTCAAAGCTTAACTCGAGAAGTCGAAAACAATAGGCGTCAAATGGACGCACTGGTCAGACTTTATGGGTACAACGATTTATCTGACGAAGATTCTGACAGTCCATTCACTAGGGATATCATGCGGACTTCATTCTCAGAAAGATTTAGGATGCCACACGTGAAGCAGTTCAAGAAGGATACAGACCCAAAAGAACATGTCAGACGCTATAAAAGTGCTATGGCCCAGTATGCCCATAGCGATCCCCTATTATGTCTCAACTTTCCACTGACTCTAGGGGATGCAAGCTCAAGATGGTTCGGGAGATTATCCCTAGCGAGCATCGGAAGTTTCAGTGAACTGAGCAGGAGTTTCTCAAGGTCATTTCTGAGCAATGTTCACAGGAAAAAATCAGTGGCTTACATTTCTTAAATAAAACAAGGGAAATATGAGTCGCTGAAGAAATACCTGGGGAGATTCGGCTAAGCGGTATCAGAAATCGGCAGTGCCAACGATGAAGCGATAATTGCTGCATTCATCAACAGCCTACAGAATGGACAGTTATCTTTTGACCTGAGAATAGCCCGTCTGACCAGATATACAGATATGACGGATATGACGGATATGGCTGGAGGATATGCACTAGCCGAAGAAGAAGAGTTAGCCACGGGAGGATGCTACATGTATGGAGGAAAACCCGAAAACGACGCTGAGTCCAAGGTGCAGAACCAAAAGGGAAAACCGAAAGGAAACAGTAAAGAAAAAAGTAAGGATGGAAGAAAATGGCGTAATGCTGAACAGATCACGGAGAAATTCTGAGGTAGATACGCCAACTACACCCCTCTTCGGAAAAAACAGGAGGAAATCCTGGCTATACTGGAAGCAAAGAATCTAGTACAAGAGCCACGACAACAGTCTCAGTTCACCCGGCGGGATACAACCAAATACTGCAGATTCCATAAGGAAACCGGTCATGAGACTTCCAAGTGTTACCAGCTCAGAGATTACATAGAAACCCTCATTCGGGAAGGACATTTACAGGATGTAATCTTGAAAAGGGATGAGAAATCAGAAACAAAGAAAGAGATCAGGGCCGATCACAGCTCTGGTCGAAATCAAATGGCCAGTCCAGAGGCTAATGAAGTAATACATACAATCTTTGGAGGACCATCCACTGGGAGAAGTAACCGAGAGAGAACACAAGAAATTAGAGAAGTAGTAGAAGCAATACATAACTTTGATGTGAACTCGTTCGAGCCAGACCCGAAAAGGGTAAATGAAGGATAGAACCCAATAATATTGACATGGGGTCGATGTTCGGTCAAATGACGCCTTAGTCATAAGTGCCCGGATTGGTCACCTGGAAGTTAGGAGAATCTTGATAAATAATGGAAGTTCGGCAGACATTCTCAATGTAGCCATCTACGATCAACTCAGGTTGGACCGAAAGGATCTACAGCATTTCCATATTCCACTAAGATGATTTGGAGGAATTGAGGTCAGGTCACTCAGGACGGTAAAACTACCCGTAAAAATCGGAGTGGCACCTTGTCAGAGAAATGTATTGCTCGACTTCGTGGTGGTAGAATTAGACAATTGGCCGTATAATACGTTGTTGGGTAGGCCATTCTTAAATAAAACTAAAGCTGTAACAGCCACTTATGCATTAATGATCAAGTTCCCTACCAAACAGAGGGTCGGTGTGGTCAAGGGATCTCAAGAGATGGCCTGAAGAGCTAACCTGTCAGTATACAAAGACAAAAGTGATGGTGAACAGGTATGCACTATAACGCAGTCGAGTCAGAACAAAGAGTCACTGTCATTCGAATTTGATCCAAGGGAAGAGTCGAATGAGTCCAAAAATGAACCGGTCGAAGAAATTATCTTGAAAGAAGATGAACCAGATAAAAAGGTCAAGATCGGGGCCAATTTGGAAGGAAAAGTCAAATAAAGACTCACTGATCTGCTCAAAGAATACAAGGATGTGTTCGCTTGGAGTCATGAAGATATGGTCGGGATAGATGCCCGAATAATATCTCACCATCTCGTAGTAGACCCGAATGCAAAGCCAGTGATACAAAATAGAAGGTCGTTCAATCTCGAGAGAAGTCAGGCAATCAAACAAGAAGTAGAAAAGATTCTCGCCGTAGTGTCGATTAGAGAGATCAACTACTCTCAATGGATAGCTAATGTAGTCCTCGTCCAAAAGAAAAATGGACAATGGAGAATGTGTGTAGATTTCACAGATTTGATCAAGGCATGCCCAAAAGACAGTTTTCCACTTCCGAGGATAGATCAATTGGTGGACGCTACATCAGGCCACGAATTGCTCAATTTCATGGACGCCTACTCGGGATATAACCAAATCCGGATGAACAAGGCTGACGAAGAAAAAACAACATTCACAGCTGATCAGGGTTTGTACTGTTACACAGTAATGCCCTTCGGATTAAAAAATGTAGGGGCAACGTATCAAAGGTTGGTCAACAGAATCTTTGCACGGCAAATATGAATGAACATGGAAGTGTACATTGATGACATGCTGACCAATAACATCTCGGCAGAAAGCATACCTCAGACCTGTGAGAGACATTTGATGTTTAGAGGAGATACCAAATGAAGCTGAATTCGAACAAGTGTTTATTCAGAGTTCCTTCAGGAAGATTCCTGGGTTTTCAAGTTCACCAAAGGGGAATCGAAGTCAATCCTAAAAAGATCCAAGACCTGCAGAGAATGACCTCACCAAGGACACTAAAAGAAGTACAGTGCCTAACTGTATGCTTAGCTTCTTTGGGTAGATTCATCTCAAAGGCCATCGATAGATGCGCACCCTTTTTCAAAGTAATTAAAAAAGGAAAAGAACTCGAATGAAACGAAGAGTGCTAGCAGGCATTTTTTAAAATCAAGGAATACCTAGGGCAGACTCTCATCCTTTCAAAACCACATATGAGAGAGATACTTCATTTGTATTTATCAATTACTGAACTAGCAGTAAGCTCAGTCCTAGTCAGAACAGAAGATGGAGTACAAAAGCCAGTGTACTATACCAGCAAGGCACTTTTAACTGTCGAGACCAGGCATTCACAGGCAGAAAAAGTGGTCCTACCATTGGTTTCAGCGGCAAGGAAGCTAATGCCATACTTTCAGGCTTATACAATCCAAGTTCTCATCAACTGCCCATTGAGACAAATTTTACAGAAGCCAGAGATTTCAGGAAGACTAACCAAGTGGGCAATCAAGCTAAGTGAATTCGATATCCACTACGTCCCCAGGACATCCCTCAAAGGGTAAGCAGTGACAGATTTTATAGCAGAGTTCATAGAGCCAAACCTAGAAGCAAAAAAAATGTTGGAAATTTTTTTTCCATGAAAATTGTATGTTGATGGCTCTTCAAACACTCATGGCAGAGGGGCAGGGATCATAGTATGCACTCAAGAAGGAGATGATGTCGAATGTGCCATGAGATTTGACTTCAAAGCAACCAATAATCAAGCCGAGTACGAGGCGCTACTAGCTAGACTCAGAGTCTGCATAGCTCTCGGGGCAGATGAAGTCGAGATATTTAGCGATTCATAGGTAGTTATCAACCAAGTCCTGGATGAATACCAGGCCAAGGATGAAGGCATGATAGCCTACCGTGATATTACAACAGCTTCTCCAGGAATTCAAAGAATATAGGATTGCTCAGATCCCCATGGGGAGAATGAAAAGGCAGACGCTTTATCCAAACTAGCATCAACAACAACCACAATAAGGCCAAAAACTATAACGGTTGCACATCTCCTCAAACCGATCACAACTGAACCAAAAAACTTAGAAATTTCAAAAATCCGAACATCGCTAGATGGTTAAATGACTCAGCTGAAAAGGTTCCTTGAAATAGGCGTGCTCCCGGAAGATCCTTTACAAGCAAAACGTATCAAGTATCGATCAACAAGGTACACATTGGTTGGAGGAGAACTACACAGAAGGGGGTTTTCCCGAACACTCCAAAGATGTGTGTCAGAGGAGGATGCATATCAGATATTACAGGAAATCCACGGAGGAGTTTGCGGAAACCACACTAAGGGTAAGAGTTTAGCACACAAGGTACTCAGACAAGGTTATTGTTGGCCTACTTTATTCTCTGATGCACAACGATGTTCGGAGAGTTGCAATACTTGCCAAAGGATTGCTAATGATATCTGACAACCCCCTGAACAGCTCAAAAACCTCACATCCCCATGGCCATTTTTCATGTGGGGTTTGGATTTAATCGGCCCAATGCCAGCTGGAACAGGGGGTGGAGCGAAGTATGCCATAGTAGCCGTTGATTACTTCACGAAGTGGGCAGAAGCTGAAGCATTAGTGCACATCACAGAAGCAAATACCACAAATTTTGTGAAAAAGAATATACTCTATAGGTTTGGAATCCCAAACACTATCATCACTGATAACGGCACTCAATTCGATAACCCAAAATTCAGACAGCTGTGCAAGGAGTACCAAATTGCCAGTTATTATGCCACACCTGCCCATCCTCAAACGAACGGACAGGTTGAAGCAGTGAACAAAATCATCAAGCATACACTCAAAGCAAAGCTAGATGCCAAGAAAGGAAGCTGGGTTGAAAAGCTTCCCGAAGTATTATGGGCGTATCAGACAACAGCAAGAACGTCAACAGGAGAGACTCTATTCACTTTACCGTTTGGAACAGAAGCTGTTATCCCCATAGAAACGTCATATGCATCACCCCGAGTCAGGTTATATGATGAAGAACAAAATGTTGATATGCTATTACAAAGTCTAGATGAGCTAGAAGAGAAAAGGGAGAAGTCCCGACAACGAAATATGGCATATCAACAGAGAGTAGCTCGCCACTACAACTCTCATGTTCGGGTCAGAAAATTCCAACTAGGAGACCTGGTACTTAGGAAGGTATCATTGAACACAAAAAATAAAGTTGCAGGTTCCCTGACTGATAAGTGGGAAGGCCCGTACAAAATCGAAGGAATAGCTGGCCATGGAGCATATTGGATTGCACGACCCAATGGAGGGGTTTTACCCCGACCATGCAATGCCCAATATCTGAAGATTTTCTATCCTTAAATTATTTTTTGTTCTCTTTTCTAGTTAAGACAATTTTAGTTAGGTCAGATATTAGCTTTGGAATTTAAATCTTTGTTGATTTTGCAGTTATAAATAAAAATCAAACTCGGGATTTCCGAAAGACAAAGCATATGATAATAAGAACATATGGAAGACAATCATGATAATAAGAACATATGGAAGACAAGCATGATAATAAGAACATGCAAATAGAATACTCGGGACCATTGATTCCCGAATGGGCAGAGAAGCTCGAAGGAGTATGCCAGTCAAGCAAGGTCAATTGACCTTAGTGAAAAGGTAAACCCGATGCACCAGATTCTGGAGAAAGGCTCGGGAAGCTATCGAAAAAAATTCCAGTGAAATGCGTAGCTGTGTTAAGCGATTTGAAAAGCTTAACGATTCAGCAAACCCTTGCACAGAAAAACTGGGGAAACGTCCTCAGTAATGTGTAAGGACTCGAACATATGATCATGGTGAGCCTTGATGTAATGTTCGGGTAGCAACCGAGTATAGAACACAAGTATAAATCTACTTGCCTGTTTTAAGATGACTAGGTTAATAATATTAGCCAGTTTAATAAGATACTTGGCGTAAAAATTATTCGGACAACGAAACAAGTTTAATAAGATACTTGGTAAAGTTACCCAAACATCAGAATTAGCCAGTTTAATAAGATACTTGGCATAAATTTCAAATAGCCAGTTTAATAAGATACTTGACGTTAAAAATTATTCGGGTAACAACTGGTTTAATAAGATACTCGGTGAGGTTACCCGACATCAGAATTAGCCAGTTTAATAAGATATTTGACGTAAGGATTGCGATAGCCGGTTTAATAAGATACTCGGCAACAATAATCAAGAAAGAAGATATTTGGTGAAATTCCTTGAGCAATAAATTAGATCTAAACCACTCAGTTTTCAGAATTAGTCAAGTCGGGATTTCATTAACCTTTACAAAGAGTTGTTACAAAGAATGTAACAAAAGAATTGTTAAGTAACAAAAGAATTATGTTACAAGAATTGTTACAAAGAGAACAAAAAGAATTCTTTACAAAAATGAATTTCTACAAAAATCAAGGTTGTGAGGATTTAGAAATTTTACCGATACTCAGGTCGGGCACCATTTCATACTCGCGGAGCAGACTTTCATTGGAAGGCCAAGCAATCGTGTCGACCAATTCGTCCATCCACTGACTATAATCTTCTCCTAGGATCGGCCCGACATCAGGCACCACACTCTCCACGACCGACTCTTGACTGGAGTAAAAAGTTGAGAGGGAGTGCTGGGATAGAACCTCCAAATGCATGGGATTGGGCTCCTTGCCTCGGGTACGACAGTAAGCTCTCCACTTCTTCATCTGAGCCCGAAGAGATTCCAAGGACCGATCCACATGATTCTTGATCGACAGCTCCCAGTTGGTTCGGGCCTTCTCAGTCGCTCTATTCTTAACCTTGAAGAACTCGCCAGCTGAAACTAGCCCTCGCTGAAACTCCCAAAGGAGAAGAGCATCGTAGGTAGGGGATCTTTTAAAACTATCGACCTTCTGGACTTCAAGTTCCAGCCTGGCCTTTTTAGATAGGGACTCGACTGTCAAAGCTTGGCGTTCCAAGTCCTCAATCTTCTGTTCATATGCCGACTTGGACTGCTCCGTTTCCTGCTCGACCTTAAGCATTGATTATTGGGCAGAAGACAATAAGTTTTGAAGTGACATAGCCTTCTCTTCTGCCAAAGAAGCCCTTTCCTCGGCCTCCACCTGTTTCGCCAAACCGTGGTCGGTAAACACTTGGGCACTGCTGACTTCTTTATGATAAGCCGATTCGACCCGAGCACGACTATCCTTATTTTCCTTCAACTGAGCCTCGAGACGCCTTATTCTATCAGCCTGATGTTGCTGCGTCTGAACCAGCTCATCGAACTCGGCCACCATCTACAAAGAAGTTTAGTTAAAAATCTGACAAACAAGCAAGACAATTGAAGAAGTTAGGGATAACTTACATAAGATGCACCATTAAAAACATTCTGAAGACGGTCCGTTAAAGAGCCATCCCGAAAACAGCTCCAACGGTCATCCTCGATGAAAGCCCGACTGGATGACATCCCCCGTAACATATCCTGAAGGGAAGGATAGGAAAGGCCTCCCTAGGGTTCAACTTTAGCATCTTCAACCTCGGGGGGAAATGAGCCAGTGTCTGGGTCAGAAGTCTCCGCACCAGCCGATGCTTCAACACTCGGGGGAATCTCAGCCTCAGCATCTTCATCACTTGATTCAACAGATGAGACCACATGAGGAACCTTGAGAGGGCGAGTAGTAGAGTCGACCGCTTTCCATTTCTAGGCCCGAGAGCGGTGGAAGCTAAGATCAGTAGCCGGATCTTCCTGAGCATCATCCCGGAAGGATTCAAAAAATTCAGGATCTATATGTACTTGACCCTATGAGGTTTTACCTCCATCACTGGCGTCTGACCGTTCGACAGGCCCCTCACTAGTACCCTCACTCTGCCTATCCCCGTCATCAGGCAATTGAGTATCTGTCGGGCCACTCGGACAACTAGTCTCCCCTACGGTCCACTGAACGACGTCTTCGGGGACATATTCGGGGACTTGCTCCTCTGTTACATCGGGTTCCTCATCAGACTCAGGCGGGGCGATACCATCATTACTCTGAAGAGAAGCTTTTTTTTGGCTCGCTTGAAGAATCGACTTCGCTTGGCGAGCTTGAAGGTCGCAGACTATATCCGTGTCATACACTTAGAAGAAAAAAATGGAGACCGCGTCAGAATACAAAAAGCAGAAAATAACAAAGAGAATAAAAGAGGATTATAAAGATCACTTACATCGCCTACGGTAGCCTGAAATCTAGCTGAAGAAGCCGAGCTCTATCATTTTTCGTTTCATTGAAAAGATAAGTCATGCTCCTCATCTCCAGAGTGCGAACTGCTGCCCGAGCAAGTCTGGTCAGCTCGGCATCACTGAACTCAAGCTTTTTCTTATTCCACACCTCAGGAGAACAAAAAAATTGGGGAACCTTCAGCACCCTCTGAGTTTCCCCAGCCGAGAGAGTGATTTCAAGACCCAGATTCCCTCCGGTGAAAAACCAACTATTCTTCCAGAACTTGTTAGATGAAGGGAATCTCCATACAAAACCCCTCTTTTTGGGGTCATCAGAAGTATCGACTCCCTGATTCACCTTTGTCCCCTCGAGGACCCAGCAGTCTGGCGGATTAGACATAAGGAAGTAAGTCTCTGTCTTACCAGACTGCCTCAGCGTGAAGAAGTGCCTGATTTCACTCGGGGAGAGCGGCGACAAGTTCATTCAGTTGTACATGTGCCACAAGCACATCAAGATTTTGTAGCTGTTCGGGGCCAGTTGAGCCGGAGCGATCCCTGCTTCAGCCAGAAACCATACAATGAATGGCTGAAGAGGAAGAGTGACGTCGCAGCAGAGCATGGATCCATAGATTGCCACCATGCTCGGGGGAGGATTCCACGCAGCTCTATCACCCGCAGGAATCAAGGTAACCGAGTTATCCAGGTCGATTCAGGCACGATATTTCTCGATTTCATCTGCTCCGACCACATTCGGTTCAGTATCAAACCCACTCGGGCGATCAGCAGAGAAAGTGAGACAAGATACTCTGAACGCCTCTTTAACATCGTTCTCGTTAATAGTCTGCTCCCTGATCCGAACGCTACCCGAGTTGTGCTTATGGACTTCGTTTTTGCTTTGATGCTTTCCCATCGTTGATCGAAGTGGTACCCTGTGATTAGAAATGACAGATTCAGAAATAGATGAAGAATCAGAACTGGATACAGAAAAATGGACGTTAGGGTGAAGCCCAGAAACATCGACTTCTAAAAAAAGAGGTTCATCAGAGGGGACTTCCCCCAGTAATTTTCAAACGCAGGAAACCAACTGGAAATCCCCACGATCGAGCGCTGTGAGAGCTATAGTACAATGTCTCGGTACAACGCAGGAAACCAAATGAATGTGGTCGGGGAAGATGAGATCGAGAAGTATCATGCTTGATTCGACTTGGATGGCTCGGTTACAATGTCTCCTGCTGGTGATAAAGCCGTATGGAACCCTCCCCCGGGTATGGTTGCGATTTATAGGTCCATGCTTTGTTTCGGCGTCACTCTTCCTCTCCAGCCGTTTATTGCCTGGTTTCTGACTGAAGCAGGGATTGTTCCAGCCCAACTAGCCCCGAATAGCTACAAGATCTTGATGTGCATGTGGCATATGTGGAGCCTGATGAATCTGTCGCCGCCTTCCCCAAGTGAAATTAGGCACTTCTATACCCTAAGGCAATCTAGTCGGACAGGGACTTATTTTCTCATGTCCAATCCGCCAGATTGCTGGGTCCATGAGGGGACAAAAGTGAACAGGGGAGTTGAAACCTCTGATGACGTCAAAAAGAGAGGCTTCATGTGGGGATTCCCTTCGTCGAACAAACACTGGAAGAACAACTGGTTTTTCTCTCTTGGCCGGGGGGAATCGGACAGTGCTAAAGGTTCCCCACTTTTTCTGTTCCCTTCCCTTGATATATGGAACAAGAGAAAACTTGAATTCTCCGATGCTGAGCTGACCAAACTTGCTCGGGCTGCAGTGCGTACTTTGGAAAGAAAGAGCAGGTTCTATCTTTTCAGCGAGAAGAAGATGATAGAACTTGGCTTCTTTAGCCAGATTTATGACTATCGTAAGCGACGTAAGTGGTCTCCCCCCCCCCCTTTATATTGCTTCTGACTTGGTTCTCTTTATTATTAAGTGTATGACTCGGACATCGTCTGCGACGTTCAAGCCTACCAGGTGAAATCGATCCTTCAGACGAGCCAAAAAGAAGCTTCTCATTAAAGCAAGGATGGCATTGCTCCGCCTGAATAGGATGAGGAATCTGATAAGGCTGACGAGTAAATCTCTGAGTACGTCCCCGAAGAAGTCATTCAGTCGACCGCAGGGGAATCTAGTGGTCCGAGTAGCCTTGTTGACCATGCTCAGAAGTTGCCTGAAGATGAGTGGAGGCAAAATGATGGTCTTGGCTAGGGGCCTGGTGAGTCGAGCTCCCCGGTTGAGGTTCCTACCGAGCGGTTGAATGCAGGGGATGGAGATAAAACCTCTGATGGACAAGCAAATCTCGATCCTGACTTTTTTGGATCCTTCTAAGATAATGATCAAGAAGACCCTTCGGTTGATCTCATCTCCCATCGTACTCGGGCTGAGAAACGGAAAGCGATCGACTCTCCTGCTCGTCCTTATAAGGTCCCTCGGGTAGTTTCATTTATTGAATCAAGTGATGAAGATACCGAGGCTGAGATTCCCCCAAGCGTTCATGTTGAAGCATCAGCAGGAGCAGAAACTTCTAATCCGAACATGGGCTCCTTACCTTCTGAGGTTGAAGATGTAAGGGCTGAATCCTCAGGAGGCCCTTCCTATCCTTCTGCCCAGGATATGTTGAGGGCGATGTCATCCAGTCGGGCTCTTATTGGGGATGACCACTGGAGCTGTTTAACGGATGGCTCTTTAACGTGCCGTCTTCAGAATATTTTCAACGACGCATCTTATGTAAGTTTTACTCCTAACTTTTTTCAAGTCTTTTGCCTGTCAGATTTTTAATTTAACTTCCTTGTAGATGGTGGCCGAGTTTGCTGAGTTAGTTCAAACACAACACTATCAAGCCGATCTAATAAAGCGTCTTGAAGCTCAGCTGAAGGAGAGTGAGGATAGTCATGCTCGGGTTGAGACGACTTATCAAGGAGAAGTGGGTTCTGCTCAAGAATTCACCGATCATTGCTTGGCTAAGAAGATAGTTGCGGAGGAGAGAGCTTTTGTGGTATAAGAGAAGGCTATGTCCTTCCAAAATTTACTCTCCGTTGCCTAGGAATCGATGCTCAAGGCTGAACAAAAGGCTGATCGGGCCAGGTCATCTTATGAACAGAAAATCGAAGATCTGGAGCGCCAAGCACTAACGGTCGGTCCCTCTCAAAAGAGACTAGGCTAGAACTCGAGGTCCATGGGGTTGACCATTTCAAAAGGTCTCCAACTTATGATGCCTTGCTTCTTCAGGAGTTTCAGCCGGGGCTGGTCTCGGCTGGAGAGTTTTTCAAAGTCAAGAATCGGACAACTGATAAAGGTCGAACTAACTAAGAGTTGTCGATAAAGAACCACGTGGACCGATCCTTTTAATCTCTTCGAAGTCAAATGAAGGAGTGAAGGGCATACTGTTGAAGTCAGGGTAAAGATCCCTACCTTATGCACCTGGAGATCCCTTCAGAGCATTCTCTTTCGACCTTTTATGGGAATCAGGAAGCTAGTGCGGATGGGTCGAAGGCTGACGTTTGTCTGATCCCGGGAACAAATTATAGTGAATGGATGGATGACTCGGTCGACACAATCTTCAGGCCGTCAAATGAGAGTCTCCTTCATGAATACGAAATGGTTCTTAATCCGAGTATCGGTAAAAACTCCAAGTCCTCACTTTAGCCTTGGTGTTTGTGTAAAATTCTTGTGCTTTGTAATTTACAGTTGATTAATGAAATTCCATATTTTTTGCCAACTATTTTGTTTTGCCAAATATTTTGTATCCAACCTACTTGATTTATTGTCCGGGTAACTTTACTGAGTATCTTATTTAACTTGTTATTTAACTTGGTTTTGCCAAGAACTCTTTATCGGCTAACTTTATTTCTTCGTGCCAAGTATCTTATTAAACTGGCTAATTGTTTCTGTACCAAGTATCTTATTAAACTGACTAATTTTGTTCAAGTAACGTTATCGAGTATCTTATTAAATTTGGTTTCGTTACCCAGATCAATTTTTAACGCCAAAGTATCTTATTAAATTGGCTTATAATATTAACCGAGTCATCTTGAAACAAGCGAGTAGATTTATACTCGCATTTCATACTCGGTTGATACCCAAACATTACATCAAGGCTCACCATGATCATATATTTGAGTCCTCACACAAGTTACTAAGGACGTCTCCTTAGTTTTGTCTGTACAAAGGTTTACCGAATCGTTAAGCTTTTGAACTGCCTAACACAGCTGCGCATTTCACCGGAATTTTTCCCGACAGCCGCCTGAGCCGTTTTCCAGAATTTGGTACATCAGGTTTACCTTTTTGCTAAGGTCGACTGACCTTGCTCGGCTGGCTGCTCCTTCGAGCTTCTCCGCCCATTCAGGAATTTTACCAAATTAATGGTTCTGAGCATTCTATTTGCATGTTCTTATTATCATGATCGCCTTTCATATGTTTTTATTATCATATACTTTAGATTTCGAAAATCCCGAGTTTGGGTTTTATTTATAACTACAAAACCAATAATGATTTAAATTTCAAAGCTAACAATTGACCTGACTAAAATTGTTCTAACTAAAAGGGAAACAAAATTTTAAGGATAAAAAATCTTCAAATATTGGGCGTTGCATTGTCGGGGTAAGACCCCTCCATCTGGTCGTGCAATCCAATATGCTCTATGACCAGCTACTCCTTCAATCTTGTACGGGTCTTCCCATTTGTCAGCCAAGGAACCTGCAGCTTTGTTTTTTGTATTCAGTGACACCTTTCTGAGTATCAGGTCTCCTAGTTGGAATTTCCTGATTCGAACATGAGAATTGTAGTGGCGAGCCACTCTTTGTTGATATGCCATATTTCGTATTCGGGACTTCTCCCTTTTCTCTTCTAGCTCATCTAGACTTTGTAACAGCATATCAACATTCAGATCTTCATTATATAGCTTGACCCTGGGTGACACATACGATGTTTCTATAGGGATAACAACTTCTGTTCCAAACGCTAAAGTGAATGGAGTCTCTCATGTAGAAGTTCTTACTGTCGTCCGATATGCCCATAATACCTCGGGAATTTTTTCAACCCAACTTCCCTTCTTGGCATCTAGCTTTGCTTTGAGTGTATGCTTGATGATTTTGTTTACTGCTTCAGCTTGCCCATTTGTTTGAGGGTGGGCAGGTGTGGCGTAGTAATTGGCAATTTGGTACTCTTCGCACAGCTGTCTGAATTTCAGATTATCGAACTGGGTGTCGTTGTCAGTAATGATAGTGTTTGAGACTTCAAACCTGTAGAGTATATTTTTCTTCACGAAATTTATGGTATTTGCTTATGTGATATGCACTAATGCTTCAGCTTCTGCCCACTTTGTGAAATAGTCAACGGTCATTATTGCATGCTTCGTTCCACCCCCTGTCCCTGCTAGCATTGGGCCAATTAAGTCCAAACCCCACATGGAAAATGGCCATGGGGACGTAAGGCTTCTGAGTTGTTTAGAGGGTTGTCGGATATCGTTAGCAATTCTTTGACATGCACTTCAGCTTTTCGAACATCGTTGTGCCTCCGAGAATAAACTGGGCCAATAATAACCTTGTCTGAGTACCTTGTGTGCTAAACTTTTACCCCCAATATGGTTTTCGCATACTCCACCGTGTATTTCCTGTAGTATCTGACATGCATCTTTCTCTGATACACATCTTTGGAGTGTTCAGGAAAACCCCCTTCTGTATAGTTCTCTTCCGATCAATGTGTATCTTGCTGACCGATATCTGATACGTTTGGCTTGTAGAGGATCTTCCGAGAGTACACCTTCTTCCAGGAATCTTTTTAGCTGAGTCATCCAACCGTCTGATGGTGTTCGGATTTCAGAGATTTCAAAGTTTTTTGGCTCAACTGTGCTCGGTTTGAGGAGATGTGCGACCGAAATAGTTTTTGGACTAATTGTGGTCGTTGCTGATGCTAGCTTGGACAAGGCATCTGCATTTTCATCCTCCTCCCTAGGGATCTGGGCAACTTATATTCTTTGAATTTCTGAAGGAGTTGTTTTGCTATGTCACGATAAACTATCATACCTTCGTCTCTGGCTTGGTATTCGTCCAGTACTTGGTTGACGACTACCTGTGAGTCGCTAAATATTTCGACCTCATCTGCTCTGAGGGCTATGCAGACTCTGAGTCCAGCTAGTAGTGCCTCGTACTCGGCTTGATTATTCGTTGCTTTGAAGTCGAATCTCATGGCACACTTGACATCATCTCCTTATGGGGTGCATACTACGATCCCTGCCCCGCTGCCATGAGTGTTTGAAGAGCCAGCAACATATAATTTCCATGAGAAATGCTTGCCCAACAATTTTTTTTGCTTCCAGGTTTGGTTCTGTGAATTCTGTTATGAAATCTACCACTGATTGGCCTTTGAGGGATGTCCTGGGGACGTACAGGATATCAAATTCACTTAGCTAGATTGCCCATTTGGTTAGTCTTCCTGAAATTTCTGGTTTCTGTAAGATTTGCTTAGGTGGGCAGTCGGTGATAACCTGGATTGTATGAGCCTAAAAGTATGGCTTCAACTTCCTTGCTACCGAAACTAATGCTAGGGCCATTTTTTCTGCCTGTGAATACCTGATTTCAGCTGGAAGGAGTGCATTGCTGGTATAGTACAATGGCCTCTGTACTTCATCTTTTGTTCTGACTAGAACTGAGCTTGCTGCTAATTCCGTAATTGATAAGTACAAGTGGAGTATCTCTCTCATTTTCGGTTTCGAAAGGATGGGATCTTGCCCTAGGTATTGTTTGATTTTTAAGAACGCCTGCTCTCATTCTTCGTTCCATTCGAGTCCTTTTCTTTTTTAATTACTTTAAAAAAAGGAGCACATTTGTCTGTGGCTTTTGAAATAAATCTGTCCAAGGAAGCTAACATCCTGTTAAGCGCTGCACTTCTTTGAGCGTCCTTGGTGAGGTCATTTTTTGTAGGGCTTGGATTTTTTCAAGGTTTACTTCGATTCCCCTTTGGTGAACTTGGAAACCCATGAACCTTCCTAAAGGAACTCCAAATAAGCATTTATTCGGATTCAGCTTCGTTTGATATCTCCTCAAGACATCGAATGTTTCCCGCAGGTCTGAGGTATGCCTGTCCGCCGAGATACTCTTGGTCAACATGTCATCTATATAGACTTCCATGTTTCTTCCTATTTGGTGTGCAAAGATTCTGTTGACCAGTCTTTGGTTCGTTGCTCCTGCATTGTTTAGCCCAAAGGGCATTACTGTGTAACAGTATAAACCCTGATCAGTTGTGAACGCCGTTTTTTCCTCATCAGCCTTATTCATCTGGATTTGGTTATACCTTGAGTAGACGTCCATGAAACTGAGTAATTCTTGGCCTGACGTGGCATCAACCAGTTGGTCTATCCTCGGTAGTGGAAAACTGTCTTTTGGGCATGCTTTATTCAGGTCAGTGAAATCTACGCACATTCTCCACTAACCGTTTTTCTTCTGGATGAGGATCACATTAGCTACCCATTGAGGGTAGTTGATCTCTCTAATTGACCCTACAACGAGTAACTTATCCACTTCCTGTTTGATTGCCTGACTTCTTTCGAGGTTGAATGACCTTCTCTTTTGTATTACTGGTTTTACATTTGGGTCTACCGCGAGATGATGTGATATTATTCGGGCAACTATCTCGACCATGTCTTCATGGCTCCAGGCGAACACATCCTTATATTCTTTGAGTATATCAGTAAGGCTTTGTTTAACTTTCCCTTCCAAATTGGCCTCGATTTTGATCTTCTTGTCTGGTTCATCTTCTTTCAAGATTAATTCTTCAACCGGTTCATTTTTGGATTCCTTCTGTTCTTCCCTTGGGTCAAACTCGAATGATAGTGACTTTTTATTCTGATTTAGCTGTGTTATAGTGCATACTTGTCCACCGTTGTCTTTATCTTTGTAAACTGACAGATTAGCTCTTTAAGTCATCTCTTAGGACCCCTTGACTACTCCGACCCCCCGTTCGGTCGGGAATTTGATCATTAGGGCTTAGGTAGCTGTTACGGTCTTAGTTTTATTTAAGAATGGCCGACCTAACAATGCAGTATAAGGCCAATTGTCTAAGTCTACCAGCTGAAATCGAGCAATACTGTTTTTTGACAAGGTGCTACTCCAATTTTTACAGGAAATTTTACTGTCCAGAGAGACTTGACCTCAACTCCCCTGAATCCTTTGAGTGGGGTATGAAAAGGCTATAAATCCTTTCGGTCCAACCTGAGTTGATCGTAGACAGCTACATTGAGAATATCGACCGAACTACCATTGTCTATTAAAATTCTCATGACTTCCTTGTGTCCAATTTGGGCACTTATGACCAGGGCGTCATTTGGTCGAATATCGACCCCATGTGAGTCAACTTCTGTGACTATTATTGGGTCTCATCCTTCTTTTACCCTTTTCGGGTATGGTTCGACAGAGTTGACATCAAAGTTTTTCCTTGCCTCCACCGCTTCTCTAATTTCTTGAGTTCGCTCTCGGTTACTTCTACCAGTTGATGGTCCTCTAAAGATTGTTTGTATTACTTCATTAGCCTCAGGGCTGGCCCTTTGGTTTCGACCGGAACTATGATTGGCCTTATTCTCTTTCTTCATTTCTGACCTCTCATCTCTTTTCAAGATTATATCTTGTAAGTGTCCTTCCTGAATGAGGGTCTCTATGTAGTCTCTAAGCTGGTAACATTTGGAAGTCTCATGACTGGTTTCCTTGTGGAATCTGCAGTACTTTGTTGTATCTCGTTGGGCAAACAGAGACTGTCGGCGTGGCTCTTTTACCAGATTCTTCTCTTTCAATATGGCTAGGATTTCTTCCTGCTTTTTTCGGAGATGGGTGTAGTTTGTGTATTTTTCTCAAAATTTCTCCTTGGTCTGGTCAGCATTGCATCCGTTTCCTCCGTCCTTGTTTCTTTCTTTGCCATTTCCCTTTTGTTTTCCATTTTGGTTATGTACCTTTGACTCGGTATCTCATTGTTCGGGTTTCCCTCCATGCATGTAGCATCCTCCCATGGCTAACTCCTCTTCTTCGGCTAGTGCATATCCTCCAGCCATGTCTATCATATCTGCATATCTGGTTAGACAAACTCTTCTTAGGATAAAAGATAGTCGTCCATTCTGTAAGTTGTTTATGAATGCAACAATTATTGTATCATCATTTGCACTGCCGATTTCTGATACCGCCTGGCTGAATCTCCCCATGTATTTTTTTAACGACTCATCTTTCCCTTGTTTCATCTGAGAAATGTAAGCCACTGATTTCCTCCTGTGTACATTGCCCAGAAATTATCTTGAGAAACTTCTGCTTAATTCACCGAAACTTCTGCTTAATTCACCGTGATGCTTGCCGAGGGCAACCTTCTGAACCATCTTGAGCCTGTGTCTCCAAGAGTCTGTGGAAAGTTAAGACATAGTAAAGGGTCGATGTGGGCATACTGAGTCGTAGCGCTTTTATATCGTCTGACGTGTTCTTTAGGATATGTATCCTTCTTGAATTGTTCTATGTGTGGCATCCTGAATCTTTCTGAAAATGGGGTTCGCATGATGTCCCTAGTGAATGGACTATCGGAATCGTCGTTAGATAAATCATTATACCCATATCGCCTAACCAACGCGTCCATTTGACGTCTGTTGTTTTTGACTTCTCGGGTCAGGCTCTGAATTATAACATCTCTATCTCCCACTAGATCTCTATGATGGTTAAACCGTCGGGTGACTGTCATGCCTTTTTCCAGCTCCTCTTCACTTCGCTGCCGAGTCTCACGTTTCGATCCTTGCAGGCGTATGGTTCCATGACGATGCTTGCAATGGTGCCGATCACTGTCCTCTGATGACGACGACCGATCCCTGTGCTGGTCATGCTTGCGGTGTCTATCATGGGCTATCTGACTATGGCTCTGCCTTTGGTGTGGTGGTTCCTCTTCGGGTGTTTCACGTCCCTTATCCTGATTGCGTGTTACACCTTCATCTTGATTGACTGGAATAGAGTTCTTACCAGCTTCCGGTGCATCTGGTTTCGGCCCAACTATAATCGAACGAAGCCTTGTAAGTGGGGGGTTAGAAGGTTGCGTTTCTGTAGCTAATAGATCAACCCCTTCTTTTGTCGTGTCCTCTAACAGCTGTTGTAGTACCTCGTGGAAGCGTCGTGTCAGGTCTTTGCTGGTCGGAGGGATTTGTTGGATCCCCGCCAGAGATGTTGGTTGGTTCTCGGTGGTCGTGGCGAGATCTCGTGAACTACCGCCTATATGAACATTATCTGGAGATTTTTGGACATCCCCAGAACTGTTTCTGCTTCCACTTCCTGCCATTACTTTTAATCAAATAGGAGGTTCACCCCCTTCTTCTAGCCCCAATTGTTGACGTCAATTTCTCGATGTGTGAAAAAATCAACAAGATTGGATTTTAACCGTGACCTCAAAAAGAAAGAGAAGAAGAATGCAATTTGAAACTAGTTAGACGCAAGTTTTACGTGGTAAAACTTCGATGATCGGAGAAATGTCCACGGGTGGTTAAACAAACAACCGAGCCAAAATCCACTATTGAAATAAAGATTTACAACTCTCGATCTTTTTTTTTTCTCTATACTCTTCTATATCTTTTTATGACGAGATTATGAGACTATTTATATGTGCGTAGAACCCTAATCCCTTTTGTACAAGTAATGAAATATTTTTGTATTTAATTATAATTGGTTACTTGTTGGAGTAGTCTTTATCTTCTTTCCTATTTTGGAGATTTGTATGGAGATCGAATGGGACTCTAGTGATATAGTCCATTTAGGACTTATTTCCTTACAAATGCGTAGTCTTCTTAAAGAAATAAAGTTGTTGCCTGATTTGGAACCTTTTTCCTATTTGATATTTTACTCTTCTTGGAATTCTTATTCGACGTGGATATCTTTGCGTATTTTAATATGACTCTTGGTTCGTATGCGAGTTATGTACTGGACCTCTTTATTCGGATTTCTTCATATTTGTCTCGAGCATAACATGACGTCAACTGATCCCGAGTAGAACATGATGCCAGCCGATCCCAAGTAGAACATGACGTCACCTGTTTCCGAGCAGGTCTTACTCAGTACTTGTATTTATACTTATTCAGGGTTCCTATTCCTTAGTGATATCTTACCGGATATTTTCTGAATGCCTATTCAGATATTTATCTGGCAATCTTATCCACATTGTCAATAACATGTACATATGATAAAGTTTACATATAACTGGTGTGAACTGTGAAATGGTGCCCTTTGAGAGATGCTTTGAATCTTTTGTCACTCTAAATTTAGGACAGACACCGGAATGGATTTGGTAGCACATACTCTTGCCAAGTTTGCTTTGGCTTATGTGAAAGATATGGTACAACACTAATATTATTTTTTTTCGAATTGAGGTGACCGACTCACGCATTTTTAAACATTGGTTGAGATCTTTCCATCACCTAGACAATTTTGCAGTTAGTTATGTTTTTAGATTCTTCCTGGAATATGTAATTTCTTGTTATTGGAATATTGAGGTTATTTTTGCATTTTGTATTGGGGGTGTGTGTTCGTGAGTATTGATCCAATACAAGTTCGAATCGAGCCTTGCATTTCGTCACTTTGAGTGCCTAAAATCTGAATTGGAAAGCAGAAAAGCCTTCCGCTCACTCCCCCGCACAACATTCTAGTATGTAGATATATATAATAAAACCCCAAAAATTAAAATAAATAAATAAACTGAAAAACGGTACCGTCTAAAACGTTTGTCATTATAAGAAGACTAAAATATAATTTCTCGTTTAATTCCAAAATCTGTTACAGGGGTGGTGTGCAGTTGCATAAGTTAGCTTGGACTGAGCTTGTAGGGTTTTTGAGTCCTCAAAAAGGAGAAAATAGTATCTCTTGCTAAAATCTCATTCAACCTTCTTGCTAGATTTGTCATCACTATCTTCACCAGCAGTCGAGGATTCATCAAACTCCATCAACTGCACACAAATAAAAGTTAGATGTAAGGCCAAATCTCAACAACAGTATTGGAGAACATGAGGACAAGGGCATCGAACAAACCGGTTTGACTTCCCCATTCCATATGCAATGAGCAGCCAAGAATCCTATTACAGAAGGTACAATATACAAAAGTGCAGGCTGAAACACCAACACAGATTACAATCAGAAAAACCATCAGCTAATATATTATAGTATAAGGGAAAACGTGCTTTTGATAGCCACAGCCAGCCATATATTCGGAAAAAGAAAACAAAATCCATTATCAAGAAAAGGTTGTGAAACTAAAGTGATAGTCACCTGTGCAGCTTGAAACCAGTTCATGACGATAATTGTAAGGACCAGACCAAATGTGTATCCCAGAAATGCACTCTTAAAGTACTGGCTCTCTTTTCCTCTAGATACATCAAATCGTAGTGCTAGTGCCACAAAAATACCTGGATAAAAAAAAAATACAGTATTATTCATTTGGAAGTATCTGAGAAATAGCATCATGGTGTGTTCCAACAGCTTTCTTTAATTGAACTAGAGTACAACCATGGTTGACGGTCAAGACAAAGATACATCAGACAACCGACAGTAAATAGACCATAACTTCAGAAGGAAAAAGAAAACCTTTTAGTTAGTTTCATGATTTTCTCGGACAAACCCCCAGGATTCCTTACATAGTAACAAACACTACACCACAAATAACCTAAATAAAAACATCATGTACAAGACTTGGTTTTTCGAGGCTGTACCAGGAATTACAATGTCACCAAGTCCAAGCATGGAAAATGGTCGTGCAGCATCAGCAGTTGGAAACAAAAGCTGCAAATAAGAAGAAATTATCATTACCAACTATTATAGAATCGAACAAAACATAGTTGATACTTTCTTCACAAGAAACAGTAATACATAAAAGATATCCATGATTAAGCTGGACCACTAACCTTGATAGGGGCGTCAAAAGATTTTGCAACACTAACCATAACCGGAGTGAAGAAAACCCAGAAAATATCATAAACAAAAAGTCCAGCCTGCAATGCAGAAGGATGTAGAAGATCACACAAAAGAAGAAATAGTGGAAGCGCGGGTAATACATGTGCATAACAAAATATCTAACAAGGGTTGAATTATTTGACCAGAAATAACAATAACTCTTTAAAATATAAGAAATTACATATTACAGGAAGAAACTAAAAACATAACACTGCAAAATTGTTTAGGTGTTGGAAAGATCTCAACCAATGTTTAAAAATGCACGAGGCGGTCACCTCAATTCGAAAAAAATAAATTTTGCAAAAAAACAAAAAACAAAAAAACCTGCTGCTGAACTTAGGGTTTGATGTGGAGTCTTGGAATGTTGGAGTTTTTGGAAAAGTTAGAGGTGTGTTTTTGGACAGAAGGGTTAGAGTTTCTGTTATAAAGAGGATGTTAGGGTTTTAATGTTTTTTTATTCTAAAAAAATTTGCCCAGACTGCCTTGGCCACCTCATGGAACTGACCTATTGAAGGGTTGAGGCAGCCGACTCGAGGTGCTTTGGCCATTGAGGCGGCCACCTCATTTGAATTTTTAAACATTGATCTCAACCTCTAAAGAGGAATAAAAAGTAAGGAAACAACAACAAATTCTCTTTTATGTCCATACTTAAGAAAGTCGCCACATGAAGCAACAAGCTTTACCTTTCCTTTTTTGTAACTACACTCATGAATTAAAAAAGAGAAGTTGAAAGCACAGAAATTACCCCACCAAAAAAAAAACCAAAAACAAAAAACACCGAACAAAATGACATTTTATGGGGTGGGATACAGATAAAGTGACATCAAGATTTCATCAATGAAATCCATTGCATCGATGTGATGGAACAGTTGAGTTGCATAGGAATCATGAGACTATCCAATGATTTTATTTTAGTTTAGTTTAACGATTACAATTTAAGGTTTGGGGGAGAAAAACATGACTCAAATCCAGGATCTCATTGATGTGAATGTAAGGGGCTGGCTTACCACTAAGTCAATCTCATCTCATCAAGACTATACAATGAATTCAAATGACAACATATCATATCTTGTTACACAAGATGTAGGTGTAGCAACACTTATAAGGCCAAAAGATCCTCTCTCTCTCTCTCTCTCTCTCTCTCTCTCTTACACAGACCAACATCTAGAAACTAATACACGATCTTGATAGGTCAAATCCGTATACAAGGTTTGCAAAAAACAAATGGCCTGTATAGGAGCCACCTACTCAGGATTAAACATCCAATATGTTTCTTGAGTTACCGACGTTTAAGGGTCCACTAGGAATCCCCAATAGAGAGTCTAGTCAACAAAGACAGGTTAGTGGATCAGTTTGACTTGCTGCGTACATACATAAGTCAGGGAAATAGTTGTTGACTTGCAAGAAATAGTTCCTTCCTTGCTACATATATGCTGCAAATACAAATCTAAAGTTCTAAAAAATAACATATTTCTACTTTTAAGAATTACTTCTCCATAGAAAACATAATTGAACCATAAACCCAGTAACCCACTTATTCGTTCTTACCAAGAGAATGGCACCAGTCTTGAAAGATCCAAGAGAAAGCATTTCAATTCCCTGCAATCATCAAATAATGACATCCTTTAAACCACAAAGTTTAATCATTAAATGTACGACCAAACTGTAAAGCACAAAAGCCGTGGGTGAATATTAATAGAATCACATTCTTTTCAATAGTGAATTTTTTTTTTTTTTTTTAAGTAGTGACCTTTTTGTTATATAAGAAAAAATAACAGGGCACGTGTTTGTGCATATATACAATGAATTGCCCAAAATAATGTAATTGTAATGTAAACAAAGAAGATCAAAACTGCTAAAAAACATCATTTTCCTAATCAGGAGAAAAAAAGAGTGAAAAATGGAGGGAATACAAGCTGAGTTATAGAAGAACATTCATGCAAAACTACCACAATAGATAATAAAAAAAGTAATTTAACACTGATGTACAAAAACTCTACAAATTAACAAGGATTGCAACTTATAGAACTTACAAGTTAAAACCGGCAAAAGAAATATCAATCAGTATTATTTGGCTTATGATGTTATGAATATGAACAAAACAACTAAAGATTAAAAAAAATCAGAAGTTTAAAAGGCTATATATCGAGGCAATAACAATATATATTATCCTTTAAATGGATGTTGCCAAACCTGAATACAGAAAGCGAGGCCCAAAATATTGTTAGCCAGCCAATGTTTCTGTGAAGCATACCATGCACAGAAAAAGGTCCCAGGGATCGCTGCAACGATCTGAGACCTTGTGAACTCAACCTCCAGAGCTGTGTAAGAAAGGTGTAAAGAAAAAAAAAACACCATTCTGCATTATACAAGCAATATTAACGTCAACTGGATCTAATGTAAATTCCAGAGCACAAAACTGGAAAATTTGTTTTAAGACAGTCAATCCTCCCAAAAAGAATGGAGTGAAGAGGGGGGGTAAATTTTTTAATCCTGATTGGTGTGCAGGAGTTAAATTTTCAATAAAAAGAACAAAAAAATTAGCACCAAAAGCAGGCAGTCACTGGTCACAGTAATGATATTATCAACCCACTAAACAGAAAAAGCCAACTGAAAGTCAAATCTAACAGTTCTGCATTTGATGGACCATGGCATTACTAATAATGGGGAAAATATATTGAAATTTCATATTTTACGAGGATCAACGACAAGAATTTACAAAGAAAGAGCTACATGGAGTCACATACCGCGGACATATGGAAAACGCCAGATGATAAGGTCATCGTTCCAATGCTTTGGCAAGAACCGTTTTATAGCTGGTAAAACTGTTGCCCTATAAGAATGGAAGAAACAACACATGAGATGAAGATGCAAACAAAATTCAATTAATTATATTTTTCTCATCAACAGTATACAATATATAGTAGCAAATCATACAAAATAAACATACGAGAGAGCGATGATCCCAAGAACGAAGAAGTAGCAAGTCAATACAGTGTTAACCAAGTCTTTTGACAGAAACTTGAAGAGTAAGAACAGGGATAAGAGCATTGCACTCCCGACAAACGGAAAGCGCATAGCATGTTCTTTAGACATTGTCTCCTGTGTGATTAAACAAGACAAATAGCCAGCAAGTTTAATATGGACCAATGAAATAACCAAAAAGGAAAAAGGAAAAAGGAAAAAGGAAAAGGAAAAAGGAAAAAGGAAAAAGGCCACTGGGTATATATGCCTGGTGTACTTACCGTTGGTGGAGTTGGCTTGACAGATCGGTAGCATCCCACGAAAACTGTGAGGCTTGCTGTCAAAATAACATTTAAGTTTGGATCTACCTTCACAAGAAGTGGTGCCAATGTCAAACCTGCAACCGTGAATCATATGCACAGAAAAAAAAAAGGTCAAGCTCCCCAACAGGGGAAAGTTTAAAAAAAAAAAAAAAAAAACCATACCAACATGAGTCATATACAACGCATAAAAAAATAGGACCTAAGCAACAGTAGAAAACTGATTAGGGTTGATTCCAGTGATTTCAAATTAGGGTTGCACAACCAACTTGTATTTAGATTTCCTGCTAGTCCAAAACTGATTTCCATCCTTTTATAAAGTGAAAACAGATTCTACACCTCTATTTTAAACTTTATTTTTCTTTAGCATACATCCCATCCCATCCCATGCACAAAAACCAAAATAAATTAAATCTCCTTTCAAATTCGATTGAGGAGGATTGAACCCTATACCTATTGCTTTCAGTATAAGAGGTCTAACCAACTAGGCTATCCCTTTGAAGACAGATTCTACAACAAACTTGAGATGTTCGGATCCACATTTTTATGTGAGATTCATGGATTTTCTCTCCAAAACAAATTGCTTGCACTTATAAAATGTTAGCATATATATGGTTCTTTCTTTATGATATAAATTTTTCTGATCAACAAGCAAATTGCATGATAGCTTCTGCTATAAGTGCTTTTCCTTTCTAACTTTTCTCCCACTTCCTAGAATCAAGCAGAGGTAAGAGAGACTGGTTAAATCAAATTCCATATGCAGGCTTGTGATGCTGAAATCCATATAATAATGTCAGAACTCAGAAGATCTTATACACAGTCGCAACAAACAAGCACTGGCATTTTTTCCATTTATGATTTATCAGAAGCATTCAAAGTCCAAAGTCACATAACAAAAATTGGCATTCTACTACTACTTTCTATGACATGCGCGTTATATATCAAATACAAATACAATTAAATTGCCAGAGGAAACAGCACAAAACTTAAAACTTGGTTACAATAAAACACAAAATTGACAACTATTAGACCACAACCACATCCAGGCCCATACTTCTAATTGTTCAGTTTAAAGTAAGACTGATTCCCTTAATGTTTCAGTAATAAGAAACAGTGTACACGATAAAATTAGACTCCAAGAATTGGAAAAATAAAACAAATTATAATCAAGGAAACATACATATTACAATGTGTGAAGAGAGCATTAAGGAGAAAAGGAGGGGTAAGGAGTTAGTATGGGAGACGACTATTAGGCGACATCACAAAAGATTGCATTAGTGAAAATTTCAAATATACCCAGTACAAGACATCCTTAGAAGAAAAATGGAACTATTGTGACTTGCACAACGCAAGTGCTGAATTTTCTAACTTGCTAAACTGAAAAATTTATGAAATGGAACACAAAAATACAGAAAAATAAGGCAGAAAGATTCAACCAAAAACACGTTGCCAAATAACAATTCCATATCAAAGATATATACCCTTTATTCAATATCATAGAAAATTCATTTTATTTTTTTACCCAAAAAAGTTGACATATACATCTACAAAGAAATTCAAAATCAGTTCTTTATCTATTCAAAGTTGATGTCCACAGCATAGTTTTTTTTTTCTTCGAAAACCCATACAGCCTTGAATCCGTAACAGTAAACACAAATCAGACAACAGGAATTAAAACGGAAATGCTAATTGAGCCGTAAAACTAACAAGTTCGTGATCATACCTGCTAAAGCGAAATTCGCTAACCGTTCACTATTCTTCATCGTTCTCTATTCCAATTCAGCAAAAAAAAAATCCAAGAAAAAAAAACCCTAACACTACACAAATCAAACCACAACATTAATAAACCAAATTGAGTATTATTTCAAGAAAAAAACACGAAGACAATCAAATCAAAAACAAAGCGAGAATCGAATAAGAACCTGAAGACGAGAGAGTAAATAATAATAATAATAATAAAAGATCTTCGTCTCCTTCTCTCTCTAACGGTCGCAAATTATACAGATCAGAGAAGACGAGACTCGAAAAAATTCAGATATAGCCATATAGGGTTTATGGAAATTATATTTATGTTATTTTCAATGCTTCACAAGAGTTTCATGCAACTGTCCGTCACTGCAAATCACAGATCGAGGTTTTTTTTTGTACTTCATGATCTGACACGTGGCGTGAGATAAGTGGGTAGTGTGGGGTGACATTTGGGTCGAGTTGGGATGAGTAAATGTTTGGATACGATTGTATCTGGAATTAAAATGCACCGTATCAAGTCGTAAAGTTGCTGACATATACGACCACTTTTAAATCAGCCACGTCTTGTTAGAGTCTTACATCCAATCAGAATTTGACATGTCAACTTCTAAAAGTATCTCCTATTATTATTAGGGTTACCGGAGGATAAGCGTTGATTGTACCGGTTCGATTTTTTATACAACCGATAAAATTCAGTTTTTAAAAAAGTGATCCGATCCAATCAAATTGACATTTGCCAACCGATGAAAATCCAACCGAATTGGACGGGTTCGATTTTTTTGGTTTTAGACTTTGAGCCAAAATTCTAAATTTCATTTATTACATATTTAGTTTATTTTTTTGAATCTATTGGACCAATTTTATTTACATCACAATAAAAACATATTAAAAAACTACAAAATCCAATAAAAAACAGTAAACACATTTCAAAATACATATCAGCCAAATTTTTTGTTAATAACTAATACAATAGTCAATACCAAACAAAGTCAAATTACATTTTAAAATCCAATAAAATATACCTAATAATTGAATATTGAAGAGTGAAGAGTGGAAGTTATAATTAGTTTTTTTTTTAAGTTACAGTCGGGTACCGGTTCGATTATCCTGTTTTTGGAACTAAACCGGACAAAAACCGATCCAACCGGTTTTTTTAAAATTAGAACAGAACCGAACCGAACCGATCACCCAATCAAAACCGGTAAAAAACCAATTGGACCGGTGTGATCCATTGGTTCGGTTCAGTTCGGTTCATTGGTTTTTTCCCACCTCTAGTTATACCCAAGTTTATATATTACCCCGAATTTTTTTTTTAAACATTGAACCCTCTGAACTCTCATTAATTGACAAACAGTTTAGTTTATTGTCCCTGAACACCTTTTTGAAGAGATATCTATAATTAGGTTTTACTAATTAATGAAAGTTCAGGAGGGTTTAATGCTTAAAAAAAAGTTCTGAGGTAAAATACTGTTATAAGTATATTTTATCGGATGTATATGTCATTGACACGGTGGATAGTCCCTTAAGATTGCTATATAGACGTCCAAATAGGCATTCAGAAAATATTCTTCAAGATATCACTAAGGAATACGAACCCGAGTAAGTCCGAATACAGGTGTTCGACAAGTGAAGACCTACTCGGGACCAAGTGACGTCATATTCTTCCCAGGACAAGAAAACCCGCATAAAGAAGTCCAATACATAATTTGCACATGGGAATACCAAGAGTCATGCTCAAATACGCAAAGGCATTCATGTGAAGAAGAATTCCTAGAAGAATTCCTAGAAGAATAAAGTACCAAACAGGAAACAAGTTCCAAATTGGGCAATACTTTACTTCTTTAAGTAGACTGCACATTTATAAGGAAATAAAGTCATAAACTGACTGTATCTCCAGAGTCCCATTCGATCTCCATACAATCTCCGAAATAGGAAAGAAGTAAAAAACGACTCCAACAAGCAACCAAATTGTAACAAAATATAAAAATCTTTCATTACTTGTACAACGAGGATTAGAGTTCTATGCGAATATAAATAGACTCATAATCTTATTGTTGGAGAGATATAGAATCACGAGCAGAGAGAAAAAAGAGAGATCGAGTGGTGTAATTCTTTATTCCAATAGTGAATTTTGGTTCGGTTGTTTGTTCAACCACCCGTGGATGTTTCTCGGATCACCGGAGTTTTACCACGTAAACTCGTGTCTAATTAGTTTCAAATTGCATTCTCTTTCTTTCTCTTTGACAGGTCACAACCAAATCCAATCTTGTTGACTTTCTCACCCATCGAGAAATCAACGTCAACAATTGGCGCTAGAAGAAGGGGTATGAACCTCCGATCTGATTTAAAGTAATGGCTGGAAGCGGAAGCAGAAACAGTTTTGGGGACATCCAAAAATCTTCAGATAATGCTCATATAGGCAGAAGCTCATGAGATCCCACCATAACCACCGAGAACCAACCAGCATCCCTGACGGGTATCCAACAAATCCCTCATACTAGTGAGGACGTAGCACGACGTTTCAGCGAGGCATTGAAACAGCTACTGACGAACGTGGCGAGAGAAGGAGTAGATCTATTGGCTGCGGATGAGGCGCACCCACCAAACCCTCTGCCTACAAGGCTCCGTTCGATTATAGTTGAGCCGGAACCAGATGCTCCAGTAGCTGCTAGGAACTCGGATCAAAACAATCAATTTGGGGGTCAAACACGCACCCAGGACAGGGATCGTGAAACACCCGAAGAACCACGCCAAAGACAGAATCATGGTCAGGTTAGACATGCCCACGGTTTCGGTCGGTTCCGGTTTCGATTCATATTCCGGACGGAGCCAGAACCGAAACCAAAACCAAAACCGTAGATAGGCGATTCCGGTTCCGGTTTCGGTTCGGTTCTTTTTTTTTTTACATTTTTGCTTAAGAAAAATTATAAAAAAAATTCGAACCGCCGGTTCCTGACCAGTTATTTTAGGAGATGAACCGGAATCGAACCTTCACCCCCACGGTTTTGGTTATGGTTACGGAACCGATTCCACGGTTCCAGTTTTGGTTTCGATTACTGTTCATTTCACACTATTACGGTTCGGTTCCATGGTTCGAACCGAACCGTGGTCATGTCTAGGTCAGGTGGATCGAGATAGGTACCGAAGATATGACCAGCGTAGGGATTTGTCATCATCATCAGAGAATAGCGATCGTCGCCATCACAATCGTCATCATAGAACCATACACCTATAAGGGTTAGCTCATGAGACTCGGATACAGGATGAAGATGAGCAGGAAACAGGCATGGCAATCACCCGGCAGTTTAACCGTCATAGAGAACCGGTGGGAGACAGAGATGTTATGATTCATAGCCTGACCCAAGAAGTCGAAAACAACGAGCGTTAAATGGTCGCGTTGGTTAGGCAATATGGATATAATGACTTATCTGACGATGATTCTGATAGTCCATTCACTAGGGACTTCTTGCGAACCCCATTCCCATAAAGGTTCAGGATGCCACACGTGGAACAATTTGAAGAAGGATACAGATCCTATTGAACACGTCAGACGATATAAAAGCGTTATGACTCAGTATGCCCACAACGACTCTTTATTATGTCTCAACTTTCCATAAACTCTGGGAGACACAGGCTCAAGATGGTTCGGAAGGTTGCCCCCGGCAAGCATCGGAAGTTTTGGTGAATTAAGAAGAAGTTTCTCAAGATAATTTATGGGCAATGTACATAAGAAAAAATCAGTGGCTTACCTTTCTCAGTTGAAACAAGGGAAACATGAGTCGTTAAAAAAATACCTGGGGAGATTTGGCCAAACGGTCTCAGAAATCGACAGTGTAAATGATGAAGTAATAATTGCTGCACTCATAAACAATTCACAGAATTGACGACTATCTTTTGACCTAAGAAGGACCCGTTTAACCAGATATGTAGACATGATGGACATGGCTGGAGGATATGCACTAGCCGGAAGAGGAGTTAGCCATAAGATGATGCTATATGCATGAGGGGAGACCCGAACAAAAAGACGCGAGTCAAAGGTAAAGAACCACAAAGGAAGACAAAAAGGAAACAACAAATAAAGAAGCAAGGATGGGGGAAACTGGCATAATGATGACCAGACCATGGAGAATTTCTGAGGAAAATACACAAACTACCCCCCTCTTCGAAAAAAGCTAGAGGAAATCCTGGCCATATTAGAAGAAAAAAATCTGGTAAAGGAGCCACGCCGACAGTCTCAGTTTGCTCGGTGAGATACAACGAAGTACTGCAGATTCCACAAGGAAACCGATCATGAGACTTCCAAATGTTACCAGCTTAGAGACTACATAGAGACCCTCATTCGGGAATGACACCTACAAGATATAATCCTGAAAAAAGATGAGAATTCAGAGATGAAGAAAGAGACGAGGGCCAACCATAGTTCTGGTCGGAACAAAATGGCAAGTCCCGAGGCCAATGAAGTAATACAAGCAATCTTCGGAGGACCATCAACTGGAAGAAATAACCGAAAACGAACTCAGGAAATCCATCGAACCAAACCCGAAAAGGGTAAAGGAAAAATGGGACCCAATAATATTCACAAAGGCCGACTCACACGGGGTAGATGTTCGACCGAATGACACCCTCGTCATAAGTGTCCGAATGGACATAGGGAAGTCAGGAGAATTTTAATAGACAATGATAGTTCGGTTGATATTCTCAATATAGCTGTCTACGATCAACTCAGGTTGGACCAAAAGGATTTGTAACCTTTTCATACCCCACTCAAAGGATTTAAGGGAATCGAGGTTAGGTCTCTCTAGACGGTAAAGTTGCCCGTAAAAATTGGAGTGACACCTTGTCAAAGAACAGTGTTGCTCAATTTTGTAGTGGTAGACCTAGACAATTGGCCTTATAACGTGTTGTTAGGTCAACCATTATTGAATAAAACCAAGGCAGTAACAGTTACTTATGCTCTGATGATCAAATTCCTAACTGAACGGGGGGTAGGAGTAGTCAAGGGGTCCTAGGAGATGGCCAGAAGAGCTAATCTCTCGGTTTACAAAGACACAGACAATAACGAATAAGTGTTCACTATCACACGATCAGATCAGACCGAGCAAGAATCACTGTTGTTTGAGTTTGATCCTAGGGAAGAACCGAAAGTGTCTAAAAGTGAACCAATAGAGGAAATAGTCTTAAGAGAAGATGAACCAAGTAAGAAGATAAAAATCGGGGCCAGTTTAGAAGGAAAGGTTAAGCAAAACCTTATTAATCTACTTAGAAAATATAAAGATGTGTTCGACTGGAGTGATGAAGACATGGTAGGGATAAATGCCTGAATAATATCACATCATCTTGCAGTGGACCCAAATGCAAAACCAGTAATACAAAAAATAAGATCTTTTAACCTCGAAAGAAGTCAGGCGATCAAGCAAGAAGTGGAGAAGTTACTTGATGTAGGATCGATCAGAGAGATCAACTACCCTCAGTGGGTAGCCAATGTGGTCATTGTCCAGAAGAAAAATGATCAGTGGAGAATGTGCATAGACTTCACGTACCTGAATAAAGCCTGCCCAAAAGACAGTTTTCCACTGCCAATGATAGACCAACTGGTTGATGCCATGTTAGGCCACGGATTACTCAGTTTCATTGACGCCTATTCAGGATATAACTAAATCCAGATGAATAAGGCTGATGAGGAAAAAACGGCGCTCCCAACCGATCAGGGCTTATACTGTTACACATTAATGCTCTTTGGGCTAAAGAATGTAGAAGCAACATACCAAATGCTGGTCAATAGAATCTTCACACGACAAATAGGAAGAAACATGGAAGTTTACATAGATGACATGTTGACCAAGAGCATCTCGGCAGACGGGCATGCTTCAGACCTGTGGGAAACATTCGATGTCTTGAGGAGATATCAGATGAAGTTGAATCCGAACAAATGCCTATTTGGAGTTCCTTCAAGAAGGTACCTGGGTTTCCAAGTTCACCAGAGGGGAATCGAAGTAAACCCTGAGAAGATCCAAGCCCTTCAAAAAATGACATCGCCAAGAACGCTAAAAGAAGTGCAGCGTTTAACAGGATGCCTAGCCTCCTTTGGCAGATTTATTTCAAAGGCCACAGATAAATGTGCACCCTTTTTAAAAGTAATTAAAAAAGGAAAAAAGGGCTCGAATGAAACGAAGAATGCGAGCAGGCGTTCCTAAAAATCAAAGAGTATCTAGGGCAAGCTCTCATCCTTTCAAAATCAAAAATGAGAAATACTACACTTGTACTTATCAATTACGGAATTAGCAGCAAGCTCAGTTCTAGTCAGAACAAAAGATGGAGTACAGAGGCCAGTATACTATACCAGCAAGGCACTTCTTCCAGCTGAAACCAGGTATTCACAGGCAGCAAAATGGCCTTATCATTGGTTTCGACAGCAAGGAAGCTGATGCCATACTTTCAGGCTCATACAATCCAGGTCTTCACCGACTGCCCACTTAAGCAAATCTTACAGAAGCCAGAAATTTTAGGAAGACTAACCAAATGGGCAATCGAGCTAAATGAATTCGATATTCAGTACGTCCCCATGACATCCCTCAAAGACCAGGTTGTAGTAGATTTCGTAGCAGAATTCACATAACCAAACCTGGAAGCAAAAAGGATGTTGGGCAAGAGTTTCTCGTGGAGATTATATGTCGATGGTTCCTCGAACACTCATGGTAGTGGGACAGGGATTGTAGTATGCACCCCGGAAGGAGATGAAGTTGAATGTGCCATGAGATTCGATTTCAAAACAACAAATAATCAAGCCGAATACGAGGCGTTACTAGCTGGACTTAGAGTATGCATTGCCTTCAGAGCAGATGAGGTCCAGATATTCAGTGACTCACAAGTAATTGTCAACCAAGTCCTGGACGAATACCAAGCTAGAGATGAAGGAATGAAAGCTTATCGAGACATAGCAAAACAACTCCTTCAAAAATTAGAGGAATATAAGATTGTCCAGATTCCCAGGGAAGAGAATGAAAAGGCTGATACTTTTTCCAAACTAACATCAGCAACAACCACAATCAGGCCAAAAACTATTTCGGTCGCACATCTCCTCAGACCGAGTATAGTTGATCCAAAAAACTTGGAAATCTCAAAAATCTGAACACCCCCAGATGGTTGGATGACTCAGCTGAAAAGCCACCTAAAAGAAGGCATACTCCCGAAAAATCCCCTAGAAGCCAAACGTGTCAAGTACCGGTCAGCAAGATACACATTGATCGAAGGAGAACTGTACAGAAGAGGGTTTTCCCGAACACTCTAGAGATGTGTATCGGAGAAAGATGCATGTCGGATACTACAGGAAATCCATGACAGAGTATGCGGAAATCATATTGGAGATAAATGTTTGACACACAAGGTACTCATGCAAGGTTATTATTGGCCCTCTTTGTTCTAGGATGCACAGCGATGTTCAGAAAGCTGCAATACATGCCAAAAGATCGCTAACGATATCTGACAACCCTCTGAACAAATCAGAAGCCTTACGTCCCTATGGCCATTTGCCATGTGGGGTCTGGACTTAATTGGCCTAATGCTAGCAAAGACAGGGGATAGAGTGAAGCATGCAATAGAAGCAGATGATTATTTCACAAAATAGGCGAAAACCGAAGCATTAGTACACATTATAAAAACAAATACCACGAACTTTGTGAAGAAAAATATACGCTACAGATTTGGAGTCCCAAGCACTATCATCACTGACAACGGCACCCAGTTCGATAATCTAAAATTCAGATAGTTGTACAAAGAGTACCAAATTGTCAATTACTATGCCACACCTGCCCATCCTCAAACGAATAGGCAAGCTAAAGAAGTAAACAAAATCATCAAGCATACACTCAAAGCAAAGCTAGATGCCAAGAAAGGAAGTTGGGTTGAAAAACTTCCAGAGGTATTATGGGCATATCGGACGACAGTAAGGACTTCTACATGAGAGACTCCATTCACTTTAGCATTTGGAACAGAAGTTGTTATCCCCGTAGAAACATCGTACGCTTCACCTAAGGTCAGGCTATACAATGAACACCAGAATGTTGATATGCTGTTACAAAGTCTAGATGAGCTAGAAGAGAAAATGGAGAAATCTCGAATACGAAATATAGCATATCAGCAAAGAGTGGCTCGCCACTACAACAATTATGTTCGGATCAGGAAATTCCAACTTAGAGATCTGATACTCAGAAAGGTGTCACTAAACACAAAAAACAAAGCGGCAGGCTCCTTGGCTGACAAATGGGAATGCTCGTACAAGATTGAAGGAGTAGCTGGTCATGGAGCGTATTAGATTGCACGACCAGATGGAGAGGTATGCAACGCCCAATATTTGAAGATTTTTTATCCTTGAAATTTTGTTTCCTTTTTTAGTTAGGACAATTTTAGTCAGGATAGTTATTAGTTTTGAAATTTAATCATTGTTAATTTTACAGTTATAAATAAAAACCCAACTCGGGATTTTAGAAATCTAAAACATATGATAATAAGAACATATGAAAGACGAGCATGATAATAAGAACATGCAAATAAAATGATCGGGACCAGTAATTTAGAAAAATTCCCAAATGGGCGGAGAAGCTCGTAGGAGCACACCAGCCGAGCAAGGTCAGTCGACCTTAGCCAAAAGGCAACCCCGATGCACTAGATTTTAGAAAATGGCTCGGGGAGCCGTCGGGAAAAATCCCGGTAAGATGTGCAGCTGTGTTGAGCAGTCAAAAGCTTAACAATTCGGTAAACCCATGCACATACAAAACTAAGGAGACGTCCTCAGTAACTTGTGTAAAGACTCTAACATAGGATCATGGTGAGCCTTGATGTAATGTTTGGGTGGCAACCGAGTATGAAATGCGAGTATAAATCTACTTGCCTATTTCAAGATGGCTCGGTTAATAATATTAGCCAGTTCAATATGATACTTGACACGAAGAGATTGCATTAGCCAGTTAAATAAATACTTGGCATTAGAAAATCGTTCCTAGTAAACAAAGCCAGGTTAAATAAGATACTCGGTAAAGTTACTTGGACAATAGAGATCCAGTTCAATAAGATACTTGGCGTTAGAAGTTATTCCAAATAACAAAACCAAGTTAAATAAGATACTCGGTACTCGCTACTCGGTGAAATTACTTGAGCAATAAGTCAGCCGGTTTAAACAAAATACTTGGCTTTATGAATAAAGCAGTTCACAACAAGTATGAAACTTCATTGATCAAAATCTTTACAAGGTGGAAAATTCTATAAAAATGACTTTAAGGTTGGGATAAGGATTTGGAACTTTTACCGATACTCGGGTCAGGCACCATCTCGTATTCATGGAGAGGACTTTCATTTGAAGGCCAAGCGATTGTGTCGACAAAGTCATCCATCCACTCACTGCAATCTGCTCTAAGGACCGGACCAACATCAGGTGTCGAGCCATTCACACCAGATTTCTGACTGGCATAGAAGGTCGAGAGAGAATATTCTGATGGGATCTCCAAATGCATAGGATGAGGCTCTTTACCTCGGCTGCGACAGTAAGCTCTCTATTCTTTCATATGAGTCCGAAGAGATTCCAGGGGCCGGTCCATATGGTTCTTGATCGACAGCTCCCAGTTGGTTCAGGCTTTATCAGTTGCCCGATTCTTGACTTTAAAAAATTTGCCAGCTGAAACTAACCCTCACTGAAATTCCCGAAGGAGAAGGGCGTCATAAGTTAGGGACCTTTTGAAAAGATCGACCCCCTGGACCTCAAGTTCCTGTCTAGCCTCCTTTGATAGGGATTCGACCGTTAAAGCTTGGTATTCCAAGTCTTCAATCTTCTGCTCATATGACGACTTGGCCTGCTCAGCTTCCTGTTCAGCTTTAAGCATCGATTCTTAGACAGCAAACAGTAAGTTTTGAAACGACACAGCCTTCTCCTCTGCCAAAGAAGCTCTCTCCTCGGCTCCTATTTGCTTAGCCAAGCAATGATTGGTGAATTCTTGGGCAGAGCTCACCTCCCTCTAATAAGCCGCCTCGACCTGAGCACGGCTATCCACACTCTCTTTCAACTGAGCTTCAAGACGCCTTATCTGATCGGCTTGATGTTGTTGTATCTGAACCAACTCAGCAAACTCAGCCACCACCTGCAAGAAAGGTTTTGAGTTAAAAATCTAACAGACGTTAAGACTAAACAGTTGAGATATGAGACTTACATAAGAGACACTATTGAAAATATTTTCAAGACGAGTGGTCGGGGAACCATCCTTGAAACGGCTCCAATGGTCATCTCCAATGAAGACCCGACCAGAAGACATCGCCCTTAGCATTTCCTGTGTAGTGGAATAAGGATCACCCGAGGCTCCCGCCCTAACGTCTTCTGCCTCAGAAGGAAGATAATCCCTGTTGAGGTTTGAAGTTTTCGTATTTCCCACAGACGCTTCAACTTGAACGTTTAGGGAAACTCCAGCCTCGGTATCGTCATCACTTGATTCGATAAAAGATACCACCCGAGGGACTTTATGAGGACGAGTGGGAGAGTCAGTCATCTTTATTTTCTCAGCCCGAGTACGATGAAAGCTAAGATCAACCGCAAGATCATCATGATCATCAACATCAAGGAATGATTCGAAGAAACTAGGATCATGATTTACTTATTCGTCTAAAGACTTTCCAGCTTCATCTCCATCCCCAACAACAAACTATTCGGTAGGAACCTCATCAATCAGGAACTTTGGCACACCATAAACTTCACCAAGACAATCTTCTTGACCGTCCTCATCTTCAGGAAACCTTTGGGCATTGGAAGTTTCAGCAGGGCCACTCAGACCAATAGATTCCCCCACGGTAGGTTGAATGACCTCATCAGGGACGTACTCAGGGATCTGCCCATCAGCCTCAACAGACTCCACATCCGATTCAGGCGGAGCAATGCCTTCTTTGCTTTGGCGAGAAGCTTCTTTTTTGCTTGCCTGAAGGATCGATTTCACCTGGCAAGCTTGAACGTCGCAGACGATGTCCGAGTCATATACTAACGATAAAGAGAATCAAGTCAAACAGTAATATAGTTGTTTGTTCAACCACCCGTGGACTTTTCTCCGATCACTGGAGTTTTACCATGTAAACTCGTGTCTAATTAGCATCAAATTGCATTCTCTTTCTTTCTCTTTGACGGGTCACAACCAAATCCAATATTGTTGACTTTCTCACCCATCGAGAAATCAACGTCAACAAATACAAACTCATGTAAATTTTAAAGTGAACTTGTGCCAATAACCCTTTTTATTAAGGTAATGGGGCACATGTTAACAACTAAAAAAATACATAGAAATGAAAATATTATTTTTTTTCCTTAGTCAATGCAATAAATATATATTTATAATAAATATTCTCTTTTTAATAAATTTTTAGTGTATAGTGTTAATCGATGCCCTAGGGCATATAGAACAACTAAAAAATTCCTACAAAGGAAACTATTAATTACATTTTTTGGATCAAGATCCTCTTATTGCTTTGTTTTTCTTTATCTTTTTATAATTTAATGACACCTAAGCAAAATAAAAAATACATGATCAAGATTTTATCTTTTTTTTTGTCTCTAATGCAACTTGGTTTGTTAATTACACTTAAAAAAAAAAACAAGGAAAAACAAGGACTGAGGAGATGATTTTGATCCACATTTATTGTTTTAGTCAATGCAATAAACGTACAATTTGTAATAAAGGATTTCTACTTTAAATTTGTAGTTGTTAACACTTCCAATTTTTTGTTGTTAACTTATACTTTTAGGGGTCGATTGTTTTTTCCACATAAAACTTAATGGGTCTGAATTATAATTATTAAGTTATTTTGTTTGTTTTTCAAAGTGGTCAAACAACTTAAAAATCCTAAAAAACAACTTAAAATAAAAAGTAAAAAATCCTGGCTTTTTACTTAATTGCAAATCACTGAACTGTATTAAATGCAATATAAAATCTTTTCTTCCGATACTATCCCTCCATATATAACATATTTCCCATTTCATCAAAATTACATATGGTATAGAAATATTTATTTTAATATATTGCTTATTTTAAATAGCTATAAAAATAAAAAAGAACTCTATTCACTGTACATATTGGTGTTTAATATCGATATTTTATTATGATATTATGGTGATATATATATATATATATATATATATATATATATAATAGTGTTTTGTACGAGTTTTCCTAATTTCCTTTTTATTTTTTGAAAAAAAAAACATTTTCTTTTCTTAGAAAAATGAAGTTTGTTTGTAATCAAAGATGAAGATCATTATCATATGTGTTCATATATAATTATTATTTTTGGATTGTTTTTATTCCATATTATATGTATAATTATTTAACATAAGTATAAATGTAAAATTACTTATATTCAGACAATTTTATTTAAAAAAAAACAAACGAGTTGACAATACATTCAGATGTGAGAAAAAAAACAAACATGTCGTTCAGGTTCAGATTTCAGTCCCTATTCAGTAATTAGAAAAATTCAGAACTGTTCAGTTTTCAGACAAAAAAACAAACGACCCCTTAGACCATCTCCAAAAGATTAAGATTTTTCTTAAAGCCGTCACATCATCAGATTTGTTTCTAATAGACTCTTTAAATGAGATTCTTCAAATAGGATTTTGTTTCTCTCTTTCCAATATTGAAAAGCAACTTTTCAACCAAAGGGTTATGGCTCGGTTGGCAACACATACTGAGTTTGTGGGAAGAGCCTCTGGTTCAATCCCTGCAAAACACACCCTTTTGGAGAGGTAAGGAGCCTTAAATGTGACTACACCTCGAGCTCATATTAATTCCATGATCAATCAGATATAGAGGATATTGAGTGGATTCATAAAAGAAAAAAACAAATTTTCTCACTTTAATTATTATTATATTATTTTTTATATCGCATCATCATTGATATTTGATATCTATATCCTTTTTATCTTTTTAATTAAATTCAACCAATGTATAATAAGTTTTAATTTATAAATTGTATAATCATAAAAAGTATACCATTAAAAAGGTCTTATTTAGATCTTTAAAATGAGACTAATATTGAATATTTAATAATAACATATTAGTAATTTGAAAGGTCATTTAAATGATTTTCATATTCACCTAAAAATAACACTAGTTTCACATGAATGAAACTAGTGCATTTGAAAAATTACTATTTCTAACTTGAAAAAAATTGAAGGTAATTATATTTGTTGGTGGGAGGGGGGAATTGAGTGATTTCATTAAAATAATATAAATTAACCTATTTTTAATTGAAGAGTCTTTTAGAATGATTCTTCCTTTTTCACTCATCAAATTACCATATAGGTAAACAAATAAACATTTAAAGAGTGAAAATGGAAGATTCATTTGGAGATGCTCTTATAGCACATGATAACACTATCGTCCCCAATTAAAAATTCATAAGTTTGCATTTAACCCTCTTCCCTAACCCAATTGTTTACTGTGAAATTTTCAATAAGTACTAGACTTTTTTTGTAGAATTCGAGTAGATTGTGATTTTTATAAAAGGATCACATTAGTCCCTAACTTCTTAAATTGTGTCATTAGGCCCTAACTTCTTAAATTGCGTCATTTTAATTCCTAATTTTTTTAGAACTAATCAAGAAAGTGTTTTGCGGTTAGTTTGACCAAATTTAAATTTAAAAGACAAAAATATCCCTTAAAATTATATATTATTTAAATAAAAAACAAAAGTATGTTAAAATAATATATTTGAACAACAAAAACAAAACTAAAAAGACATATATATATATATATATATATATATATATATATATATATATATATATATATCATATAGTCAACATAAAAATGATTTTAGGTTTTTTATTCTACATTTTAGTTTTAATTTTATTTACACAATTTAAAAGGCAATAAAATACCAATTGACAAATAAATTTGACCGATGAAAATTTAAGAGAGAGATAGAATCGACACAACTTAAAAAGTAAAGGGGACAATTTAGTCATTTTCATAAAAGTAACCAAATTGGTGATAGGATCTAAGTAAGGGTCCAATTTGATCAATTTTACAAAAGTGATCAAATTGGTGATAAGATCTATGGTGTCACGTTTCAAAGCTCTATAATACGTCACAACACCAAGTCATTCAAATGTTTTTGAGCCAATCTATTTCTTCTTTTTGTATGAAACTACAATAATTTTTGAAGAAATAGTAAAGATAATTAAATTGAAGTATTGAAAAAAGTAACTAATTGGTTAAAAAAACATACAATACATTTTAAAAAACTCTCCAATTTCATTCACAGCCAGATGAACTGTAAGTGAGGCTAAGAACTTTAATGACAAATTATTACAATGCTGGTGTTTCAAGACCATATAAAGTTCACCACTGAGCTGTTAAGTAAAAATCATTAATTAATACGATGTTATTTGAGTTTTTATTATATAGAAAAAAAGTAATGCTTTTGCCAAAATATATACCGAGTGATTTAACATTTCTCTTTCTAACGGCCATGTAATTTCCAAATAACCCCTACGCCTCAATATACATAGTAATCTCATCATCAATCTTATGGAGCTCACGATCCGGGACCAACTTTCTAATGCATTCAAGCAAGCCATTTACCACATTTGAATCTGCACATTCAATTTGATTGAAGAATTCTTTGTTCATTCCTCACAAATGATTTGGCATCGGTTTTTTTTTTACCCTATCCATAGCGTCATAGATATATCCCATGGGAGGCCTCCTCTCACTATCCACCAAACAAAGTACACATACAAGAGATGTGGATACTTCAAATCAAACACCATATAATTCCAAATCGATGGCATCAATATCACTTCCATAACTTTTTTGGACCCCGCTTCTTTGGCCTACTTGCTAGCAAACCACTAATTAGAGTTAAACATCTTTCGGAGGTTGGATTTTAGACTATGCATCATTTGCAATGTTATAAAAGCAGTTGCAAAACGTATTTTAGCAGGCCTAAGCAACTCTTTTTTATTGGTAAACTCTCTCAACATATTTACCAAACCAGAGAGGTTGTAGATGTAACTATTGACCATTATAGCCATTCAAATGTTTTCATCAAGTTGGGCAACTTGTAAATATCTTCTAGAATCAAGTCCAAGCAATGAGCAGCACATGGTGTCCAAAACAATGTGGGATATTTGGCCTCTAATAATCTACCTACAATGTAACAATGCAAACAAAAAGTTAAGTTCATACCTAGTTTCAACTTTCAATTCAAAGGTAGATAAATTAACAAGCGATTAAGTGTCACACCAGCCAAAACATTGTTTGAAACACTGTTGATGACCACTTGAACAGCATTGTTGACGCTAATCCTTTCCACAAATTTACCGAGCAACTCAAACATCTTTCGATCTTTGCATATGACGAAGCATCAACCGACTCAATAAACATGCTACATTTAGGACAATTTACTAAGAAATTAATCAATGTCCTTTCTTTCTTGTCTTTCCAACTGTCTCATAAGATAGAGCATCCATGTGTTACCCATGTCTCCATGTGGTCCTTAATTGCACTACTGGTGTTTTCCACCTCCTTCTCGAAAAGGGGAACCTTAACTTCATAAAAACTGGGTGGTTTTATACCCAGACCATAGTGTCCCAATGCTTCACAAAACACTTTAAAGCTATCGCAGTTGACAACATTGAAAAGAATCCTAACATCATACATCCACCTTGTAAGACTGTTACAAACTCGATCCTTTAACTCTTTTTCCCCGGTATCAAATTCACCCAACCTTGTTTTCTTTCCTTTATTTTTCTGCACACTAATTTCTGGTGTAAGTGCCACCTTTTTATGATTGGCTTATTTCATTGACAAACTACAATTGGAGATTTTAATTTAAGGGTAGATTGGGTGCTTGAAGTGTTCGTGATCAAGTTTTCCTTTGTCATCCCCAGAGCTTTAGGATCAAGTGCCTAATGGTATAACACTTGACTTTGATTCTCAAAGAGTTTTTTAGAAGTACACACCACTTGCATGACATTCATTTGTGTCTTTTATTGCCTTTTTATGTGTGCATTGTCACCACTCACACACTTGTACACATTGCATACATGTTAATGTATTTCACCGCATGAGAAGGCCCCACTTCTTATTGTCACGGTCCAAGTGTTTTCGTGGTGAACAGTGGCAAGACAACAACAAGTCTAGTAGCCGTTTTCACTGTCCAAGTGTCATCTTGGACCACTGCAGCATGGATGCATTGTTGGAACCCTGTTCACTGGTAAAATAGCGAAATTAGGTTTTAAATTTTTTTATACAAATCATAATCTGGAACCAGTGAACTTGGGACCGTAATTATTTCGGAACTCATACATACAATATGTATACACAGGAAATTGTAATTAATGTAAAGAATAATAAAATCTTACCAACGTTTGGAGGTTCCTTCATTTACGATATACTTCTGTCTGAACCACTCGATTTTCCTCGCTATGTCCCGGAACTGGTAACTGCGTGTGAGCGTGTCACTGTCTCAGAAACTTGAATGGAGGATGTAGAGAAAAGACTAACTTGAAGAAACTCTTTCTTCTCAAGAGAAAAAAAAATTTAGAACAATTTTAGTTATGAAAATTAAAAATATTATTACTTTTCTTTTTCGTTTCAATGGTGTACGGTGCATCAAAACTTTTTGTCACATTTTTTTTCTCTCTCAAACGCACACACTAACACCGACTTCATGCAAACCAAATTTGCTTCAAAAGCCAAAAACCTCTTGCAATTATTACTGAACGCTTTTAGTCAAGTTTCACACATACTATGCACAAACTTTCAATATCCTGCACACATGTACTGATATTTCTTGTTATTTTCATTAATGTTTTGATGTATTAGATATTAAATTCACGCACTACCAATTTGCATTTGCATCGTACGCAAATTTTTAGTTGTTGTATGTTTATCTTCTCTTCTTTTATTGATCCACGCACAATCCCTGTTTATATTATATACAAATTGATTATCTATATTGATTATTTATCGAGTGTATTTATCTTAAAAAAATATATTTAATATATATATATATATATATATATATATTGATAAAACTAATCGATAACAATTTTTTAAGATATCTCATATTTTTAAAGATATTATTCAATTTGTTTTGAATTCAAAATCTTTAAATTCAAAATTAAATATCTAATATAATAAAAATAAAATAATCAAAATATCTTATCTTTAAAAATTAAATATCAATCAACACCCTCCAATTAATGATTAATTACACAATTAAATAATATAATTATTTAATTAACATAATCATTATATTTATTAATTAAATAATCTCATTATTCAATTAATTTCCGAATAAATACGTGTCACTTTCGTAACACAATTAATTGGACTGTCCAATTAATTAACCATGACCCTTGTTACCTAAATCGATCGGGCTAGCAAGAGGACCTAATGAACCCACAGTATTTTGAGTTACAATAATCCTCAGAATCATTAATTAAACTCGTTAATTAATATTCCTTGATTATTAACTCCGGTGTTATTCCACTAAAAACCTGAAGTTGTACTATCTAAACTGCAAACGCTTTTACACAAACCGATACAACTCGGTGTCCATCGATATAGCTATTACATATGGTGTGATCCTCCACAATAGTTCATAATTAGAGCTGGGTCATAATTTCTGTTATACCCCTCTAATTACATATATCCTTTAAGTACCGTTGATTCTCTAATGAACAATAAATCCTATTTCTTCATGAAATTAGAAGAACGCTCGTATTGTCTAAGCCCTGAATCAACCCTTAAGGGAACTACCATCTACTTCTCACAAGAAGGAGTGGATTCCACTAATGTGTACAAACCTTTTCAGCCACAAGTCAAACTGTAATCCCAACATACGGAGTATATTGATCAGGAACTGCATCTGACCTCACCCATGGTATATCAAAGACCACGATCTAACCTAATTGAGTCGATAAGACATTCAAGATTAAGATCACCCACATATAGTCATCATTAGTTGATATATATGAATCTCATCGGTAAACGGATCTTGGTGTGAGATTTATATAAATCGTTGCCCAGTACTATATGATCACATCATACAAGGTGTCTCCATTTCCATATCTCATATGAATGATTCAGGATAGTATCATCGTACATTACAGAATGAACCGCAGTTATAGATTAACCACAAATAAAGTACCTAGTTTTTTTTGATATCTGCGGACTCTGTAGATTGCACGTATTTTACTGTATCCATATGTATATGACACTCATATACACAGTTCAAGATTACATCCAGCAATATTGGATGTAAAATATATGCACAAGTTATAAAATAAATAACACAACAAGAATGAATTGAACTTTTCTTTTTATTTATTTCATAAATCCATTTACAAATTACATCTTTAGGGTATAAACCCCAACAATCTTCCACTTGCACTAAAGCATGTGAGACATGTTTCGTAACCCTAGACCATCTAGGTGATCCGAAAACACTTTAGCCGGTAAGGTCTTCGTAAATGGATTATCATGATTGTCTTGTGAGGCTATCTTGGTGACGATCACATCTCTTCTCTACACTATCTCTCTAATGAGATGATACTTTCTCTCTATATACTTCCCTCTCTTGTGGCTTCTTAGTTCTTTAGAATTAACCACAACACTACTGTTATCACAATAAAGTGTGATGTGCTTATCCAAATCTGGAACAACTTTCAGATCACTTAAGAACTTATGGAGCCAAATAGCCTCTTTAGCAGCTTCACAAGCGGTTACATATTCGACTTCCATGGTGGAGTCAACAATGCAAGATTGCTTAATACTTCTCCACCCAATGGCTCCACCACTTATGGTGAATACTGATACAGACATGAATTTGTTAGAATCCCTGTCTGACTGAAAATCAGAATCCGTGTATCCTAACGGGATCAAATCCTATCCGGAATACACTAGCATATAATTTCTCATTCTCCGAAGATACTTGAGAATATTCTTGACAACAACCCAATGGTCCAATCATGGGTTGGACTAGTATCTACTGACTACTCTCACTTCATAGCATATGTCCGGTCTCGTGCATAACATAGCATACAAGAGACTACCTACTGCTGATACATAGGGTACACGTCTCATATCCTCAACTTCTTGAGGTGTCTTAGGACACTGTTCATTAGACAAGTGAACTCCTTGCCTGAAAGGTAAATTACCTTTCTTGGAGTTCTGCATCGAAAATTGTACAAGAATCTTGTATGGTATATGATGCTTAAAACAGTGCTATGAGTTTGTTCTTACGATCCCTTATAAGCTGGATCCATAGAATATAACTCTCCTCTCCCAAATCTTTCATTTAGAATTGGCTAGCCAGCCAGCCTTTTATATCAGACAACACTGCCACATCATTCCCAATGAGTAGGATATCATCTACGTATAGGACTAAGAAAACTATTTTTTTGTCAATGATGCGCTTGTAGACACAAGGCTCATAGACGTTCTGCTCGAAGCCATAGGTTTTGATCACATCATCAAACCTGATGTTTCAAGATCTAGATGCTTGCTTAAGTCCATACATAGACCTTTGCAACTTGCAAACCTTTTGCTCTTAATCTGGAGACACGAATCCTTCTGGTTCTATCATATAAATACTCTCGTCAAGATTGTCATTCAAAAATGCAGTCTTGACGTCCATTTACCAAATTTCATAATCGAAATAGGCAGCAATGGATAAGAGAATCCTAATAGACTTAAACATGGCTACTGGTGAGAATGTCTCTTTATAATCAATCCCTTTTTTCTGGTATTCACTAGCCTTGCCTTACCTTGAAGGTCCCAGCCTTCCCGTACTCCTCTCTTTCTCTTATAGATCCACTTACACCCTACAGGTTTTACCCTATCCGATAAGTCTATAAGATCCCAAATTGAGTTAGAGTACATGGACTCCATCTCGAGGTTCATGGATTTAAGCCATTCATCTTTACCAGGATCTACAATTGCATTTTTAAATATCAATGGATCATCCACATTATCAGCAGAGACAACACTTTATCCCTCACCTATACCTAAATAAAGGTTGTCTTACAACCCTCTCACTACGTCTAGTTGGTAGTGTATCCTGATTAAGAACCATCTGACCCTCAGATGTTTGTGGATCAACAACTCTTGTTGATGAAACACTAGTCTCACCAGGCTCAAACTCATCCAATACAATCTTAGAACGAGGTTTATGATCACTAATATAATTGTCCTCAAGAAACGTTGCATTTGTTGATACAAATACTTTGTTATCTTCGGAACAATAGAAGTGTCCACCTCTGGTCTCCTTGAAGTATCGTACAAATAGGCAGACAATAGACTTAGAGTCCAGCTTTCCACTTCTGTTCTTCAGCACGTGTTCTGGACATCCCCATATACAATTACGACCATTCCACAACTCTAGGTGAGTCTTAGGAACAGATTTGGATGGCACTACATTCAAAATGTATACCGTTGTTTGTAACACATATCCCTAGAAGGAATTTGGTAATGAAGAGAAACTAATCATAAATCTCACAATTTCCATTAGGGTTCTATTTCTCATTTCCGCTACACCATTTTGTTGAGGTGTGCCAGGAGATATGAGTTGGAAAACTATCCCATACTCGATCATGAAGTCTTCAAACTCTTGCTCAAGGTAGTCACCTTCACGATCTGATCGTAGTGACTTGATAGTCCTACCTAATTGATTCTCAACTTCAGCTCGAAATTCTTTAAACTTTTCAAATGTTTCTGACTTCTATTGCATTAGGTAGACGTATCCGTATATTGAGTAGCCATCTATAAAGGTGACATAATACTCATAACCACCTCTAGTTTTATGTTTATCTGGTCAAGGTTTATATGGCCAAGCCTTAGATGTCAGAGATACATGTCATTATTTGAATAAATTTTATGTCATTTAGTTTTTAGTTTTTCAACCTTAAACATTTCGGTGTTGAGCAGTGTAGTATGCATAAACGGTTTTAACACATACAAATTATTTTCAATAATTTCTGAACAAATATTCAGACCATTCTTTCTAATAATAACAGACTTATTATTAAAAGAAACAGAATAGTTTTGTTTTAACAACTTAGAAACAGAGATCAAATTCCGTGTAAATCAAGGTATATAAAATACATTGTCCAACAGTATATAATTATTATAAAAACGTAATCTAATTATGCCCACTGCTCGTGCCGACCCGACATCCCCTGACTCCATACGTATTGAGGAGGATTCAAGAAGGACAAACATGGTTAGTGGCCCCCAAATCAACTATCCAGGGTGAAGAATTATCTTCCACTAAACATGACTTAAGAACAAGTAAATCATATTTACCTTTCTTGGACTTCTTCTTGCCTTGAGCTTTTCTTGGTTTGGGCTTACCTTTCGCCTTTCCAACAGACCTCTTCCTCTTCTTATTATTGGAGGAAGATGGTTCGGTAACATTTGCCTCAATGGTCTTGCCATTGTTGTCCTTAATCAAGGACTCAAAGGTAGCAAGCTCATTGAGCAATTGTGTAAGACTGAACTTTAACTTATTCATCCTGTAGTTACTCTTAAACTGATCAAAACTCTTTGGAAGAGTTGTCAGTATGATGCTCACTTGAATGGGTTCATCAATGGCCCCGCTATTAACTTTTACCGTGTTGAAGTAAGACATCATGCTCATGATATGTTCCTGGACTGAAGTACATTCTTTCATGCGAGCGAGTATAGCGGAACGAACAAATTCGTGTTGCTTTTGCTCGGAGGGCTATCCAAACATAGCTTGTAATGACTCCATGATTTCGAATGCTGAAGTCATTGCTTCGTGCTTTGTGACAAGCACGTCTGTCATAGAAGCCAACAAATATGTTCGGGCCTTCTCATCAAATGAGACTCATCGTTGGTATGCCTCACGAACAGTTCGTGTGGCATTGGCAACAGGCGTTGGAGGACATTCCTATGTAAACACAAACTTGAGGTCTTTGGTGACCAATATTGCATTAATGTTTAGTTTCCACTTAGTGTAGTTATCACCAGTTAATTTGTCGTTTGCGAGAATTTATAGTAATGCAGAAGATATAATGGTTGAAATAAATAAAACATCCATTCAATCATTTATCAAAAACAAGAGTGAGTGATTTGGCATAAATTTAAACACGATGCATGAATATGTTTAACGAACTAGAACTACCCTAAAACTAGTTACGATGCCACAACAATCCAACATACCACAAAGAAGTTCCGCCTTAGAGTCGGTCAAGTCTTTACATGTTGGACCGAGACATTTTCAATCAAATAATATTCTAGAATAACTCTTATTCCATATCATTCAATCATCGTTTATTCAATCAGGTTTTTAATTAACAAAACTTAATCAAAACCTTCGTGAGTGTAACCCACCATTTCAGATCTCACTAGCTTAACTCGAGAATTACCGCCTTAGGGTCAGTCAATCCGAAATACCCTCAGAAATCCTATCCGTTAGGAAGTCAACCTTGGTATTGATCTTTGTGGAAATCCTCTTTATGGAGGATGAAAACAAAGCCGTCACGAGACCCCACTTAGATCTCACGGTGTTGAACTAATGTTGGAGACCGCGAGATATATGTGTCATATATCCCTCTCCCACTCACTATTTTAAAATTAGAGTTTTCTATTATCCGTTAATGCGTCTAGACTCTACAGGATCAAAAGACTAACTTTAATCAAGTTATCTAGCGCATTGACTAATTCATTATTAGAAACAAATTTTAATTAACTAATAAATTATTCATGATTATTAACTATTAAAAATCTAATCTATTAGTGAATAATCTATGCCTTTGTAAACTATTTACTAAGGTTAGATTATTATGATAGTGTTTACCAAGTTTTAACTATTAAAACTCTAACACTTTATTCGGTTCATTTATTATTAGGTAATTAATCATATTAATCCTAATTGCAATCAATAACCCTATTAATCTAACTTATTAAACACTTTAATAACTAGATTAATATTTAATGAGAATTACCAAGTTTTTTAACCATTAAAAAAAACTAATCTTATTTTCATAGCCAATTATGTATTTACCCATTTTAATCAAATTAAAAAAAATACATAAAAAATTTAGCTATGATGCATGTATGACATATCAAATATATTTGTGTAGGCACAACTAATCTAAATGACATACGTATGCATGACAATGCTTTTATCATCACATAATATAACACATACATGAATTGACCGAGTACTATGGATTATTTAACCTAAAAAAATAGGAATCTAAAAATTACAAAAATTCCCTAAGGCATTCCTTGGTCTTCTTGTAACTTTAGAAATATTCAGGTCACTTCGATTCATCTCATGAATCCGAAACAGGAATTCAGCACTGAAAGCACTAGGCAACACTTGTCAACAAAACTGTGAAAGACGATGTGAACAGTGTCCGGGAATAGTGCCTTGAACAATACCACAGAATAGTGCCATGAGCAGTACCGAGTGAACAAAGCGGTGATCAGTGTCCGGTGAATAGTACCGTGTGAATAATACTTGTGAATAGTGTCGTGAACAGTGTCCGGTGAATAGTACTGCATTCACTCGTGTTTCTAGTTCTTCGTTTACAGGTTACACTTATATTTATTTACAATACAATAATAGTAAAAAAATAAAAAAAAAATTATACAACCCATAAACCCTAAATCCACAGTACCATAAAAAATTACAACCAACCATATTTAAATTAAACAATTTAATTATAAACATTCATACAATCATATAGATAGTGCCTACACATTCATACATACAGGAACATTGAAAATAATTTCAAGTTCCGAAAATAAAATTGCTTTTGATACCAATTATTGGAACCCCGTTCACTGGTAACGCAGCAGAATTAGGTTTTAAATTTTTTTATACAGATCATAATCTGGAACCAGTGAACTTGGGATCGTAATTATTTTTGAAACTCATACATACAATATGTATACACAGGAAATTGCAATCAAAATAAAAAAAAAAAGAAAATATTTCCAATATTTGGAAGCTCATTCACTTTACTATATGCTTCTGTCTGAACCACTCGATCTTCCTCGCTATGTTTCAGAACTAGTAACTGCGTGTGGACGCATCACAGTCTCAAGAATTTGAATGGAGGATGTAGAGAAAAGACAAACTTGAAGAAACTCTTTCCTTTGAAGAGAAAAAAAATAGAACAATTCTAATTACGAAAAATATTTTTCTTTTTCGTTTCAATTGTTTACACTGCACCACAACTTTTTGTCACTTTTTTCTCTCTCTCAAAAGCACACACTAGCAGTGACTTCATGCAAATCAAATTTGCTTCAAAAGCCAAAATCCTCATGCAATTTTCACTATACGCTTTTAATCAAGTTTCACATACATACTACTTGCACAAACTTTCAATATCCTGCACACGTACTGATATTTCTTATTGTTTTCGTTAATGTTTTGATGTATTTGATATTAAATTCACGCACCACCAATTTACATCATATGCAAATTTTTAGTTTTTACATGTTTGTCTTCTCTTCTTTAATTGATTCACACACAATCCTTGTTTGTATCCTATACAAACTGATATATGTGCATTTATCTATATTGATTATTTGTTTATTGTATTTATCGTAACAAAAATACATGTAATATATATATATATATATATATATATATATATATATATATATATATTTTGATAAAACTAATCAATTACAACCTTTTAAGATATCTCATATCTTTAAAGATATTAATCAATTTGTTTTGAATTTAAACTCTTTAAATTTAAAATTAAATATCTAATTTAATAAAATAAAATAATTAAATTATCTTATCTTAAAAAATTAAATATCAATCAACAACCTCCAACTAAATATTAGTTATACAATTAAATAATCTAATTATTTAATTAACATAATCATTATATTTATTAATTAAATAATCTCATTATTCAATTAATTTCCAAATAAATACGTGTTATCTTCGTAACACAATTAATTGGATTGTCCAATTAATTAACCATGATCCTTGTTACCTAAATCGATCGGACTAGCAAGGGGACCTAATGGACCTACAGTATTTTAAGCTTTAATAATCCTCATAATCATTAATTATACTCTTTAATTAATATTCCTTAATTATTAACTTCGGTGTTATTCCACTAAAAACCCAAAGCTGCACTCTCCCAATTACAGACGCTTTTACACAGACCGATACAACTGGGTTTCCATTGATATAGCTATTATATATGGCGTGATAATTAGAGCTATGTCATAATGTCCGTTATACCCCTCTAATTACATATATTGTTTAAGTACCGTTAATTCTCTAATGGACAATAAATCTTTTTTTCTCACGGAATTAAGAGAGCGCTCATATTGTCCAAGCCCTGAATCAACCCTTAAGGGAACTACCATCTAATTCTCACAAAAAGGAATGGATTCTACTATTATGTACAAACCTTCCCAGCCACAAGCCAAACCGCAATCCCAATATACATAGTATATTGATCAGGAACTGCATCTGACCTCACTCATGGTTTATCAAAGATCATGATATAACCTGAAGGAGTCGATAAGACACTCATGACTAAGATCACCCATATATAACCATTATTAGTTGATATATATGAATCTCATCGATAAACGAATCTTGGTGAGAGATTCATATAGATCATGACATTCCTATATGATCACATCGTACAAGGTGACACCATTCCCATATATCATATAAATGATTCAGAATAGAATCACCCGTACATTACGGAATGAACCGCAACTATAGATTAACCACAAATAAATTACCCAACTTTATTTGCTATCTACGGACTCTTTAGATTGCACGTCTCTTACTGTATCCATCTGCATATAGCACTCATATACATAGTTCGAGATTACATCTGTCAATCTTGGATGTTAAATATATGCACAAGTTATAAAATAAATAACACAATAAGAATGAATTGAACTTTTCTTTTATTTATTTCATAAATCCATTTACAAATTACATCTTTAGGGTATAAACCCCACACGCGTCACTTCCTCGAGCGCTTTTGATAAGAACAAATTTAAGGAACAGAAGAAAAGAAGAACAGAGATTTGGAGAATTGTTTTGGTTATTAATTTTCTATCTTTATTTCAATTCAAATTGGACCTAAATAGGCCACATTACAACTAGAAATCACACGAAAATAGGAAATCCTAACTAGTGGACTGAAGTTAAGGAAAACTTTTAGCCACTACTTGTCGTAACAACTATATTATTATTTGACTAATTCAATTGCAATATAAATACTCAATTCAAAAGCAAACAACTAGATCAAAACAACCAGACTTGAACCAACTTCGTACGCCACTTCTAGGTCACCCGAGCAGGTGGTGCATGCAAGCCATGCATGTATAGGACCTGATTCTTATCAATCCTTCCCCCTTAAAAGGTTCTTGTCCTCAAGACTGAATTCTGGATACTACCTGAAAAATGGCATAAGTTTTCCCACGTTGCATCCTCATGAGATTCCCCATTCCACTATACCAAAACCTCAGTCTTCGAACAACACTTCCCTTTGTGGACAACTCTGCTGTCCAAGATGAAATTCGGCTCCAAAAATATTGTTGCGTATTCTAAAACAGGTGGTAGTGTGACAATAGCAGACTCAATCGGTCCCGTTTTTTAAGCAAACTTACGTGAAATACATCGTGTATCTGAGCCCCCTCCAAAAGTTCCAACTTATACGCGACTGACCTAATACGAGCAAGCACTTTAAAGGGCTCGAAAAATCACGGTGTTAATTTTAGCAAGCTCCTAAAAACAATTGTTTTCTGGCGATACGGTTGTAAGCACAAGTAGACATAATCGCCCACCTCAAAGGTGACCTCTTGACAGTGTTGGTCCGCCTGAATTTTCATGTCGTTTGAGCATCCAACAAATTATGATATAGCTCACGAATGATTTCCTTCCTTGTGCGCCACAATTCATCAAGTGCTTGGACCTTTGTAGTACCTGATACATACGACAACATGGAGGGAGGTGGAACACCATAGATTGCTTCAAAAAGGGGATATTTTGGTGGCGAAGTGAACGATCTTATTGTAACCATATTTTGCCCATGATAACCACGTTATCCATTTTTACGGTTGATCCATGTGAAGCATCGCAGATACTGTTTAAGGGTGCGGTTCACAACTTCTGTCTCACCATCCATTTACGGATGATAACTGGAATTGGAACTGAATTTTAGAACTGTACCATGCAATTTGAATAGATTCTGCCAAAAAGAACTAATAAAATTTTTGTCCCGATCGCTCACTATGGAAAGTGGCATACCATGCGGGCAAACTATCTCAGAGATGAAAGCCTTGGCCACCGTCATGGTTGTATAAGGGTGTTTCAGAGGCACGAAATGAGCATATTTTGAAAGACGGTCAACAACCACCATTATCACATCATGACCCTACGAAACCGGTCGACCTTTAACAAAGTCAATGGAGATCTTTGTCCAAATACGTTATGGAATAGGTAGAGGGTGAAGCAATCCGGCTGGATGCAAGGTTTCATGTTTATATTTTTGACACAGGTCTCAGTTGCGAATAAATTCCTTCGTCGTGGATCGGATTGCAGGCCAAACAAAACTAGAAGAGGTTTGACTGAACATTTTTAGAAATCCAAAATGTCCACCGGCGGGAGAAGAGTGTCCATCCGCTAGAACCGATGGCAGTAAGGATGCAGTGGGACTCAAGAGTATTTTTCCATTTTGCTTCCAAACATCATCCCTTTGAAACAATCTGGAAGAGCAATTATTAATCAAATTAGTATAACAAGAGAGGTCTATTACCTCACGCTGCAAGGTAGTCCACCATTCCAGAACCGGAAGTGACACAACTTGAAAATGAAATGCGGCTATGCGTGGGAGGGCATCTGCACCTTGGTTCTCCTTCCCTTTTCTATACTGAATGGTGTAGTTGAAACCCATAATCTTGGGCAGCAACCTAACCTAAGAAGGTGTGAAAATGCGCTGTTCCACGAGATACTTAAGGCTTTGGTGGTCGGTTTTGATGATAAAAGGTTTGCTCAATAGATACAGACGCCATTTCCGAACTACTTTAACCACTGCCAACATTTCCTTGTCATATGTTGATAATGATTTAGCATTCCCTTTCAACGTTTCACTGTAATAGGCAATGAAATGATTTTGCTGTGATAAAATTACACCTAAACCATCCCCACATGCATCACACTCTGACATAAATTGTTGTGTAAAATCCGAAAGGCGCAACACTGGTGGAGATATTAATGCAACTTTTAGTGTTTCAAAGGTAGTGAGTGCCTCATTCGTCAATGAAACCCCTCCTTAGACAAGAGTTTTGTCAATGGTGTTGCAATCACCCCGAAACCTCGGATAAATTTTTGATAATATCCTGTAAGCTCAAAAAATCTACAGACACCATTAACTGTGGTTGGCATCGGCCATCCTTAGATAGAGACAATCTTGTCTGGATCAACAGACACCCCCTCCTTGAAAATCAGGTGTCCAAGATAAATGACTTGCAATACCCCAAATTGGCATTTTAATCGTTTAACATACAACTGATTTCTGGACAGAATGTGAAACACATGTCGTAGGCGCTGAATATGCTCCTTCCAAGACCTGCTATACACCAATATATCATTAAAAAAAACTAAAATGAATCTGTGTAGGTGAGGCCAAAAATATCGTTCATAAGGCTATGAAAGGAAGCAGGAGCATTCGTCAATTAGAACGACATCACCATAAATTCATAATGCCCGTCATGACTGCGGAAATCGTAGTAGGAATGTCATCTTGGTGGACCCAAATTTGGTGATAACCTGAACACAAATCTAATTTCGAAAATCTTTTTGCACCGTGTAACTTGTCAAGTAACTCATCAATGACTGAAATTGGGAATTGACTGAAATTGGGAATTTATCTTTTACTTTGATCTTGTTAAGAGCCCGATAGTCTACAGAAAATCTCCAAGAACCATCGGGCTTCTTGATTAATAGAATGGGTGACGAAAACGAACTTTGACTTAGGCGTATGATGCCAGATTTGAGTAAGTCTTGGACAAGATTTTTGATCTTTATATATACATATATAATAAGGGCACCTGTAAGGTCTTGTGTTGACGGTGGGATGATTCGGTAGCAAGGGAATACAATGATCATGGCTGCGCTTCAGATGCAATTCGAAGGGCTCCTAAAAAACATGAGCAAACTCAGATAATAATTCCCTTAATTCACTGGAAATTTCACTAACTTGGGTTGGCGGGGACTGATGTACCATATGAAGAAAAATTCTCGTACCTGAGAAATGTAATATTTCCTTATCACTCACTGGAGATAGCTCGGAACGTCGCAACCCTTGTAATGTGTAAGTCTTGCCGGCCTGAGTGAAGGTCATACTGAGTTTCCTGTAATCCATCTCAATTGGCCTCAAAGTTTCCAGCCACTGTACCCCCAAAACCGCTTGACAGGCCGTCGTAGGTAATATATAGAAATCGACTCGGATTGTAAACCCTTGAATCGTGATCGAGAGACCCATGCAGTGACCCATGCATTCTATTATTTCCTTGTTTCCCACTGTTACCTGAAATATTTTGTCACGAACCACAGAAACCCCAATTTGTTCATAATTGATTGATCAATAAAGTTATGGGTACTTCCCCCGTCAATGAGTACCGTCACGTCTTTACTTCTAACCTTACCGATAACGTGAAATGTTTACCGATGCGTGGTACCAGCTAATGCGTAGAAAAAGATCTTTGGTATGACCTCATGACCTAGTTCTATCTCCATGTCCACCTCTTATGTTTCGTTTCCTGGCAACACGTCTTCCATCATAAATAATTGTGGACAAGAGCAGCGATGTCCTGGCATGTACTTCTCATCGTAATAAAAACAAAGGCCTTTCTCTCGGCTCTCTCGAGCTTCTTGACCCGTAATACGGTGAATCGATCCTTGAAAATTATTCACGTTTTTGGCTGTCCGCTGTGAAGGAGGAAAGCCAAGAGTCCGACTGTGGAGCTAGGAGCTGGTCGGGTTTTGTTCACAGGAATGGTTGGCCGAAATGGAGTTCCTGGCTTCCATTGAGAATAATTGCGTTCTTCAATGAGGTGTGCCACACTAATGGCATCGATCAATGCTCTCGGCTGTTTGATTCGCACATCCAACCTTATATCATCCTTCAAACTTGCTATGAAACAACCCACCAAAATTTTTTCCAGAAGATTATCCACTTTATACGACAATTTCTCGAACGCATTATGATAGGCATTGACTGATGTCTGTTTGAGTCTTGACAAGGCCTTTGATGGATCATTAAAATCAGTCGGTCCAAAACGGTAGAGGATGACCTTAGTGAATTCGTCCTAACTCAAAGGACCCCTGAATTTAGTAAACCAACGATACCACTGTAGTGCGACGTTTTCCAAGTGGAATGATGCCAACTGCACCCGCTGCTGTGGTTTGATTCCCTTAAATTCAAAATACTACTTCGCCTTAAAAATCCATCTGGTGGGATCCTCACCGCCATAGGTTGGGAAATTCAATTTGAGATTGGTATGTTATCGGTCAGAGTTGGTAGAAGTGGAAAGAGATTGTCTGTTGTGGGATGCTTATCCAATTCTTAAGGGGTTAATGTCTTTGTCTGTAGCTATTTGGTCGGTAGAGGTGGGGTTCAGTTGCATTCGTAGGGCTTGTGGTATTTCGGTAATAATTTGGTCGAACCGGGATTCATGACTGGCAAGAATTTCTTGAACTCCAGTGCAGAATTTCACATGTGTTTTTCCACATATTTCCATTGAACCAAACCTGGCACTGATACCTCTGATAAGAACGGATTTGGGGAAGAGAATAAAAGAAGAACAGAGGTTTGGAGAGTTTTTTTGGTTATTAATTTCCATCTTTTTTTCAATTCAAACTGGACCTAAATAGGCCATATTACAACTGGAAATCACACGAAAATAGGAAATCCTAACTAGTGGACTAAAGATAAAGAGATCTTTTAGCCACTACTTATCATAACAGCTTCATTATTATATGACTAATTCAATTTCCATATAAATACTCAATTTAAAAGCAAAACAACAGGACTTGGACCAACTTTGTACGCCACTTCTAGGTCACCCGAGCAAGTGGTGCATGCAAGCCATGCATAGGACCTAATTCCTATTAGCTTTCTGCGGTATTAGTGTTTTTGTGGCCTACCGCATCATTGGAGCCATAATTGTCTCCGGCGGTTTTTCTCAATCCATGTGTCGTCATGGACCTCCGTGAAAAAGGGGACCGCGGCATGATTGACAACGTTTCATTTGCCTTTGCCCTGACTGGTTGCCATCTTAGTCGACCACGACAATCGAGACCACGACTGCCCTTTTTTGCTCAAAATGATATTGTTTTGACATCCTTTATAAAAAGCTCTTATGCTATCTTGTTCCTTACGAACTCTGTCTTTTTAACTCCCTTGTGAGATATATAGAGTGTCTTTAAAGAGAGAAGCCTCAAAAACTTGATCCTTGTCTCACCAAACCTCAAATCTGCTAAACTTCATCATGCATTATTCACTCATGGGTCATGTTTGTTTCATGACTTGGTAAGTAGAGCTCATCTCTAGCTTCATCCTTTGTTCTATGTTTCCAAGATTGGTTCTTTTTGGCATATAGATTGCTTAGGTGTTAATTAATTGCATTTTACTTGCATATACATATTCTTATTTGCATATCTATGTTGCCATTACTTGATTGAGGTTTGTTTAATTGTTTAGTGACTAGGTTTCACTTTCTTGTTAGCAAAGTTTGCATGTATGTTCATATAGACACCTTGATAACTAGGATTATTATATTTGCATCTTAATCTCTAGTAAAGCATATTGTGTGTGGTCTTGCACTATATTGCATCTTGAACATTCATACATATTCACTGAGACTTAGGGTCTATTTGATTTATTCATTTAATACTTGATGACACTTAATGTGTGTCATTAAGTTGTTTCGTTTGATTATTTAAGTGATAAAATCACCGAATGGACACTTAAAATCACTGGTTATGGTTATGATTTTTCACTTTTCACTTAACTGTAAATCAACTGAATATATATTAATTTATAACTTCCAAATTTACCCTCACAAATCTTATCTAATTTTCTATTTTATCTTCTCTCACACCCTTGACCATATTAATATTTATTTATTTTTCTCACTATTTAAATAATTTTAGCAGCCATAAAACCTAGTTTTTTCAAGACTCCAAAATCTCCATTTGAATCCAATTTTTTTTTATTGTGTTCAAACCTATTTCGACTTCTATTTATATTTCGAAGAACTTTTTTTTCCCATGATTTGATTAGTTTTATATTATGTGATTAGAAAAAATTAACACTTTAAAAAAAATTACTGGTTTTACAAACAAACTTAAACCAACTTAACCATAAACTATATGCACTTTATATGTATTGCAAGCACCACGATATCATCTATATATGCCTAGATGAGATACTCCTAAATTCGACACTAATTTTGTTAATATATAATGAATTATGTCTGTTTGTGACATAATTATATGGTATGTTCAAATTGATAGAGCATATAGATTTCATTATAAATGTATAATTATAATATTATAATTCCACATATCAGCATTGAACACATTAAAATATAAATATATAACAAATAATAATTGAAAGGGCATAGATGTAAAATTATTTATTTTTAGATATTTTTAACTTAAAAAAACAAACAACTTATTACTTATATTCAGTTTTCAATGAAAAAAATCAAACATGATATTCAGTTTTCAGACACTATTTAGTAAAATTCAGCATTATTCAGTCTTCAGACGAAAAATCAAACGCAATCTTAATCTCTTTATAGAGTTAAAGTCTTTTGGCTTCTAGATGGAGTTGCACAAGCAAGCAAGTCTTGCAATCAATGGATTAATTGGCAAGCAATTGGTCTAGAATCAATATTAATGGCCTGCGAGTAAAGTAGCTTATGTTGCTTCCGAGAATAATGTGACTAGGTTGTCAACTTATGTTGTAAACAAGTATTCAAGTAGTGGATTTAAGGACCGAAGTGGCTGTCAAGGCTAGTCCCGTGGGTTTTTCCCTATTGAGGGTTTCCCACACAAAAATCAAATCTCAATTTAATTTCCACACTTTACTTGATTTTTTATTGTTGATTTATTTTGGTCTTTTAATTGCAAACTTTAACTAATCAAAAAATTGGTAAATCATTTAATAACCCATTCACTTCTTTAGATTGTTTAGACACACCTCTTATATTTTCATTTGGATCAGGGGTCATGTACACATCCATCAGACCATTTAGTCTTGGTTTTTTATTAACATTGTTGCTTCCAGCTCCACTCGATGTGATTGTTCTTTGCTGAATCGTATTATGGGCCACATCATCATCATTATTATCATCTTCTAGAGCCAAACAAAAATCATCATCTATAGGGTCCATATTCCGCTCATGTTTTTCGTTCTTCCTCTTCTTCATATACTCTAGAATTTCTTCTTGTATGGATTATGGACAACATTTGCATCCATTACCTACACCGCTGACTAGATGTTCCTTCGCACGAAATATGTCTCATTTACACTCTTTACCACAAAAATTGTATTTTGTATCACCATGAATATGGCATGTGACATACTTCCATCTATGATCTTTTGACTTTGCTCTTTGAGTCGACATTTATACCTATAATCACAGTATCAAACCAAATACATTTAATATTTCAATAATGTCATGGAAAAAACAGCAACAATGTAAAAACAACAAGAAGAAGAAGTCAACAACACTTGTTAACAAAAAACTAAATAACAAAAAACATACAAACGGAAATTTCATTTTTCATTGTTAAACCATAGTAATCAAACACGATAAAATATTCAAATTCTAATTGAACTGTTGAAGTATGTGAAATAGTGGTATACAATATTTTATACCAAATTGACTAAGAGCTTGTTTGGTTGGGCTTTTGAATAAAAGATCTACATGTAGTAGATCTATTAGAAATAAAGTTTTTTTTTTAATATATATAATTGTTTGGTTGGTAGACCTTTTTTTTTAAATGTCTATTTTGAGAAATATCTCCCCATGAGATTTTGACTAGTAGAGGTTTAAACTCTACTAGTCTCTACTCAATTAAAAATAGACATTCTTAAAAGTCCAACCAAACAATTTAAAAAAATCCAAATAGACGTTCGTAGACCTTTTGAGCCAGTAGAAAGCTCAACCAAACGAGCACTAAATCAAGAACAGAATCTCATTAAAAATCTTAGGGACAATATTATATATATATATATATATATATATATTAATAGTAGATAGTGCCTAAGTGCCTAACTAATATCAAGTCATCAGTAGAGGTTTTTATTTAAAAAGAAAAACATGAATAAATGCACTACATAGTATCATACATAAAAAAACGTATTTTAAAAGAAGAAAATTTGTAGAGAAAAAAACAGAGATGGAATGAAGAGAGAAGAAAAAAGAAAATAGAGGAAGAGAGAGTAACTTACTTGGAATCTGGATGAGAGAGGATTTGTTGAGGAGTAGACATGATACCTGTTTGGTTCGAATCGGGGAACCGAACCGAACCGAATTAGGCTAAAAAACTGTAACCAAAATCATGTTTTTCAGTTTCGGTTCCAGAACCAAACCGAAACCGGTACCATTGAGGTTTCGATTCTCAATTTGGTGGAACCGGCCTGTTCGAACCGGACTAGAACTGACGGTTCCAGTTTGGTAAGAACCGTTCGGTTCTTTATTTTTTTAAAAAAAAAATTGGGTTGAACCGTTGGAGGCTCAACGGTCTGCTGAAGTCAGCAGTACTTCTACAAACCGTTAGCCCTCCAACATTTTGATTTTAATTTATTTTTTTCTATTAATACCCTCTGTTTTCATTTCTTCCCACTCCAATTTCCTCCAAACTCTCTCTAATTCTTATTTATCTCTCAATTCTCTAACTCTCCATCTCCAACTCCAACTTTTCAATTCTCTTTCAATTACTAAGTTTCCAATTTATTTTATTTGTACTTAATTTGAAATTACTAAGTTTCAAATTTCATTTATTTACAATTTATTTTATTTGAAATTAAGTTTCCAATTTATTTTATTTGCAATTACTAAGTTTCCAATTTCATTTATTTACAATTTATTTTATTTGCAATTACTAACTACCAAGTTTCCAATTCTCTACCAAATTTATTTCCATCCATTTATTTCCCGCAATTTTTTAACATTTTTTTTTTCAAGGAATTTTATGATTCAATTTTTTAAATGGCAAGTGAAAGTCGTGATGGACGTAGGCATTCAATTTCGATGAAATGTAAGAGTCGTATGATGGATAGTCTCGGTTCTGATGACAGAGTCTATCACGAGTATCTGCAACGTCAAGTCTATGCTGAAGACCTAAGCCTAAACCCCTCTAATAATTTATGAACCCGATCCTATTCGACCCAATTTCACTCCCAATTTCACAAGTCAATCAGAAAATATGCCTGACGACCTTGCAAATTTTGAATTTCATCCACCTTCGGAAGAGAAGTTATTAAAGCAGGTTAAATTTGATCTCTTCGTACTCCATATGATGAAAGTTATGCAAGAAGCTGGAACCATTAAAGTGGTTTGCAATTACTGTAAAAAAATATTTAAGTGGCACAAATCTAGAGGATATAACACATATCGAAAGCATATAACGAACAATCATTCAGAAGCACAGGCCAGATCGAGTTCACAAGCCCAAATTTTCAGGTACGCTACCCCTAACCAACAATTATTTATATATAGTGATGAAAACAATAGAGAAGAATTAGCTAGTTGCAACAGAACACTAACCATTTAGTTTCGGTGAAAAAAGTTGGTATTATTAATTATTGTAAAGGAGTATTAAATCCTGTTACATGTCGTGTTCCAAGAGTCACGCTCACAGAAACACTTCAAAATATTTATGACAAAAAAAAAGTTGGAAAAATATTTTGAAAAATATAATGGTGGTGTTTTCGTATGTGTCAGAGTGACCATTGTAGAATGCATTCATACTTGGGTGTCACTTGCCATTATATGGATAATGCATGGACTATCCAAAAAAGAATTCTTACATTTATAGTTTTTGATGTGACACACACTGCTGCTAATATTTTTAGACATCTTAGAATTATTTTTACAGAGTATAAAATTGAAAACAAAACTTTTACAATTGGTTTTGATAATGCTTCTAACAATACTGTTGATGTTCTTGCTTTAATTGTGTTATACAAACCTTATCTTAGTGGTAAATATTTTCATCAACGATGTGCATGCCATGTTTTAAATTTATGTGTTCAAAAAGGATTAGAAACTCTTCAACAGTTTATTCAACCTATTAAAGATGCCCTTTATTATTTGTAGAGACATCCTTCTGCAATGAAAGCATGGACAATATATTGTAAACAAAATGGTAGGTGTATAGTTAGGTTTCCTCGTGATGTTCCAACATGTTGGAATTCTACATTTAAATTGTTTGCTAGAAGTTATGACTATAGAGATTTATTAGTTAGTTTTATTCAATTTCATGTTACTCACATTAATCTTTATCAAAGTCATTGAGATGTTTGTAACAATGTTTGTGGTTTGTTAAAAGTCTTTAATATTGTTACTAACAATTTATCTGATGTTTATTACCCTACAACTAATTTATTTATTAATAAGAATCTTAATATTGCTGAAGTCTTAGCTCATTGTGAAAAAGACCCACAATTGCTGGAGTCCGTTACTGCTATGAAGGCTAAATGGTTAGAATATTATAAGGAGTTTCCACATTTTATTTGATTATCATATGTTTTGATCCACGTTGTAGATTAGAAAGTCTGATTATCTATCTGTTTATTATGAACGAGGTTTAAAAATAGAGTATGATGTTGATAATTGTTGTGTTAGAGTTAAGGCATTATTGTATAAGTTATATGATGAATATCTTAGAGTTTATGGTCCATCACTAAACATAGATGTTCCACAAACTCAAAATGTATCTCATTCCCCCCATCCTTCGGATTTATGAGTTTAGGGTATAATCTGTTATCCAAAAAAAACCAAAAAATTATGAGGTTCTTCTTCATTAAGCTTCAACACGTATCCCGAGCACCGAAGACACTGAAGATACTGAAAATAAAATAAAATGATATCCTACAGAGATGGAATTAGCATGAAAGGTACTTCCCAATCTTGGCTATGATAGGCAAACAAATTCTTTCAACACCAGTTTCTACGGTGGCAGTGGAACAACAGTTCAGTGTCTATAGAAATATTTTAGACTCTAGACGTTCGCTTTTAAGTCTGAAATCAATTCATATACAAGTTTGTGTTGATGACTGGATGAAGGCAGAATATAGACAACAAGAAATCGATCAAGAGGAACCATACGATTTCTTCAAAGATGATCAACCTGACGCTGGAAGTTGAAAGGATGATTATAACAACGTTTAGTCCACGACTCCACGTCATCACTCAACCTATAATAAAAGGTAATAGAACTACATGGCATTTGATTCCTCTAAAGTCTAAACCCCAAAAGGATACGTAGGCAACTTAATCGTGGTAAAAATTAAGTGCAAGGCCAATTTAACATGTTTTAATTAATTTTTTTAATTTGTCATTTATTTTAGTTTTTTTAAAGGTGGCCCAATAACAATTAACATGCATTTATAATTTTACATATGTAATATTTTGATTAAATAAAAGGAAAATATAAATAATCAAACCGTTAGAACCAATCAAACCGGAACCGGAACTGGCGGTTCCAGAACCCGAACCGAGACCTATTAAGGCCTGTTCCGGTTGCGGTTCTAATTCTGGTTCTGGTTCTGGTTCCAGTTGGGGTTCTGGTTCGCCTAGACCTAATAAGGTGCCCGACCTAACTACACGCATAAAAGCGAAGCCCAGAGCATGGGCTTGCCTTTAATAACTCTGCCTTGAAGGGTACATCTTTTAAGATCGCATCGAAATGTGTGTGATGTAACAAAATCTTTGTCTCAACAACTATCGGTTGTAAATATTCCTATTCATCAACAAATTAGTATTATTGAGGTTTAAGCAGAGGGTTTATAGAATATTGGATGCACAAAGAAGGATATTTACAATTATGAGAGAGATGTGCGTAATGACGTAAAAGAGTATGATGCAAAGTTGTTGATTGAACACATTCAATCCGAGTAAGAAAAAAAATCAACTTTTACTTTGGAGATTAAATTAGAGGAGGAGAATAGTATCACTCATTGTTTTGGGTTGATGTAACAACACGACGATCCTATAAATATTTTGGTGATGTGTAGAGCCATGAAAAATGAACCGTGACCAGCGAACCAGACATAAACCCGAGGTCAATAAACGGGTTCGAGTTGACTGTAAAGGGGTCTGGGTCATAAACGGGTCAACCCATTTGACTTGTTTATTATACGGGTTGTGTCTGGTTGGTTATATGGGTTTACTGGTGACCCGTTTAGCTAGATAGGTACATTTTTAATTTTTATTATTATGGGGGCTATAATTAAATTTTTCCATACTATATAATCATTCTTTAAGTTTTAGGCAGCAATCACACGACTCAAACTCGAAAATCCCTAACCCTAACTTCGTCTAAATTGCCTCTCACTCTCTAAGGTTCATTCTTCTTCAAAATCGTTATTGCTCTTTCTCATTTTCTTCCTTTCACTCAGATCCCTTCGTATCTTCCTCCATCATCACATCCATATCACTTGATTCAAAAACGAGCTTGTGTAAGCCCTAGAATCGCGCAGTGGAAGAAAATTTTAGAACTTTTTTAAAATTATATTTAACGACTCTACGAATCGTGTACACTATATAAGAATAAATAATAGGTAGGATTCGAAATCATACCTCAAGGCTAACTCCATTGTTCTTTAATTCTAAAATTTGCTTTTCGATTTGTACCACCGGATCTTCTTCGCTACCTCCCAGGTTTTAACAACTGCATGTGGGTACGTCACGGACTTCAAAAGGTTGTATGAAGGTTATAGAAACAACACAAAACAACTCTTAATTACTTTGTGTATGGAGAATTCGGCCATTCTTGAATGAGAACAACTTTTTTTTTCCTTTTGGTCGTACCCCTTGTTTGTTCCTTCTTTTGTTTTTGTGTCTTTCACGTGCTCACCAACATTGTTAGTCTACTTGTTTTTTAATAATACATCCTTATATATTTTTTAAACAAGATACTAATCATCTTCCAAATATATCTCTATATATTTAAAATAAGATAATTAGTATTTTATTGACCAAGTTAGTATAGGATTCTAAATCCCACATAACCCTAGTTCACTAAGACTTGAACACTTGACCTAGTTAGGAAATAAAATAATCTTATTATTTTATTCATTGTCTCAATCATGGTTCAAACCTATAACCCCTAATTAATAATTTATTTATAATTCTCAATTATTTATTTAATAATTAAATAATCTAATTAATTAATTAATTTAATTATTAATATATTAATTAAATAATCTCATCATTTAATTAATTCCCTGAATAAATATGTGTCACTTCGTAACACAATTAATTGGACAATCTAATTAATTAACCGTGACCCTTGTTACCTTCAACGTTCCAGGCTAGTAAGGGGACCTAATGGACTCACAGTCTTGAGCTCCAATAATCCCTAGAAAAATTAATTAAACTCTTTAATTAATATTTCATGATTATTAACCTCAAAGTTCTTGCACTAGAAACCCGAGGCTACACTCACATAACTGTAGATGTTTTTACACAAACAAAAATTCAGTGTCCATCGATATAGCTATTACATATGGTATGATCCTCTATAAGTAGTTCATAATTAGAGCTGGGTCATAAATTCTGTTATACCCCTCTAATTATATATTTTCCATTAAGTATCATTGATTCTTTAATGAACAATTATATCCATCATTCCTTTACTGAAGAAGGAGAGCGCTCTTAATTATTCAAGCCCTGAATCAACCTTTAAGTGAACTACTTCTATACTTCTCACAAGAAGGAGTGGATTCCACTATTGTGTACAGATCTTCCCAGTCACAAGCCAAACCCCGCGATTCCAAGATACGGAGATATTGATCGGGAATGCTACTCTGATCTCACCCATGGTAAATCAAATACCACGATCTAACTTGAAGGAGTCAGTAAGACACTCAGGACTAAGAACACATATATATAGCCATCATTCGTTGATATATATGAATCTCCCCATGTAACGGATATTGGTGACAGAGATTCGTATAGATCGTGGCCTAGTGCTATATAATCACCATATGAGTAGTCTAGGATAAGACCACCATACGTTATGGAATGGACCGCAGCTGTAGATCAACCACAAATAAAGTATCCAACTTTATTTGCTCTCCAGGCGCTCTTTAGATTGCACGTCTCAAATTGAATTCCTTTGTATATGACACGCATATACTAAGTTTGAGATTACATATGGCATTCTTGGATGTTAAACACACATAACATAAAAGTATGAGACATAAATTGAATGAAAAGACTACTTCTTTTATTCATAATTTATCATCATTTACAAAACACAAGCTTTAGGAACATCTTGAATTGTTCGTTTTGTATGTAGTTACCTAATGCATGTAATAGTGAGTTTCTTCTGTTCTTTTTTAAATTTTATACTTTTTTTGTGATGATTAGGAAACTTGTTATCTATTCGTATTTGGTGACTATTTGAGATTTTGAGTGGTCTTTGATGTTGACAAGCTTTTTTGAGTTCTTTGAATTTTTAATGACATTGGGTGTTTTATTAATATGATACTCTATTAATTGATTTAGGAAAATAATAACGTTTAATCTCATCAATAAGAAATTTTCATACTACAATCACATAATCCTCGACAACAAGTTCTATAGGCCAATTTATATGATGACACGAGACATCCTTCACATAAAAAAGCTCATAATCCTCACTTGGGATAGGCAAAAAATCATCTTCATTTAGTACTACATCGATAGAAACAAGAACTTTCGCAACATTGAGTTCTAAAATAGTTCCATTTGCAACTATGTTATCAATCAAATCCACCGCCAATTTACATATTGTGTGTTAATTATCAAGAAGTAGATTAGTACGTTATTCATTAAATTTCAAACCTTTAAGTTGTGAATTTATCAATTATATACCTCAATTTTGTTCTTGGTAGTGATAGAATGACTTCCCTTCATTTGTCCTTCAAAAATCATTGTTGGAGTAAAATTAGAGCTATGATTTTCAAAACAGGCAACAAGTTATTGTTGATCATTAACGCGTCCTAATAATTTTGCCTCTAAGTCTGCTAAACGCCGATCTTAATCCATTTTTTGCTTCTCCCACTCTTTCTTTTCTTTCTCCCATTTTTTCTACCTCTCCTAGGGATATCAATTGTACTCAGCCTTACCCGGGCCGAAATTCCCAGGTAATACCCTGATATTTCTTACCCAGGACCGGGTAACGAATATCTGGGTACCGATCAGTTGTGTACCGGTCCGGATCTAGGTATACCCGCCTACCTGGTCGGGTACCCAGTTTAATTACTTTTTTTTATTTCTTTATTAAAATTGTCAAATTAAAAAAAAAAACTAGACGTTAATTTTTTTTTTCATGCTTTTAAAAACTAAATTTGTTAACTTAAAAATTCCTTACCCAGTTGAAAAATCTTCGTTGTAAGCAAATCGAATCTCAAAAACACTTAAAGAAATTTTGAGGGTATCAAGAGAGAGATGGAGGAAAAAATTGAATCTCAAAAACACTTGAAGAAATTAGATTTGAAGGAGACTAGTAGAGAAATAGAGTGAGAGGGAGAGAAAGACAGGAGAGAAAGAGAGGGATCAGATAGTTTGAGGTTTTAGAGAGAGAGAGAGAGAAAGATTTCAGATGAGAGAGAAAGTAAGATAAAGAAGAAACATGATTGACACTCTAACTTTTTTTTGTTAAAAAAATTACTTTTAAAAAAGATAATCTTACTTAAAGTATTGTTCTGCTCAATATGAATGTAGTTTGGTGATATTTAATGTTTGGATTAGAGGTGTCCACAGTTCGGTTTCGGTTTCGGTTTGAAATCACCGGTTCCGATTCATTAGAATGGGCAAACTGTAACATAATTGCCATATTCGGTTTGGTTTCGGTTTTGTAGCCACCGGTATGGCGGTTACGGTCACGGTTTCGATTTCGAAACAATCGGTTCCAGTTGTTTCTTTTTTGTAATTTTTAACTTAATTGTGAAAAAAAAAATTGAAAATAATATTATTGAAACTAAGAAATAAATACTAATTAAAATTAATGTGAAAAAAAATATAAATGTGAAAAAAAAATCAATGAAACTAAAAAACTAATACTAATCAAAATTGACAAAGTTTAAATTTAAAAAATTGGCCAAACATTTTTATTTGTAATCAAAACTCATTTAGAAGGTCTAATGTATTCAATATTCATATAAAATATTCAATACAATTATCTATCAATGAGTAAAATTAAAGAAATTGACGTTGATTAATAAATAAAAATTTACAATTGCATTATTGCAACTAATTTAAAAAAAAAAAACAATTGACCTTGAATGAATATACAATCTAACAAAGTTTAAATTAAAAAAATAGCCTTGCAATTAATTTTGACTACAATTAAGTTGCCAACATATCCTCCACCAATGTAGAGGAATCAAAGGTCACGTAGTTCTTTTACCTTTAATTAGATGCTCGGTGTTGGAGGTTGGAAGTTGGAACGAAATCTATTTGTTGTCTTCCGTTTCCGTGGTTTGGTCATCTTCGAAGAAATCATTCACTATCTCCGGCTCGAGTTCTTGTCGTCTGAATTTTGCCTTTGTCCAATCATCAACACACACTTGGGCTTCAAGTGATTGTGGACACAAAACCGACCGTCTTGGTTCTAAAATATTTCCACTTGCAATAAATTCTTGTTCCACAGCAACAGGCGTTTCAAGAATTTGTTTGGCAATAATAGCTAATATTGGAAATACATTTTCACGATCCTTCCACCAAACCTGGATATTTAATTCACTATCTTCTAAAAATTCAAGATTGGTTAGTAAATATCGGTTAGTAAATATCGGTCAAGCTCAAAAACTGAGCCAGATGAGAATGAAGATGATGCTCGTAATTTTTTGGCTCTATAAAAAAAAAATTGATCCCATAAACCCTTTAATTTAAATCTTGAGGAAGTAGCATTATCATCAGATGTGGGTTGGGGTTGTAAAACCGAAATGTTCAAAGACAAACCATATATTATATGATATTCATCATATAATTCGTATAGCAAAGTCTTAATGGAATTACAACAACTAAGAACATCAACTTCTATTCCTAAACTACTGTAGTAATGAGTTTACTAATCCTGCAAAGATTCTAATTTATAGTGTGGATCAAAACATGATGCAAGCAAGTATATATTTGGAATCTCCCCATAATACTGTAGCCATTTTGTTTTCATTGCAGTAACACATTAACTCAATTGAACATCAAATTCACACTCATTGAAGGCACTGACAATATTAACATTTTGAATTAGAAATAAATTAGTAGTGGGTTAGTAAACATCAAATAAAGCATTGGTAGCATCATTAAAGACACGTAACAATTAAAGATTTGTATACATGAATCTCAATGGTTCAATTGAAGAAAAATTGAAGGAACGTTATAAGTAATAAAAGAACTAATAATTCCTTATAAGAAACTTATAAGTAAAATTCCAACAAGTACTATTATCTCGAGAAAATTTAATGGGGTGCCTACTATTTTGAGAGCAAAATTTTAACCATTGTTTCTGGACTTTGTTATGCCTCCAGATATATTTAATACTATCTTTAATTGGTCTAATATAAGCTGAAAGAATTTGTAATCCAGCTTGAACACAAAAAATTAAAACATGGTATGCACATCTTTGATGAATTAATTTACCCCAAAAATAGGGATTGCACAATTCTTGTAACATAAGATTAGAAGCGGTATTGCTTGTAGCATTATCAAAACCAATAGCAAAAAAATTGTTTTGGATATGAAACCCTTTAAAAATAATTTTAAGGAGTCGACAGATATTTTAATTTATACGTGATTCATCGAAAACACGAAATGCAATAATTATTTTTTGCATGACCCAATCATTATCAATACAATGACATGTCACACCCATGTAATGGTGGCTACCAAAATTATCGGTCCATATGTCGGTACATACAGAAACACGACCTTGAAACTGAGAAAAAATGATTTCAATTTGTGTTTTTTTTTTTGTAAATGGAAAACAGTGTACATGTAAGAGTGACTCCAGGAACATGTTGTATTGTAGGATTTAATGCAGTTTGATAATAATTAACAAAATCTACTTTCTCACCAAAACTAAAGGGTAAATGTTTTACTGCAACAATTACTGTTAATTCTTCCTTAGTTTTTTTAAACGTATAATGAAATAATTGATTAGTAGGGGTTCCGTACCTGAAGATTTGGGTTTGGTTACTAGCCTTTACCGATTTCGCTTGGTGATTTTTCCTAACATGGACCCAGTACGTGCCATATCCAAAGGATTTACAAGTCTTGTATGTTTTGAGACAGTAGTTGCAATTGATTTTGACCGTTCCGTCATCTAACTTGATTCTCCTCATATGCAATTTGAAGAGATTAAACTTCAACGACTTTTCTTCTTCACATGCATCAAATTCATCTGAAGGGGGTGGTGGGATGGTAGAATGACTAGATAGATTTTCATTACTGATGGGTGTATTGGGATTTGGCTCAGAAATTATTAGAGGGGGATTAGGATTATGATTAGGATTAGGAGGGAGATCAGATCCAAATTGAGCTTGAAAGAACTCGTGGTAAAGTCGATCACTGCAATTGACATCATTGAACCTTCTCCCCCATTTGCCATTAAAAAATAAATTATAAATACTAATAGTAAAAAAAATAGATGAATGTAAGTAAATAATAGATGATTTTAAAAAATAGAAAGAAAATATATTTAGTAATTTATATGAGAAATGAGAATAAAATAAAATTGTTGAATGTAGATTGTAGAAAAAAGTGAGAATTTGAGATTGAGAGAAGTTGAGAGCGGCATGTAGAAAAATGAAGTGTAGGGTGGTATAGAATTAGAGTAGAGGGACATATTTGTAATATTTGAAATTAAGAGCAAAAAATAAATTGGTAGCAAGAAGTCGCAACGATCATCATCCTCCAACAGTCATCCATATTTTTTTTCAAAGAATGTGACACATGGCAGCCTCTTATTGGTTGATTCATTATTTATTTATTTTTTAACTTTAATTTACCAATACCAAGTTGCCAATAGTCACCTCTCTTTTGTTTTTATGAACACTGCCACGTGTCATCGTTCGAGTGGTTCATTTAAAAAAAAATATGAAACCGAAGGTTTTGGTCAATTTTTGGGGAGCCTAAACCGTAACCGAACTGGCTAATAACTGGTTTCAACTGGTTTTGTAACCATCGGTATCGGTTTCGGTTTCAATTTCGGTTTCGATTTTTCTACCTCGATTTCGGTTTCAAGGTAGAATTAGAGTAGAGGGACATATTTGTAATTATTTGAAATTAAGAGCAAAAAATAAATTGGTTGCAAAAAGCCGTTGGAGAAGATGACCGTCCAACGATCATCATCCTCCAACAGTCATCCATATTTTTTTTCAAAGAATGTGACACATGGCAACCTCTTATTGGTTGATTCATTATTTATTTATTTTTTAACTTTAATTTACCAATACCAAGTTGCCAATAGTCACTTCTCTTTTGTTTTTATGAACACTGCCACGTTTCATCATCTGAGTGGTTCATTTAAAAAAAAATGAAACTGAAGGTTTTGGTCAATTTTTGGGGAGCCTAAACCATCACCGAACCGGCTTATAACTGGTTTTGTAACCATCGGTTTCTGTTACGGTTTTGATTTTGATTTTTCTACCTCGATTTTGGTTTCCAACTGACGGTTTAACTAAACCATGGACACCCCTAGTTTGTATGGAAATTGAGTTCTAATTAACAACCACCTGCTTTGGAATTAGTTGAAAAAGAAAGAGAATGAAATTTGAGTCAATGTAATATTTAATGTTTAACCTGAGATTTGAGTTTCTATTTTTAATATTGTCATATTAGTGTGCTTATTTTATCCTAATTAATGTAGTATTTAAATCGTAAAAAAATAATATTAAAAAAATTGTAATAAAAACAAATTACCAATCTTGTAATTAATTGAAAAAAAAAACGAGTGAAATGTGGGTCAACGGAATATTTAATGTTTTTTCCAGAGTGTCATTTTATATTATTAATATTGTGATATTGGTGTGCTTACTTTATCCTAATTAATGTAGTATTTAAATTGTAAAAAATAAAATATTTTAAAAAATTGTAAATTAATTAATTAATTAAAACCAGATAAAACCTGGGTATGGTACCCAGATACCTAATCGGGTTTTTTTCAAGCCGAGTACCCAGATTTTAAAACCCAGGTTTTTCCCGGGCGGATACCTGAATTGTGTAAACCCGGGTACCCAGCCAGATCCAGAAATACCCGACCTGGACCCAGGTTTTTACCATCCCTACTCTCTCAATCAGCACGTAGGTTAAGCGTGTGGAAGTAAGGAGTTAGAGTGACAAATTTCCCAACGCCCCTAACTCAACTAGCATGTTCTTTACTACCAAATGCTTGAGTAAGAATGTATTCATCATTAGAAAATGACACATTTCCCATCTCTACTTGTTTTCTTAACTCATCATACAAACATCAAAAACTAATTGAAGATAAACATATACCTAATAATGTCATTATATGTTATCAATAAATATGCAGTTGAATTAATTTGAGATGAACGTATACTTACAATCTTCTTTACAACGGGTAATGCCTCTGGGTCATATTATTTATTTTCTTTTTCAAGAGCTTTCATCCACAATTCATTTCTATCTATAACTGCATTCTCACTGCGTTGTTTCTTCTATATAAAAGGAAATTAAAATAAGACGAAAAAACCATTGACTAACAAAGTAATAAGATACCAAGAATATTAATTAAAATTAAAAAAAAAACATTTATACATGTTAACAGCTTTTTTTGGCAAGGATCCAAAGAAGAATTTTTCATCTGCCTGGTACCTGGTTAGACTTACCTAGCAGGTTCTATATCAGGGTCGGTTCCCACACAATCAAGGTACCTCACTACCACTATCCGGAAAAAGGTTAGCATCAGTTCTCCAAAACTGCCAGATATCAAGCAGAGCTAGCATCTTGGTACCTCATATCTGGTACTTTGATATAAGGATATCTATCTGGTACCTGAGAACCTCGACACCATTTTGTAACCCGTCCAGGATACCTCCTACCTAGTATCAAGATACCGAGATACCTCCTACCTAGTATCTAGATACCGAGATACCTCCTACCTGGTATCTAGTTACCTTGAAATCAATTTGGTACCTAAGTACCGAGATATCAGTCCAAGACAAATTCAGTATGCACGCCTTCTCCACCCAGTAGGAAGAAAGGTACCAAGAAAGTGCCAGCATGCTAGAACAAGTGTTACGATAGCATAAGTGGACCGGTACATCAAGGTACCACACCCCGAAGATACAGATTCAACATATTCTTCTCCAGCAACGTGGAAGAGAAAGTTGACCTCTCCAGCAATTCACAATGCCGTAAATGGAGATAGTTAACCCTATTAATAGAGATAATCAACTTCATTAATGAAGATCAATCAACTCTTTAATGGTCTTTTACAACAACATTAATGATCAGTCAATCCCATAAATGGAGATAGTCAACCCTATTAATGAAGGAGATCAACCTCATTAATGATGATCAATAAACACTTTAATGGTCATCTACAACTCTATTAATGAGTAATCAGTCAACTCTCTAATAATCATCACAACCCATTAAGGGGCCATTTGGTATGGTGACATCTTTACATGGGAATGAGAATCTCAAAGCATTCTCATGTTTGGTAGCAAGTTTGGGTTTTTCACTTCCCGGGAAAGTGATTCCCATCAAAATAGGTGGGTTTCAGATTACCTTCATCTAATTCCCACAGTGGGACCCATCATCATTAAAAAAATATTTTTATTTTACTTTCTTGTTCTCTGTTCTTCACGTTGCTTCTCAACAATAATACAAAAAATCCGTAGTTTCCTTTTTGAAATCCCTAATCAAAACACAATCATAATTCACAAATAATCTTTTATTAAATCATTACCAAATCAGCATCCCAAACATCATCACCAACACAAAAGGAAAAAAAATTACAGGAGACGGCGGCGAGATTATTTGAGATGCTCGTTGTCATCATTACCAATATCTTACAGGAAAAAATTGCAATATATGAATATCAAACCCAGATTCTCGTCGTCACCAATATCATCACCAAAATAGCTTTTATAAAACCGAAAATGCAGGAAAAAAAATTGCAGGAGACAAGCATCTAGGAAAAAAAATTTGGGTTTGACTTTTGAGACAATTTATCATCATCAAAAGATCTAGGTTTGCTCGATGATGACAATGACGACGGTGGCGAGCTTCGATGATGACGACGACGAGGGCGAGCTTCAATGAAAATGACGACGGCTAGCTTCTACGATGGCGAGCTTCGATGAAGACGACAACGAAGATCAAGAATTTGGCTGGAGGAGGTGACGACTATTACGGCTTGGAGGTAAGGGCGACGAAGATATGGAGATAAGACAAAGAGAGATGGACGAAAGAAATGAAAGAAACACAGATTTGAGAAATGGATCTTGTTTTTTATAAAACAATATAAGATGACTTTAATTTATTTATTTTAATTTTTTATAATTAAAAAAAAAACAAATTTCCACGTACAACCAAACACTGTTACTTGATATTCCCATGCATAACCAAACACACGTATACAAGTTTCCTAGGAATCACATTACTGTGTTTAACTTTTCCGGGAATCACATTATTTTGATTACCTTATACCAAACGACCCCTAATGAGTAATCTGTTAACTCTTTAATGGCTATTCACAACGCCATTAATGAGTCAACTCCATCAATACCAAACCATTGTTCCTATAATTACGAATTGACTAACTAGATTGACGGAGTGGCCTGCAAGCAATTATGACATAAATATGACCAAACTCTCTCTAAGAATGGGCTCTCGGAGATCTGATCGAGAAATCACCCATTGAGAGAACGCCAAAATGGATTTCTGAGAGGAACTAGAAATCAATAAGAAAAAGAGAAGCCTACATACCTCACCTAAATTCTCCTTACACCATTATAATGGTATCATCTAAGCTACATGTGTTACCTTTGCCAGGAAAGTATCAGTATCGTTTAACATTCTATTACTATTGTAAGCTCTCTGGAGCACTATGATTGTACTATTTTGCAATTCTTGTAAGCTCCGAAGAGCACTTCTTAATATATATATATACGGAAGAGTTTTTCTCTTTCCTTTGGATACTGCCTAGGGGTTTTTTAGCATATGATCATTCGTGGTTCTTTTTCCCCATTGGTCAATCTACTTCTACCAAAAAACTTGTCTTTATCCCATATATCTCCTTTATTATGCATGTGTGTAGTGCTAGCTCTTTAATCCTTTCTCCATCCATGCTATTTAGATATGGGAATTACAGGGGAGACCTAGAAAATAGACTCGGTACCAGGACAAAGTACCAGGACCTAGTCATCTAGGTACCAAGATCAGGGTGGACTAGAAACCAGAACCAACCCTTCGCATCAGCGGGAGAACCTCAATCATCATTTCTCTTCCTCATCCTCGAAGCCTCGACGGGCTGGGTGATTGTCTCTAACCTATTGCACCATACTCCTTATTCATATATGATATCACCAAGGTATGAGGTACATACCCCCTACAGCCTACCTGGTAGCGGGTTGATGGTGCTAATCAAAATTCCTATTCCAAAGTTCGGTTAACAATACACTCACCAGTTTCTCACTTAAAGCCACGTAACCACCCCGACTCAGTCGATGATGATACTTTTTTTTTGCATGAGTTTATGTTTCTTACAGAGTACCTGTAAATTTGAAATATGATTTATCAACTTTACAAAATGATCATGATATAAAGAAAAAAGAATTCAAGTTTGAATACTCTAAATTGTTCAGATCAGCGTATAGCAACAATTGAATCCCATTCATTTTTTTTTGGATGAAATTGTAAACTAAAGGTGGGTTTTCTAAAGCTTCAGGTCTATTCATGAATGGAATTATGTATTTTGTTATAAGCGTATTCCTGAATGTCCAGAATTTCTCTACAATTGATAAAATAATTTTCTTTTTAGCTTGAAGATCAAACTCAAATTAGCCTAAAATTATCAAATATTATCGGTTAGCAATTAAAAGCATAAAAAAAAAAATTAAACAACAAAAAAATTAAGCAATTAAAATAGTGTAATAAATAACTTACTATAATGCACTCCCACAACATCTCTTTCACATGATCTGGCACTTTTCTACGGTCAGTAAAAGTTAGTGGTATCGTTATACGTGCAAATATACCAATAGCAGTTCTAAGTTTTTTCCCTTCCTCACCAACTGGAACTCTACATTCATCGAATTGCACAACTATCTTTTTTTCATTGGCTCGATTTATTACCAATCTTGCAATTCCTCATACTTTTTTCGGAGATGTTGGTGTGTCAATTGGTTCCATAACTACAATCGTATAAGAAAAAAAATAGACAAGAAATATAAAATTTAAGAACACACAAAATACAAATTCAACATAACTTAACACAATGTTTAAGTCAATAATGGAATATTGTTGACATCGATTTCTGGATTGTATCAGAAAAACTAATAAGGATTGGATTTCGGCTATTAATTCAAAGAGAAAGAGATTCAGAGAGAGTAACGAAGATAAAATTTTTACTTGGTAAAACTCCGATGACCGGAGAAACGTCCACGGGTGGTTGAAAGATCAACCAAGCCAAAATCCACCATGAAAATATAATGTTTACAAGCTCTCGATCTCTCTTTCTTCTCTCTGTATTTTTCTGTTGCTTGTTGTGTACTATATTGCCTATATCTTTTGGAGCCAAATTATGGGTCTATTTATATGCTTATAGAACCCTAATCTGCTTTGTACAAGTAATACAAGATCTTTATATTTAATTGTGATTCGGTTACTTGTTTGAGGTTGATTTGTCTTCTTTCCTGTTTCGGAGTCTCACGGGTGGTTGAAGGATCAACCAAGCCAAAATACACTATGAAAATATAATGTTTACAAGCTCTCGATCTCTCTTTCTTCTCTCTGTATTTTTCTGTTGCTTGTTGTGTACTATATTGCCTATATCTTTTGGAGCCAGATTATGGGTCTATTTATATGCTTATAGAACCCTAATCTGCTTTGTACAAGTAATACAAGATCTTTGTATTTAATTGTGATTCGGTTACTTGTTTGAGGTTGATTTGTCTTCTTTCCTGTTTCGGAGTCTCTTATGGAAATTGAGTGGGATTCTAGTAGTGTAGTTCAATTTGGACTTGTTTCCTTATAAAAATGTAGTCTTCGTAAAGAAATCAATTTATTTCCTGATTGGGGACTCTTCTAACTTAATGTTCCATTTTATTTGGGATTCCTTCCTGATGGATATCTTCGCGTATTTAATGACTTAATCCGTGTGAAATAAGCACCAAGTTCTTACTCGAGTCGTATTTATTCCCGAGTAAGAGTAATACCTGATGGTCCCGAGTAGCACCGTTTGAGCCCGAGTGGAATCGTTGTTTAACCAGTTCCGAGTGTTGTTAACTGACCCCGAGTAGGTTTCATTCTATATATGTTTACTCGGGCTTTTCTTCTCTTTAATGATGCCTCGTTGGATATTTCCTGAGTGCCCATTTGGGTGTCCACCTGGCTATTTTCTCCTTCCTGTCAATGACGTGTATGCTTTGTAAAATTCACATACGACAATACCCTCTTAAAATATTTTTACCGAGTAAATTTCATTTTGGGCAAGAGTATTTTAATCGTCTTAATTTTCACTTGTCAGAATAGCCGTCTTGTCATAATGGCTCGTCTTAATGGTGACCCTGTAATTTCGATTCGCTTCGCTTCATCACGCGAGATCTTAAATGATGGCGACTTTTTGAAGTTCTGACGGTCGAAGGCTACTTCCTGTTTCGACATGCGTCCCTCATCTCTCTGTTTTTCAATATCATTGATGAGAAATGATTTTTGCGTTTCCCCAAGCGCCGCCTACGTCATCGATTTTCGTCATAAGTTTTTTCCCGCCTTGAAATCCTAAGGTTTTGTGCCGTCTCTTCTTTAAATTCTTTGCTGAGAGACATCGTCGGTTTATTCTCAATAATTTTCAGCATAAATTTCTTTAAACTTCAGATTTTTTTTTATCCAGAAGTTCGCGATTCTCCGTTTGAAGATCTTGCATCAATCTCAATTCAAGGTTAGTTTTAATGGGGCCATCTTCCCGCTATCGTCTCTTTAAAATCGCTTTTGATGCATTAGAACGTGATGATTTCCAGTTAGTATCTTGCATTAAACGATTACTGGGGGATATCCCAATAGATGAACCTCCATTCTTAGAAGTTGATGTTTCTAGGCTTCACCCTGACGTCACTTTCAGCCCTGTATCTAGTTCTCCATCTAGTTCTGATTCTGATATTTCTGATCACAGGGTATCTTTTCGAAGGATGGGTAAACATCAGAGCAGAAGTAAGGTATACAAGCACGGCTCGAGCAGCGTTCAGACCAGGGAACAGACTGTTAACGAGGGTGACGTTGATGAAGTGTACAGGGCGTCTCGTCTTTCGTTTTCTGATACTCACCCGAGTGGCTTTGATACTGAGGCTAACGTGGTCGGGCCAGCTGAAATAGAAAAGTACCGCTCCCGATTCGACTTGCCCGACTGGGTCACTTTGGTTCCTGCGGGGGATAGAGCCGTGTGGAATCCTCCTGAGGGTATGGTCGCGATTTATGGATCGATGCTATGTTGTGGCGTTACACTTCCCTTTCAGCCTTTTATTGCCTGGTTTTTGGCTGAAGCAGGGATAGCCCCAGCTCAATTGGCCAAGAATAGTTATAAAATCTTGATGTGCATGTGGCATATGTTCAGTCGAATGAACCTTTCGCCGCCTTCCCTCAATGAAATCATGCATTTCTTTACGCTGATGCAGGTTAGCAAGATGGGGACATATTTTCTTGCATCTACTCCATCGGACGGTTGGGTCCCCAAGAAGCAAAGGTGAATCGGGAGGTAGATACCTCTGCTGACCCAAAAAAGAAGGGTTTTGTATGGGGATTCCCTGCATCCAACAAGTTCTGGAAGAACAGTTGGTTTTTTACTGGAGGGGCTCTCGAGCTCAACGTCACTGTCTGATCTGAGGACTCCCGAAAGGTGTTGAGTGTTCCCCTGTTTCTTCTGTTCCCCCAAAGCGTGGACAAGAAAATAATTGATTATAGCGATTCTGAGTTGAAGAGGCTGACTCGGGCAGCTGTTCGTACTCTGGAGAAGAGGAGCAAGAGCTACATTTTTAAAGAGGAGGATTTGATAAAGCTCGACTTCTTCAGACAGATTTTGGACCATCGCAAGCTATGTAAGTAACCCGACGCCCTTTCTGTTGTATTTTTCTGCTTTTCATTTTCTTTTCTGACATGAATTTTTTTTTTTTACTAGTGTTCGATACGGACGTCGTCAGCAATCTTCAGGCTCGCCAGGTGAAGGCGATTCTGCAAGCGAGTAGAAAGGAAGCTTCCCGTCAGGGAGATGAAGGTATTGCTCCACCCGAGCCTGATGAGGAAACTGATATTGCTGAGCAAATTCCCAAGTGCGTTGATCGGGGTGCTCAGCCTTCTACTCAGGATTTTACTGGTCCAAGTGGCCAAGGTGAGCCAACTGACACTCAACTGCCTGAAAATAGGGAGAGGCAATATGAAGGTCCTGATGAAGAGCCCGTTAGAAGGTTTGAAGCTGGCGACGGTGGCAACGTCTTGACGGATCAAGTGCCTGCATGTGCCGAATTCTTTGAGTCTTTTTGGGACTATCCGCAGGAAGATCCTGCTGTTGATCTTAACTTCCACCGTTCTCGGGGTGAGAAGCGAAAGGCAGTTAGTTCACCGTCTCGTCCTCTCAAAGTTTCTCGGGTAGTCTCATTCATTGACTCCAGCGACGAAGATGTTACGGATGAGATTGACCCGAGTGTTGGTGCTGGAGCATCATAAGATGTGGCCGCTTCAGAACCGAGTAGGGCTTCTTCTACCCCCGAGGTTGGAGATATGGGGGCTGAACCTTCGGGGGTTTCTTCAAATCTTTCTCCCCGAGATATGCTACAGGAGATGTTCTTCGGGCGGGATTTTATCAGGGAGGACAGCTGGAGAGGTTTTAGAGATGGTTCACTGTCCGAGCGTCTTCAAACCGTTTTCAACGGCGCATCTTATGTAAGTTAAATCTGACTCAGTTAAATCTGACTCCTTTATTGTTTTGCTTCTGCCAGATTTCTAAGTATATCCCTTTGCAGATGGTGGCCGAACTTGCTGAGCTTATTCAGACGCAACAACATCAAGCCGATAGAATAAAGCGTCTAGAGGCTCAGCTAAAGGCGAGTGAGGAGGGTCGTGCTCGAGCAGAGAAAGCTTACCAGCAGGAGGTCGGTTCTGTACAGATATTTACCGACCATTGTCTGGCGAAGCAGGTTGAAGCCGAGGAGAAGGCATCTTTGGCAGAGGAGAAGGTTGCATCACATCAAAATCTTCTATCTTCTGCTGAAGAATCCATGCTCAAGGCCGAGCAGGAGGCGGGGCAGGCAAAGTCGGCGTATGATAAAAAAATCGAAGATCTGGAGCGCCAAGTGCTGACAGTTGAATCCCTTTCCCGAGAGGCCAGGTTGGAACTTGAAGTCCAAGGGGTGGATCATTTTAAAAGATCCCCTGCTTACGATGCCCTACTTTTTCAGGAATTTCAAAGTGGGCTAGTTTCGGTCGGCGAGTTCTTCAAAGTTAAGAATAGGGCGACTGAGAAGGCCCGAGCTAATTGGGAGCTGTCAATCAAACATCACGTGGACCGGTCCTTGGAATCTCTTCGGATTCAGATGAAGGAATGGAGAGCCTACTGTCGTAGTCAAGGCAAAAAGCCTCATCCCATGCATTTAAAGATTCTGTCTGAGCATTCTCTCTCGACCTTTTATGCAAGTCAATAGTCGGTTGAGGGTGTAGTCCCGGATGTCGGGCCAGTCCCGGGTGAAGATTACAGCCAGTGGAGGGATGATATTGTCGATAATATCACTTGGCCGACTAATGAGAGCCTGCTTCGTGAGTACGAGATGGTGCCAGATCCGAGTATTGGCAAAGGCTCGAAATCCTCGCAACCTTAATTTTGTAAAACTGTAGAAAATTTTGATTCTTTATTTATATTTTTTTTTTGTACATAACCATTCTTTGAACTGTAACCATTCTTTTAGGAGCAATAAAATTCTATTTTATTTTCAATTGAATGGTCTTGATCTGATTATTGCTGATTGTTGCCGAGTGCTGTATTAAACTGGTTGATGTTCGGGTAACTTAACCGAGTATCTTATTAAACCAGTTGTTACCCGAATGACTTCAATTGCCAAGTATCTTATTAAACTGGCTACTTCGATGTTCGGGTAACTTAACCGAGTATCTTATTAAACCGGTTGTTACTCGAATGACTTCAATTGCCAAGTATCTTATTAAACTGGCTTCTTCATGTTCGAGTAACTTAACCGAGTATCTTATTAAACCAGTTGTTACCCGAATGACTTCAATTGCCAAGTATCTTATTAAACTGGCTCTTTATTATTAACCGAGTCATCTTGAAACAGGCAAGTTTACACTTGTGTTTCATACCCGGTTGCTACTCGAACATTACATCAAGGTTCACCATGATCATATGTTCGAGTCCTTACGCAATACCAAGGACGTCTCCCCAGTTGTTATGCCCAAGGGTTTGCCGAATTGTTGAGCTCTTTTTTAAAAAAATTGCATCAACACAGCTTCGCATTTCACCGGAATTTCTCCCGATAGCGTCCCGAGCATTTTTCCAAAGTCTGGTGCATCGGGTTTGCCTTTTTGCGAAGGTCATTTTGACCATGCTCGGCTGGCATGCTCGGCTGGCATGCTCCTACGAGCTTCTCCGCCCATTCGGGATTTGATGGTCCCGAGAATTCTATTTGCATGTTCTTATTATCATGCTCTTCTTCCATATGTTCTTATTATCATATGTTTTTTTTTTGAAATCCCGAGCTAGATGCTTTTCTTTCGGAAATTCCGAGTAATTTTATTTATTACTGTAAAAAATCAACAAAGATTTAAATTCCATAGCTAACATTTATCACAACTAATATTGTCCTGACTAGAAAAAGAATAAAATATTTTAATATAAATATATATATATTAAGGATAAAAAATCTTTAGATAACGGGAATTGCATGGTCGGGGTAAAACCCCTCCATTGGGTCGAGCAATCCAATGAGCTTCATGGCCGACTATTCCCAAGATCTTGTATTCTTTAAGCGGATTGGTGAGGTCTTGCTTGATTTTTTCCTCCCAGGTTAGCCTCGATCTTGACCGCCTTATCTGGTTCTTTTAATCCCTTCAACTGGTTCTGCTTTGGATTCATTTGAGTCCTCCCTTGGATTCAACTCGAATGATAAGGATTCTTTACACTGATTTGGCTGCATTATGGTGCACACCTGTTCAGCATCATTCTTGCCTTCGTATACCGACATGTTTGATCTTCTGGCCATCTCTTGGGATCATTTGACTATCCCGACCCCCTGTTCTGTCGGGAACTTGATCATTAATGCATAAATGGCGGTTACAGCCCTTGTTTTATTCAGGAATGGCCGACCCAATAATACATTATACAGCCAATTGTCTAAGTCAACTACCACGAAGTCGAACAGGACAGTCCTCTGGCAAGGTACTGTTCCAATCTTCACGGGTAGTTTTACCGTCCCGAGTGACCTGACTTCTATCCCTCCAAACCCCTTTAATGGAGTATGGAAAGGCTGTAAATCTTTTCGTTCTAGCCTTAGCTGGTCATAGACGGCCACATTGAGGATGTCTGCTGAACTTCTATTATCTATTAAAATTCTTCAAAATTCCCGATGGCTAATTCGGGCACTTATAACCAAGGCATCATTAGGCCGAACATCGACGCCATGGGAATCTGCTTCTGTAAAGACTATCGGGTTCCATCATTCCTTCACCCTTTTCGGGTCTGGCTCAACCGAGTTTACATCAAAATTGTTCCTTGCTCCTATTACTTCTCTGATTTCCTGAGTTCGTTCTCGGTTGCTTTACCCAGTAGAGAGTCCTCCGTAAATCGTATGTATTACCTGATTGGCCTCGGGACTGGGCCATTGATTTCGTCCAGAGTGATCTGCCTTAACTTCTTTCTTAGCTTCTGATTTCTCATCTTTTTTCAAGATTACATCCCGCAAGTGCCCTTCCCGAATAAGAGTCTCTATGTAATCTCTGAGCTGAAAACACTTTGAAGTCTCGTGCCCGGTTTTCTTCTGAAATCTGCAATACTTGGTTGCATCTCTCTAGGCGAACTGAGATTGTCGCCGCGGTTCTTGCACCATATTCTTCTCTTCCAAGATGGCTAAAAATTCTTCTTGTTTTTTTCGAAGAGGGGTGTAATTGGTATATCTGCCTCGGTATTTCTCTATGGACCGTTCGGCATTAAGCCCATTACCCTCATCCTTGTTTTTCTCTTTGCCGTTTCCTTTCTGTTTTTCCTTTCGATTTTGCCCCTTGGATTCGGTATCCTTCTGTTCGGGCTTTCCTCCGTGCATATAGCTTCCTCCTGTAGCTAACTCTTCCTCCTCGGCCAGAGCGTATCCTCCTGCCATATCCATCATGTCAGCATACTTAGTCAGCCGTGCTCTTCTCAAATCAAAGGACAGTCGTCCATTCTGCAAGTTATTGGTGAAGACAACAATAATTGCTTCATCATTAGCACTGCCAATTTCTGATACTGCTTGGCCGAACCAGCCCAAGTACTTTTTTAATGACTCGTCATTCCCTTGCTTTATTTGAAAGAGGTAGGCCACCGACTTCTTCCTGTGAACATTGCTCAGAAATTGCCTTGAGAAGCTCCTGCTCAATTCGCTGAAATTTTCGATGCTCGCCGGGGGTAGTCTTCCGAACCATCTTGACCCTGTGTCCCCCAGTATTTACGGAAAGTTGAGACACAATAGGGGGTCACTGTGGGCATATTGAGCCATGGCACTTTTATAGCGTCTAACGTGCTCCTTTGGATCTGTATCTTTTTTGAATTGCTCCACATGCGGCATCCTGAATCTTTTTGGGAAAGGGGTCCACAAAATTTCCTTGGTGAATGGACTGTCAGAGTCATCGTCGGATAGATCGTTACAGCCATAACATCTGACCAGTGCCTCTGTCTGTCGCCTGTTATTCTCAACTTCTCGAGTTAGGCTCTGGATCGTGACATCTCTGTCCCCCATCGGACTTTCCCGACGGTTAAACCGTTGGGTTATCGTCAGTCTTTCCTCAGACTCTTCACTCTGATGCCGGTCCTCTCGTGTGACTCCATGATGACGTTTGTGATGGTGTTGATCACTGTCTTCTGATGATGATCAACCTCTGCGCCGGTCGTATTTACGATGTCTGGCACGTACTGTTTGATTGTGGTCCAGCCTCTGGTGATGTTCCTCTTCAAGTGTTTTCTGTCCAGCCGGGTTGATAAAGGAAGAGTTCCTTCTGGTTTCTGGCATAGTTATTCCTGGCCCAACCACCATCGAACGGAGCCTTGCGGGTGGAGGATTGGGAATATATGCTTCTGCAGCCAGTAGATCAATCCCTTCCCTTGCTGCGTCCGTCACCAATTATTGCAAGGCCTCTTGGAAACGCAACGTAAGATCTCTGTTGGTTAGAGGAACTTGCTAGATCCCCGCCAGGTGCGCAGGCTGGTTTTCTGTGTTTGCTGCAGGATTTTGTGACGTATTGCCAACATGGAAATCGCATGGTGATTTTTGGCCATTTCCTGAACTACTTCTGCTTCCTGCCATCGCTTTTAACAAGTTCGAAGGTTCAGCCCCTCCTTCTAGCGCCAATTGTTGACGTCGATTTCTGGATTGTATCAGAAAAGCCAACAAGGATTGGATTTCGGCTATTAATTCAAAGAGAAAGAGATTCAGAGAGAGTAACGAAGACAAAATTTTTACGTGGTAAAACTCCGATGACCGGAGAAACGTCCACGGGTGGTTGAAGGATCAACCAAGCCAAAATCCACTATAAAAATATAATGTTTACAAGCTCTCGATCTCTCTTTCTTCTCTCTGTATTTTTCTGTTGCTTGTTGTGTACTATATTGCCTATATCTTTTGGAGCCAGATTATGGGTCTATTTATATACTTATAGAACCCTAATCTGCTTTGTACAAGTAATACAAGATCTTTGTATTTAATTGTGATTCGGTTACTTGTTTGAGGTTGATTTGTCTTCTTTCCTGTTTCGGAGTCTGTTATGGAAATTGAGTGGGATTCTAGTAGTGTAGTTCAATTTGGACTTGTTTCCTTATAAAAATGTAGTCTTCGTAAAGAAATCAAGTTATTTCCTGATTGGGGACTCTTCTAACTTAATGTTCCATTTTATTTGAGATTCCTTCATGATGGATATCTTCGCGTATTTAATGACTTAATCCGTGTGAAATAAGCACCAAGTTCTTACTCGAGTCGTATTTATTCCCGAGTAAGAGTAATACCTGATGGTCCCGAGTAGCGCCTTTTGAGTCCGAGTGGAAGCGTTGTTTAACCAGTCCCGAGTGTTGTTAACTGATCCCGAGTAGGTTTCATTCTATATATGCTTACTCGAGCTTTTCTTCTCTTTAATGATGCCTTGTAGGATATTTCCTTAGTGCCCATTTGGGCGTCCACCTGGCTATTTTCTCCTTCTTGTCAATGACGTGTATGCTTGGTAAAATTCACATACGACAAATATTACCACTTGTATCTATGTCCTGAATTATTTTTGAATCAAACAATAGTTTAACAATTAATGTATATTTTTGTCATTAACCAAGATAGGCCCACAATTCTTATCATACATAACTTTATCAACATGGCTCACATCAAGTGAATCAACCGATGGCAAGTCTTTAATAATAAGATCATGTTCCATTATATTGTCTTGCTCATCATTATTTCTCTACGTCTAAAGTTCGTTTGGGGAGTAGAACACACAACCGACCATCTTCGATCCCCTTAGTCTGAGACATAGAAAACTCGTTTAGCTTGAGAAGCCAAAATAATGCTATCATTTTGTGACCTACTCGGTTGAGGTCCACCAAGGTGTAACCAAGATCGTCAACTTTAATGCCACCATTACTCTCAACCCAATCACATTTAAACACTAGGACCTTGAATATATGGTAATAGAGTTCATGTATCTCTTTGATTACTCCATAGAATGACATTTCTCCAAATACTGGATTTTTCCTTTGCACTTGCAATTTGTATCGCGGTTGCAACAATAGTTACTCAACTATTTTGGCTGACTCGAGCATTATCAGGATCGTATATGAGATAGCGATAATTGTTAATGTCATAACCGGAATATTTTATTACATGGTGACTAGGGCTATGTGCTATCCACCTCAACGAAAATGAAATAACTTTTTGATTTCAACTTCATTTGATACCAGAAATAAAGAAAATATTTCTAAATAGAACTTCAAAAGGTTATTAAAACAATTAAAGGTATAAATAGTACCTTATGTTTCAACCAATTCATGAAGCTACTAATATGTTCATCTTAAAACCATTTTGATTTCTTGATTGGTAGAGATATTAAATTTCAACCAAGCCATATGCTCGCCGCGAGGTTTTGAAATAGGATGGTAAGTTTGTACAATACTAGGATTTATGAAAATGTATGTACTCAAAATAATAAAATAAATTTAATTAGGGAGAAAAAAATACATACTCAATGTATGATAGTGGTGTAAAAATGGACTGGCCCGACCCATTAGGCACGGTCTGGCCAGTCCATTTGTGGATACAGGCCTGGCTGAGCCTGGCACGCAACGGTGTCGCTGGCCGGCACGGCACAGCACGCTGGCTTGCCTCAGGGGGGCCGTGCCTGCGTGTCGTGCCAGGCCAGTCCGTCGGGCCCCTCTGACGGGCCAGGCCTAACGGGCCTGATCCGACGGGTTAGTTTTTTGGTCCAATTTTTTTTTCCAAATTACTTTTTTTTTTGGATTTAGGGTTTATAATTTATAGTTAAGGGTTTATAATTTAAAATGAATGAAGAGAACGAACAATTATTAGGATTTGAAATAAATAAAGAGAACGAACAATTTTTTAATTATTTATTTATTTTTCACTTATGGAATTCAATAATACATATCTACATGATTGCCTCATTAAAAACCTTACCAAGAAAAATCCAGTGGGATAAAAACTTGGTAAGGGAAAAATAGTGCAACCGTTTTACAACTTACAAGTAAATAATAAATACATATGTAAAAGTATAACCTAGTTCTGGCCCTGGCCACTACCTGAAGGGTCATCAATATATAGATTGTCGAAAGTTAGATTAAGTTCTTTATCTACAGTTAGATTTTGTAACCTTTTTTTAACATGCTCCCAATCCCGAAGGCATGTTAGTACCTCCACCATCTCTGGAGACAAACAGCTTCTTCTTGGTTCAATTATGCGTCCACTGGTGCTGAAAGCTTGTTCTGAAGACACCATTGACACTGAAATAAACAGTACGTCACGTGCAAAGTGTGACAGAACTGGATACCTGTACGTATAGGTCTTCCACCATAACAACAAATCAAACTCTTCTTGTCTTCAACAGCATCGAACTGTGCTTCAAGGTACCAATAAGTTCGGTACAAGAAGATGGGCTAGATCTTTACCCTGAAGAAGTACTTGCTGATTTCTCTTTTTTTCGTCGTTTCATAAGGCTCCAACTTGTTTGCTTCGGCTCTGTCTCCGGTCGTGTTGATTGGGGGATGTCAATGTTGCCAAACCTGGTCTCATAGATACGAAAAATCTCGAACAACTTGGTTCGAATGTCAGTAATTTATTCTGAATAATCTAGTGACAAATTAATACCAATAAACTCAAACAAAACTTCTAAACCAGATAATTTAACCTTGGGATCTATTATAGCACTTAAGGTATAAAGTAGGGGAATGTTAGCCCAATATTTTTTCAACTTTGTCTCCATGACAACAACTGCAGCGCCTAGATGTTCATCTTCTCTATAATTGTTTAACAGTTCAGACATTTCCACTATCTTATGGATTGCCTGGAAAGATGTGGGGTAATATACCCCGGAAAGAGTTACAGTGGCATTATAAAAAATCTTTAAAAATTGAACAAAAATCTTTGCCACATGCCAATCGTCTGTGGTAAGTAATTTTGGACTAAGTTGTCTGTTTCGGTCAATTTCATGTTATAAAAACATATAATGGTTGTATCATATTCCAAACAATTTTACAACATTAAATAAGTAGAGTTCCACCTTAGCGGCATATCAGTTTGGAATCGTCAGGGTTTGAGACCGTTTAATTTACAATGTCTCTTGAATTCACTGAATCTAGGATTAGAACTGCAAATCCAAGAAATGGTATCTCTGATGCAATCTATTTGGTCGCTTACCTGCTTTAAACCAGCCTGTACAACTAAATTTATAATATGGCATGCACACCGTTGATGGAAGAAATAACCTCCATCTTGCGGAATATTTCTTGCAACAAACAATGCAATAGAGCTAGTATTTGCAGATGCATTATCAAATGTGATTGAAAGAATGCGATGAGTGATTTCATAAGTTTCTAAAACTTCCATTATGACATTAAAAATGTTTTCTGCGGTATGTGCAAAATCCATAGGATGAAAACCAAAAACTATTTTTGTTATCCTCCAATCAAAATCTAAATAGTGTCTCGTGACACATAAATAGTCCTGTTTGGAACATGCATTCCAAATATCAGAAGTTAATGCAACAGATACACTTAAATGTTGTATTTAAGCAACTAAGTCATCCCTTTGGGTTTCAAACAATCGTATCAAATCATTTCTAGTGGTGGTTCTAGAAACAGGTTCATATTGGGGGTTATATGCAGATGTGATTAATTCTGTATAAAATGGACTCTCACCAATACTGATCGGTTGATCAGTTTGTGCAATGTATCGTGCCAAGCACTCTTTAGCGTGTATGGCGTCGAACTGCCATGTCGTAACGGACCCGTCTGGGTGCCGTTGAAGTTGTGTCTGGGTTGTAGTGTCTACCTGTCCATGTGTAGGCATACATTTGTGCATATGCCGTCTCAAATGTCCGGTCCCCCCCGTACTTGTAGCATAATCCTTATGACAAAACTTACATTTAGCTCTGAGGCCAGACGTCCCGTTTGGGAATGTCATTTGGACTATGTTGAAACATTGTCACACATCTGATGTTAATTTTCTGGGACGTGATGTTGGTGTAACGCCTGAACCAAAATGTCCCGCTTGAGTATGGGTCGGTTCTGAAATATCAAATTCATCGTTGAGCATATTCAAACCGTCCGAAAAATAAGGCTGCTGGTTAGGATCCCTTATCTGAATAAAAATATGAGCACTATAGTAGTTAATAGTCAAATTAAAAATCAGTATTTACTAACAGTAATCTTAATTTACTAACAATAATTACTATAACTAATACGACACTTACAATAATTAATTTACTTAAAAAACAAATTAAATAAACAAAAAAATCATAATCTACTAACAAAAAAATTTAAATTCACTAGTTCACTACTACAAATAAAATTGATAAATTTACTAACATAATATACTAACATAAAATTGATGATTTGAACCACTGCTCTTAAATTTACTAACATAATCTACAAATGAAAATTTTAATTTATGAAAAAAACAATATCAAACGTAATTACTACACTTAACATTCATCATTTACTTATTACAAAAATTAATTTCAGTAATACAAATTAACTTTCTAAATTTATTAATAACAAATATTAAAATTACTACTAAACTTAAAAATCTTAATAAACTAAACAAATAATATTAACATTAAAGCCCAAAAATTGATAAACTAACTAACTAAATAGATAATGTTTTCATTAAGTAACTCAAATCTAAACATAAATATATAAATTTACTATGAGAATATGTTAGACCAAAAGTAATAACAAAATTGTACCTTTAAAATTTGGTGTGTTGGTGGAAAATGTAAAGAATTTTATAGAGAGAGTAATAACCAAATTGAATGAAAAAGTTTAGAGAATTGGAGAATATATTAGAGATTGAGATTTGAGAGAATGAGAGATTGAAATAATGATAGAGAGAGTTAATGGAAAATGAAATGGATGGAAGTATTTATAGAAAAATTTGATTTGTGGGTCAAAATATAATTTAAAAGATTTTAGGGGGGGGGGTTTGTAATTTTTTTTTCCTCCAACGGTTAGAAAAAAAATTCAGCCTTTGGCTAACGTCAGCCAACGACTGGAATTGATTTCCAGTTGTTGGAGGATTTTTGAAAAAATTAGCCGAACGGACCGGCTGACCAGTCCAACAAGCCGGTCCGATAGGCCTAGCACTTCGAATTGGTGTGTCAGGAGGGCCCGGCTGCCGGGCCTCCTCCCAGCGGCCCGTCCCGGGCCAGGCCGTTCCCAGCACGGTCCGTGAACTTCCTGGGCAGGCCGGACCAGCCTGTCACCGGCCGGCCCGGCCTGTCACCGGCCGGCCCATTTTTACACCACTAATTGAAACATTCTCTTGAATATAGGAATATGAGGAAAATACCACTAAACCTTAGCATGAACCTCTATCCATTCTTTGTTTGATTTACCCTTCACCTTCCATCTTGATGTTTTACAAGTTGGATAAACAAATAAACGTATACTCATTTCTATAAAGAATGCAATCATTAGGGCATGCTTGTATTTTCTCGTACTCTAAACCTAATGATGTCAATGTCTTCTTCGCCTCTTTAATGGTATAAGGAATTTCCTTGCTATCTGGCAACATATTAGCTAAGGAACTTAGCAATTATGAGAAACTATTGTCCGACCACCCATATTTTCATTTAATATTATATAGTCTCATCAATGCAAATAAGTTCGTAAATTTTTTACAATTTTTTACAACTAGGATACAAGGACTTTTTGACATCTTCGAGTAAAGTTTGAAGCGATTTAGTATCATCCTTACTATACTTAAATGCATCATTAACCATTTCTACGGTATTAACAACTTCATCATATTTAAGATTCAACAAACCCATTTTTCCAATTTCCTTACTGGTGGAAGCTCTAGTGAAATCCTCATCCCCATGCCAAATCCATGTCTTGTACCTTTGATCAATCCATTTGCTAAATAAATGATATCTAAATTCTTCCAAAGTTTGGAAACTAAATTTCCACATGATCGGCATGGACATCTCGTGAGTTGAGGACTGCAATTGATCCTGAAAGTTTAACATAAAAACTAATTAACATATTTAATATAAAAGTATAAATATACTCATTATAATCTTAATTAATTAATTATTTATTTAATCATCTTATGGATAAGATATTTGATTTAATGTAAACTCGTACATCAACAATTTAACCAGGCAGCACAATATTATTCTAACGGGGAAGCAACATCTTATTCTAACTTATTCTAACATGTCAGCAAAACAGCAATGGATGTATGGATCCAAGAAGTTGCGTCTAATGTAACAATAAAAAAAAAAATTTGTTGTTTAATCTATTATTTTCATCATAATTACTTATATTTTAATTAAGGTGAATTATAGGAGTTTATACAAAAGTCAAATTAGGAATTCATCTTATAGTAGGAAAAGAATCAAATGAGGAATCAAATGAATTGCAAAGTAGTACAATACAATTCTAATTATATAAAAACTAAAACAAAACAAAAATGAATTGCAAAGTAGTAGAATTCAATTCAAATTATATAAAATCTAAAACAAAAAAGAAATCCAGTCAATGAGGTTCTTACGAATCAACTACCACAATAGTTTTCATTGAGGCAAATTATCGAACAGGTGGTAGGCACTGTATAGGTTGCTCTAGAACGATTATGCTCCAACGTGTTCTAACCCATCAAACCAATCCTCCCTAAATCTCCTCCAGTTTTCCTCCGACTCTATCGCCATACTAGGGTTGACGACCACCGCCACGTTCCCTTTGCTCCAAACACATTACTTTAAGTTTTTGGAACATTACTTTTACTGTTTGCACAATCTTTGTGTCGCGAACCTCCCCTCTCGTAAGAATCAAAATTTAAAATTAGATTACATTCTTTTTGGGGTTAAGTTTCAAGTTTCAGACATGACCCCAAATCGGTTCTCTTTTAGGTTGGCTTTTAAGTTTTAGACGTGAACAAATTAGAAAACAAAACCGATATTTATTTTTTTTTGCTTTGCTTTTAAGTTTCAGATGTGAATCCCAAAATGACGAAATCGAAATCAAAAACTGGGTTATTTTTTAGGTTGGCTTTCGTAGTTTCGATTCGGACGTAAACCCACCATTGAAATTGAAATCAGAGAGTGATTTGTCCTATATTTTAAGGTTGGCTTTTATGTTTGACTTGACTTTTGTAGTTTTGTGTTTGTCTCTTTTTGGTTGAGTTAAAAGAAAATAAAATTAACCTATTACTTTAATTTATTTATTATAACACTAAGCTGTCAGCTTGTAAGTTCTTGTTAAAAAAAGAGTCAAGAAATCAAAACTAAAACACCGATCAAAATTCATAAGAAAAGTAAAAAAAAATCAATAAAATAACAACTAATAGAAGATGGAACTACTCACATAATTAAGAGAATTTTAAATTGAATACTTAAAAACAAAACATGATTCATAGAATTCTACGAACAACAAACACATATAAATTGAATAATCTAGGTAATAAATTTGAATTTCTTAAACGTACCAGAAAATTCTGTGAATATTCAACGATTTTAAACTTAAGAGAATGGAATTTTTGAGAGATTCTTAAGTGTAAGAAAAAAGTACAACTGGTTGTATTTAATTGAGCTTTTATACCATAATGTTTTGCACCACATATTTGAGAGGAAAATAATGAATATTTAGGGTTTTAGTTTGATTTTACCAAATAACCTATCTTATTTATCACGTTAACAAACTAACCTCATATTATTATTACGCGTGGAAAAAAAAAGTGATAACTTGATCATGGTTAATAAATCTCGTGATAACTTAATCACGGTTACTGAAAAATATATTATAATTTGATCTCGCTTATCTGAAGTGTTATTTCATCATCACGTGTTTTAAATGACTCTGATACTTTGTTGTTGGTTTTAAAATGACATATTAAAAAGACTATTATCACTCGATCATGATTAAAAAAAAACCATGAAAAATTTGCATAATAAAAGCCTATTTTTCTTGTAGTGAAACACTTGTTGGCATACTTTATTAAAAAAGAAATATCTTATTTGCCAAGTCGATACATTTTAAAGAGATGGTCGAAATCTGCTAAGTGTGAAAGAGTTGCAGATGATGGAGTTATGGAAATAAATGACTTTACTGATAAATCACTCTTACGGCGTTCAAGATTGTTTCAACTTGCCTTAAATATAATTGAGAATGCAATATTCAGTGATTTGCATAATCTTTTAGAAAAAATAAAATCATATGTGAACTACAGTAGCACTTCTAAAACATATAATATCACACAAGTCAGTGCAATATAAGTTTTTAATGAACCACTAATAGTTCGAGCAAAAGGGTGTGGAAAACGACTCAAAGGCAGAAAGTAGAAGACGATAGATAAGGCTGTGGAAAAAGGTAGACATTGCAATGGATGTGGAAAAGTTGGTCAAACACATGATAAATGAAATTACCTTATGCTTAATAATCAGTAAGTAATTGTCATTCTTTTTATAATTTATTATTGATATGTTTTTTTTAACAAATATATTGATATTTTTTGTTCTTGTACGGTAGATCTTCAATGAATAACAATGAACGATTGAATTTGTTTGATAAAACTGATGATAGTTTGGCTTCAACGTGTATTATTTAGAATTAACTGTACAATGATAGTTATGAACTAGATGATTGTTGTTTTTAACGTTTATTTTATAAGCTAGTGTAGGCTTGAGTGGATCTATGGACACATATAATGTTGGAAGGAAATGCAGTTTGAATATTAAAGGTTGGGTATTAATATTCAATTTGGAGATCGATAACAGTGAATTATTACAATATACAATAATCTTGTAAAGTAATGGATTTAGGATTTTTGGGGTTTTCTTTTCTTTGTAATTTAACGGCACAATATTGTGTTTTTTAAGTAAGCGGCCCAATATTGTTACCGGAAAGCAACGAATTTATGTTAATTTCCTCAAGCTTTTTGGTTGATAGTTTCATCCACAATATGATTGAAAGCCGTTAAATAATTCATGTAAATTTGGATCATATTTTTATACAACTCGGTTTTTTAGATTGTTGATTCTGGTTCTACAGATGGAGAAGAAAAAACACGTTATCTTGTTTTTCTGAACATGTTTCAAGAATTAACATTGTTTTTTTAGAATGTTATAGTTTACTTATATACCAAATTGTAAGACTTGTACATATTGAAGGTTTGAGGAAAGAAATATATTTTTTATTTATTGATTCTAACTATTACATCCTCTGTTTAAATAGAATACTAGTTAGCTAATTTCTAGGACTAAACATTGCAAATTACAGATCGATTTCTAACATAACACTAACATCTAGCTAATTACAATGATGTAGTCTATTTACGAAAAACATCTAGGATTTTGATTCCTAGAAATCCTCTTGACAATATTTATAGGGATTTGGTTAACCATTTTCCAACACTTCCTCTCAAGCTGGCTTGTAGGCGTCCTCCATAGCCAGCTTGCACATTAATCTGTTGAACTGTTTTCTAGGTGGTCCTTTGGTGAGGATATTTACCACTTATTCCCCAATACGTAGATAAGGCATGCAAATTCGACCGATGTCCAGTTTATCCTTGATAAAATACTTGTCAATTTCAACATGCTTGGTTCTATCATATATAACCGGATTATGTGCTATGGGAATTGTTGACTTATCACAATAGAGTTTTAAGGGTGATGGAACTTGGATTTTTAGGTTTCCAAGTAGCCTTTTTATCCAAATTACCTCACAAACTCCAAGTGAATCCGTTCTAAATTCTGTTTTAGCACTACTTCTTGCTACAACATCTTGTTTATTACTTTGCCAAGTCACTAAATTCCCCCCAAACAAACGTACAATAACCAGATGTTGACCTCCTATCAGTGATGTTATCTGCCCAATTTATATCAGTATAAACCTCAACCTGAAAATGTCCACCGTTAGTAAGTAGCAACCCTTTCCCCGAAGTTCCTTTTAGATACCTTAGGATTCTCAAGATTGCATCATAGTTTTCTAGACTCTGTGAATGTATAAATTGACTCACTAAGCTCAGTGTAAAAGAGATATCCAGTAAAGTATGTGACAAGTAGATTAACTTGCCTACCGATTTTTGGTTCAGCTCTCGGTCAACCATGTTTTCTAGTTTAGCAGCTTCAAGTTTCAAGTTGGGCTCAATAGGAGTTTCAGTAGCCCTACAACCTAATTTACCGAGCTCTCCCAATAGGTCTAGGACAAACTTCCATTGGGAGACAAATATCCCTCCCTTAGATCTACCAAATTCCATGCATAAGAAGTATTTTACTTCACCTAGTTCTTTAATCTCAAATTCATGAGCCAACAACTTCTTAAGTCTTTCCACTTCCTCATATTCATCTTCGATTATGATGATGTAGTTAAGTTTTAGATTTGTGTTAGCTTGATTCTATAACAAAACTCTCTTTATTTGTATTGATTAGTTACTTAGTTGGTTCGTGTTTGATATGAGTTTCAACAAAGTAGAGCAACTTCTCATGTAAAGTTCGTCTTTAAGAGGAAAGATGCTTACTTGGATACTAAGGTATCGAGATTCTTTCTCATTTATAAGGCATAAACGTGCACACACACACACATTGTGTACATTTGTGTCTCTGCATCATTGTGCTCAATTGGTATAACACATACACACATTATTGTGTGCACACGTATTAGATTTAAATTGACAACTTTTATAAAATGCATGTTCTATGACTATCTTTAGGAAATGGAATACTTGAGTGTTCTTGTGTTTATTTGTTTGAGTTTTATTGGTAGCAGGCTTGAATATGTTATCATATTATTCCTCATTGAGTCCTAACCATTTTGGTTACTTATTCATAAGTTTTCGAGTTCCTAATTGGATTTTAAGAAACTTTTTGTGTGTTTATCGTGCATGATTTTCGTCCTTATGTATCAAGTTGAATTCCAAGTTTTTCATTAAATTTTTATAGACTTCTATGTTCGCGAGTGATTTAGGGTTCGTAATCAGAAAACAGATTAAATTTTGAGTTCTAAGGCTGAAGAACGAGAGATGAACGCAAAAAGGAAGAAATGGGAAGATGGTCTCCACGGGGAGGGATCCTATCTGCCCCCATGGAGGCAGCACACTTCCATGAAAGGCTAAGGAGGCGTGCCCTCCTTGGCAGCCCGTGGTGCCCTCCATGCCATGTCATTTCCCTCTTATATACATTTGAATTTCGTGCATAATTTTCCTACATATTTTCATTTTTTTTTTGTTTTTATCCTATCCCACTTATTTTAGATCCTATTTTGGTGATTCAAAATCCAAAATTCATTGTCTTTTAAAGGTGAACAAGTCTCAAGTGTTTTGAAAGCTAATTGGAGTCCAGATGTTCTGATTTACTTTGATCTTCATCAAATGTCCATCATTTTGTAAGTAAATCAAATTCTCTACATTTTTCTTGTGATTAATTTCTTGAATCTCTTGATTTGAATGTGAAAATGTTAGGGATGATTTGGATTCTATTTTTGTACTTGTTTGAGTGATTTTAGAAATTAGCTTTTTTGGTTTTTAATTGAATATCTTTCTAGCTAATTTTGATGAACATGAACTTGAATATAGAAAAACTTGTGTTTGTTCTTGATTATAGATTTCTAGATTTTTAGTCACCTGCTCTAGAACTAGAATATTTTGATTGTGATTTCAATTGTTCAAATCTAGTTCTTTGAGTGAATATATTATGAATTTCAAGTGTTGATTTGTCCACTCGATTTCAAAGCTAGTTTTGTGTTTTTTTTTGTTGTAAATCTATTATTCTAGCTTTGATTGACAAGTTTAGGTTTCTAGATATATTTTGTGTATGAATTGAATTGCATATTCTAGATTTCCTATTATATATTCATAAGGATCAGTTTCATATGTTTGTAAGCTTGAATTGTGGTAACTAATTCTTCATAGAGTGTATTTGAACTACATACTCTGTTTGCCTGTGTTTACATCATGTTTGCATGTTTACACTTCATTTAGACCATTACCTTGTAAAATGAGAAAATCTCAGTTAGATCAAGCGGATCGAGATTGAGCCAGAAGTCTTGACTAGGATTAATTGGATCTATAAGTTGAGTAAGAAACATTCTAGAGACACATGTGGTGTCTTGGATAGAAAAAAGCAAGTCTCTCACTAGTAAAAGGCCAGAGGGTAAGTTAAAATGGGAGGATCCAATAAGATGGATCATGTGTATTGATCATTTGAGGGTGTACATTCTACCAACTAGTGAAAGAGAGTGTTACCGGTGGTTGTGGAATCAACCCGTGGATGTTTCCTCAAGTTGTGAGGTTTTACCTCGTTAAAACAATCATTGTGTTGATTTTTTCTTTTATTAAATTCATTTACTTTATATTGTAGTAGTTACTCTAAATTGATATATTTGTTATACTTGTTACTACTAACCATCTTGTGAAGTTTTTTGCTGCTTATTCTTAAGAGTGCTTTGATGGTTTGTTTGTACGACAATCAATGTTTGGAAAAGTTGTTGAAATTGGATCCAACATATTCACCCCTTTTAGGTTGCTTGTTATCCATCTTAGGAAACTCCAGATGTCATCCACGTAGTCAATCAAAACTGCACTAGTGTGTTTAAAAAATAGAGTATGGTCTCCTTGACTTTGGCTATACCCAAATTTCTCCACAAAATTATCAAACTTCTCAAACCAAGCCCTAGAAGATTGCTTAAGCCCATACAAGGACTTTACTAATCTACACACCTTACCACTACTGAAATCCCTCTCAAACCAAGGTGGAAGTTCCATAAACACCTCTTTCTCACGATTGCCATTTTAGAAAGCATTCTTCATATCTAGTTGATGCAAAGTCTATCTAAGGTTAATTGCTATAGAGAGAAAAATACAAATAAAGTTAACCTTGGCCACTGGTGCAAAGGTTTCTTGGTAGTCAAAACCATAGGTTTAAGTGAACCCCTTGGCTACAAGTCAAGCTTTATATCTTACTATATATCCATCAACACTGCACTTATCCGTGAAAACTCACTTATACCCCACTATTTTTTTTTTCATTTTTGTAGGTCAACAATCTTCCAGGTTTGTTTTTAATTAGGGTATTCATCTCCTCTTAATTGCCAATTTCCAGTTTGGGTGTCCTGGTGCCTATTGTATGTTTCTAGGAATGAATTAGTGGTAGATTTTTATTATGAAGGCTTTATATTCACCAGAAAGCCTATATTAAGATAGATATTTGGCTATAGGATGTGAGGTGCGTGATTGGATGCCTTTTCTAATGGCTATGGGAATGTCTAGATCAGTATCAACTAATCCTCCGTTGGTAGGTTGTTCAATAGGGCCAAAAGTATGAGGTATGTCATTTACAGAAGTGTTACCTGGTCATGTGACATCCGGTTTAGGGCCAAGTATTGGGGATGACAGTTGGTCTTGTACCCCGAGGATGTTGTTCCCTATTACTTTGTGGCTTCCTTCTGGTATAAACATGCAATTTTTTTGTAGGATAATTATCCAACCTGTAATGTTTCTCCCCCTGAATTAGAAGCGATAAGATTTGACAATAAAATAGTTCCTATTTGTTCATTGTTAACCTTTGTTTCCTTTTTAAAAACAAACTCCCTAGGAAAATATAAGTTTGGTAAAATTGAACTGTTAGTTTCCTAAAAAAAATCAAACTCATCTTTCTTTGTTTGGACTCTCCCCTGAAGATGAGGTTTAGTAAAAAAAAGGTTTTTTTTTTCAACAAAAGACACATCCATGCTCACATGATTTTTTTTTTTTTGTAACAAGATTAAGGCATTTGTACTCCTTTTTATTAGGAGCATATCCAATAAACACACATTTTTTCTACCTTAGCATCAAGTTTTGACCGAAATAAGTCCGGTATATGGACAAACATTGTGCATCCAAAAAATTTAACGGGTAGGTTAGAAAACAATTTACTATCAGGAAAAAATTGTCTTAAGACAATTCAAAGAAGTGTTATGATTTAACACACGTGATGTCACCCTATTAATTAAATAAGCGACCGGTATGACAACCTCTCCCCATGAATATTCCATAAATATTTAGGAATATTCATGGAGAGCATGAGGGTCCGACTAACTTCTAGAAGGTGACTATTTTCCACTCCGCAACCCCATTTAATTGGGGTGTATTACGATAAGTGGATTGGTGTTGGATTCCTTTACTAGTTAAAAATTTACCAAGATACTGGTTAAAATATTCTTTCCTATTTTCAGTACGTAGAATTCTTACTCTAGTTTAAAATTGATTTTCAATCAGATTATAAAAATCTTTTAATAATTTTCCAACTTCAATTTTGGAATCCATTAAGTAAATCCAACTCAATCTTGTGTGAACATCAATAAAAGTCACAAACCATCATTTTTCCGGTTAGGGTAGAGACTTTAGAAGGCCCACAGACATCACTATGTATTAAATATAAGTGTTTGGATGTCCTATAGGATTTTGAAGCATAGGATTGCTATTTGCTCATAGAAAAACAACACACATCATAATGAAATTGTGACCGTTGATTAGATTGTCTTTTAAATAAACTAGGAAATATATGTTTTAAATACGCAAAACTAGGATGTCATAATCTAAAACACCTTATCATTATCTGCTCTCTTATAGGAAGATAACCGAAATCACAATACAAACCTAAAGCTGGCTTATTCGGATATTCCTTAAGGCAATAGAGCTCATCCTCCATCTTTGCACTGACAGTCGTCGTTCTCAAAGTCATGTCTTGAAATTCAGAATGTGTAGGGAAGAAAATCATAGCTTGTAGAATCTATGGATAATTTACTAACAGATAAAAGATTACAAGAGAGATTAGGGACATGTAGGATAGATTTTAAAGTGATAGTATCTAAAATTGAAATTGAACCTTTTTCAGTGATAGAAGATAAACTCCCATCTGCAATTCTAACTTTCTGATTTCCATAACAAGGTGAGTATGTGTGAAATAAAGATGAGACACAAGTCATATGGTCCGATGCATATGAATCAATGATCTGTGGTGTAGAGATAAGATGACTCAAGAAGGTACTAGGAAAGTTACATGTTTGGGCAAGAAAACCACTAGGGATTAAGGCATTGGCACCATAACTGTTTTTGACCAATTTGAAGAGTTGGTCCACATGCTCTTGACTAAGATGAACATGATCTGCTGTGTTTGCATTAGGAGAGGAGTATAAGGCTAGTCTATGGGCTTCCAATTGACCAGCTTGCCATCGAGTTTCCAATAAGTTTTTTTAGTGTGGTGTGGTCGGTGACAATGGTAACCCCGGACCTTGACCTTATCCTTAAGTTTCCAAATGTAGGGCCTTATACACTTAGGCCTCCTGTGAGACTAGGGGAGTTGTCTCAACATGATTTGATGACCCCTATTGTTACCCAGCTTTACCCTTATTCTACTTTCTTTCTACTTTCTTTCTTCAAACTTCTACAAACATTTCATTGAGAGATGAGAGTGGTAGTCTCTTAATAAATCTTCCCTTAACATCATCAAATTCATTATTCAGACCAGTAAGAAATCTGAATACTCTGTTGTTGTCAACTAACCTTTTATAATGAGCTCAATCTCATGGATCTTTCCACATGTATTCATTGAACATATCTATGTCCTACCACAACTCTTCAGCCCAGTAAAATACTTGGTGGTTGTGTTTGATCCTTGTTTTGTATCTCCGAGTTTGAGTTGCAGCTCATAAATCTAGGATTGATTTCTCAAATCTGAATACATCTGAGTGAGATTATCCCACATATTCTAGGCTGTAGAGTAGCCAATATATTTTGTACTGATGTCCTCTTCTATAGGGTTGACCAGCCAAGCCATAACCATCAAATTTTCAGCATCCCTAAGTCGCATGTTGTGCAATGGTTTTTTAGGGTCTGTTTTGTTGACATTTAGATAGCCAATCTTCATACGCCTATGTATATACATTCATACGGTGAGTGACCAACGAAGGAAATTGTCTCAATTCAGTTGCATATTAGTGATTCGAATTGAATGGTGATTTAAGGGTGGTGGAATACCATAATGATTTTCAGTGAGAGTCGGAGAGGTAGATTCTGACATGTTTGTGGACAAAAAAAAAAACAAAGAAAGAGTCCTTAGATCTTTAGGAATGAATTTGGCCGCCTAGTTCTTAGAGTTTGAACCAGACTATGATACTATAAAAGTTTGAGGAAAGAAATATATTTTTTATTTATTAATTCTGACTATTACATCCTCTGTTTAAAAAGAATACTAGTTAGCTACTTTCTAAGACTAATCATAGTTAATTATATATCCTAATTTCTAACATATCACTAATATCTAGCTAATTATAATGATGAAGTCTATTTACAAAAAAACATCTAGGATTTGATTCCTTAAAATTCTCTTGAAAAGATTTATAGGGATTTGGTCAACCCTTTTCCAACATTATAGTATGAGATTATTGTTAACTTTCACTTCCAAATTATATGATTAGATTTAAAAAAAAATTACATCACTTAGTTAAAATCCAACATAAAGATGATCAACTCTTAAATAAATTACAATAACATCAACCAATTTTTTTTTTTTTTTAAAAAGGCATTGATGCCACAAGTGAGATGTATTTTTTAATATCTTCAAATGCAATGATTTTTCTTTTATTCATTTTTTAGCTGACTAAAGTTTTAAAATTGAATTAAAAAAATTGTCTGGTTTTGAACTAATAAGACTAACAAAATATTAAATTAGTATTTTGTTTATTTAACTCTTAACAAAAACAAATTTAAGAAAAATAGAAGATTTGAGATTTAAGACATGTTCCAAAAGAGAGAAAGAGTTCCAAAAGAGAAGTTTATCCGAGTGAGAAAATGTAAAGTTTGTGTAAAGAGGAGAGAATGTGTGTCAGGTGAGACAAGAAGATAGAGGAGAGAGGAGAGAGGAGAGAGGAGAGAAGGTGTGTAGGTGAAATAAATTGATTAATTTTGCATGAGATATGGAGCAGACAGGAGAGAGCAGAGAGAAATGACAATTTAATATTGTTTTTATCGTAACCACAAGATTGATCTAATGACTATAAATCAAGTTTGTATATATGATTATATCAGGGGTATGTACCTGAGATGTTGTTTATATATATATATATTGTGTTGTTTTGTTTCAGCCCACCATAGCAATAATTCCTGGGTACGCCCCTGTTTTCTCATCTCTGCTCTTATATTGCTAACTGATTTCATTTTGCCTTAGCCAACGTTGCTCTTCTTCCATGAAAGGCATTGTGAATCCACTTTCTTGCCAAACCTCTGAACTCAAAACCCTTCTTTAAGCTATGTCGCCGTTATCCAGAGGCCTCATTAATCCTCTTCGCCAACTTCACATTGGGACCCCTAAAACGACAACATCGCTACCGCTGCAGCAATCCTTCTTCATCAAGAGATTCATCGGTGAGTTCTTGATCAATGATTGTTTGGTTGATTTTTTTTGCATTCGCTTAGCGTTTATATGCTTTTTAAAATAATTTATTATGATAAATGATTGTTTGGTTGATTTTTGGATTACAATGTGTTTGGTTTGATGGAACATGACTATAGAAGGATTTAGATAGATTTTTAATATCCTGTTTGGATTGTTAAATAAGAGATAAAGGAAAGGAAATGGAAGGAAAATGAGGGAATAATTTTTTTGTTTCACCCAATTTGGTTTCCTTCCAAATTTTGGAGGAAAAAGAGATAAATGAATCCATAATTAATGATTTTTTCAATATCTTAATAGTGGGTATTCATATTGTTAAAAGAATGATATTTTCGTAAATAGAATAAAATGATTTCATTTACTCTTCCCACCAAATAACATTGATTTCATTTTCTTTGTTTTATATTTATAATCGTCCAAACAACAATCATTAAAAACATTTTCTTTTTTATCCTTTCTTTTTCTCATTTACCTTTCCTTTCATTTATCTCTTATTCCATCAATCCAAACATAGTGTTAATGTTTATATGCTTTTTTAAAAAAAATATTTTGATATATATATTTATTTGATTGATTTTTCTATTATTGTTTATATGTGCTTTGTTTTGTAAAAGAGCCGGCATGGGATTGAGACAATCTCACATTGCATATTGGTAATTTTAAATTGATTCAAAATTCAATTCAAATAACAAACAATCCTACTATTATTTTCTATTATTGGTAGAATTTCTGCAAGCAACAAAATAAAAAGTTTTGTTTTGAAATCTTTTTGAGAAAGTTTATGACTTTATGTATACCATATATTTCTCCATTGATATTCCATTTTATAAAAAAAATCTGACATTCTATTTTGTGGTAAGGTAAAAAAAAAAATATTGTGAAATTGGAACAGATTAATTTAATGGAAGCAACTAGACCAATCCGACCCGATCCAACCTGACAAATATTGAGTTGTGTTGGGTTGTGTTAAATTTTTCCAACTCGATATATGATTAAATTGAAAAAAATTCAACTCAACCCGAAAATACCCACCCTACACCAAATTGTTGATAGAAAAATGTGGTTAACAGCGTGACCACTGGTCAGCATTTCATGTGGAACAAAAATTGGATCTTCGTGAAACGTAAGGTGGTCAACAGTCAAGTCTAGGCATGATTCCGACTTCGAAGAACGAAATGTATTTAGAGATGGGTATTGGGGAAATGGGGATGGATATTGATCCCCCGTCCCCATCCCTATTTCCCAAACCTTCCCCATCCTTTATTCCCTGTTTTCTCCATTTCTCTCATTTTTCTAATCCAAAATCTTTGTTGTTTTCTCTGTTTAATTAAAAATTACATATACTTATAAGTTATAACATGTAAAAATAATACCAATACAAATGCTGATAAAATCCAAACAAATAAAATTCATTACACTCAAATAAAATCCAAGTTCATAATCATAATTCATAAAACTAATTTGAAAAAAATCCGTTGTCAACAAATTCACATGATCACCATACTCACTATTAAAAAAGAAAAATAGTTTTTTTTTTGTGAGAAATGGGACATGTCGCCTTCTGCTGTATTTAATTGAGCTACCTTCAAAACAAAAACAAAAACCGTTAGGAACGTCAGCTTTTGACCATTATTTACAGTCTACAGTCGAATTAGTAAAACAATTTGGAAGTGTCTTATGAAGTAAAATTTGATAGAGTTTCGTCTAGTCAAAATTTATGTACCTAGTTGAATGATTTTTTATATTTATATGAGGCTATAACTCCCATATTTATTTGGGGGTAATAAAGAGCTTATAGTTACCTTGTCTCGGGTTCTTTTTTCTTTGTTGATGCATATTTAATGCAAACATTCAATATCAAACTTAATTGTTATGAGAATGTTAACGTTGTTATCTTCTGGTATTACTATTCCCTTCACAGCTCCCATAAATAAGCGATTTGAGCATTTATCGTGGGAAAAAGCTTGGTATCGTCAGTACCTAGCTATACTGACCCCCCAATTGGGTGTTGTCACGTGACAAAAACTATTTAATTTTTTACCATTTTTCCCTTACTTTGGATTACGTAGTAACCGACTATTGATTAGTCAGTATATTTTGATATTGATCGGTCAGTACCCAAACAATGTCCTTTATCGTACTCTTTTAGTTAATTCTCCGTCTTTCTGTTCGGCTAGAAAAATATCTTCATTAAATGGCCTTATCAGGAAGACATCTATCAAATGTTGAGTTTACCATTCATCCAACTTATCGATTTATGTGGCTATTTGACCTTTATATTTGTGGGCATCTATTACTAAACAAACTAGCTGCGAACTCCATAAAAAATATAAATAGATAAAAATTATTAATTTAATAAATCCAACACTAAAATTGTCTGAATTTTGATAGTAAGACATAATATATATATATATACATACTAAGAGGAAATGATAAAATATATCACCTTTTTTAAGGTGTGTTGTGATTATGTCACCATTTTAATAACTTAAGTTTAAAAGGCACCTATTATGGTGAACTGTCCAAATTACCCATTAACTTAAATTTTTTAAAAGCCCATCTCTGAACTCATTGGTATCTCCCCATAAAAGTTGTTGTCTGAAAAACTTGAGTCTCGGCCCTCTCCAGATTCTACAGTAGAAGGTAACAAATATTTATGATCTTCACTTAAATTTCTTTTATTTCTTTTATGCATTTCAGATATTTTGTATGCATTTCTGTGTGGGTTTACAATGTATCCATTCCTCGATATCAATGTATCCATTTCAGATTCTGCAATAGAATGTTTTTTTCTTGTGTGACCTAGAAAATTTTAAGATGAATCGGGCTTAGTTTATATTGGAACGAGCTCTTGTTTAGTTTGAAAAAAGCTCAATTATTTAAAAAAATGCTCGACAAAAAATGTTCGATCCCTTAGAAAAAGTTATCGATTTCTTAGGAAAAGTACTCGATCCCTTAGGAAAAATTCTCAAACAGTTATAAAAGTTCTCGAACCCTTTAAAAAGATCTCGAACCGTTACAAATGTTCTCGATCCCTTTAAAAAGATCTCGAACCGTTACAAATGTTCTCGATCCCTTTAAAATATTATCTATCCCTTAGAAAAAGTTCTCGTTCCCTTGTTAAAAGTTCTCGATCCCTTGATAAAAGTTCTCGATAATTTGAGAAATAGTCTCGATTCCTTTAAAAAGTTCTCGAACCGTTAGAAATGTTCTCGATCCCTTAGAAAAAGCTCCCCGTTGAATTGTTGAAAGTTGTCGATCTATTGATAAAAGTTCTTGGTTCTTTTAACAAATATTCTCGATCCCTTTAAAAAGTTCCCAAACTGTTTGAAATGTTCTCGATCCGTTACAAAAAGTTCTCGTTCCCTTGTTAAAAGTTCTCGAACCGTTATAAAAAGTTCTCGATAGTTTGACAAATATTCTGGATAAAAGTTCTCGAATCGAACCCTTTTTATAAGTTCTCGATCCTTTGTAAATTATTCTCGAACCCTTGAAAAAGTTCTCGATCCCTTATATAAAGTACTCGGTCCATTTGATTTTTTTGTAATTGTTAGTAATTGTAAAAGTTTTTTTTTATCTGTTAATAATTGATTGTGATGATGATTTTCACAGGACAATGGATCGAGTTAGACTAGTAATATCTTACAACAGTTGATGGGAGCAATTACCTGATGGAAGTCAGAGGTTTCTTGGTTCCGATATCCAAGGAATGTATGTGTCCAGAAATATGACTTACGAAGAGCTGGTGTCGATCGTACAAACCGTTGTGAAGTACGATGTGAACAAATACATTGCTGATCTACAATCTATATCAATCGTTCCCGGGACCACATGTCGCACATTTATAAGAAATGACAACGATATTTTGTTTATGCTAGGGGAAGATAGGGTAATCCCTCAAGTATGTGTCAGTTTAATTGAGAGGGCTACATGAGGTGTCATCGGTGAAGAAATCTCTCCTCATGATAACACCCAACAATTTCGATCTTCAGGCGGAAGCAACCAGTTGTTCATAGAAAGAAGTGGGATTGACGGTAGGGAAAACCTATGTGGTGTCCCACCGGAAGTAGCCAACCATGGTGATATAGTTGGAGCTCAATTGGACGATGATTTCGGTTGTCAAATTGAATTGAACGCTGAGCAGTACAACCACCAATACAATGAGATGTACGATGACATGAATAATGAGCGGAACAATTTACCTCATAACCTACCGATCCATGAGGTGACTAATGAGGTAAATTTGCATCCGATACATAATGTACCGAACAATGAGGAAGATGAAGAACGGTTCAAAACATAAAGACGTGCAAGACGTGTCCACAGATGTAGTTCCACTGCGGTAGATATAGTTGGGACATCTGAGGTCAGGCCTGATGTAACTCCAGCCGATTCTGTGCATGCCAGAACTTGGGTTATTCTAGGAGTAGAATCATACTCGTTTGGTATGGATGGAAGCAGGAACTGGGTAGAAGATGAACCTACCAGTATGATATATAAAGGTCATTTCTTTCCTACTAAAAGGGATTTGAAGAGATTGGCTGACCATTTTACAATGCGGCACAACTTCGAGTGGAAGGTGAAAAGGTCGAATAAGACAACATTACATCTGGTTTGTTTGATAGACAACTGTACATGGAAGTTAAGAGCGGTTAGGAGAGATGAAGCGACATACTTTCAAGTACGTAGTTTTATCAACGAACACACTTGTCCGTTGGAGGAGATTCACCGCCGCCATCGACAAGTTAGTGCAGTCATAATTGGAGAAGTGGTTGCACTTAGATTGCAGCAACAAGATGGTCGATTAATGCGTCCGAAGGACATAATCGCCGACATGAAAATAATGTATGGCATCCAAATAATGTACAGTAAGGCACATCAAGCCCTTGATTATGCTTTGTCACTCACCTATGGAACGTATGAGGAAAGCTTCCAACTGCTGCCATCATTCGGTTACATGTTGGAACAACAAAATCCCGGAACGATAACTGACTTACAGTGCGATGAAAATGGTAAATTCCTATACTTTTTCATGTCGTTGGGTGCCTCAGTCAGAGGATTCCAGAGGTGTATGCGTCCAGTTATTGCCGTTGATGGTACCCATTTAAAGGGTAAATTCAGGGGCACAATGTTTGTTGTAACTTCACAATATGGGAATGAACAGGTTTATCCAATTGCTTTTGGGTAAGGTGACTCGGAAAACAACCTATCATGGGAGTGGTTTTTGGATTGCTTGAAAGGTGCCCTTGACCATATAGATGATTTGGTTTTTATTTATGATCGACATGCAAGCATTGAAGCAGGGATTTCTAAAGTGTTCCCTTATGCCACCCATACCATATGTTGCTGGCACTTTTATAAAAATATTAAGAAGAGATATCATAGAAAGGATGTTACCGTAACAATGGATAAAGCAGCCCGAGCGTACACCGAGTTGCAATATAACCGGCACATGGAAGAGTTACGTAACTTGCACCCGAATGTATATGAATATGTAATTGATGCCGGTCCACAGAAGTGGTCCCGTGTTCATTGCCCCGACAGAAGGTATTGGGTCATGATAACAAATGCTGCAGAATGCATAAACTCATGCCTTAAATTTGCACGGCAACTGCCTATGTTGACTTTGGCAGAGTTTATTAGGAATATGCTATAGCGTTGGTTTCTCGATAGTCATAGGGCTGCACAATCCATGTGTCATCAGTTGGCCGACGCAACACATATTGTGATCCTGAAACGTGTAGAAAAGTGCAATTTTATGACCGTTAATCCAGTTGACTAGAACATATTTTCAGTGAAACGGGCTGGAAAACAGTGGACCGTTGACTTATCCCTGAAGACCTGCACATGTAACAATTTCCAAATGGACCTTCTTCCATGTTCTCACGCTCTCGCTGCCGCAAGATACATCATACAATTTTGTGTACGGTTAATAGTACTTAAACATCATACAATTTTATCATTGTTTTCAATGTTTTTATAGGGACCGAAACATGGATTTCACATCCCTTTGTGCGGACTACTACAAGCGACAAACACTTATTGATGCGTACTGGGTACCTATTATGCCGGTTGGACATCCTTCCACTTGGATTGTGCCATCTGACATCGCTGAGAGAGTCGTTTTGAATCCAAGCTCCGGGAGACAAGCAGGTTGCCCGAGGGCTTCACGCCGTATCTCGTCTTCGGAGAGAACATCCACACAGAATTGTAGGCAATGTCGACAACCAGGGCATAATTCGAGGAGATGTTCTAACCCAGATTTTACTGATGAAGATCCGAGCAAAGTCATTTCTGAGGAATACAGACTCAAGTGTAGTATATGTCATACTGTTGGTCACAACAGACAGACGTGCCCTACTAGAGACGGTGGGACCGTGGAATGAATTTAGGCGTTATCATGATGACATTGTTATAATTTGAACTCGTATGACTTGTTAAGTAACTGAAATGCAATTGTATTTAAATACTCTCGGTATATATAAAAATGAAAAAAAAAATTGTACAAAAGAATTTCTAAATATACAAAAGAATTGGTAAACTGCTGCAAAACTGTTGGTACATATACAAAATAATTTGTAAATATACAAAGTAATTGGAACATATAAAACAGAATTGGTACGTATACACATGAATTACTACAGAAATCTATACGGGCCTGGAGTTTGCAAATATTTCAACCGCCATATTCTGCCGAATGATCCCCATATCGTCTTCAGACCAATCGAAATCTTTTTTGTTCGCCAGTATGTACTCGATCAATCTCAACGTGTGGGGACCACAGTTACCCCTGAAGTTGGATACATTAACAAGCGTTAATAAAGCATTAGGTTTATACTAATACAATCTTAAAGTGACTATTACGTAATGTCTTACGATTGCTTCTGCTGGGGGATTTGTTTTTCCGACACGACGGTGACATCAAAGGGCTTACTTGTCTTCTCAAATTTCAACAGTCCTGCCGCTCGTTTAGTATGAAACCCGGCCTGATGCAACATCGAGGGCACAAAGTAGCGTAACGGGGCTACCTGCTGCTTTCGGATACGAGGTTCGACCTCCTATCTCCAGGGGTCGACTATGAACAACTTCCTGCATGTGAGGTCCGTAGTTAGATGAATTTCATTGTTACTTATCGTAAGTAATATAAATTACTGACTTAACAAAAAAAAAATTACCCTAACACTAAAAATCTTCTCCAGCTTCTTCCATCTAGGTTGTTTGGTCAACTCCCACTTCAACAACAGAGGGGAAAGGTCTGTAACCCTCCGAGTCCCAAAAACCTCGGCCAGTTTGGGGATCACCTCAAAAGCAAATATCTGCATCAAAGATATGTACAGTTATAATCCAAAACAATTTTGGATTACAAATTAAATGTACATGTTGGAATTAAAATTTCTTACCAAAATGGCGTGTGATAGACCGTAGATGTTATACCCCTCCACGGAATGTCCAATATCGCCCTGTGACTGTTGCTGTCTCTCCTCACGATGTTGCGATAAGGCATGCTTGAATGAAAATATAGAATGCCTATAGACGTGGGCACCCCACGGGAACGCATCGAAGGCATTGAGGTCCTCTACCAACCAAAACTGCCAAAATGGAATCTTCAATCTCTCATCCACCCCCATCAATATCCAGTTCAACATTTAAATAAGGCACAACTTCACAGCATCGTACGCCTTTTCAAACTCTCCCTGAGTAAGAACAACCCTCAAGTCATCCAACGATACCTCATCATGTGCAGGAAAGTATCGTTCATGTATGTTATTCTCAACTGCAACATACATACTCGTGTCCGGTACGACTCCAAAACGTAATCCGGTGATGAGGCTAAATTCCATATTCGAAAACCTCACCACATGGTTCCCTAACAAGAACCGCATCTCATCTGTCGGCCGGTCATGGTCCAACTCCCGCAACAGCAGCTGATGAATAACACTACCAGAAAACTTCAGCTCCCGGTGCATCGACATGAAATGTCCGAAACAGGAGGCCATGAACCGACGCCGATCGTGAATAGCAAACTCTTCAGGGACCCGATTCAGTGCGTCGTCTAATCTGGCGAGGGCTTCAAAATGGTCGTGTCGGGTCAATTTTCTCTTGAACCAATCTCTCTCTGCTGTTTTAAGCATTTTCTTCATACTGCTCGTCATCTGCAATGTCACAGAAACATTACATCAGTAAATTGCACAAAAAATAGAAAATATTATCGATCGTTTGAAACAAATTCTCGATCCTTTTAAAATATTCTCGATCCTTTGAAATAGATCTCGAATTTTTAAAAAAGCTCTCGATCCTTTGCAAATAGGCTCAATCCTTTGTAAATAGTCTCGATCCTTTCTAAAACCTCTCGATTCATTGAAAAAACTTCACGATCATTTAAAAACGTTCTCGATTTGTTTATAAAGTTCTCGATCCTTTGCAAATAGGCTCGATTCTTTGTAAAACCTCTCGATTCATTGAAAAAACTTCACGATCATTTTAAAAAGTTCTCGATTTGTTTCAAAAGTTCTCGATCCTTTGCAAATAGGCTCGATCCTTTCAAATTAGTCTCGATCCTTTGTAAAACCTCTCAATTCATTGAAAAAACTTCACGATCATTTGAAAATGTTCTCGACCATTTGAAAAACATTCTCGATCGTTAGAAAATATTCTCGATCCTTTCAAAAAACTCTCGATCCTTTGAAAAACCTCTCGATTCTTTGAAAAATGTTCTCGATCAATTTAAAAAATCTCGATCCTTTGAAAATATTCTCGAAGCTTTGAAAATTGTCTCGAGCCTTTGAAAAACCTCTCGATTCTTTGAAAAATAGTCTCGATCATTTTCTAAAAACTAGATCATTTGAAAAACATTCTCGATCGTTTGAAAACATTCTCGATCGTTTGAAAACATTCTCGATTCTTTGAATAATCTTCTCGATTATTAGAAAAATCTTCTCGATTATTAGAAAAATCTTCTCGATTCGATCATTTTAAAAAATCTCGATCCTTAGAAAAACAATCTCTATTGTTATCATAATATTCTCGATCGTTTTCAAAAATTCTTGATCCTTTCATAATAGTCCCGATCCTTTGAAAAACATCTCGATTCTATGAAAAATATTCTCGATCATTTAACAAAAGCTCTATCACTTTGAAAAACCTCTCGATTCTTTCTAAAAAAATTCATCGATCTCACTTGAAATATTCGCGATTTTTTTTTTTTCAAAAAAAAAATTCCTCGATACCAGAATATTAAACCTCATTTCAAACTCAAACCAAAACCACAACCACTGTCAACCCTAATCTACAATTTCTTTCAACAGAACAAGTCTGAAATGCAATTATAAGTTATGAACAACAAATCGATACATAAAACAAACTCAACTTACCTTTGTCACTCACTGCGAAATGTACTGTATTCCTGTTCCGGTCAATAAGATGTCGATTTTCTCGCCGTCGATTTCGTTGTCGTCGGTTTCTTTCTCATTGTTGCTTTTCTCAGAAACACAAAACGACAAATTTTCTCTTTTTCAATTTTGTAGGGGTATTCTCGTCTGTTTAGTTTAAATGATGCATTTTAAACTTACATTACTAAACTGGTGACATTTGCATAACACCCCTCTCAAATAGTACCATTTATTTATCGACCCCTATATACTAATAATAGTAAATAAATTATTATCTTATTTAATAATACTGTAGGAAATATTAAGTTCATGTTAATTTAATATTATAAATGTGTTTTTTAAAATTAAGAGAAAATACTTGCTTAAAATTACAATACAAAACAACAAATTTATTAAGCTAATATATGAAGATTGAGAATTTATAGGATATATGATGTAGATAAAATTTGAAATAAATTGATTTTAAGAAGATAGTCTTGGAAGAAAATATTGTAATTATGATTATGTGATTAAGTGTTATGTAGAATTTTTAACCTTTTATTTTAATTTGTATTTTAATATCTTTAAATTGTTTGACAATATTTTTTTAAAAATATTATTTAAATTCAAAATCTTTTGTAGGGAGTTGAGGAGTCGAACTCATAATCAAATAGTATAGGTGTGAGATGTATACCAATAAATCAACTTAAAAAATCAAATAAAATAATTTAAGGATTCCATTATTAAGTGATAAATCGAAAAAAAAGAAAAAAACTAGCTCTAGAACTCTTTTTTTAAGAGAAAATAATACTAGACACCATTAATTGGTGAGTGGAGGCCCAAAAAGACCAATTGTTTAGATTGTTTTAAAATCATCATTTTGACAAAACATTATTCCAAAATCACCATTTTGATAAAAAATTATTCAAATGATGGGTGGAGTCCCAAAAAAGCCATTGATTGTTTAGATTGTTTTAAAATCATCATTTTGACAAAACATTGATAATTTTGATAAAAAATTATTCATTGACAACCAAAATCAGTTTAAATATTATTTAAATTCGGAGTTCTTTTATAGGAAGTTAATGACTCGAACTCATAACCGAATGATATAAGTTTGAGATATATACCCAACCCCATCTTATTTTAAACGTTTGACCACAAAAAAAACAATAATAATTTAAGGATTTAAACCCATTATTAAGTGATAAATCGAAAGAACTTTTTTTTTTTACGGTAGTTGACCGGTCGTTAATGATGATCGGGAAATTTATGATGTAAAAGGTAGAAAAATTATGTTCAATTTTACCGTTTGTTTAATTGCCACGACTACAACCACAACCGGACCAGCCCATTAACCCTGCCCATGTTCGAAAATTGGTGATTATGTTTTTTAAAATGTTTTATTTTTTTTCCCTTCAATAAAAAAATTGAAAAGATAATAAACATGAATATAAGAGCTAAACGCCTAAACGTGGGATTTAATTAAACCAAGACGAAACTAAAAATAAAATATAAAATATAAAAAAAAAAAAAAATTAAAAGATGCAAATGAAAACAAAAACAGCCAAAGTAAATGAAATTCGTCACCGGAAATTCTCTCTGTTTTCTCTTCTCTCTCTAGAAATATGAATTGATTTAAGAGAGAGAGAGAGATAAAGGTTAGATGCAAGCCAAGTTGCATTTGGGTTTAATGGGTTTCACTTTTTGAACCAATCAACGCTGAATCTAAGCGATACAGACTAGGTTCTCTGAAATTCACAACCATGGAAGGTAAAATGTTTACAGATATTTGTTTTTTCTCTTAATTTAAAGTCATTTTGGGGATTCGGGTTTCATTTTTATTAGATATAAGACTTCTTGATTTCTATTTTGAATGGGTTATTTGCATGCATAGCAGAGTGGTAGCAATCTTTCTGCTGTTTGGTTGTTGACGAAACTAGGAGAATGTGATAGAAACTTGAATTTTGGTTGCCGTTTTATTCCATACTGTTGTCAAATTTTTCCAGAAACAAATTGGGTTTTTTTCGATTTTTTTGTTGTTGTTGTGGTTTTTTACATTTGGGTTAGCTGATCTAACCACCGTTTTTTTTGTTTTTTTTTTAAAATCTTATGAGTCACGTTTGGTTAGTAGTATAATGATATCTGAATATGACAATATTCACTGCTGTATGAGAAATTTATGTCATAGATGTGCTAGGTCTTGTGCTGCATATCGCCTTTTGTTTGGTTGTGTTTCGTTCTCCCTCTAAATTGTTGTAAGGTTTAGATTGAAACCACTGGTAGCATGGTTCAATATGTTATGGTATTTCCCATTTGCTTTGTCTGTTTCCGTGGCTCCAATTGTGATTTGTTAGTCATGCAAATTGATATATAACGAATATTGGTTGCTAAGTGTTAGTACTGCAAGTCTGCAACACTAGAGCTAGTAAGTGTACAGAAGATATCTTCGTGATATGATTTCTGCTGGCATGAGTTGAATTTGAAAGCATTAGATTCACAAAATTTTGAGCACTACCCTGCGATGTTTTAAAAAGCTGTAAGGGTTTTAAAATATTAAGTCTAATTTAGACAACCTCAAAATGGTGAATTTTGATAAAAATAAATAAATAAAAGCCTTGATTCAAAACTTACTGTTTCACCACGTAAAACCAAATTGATATGGCATTTCACCACCCAAAACCAAATTGATATGACACCTCCTCACCATACCGCCTCAAGTCGGTTTGGCCTTGAGGCGGTCACCTTATTTCCCCAAGGCGGGGTCATTTAAAAATAACCTTGAGGCGCCATGGTAATAGTCTCATTTATGTCTTGATGATTCACTTGAAAATGGGTTTAAAAGCATATTTAATGGTCAGAGTTATTTGATAATGCAATGCAAGGTGATATGAAATATTAGCTTTAAATAGAGGTGCTTTTTCCATACATATTCATTCAATTATTTATGCCAATCACACTATCCTTTTTACTTGTTTAACGCAGTCTGGAAAAAGGGTTTTAGTGAACTGGTTTTGATGGCATGTTCTTGGTAATTAGTTAATGTAGTCATCCACACAGTCAAGTTGGTTAGAGGATCACTCAAAATGTTCTGGATTGGATTTGATCAGATTCTTTTTGCTCTCTTTTAAATTCTGGGAATTATCCTTGGCTGTTCATTATCAAGCCCAAAGGGGTCTGAGCTTGTCAAGGTTTCTACATCAATGTTAGATATATTATCGAGAAATTAAGTAGTCAATGATCTGTTAATTACTTTTTATAACGGTTGCATTTTTAGAGAGACAGGAGATGGTGTACCAGACATGAGAAAGGTATATTGTTTGGTGAAATCAATCTTAAGGTCTGATGTGTTTTGGATGATGGTTTTGTTGTATAATGTCTGGGAGTTAGTTTTCCTCAGTTAAGTCAAAGTGGACAGATGTTTTGAATAAGTTTATTGACCAATAAAATTACTGGGTTTTTCTCTTGCTATGATGTTATGATGTCTAGCAATTGAATACTGGTTTCTCTAACCTTTGCTCATCAAGGGATATTAAATAGTGGAAAGTAACAACATGTTTTTTTTTTCTTTCTCTCACCTTCCCTTCATTCTCTCTTCCATCCCTGCTATACTTCCCCTTGCTTTTCTTTTCCTCATCTCATATCAAGGGAACATTAATGTTTGGAATAATATCGGAAGTTATATAATTGTGAGAGTTAGCCATGGAAGCTATTTTGCTATAGTTTTGGGTATTTTGGAGGAACATAATACTGGATTTTGAGCTTATTTGTGTAGTTGGATGCTTCGAAACTAGAGGTTTAAATATTGTGGATCTGAGAAAACATACTATACATAATCTTAAAGTGGATTTATTACTATGGCTTATGGAAAAGAAATACGGTGAACAAGATGTTTGCAGCCAAGCTGTGTGCAACATAAGTACATATAATTCTATAATTTAACTTTATCAGAAGTTGGCTGCTCTAAAGCTCTTATATATTTATTGTATTTAATATTGTTCAAATCCAATAGATATATGCAATGTTTTGGTTAAGACTTGCATCCAATTAACATTGCTGATATAATATTAAAATGTATAGTTAACATTTTTATCACTGATGTGATCCTTGTTTACTGTTCTGATATCAATTTCAGATTCAAATGAAATGCGTTTTGAAGAAAATAAATTATTGTCGGAGAAGAATGTGAAAAGGCGGTTTAAGACTCCAGCTCAGGTTGTGGCTTTGGAGAACTTCTATAATGGTAATATTGCTTGCTTGCCATGCCATATTTTAGTAATTGTACTAACCTGGATCAATTATGTTTTAAAAGCAAATTTTTGGAATTTTTTGCCAGAGCACAAATATCCCACAGAAGAATTGAAACTGCAACTTGCAGAGCAGATAGGATTGACAGAAAAGCAAGTATCTGGATGGTTTTGCCATAGGCGGTTAAAAGAAAAAAGATTATCGACTGAAGAGGCATTTGCTACTGGACGACAAGATCGTTCAAGTGGTATTGTTCAGGATCATGGGAGTGGACTCAGGCAAGATTCATGTTGCAGCACCAAACAAGGTAATCATAAGAATGTTGATGCAAGGGAGGTTGAAAGTCGGAGGCTTTATGGTCATGGTTATCCAGTTGCAGACCTTGCCGGTGACCATAGGACTCAGTTTACTGGACATGTTAGTGTCTTGGATGATACATCTTCAGAAAGCAGCTCATTCTTACAAGAAAGATTTTATTCTCAAAACAAGGATCCTCTTACCGTGGAAACTTCTAGATTCACAAGAGAGGATAATGGAGCTATACCACCAACAAATCCCAATAAAACCAAAAATAAGGAATATAAGCCATCAGGTTATTTGAAAGTGAAGGGTGAAACTGAAAATGCTGCTATTACTGCTGTTAAGAGGCAACTTGGGAGGCAATATCGAGAGGACGGTCCACCACTAGGTACTGAATTTGAGCCACTTCCCCCAGGTTCTTTTGAGTCAGCAAGTAGTAATCCAATGAACGGTATGTTGTCATTCTTCTATCTGTTGTTATAGTAACGTTTCAACATTTGTCAGCCAAATCTTGTTACTTAAGCTATTGTATCTCAATATCTCATAGTTAATCATTTTTAGTTTTCATCTCTTTTTTTTTTTAAGTAATTTTTAGTTTTCATCTATTTTAAAGTATTTTAATTTTGAAGGAAGGGTTTATGTTGGAATAATTTTCGTTATATACTTTGGCATTTGATAACCATGTGAATATATCCACCACAAGGTAAGTTGAACAAAGCATGAGAGAATTGCGATTTGCTCTCAAGAGATAGAAATAGATGATTCTTGACATTGTTGCACGGTGGAAGTGTATCGATTTTAGTTTAGGTCAATTATCATATTTCCCTCTCCCTTTGGGTTGAAATCATTTTATCCCCATAGGTTTTAGCAATCATAATTTTTATTTTATTTTTTATAACCCAAAAATCCCTTGAACCCACTTTGCGGACGAGTTAGAAACTGTGGCCTTTGTCGAACCATACAATCTTTGGAAAACAAGAGACCTTTGGCCTGGCCATGTAGACCTATGAGGGGATTCGAACCTAGACCTTGTGGGAGCAAACCACAAACATGACCATTCTTCTAACCTCTCATGGGAGCAATCATCATTTTCAACCTTACCGGTATTCAGTGGTTAGTTAAATTTAACAGACAAAGGTTATTATGATAATTTGATAATTTAATGATATAGTATATGTTTATTTTAAGACAATTTCTCTGCAAAGGTCAATGTCAGAATTATTTAGCAATTTACAGTTATGAAAGTGTTCATTTGTAGACATTTTTTTTTTTTCCCTTGATGCTTTACCTCATGCACCAGCAGTCCCTTTGAATCTGACTCTTACTTAAGTTCAATTCATGAAGGTTTAGTATAAGCTGGCTGAAATAAGTTATTTACAATATATTGTATTTATACTTGGGGTGATATATAATAACAAGAAATTGTCTTGCACATCAATGGAATAAGAAAAATTGGAATTCATGGTACTTACAATTTGAACTCTGAAGTGTCCACAGTTGATTACTTATATTTTTTTCCCTTCAGTTCCTATTTGATCTCGGATGCGTTCGATATAACCATACTACCTTAGGTGTGTGCTTCATGAATAGCCAGAAGACTTTTCTCTTTATTCATTTGTTGTGTTGGATTTCTTATGATTTGATTTTAAATGGTGTTATGCATTTGAAATCTGTCAGTTATTTACATTGATGATAAAAATTACCAACTAAGTAGTCTGTGTTATTTTTGCTTCCCTCATTTTTTGATTTGTATGACCTCATTTTGGTGGAAGCAATTTGAGCCATTGTGTTGCATAGCTTTCCACCTGTTTTTTTTTAATAAATCTAGTGATTCAGGAACAGCAAATTAGAGTTTACGAAAATTCTAATTTATTTGGGCTTGTAATATTGCCAGCCTTTTCGTTTTAGGCTTATTGGTTATCAATCTGGTACATGAGTCTATTTGACTGAGGGGATTGTGTTTGAATTATGAAAAATGCCTTATTCTATTGATAAAATTATAATGCAGCAAGTTGGGTCTATTATTTGGATTCATGTGTGTAATTGTTATTTATTAGTGTGTAATAGGATCCACTTTTTCTGACTAACTAAAATCTTTCTATGTGAGTGAGAGAGAGGGTTTAGAGTTTAAGCTTTTAGAATCAGTGGTAAGTCAACAATAACCATAGATAGAGAAAGCTCATTGCAAGTTACTCAAAGATAGGACTAACAGATAAAACTCTTGCAGTAAAACCCTCTAAACCTGACCAACATTTAGACTGAATAAACTCATAGATTTCATATGAGTGCATTGAATGTGAATCGTTGGATTCAACTACTTTGACTTAGACTAACACAAAGTAATTGAATCCAACGACTCACATTCAATGCACTCATGTGAACACCACCGTGTGTGTGTGTGTGTGTGTGTATATATATATATATATATATATATCATTCTCTTACTTTTTATTTTTCAATGTGAGATTCATTCGCATCGTTTCTAGCTTCACGTGTGGGGTTCTCTAACAATTATGTAATCAAATTCTTATATGTCTCGTTTCTTAAACCTTTTGGCAGAACCATCCTATGTAGGGAATTCCAAATGGCCCCACTCTCCGGATTTACCTGGAGTTCAAAAGCAACGTGCTCTTGGCACTGTGAGTGGACTTTCTGATGCATTTATATATTTTGGCATATTAGACCATTTTATCTAATTTTTTTGTAACGGCATGACCCTGTCAGAGAAAGTGTAAAACATACCAATAGCTGATTTGTGTGGAAGTTGATTTATACAGTCTAATTATGACAAGAAATTAGTTTCTAGACCGATGGATGTTTCTCCTTTAAGCTCCTATGTCTGCATTGGTCTGTTTGGAAAAACTTGGAATTCGATTCAAATTAATAATCTTTGATGATAATAGAGATTTGGTGTGTACTTGAATACCCCCGGTGTACTCTGCTTGAGGCATTGGTGGGCATTAACAAGCTGTGTCATGATATGGGCTTAGACAGAGCAAAAGAATATTTATTTCTTTAGTCTAAAACTGTTTTTCTTATAACTGCTATGAGAGCCAGATCCAAGGCATCACAAAAGTTCAAAGCTCAGAATGCATATTAATTTACGTATGCGGCAAATATGTATGCTATTCTATTGGAGTTATCAACTGCAAGCTTAGAAATGGACTTGGTACAAATATGCTGTTGTAAGTGACAGTATTAAACTTCAGCCTTCCAGTTGAACTTATCTTCATTTGAACTATCTGGAACGATTAAGAATTGAATGCATAGGAACGATTTCAGTTGAAATGAATGACCATCGGTCACAACTGTCATCTTAGAATTGTAGTTTGTTTAGAAGCTGAGTACAGTTGCATCTCACCTTTATTAAAGTGGTTAAGCATCATTAATAGTTGGATTTCTAGAGATTCACTGAATATACATAATTTTCGTAGCAAAGTTTTCTTATAGTTTTGTTTTCTTATTGTTTTGTTTTGTTCTGTGTTCTGTTACATGTCCTTGCAGAGACGTGAAGTACATAGTTCCAATACGGATTTTAATGATTTGTATGCTGAGGAGGAAAACCGTATCATGCATGGGTCTGATTATCAGGGCACAAAATCTCACAAGCAAATGAAGCAAAAACCTCCTCGTCTCAGTTATTCTAATCCCTCCCCTGCTAATAACTCTTACCCAGACATGCATGAAGATTATAATGAAGAAATGCCTGTTACTGCTAGCTATTATGGTAGTAGATTAAAATCCAAGCATGATGCTGAAGAGACTCGATTGGAATCCAATTTAAATCATCATGATCTTTATGGTGGTAAAATCACCAGTGAAAAAACAAAGATTTTGTTGCATGACTATGATAATGTTAGCCCTAGCATTGTCCAACACAGTGAATACTTGTCTAAGCCTTCATATATTACACTTGGGAGCAACAAATCTCTTGATGCAGAGGAGAGAGGACGATCAAAAAAGATAAAAAAGGTCTCTTTGTTATATTATATTATATTATATCTTTCTACTTATGTGCTCAGTTAACTTTTATCCAAAAGCTCTCCAGTTGATAGTAGTTGCATTTTAACATGTGCAGGTGGAGAAGCTTCACAAAGAGAAGAAAGCATTAAAAGGGCAACGTGATCCACTAAGAGTAATGACACATCCCGCAAATAAAATGACAGTAAGTCGGTCTGCAATTGACATTTTGGCTTCAGAACCGTTACATTAATGTGTATACTGTATTAGTTTTCTACTTGGCTTCTGATGCTCCTCAATATTTAAACTTGACATTGAAGGTTGCTAAGCAAGTCAGACCTGGGTTTCCTCAGCGAGATTATATGGCTGAACCATCATATGCTGACATTCCTCTTCGGATGAATCAGACAAAAGGGTTGGTACAAATTTCTGCATTTGATTAACTGTGTGTGTGTGCATGCATGTGATACTGTGTTTGTGCACGTGTGTGCATCCTCACAGTACGGCCTGCATGTCTTTTGCTATTCTTCCTTCATGCTATCTAGATTGACTATTTCTCTCTTTTCTAAAAAGTTATTTTGGTATCTATTCTATGGAAAAGTGTCTATGCATTATGTTAGCACCTCCAGTTTTTAGATACATACAAAAAAACAGTGCTCAGTTTTCATAGTTTGTTGGGCTTAGTTCTTTCTAATTTTTAACTCGAGTTTTTAAACAACTTCTGTAGTGTTGACAGTTGATATATGGGTGTGTATGGGTTTATGTTCATCTGGTTCAAATTCCTTTTAATTTATCTCCTAATCACCATGATTCAAGTTACTTGTTTATCTAAATGAACATGGTCAGTCACTGTAATTCTATTATTTCACCTTTTCGATAAAATGATTGCATTTCCGTTGAATATATATCCCTTTTCTTTATGATTTTGTTGGACATAGTTGTAAGCCTTTGATCCGTTGTGTTTCATCTAGATCTGCTGGGGACATGCCGTGTAGCTTCAGTGAGGATGAAACTGCAGAAACCAGTTCATCTTAGGATCCAGGAACCGCCAGTTGATCATAACACCAACCGAGGACCTTTGTACCAGATTGATTATGATGCTTTGTAGGTTTGTACAGCTGAAGAAGGATATGTTTCATTTGCTAACAGTCCAACTTGGGAAGCTCTGCTAGTAAAATTTGCAATCAGGAGGCAGACTTATGTCAAATATATATATATATATTTTGTGGCAACCGATATTGGTTTTGGCCATGTGATGCTCAGCTGTTTATACTTTTATGTTTTTTTTTTTTGTATAAATCCTCTTATTTTTCTTTTCACCTGTAGAAGAGAAACATTTTAGAAGGAATTTTGTTGAAAATCCCATCAGTTAGTTTCTGTGGTTTAGAAAAACAGATTGATCGATCGATTTGCAGCACTTGCACCTGTATGGTCAAGGCTCCATGTCGATGTTGATCATAGATAGCATAATATTTTGACCCATAGCCCCTCTAAATTACATTTACATATGCACGTAGTTCAAATTTGTCGATGTTCCTGATGATTCGAGTCAAATTAACAAAGATAAACAAAAAACTGAAAACGGGTATTGGACTTGTAATATATTATTGGAACTGTATGAGAGAGTCCAACAAAATTTATCAAGACAAATTTGCAAAAAAAAAAAGACCAGTTTATATGTACATGCAATAATAATAGTATGGAAATGTGTTAAGAGAATTTGATTCACAAAGAATAATAGGAGGTTAGATTACATTTAGATATGATGAATTAGTGAAGAAACATTGATGCATGATGACATGCCTACAAAGAGGACAAGTATTGTTACGATGAAGCCAGTGCAAAATACAATCATGATGAAAAACATGCATGCAATCCATGGCTCTTGCGTCGTCTCCTCTCTGCATATCCTCCTGACAAACCCCACAAACATGGGAATCCTCCTCCACAGTGACCGCCGCAGTCCCCGCGATGGTCGGGTCTATAGTCTTCTCCATGATAATTGCGAGGTGAAGCGAAACCTTGAACTCAACCTCATTGAGAACTTGGTTGAAATCCCTGTTCTGGGCAGCGGCTCTTGACATGGCAAGCTCCTTCGAGGCTTTCGGCGTCTAGCTCTCCTCCTCCGTAGGCTTCAGGTATCAGACCGTAAGAAACGTCGACGGTGGAATAGTCTGCCCAGTTGCTGAGCCTGTGAAGTAAGTCGGCTCTTAACATTGCAATCTTTTCTTCATCCATTTCTTGTCTCTCTCTCTCTCTCTCTCTCTCTCTCACTCTGATTGTATATTTAATTATTTATAGGACTGATAGATTTCCTCAGTGTAACAGGAATACTAGCTAGCTAGGAAGGGAGGAGTTGTTTTCCTAAAAAGTTTCTAAAAAAGAAGCTTGGTAAGCAAGTAGGGCGGAGAGAGAGTGCGTGTCAGGTTTGAAGATAAGCCGCGTAGACTAGAGACTAGCGTGCACGCGCATGTATATCATCTTAAGTTCCTGGATTTTTATGTGGGGCCCACTTCGATACACCCAAGTTTTTGTCTGATAAAAGAAGGCTACAAGAACAATCAGGACCCAACACTTTTGACTTACCGGTCAACCAATACTCCACTTTTTTTGTATAAAAGTAAAATATTATATATATCTTACATTTTAACCTTTTTTTAGAAATGCCCTTTTACTATTTTGGGTACACCACCCTTTAACCTTTTGATTATTAAACCTTTTTTTTGTGTGGACAAATTACGTAAAGGTGGAACAAGACCGTACCTTCATCAAAATTACATAAAAGTAATTTTAATTTGAGAGAAAATCAAAAATAACCACAATTATTATGAAAATTTTGTTTTTAACCACATACGAAAATTTATTTTTTAATAGCCACTTTTTTAAAAAAAATTCAGTGTATGTCCGTAAATTACAAAAATACCTGTAGATTTGATTTAAAAAAAAAAAACTGAAACCAAATTTGAAATCATGACTAAAATCTGGAACCAAACTTGAAATCACGGCTAGGAACTTGGAACTTGAAACTTGAAACTTGAAACTTGAAATCTTGTTTTAAAAAATGAAATTTTGAAACTTGAAATCGTGCTTAAATTGAAATGTTGAAACTTGAAATCTTGACTAAATTGAAAGTTGAAACTTGAAATGTTCTGGGTTTTTAAGTTTTTCGTTTTGAAATGTTGAAACTTGAAATGTTGCCTAAATTGAAATGTTGAAACTTGAAATGTTGACTAAATTGAACTGTCCAAACTTGAAATGTTCTGGGTTTCTAGTATTTCGTTTTCTTTCATTTTTTTCAGCAGATCTAATCGCCGGCGGAGGGGGAGCTAGACGGCGTTGCTGGACGGTCTTGAAGCCCAGGTGACGGCACTCCGGCAAGCCGTCGATGACATGTGAGAGAGAAAAGAAAGGAGAGAGAAAGAGATGTGAGTGAAAGAGAGAGAAAGAAGAGAGAGAGAGCTGCGGGAGAGAGAATAAAGGATGGGTGAGAGAGAGAGGAGGCCGGCGACGGCGACTATTCGCCGGCGGGAGAGAGAGATTGGGGAGAGAGAGACGAAAGGAGAGAGAGATCGGGGAGAGAGAGGAAGGAGAGGGAGCTCCCCCTCTGCCGGCGATTAGATCTGCTGAAAAAAAAAAAAAACGAAATACTAGAAACCCAGAAAATTTCTAGTTTGAACAGTTCAATTTAATCAACATTTCAAGTTTCAAAATTTGAAAACGAAAAACTTAAAAACCCAGAACATTTCAAGTTTCAACTTTCAATTTAGTCAAGATTTCAAGTTTCAACATTTCAATTTAAGCACGATTTCAAGTTTCAAAATTTTATTTTTTAAAATAAGATTTCAAGTTTCAAGTTCATAGCCGTGATTTCAAGTTTGGTTTCAGATTTTAGTCATGATTTCAAGTTTGGTTTCAGATTTTTTTAAAAAAATCAAATTCAGAGATATTTTTATAATTTACGGATATACACTGATTTTTTTTTTTAATTTTAAAAAAGTAACTATGAATAAATAAATTTTTATACGCGGTTAAAAACTAAATTTTTATAATATTTGTTATTTTTTATTTCTCTCAAAGTTCAGTCTTCTTACACTCTGTCCAAAAGGTGGCATCATTGTACCTTTGACTCCCAAGGGCCAAGTCATAAGTTGATCCAATTTTAAACATCAACAAAGCCAACTGAATTTAAACAAAATTCAGTGGTATTCAATCAGTTTAAACAGTACTATGAATCCTTTTTAGTTTTTTTAAACACGTACTCCTTGACACTTTTATGGAGGTCAAATCTCATATAAAAACGATCATGTTCCATCTCTGGACCAAGTCACAGATATCTTTACAGAGGCCTTGCCAACAATTTCATTTACAGTCTGATGTTGGTGAATTCAGTTAGAGCAGATAATTATCTGCAATTCAAAGAAAATCAATTACACTCTCAAATCTCCTACAAGTTACCAAGTTGGTCTTTTAATTTGCAGGCAATAAATGGATTATAAACATATATGATTGATGTGAATATAATTCGTTGAACCAGAGCGACCATATTGCTAGCATTCCATTTCTCCCATAATTTGATCAACCAGAAAATGATTGCCTGATCGAAGATTGTAAACTGTCTGTTTTATAGTGTACTTGTTCCTCCCACATTAGGGGAGTTTCTGCAATATTTTTCATGCCAGTGGTTGGAGATAATGCATTAATTGTGATGTGAGAAACATTGCAGTTGCAGATAGACATTGTTGACCAAAGCATAACAATTTGAATATACATATACCCAGTGGGTGCATTGTGTCAGTTCATAATTGCATATACCAAGTGGCATACAATGCCTACGCTCAAGACTCTCGGCGTTCCTGTTACTGATGATATCATGCATGAAGATAATTTATTAAATAATCAACTAATAAAGAGATTATTGTTTTGATTACTGCATATAAGATATATATCCATCGTAATAGAAATAGTTAAACATATCTCACCCTCAAACAAATTCTAGTAAGTTACTGAATCGATGAAAGCAAATTTTCTCCATGGTCATCATCTTTGCTAACTCCTATCCCTTGTTCTTCCTCTTCAACGACAGTAACCATGATTATTATCTAAAATGTAATATTTTAACTTGGAAAATAAGTTTTTGTTTAATGTATATGATGAATTGAGCCTTTGGTGGAATTTATAGGGATAATTATATAGGTTTTGAATAAAAAAAATTATTAGCATAAAATAGATTTCTATCCCAAAAATTCTGAAATAATATCCGCTGCAAAAATCTGCACATCTTTATTAATTGAGGCCAAATTCAGTAGACTACTGCAACATTGCCAAAAACCTTTATCCAAATGAAAGAAAATAATGAAATTCTTTACCTTCGTATCCCGCAAATTCAGACGCAACATCCGTGGCAAAAATCTACACATCTTTATCAAAATGAGGATAAATTTAATTAGTATAGTAATAATGAAAGGAAATAATAAAATTAAGTTCATAAACTAAAATTATACTAACACTAAAATTTCAAAACAAAATAAAATAATTAAACACATGAAATTCCTAAAAACATATCCCGTTTCAAGACATAATTTTTTTAAATTGAAAAAGAGGTTGAAATCAAATTCGGAGAATGAGAGACGGTATAAAAGTCTATAAGTTAGTGTTTGTGATGCCATTTTTTCTTTTGAAATTCTAAATAATGTTTTGATAAATTTACTTTCCGGTATTTTTTCTAATATTTATTTGAAAAAAAAAAAAAGCTAGGCTGGGTTTAGAAATGTCAATGAGACGGGTCGGAAGCAAATTTTCCATAACTATCCTCAATCCAATTTGTACAATAATTAGAGATGGTCTATTGGGCCCATTATGTAGTTTGATTAAAGGTAGCTTGTAAATGTATAAAAAAAAAAATTAACCATAATATTATCAGCTTTAAGCAAAACAACACAAATTCGAAAATACATTTTCTCTATGATTATAACCACCAGATAAAAAGGGACAGAAAAATATGCGGATGCATTGCTTATGAATTTACATGGCAGCTGCTTTTAACATCAGCCAGCAACCTACTAAGAATTTACATTTCTCACCCTCATTCCCCCACACAAATTACAAATAGGGAAAAAAAATATATGTAAATTAAAATCAAGAGAAAAAGGGAAAAAAAAAAAAGCACAATCAAACCTTTCTAACTCTTCTTTTTTATACCAATCTTTGCTTCCATCAACCTTTTTATAAAAGATGGAAACCAAATCTAATTGATCAATATGAACTCCCTATAAATGGAGCCAAAAACTGGAAAAAGACCGTTACATTTACAGATGATAATGTCGACGTGTTAGTGACCCAAGTCTTCACTCCCAACACCCACACTTGACTTGTCAATCATGCGCACATTGTATTGTTCATATACTCTAGCCCTGTTTTCTGACCACCACTGCTCCGCTTGTTTCTCACTAAATCGCTTCCGACTGCATTCAAATATCGAAAAAAGAAATCAATTCTGCAATCAAATAATGTATCCCTCCCTATAACTCAACTATGATAGCTTAAGGAGCTGTTTTGTTAACATTAAGGGAGCTTAGGAAACTAGGAGATTTAAAAACTTTTCTATACATAAAAGGACATCATTTGTCTTAAACCTACAAAAAGAAATTATTCAGCATGCCTAGTCAGCTAAGCTTATATTCAGGCACATATCGTGCATGATACTTCATCTCCCTGTGTATAAAACTTAAAAAGGGTAAATGCACAAAAATTACGAATCATTCATTGTGGCTATTTCTTAACACAAACATGATACAAACTTTTATAAACCTGACCTAAATTTATCATTGAAAGTTGGAACATTATTGGAATGATAAGTTAACTAATCAGTATGCATTGTACCTGAAGCGAACCCGCTTTAGATCCTTGACACCTCCAGGGAGGGACGTAAGTGTTATATATACACCAGGTTCATCTTGCTCAACCCACTCATTATCAGTGCGTGATTCACCTTCTTTCGTCCTGCTCCCATTCCTAGTTGTTGCTTCCAAATTGCCTTGTTTGTTATGACCCAAACTTCGATTACTAGCAGCACTGGACCCATTAGAAAGAAACTGGTTGTTTGATCCATTTGTCTCCAGATCTTGACATGCTATTTGACCACTCAATCGATCAATTGTAGCATTAGAAACATCACTGGAAGCAGGACTAGAGCCAAGAGTAGTTAAGGTAGGAGATTTGATGTTCCTTGCTCCTACAGGAAGCCTCTCAGCCATATCCTTTAGCTATTCACCATAACAAACAAAGGCTATCATCAATTCACGGATAGGATGTGAGAACAAAGCACACACAGGAAAGCAAATTAATCTACTTCAATGTCAAGTAGAGTTGAAAATATGTTTGCAAGGGCATCTAACAAACAGTAATGAAAATATCATCTTTATCAATGACAAGCAGTAATAATAATGATTGTATTTTTAAAATACTCATCATCTTTTGTGATATTTCAATATATATATTCTATATCAAAATATATCCATTAGATGTGAAAAGAAAATATGACCATGGCTCTGATTTAACTACTAGCTGATCGAATAAGACACTCGGACAACAAATGAATTTCAATTACTAAAGCTAACTTTCAGGGAAGGATAAAAGTCAAACAGCACATGGCTATATTGATTTCCAATTGAACAAGCTGCCAAGCAAAAAAAAGCTGTCAACTCGACCTTATCAACAAAACAAGTGGGTTTATGTTTGTGTTAAAGTTAACAGTCATTATATAAAGATTAAGAGAAATTTTACAAGCTTTTACATAAATTACTGAATAAAGAACAAACAGCCCTATACAAAAGTAAACAAGCAGTCCACCTAGGCTATAAAAAAAGAGCCTTCCAGGACAAAACAAAGCCCAAAAAACCAAACCAACATGATTGCCCTCACTAAGCACTGTGTGTAAGAGAGTTTGCTACGACCAAAGTAAAACCAAATTAGCTTGATTGCCCTCATTAAGTACATTTTGAATGGAAGAATGGTTGATTTAGATAATGATGAATTTGCAGAACTCAAGAGCCTTTTAAAGGTAGATGTATAGTTCAAAAACCAGACGAGGTTTCTACCACCTAAGTGGGCAGAATTGTCCATTGTTAATGCCACTAGTACGATTAGAACAGCTTCAGCTTTTTCAATTGCCCATTGTTAATGCCACTAGTACGATTAGAACAGCTTCAGTTTTTTGATGAAAAAGGTAGTTAAGCATGCATACAGAATGCAACTGAGCTTAATAACTTGACATTGAAACTTAAAGACATAAGTTAACAAACAAAACAATTTAGTAAAAACAATATGAATTGAAGAGAATTCAGTATTTAGAGTTATCAGACTGACGTTACTTCCTTGGCAAATCCAAACACCATAAATTTTAGTACTTGTTAAAATTGACATCCATCTTACTTGAGCAGTCAGGGACTTGATCACTTCCTTTGCAGCTTTGCATTTGGCAGTCTCTTCTCCTGCAATTGCTATTGCCTCTTTCAGCTGTTTAGTTGTCCTTTCCAGCTCAACTTCATGAAGCTGTGCTTTACGTGTAAGATTCTCCACCTGAAAAAAATTGACAAGGCATAATGCAAATACAGACAACCACCCTAAGTTCAATAATGCCAGTGAATAATTAACCAGTAAACTGAACAACCTAATTAAAAGTTTATGCCAGATGAAGCCTAAAAATCACTTCCAAACTGCAAATGGCCGTAGTTAAGTTACTAAACAGTAATTTATTACAATCTTGAGGTTTGGATTCTACATTTCATACACCACTTGAGATCGACTTTCTAAAATCAAAATGACTAGACAAGTTTGGCATCATAATATCCGTCCAAGAAATCAGACTAAATAAAATCATAAAGACAAATGATATCTACCCAGATCTGCCAAGTGGGCTATTTTCACCCAGGTCAAACAGGTTAATCAGTTTGAGATTTGGCTATGAGACTGATTTCTTTTTAAATAAATTCAACCTGAGTTATATTCAACAGGCAGGTTGACTTAACCCTTGCATTACCTATCTGGACTGAACCATACCAAACCTAATCAAGCAGCAATTCAAAAAGACATAATAAGAAAAATTAGATACAATGGGTAACAAGAGTAGATACCTGTGCTCTTAATTTAATAACCTCTTGGCTAAGGCTATCATTGGTCCTTTTTGCATCATCCACAACGATTTTCGGTGAGGTAAGTCCTCCGAGAGTAGGTGTTGGTGTTGTTGAACGAGGTGGGCTGGACCGTCTTGATATTGGTGATGTTGCTCGAGATACAATTCGGGATCCAGGAACAGAAGCTGAGAAAAACTTCTTTGATGACCCAAACATAGGATTGAAAGATTTAGAAATATTGAGTGCTCCCCATTGGGAGCCTCCATTTGGAACAGGCGAGACACGGCTGCTATTGAATTCTAGTTTCTTGTTTCTCTTGGATCGGCTTTCCGTTTGCTTCAAAGATTCCATCGAAGAAAATCTCGCAAGCTGTGAACGAGACCTAGAATCTAACTTCTCATCTTTATCAACAAATTCATTAGGCACCTGATTGAGGCTTCCTCTTCTGCTTATAGAGGACTGAGATGAAGCATCAGTTTCGATGGCTTTTCTCAGTTTACTAAAACAATTATCACAGACACGATAAGGTTTGTTGGGATTTTGTGCCATTGAAGCCTTAAGAGACTTCTTACTGCTGCATGAATGACAAAAAACCAATCCACAATTATAACAATTGTGGCGTTTTCTTTTAAAATTATTAAATGGCAGGCGGCAACCAGAACACATGGACTGATCAACACCTGACACCCATTTATGAAGGCAGATAGCTGCAGTAAAATTAGTACCACAAGCGATACTTTTGACTTGCTTGTCTTTCAGAGCTTCAACCAATGTTGGGGAGTTTTTGTCTTCTGTATCCCCATGACCTAATCGACCATTTGCTCCCTTACCCCAAGTGTAAACTTCAGTTTTTGAAGTTAAAACTGCAACATGATGAGCACCACAAGAAATCTTCTCCACAAAACTCTTCGAGAGCTTTCCTTCAACACGGCTGGGAAGCTTTCCATCAGCTTGTGGATTTCCAAGCTGACCGTAAACAGGGCTTCCCATGGTATAGACATGGCCTGCCGTTGTAAGTGCAACTGTCATACTATGCCCACAGGAAACTCGACAAAAGTTGGGTTCAACAAGAGCAGCAACACAAGTAGGCACAAGTTTTGCTTCCTTGTCACCATGCCCAAGGCGACCTTTATCTCCATCTCCCCATGTAAATAGTTTCCCTGAGGAGCAATTGCTAGAACTTGAACTTCCTACCATGACTTCAACGACCGCAGCAGTATGCCAAACGCCACAAGCTGCTCGAACAGTGCGGAGACCCTTAAGAGATTCCACTTCCCTTGGAATAGATACACTGTTCCTATCTCCGTGGCCCAAAACTCCAAACGTACCATCACCAAATGTAAACAATTGTCCAGCTGAGGTTACAACTGCAGTGTGCCAGGGTCCACAAGAGATGTATGAGACATGTATGCCCTCCAAGGGTCCATTCACTTTTTTTGGAATCCAATGACTAACCTCATTTCCATGCCCAAGAAGACCAAAATTGTAAGTCCCATCACCCCATGTATACAACTCACCGGAAAGTGTTACAGCACAAGTATGATATTCACCACAAGCAACAAACTCAATGTTTGTATTACTAAGGGAATCAATAAGCTTTGCATTCAAAACATCAGAATCTACACCATGCCCAAGCCTGCCTCCTGATTCCTCTCCCCAGGAAAATATCTCTCCTTGCTTGGTCACTAAGGCAGCATGTCGTCCACCGCAGTCAATGTTCTGGATGTCAAGCACTACTTTAGATTCTAAAGCTTTAGGAACCAAAGAATCCATTTTGACACCAAAACAACTTCCAACTCTATTAGGTCCACCACCCAAAACACCATCCCCTGTGCCTTCCCCCCAAATGAAAACATCCCCCAAAGCATCACCTTCATCATGACCAGAACCTTGGCTTGACGAACTGACCGCACTTGATAGACTGACTCTAAAAGCATCCAATGCCATTGCTCTCATGTTACCATGTACACTATCTGAGCCTCCTGATGACAAAGAATGAACTGAAGCACTAGCAGAATCTGAGGGAAAGAACCCCTTGGGTGGAACAGCATATGATATCACATCTGAAAATGCCTTATCAAAACCATTCTTAGGAGGACTGTCATATGGACTATGAAGGCGAAGGTGATCTCCCCCATCCTGAATTCAAGACGAAAGGGCATCATAATTTGCAGACTTCCAAAGGAAAATGTAGATAGCATAAATGATCATACCTTTTGCAAGCTATCATTGCTACCGAATGGAGAATTTAAAGGAGAGCTTCTTCGTGTGTATGTTCTAGGACTATTTGCTTCAGATGGAATGCCATCACTCCTTGATTCTGTTCTCCATTTGCGATGATGGCTACGTGAAATCAATGCTTTTAAACCACTAAACCATGATTCAGCTTCATCTTTATCTTTGCAAATCTAGAATAAAATTAGATCACTAAATTACATAACTTTAACAGAAAAGTCTTTAAACCATTAAAATATAGCACAAGGATAAGAGGTTATAATATGAGGATAATATAAACAAGCAAATGCAGGGCAATAATAACATTAAATAATATAAAGCTAATGGGGGCACAATGAAGATTTTCTTACCAAATCCAGTGAACGGTCATTGTATATAAGAGAAAACGACTGGTATTCCTTCTCTGGTCGCGGATATCTTTGAAAAATAGGCTGGAAAAAATTAAGCGGTCTTTAATAAGTTGTACCACTAATAACGACTTTTCTAGTATCGAGTCATTGCAGGAGCTCAAGGCAAGGGATAAAGTTCAGAATTATATTGATACAAACAAACATGCATACAACCAAAAAAAATAAACAAAATAAAAACTTTAAACGAGAAAAAAAAAATTAGAGCACTATAAAAAAAATTATTTTCTGCTACATATACTTAAGTACAAATGCAACCTGGTGGTTGTGACGGACAAAGTCAGAAGAAACTTGGATAAAAACAACCAATACAGTCATGCAGAGTTTTGCAAGTCTCATCAATCCCTGACATCCCATCTAGTGACAACCATGACCTCCGGCCAATGTGCTAAGTATAGGGCTGAACCCAGATTAACAGCAATGGAGTGGAGGGAGAGCCTAGGGAAAGGGCAACAATTTGGTTCCCCAACATATTTAATCTTTCCATATAAAAATGTTAGTTTCCCCTATAAAAAAAATTATTCTGATTTTCATTATTAGCACAATCCTTTTTCTTTTTGTACGGTCTATTATCCTAGCCTTATAAAAAATTTATATTTGTAACATATCAATACAATTGAAATATTCAACAGAAAGAAACTTACAGTGCGTTGTCCTGAGATGATTCGAGACACATGGCTTAGTTTAAGATGCTTCTCCTCTTTCCCTGAGTACCATATCAAAACAGACTCATCCTGAAATCAACAACATGATAAATAATTAATCTCGATTCTCGAGAAATCTGGTTAACAGCACCATTAAGCAAATGTAAATTACTATGCTGAGAAACAGCAAATTATTGACCAGAGGAAAAAAGAAAATTGTTGAAGATATAGCAATGGAATTAAATGGTTGCATAGGAATGCAATATAGAATAAACTTAATTAGCATGTCAATGGGTTGGATTGAAGATATGTCAAATTATTCAAATTCTAGTCCTAAATAATTTTACTTCATTTAAACATTTCCAAAGATAAATTTTGTAAATTATTCACATGGGCATTCCAAAGATTCAATTTGTATACAAAGTAAAAAATAAATATGTCAAAATTCATTTCACCTGCATAAATTTCTTAAAATATAACCACACATTTTCAGTATTTTACATATTGCTTTTCATATTTTTAGCGAATCCTTCAAGTTTATTGAGTTAAATCCTTTATGTAATTAGAATGACTTGAATAAATAGAAAAGGTTGAAAGATAACGAGTGACATGGACAGCTTCAAAAAGGGGAAAAATAAGACATTAATCTAGGCCGAAGAGCATAGCCAAACAAGGGACATCGTGATAGTATGACAATACACAAGGGAGAATTGGCGAAGTGTTATAATTTAAAAAGAAGGATGAGCCCTATTTCAATGGGAGGCATAGTTTTTAAAGACGCAAGGTGCACTGAGGCTCAAAAATCCCCTTGGAACCTAGGCGCAAGGCGAGGCACTCGCCTGATTGAAGCGAGGAGCACTTTTGCTTTTTTCTTTTTTTAAGAAAAGGTTCCTAATAACTTTTTATGAATTTCTCAATGGGAATCATTCATAAAAATTGTATTAACCCAATTTATCCTATAAATGTAAAGTTACTAAGCAAAATGTGAGTTACAAAACTATCAATAACACGCAATAATTCATTAAGCAATTAACATGCAATCATCATATTAATAGCAAAGTCACAAACTCATTAAAAATAAATAAAAAATGTTCATATCAGTTTCTCGGCACTAGCTATCCCCAACCCAAACAAAACAAAGTTCACAACATCATCAATGCATCTTCATTCATCAAAATCATCATAAGTAGATAGCCGGTGAAGGAGAGAAAGATGAAAAACTTAAGGTTTGTTGATGCAGAGGAGAGACTTAGAGAGTTGTTCTTTCTGGATAGAATAGAGAGAGAATCGGTAGATTGGTTCTAATTTTGTTAGGGTTTAATTTATTTATTTTTTTTAAAACGAGTTTTTAATCTAAAATAAATAAAATATGCTCCTATTTATAAGGCGCGCGCCTAGCCTGTCTGAAGGCACCATCCTGGTGCCTAGGCGCACCTTTAACTTCACTGATTGGAGGATTATGTATACCATTCGCACCAACACACAATACGTCTCTTACCATTCCAGGAAAAGGGTAACAGCCACTACTGCAGCCAAATCAACAGATCATTTACATCAGTTTCAACATCATATTCTGATTTTATCTTAGATCTAGACCTCCATTGCTTTCACCTTTAATTTATGTTTGGAATCAATTTAACTGATATGGTGAAATGTGTTACTACATGTCTGCCTCATTCATTTTAACAAATGACTATTAATCATGTGACAAGTCCATGTGCTTCGGTCTGAGTCAACTAATATTAACACAGGAATGCGAGTGTTAACATGTGTCCACATGCAGATATCTACAACTAAGCCATGCCCACCAAATCATTGCATTGAAACAAAATGTGTATCAATAAAAAAGAATTACAATTATATAAAGCAAGAGACGAAAAAACACACACCAGGCCTAAACAATAAAGCCTTCACAAAAGCTCTAAGCAAGAACATAAACAGTCCCTGCCATGCTACAGGTACCTTCCAATTAGGATTAATAAAGGAGAAAAGAACTTCCTTAAAAACAGTATAAACAAAAGCCCAAAAGTAAATCCTATTCCCGCAAAGAGCAAATATCTTCCTTTGTTTCATTCACAAACGTTCAACCTTCTTTGCTTGTTATTTACGTCTTTGCTTTTCCCAAATTGTTCCCACATATGAACCATGAACATTTCAAATTTTGCTTTAATTTAATTACTATTAAATGCTGCTCTTTTGCATTGAATGTAAAGTAAACCTCTAGCCATGTTTCCAGTTAATCCTTTGATGGTTACATTCAAGTTCTAAAAGTTCAAATGGAGCCATCATAGTATCAAACCCACACAAAACCTTAAATACATCTTCAAACTGCTGAAAGATATCAGTCCGAGAAACTGAAGCGGTAAATATGAAATGGTGAATTCCGTTGTAATACGTCAAACAACACCAAGTGGACCACACTAAAGGAGCAAAAAAGATAATGAGTTCTACCAAAAGAAACAAAAGTGGTATCAAAGCTTAGAGTTGAGCTTCTCTAGTAGAAATCACCAGGTAACCTCACTAGTTTCGCACATGCTCAAGTGACTGTAACTAAACAAAGTCTTTTAGTAAAAAATACTCAATAGAAGTAGTAATTGGCATTGCCAATTGAGCAGCTATTTGCTTCCATGGTTATCACCATTTGTGATGCCCGTCTTTCTCACTGCATATGTATGTAAATAAAATTACATGTATATATGTACATATGTGCAGGTGCAGGTGCAAGTACAGGTGCATGAATGTATATAAATGAAATTAGCATTTTAGTGGTATAAAATGCACATGTCAAGTTACATTATGTCTTTCCTGCCATGTCTAAAGGTGTCTTGTTTTTGTTTCAATTTTTTTCATTCTTTCAATGTACACCAAGTGTAACTTTAGCATTTATTAATTGTTCTGTGGGAATGCTTACAATAAGATAACTTATAAAACAAAATATTATACACGTAAAATAAATTGTTTTTAGTCAGTTTGGCAGATCTGATAGAGCTACACAAACAAAAAAAACACTAAATGAAGAGGAAATGCTATAAAGCGTAACAATATAAACAATGTATCAGTTGTCTAAAGGTGTCTTGTTGCTGTTTCGACTTTTGTCATTCTTTCAAATTTCACCAAGTGTAACTTTAGCATTTATTAATTGTTCTGTGGGAATGCTTACATTACAATAAGATGAATTATAACACATAATATTATACAAGTAAAATAAATTGGTTTTAGTCAGTTTGGCAGTTCTGATAGAGCTACACAAGCAAAGAAATTCTAAATAAGGTGGAAATGCTATAAAGCGTAACAATATAAAACAATGTATCGGTTATCTTATTGGAATATTCAATAATATATATATATATATATATAAGGAAATAGAAAATTCTATACCTCAGAGCTTAATAATTGCATAATGATCCTTGATAATCATAAATTCATAATTATTAGACAATTAAAACGATTATATTGAAAAGTTAATGATCAGGACCAACATAGTAAAGGGGAAAACACGTACACACAATAAGGGATCAAAATGAAGAGCGGTAAAATAAACCAAGTAAATAGAGTTGCATCTAAGAACTGGATTAAACTTACATTGGAAAGTCGGAAAGGACAAAACTTGGGCTTTCCCCTTCTTCCGTACTTGAGCAGGCACGCCCCTTTCTTTAGAGCAGTAATAGCCTGTTGTAAAGATAAAATTATGTTTGTAGGTGAGGAACACAACTATAGATAAGGTGGTGGAAAGACCACTAGCTGAATCATAAATGAACTGTATAATGTTAAATGCCTTTCAAATAACAAAGAAAATATGAAAAGATGTCAAGATTTCAGCAGAAACGAAAACTCTGAAAAATCTGAAATTCAGGGTACATATAGGCATATAGCAATAACGCAAGAGACTAACTCTACAGCGAAGCTGCTAAATATTTTGAAACAATATGTGCTTCAGCAGCTTTAAAAAGAGCCCATAACTCTTATTTCCCGGCTTCATAGTATAGAATCACCAGAAACCACTTAAAGTTAACATCTCAAAAATTCAAATCTTACAATTGCCTAGTTAATCTCCAACCTACTCTTCCATGAAATTTGTTCAAGTTATATGCAATAAATAGTTTCTGGTAGGCTCTAAAGAGGAAAGGATCTCATCACAAAGCATTATAACATCAATACTTGGTACATCATACAATATCCTAAAGCCAAAAAGCTATATACGTTGTCTAACTAGGCAAACGACAGACAAATTCAATGAGAACAGACACTCTTTGATCCACTGTTGGATGCTGCAGTTTACAAAGGAACTTAAATTTCAAGCATTCAAATTTTGGATCAAGCTCATGGAACTATATAAATGCTTCCAACTAAAATAGCATTAGCAGATTTTGAATGCATAGAACTATGCCTCATTATTTGTAATTTGAATCAGTTGACTGCAAACTCTCCCGCGGGGAATGGACAGCAGTCCACCTAAATAAAGTCATTTAAAACTACAATGAACAACTAGATTGACCAAGTCTGGAACAAACTCCTCTTGGTGCTCTCGTTTCTTCTGTCAAAAGTATTAGAATGACCTCTCAGCCTACACTAAGACAAGCGGATTTTCTCTCTCCTTTCGTCCTCCCAGTCTTCTAGTTCAACACGTAAAAGCAATTCAATGGCAAATGACATCATGTCAGAGCTTCGATTTACACCCACACAACAGCCTAAAATCAGCTAACCCAGATATTGTCTACTCTATTTCAAATTATTCTACCTACAAACTGCAGTCATTCACAGAAATTATCTACAGTCTACTCCAACAACCTGGTCTACACATTTTACTATAACAATCCTATCTGACAAATAACTCTACAATGATCAACATATATATAATTGAAACAGACAAATGAATTTAAAAGCAAGTATAGTAAATCATTAGAAAAAAAAATAAAAAAAAAATTACGAGTACCTGCTCGATGTCCCTTTCCACAGCGCCGGTCCTGCTAAGATCCGAAGCCATCCTATCGGTCCTTGACATTATGAAAAAACAACTCTTCAAAACCAAATCCTTCCATCCACCAAGTTATTCACTCCAAAAACCGAACCCTAAATTCGACAAACTCTCAAGCGACACCGAATCGCTCTCGAAGCGAAGTTCAATCATCACAATCACTCACTCCAACTCCAATTCCTTCAACTGCACCAACTCTGAACTACTTGACTGCAATCCAAACAAGTGAAAATCAGTGTGCTAACACTGAAGCGAACACTGTGAAGACAAATCGATCGAAAACAAATTCAATTAAAGTAAGTGGCGGTCTGTCGAGACAAAAAAAAATCAGAGCGAGAGTCTAAGAGAAAATTACATTGATATATGATCTGATCAGCAGTTGCAGAGGAGAGAGAAAGGTAAAGAGAGCTAAAAGCGAGTGGGACGGATAATGCACACAAATATATTTATCGGCTAGCTGCTTTCTAGCTTTAGACGCTGTAAATTTGTTTCTTTTTAAAAAAAATTCCTGTTTGGTGGCTGAGAAAATGGTAAATTACGAAGACGGAAAATTCCGAGAAAGGTTTGCACTCTGCTGGAAAATCCTTCCCTATAATTGCGATGATTATTATCACGTGGCGACGTGGTGTGTTTTTTTTTAATCTCCCGTAGTCCCGTGTTTATAAAAAATGATAATTATCTCGCTGATGACATGCTATTAAAATGATTACTGGATTGAAAAGTTGTTTTAAAATGATCACTTAAAATAAATTTTGTAACACTGATGGTCATTCCATCAAACACGGTTAACTTTACGGTTAAATAGATGGACATTTCAGCTTTAAAATTGGATCTGCGTATTGAATAGAAAAAAAATTCCCCTTTCTGGAACAAATTCTACAAACACTTTTTATGAAATGAATCAATCATGGAAGATAAATATCTCCAGATTACCCGAATACGAAAACCAACAACAGAGTAAGCATATAATACTTTTGTTTTCAACTCAAAATTTTGATATTTATAGAAAGTTTTTCATGAAGTATTATATTTTATATTTTATTTTTGTAATTATAGATAAAGTTACTAAAATGTCCATTTATTTAACCGCAAAGTTAATAGTGTTTGATGGAATGGTCATTGTTGTCACAAAGTTCACATAAAGTGACTATTTTAATACAACTTTTCAATCTAGTGGTCATTTGGATAGTGTGTCATCAATTTGATGGTCCGGGGTAATTATCCATAAACTTCATAAAATTAAACCGTGAAAAGACCAAATTGTTTGTACTTGTTAAAATTTAAAAATGAAAATAACTTTTTTTTTACAAAAATAATAATAATAATTAAAGAAAATGTTTTAAATGGAATATAAATTATAAAATAATTATAAAATGGAAAATTTTAAAATTTTAAATTATTTTTATTTCTTTTTTTTTACTATTTTTAAAGTAAATAATTTTTTTGGTTTTTAAAATTATCATCATTTTAAGTTTGATTTTTTACTGTTTTTAAATTTAAAAATTTTAATAAAAGATTGTTTCTAAATAAAAAAATGTACTAGCTTTTATTTTTTTATTTACTAAAAGATAATCTTCATTTTTAAATGGAGGAATTACAAGTTGGTCCTAAACTTTGAAGGAAACCACATTTTTTTTACTCCACTTACGTAGACATGACGCCGGTTCGGTTCTATGGTTGGAACCGAACCAGAACCATGGGCTTTAGAACCAGATCGGAACCGGCTTTTTGATTTCAAAACCAGATATTCCGGTTTTAGAATCGGAACCGGACCGTGAATCAAAACCATGGAGGTTCTGATTCTGATTCTGGTTCTGGTTTTGGTCCCTAATTTCTTAAAAAAAAAAACGTTGGAGCTTAGCCAACATCATCTCTATTTTTCCATTCTCTAACACCCAAAACCAAACCCTAGCCACCAAATACAAATTCTCCATTAATCTCCAAGTTTCTAACACCAAATGACCTAAACACAAACCCTACCCACTCGAAGAAATCGTCGATAGATCTAGCAGCCGAAGAGATCGTCGATCTGGGAGCCACTCAGCCGCATCGTCGATATGGGCGCTTCTAATTCTTGGTCTTTTCTTTCTTTCAATGGCAAGGTTGACTAATCTGAAATCGAAGAGATAAAAAAATGAGATTAATGAAGATGGGTTCAATGATGATTGTGATTTTGTGGTTGATTTGTGATTTGTGATTTGTGATTTAAGATAGTGGATTGAGAGAAAGGTGGAGATATATATATATATATATATATATATATATATATATATATATATATATATATATATATATATCTCTAGGATAGTGATGAAAGTGGATGGTTGAGTAAGAGAGATTCGAGATGAGATTGAGGGAGATGGGTTTGGTGGGTTAAGAGAGAAAGAGATATGAGATTGAGATCTGGGATGGTTATAAAGCAATGAAGCCTGAAAGTGGATGTATAAAATAAAATAAAATAAAAAACCGATTCCAAACCGGTGGAACCGGTGGAATTGGATCGGAACCGGAACCGAAACCGACACCGAAACCGGCTTCATGTCTACACTTAGGTGAATTAGGGTTTCATATCCCCATATTCTTAGAAATACATCAAATCGGTCTCTCTAACCAAAAATTGTTGGGCATCATTAATAGAAATGTGAAAAATACGATTTTTCCATGCATTTTTTTTTTTGAAAAACTGAAATAAAATAATAAAAAAATCTTTTTTTAAAATGGATCTCCTAAGATGGATGGTATAGATAAAATACAATTTAAATGAATTGAAAATTAAAATCCAAAAATACATAAAGTTGAAAACTGAAATCCAAAAAAAAAAGAAAAGAAATTGAAAACTAAAAACAAAATTAGTCAAAAAAAAAATTAAAAAATATTTTCTTTATCTCCAATTGTCCATCATTGTGATGGATGATTGGTGATTACTTATTAATTCTACGACTAAAGTTGCCTATCCATATTCACACTTTTGATGTGTTTTATACTTTAATGTGAAGCACCTCATTCCCTATCATGAGGATACTTCTTTTGAGGATGACGAGTTGCCAAATTCAAGGTCGAATTTTTTCAGCCCGAGGAGAATGATGCAAATCAAGTTGCCTTTTCGTATTTAGGTCATGTAGAGAACCCAAGTCAGAGCTGATGACTTCACGGGCCTCTATAGGGAGAAAACGTGATCAAGATCACTATTATAATTTGTTTTTGGAAAGCATCAACCAAACCCTACATTTGCTATAGCCCCAAATTGGCTATATCATGACCAAATTTGACCGTTTCGATTATTGTTAAGGACTTTTATTTTCATGCGCAACTTTTAGAGTTTTTTCCTTTTTCATTTAGGAGACTTGAGATTTTTTTCATTTGGGATTCTTTTCCTATTTGATTTAGGAGTTATATATATATATATATATATATATATATATATATATATTGTGTTATGAAACTAAGAGATACTGAATCCTAGTGGAATTGGATTACTTTCGTTATTTATATTGGCTTTGTGTTAGTTTTTTCAGTCAAACTTTGCTTAATAAAAAATTTCTTTTAAGTTTACCCAATTATTGCTGTTTTTCGTAGTATTCCGCGGAATCAACATAGATTAGTAAAGTGTCGTTTGATTCGTGTGTGACTGTCTTTCTCATACGTTTCTGCATACATCACCCTCTCTCCACTTTTCTCTCTACTCTCACATAGGCGGCACCTTACTCAAACCCTCTATTCTCTAATCTCACATCGGTGGTGCCTTCCTCAAACCCCTGTCATCTTTTCTCTCTCCTATGTCCCCTCTCTTCTCTCTCACATCTCACACTGTTGGTGCCTTCATAAGAGACAGCACCGCTTAGGAGTACGTCACCCGACTTAGTCATCGTCAGGACCAGTGTTGTATAAGCGGATTTACCTAGGAATCATGAGCCCAAACGACGCCGCACTTAGGAAGCACGCGCCAGGCGTATAAATAGTATATCAGGGCTGTCTGCTCTTAGTTTGAATATGAAAAAGAAAAAGAAAAAGAAAAAGAAAATGCAAAATTACTGAAACACCCTCATAGAGGGGATGTTTTTAGTAATTTTTTGTAGAAAAATTAAAAACAAACGATATTTTTGGAGCGATGTTTCAGTCAATTTCTATTTAAAAAACATAGTTTCATCTTTCATGTTTTACGTGAAATCTCCTGGTCACTTTTTTTGTGAATTTTTTTGAAAAAAAAAAGAAGTTGCAAGGGCATTTTCATAATTTTTGTTATAAATTGAAAATAAAATTTGAAATGTGGTTATAACTTTCATAAATGTTAAAAACAATTTTTGGATATTGTATGTGGCAATTTTTGACGATTTTCACATATAAATATATAATTTAAAACTTATTGATTCCTAAATTTTGTTTTTTTGGTCGATTTTTCCACTTTTTAGGAAAATTTGACAAAAAAAACAAAATTTATGGATATATGTGACAAAAAAAATTGAATATACACACAATTTTTTTATTTCGTACAAATACATAATAAAAATAATAATAATAATCCGGTGAGTTTTAAAAGTTTTAGGACCAAAATTTTCTAAAACCTTTTGGTATTGAAATTTATCTTTAACATTGTGGTAATAAGTTAAATTTAAATAGTATAAAAGTACGTATGCGATAAAAATGCCCATTTAACTCATCTCCAAAGACAACTTTTGCTTTTACACTACTTTTTCTTGCAACTTTCTCTTTTTATTAGAGACATTTCTCTTTCTACTTACTCTCTCACTTTTACTTTATATTTTTCCCCTCTTTTTCCCTTTCACTTCGGTCTATCTCTATCTGAAATTGACCTCAACTTCTTTGGTTTGTTGTTTAAAATATGATGAGAGAAAACCGTTGGGGAGAGAAGCACAAAAAAAATAAAATACATGTAAGTGAAAATACATATAGGATAAAGACTTATCAAGTAGATCAAAGGGTGACACATTTGGTAAAGTCGAGACTAATTATGTTTTTTTTTAACAAGAGACTTATTAAACTTAATACATATATATATATATATATATATATATATATATATATATTGTTGAGTGAAAATAATCAAAATGTTATCAATTCAAAGGCTATGAAATTGTGTCAAACAATGAGTCAAAACTTATGTCAAATTTGGTAAACTAAATTAGGTGGCATATAAAGAGTTTCTATCTTGAATACCGTTAGAAAAGATGGCATATATATATACAGTTTCTTACTTACAAACCTTCTGATATAACTTTATATACAAATCTAAAAGATATTGTATATTCTCTCTTGACACACCACTTACCCAACATCGATTGATTTTTTATCCAAATACTGATAAATAGATTTGTATGTAAGGTTATATCAGGAGTTTGTAGGTGAAAAACATGCTCTCTCTCTATTAATATTATATTATATTGGAGACTTCACACATACAAACTCCCTTATATAAATTGTCCAAACCATTCATAACATAATAAAATTTAATGAATTTTAATGAGATCTTTTGCATGTAAGAAAAAATGAAATATACTTAAAAGAAAATTTTAAAAATCTCATGAATTTGGAAACTATTTTTTCTAAATTTTTTAAGCAAAAATAAAAAAGTGGGAAAATATAGGACAAATTTAGAAAAAAATAGTTTCCAAATTTATTTTTGGCCTCCCCCCCAAAAAAAAAAAACCTCTCACCTAATAGACCATATCTCCACCCTTACGATGATATCGTCTTTCTCACTTAAGTGTACATTTACACTATGGTTCTCTCCGGTCTACTCTTTTCTTAAAAAAAAAAAAAAAAAAAAGGTTTTCAACCCTTATTCTCTTTCCAAACATGCTCTTAAATCTCAAATTCTCTCTTTTTTCTTAAATTTGGCTCTGTTTATATTAAGAGTCAAAGATAAAAGAAATGTCAATTACAGATTTTTGGAAAACAATGATTTTTGTCTGGTTTTATTTAATTGATGATCTTCTTTGTGTTATTTTAACTTAGTAATGTATTTTTTTTTTAATCTAATCATGTAATTTGGAAATGAAAGATTACAACAATCGCACACAATAATATGTATGAATCGTACAATTTTGTTTATAAGCAAGTAAGTCGGATACATTCTACAAAATAATAATATTAATTACGGAAACATGTTCAGAAAAACAAGACAAAATCAACAATGTAAAAAATATGTGACCAATAACAAAATCTAAAAAACTGAGGTGTATAACATTTCATACAATGGCGTAGCCAGGAATTTAAATTAGGGAGGGTTGAACTTAAAAATACTTAATCAACATAATTTAAATAAATTCGGTAATGAAAATAGTTTTAACAATATAGAAGGGTTACATTCAATGGGAGACGTGAGCATTACTTTTCAAAATATATACGTTGTAAAAAGAAATATATATTTTGAAAATATATAACAAGATTAATATTAAAAATTATAACCTACAATACAAGTGTATAACTAATATTGTATTTAAATGATACACTAACAGGATTCGGTTTAAAATTCATCGATTACTGTATTTGAATTAACAGTATTAAACTATTCTCTCTCAAAATTTATCAAAATGTTTTAAAAACATTTACAAAAAATCAAATACTGCACGAGCAAAAAAGTCAAACAAAATGAATGTATTTAAGATAAAATTATAAAATTATAAAATTATGTATACATATATATATATATATAAATAATAGGTTTTTATTTACTGATTTATTTGTTTTAGGATGGGTTTGTCTAACTTAGTTAAAGTCCAATATTATACTTAGACTTAAAATTGAGTTTTATGGTAGACTACTGGAGTAGTTTAATTAAAAATTATTATTAATTTTATAATTAAATATTTATATATATTATTTTCTAAATTTCTAGACGAGCTACAGCCCGGTCTAGCCTACTACTGGTTCTGCCATTGACTGCATAATAAAAATATGATCTAAATTAAATTGAATTATTTAACTGATGAATCTAGTTAATAACCAGAGAAAATGTAAAAGTAAGAAGTGAGAGAGAATGTGTGATCGTATCGAAAGGTAAGAGAAATTGGTTTGAATATGGATTATATAGGAGAGAGGAGATAGAAATAATAATTTTAAATTGTTTTTTTTTTTTTTTTATAAACCACAGGATTAATCTAATGGTTATTAAAACATGTTTGGATATTTGTTTATCGATTTACGTTAGCAGTATGCATCAGAGAAGTTTAAATATATATATTTCAAATGGAAATTCGAAGGAAAAAAAACAACCATGATTGGGAAAGTCACATGGAAAACGAAACCCATTTCCAAATTCAAAGGCAAAGAAACGATAGAGCATCATGTGCAAGGTTGGTAGAAATCTCACAAACTTGCATAATGCCCTAAGCAAGGGCAATTGTCTTTCCAAGCCCTTTTTGATTAAGACCAAACAATGGGAGCATGTGGTGGATCCTGGATCCTGGATGGTGGTGTTGCTGCTCAACTTTTTACAAAAGTAGGCATTTGATCCATAGCCTGCCATTTGCCAATTGCCAATTGCCAACCACCGGCACACCCTCATCACTCCTCACAATTTATGGTCCCCTCCTTTGGTCCACTTTTACATATATAACCCAGTGGTCATGAGGTGATATGCTCAACACAAGCCTTTCATCCTACTCCCACACTTTATTTTTTTCCAAGACTTTTCTTACTCTATTTTCGTACGGACATCATATCTTATATGTTAGATTTATAATAATTTTATCTTTTAATCTTCTTATGTGCAGAATAAAGCTTGTCATGTATGCAAAGAAAAAAAAAAGGTCATAGCTAAATGATTTTTATCGGAACGATCAAGAACCATCAGCCCCATCCTTTGATGATCCACATGATCGATACTTTGTCACAATAAGTGGCATGGATATGGTCATGAGTACGGGATACAATACGGTATGATATAGGATATGGTAAATCTTTAAAAATCAAGATAGAGATATATTAATTAAAATAATATATATTTATAACTTTTTAATACATATAAACGTAATCCATCCGAAACATATTATCAATAAATATTCGTTACAAAGTCTGTAAGTCATAAAATATTTTTTAAATAAAAAGATTTTGACCCCTAAACTTTTTTAAAAATTGTAATTTGACCCTGTTGTTTACAAAAAATAATTGAAAAATTACCCCCAACATATCCTATATATGTGTAGACCGTATCCTCAACATATCTCGTCGTATCCCATCGTATTCCTAATGTATCCGGTCATATCCCTCCTATATCGTTAGTGTTGACTTTTGAAAAAATTAACGGAGATACCAAAATGAGTGTCGAATACCTGTTGTGTCAGATGTGTGACTGGCACAAATACGCATCCAACACGGGTTACCACCCCAAAAAATACTGTCCGTGTTACCTTGGTCACAATCTCAAACGCAAGCTCTAGCTACTCCTCATTTTATGGGTCCAGATTGAAACCAAAATTCAAAAGATCACGTCAATGTATACTATTAGGTATAGGAAAAAAAAAGGCAACCTTAGCTCTTTTAAACTGATCCTCACATTTTGTTGCTTTACACTTTTATATGCTACACTCATGCACCACAAAATGCGTAACTGTTTTCAACATAAGTTTACTGTGCATGTCAAATATACCATACCGGCAGGGTGAGGCCAGGATAAAATAGTAGGGTGGGCTAATACAATAATTTTTTTTTTAAGGAAGCAAAACTATACGAACCAATTTTATTAATCGATTTTTTTCTTCACTTTTGTATATGTTTTTTTTATTGAAATATTACAATAATTCGAGATTTCAGGGGGGAGAGACTCAAATCAACAACCTCAATGTTGGTGTGAGAGACATACCATGGGTTAACCTCATCTTATCAGCTTTTGTATTTAATTATTTGATATTTAGGCATATCAATAAAATTTATTTACTTTCAAAGAAAATTTATGTACTTTTAATGATTTTTTTAGGTTAACAATCAATATTATAAATGAATCATGTTGGAATAAATTCAAAGAAAATAACATTATTTGATTCAAATTAGTATTTATATGTTAATCCCATCGACTACTAGCACATTATAAAATATTAACAAAAAAAAGAGCTTGAAAGATCAAAACTTTAATTATTTTAATTAACTCTACAGAGTGAGACACATTTAAAGAGAATGAAGAGGTTAAATTTAGTTGGTAGCTTGATGATTCACCGTTTGAAAGTTGTGTTTGAGCCTTCAATAGTTTATTTCATATGTTTGTTGTATGTCTGAAACATTTTATTTTAATTAGAATAATTTGATAAATATAATTATAAAATATGGGTAATTAATAATAGCCTTCAACTTTTTACCCAAGCTGGTTTTCAAACATCTCCGCCTCTACATACCGGTGAAAGGTACCTTAAAATCAGTTAAACAATTCATACGGCTTCCGACTTTTAATTTGAGAGAATATAGTGAATGTTATATCATTCTTCAGATCTTCTACTCACTTTAACGCTTACAAATTTTCGGTGATTAGAAAAATGGATAATTACTCAGATGGTCATCAACTCTTGTCACCAAAATGGTCATCGGATGAGGAATTAGTTTCAAAATGACAATTTTTGGTAAACAATGTTACACTAATAACCATTCCATCCAATTCCATCAATTTCCATCCAATAAATGACATTTTAGTAAATAAGGGGATATCATTAATTTATTTTAGATATTTTTTGGAAATCAATTTTTTTTTTTGATTTTTGAAACAAATAATTATATTTAATGTGTGTATATACGTATAGCATATCCCATATATATATATATATATATTTTTTCAACTTATCTCAAATACACTTTTTAGAATTTTAATCTTCTAAAAAAAGAAAAAAGAAATATATATATATATATATATATATATATATATTTTTTTTTTTTTCTTTTCAACTTTTTTCAAATATATATTTTAGAATTTTTAGAATTTTTAGAATTTTTAGCCTTAATCTTCTTTTAAAAAAATATATATACATATCTATTCAACTTATCACAAATAATTTTTTTAGAAATTTTGGATTTTGTGACTTTAATCTTCTCAAAAAAGAAACGCACGCACGCACGCGGGCACACACACACACATATATATATATATATATATATATATATACATATTTGATATATATGTTATACGTATATACATACACTAAATATAATTATTTGTTTTAAAAAACAAAAGAAAAATTGATTTCCAAAATATATCTAAAATAAATTAATGATATCCCTTTATTTATCAAAATACCACTTATTGGATGAAATGACCATCTGTATAAATTTACAACAAATAACAATTTTGAAACTTATTCTCCAAAATAACGTATACTCGTTAAAAGATACCTTGAGGTACGGGGTCATATTTGATTGATTGAGTTGTGTCTGGATAAAATTAAGGGTTGGATTTTCATTTAAAGTTAACACATGTAATTGAGTTTGAGTCTGTAAAAGTGCACATTGCACAATAGAATGCATATTAATTAAGTGATTTCGTATAAGTGATTTAATTGTCAAATCATAAAAAAAAAACTGTTTTAAATCGTTTTTATTTTTAAATTATTCCCAGTTGAAATGGAGAGTCAAAATACAATCATGTGAAAATTTGTCTCATTCTTTTGGTGTTGGGAATTGGGAGGTAAATATGTGATATGCATATCAATTAAGCGATTACTGTTTCCATTGACATGGGCCTCATGATCTTATTAGGAAGTCATGAGGCCCATTTCAATGATAACACTAATCTCATGAATGGAAAATAGAATTCATTAGCCAAAGCAAATGGAATCACAGGCCACTCTAGATGTCGTATAAATATATAATACAAAATAGCCAAAGCAAAATCCATGAACTAAAGCAAGAATAAAGCTAAAAAAGAAGAGGAGAATTACCGGTTACTACCGTCTAATATGATTTGATAGAAAATGATACTTATTTAATCGGATAATGTCTTATGTTGAAATCATCCAATCGTTATGGAATATCGAAACAGAGGTGGAGACTTGGATAAAATTAGACCCCGTCTTGCAGCCGTTTTTCAGTCCGTTTTCATTTTTATTTTTCAAAAACGATTTCAAAAAGCGTATCGTTAACCTTTTTTTATTTTATTTAAAAAAAAAACCAGCGTTAAAAGTGAAATATTTGAAAAACACAAAATACTTGTTTTTTGTTTTTGTTTTTGTTTTTGTTTTCCATTTTTTATATAAAAAAATTATTTTTTTAAACTATTAATTATACTGTTATACGATTGATATTGTTAGGATATGACGGGATAAAATTTTGAAATAACCAAAATGCCCCTCATATATATATATTAAAATTATTATATATATATATTATAATATTATATATTTTACGTATATTATAATATATATTATATATTATATAATATTAATATATTTTATATAATATTTATATATTATAATATTTACATAATTAGTATATTAATATTCTATAATATATAATAATATTATAAATATATATGTAATAATATATATAATATTAGAATATATCTATTTGTATATAGATTATATACAATAATATATTATCTAATATTATAAATACATAAATATATATATATATATATATATATATATATATATATATATATATCAAATATTATATATTTATATAGGATATAATGTAATATATATATAATATAAAAAATATAATATATAATATTATACTATATTATTATAATTTTATATATACAATTATTTATTTATAATTTAAGAGTTTAGTTTTGATTAATTCATTTTTTGATATGTTTTTTTGAATTAATTGTTTATGTGTTACTTTTGTTTAATTTAAAAATTACAATACAAAAATTATATTGGTTAATTATTTAATCAATTTGTTTATAGTTATAATAATATTAAACAAAATACCAAAATTGATATTTCAATTTTTGATAATTTTCGGTTAACCTATCAGACGCGTTTTTTCCGTTTTCATTTTCAAAATACAACTTTCAGTATATACTACCAGACGCGTTTTCAGAATGTTATTTTCGAAAAACACAATTAAAAAACGTTTACAGAACGGACCCTTAAAATGTGAAACCTTAACCTTTTTTTTCTAGAAAATGCTAAACTTATAAAAACTCTTGGATTATTTTGAGTTTTGGGAAAATATAGTGAAATTCTTCATTTTCAAAATTCTAGAACGTTTCACACAGAAACGTGAAACCATTGTTAACAAATGAAAACATGAAACCTTGAAAAAAGTAAAAAGTAAAAAGTAATTAGTTATACTATAAATAAAATTTTAATAAGCCATAACAAATAATTGGTAATAAACCGTTGGTTAAGCTCTTCAAGTCTCTCTCATGTTGTTAGAGTTTGAGCCCCACATATTTTTTTGTTAATTTAGGAAAACAAATTCTTAAATCCTTTTCTCTTCACATGCACCGTTTGCAAGCTATCTCTCTCTTCTCGTGCTTCTGGTTGATTGAAAGAGAGGGTGTTATGAGCTTTGTTTTTTAGGCTAATGAGCATTGATACCCACTAACTCTTTAAATTTTACACTATGCACCATGTACTTTTTTTCGACACTAAACCCCCTGAACTCTCTTTTCATAAGCAAACACTTGAGTTTATTGCCCCCTGTATATATAGATTATTTATTTATTTTTTCTTTATATGGATTTTTTTATATCGAATGATGAAGAATAATTTTTTTTTTAATTGTTTTCCCCTTTCCTTGGCATCCTTTGAAGAGGAACATATTTGTTTTCCTTTCTTTGTTCTTTTGTGTTAATAGCTATTTTTGACGAAGAACCAAAGAGAAATTTACACCTCCATGGTACCTGGTAGGACATACCTCATGATTCTTAACAAGGGCCTACCTGGTAAGATCTACCTAGGAACTAGTTACCACACGACATTGATACCTTGATACCTTGATACCTTGAGACCAATATCTGGGAAGAAGGTCAACGCCACATCTCCAAACATTACCACTTCTTAAGCAGGTATAGCTCTAAGACATTCCCGACTTGGTACCCAGGCATCAGGATACCCATCCAGTACTCGAGTACCCCCCATATCGGCTTGTAACTCATCCGGGGCATATCTCCCGCCTACCTAACTAGCGGGATATCATTAGCAGAGCACTAGCGGGGTAGATCAAGCTCCACATCGATACCAGCAAAACGTCGGCATGGTAGAGCAAGCTCCATACCAGCAACAGCAAAGCGCCAGTAAAGGAGATCAAGCTCCACACCAGCACCAATAGGGAGCCAACGGGGTAGATCAACCACTATGCCACACCAGCAGTGGTAGACCGATACGCCAGGGTACCAGGCCACCAAGGTACGAAGCCAAACTTCTTCATTTGGTATCGTGGAACAAGGGGGTTGACTCTTTCGTCATAAAGCTCCATAACGAGACTACATAAGTCAGGGTTTTCATGTTTAAACTTAAACGTAAGCCTGACGCAATCAACAGGAGTAATTCCAGCATCTTTGAGATCCTTCATCAACACTAATTGGTTCCGGTAACACGACCAATCACAGGGTCTAAACTACAGGGATCTGATTGGCATTGGGGGGGGGGGGTGGGGTTAAAAGAAAACGTTAGCTCTAAAAAAAAAGAGGTCAAAACATCGATAATCAAGTACTTCATAGTCCTACTTGTGTTTTCGACGACCTTTTCTCTTTGCCAAAGCATAGAGTTTTCACTTATCAACACACACGAGTTCGTTATCCCCAGTATTGAGAGAAATGAGAGATTGAGAGAGATATATCATCTTTGTAATCGTTTTATTCGAATATTTAGTAAAACATTACCCACACATTATCCAATATTATCTTCATTGTCTTTTCTCTAGCTTAACTCTTTTTTCTTATGGTAGAACCGGTACCAAAGGTACCTACTACGACAGTAACCTATCCGGTAGAGGTCTTGAAGGTATTAATTGAAATTCTTTACCCCGGACAAATATTTGGCTAACTGTTGGTTTTTTTATTAGAAGACGAATCCCCCCCTGTTTTGTGTTTGAAAAAGAAGAAAATATTTGTTTTCCCTGTATAAGATTTTTTTAAAATTGGATGAAAAAAAACAAATCTGGTCAGTGTTTGAAAAAGAACAATTAATTTTTTCATGGTCGTGTTTAAATCAGAAAAAGAAAAGAATGAAGAGATTTTCGTGGTTAGATCGGCGTCGCCGAGGTGACCTCCGGCGTTAGAGGAGCAAATGTTCGTTCATGGAGTCGTGGTATGAAGAAAAAGAAGAAAAAGAAGAAAAAAAAAGATTTTTTTTTTAAATTTTGTTGTTACTTTTTTTTAAATAAAAACAGAAGCAAAGAAAACATGTAGTTTGTGTTTTTAAAATATTTCACTTTTAATATTGATTTTATGTTTTTAATTTGTTTTGTTTTTGTTTTTTGAAATTAAAAATGAAAAACGGTTCATAAACGCGAATTCGAAATCATTTTTGGAAAACAAAAACGAAAACGAAAACGAAAACGAATTGAAAAACAACTGCATGATGGGGCTTTAACCTTTTTGTTTCTAGAAAATGTAAACCTTAAAAAAACTCTTGGATTGTTTGAGTTTTGGGAAAATCTATTGAACTTTTTCCATCTTCGAAATTCTGGAACGTTTCACACAGAAACATGAAACCATGGTTAACCGGTGAAAATCAATTAGTTATACTATAAATATTGTTTTTATAAAATTTTAAGTCAATTAGTTATACTACAACCCCGCAGAAGCGAGGCGAGGTCGCCCACACTCTAGGAACACTTAAAGTGAAGCTCGATTTGATCAAATCAAGCTCCTTACATCGACATAAGAGCCTAAAGCAAGATCAATATGGGAAGACCTAAGCCCCATGAGGCGGACAACAATCGGAGAAACGCCCTACTCTCTGGCTTTCGGGGTCGAGGTAGTCCTTCCCATCGAGCATAAGCTGGCCTCATTCAGGGTACAACACATTAAGCCAAAGAGCAACAAGGTCAAGCTCCGAACCAGTTTACACCTCCTGGAAGAGAAACAAGATCGAGTAGCTGAGAAAGTAGCAGTTTATCAAAGCAAGATTGTAAAATATTTCAATAGAAAGGTCAAAGCCAGGAGCTTTAAGGAAGATGACTTAGTTCTCAGGAAAGTAACACATAATACCTTGGTAAGAGCGGATGGGGTCCAAGGACCCAACTGGGAGGGGCCGTACTTGGTGAAAGTAGTGGTCCGCGGCGGAGCATATAAACTCGAAGATATGGATGGTCGACCCATCGACCATACTTGGAACACCGATCATTTGAGAAGGTTCTACCCCTAGACAGACGACTCATTGGCAGACTACCTTTATTTAGGTATCAATAAATTTCTAAACAATAATGTACTCAATCTTGATCTTTAATAAAGTCTGCTATTAATTTCTCCATCTCCCGTTACATCCACAAATAAATTCACCACGAACCGAGGAAGGCTAGATAGCTTCCTTGATGCCTTGACCGGGCACCACCTCCCTCCAAGAAGGGTCTGAGTGTAAGAGCATATTTACCATCTAGATCTCGAGACCAGGATAGCTAGATAGCATTCCTGATACCTTGATCGAGCTACCACCCTAAGAAAGGTCTGAATGTAAGAGCATAGTTGTTATTCAGATCTCGAGACCAGGATAACTAGATAGCATTGTTGATGCATTGGTCGGGCTACCACCCCTAAGAAGGGGGTCAAAGTGTAAGAGCATAGTTTCCATCAAACCTCGAGACCTGGTTGGCTGAGGGGCCTTTCAGATGCTTTAGCTGGGCTTCCACCCACCATACGGGGATCAAAGCCTAAGTACACAAAAGTCCGCCAAGCTAAGGTCTCTGTGGAAGGGTACCTCTCATCCCCAATACGAGGTTACGAGGTAGCGAGGTACCTAAAATATCATTGTATGAATTTTGCATAAGTATCAAAGTTCTAATACCTAGGACGACATCAACCCTGTCATCTAACAAGAAAATATCCCTCTAGGATCCCCTATGTACCACGATAGAATATCATTAACTACTTGTTCTCCATGTTTTCTTTTTAACTTTACAGGAACACAGATATGGGAACCCATTATGGAAGGTACGTTGAAATACAACAAGTTAAAGACACGGGCAAGGTCGACAAATACCTTACAGGGGGACAACATACCAGGCTTGACAACACATAAATTCCTACCAAGTGCTGAGGCCTGGAGTTCATTATTCATTTCGCTTTTCAACCTATACTTAACAAGATCGTTACTGCCAGATTTGGTTAAGTCAAGATAACATGGAAGGTTACACCTAGATCGAGGCCAGAGGTATAGTAAGGAGTATTTAACCAAAGTTAAAATTCGTAAGCGGGAATCATTCAGAATAAGCATGAAGGGAATTAGAACAAATTTTCACTAATAATGAGGGAGCTTATTCCCTTGTAAGGCTACATGCATCAAACAAGGTCATAAATAAACTATATCAAATTTCGGCGACCTCCTGGTTTCCTTCCATTGTTTTTCCTCCTTACTGATCTCTGCCCGCTTCCCCTCATTCTTGTGGTTACTTAGCCTGGTTGTCGTCTCCTTCCACTCCTTCTTCCTGGGGCTACCCATATGCTTTCTGTCCAACCTGGTCCTCTTCCAAGACTTCATTAACCATGGCCATAACTTTAAGAGGAATAACTGCATCCTGAGAGGTAGCAGTTACCCCCGTCTCCATCTGCTCACTACCTGACCCTACTTAAACTAGCTCTTCATAACGGTCTTCAGCCCTTTCCTAAACCTCAGGTAGACCCCCCTCCAACTCTGTAATAGTAAGAAGACCTTCCTTATGTTGGACATACTGAACTCCCAAGCTGGTAGATGTAGGTTGATCCCCTTTGGTCAGCATAGGTTGGACCCCGTCAGAACACTCTCCTGGTCCCGAGCTTGGAAGAACTGAAGGATAGAAGGGAAAACCCGCTTCAAGTACTTGTTTCCTGACTTTAGCTACATTTGAAGTGCTTGTTCCGTCATCAATAAGAAGAGACATTACCTTGACCTTCTCCATGATTTTCTCTCTGTTCCAGTCAGCGATGGTGAACAGATCAAAGGGAGTGGGGGGAACTTATGTGGCCTGATAGGAAGCATAAAAATATCTGTCACTGAAAAAGGACTCCACCTCAGCCTGTAGCATGGCCACATGAGCGTGCAAGTTCTGGTTTTCAATATCCAACATCTTGGCCTTCGTCTTCCAGGAATCTCTCTAAACGGCCCAGTGGGTGGACTTGAGGCTACCCTAGTCACATTTAAGCTCAGCCAGCTCCGTCTCGATCTTCTTTTGGCCGGTGGTCATCTCATATACCAAAGCTTGAGCTTCAACGAGCAATCTCATGGCATTTTCAGCTTCAGCCTCAGCTTTTGCGACATGGTCACGAAGAGTAGCCATCTGATGGCTCATAACAACATTAAATTTGAAAGCCTACAGTTTGTAAAGTTCAAATTAGTAAATAATCAAATTAGCTACCTTTATTATAGATGAAAAAAGATGGTAACCCCGGCCAATAGAGCAGATCTCTTAGTGATCAGGACGTCAGTGGGCATTGAAGCCATCAGAGAGAGGCTACCACCGGACAAGACGTAATAAACCGGTCCATGACCTCGTCTTGCCCCGTGGACCTTGGTTGATATCGAAGGCGAGTAGAAAGACCCTCTACGACAACAGTCTCGAGGCTTCTCGTAGCTCTAGAAGCTAGGGATGTAGGAGAATGAGCGAGAGCATCAGGTAGACTGACCGTGGGGGTAACAACAGTAGTAATAACGATAGATAGGGCAACCGAAGTAGGAGTAGTGGCGAAAATAATAGCTATATGTGGGGTGGTGATCCCCTCGCCCCGTGCCTTGGATGCCCGGGATGCGAAGATCTCCATCATATACCTAGGCTTGAAATGAGGCAAGATAGGGGCAGGCGGAACCCTAGCTGGAGCAGATGGCCCCCATTTTTCCAAGGTAGCCAAAGAGGTCCCTTGGATTGGTCTGGCAGGAATGGGAGAAGGGGTGTGAGCACGATGGACTTCTTGGGTAGTAGGAGCAACTAAAAAAGCTGTAAAAAAAAGGTAGGGTGTTAGATCCAGAGTATGCAGTAGAAGTAAGGTGAAACAATTCAGGGTTCCATCCTACTATGAAAGGCAACGGTAATATGCAGGTACGCGTTCACTCTACGAGGATCAAAATAATCGAAGGTAGGGTACTGGAGGTTCACATAGTTTCAAAACTGCTTCGGATTCAACCGGCAATGAATCTCTATCCCAGAAAGGCTTGTCGTTGAAGGCAATAGGGATCTCAAACTCGTGCCTACCAATAAAAATTGAGCTCCCCCAATCACCTTCGATTAGCACCCAGTCTTCCTTCAAGGAGAGGTCTTTCTTGGAAGCGCCAGGTACGATGAAATTAAGCTTGTTTTTGGCTTTGGCATAGAACTGGCCACTTAGGCCGCCAGATAGGCTGGCAATTTGGAAAACATACGCCAACTCCTCAGCTCCGGACTCTCTCATGGGAGAACCCACTTGACCTTGTTCCCTTCACATGATGAGAAGGCTTATTAGGTGCCTTCAGAAACCGGGGGTCATCTGGAGAGAGGCTAGTTGTAAAACATTGAAAGCCCACCGAAGAGTGGGGTAAAGAGGAAGCTTGACCCCATTTTCTAGAGCGACGATGTGGATTGGGAGCATGCCTACAGAAGAAGAGAAGACATTGTAGTTCTTGAGAGGTACAATGACGGGGATGCTGTTAGGGATACCAAATTTGGCTTTTAGACGTCCAATTGATTCCGGCCTAACTGAAGAATTGGGGATGACCTTGAAATCGTAGGGAAGAATTCCTTCAGAAAGGGTGTCAACAACCGTGACGGGGGCACCACCAACCGCATCACCTCAGAATCTTTATCTGAGTCCTTATCAACCAAGTCCAGAGGTTTGTTGGGTTTGTTCAAGAAGCCAGACCCTATTGACACGTTCCGACTTGAACAATGACACAGTGAATTTGGAGGGGAATCTTCGCTGCTAAAATATTTTCGTACCTGCTTCCCAAGAGCCAGGCTTGAGACATCGTCACCCTCTACCAGGCAATCAATACTGTCACCTGAGTTCGACATTGTCAAATAGAGAAGAGTTTTTAGAGAAGGAAGACAGTGAAGATTCTAGCAAAAAAAGAAGAGAGAAATAAATTCTTGAAAGTTTGAAGTTTGAAATTTGAAAGAGAGGAAAAGCATGAAGGAGACGATGACATGACCGGGTTTAAATTGGGATTAATGGATCAGTAGACAATGATATTAATGATAGAAGCAAGCTGGAAAGTGAGATCTTCAACGAAGATTGCCTCGATCCCTAGGGATTGGCATAACGTAGCCGTTTTTTTTCGAGAAACGTACCAACTCATTGTCCGCCACGTGGAACTTATATTTAATGAATGGATTTCCACCTAGATTTTGGAAACTAAAGAAGAGGAAAAATTTCCCAAATAAAACAGGAAATCTGACTCCAACCCCAACTCAATCACCAGTGTTTAAGTTAAAAGGGACTTCTGTTAATAGCCAAATTTGGCTAAGGATCAAACGTAAATTTTCCACTCTCCAAGCAAGGGTTTAAATCTAGGATTACACGGTAGGGTACCAAGGTTCCCAGGGTCAAGCTACCATGCAACCCCGCAGAAGTGAGGCGAGGTCACTCACACTCTAGGAGCATTTCAGGTAAAGCTCAGTGTGATCAAATCGAGCTCCTTACATCGAAATAAGAGCCCAAAACAAGATCAACATGGGAAGACCTAAACCCTTCGAGGTCGAGATATCATGCGATCTCCCTATGAGCATGCCACCATCTCCACTGGTACAAAGAGGCCCTCAGGATGTCGAGTTCTTCCTATAGTGTTTCTATGTTCTGTCAATGGACTGGGAAAGGTCATATCAAGCTTCAGATGTCAAAACGAGTATAAAGAAGTACCTAGCGATTCCAGGTAGCAAGCGTCGTAGTTAATGATCTCCATGAGGTATCTCACTATGGCAACGCACATGATCATATCTACACTCCAGCGTGCATTAAATCATCACACAGAGTCGTTGAGTTCAAAGAGGAAACAAACTTGTCTCCCTATAAGATATTCTCGAATCCATTATCGAGTCAAAGTCAATGACATTTAAACACAATATCCCACCTGATAAGGGGGGATTTGATTCAGAGATTTATGGCGGGAGAATAACGAGTTTAACCTAATTCGATCATGTATAAAATACGACGGTTAACAGAGTTTCGCCAAGCTTAATTTCGATTGGGAGAAGACGACCACCATTTTTGTCCACTTATCGACAAGCACGGGGCGACCATCCCCCCATTGCGCCCCAGAGAGATTGAGAGTTTTTGAGTGATTTTTGTATGTTATGCTAGAGTCGTTTATATTAATAAAAGAGTATCATTTCCTTTACTTATCCTAGGAGGAATTAGTCACCACCGTCGTCCCACTTCTATTATTACACGTATAACCAAGTACCTAAGGTACCATCCCGACCACCACCTTCGAGTTAGTGGTCCTGGTATTAGCTGAAATTTCTCACCCTGACTGAATTTTCGGTCAACAAATATTTTCAGAGGCTAAAAATGAGTCGGTAGAATTAATCGAAAACAGTATTTTGAAAATAAAAACACTGAAAACACGTCCAGTATAAATAATTGAAAACAGTTTCTTCAAATAATAATAATAATAATATATGCTTAGTGAATTTTAAAAGAAAAACATATCTTTATTATATTGTAAGAGTAAAAATAATGGTTTTATGTAGTTAAATTATATATATTATCAAAAAATGCATTTTTTGAAATATTACAATAATTCGAGAGGGAAACAGACTCGAACCCACAATCTCATGGTATAGATGTAAAGGGTATAGTAACAAACCTATTAATAAAAATAATGGATAGATAGAGATATCCTTATAATATTTCCTTTAGATATTTATAAATAACTTAAAATTTTATTTTTTTTATATAAAAATAAATATAAAAATTAAATAAAAGAAACTAAAGATTTTATTGGTGCTTGTAAAAAAAACATTTTATTGGTGGAAAAATTGAGGGAGAATGTTTGGGGAAGTTTTTGAAGAAAAACAATTGGATTAGCTCTTGAAGTGGTTAATGTGTATAAAATCTTTAAATTTTTGCATTATTATTTTATCATGATAGTTTATATTTCATGGGTTTTGTGTTATTGAAAATATTTGGGTTGGATTTGGCAAGATCCATGAATTTTTCTTTGGGTTTGAAATTTCCAAAAGGTTTCACGAAACAAAATTGTGACACCTTATTTTTTTTTTCAAGAAAACATAAAACCCTAGGGAAAAAACATGAAACCTTATCGTTTTTTTTAAAAAGAAAGTGAAAGGTTATCTTTTTCCTAGGAAATGTGAAACCATAACCTTTTTCAACTTCAACAAAGCTTTGATTCCAAGGAGATTGTTCTAAAAACTAAGATTATCAAAGTAAACTTGGTTCCAGTTTTGAGTTGAAGATTTGAGAGAGATTGTTTTGGGAAGTTTTTGGGGAAAAACAATTGGATTAGCTCTTGAAGTGGTTGATGTGTAAAATCTTTAAGTTTTTGCATTATTTTTTATCATTATATTTTATATTACATGGGTTTTGTGTTATTGCAAAAATTTGGATTGGATTTGGCAAGATCCATGAATTTTTTTCAAGAGTTGGAAATTTACAGAAGGTTTCATGAAATAAAATTATGAAACCTTGGAAAAAAACGTGAAACCTTATTCTTTTCAAGAAAACGTGAAACCCTAGGGAAAAAAAACATGAAACCTTATATATATTTTTTCCAAAAAAAGTGAAACCTTATCTTTTTCTTAGAAAATGTGAAACATTAACCTTTTTTTTTCTAGAATATGTAAAACTTTTTTAAAAACTTTTGGATTGTTTTGAGTTTTGGGAAATTCTATTGAAATTTCCTCATTTTCGATATTCCAGAACGTTTCACACGGAAACGTGAAACCATGGTTAACCAGTGAAAATCATTAAACCTTGAAAAAAAGTAAAAAGTAATTAGTTATACCATAAATAAAATTTAATAAAACTGTAACAAATAGTTGGTAATGAAGCTGTTGGTTAAACTCTTCAAGTTTCTCTCATGTGGTTAGAGTTCGGGCCCCACATTTTTTGTTAATTTTGGAAAAAAAATCTTTAAAATTCTTCTCTTCGCATGCACCGTTTGCAAGCTATCTCTCTCTTCTCGTGTTTCTGGTCGATCAAAAGAGAGGCTGTTGTGAGCCTTGTTTTTTTTTTTTGGCTATTGGCATTGATACTCCTAAACTCTTTAAAATTTACACCATGCCTCTGTATTTCTTTTTCGACACTAAACCCCATAAACTCTCATTTTATAAGCAAACGTTTGAGTTTATTGCCTCCTTACCTCAGTCGACTTTTACCAACTTGTGAGAGTTTAGGGGTTTAGTCGCGAAATGTTTTTTAAACGGGGCATATTACATATTTTTGAAGAGTTTATGGGGCATAAGTGGCAGTTAGCCGTTTTTTTAATCTTTTTACCTTTTCTATTTATATAGGGGCATTACAATAATAACATAAGAATATTGTTATAAACAATTAAAATTTGAAATAAGGTAAACGATTATCTAATGTTTCTAATGGCTAGATATGAATTTTTCTTATTTCTTTATTAAGAATCAATAGAAATACATATTATTCTCTATATCATAGGCATCTTAATAGGGACTGACTCGGGCTATAGCCGAGTCAACCTCTAAAAAAAACTAAAAAATTTATTATTCACCTGACTCCATCTCTCACCTCTCTCATGTCTCAACACAATCTTACACACTCATTGCATCTTAGTGGGGACTGACTTGGGCTATAGCTGGGTCAACCTTTAAAAAAACTAAAAAATTTATTACTCATCTAACCTCACCTCTCATCTTCTTCGCGTCCCAACACAGTCTCACACACTCACTCACTCTCTCTCAATCAATCAAGTCCTGATTCTTGATTCTTTTCTTTTTCTCTCTCTCACACATCCTAAATCAATTCTGGGTCATATATTATTACTCTTAATCTATTATTGTCTTTTTTTGTTAAATCGGCCGAGAGCTTGTTTGAGGACGACCCTATTTCAGCGAGAGTCCTTAACGATGGCTTCAAAGTGATTATAGGAAAAGGGGATCAAGCTCATTTTTGGGAGGATGTTAGAGGGGATTCTATTCCGATAAAGATAACGTGCTCAATAATTTTAACTCTAGCAACTAACAAGACCAGAAAGGTTCGAGACTTTGGAAGATGGGAAGGGTCGAGATGATTTGGGATGTGGTTTCTAGAAGATCCGTGTTTGATTGGGATAGGGACCATTGGAAATGTTTCCTTGTGAATCTTGATGGTGTACAGTTAAGAAAATCCATATTGGATGTCCTTGCTTGGAATTTTCGTCCAAATAGAAATTTCTTAGTAGGTTTGTTTCGAAGAAGCCTAGAAGATATGGGAAATGATACTGCTTCAGTTAACAACCTTCTTAGGCAAGGCATAACCCTCTCCCCCTAAAGTGGAGATTTTTGCTTGGCAATTGTTGAGTGGTAGAGTTATGGTTAAAGATCTTCTAAAACGCTTTGGTTTCTCTCTGAATGCGAGCTTAGTTTGTCCACCGTGCAATCCGGGTTTGGAATCAAATGACCACTTCTTTCTCCTCTATTCTTGGTCTTGGATCATATGGTTTTCTTGTATGAGCTAGTGGGATTTAAGTTGTTGTTCTAGTAGTACCTTGCAAGACCGATCCTTGTCTTGGGATGGCATTTGTCCCTCGATAAAAAGTGTGAGAGCATGGAGCACGTTATTTATGGCAGTGGTTTAAAAAATTTGGGAGGTTAGGAATCAAATTATCTTCAAAGGTCATATAGCTCATCGATCAAAGCTTGGACTGTTAGTGCCCTAGTTTTACCGATCGCATTGTGGAAGGGTTTTTAAAAATATCTTTATAAAGCAATCGAAAACATAAACCTATTATGTACAGTAAAATACGATAACAACAAAAGAAGGAAGAAAACACTTTTCTTCAGACTTGCGTTGGAGGCTCCTTCTCTTTAATTCGATATGCTCATGATCTAAACCAATAGGATCTTTCTCACTATCTTCCGGGATTGGTAATGATGTGTGGACATGTCACGAAACTCAGGAACTGCTAGAGGTAGAAGAAAGAAGGGAGATTTTTTTTTTGCCCGATGAAAAAATAAAATAAAAACACTTTCCTTTATTTTTTATTCTGGTTCTTTTTACGCTCATTTTTTTTTATCGTATTCTTGTGTTGTACACTTATCAGTGACCATATATATATATATATATATATATATATATATATATATATATATATATATTAAACCGATTTAAATTAGATATTAATAAAGTTTGAATTTAAATTTTTTAAATTCAAATTCAATATTTAATTAAAAATAAAATAATCACATTATCTTATCTTTCAAAATTAAATATCAAAGAACACCCTCCAATAATGATTAATTACATAATTAAACAATGTAATTATTTAATTAACATAATTATTATTTTCCATTAATTAAATAATTTTATTATTCAACTAATTCCCGATTAAACACTTGTCACTTTCGTAACACAATTAGTTGGACAATCGAATTAATTAACCATGACCCTTGTTACCTAAATCAATCGGGCCAGTAAGGGGACATAATATACCTTAGAAATAATTAATTAAACTATTTAATTAATATTTCATGATTATTAACTTCAGTGTTTTTCCACTAAAATCCGAAGTTGCACGCTCTCAACTATATACGTTTTTACACAAACCAAAAACTTTCGGTGTCCATGGATATATCTATTACATATGGTTTGATCATTCACAAGTAGTTCATAATTAGAGCTGAATTATAATGTCTGTTATACCCCTCTAATTACTTATTTCCATTAAAGGACCATTGATTTTCTAATGAACAATAAATCCTACATTCCTCATGGATTTCTCATGGATTTAGTAGAGTGCTCATATTGTTCACGCCCTGAATCAAACCTTAATGGAACTACTACTACCTCTCGTAAGAATGAGTGGATTCCACTATTGTGTGCAAACCTTCCTAACTATAAGCCAAACCGTAATCCCAACATACGGAGCATATAGATTGAGAATGTAACTCTGACTCACCCACGGTACATCAAAGATTATGACCTAACCTGAAGGAGTCGATAAGACACTAACGATTAATATCACCAACATATAACCATAATTTGTTGATATATATGAATCTCAATTTAAATGGATCTTAGTGAGAGATTCATATAAATCGTGGTCCAGTCCTATATGATCACATCATACAAAGTGCCTCCATTCTCATATCACCATATGAATGATCCAAGATAAGATCACTATACATTACAGAATGAACCGTAGCTGTAGATTAATCTCAAATAAAGTACCCAACTTTATTTGCTATATACGGACTCTTTAGATTGCTTGTTTTAAACTGAATCCATCTATATATGACACTTATATACTTAGTTCAAAATTACATTTGGCAATCTTTGATGTTAAGTGCACATTTTATATATAAAGTATGACACAAAATGAATGAATATACTACTTCTTTTATTTATGTTCAAATCACATTTATAAATTGCAAGCTTTAAGGCAAAAACCCCAACATGGACTTGGTTAAATTTAGGGTGGCTTAGTGGTTTAAGCATCATAGAAGGGTTCTACTGATTCACGAACTTCAATCCTTTCAAATTTAAAAGAGAACTGTACAAAAATAACCAAGGTAAGGAGTTTCAAGCAAAAGTTATGGATTCCTCTCACTTTAGACATTCTGAAATTCAATGTTGATGGCTCAACTAGAGGTTTGCTCAGTAAGACAGGTACAAGCGGAGTGTTACACGACTCAAATGAAAAGGTGTTGTGAATTTTTTTTCGTGCTATGTAGGTGTTCAAAATTCTAATATTGCAAAAAATTTAGCTATTCAAATGGCCATCAACTTGTGTGCTTCAAATTTGGGTACAACTGAAGAGAGATTGTCATCCCAAGTGATTCGAAGGTGGCGGTTTCGTCAGTTTTTAGCGAAGGATTTGGTGGTCTCGATGACTTAGTTCACATTTATGATAAGAAGTGTCATGCAAAAGTTATGAATTCCTATATTTTTTAGACATTTTGAAATTTAATATTGATGGCTCAACTAAAGGTTCTCCCGGTAATTCAGGTATAGGTAGAGTGCTACGTGACTCAAATGAAAATGTGTTGTGCATTTTTTTCATGCTTTGTAGGTGTTCAAAATTCTAATATTACATAAATTTTATCTATTCAAATGGCCATCAACTTGTGTGATTCAAGTTTGGTTACAACTGGGAGGGAGATTGCCATCACAAGTGATTCGAAGGTAGCGATTTTATATGTTTTCAACGAAGGATTTGGTGGTCTCGACAACTTAGATCACATTTATGATATTTGGGATAAGTTGGAAGATTACTGTTGCTTTCAATCCTAGATCAACTAATTTGATGGCGGAAAAGCTATAGCCAAAGATAACCACATTCTATCGAGATTCATGATCTTGAGCAAAAAATATCAGACAATAATTAACTCATGGATTGAACATTTACAAGAGGAAGCTGAACTTGGATATAAGATTGACTCTATTGCAAGGTGAGCTTGTTTATCAGTATACAACTTATAAAGCACATCAAGAACTTATCGGTTGTTAGTAATGTTTGTCTCTATATTTGACCAAAATGTTTAATATCATAGGTTTTGAAACAATATATTTGCACCGACCTGCAAAATGATAAATAGGGATCGCCAACTAGTGTTATAGAGCACTTGCTTAAGTGTGGCTAAACATAAAAGATTTTGTGCTTGCCCTCTTTTGTACTTTCTACTCATTGTTGCCAATTTTCAGAATGCTAACTTATCCTTGCATATAGTTTCTACCTATTTTCTTCCCTCTGATTTGTTTTACCCATATATGCATGTCATTATGGAAAACTTGTACTGATAGAATTTAAAGCATTTAACATTTTCTACAGCTTTGTAAGGGCTTATTGTCTAGGAATACATTAAAAACGGGTCTGCTGGGCATAATTCTCATGAGATTGAGTGTGATGGAAAGAGGTTCATAAAATGGGCAGGTATAATGTGATTTGAATTGGTTTACATTAGAGGGTAATGAGGGAGTCATTGTAACTTTATGGACTCCATATGTGCAATTGAAATTAGATTACCAGGAAACTGATTCCATCTTTCCATGCTTTAGTTTGTCCCTTGAAATTTGAAATCACCCATTGAGTTGAAGCTTATGAGTTATGACTAAATTTGAAAGCCATATTCTGACTTTGTGATTTATGGGGTGGCTTTGTTTTATTTTTTTTCTTTTACATGGTTGTCCATTTGATATGGTTGAATTCATGTTATCGTTATAGTTAGTTTGATTAACACGTAGCAGTTAATTGAATGAGTTTCTTGTTCTTATGCTTGTGTTTTCTGTTTAGTTTGTATTAGCGAATTGCTAGTTCTTTTTTGTATTAGTATTCAACTTATAATGAAGAAAATATTATGTTTCTATTAGATTTATAATTAATGTTTCTGTTAGATTTATAATTCAGTTTTCATTGTCTTTATACAGGTACATTGAAGATGGTGGCCTCACTAGTGAGCGCAAGCGGTTGGTACCTCGAAGAGGGAAAAAACTATATTGGATCCTGATGCTACTGAATTTATATATTTGAACCTTGTGGAACAAGTAAAGATGTCTCGAGGATTAGAGGATGTATCATCGAAAGCTATTAAAAATTTTCATGTATGAAGGGCATACGATTCTACGGAATGTATCTGAACCTGATTATGTAAAAGTGGAGAAGCGACTTAGGAAAATAATAAAGGGTCCCGATCATAATGTTTCAAACCCAAGGTTGCAAGTAAGATGGTAATATCTAATTTAAGGGAAGAACTAGAAGCACAAGGTCTACTGACTGATGGAACTAAAAATGTTCTTTACCAGCGTGTGTAAAAAGCAAGAAGTACAAACAGCTCTTATGATCGGCCTTTTTGGGTTCCATTTGCCAAGGAGGATGAGGAATAGGTTAATCATTTTAATATTCTTTTTCTCTGAGTTATATTTCTTTAGCGTGTGCATCCCAATCTTTCCTTTGGACACTTGTATGGCAATGCTATTCTCTTACAACTACATGTTTTACTTTGAGTTGATATCAGACATACATGTAACTTGTTTGGCAGTTGATGAAGAGCTGGATGAATTAATCTCTCTCTCACGTATTAATCTTGAGGAAGAAAATACTAAATTTTGGAAATGCCGGTTCCTTAGAGAAGGCTTGAATGATAAACCTGATAAGTCTATGGATGTGAATGAATTAGAACTTATGGATGCATTGGACGGTGATGCTATTATTAAAGTATCTTTACATCCTTGATTTTAGGGGTTACTTTGACCATCAATATTAGCCAATCATATTTAGTGTTCGTTTGGTTGAACTTTCTACTACTTCAAAAGGTGTACAAATGTCTATTTGAATTTTTGTAGAGTTGTTTGGTTGGGCTTTTAATACTTTCTATTTTAAATTGAGTTGAGGCTAGTAGAGTTTAAACATCTACTAGGTAAAAACTCATGGGGAGGTCCTTCTCTAAATATATTTTTTTAAATGTCTACCAACCAAACAACTATTTTTTTTAAAAAACTCTATTTTTAATAGATCTACTACAAGTAGATCTTTTACCAATAAATGTTTTTCAAAAACCCAACCAAACAAGTTCTTAATCTCTTGATCATAGTCAATCATGTATAACTCATCAATTATCTGTAATCATGTATGATTCCCTAATTATAGGCTAATTTAGTATGACTACTTAATTTTAGGTCAATTATGTGTAATCAATTGTTACCATTTAATGGGTCACCAACTATATAAACCTTACCTCTTGTATATTTCTAATATAGTGAAATACACTTTTGTATATTAATTGTCTCTCTTTCCGCTCTATGTTTTATTTCTCTTTGCTCTCTATTTTCTTTGATTAAGTTTCATGGTATCATAGCAGATTGTCTATTTGAATTATTTTTATTAAGTTGTTTTCTCTCTTCTTTTTTAAAGTAATTCGATTGCAATTGTAGTCATTCAGCCGTTCTCTTTTTCTTTTGTGAGTCCATGGTTGGTGAAAAGTCAATTTCTCTTCAAGCTATTATATTTAATGAAGAGTTTTTAATTAGGAAAGAATTTATGGAGTCATGTTACTGGAGTTACAACAAAACCCAATGATTCAAAGGTAGCTGATTTTACATCATCACTTTCCACTTGGGAAGTTAATAATGTCAAGACATCTTTTGGATAAATAATTATGTGGAGAAATCTATTGGCGTTCATTTGGCTATGTTCTCAGCAGTCAAAGAGATTTGGAATTTTTATCCAAGTTAAATCCGCAATCAAACTTTGCCAAGAGTTATCAATTGGAGTCTAATATCCAGTCTACCAGCTAAGGAGAAAGAAACATTCAAGAATTTTACTCAATTATGACAAGTCTTTGTGATCAATTATCTCTTATAGAACCAGAAAACTTGAGTTCTAATGTGTTTTACTACACTTACAAAGAGAAGCAAAGGTTAGAATTTTTTTTGAATGCACTTAGAGATGGCACTTATTATGTTGTAAAGAAGACATTCGTTTCAAAACTTAGCATGAGAAATGTATTTTTCCTATGCCTAGCCATACAGTTTTGTCAGTACCGCCCAAGTTTCAGACCAACTCTCAAGACAAGCAACGTGTGAAAACTGCCATAGACGAGTGTAGCTTTTGTCATTAAAAAGGTCATTGGACAACTCAATGTCCTAAACTTACCAATAAACAAGTTTATGGACAACAACAATATTGGAAGAAGAATGGTGATTAACTGAGAGCAGCTGTAGCACCTTCAATTGATGATCAGTCCCAACCAACTCCTACATTGTCTTTGATTGCTGAACAATTGCAAAAACTTTTATCCACTTAAAATCCATTTGAAAGTTCACCACTTTTGAGTGCTTCAAAAACTACTGTGGTTTGCTTCTCTTGAAGAATATCATGACTTTTAGGTGAAGCTCCAACAATATTAACTACATTGGTAACTATGTTGAATAAAGGTCATGATTCTTTGCTAAAGCAACAAGAGCCAATTGAAGTTGAAGAGCAAGCAATGAATATAATAAGCACACTCACTCTTTTTAATAATTTAATGATTCAAGACCATTAAACTCCCCTTGCATAATAATTGCCCTGTCATAACCTTGCCCGTGCAATCTAGATATGCTCAATCCATATCCAGAAAATACGTTATCAATTGTGGCCTTGAGTGAGAGTGTGGTAGTACAAGCAACATGTTTGATACCTATAAACCGCTCAACTACTTGTCCATTAGGATTTATATAATGGAATACCATAGCCATTTGCTCTTTTGTTGATACATCAAAAGATTCATCAATCGAGATTGAAAACAATGTATCACCCATTTCTCTAATAATAGTATTGGTAGTTTCAACCGCAAGAGCATGTACAATGTCGTTTTGAATATCAAGTGATGTTAACTTGAGTTTTTTTTACAGCATTTTGCAGAGTAGTATCTTTAATATTTTCATTATGGTCCGTAATAAATCGATAAAGTTCAAGAAAGTTTACGCGGTTGCTTGGCTATTCATATTTTTGTCACCACGGATTGCAAGTACTTGTCGCAAAAGAAATCGAGCACAATCAATGGAATCGAGCATAATTAATGGATGCATTCAAGTGAATCCGATATTGAATTCAAGTTTCATCAGAATGTTTAGAAAAAATAGTCTCGATATGTTGCGCTTGATTTAACAAAACTTTACAACATCGTCGGGCATGTTGGTGGGTACTATATTTTTCTGCATGATATGTCAACGTATATTTCTTCCTCCAATTTTAAAATCCTTTACCAACAAATGAATCACCACCCCCTTGTGTACCATTCACCGGTTTGAAAAGATAACAATAGAGGAAAAATGCAGCGTTCTTTGCAATGCTATATTCTAACCAAGTTTTATACTCATCAAACCAAGATTGGATGAATCTTCGACCTACTGGCTTAAAAGGAAATCCATGCCATATAGGTTGATAAGGACCTTTTTTTTTAAATAAGCTTTACGAATTTTGTCTCGAATGTCATGACTATAATCTAATATACAAGGCCATGGACCGGGATTTGTAGGAAGACTAGATAAATCAAAGTTGAAATTTTTGTTTTGAACTATCACTCTTCTCCGAAGGGGTAGGCAACATTGATACGTTTTTATAATATTTCTCCTTCAATGTTTCCAAATAGTGTCTAATGAGTAAAATGATAACAAATTTTTAAACAATAAACCTATAATTAATTTAAAATTTTCTATAATATAACACCTAAATATTATTGAAATTCATTTTGCATCACACGATAAACCTAATTTTTATCTGCTATTTATAATAAATAGTTATTGAATTTAATAACGTGGAAATGGTGAGAAATATCACCCTTTTTTTGGTGAGCTGTAGTGATGTCACCGATTTAATAAGTTAAGTTTAAAAGACACATATTATGGTAAAATACTCATATTGCCCTTAAATAATCAATTTTTAATTCTCTTTGTACTTTCATCTCCACACTTTGATCACTAAAAGCAGTAACTCATCTCTATCACTCTCCCAAAAACTTGTCTGAAAATCGAACTACAATTTGTCTGAACATGATCCGGTTTTTTCAATCTATAATTGGTCCGAGCTTTTTTTGATATGTTTACAAGCTGTTTTGTAATTGGTCCGAGCATTTTATTTAATTTGTCCGAGTTTTTTTTACATTGGTACGAACATTTTTAAACTGGTGCAAACAAATTTATAATCTTGGGCAAAAAAGCTCAAACCTTTAAGAAAAAAGTTTGATCCCTCACAAAAAAAGTTCGATCCCTCATAAAAAAGCTCGATCATATACAAAAAAATCTCGAACATGTTAAAAAAAAAGCTCGATCATGTAAAAAAAAAAACTCGATCCATTACAAAAAAGCTTGATCATGTACAAAAAAACTCGACCATGTACAAAAAAGCTCGATCTCTTTTAAAAAAAGATCGATCATGTATAAAAAAAGCTTGATCACGTAAAAAAAACTCGATCCTTAACAAAAAAACTCGATCATGTACAAAAAATCTCGATCTCTTATAAAAAAAGCTCGATCTCTTACAAAAAAAGCTCGATCATGTATAAAAAAGCTTGATCCCTTACAAAAAAAGCTCGATCATGTACAAAAAAATCTTGATCCTTAACAAAAAAACTCGATCATGTATAAAAAAAGATAGATAATATACAAAAAAACTCGATCATTAACAAAAAAAGCTCGATCATGTATAAAAAAAAGCTCGATCTCTTATAAAAAAAGTTCGATCATATAAAAAAAAAACTCGATCACTTATAAAAAAAGCTTGATCCCTTTGAAAAAAAAGCCCCGGAGCTTTGAAGAAAAAGCTCGAATGTGTTTCAAAAATGCTCGATAATGTTTCAAAGCTCGACCCCGAATGTGTCTGCGTAGCGCCACTCCGTCGCCCATTCGAATGATTGTCTGGGTTTCAATGAGACTTTTTGGAGGTGGTATTTTAACATTGTCACTACTTTATTTTTTGAACCCTTTAATAACTCACAAGTTACAAGCCCAATTTTATGCAACCATAATAAATAATTCATTAATAATCATACCGGTTTCAAACAATTATGTGATTGTTAGATTTTTGATTTATTTTGGCATGATTCCATAACAAAACTATATTTATTTGTATTGACTATTTGCTTAGGTGGTTCGTGTTTGATATGAACTTCAACGAAGGATATCAACTTCTCATGCAAAGTTCTTCTTCAAAAGGAAATATACTTACTTGGATGCTAAGGTATCGAGATTCTTTCTCCTCTTGTAAAGCATAAGCGAACACATGCACATTGCATACATTTTTGTCTCTGGATCATTGTGCTCATTTTCTATAACACATACACACATATATTCTTGTATGCACATGCATTATATTTAAATTGACAACATTTGTAAAATTGCATGTTCTAAGACTATCTCTAGGTAAATGGAACACTTGTGTGTTTTTATATTTATTTGTCCGTGTTTTATTGGTATTGGACTTGATTTTTTTTCTTATATTGTTCCTTATTGAGTTCCAAACATTTCAGTTACTCATTCATAAGTTTTCAAGTTCCAAGTTGGAAGTTATGAAACTTTCTGTGTGTTTATCGTCCATAGTTTTTGTCCTTGTGTATCGAGTTGAATTTCGAGTTTTTTATTAAAGTTTTGTAGATGTCCATGTCCCTGACTAAGTTAGGGTGTAGAATTTGAAAATGGATTCGAATTCTGAGTTTCGAGACAAAAGAACGGTCAAAGAATGAGAAAGGAGTGCAAAAAGTTTTTTTTTTTAACGTGGTAAAACCTCCAAAGAGGAAATATCCAAGGGTTGAATGCAATCATCGAGTACTTTTATTATTGGAAAGTAGACAAGACATTCCTTATAAGTGACCCATAAATGACACACTTTATATTGGACTTGACGTTTACCCAATCCCTATTGGTAGATTGGAAATTCCTCAAAAGTGATCAACAAATGACTCACTTTCTATTAGAGTCCACTCTAACTAATACCATTAAGAATTGGAAATTGCTCAAGAGTGATCAACAAATGACTCACCCTCTATTGGACTCCATCACATTTTAGTATCTTGGGTCTATCAATAAAAAGTCTACTTTCTATCCAATACACCATTGCCTCTAGAAAGTCCCCCTTTACTTGATTATCCAGACCTCATGTCCTAACCAAGACTTCTTGCTTAATTTTTCGGACCACATGTTATAGAAAAGACTTCATGCCTTTTACAATGACTTTCTAATGTGATCAATGAATGTAATAATGCAAACAAGGACTCGACATAGAATATGATGATCAACACATCCTATGAGAACTAGACGTATGCATGAAAGATCATAGAACAAATGTTGTCTAGTTACTAATCATGAATAATATTCTAGAATCACGTGAAACACCACCAACACATTTGATTCCTAGAATCATTTATATGACTAAAACTTGAATCAAATCATATATACCAAGCACTCATTCAAGGTTTTAGTTACAAACACAGACAACATGTTAGATTCATGAGATAAATCAATCAAAGTTCAAGCAAAAACCTAGAGCATATTTTTCTTCATAATATTCAATCAAAGTCAAAATAGCTCTAAAAACACAATAAAATGTACTAAATCATTATATATTCAATTAAAAGAACCTAGCACATATTAAGACTATTTATCATCACAAATCAATCAATAAGAAACACAAATAGTTCTAAATCAAAAGCCAGCGCAATACAATAAACAATCTTGTGAAAATATAGATTTTAGAAAAACCTAACTCAACATGAGAAAATCTAATCAAGTTCAAGCTAGCTTCGATTGAGTCTAAAACTCTAATTAAAGTATACACATTTTACATACATGTATAAAAGAAGAAAACCCAAGGTAATTAAAAAACTTTGAATATCAAAAATCAAGAAATTTTCAATACCTTAGAAGAAAATGTTTTGTCCTATTTTTGATGGAGTACCACAAGAAAAACTTGAATAAAAGCTCTCAAACCTTCTTAGAGATGATAGAGAATTGATAGAGGAACAGTCTACAACTTGAATAAATTGAATCAGAGTTCAAATGTAAAGATTATAGTGTTTGGAAGGTGAGAAAGTTGAGAGAAAAATTTATGCACATAGGATTTCAAATTCTCTTCTTAGAATGAAAAGTGAGAGGGAATGAGTATTTAAAGGAGAGTTAAATGGTGTAGAGAGAAGGGAATTTCGGGAAAGGAAAGCCATCTCTCCACCTCACTGCCCCGAGATGGCACGTGGGCATCTTGGGGGCAGTAAGGGTTGCCTCTCGAGATGGCCACACACCATCTTTGGGAGGCGAAGCTTGATGGCCTTTGGCCATCGCCTCTTCCCCTTGCGCTCCTCCTGCGTTCTTCAACCGTTCTTCGGCCTCTGAAATCTTAATTTGAATCCGTATACGGATTACGAACTGGGACTCTCTCAAGTACATGAACAACTATGAAACTCATACCGAAAATAATGATTTCACCATGATGCATGAAGACAAAGACAATACATGGTAAGTGACAGAAATTTTTCGTAACTTTTTACTCTGAACTCGAAATCAAATGAATGAATAACCGAAATGACCGGAACTCAGTAAGTAACAGTACAATACCAAATACCGAAATGACCGGAACTCAGTAAGTAACAGTACAATACCAAATTCAAGTCCAAGGTCCATGAAATATAAAAATACAAACACATGACAAACAAGAATGCTAATTCCTAGACATAGTCATAGTACATGCAATTTACAAAACTAGTCCATTTAAAACTAATGTTTTGAATGTGTTATACAATTTGAGCACAACGATGTAGAGACACATATGAATGCAATATTTGTGTGTGCCTAAGCCTTGTAAGAAAAATAAGGTCTAAATATACCTTTATAGAGAAATGAATCACATTTCCCTTTGAAGACTTGATCTTGCTTGATAAGTTGCCAAATCTTTTTTATAGATTGAATCATCATCAATTTGAGACAACTAATCAATACAAGTGAAACATTGTTTTGATATGGAATTAATGTCAACAAAACTTCAAAAACATAACAATCTCTCCATTTGAAAAATTCCATGTCAAAACCCCTATACATAAACTAAAATAAAATGCAAAGAAGATTGATCTCAATTAGTTACAATGATTTACAATGAGTTACACACTCCTAGACTAATCATCAACAAGTCTTGCTCTTCTCTTGCAGTCACCTGAAATCAACTTAAAGCATAATATATATATATAAGAGACAACACATATGACAATATATATTTTCACAAGAATAAAGCATTTAAAACTCAAATAAACCATGTATCTCCGTCTTAAGTTGCCAAATCTTCTTTGAAGCTTGAATCATTATCAATTTAAGATAACTAATCAATACAAGTAAAATATTGTTTTGATATGGAATTAATGCCAACAAAACTTCAAAAACCTAACAGATTGTCAATCAGCGAAATTCATTTTGAAAAAAGATGTAAAAACCTTGCTTCCAAACAAATTTTTGCCTGTTGGCAGGCATTATTATCCACATATGATTTTACCATTGAATATATTAAAGGTTATGAAAATAGCCATTCAGATTGTTTAACTAGAGAATTTTTACAGGGAAAAGCCTATGAATAGCAGCCATAGAGGAAGAGGTGGCCGTGGGATCAGAAACACCACTATCATCTATATTATTAGGCACCACGCTCACTATTGATCATGACTTATCACCGGATTTATCACTGACTTATAATACTCCTCCAAATTCAAGTCACAAGGACAAATATGCCCTATCTTTAATATCCCAACCTAGTACTCCCCAAACACCAAAGTCATCATCCGCTATAACTGACCCATCCGACCCAAGCCCATCAAGCCAAATACAATTATCCAAAAGTTTCTCCCCTTTGAAAGCAGAATCCATGTCCTTTAAAATCATTACCTCATCGTATATCAACCCCCATTCAGCCAAACAGGACAAATTAACCCTAGAAAAACTAGACAAGCAATCTCAAATGCCTCTTTACTTTCCCCAAAATTAATTATCAAAATTACTCATATATGACCAAACCTTATTTTGACAAGTTTTTCTCGGTGGAAACACCACTATTGCTAGACCATTATTTCAATGAACCCAAAAAACTTACGGATTCAATCATTGATCCTTTGTTTTGCAGGATTCCTGAAGACTTATAAAAAAAGACATTTATTCTATGAGTTTATCCTGATGGACACTAATTCTATTTATATATCAGATGTTTTTGACAAAATATAAAAAAGAAAGGTTGATTTTCTGAAAAATTAAGCTTTGCAAGCTTATAACCTTAGAACAATAGGGCAGTGACCTAAAAAAGAAAACCAAGTTTTCCAGAATATTCCATATCTAAGAATTTTCCTATTGGCATTATATTGATGCTTGGACTTACATTTATATGGTCAAAACCCTGACAATTCCATGCCTTGGTTCCTTTATTTTGACAAAAACTTCCCACTCCAAATTCCATTTTGGTTCCTAGAATGGTGGGACAAATATGGTCCCACGATTGATGTCCTTCCGTCAGTGGTTAAGGAAGGATATGGCTACTGGAAGACATATATGTCGAAACCATTCGAATGGAATTTCATCCCAGATTTTTTACTTTTCTTCAAGCATTTCAATCTGGCATGGATTTTAATGCTCGACTATATGATTAAAGATAAATTAATTGAAAATGTCAATATTCCATACTTTGGACGGCAGACAAAGATCAAGTGGTGGAGTGACATGAACATTGCAGATCATGGCAAAGATAGAGTTGCCAAACGGTTTGTAGAAAATCCTACCCTCTGCAATAAATCATCCGACCAATCCCAGTTCTTGATGGCCAAATCCCAAAATCAGGCCAGGATTGCTGTTGTTAGCACTTCAGAAGAACTCATGAAGATAGCAGAAGAAATGAAAAGGACCATGACAAATATTTCACAAACTGATTTAGATTCTGAAAATCAAGACGATAAAGATTAGGATTTCAACAATGATTACCCAACAGACTATTTTGGCCATGATTTATCACAGTCTTTGCAACTTTAGCCACGCTAGATTCACTAGACACATGGTGTAGCGGACGCTCTCACTAGAAAAACCCGTAAGAAACGATTAGAAGACAGCCTACCAATTCTCTATTGATCCGTGCACGAATACTGGAATATCAGGCTTCAATTACGATAATCTTCGCAAGATAATGTAATTGGAATTTTGAAAAACAATTGTCTATAATTTATTAATCAAATAAAAAAATTGATTAGCCTCGTGGCTTACAGGATTATTTAAAGCAATCAAACCTAAACCTAAGTTGAAACCTTGTTAAACAAGGAAACAGGTCGAATTGACAAAAATTACCAAAAAAAGGCAAATTTGAGTTAATTACGAAAATAAATAAAACTAAAGAATTAAAGTAAGCCAAAATTGACGGAAGTCGATTTGGTCTTGGAAAACTAAACTTGTTACAAAAAAAAACTTTCCTAAAACGGTAAAAATACCAATTTCGAGGCCTAAACGACGAAATTTGCCTAAAAAAGGGCATGCCACATGACCTAAGGTCATGTAATTGGAAGATCTCGATGATTCGCTTCAACCGTGAAAGTTTCAAGACATTTTAACTCTGTCGCCAGCACTAGTATAAATCATTTGCTCTTCTTACGATCCCAACCCTTAATGTAATCCAATGCCATTTCTGCTGCTACATCAGTCCCTCAAAGGTAGAAAAACGTCGACCCTGACATGGTTGGTGTATCCTCCTCCACGGAATCATCAAAATAAGACATCAAATGCTTCACATTGAACACATCACTTGTACGAATATGGCTAAAAAGCTTCACCCGATGTGCATTAGGATTTATCTTCTCAATCACTTCAAGTGGACCGATTTTTTTGCCGCAAGTTTGTTGTATTTCCCAACTAAAAAATGATCCTTAGTTAGAATTTCCCATACAAAGTCCCCTACATCAAACTCCATAAAGTGACGTTTCCTGTCAGCTATCGCTTTATATTTTTCTGTGGATTTCAATAAGTTATCATGGACTTGTTTCTGAGTCTCCTGTAATTTCTGTAAGAAATCCACAGCCTTTCTATGAACTCAAGTCTTGTTTGGTAGAGGCAGTAGGTCAAGCGAACCTTGTGGATTCATCAAGTACACCACCTTAAAAGAGCTAAAACTTATGCTCCGATTGATCACATGGCTGTGTGCAAATTCAGCCTAATTGAGCTTCTAATCCCAAGCCTGAGTATTCTCTCCCATTAAACATCGCAACAAATTTCCAAGAGACCAGTTGACAACTTCGGCCTGACAATCCATTTGTGGGTGGTAGGCACTACTAAAATCAAGCCGAGTGTTCACCAATTTCCACAAGTTATGCCAAAAATGGCTAAGGAAACGAGTGTCTCGATCAAACACGATGGAATTAGGCATCCAATGCAAATGATAGATTTCACGGAAGAACAACTGAGCAATATTAACCGCATTTGTGGTCTTTTTGCACAGAATGAAATGGACCATCTTTGAAAACCTATCAACGACTACATATATTGAATCAAAACAAAGTTGAGTTCTGGGTAGCCTGAGAACAAAATCTATACTTAGTTTCGTCCATGGTTGTGTCGGTACTAGCTACGGCATGTATAATCCCGTGTTGGTTACCTTCCCTTTGGAAACTTGAAAAATTCGACATCGCTCTATGTAACACCCCATTTCTCCTCGAATGGTCGGCCAAAAATAGCTTGCATTAACCAATTGGAGGATATGATCTCTACCCACATGTCCTTCACCATGGAGCTTTTTAATGATTTTCAATGGCAAACTGCAATCGGGAATGCAAAGCTGATTCCCTCGGAATGAAAACCCATCGAACAATAAGAAGTCAGATTTTTCTCCGGATTACTGAAAAATAATGGCAGAAAAATAAGGATCCGTTGTAAGCGACTCTCTAATTATTTCAAAACCTGGTACTATGACAGTCATGGTGGACAGCAAATTACTTCGTCAACTCAATGCATCGACAATTCTATTGGAAGTGCTCGCCTTGTGTTTTAGGACGAACGTAAATTGTTGTAGGTAAGCCGACCAAGATACGTGTCTAGCTAAAATTTTATCTTAACTGTGGAGATGTTTCAGTGCTTTGGGTCAGTATAGAGGATGAAATCACAATGGAAAAGGTAATGCCTCCAGTGTTTCACAGCTTGGACCACTGCGTAAAACTTGATGTCATAGGTGCTATACTGTAATCTCACCCTACCAATTTCTAACTGAAATAAGTCACTGGTTTGCTTGCTTGGCTCAACACCACCCCTATACCTATCTTGTATGCATCACTGTGAAGCTCGAATGGTTGTGAAAATTTTGGTAGGATCCATATGGGAGCTATTGTCAACAGTAACTTGATGAGCTTAAAGGCTTCTTCGGCTTTTGGAGTCCACTCAAATTTTTCTTTCTTCATACCGTCGATTATGGGTGCCATGATGCTGTTGAAATGTGATATGAATCATCTTTAGAAGGCTACCAAACCGTGAAAGCTCTTGACTTTCGTGACTATTTTTGGTTGAGGCCATTGTCTGACGGTTTCGATTTTTGACTCATCAACCTATAATCCTTCCCTTAAAACTTTGTAACCCAAAAATAGAACTTTAGTTGTCATGAACACTCACTTACTTGTGGCTGCGACTAACTTCTCTATTTGAAGGGCACTTAACACTTCATGAATGTGCTACTGATGTTGTTCACTCTATGCACTATAGATTAAGATATCATCAAAGTATACGATGACAAATTTTCCAATGAATGACCGTAAGACTTGGTTTATTACTCTTATGAATGTACTGGGAGAACAGGCATGACCATCCATTCGTACAGACCCTCTCACGTTTTGAACACAGTTTCCCACTCAACTCTGGGCCAAATTCTTATCTAGTGATATCCACTTTTCAGGTCTAGTTTTGTAAACATAGTTGCTCCACTTATCTGATCAAGTAGATCGTCCAATCACGGAATTGGAAACTTATACCGTACAGTGATTTTATGGACTGCACGACTGTCCACACATATTCTCCAGGACCCATCTTTTTTTTTTTGGAATTAGAAGGGCTGGTATCGCACAAGGACTAAGGCTCTCATGGATGTATCCTTTAGCTAATAACTCTTCTACCCGTCTCCTTAACTCCTCATGTTCTAAGGGACTCATTCTGTAGTATGGCCGGCTAGGTAGCATCACTCCTAGTTCCAAGTCAATCTGGTGTTAAATGTTCCATAGAAGTGGAAGCCCCTCAGGTAATTCATCGGGAAACACATCTAGAAATTCTGACAGTAATGGAATTATGTCTTGAGGAAGCTAGACCTTGGCTATTCTTTCTTTATTTACCAACACAAAGATTGTATTTGCTTCCTCCATCTCCAATTTAAGCCTAGCAAAAGAAAATAGGCTTGTACCACCGGTCAATTTGGGTTTATCTGGATCCTTGCCAAATAATAACACTATATTAGTGTTGTTGAACAGCAGAGTGTAGATGTTGTGAAATCCGTCATGTTGCACCTTCCTGTCACATTGCTATGCTTATTGCTTAATTTTCAGGTAAAATCAAGTGTTTGATGGTTCGATTCAGCGTTTTTCAGGTTTTTAGTGTCAGAGGCATAATTTGGTGAAAAGAATTGAAGTTGGGATTCAAAACGACTCAAAACGAGAAACTGAAGTACAAAGAGATGGAATGTCGCATTGTGGATTGTCGCATATACATACGCTTCAAAGCAAGCGACAACAACTCTCACTCCCTAAGTGTCACTGATGTCGCGTGAAGGAGAAAGAGCAGAAATAAAGGCGGACTGTTGTGGTCAAGGTTTTCGTTTGAATATACGTGACAAATGAGGCGACAACAACACTACGTATTATGTGTCGCACAAGATGTCACTCGATTGATACGCAAAAACAAGTGGAATGAATGTCGTGGTCGAACTGTCGCCTGGACATCCGCGACATTCAGCGACACGATAACACGTTGGCATGCGTTCCCATGAGGATTTCTTACCCTATTTGGATCCTATATAAATACCCTTTGTTAATAATGGTGATGTAACTTTTGCCGCACAAGATTAACCACCCAGCATCCTTTTCACTTTCCCATTACCAATTTCACATACTTTCAGATTCATACAATTACTACCCTTCTTTGGAGCTTAGGAGGCAAGACGAGGAAGCGTACAATACAAAGAGCCTCAAATGACCAATTTGGGTTTCCTCTTTAACTCTTCTATGTTTCCTTTAACTCTTTTGATGTGTACCTAAACTCCTAAGCTAGGGGATTGATGCGACCAATTGAACAATTTATGTAATCCTTAGTCTAATATTTTGATTCGATTCACTATTGGTCTCTTTTATTGAAATATTTAAACTAATTCCCTACCTCATATTCAATTGTGGCCTCTATGAATTTGTGTGTTGGATTTAGTTTATACTTGAGATTGAGGATTAAATGTGGGTGATCATCCCATTTAAGCCTTAACCATAAGCTTAATATTGAGATAATTTTCATATGCATGACCTTGCTATGCTTAACTAGGCTTAGAGTTTTAATTAAAAATCGATTCTAACATTTCCTCATTACATGACCTTGTGTGAGTTTGGGGAAGGACTAAGCACTTCATGTTTTATCATAAAACAAGCCCTAATTGTTGGATTGAAGAGTTTTACTAAGACTTGTGATTACATTGAATGGTTCAAGTAGGTTACATTAATTCCCTAGCGTTTCTCTCATCATTCATCTCTTGTGTGTGCTTTTATGTTAGTTTAGATTATTGCTTTTGCAAAAAAAAAAAATCAGTTAATTAATCGCCTTTTTCAAAACAATCATTATGCCATTTAGTTTTCACGCACTTAGATTAGCTTTTAATTAGATTAATTAGTTTTAACTATTAGAATCACCGATCCCAGTGAACGAACTTTTCTTTTAATTGAACAGAAGTAAAATACTGCAATCAGCTCTCCGTAACATGGTTACCTCACCTCTCTTTTGAAGCCACACCAACTTATATGGCTTTGGGTGTTTCTCCGTTTTAAGCCCCAACTTTCAAACTATTTCAGTCGCCATAATATTCTCATAACTTCCCCCGTCAATAATATATCAGCACACCTTGCCTAAAATAGTGCAAATTGATTGAAACACATTATTGAAGCCAATCACTTTCATCAGCTCGAAGTGTTAAAAATGTGCGTCATATTACCAATAACGGACCGGAATCTCCTTCGATATTATCTAATTCAAAGGTGTCTTCTTCATCAAACTATGCCTCTTCTCCAACCTCAGCATCTCCCACTATGATGTCTTTTGTCTCATTGAACAAGGTCGATCTCTTTCCTAACTTTCGGCACTCCGATTATCGGTGTCCTGTTTTGCCACAGCTAAAGCATCGCAACCCTCCTAACGTTGTTCTCGGTTGGACTTGGTTGGTGGTCAGTCACGGAACGCCTCCGTTGCTATTGGCCATTGTCCGTTGTTGCAACCCCATGTTGCTGACTTGCTGTTGCTCGACCCTATCCTACCAATTGATCCCACACTATGTCCTACAAACGGTCCACCTCCAGTTGGTTTTCTCTATCTGTAAGGCTCTTTGGTGTGCATTCGAGACCGTAATCGGGTCAAATAGGTTCACCACATCTAGGATTTGTTGACGTAATCCTCCACAATACCTAGACACCAATTGATCTTGGGTATCTTGAATATTGTTACACACTAGCAACTAATAAAATTCAATTGTATACTCATCGACCGTTTGCATTCCTTACCTCAAGTTTTGTAACTTCTGGTACATCAATCTCTGAAAATTGTGGTGTAAAAACTCTGCTCAAATCTTCCTCTTCAACTTCTCCCAATCTATAATCTTTATCATTCTAGAGCGATTCCGGGTGAGTTGGAGTTGCTGCCACCACGCGGCTGCCCGTCCTTGAAGCCGAGACACCACCAAGGCTACTTTTGTATTTTCTAGAACATTTTTGAACTCTAGGATTTCTTCCACCACTCCAAGCCACTCGAGGAACTCTTTCGGTTACAGGTTTCCTTGAAACTCCAGGACTTCTGTCCTCATACATGATTCCCACTGTTGGCTCTCTTCGCGTTCCTGTGCTGGTCGTCTACGTTGTGGAACCTCTTCTTCCTCGAAACTCTCCCCACCTCTTTCTTTCTCGTCTCCTCTCATGCGAGGGATTTAGGCTGGGAAAGGATTTTGGTTGGTCATTAACGCGGCGAGTTGCTCGATTTATTACGTAAACTACTGCTCTAACTGTGATGTGCAGTCACGTTCGTAGGCCTCGTTTACAGGGATCCGGTTTGGTTGTTGTCGTCTTTTTGACGACATGTTGAAGTCCCGAACGAACCTGCCTCTGATACCAACTGGTGTAGTGGAAGCTCTCATGACAAAAACCTGCAAGACCAATACTTTGTTGATCCGCGCACGGATATCAAAATATCAGGCTTCAATTACGATGATCTTTGCAAGATAATTTAATTGGGATTTTGAGAAAAATTCTCTGTAATTTTATTAATCAAAGAAAAAAACTGATTAGCCTCGCAGCTTACAGGATTATTTAAAGCAATCAAACCCTAAACCTAAGCTGAAATCTTGTTAAACAAGGAAACGAGTCTAATTAACGGAAATTACCAAAAAAGACAAATTTGAGTAATTGCGAAAACAAATAAAACTAAAGATTTAAAGCAAGCCAGAATTGACAGAAATCGATTTGGACTTCAAAAACTAAACTTATTGCTAAAACTAAAATTTCCCAAAACGACAAAAATGCTAATTTCATGGCCTAAACAGTGAAATTTGCCTGAAAAGGGCATGCCTCATGACTAGGGGTCATGAATTTCATAGATCTTGAAGATTCGCTTCAACCGTGAAAGTTTCACGACATTCTGACTCTGTCGTCAGCACTAGTAGAAATCATTTGTTCTTCTTACGATCCCAACCCTTATTGTAATCTAATGACATTTCTATTGCTACATCAACACATCTTATCAACGTAGCATTATTATACCTCCTTTTGACTTATAGACTCTAGTGGCATGTGACTCATCCTACTATCGATAGATACAGACAATAATAAGTCCAGACTTATCGTCATTCATGACAAGACAACCTTCTGTTTCAACAGTAAAAGCTTTCAATAATTTATATGTAATTATTAAATAACCAACCAAGGTAATGTTTATCAAGGTTAGGTTTACCAGGATAGTTTTATCTTTAATAGACCCTTCTCTCTATTTAAGGAGCTGTGTATCCTTTGAGAAGCAAGACTATTCAGTTTTCCAGTTTTCAGATTTTGAAATCTCTCTCTTTCTCTCTGTAAATTTCTTCCTCAATCTTCAACAAAGTGTGTGACTTATTTCTGTACAACTCCATTGCTTTCAGATAATTTATTTCCATTTTGTAAGTATTTGCTTATGTCCATTTATGTTAATCAATTTTCTATATTTTATCTTGTGTATTCTCTTTTATTTGTTAGTGCTACGTTTTGGTATCTGAGTCTTGATACTTGCTGGAGAAGAAAATAGTTACAGTAAAACCCCTATAAAATAATAATGTTGGGACCGGGTAAAATTATTATTTTTTAGGGGTTATTTATTTATCGATAAATGAATAATTTATTAATTTATCGATAAATGAATATTTATTAATTTATAAAGGGGTTTTATATTTTTACTACTTTTTTTTTTAAGTTTTATGTTTTTACTTATACATGTATTACAGTATATTTTCAAGCAAGATTCATAAGTACATTGAAGTTAATAATCACTTACATATTAAAGATTACTGAAGGTTTGACAAATGTTGAACTATTTTTCTTATCCCCTAATACAACATCAAAGATTCAACCATGCGATGTTAGGATTATTCGAGCACTAAAAATTCATTATCGACGTCGTTTCTACTCTAGCATCTGTTGGGGTTTATGCCTTAAAGATGTAATTTGTTAATGGATTTATGAAATAAATAAAAGGAAAAGTTCAATTTATTCTTGTTGTGTTGTTTATTTTATAACTTGTGTATATATTTAACAACCAAGATTGCTAGATGTAATCTCAAACTGTGTATATGAGTGTCATATACAGATGGATACAGTAAGAGACGTGCAATCTAAAGAGTCCATAGATAACAAATAAAGCTGGGTACTTTATTTGTGGTTAATCTATAGTTGCGGTCCATTCCATAATGTACAGTGATTCTATCTTGAATCATTCATATGAGATATGGGAATGGAGGCACCCTGTATGATGTGATCATATAGGACAAGACCATGATCTATATAAATCTCACACAATAGTGGCTATATGTGGGTGATCTTAATGATGGCTATATATGGGTGATCTTAATCCTGAGTGTCTTATCGACTCCTTCAAGATAGATCGTGGTCTTTGATATACCATGGGTGAGGTCGGATGCAGTTTCTAATCAATATACTCCGTATGTTGGGATTACGGTTTGGCTTGTGGCTGGGAAGGATTGTACATAATAGTGGAATCCACTCCTTCTTGTGATAAGTAGATGGTAGTTCCCTTAAGGGTTGATTCGAGGCTTGGACAATATGAGCGCTCTCTTAGTTCCGTGAGGAAATAGGATTTATTGTTCATTATAGAATCAACAGTACTTAAAGGATATATGTAATTAGAGGGGTATAACGGATATTATAACCCAGCTTTAATTATGAACTACTGTGGAGGATCACACCATGTGTAATTGCTATATTGATAGACAACGAGTTGTATCGGTATGTGTAAAAGCGTCTACAGTTGAGAGAGTGCAGTTTTGGGTTTTTAGTGGAACAACACCGGAGTTAATAATCAAGGAATATTAATTAAAGAATTTAATTAATGATCATTAATGATTCCGAGGATTATTTCAGTTCAAAATACTGTGGGTCCATTAGGTCACATTGCTAGTCCGATCGATTTAGGTAATAGGGTCACGGTAAATTAATTGGATCGTTCAATTAATTGTGTTACGAAAGTGACACGTATTTATTCAAAAAATAATTTAATAATGAGATTATTTAATTAATAAATATTGGTGATTAAATAAATTAAATAATGAGATTATTTAATTATGTTATTAATCACTAAATGGAGGATGTTTATTGATATTTGTTTTTGAATAAAATAAGATAATGTGATTATTTTATTTTATTAAATTAAATATTAAATTTTTGAATTTGAATAGTTTAAATTTAAAATAAATAGTATCTTTTAATGAAGATAAAATAAAAAAATTGTTTTAAATGGAAAGCTATAATGAGGTTCGTAAAAGAGAAAATATATATTGATATATATTTTTTAAAAACCGACCAAAATATGGTACAGGATACAAAGAGGGACATAAAAATACACAAAGGATACACACAATTTTCTTTTAACAAAAGCAATTGGGTCAGATCAGATGGTTTTTTAAAAGAGATATATTTGATATATGCTTCTTTGATAAAAACAATAGAACACACGAAAGAGAGAGATCAAGTAAAAAAAAAAGAAAAACTATATTAGTTTTTGCATGTGGTCATGCACAGTGACACGAAAAAGAAAAAGAAAATATATTTTATTTGATTTTAAAAACTAGAATTATTCTAGGTAATTTTACTTGGAAGAAAGAGTTTATTCTTATTCTCTCTTCAATATCCTTCTAAGTTCCTGAGTCCGTTACACGTCTACACGCAGTTATCAGTTCCAAGATATAACGAGGAAGATCAAGTGATTCAGATAAGGAGCATTGAAAGAAGTGAATGAGCCTCCAAACATTGGTAATGTTATTTTCTTCTTCTTTATATTGATTACAATTTCCTATGTATACATATTTATTTATTATTGTAATAATCGATATGTATGAGTTCTAAAAAAAAATTACGATATCAAGTTCACTAGTTCCAGATCATTTACGATCAGTATAAATTTTTGTTAAAACCTACTTCCGCTGCATGACCGGTGAACGGGATTCCAATAGCATCTTGGAGGGCTACGAGGTAGAAGAAACAAATCCCGAAAAAATTAAAATATTGAATGCTATGAAATTTTTTAATGCGGCTTCGAAAATTGATATGAAGACGACAACTATTGCAGATTGTTTTCGACATTCTAAGATTCGTTCAGATGAAGATATGCCACTGATATGACTTCTAAACCACGAGTTAATGAAGATAAAGGCGTCAATGGAGTACGTGAAGCTATTTCTGGTCTACACTATAGAAATGTGATGGATGTAGACATGTCCTGGTTCCGGTTCGGTTCCGATTCCGATTTTGAACTGTCGGTTCCTGTTCCTGTTCCAAACTGAGCCGGAACCGTCTTTGAGACGGTTCCAATTCCGATTCCGATGGTTCGTACGGTTCGGTTATTTTTATTTTAACCCAATTTCAGATAATCGATTAACACAAATTTCTTAATCTCCCCAACCCAGATTTTCCTATGTTCACCCAGAATCCAGTATCTTCAACCTCAAATCTCCCTAGCCCAGATTTTCTCCAACCCATATTTTCTCAAATCACATTCAGATCTCTCTCGCTCTCACGCACACACTGACACACACAGTCACACACACACACACACACACACACACACACACACACACACACACACACACACACACACACAAATCAACCCCAAAATCACAGATCACCCACCACCGAGCCACCATCACCGTATTCTTCATCTAGCCATCGTCTTCTTCTTTCTTCTTTGTTCTTCTTCTTTTTTCTCTCAACTTCTTTGTTTGTGGATCTATCATCGATGGAATCGATGTGGATCTGTGAAAGAGAAAAAGGTCGATATGGATGAAGAAGAGATCATCGATTCACCGGTGATGCCCGTGAAGAAGAGATCACCGGCGAGAGATCGTCATCACTCATCTTGGGTCACTTGATTTGAGATTGAAGGTGGAGTTGTGGAGAGAAAGAGAGAAAAAGAAGAAAGAAAAAATAGAGAAAGAGATGAGAGATAGAAGAAATCAAGAACGAGAGAAATAGAGATAAGAGATGTGAGATTGTCTGAGTATGAGAAATGAAAATGAAGAAAGAATGAGAGAGAATGGGAGACAAGGTCAACGTGAAAAGAGAAAAAAAAATTGATTGGAACCGACAGTTCCAAAACCGGAACCGAACTGCCGGTTCCAATTCGTATTTTTTAAAGGAACTGGAACTGGAACCGAACCTTAGAGGTTCCGATTTCGGTTTTGGTTCCAGAACCGGTTCCACGGTTCCGATTACGGTTACTGTTCATTTTATACGGTTACGGTTCGGCTCCACGGTTTGAACCAAACCGTGGTCATGTCTAGATGGATGTTGATCACCTTTTGAATTATCCTAGTGAAATGATATAGTGATCTACTGAGGAAGAAATTATTCAAGGATAATGAATATGCTTACCGATGATTATGATCCAGATGATAGCAGTGTTTTTAACAAGTGTTTCTCCAATAGAGGCTTTCAAACAATATTAATATTAAATAACTTAATACTACAAAATGAAAAAAAAATACCAATATGGTGTATGATTTGCAAAAATTTATGGATTAAATTTAGTTCAGTTTCAATGACTTTAGATGCATATTTCATGAAAGATTTGAATTGAAAAAATAGAATTTTTAATTTTTTTTTAAAGGAAATTATTAAGTTAAAAGTTTATTGATATGTATTATGAATTTTTATGTGTTATATTTTTTATGTATTCAATCGATTATTAATTTATATATTCGTTGGGACCTAAAGGACTTCAAAAAAATTATTATCTTATGTATTTTGCGAGGTTATTAATTTAGTAAGCATGCCCGAATCGGACTGAAAGATTTTATTATTTAAGTGGGGTTATTAATTTATTGAACATTCATATATCGAGGTCTTACTGTAGTATACTTTCTAGGTGCAAAAATCAGTAATCACGATGTAAGTAGCCGCAAGCTAGGAGAGCGTTAGGAGTACGTATATATATATACACCATTGAAAACTTAATGTAAATGGATTTTAATTTCATTTATCATGTTGTAGTAGAATTTTTATTTTTATTTTTGGTATCGTGGATCTCGAACTTCATCCATACACCTATCCGACTGTCTTCCTCCAACCGCTTGACTCGTCGTGGCTTATATGGTGGAAGCAGACCCCCAACTGTGTGATATGTTGTGGCCAATTTGTTAGATGCATAGTAGGACCGATAAGAAACCTCAGCCCACACCCTGACCCCATAACGATGTAAACGGGTAAATTAGAACTCGCTCCGTGTCCTTGCACAAGGGGGTTGCCTTGGGCGGTTCAGTAGATTTCATTGGCAGAAACTGGTGTCTCGGAATTAATGTAATTATAAATATGTCATTGCTAAAAGCTTGGGGTTATTTTATTTTTAGTGATTCTCATAACTTTGGATAGAGCCATCAATGACAAGTTCTTTTCTACCATCCGTGAATATGCAGTTTAATTTTCAAGTCCTTCAATGAATCATCCAAATATTGAGTAGCCAAACCTAATAATATTAGCTTAATAATGACATCAATCCCATGTCAGGTGGCATTCTCAGTCGTAAGAAAGGCTCCGGAACTTATTGTTCCGGCAATATCACATGCAGCGCCGTCTCCTCAAGTGAAGCAACTTTCCGACATAGATGATCAACAAGGTTTAAGGTTTCAGGTTCCATTAATATTCTTTTACAAGAATAATCCTTCCATGAAAGGAAAAGACCCAATTAAGGTGATAAAGGAAGCTCTAAGTAAGACACTTGTGTTTTATTACCCTTTAGCTGGTCGGCTTAGAGAAGGTTTCAACAAGAATCTCATGGTGGACTACACTGATGTTGGGGTCTTGTTTACTGAGGCTGATGCCAATCTCAAACTCGACCAGCTTGGTGACCATGAAATTCGGCCACCATCTCCATATTTGGACCAACTACTCCACTCAGATGATCCCAGTATCATTGGTTGCCCATTGATGTCATTTCAAGTGAGTCTTTTATTTTTTCTTGAAGCATTATTAATTGATCTCTTATCGTACTCAATATCTTTGATTTCTATTATTGTGTTATTGTTAGTTACATGCATGTACCTCTGCAGGTCTTGGACAATTTCCTCCTAGCCTTTATAATTAATTAAAAAATTTCACTATAAAATGAAAACTCTACAATTGATTTTATTAAATTTGAAATTCTGGCTCTGCCTCTGCCTTCAGGTGACACGATTGATATGTGGAGGATTCATTCTTGCATTCCGATACAACCATACAATGTGTGACGCATTTGGTTTGATTCAGTTTCTGAAAGCCATGGAGGAAATGGCTCAAGGTACTGAGAAACCATCCTTACTTCCTGTTTGGGAACGACAACTCTTGAATGCGAGGGAATCTCCACGTGTAACTTGCAACCACCATGAATTTTATGATGACGAAATAGAAGATGATGATGGCAGTACCCAAGACTTCTTAAGAGCCATGGATCCAAATGAGAATCTCCACAAATCATTCTTCTTCGGACCCAAAGAGATACAAGCTCTACGAGACCATCTTCCTCTTGACCTAAAAATGTCATCAACGTTTGAGTTGATAACTGCTTGTGTATGGAAATGCAGAACAGCTGCACTTGAAATTGATCCTGATGAGATTGTCCGAGTTTCATGTGCAGTTAACGCCCGCGGCAAGAATTATAACGTGCATCTACCTCCCGGGTACTATGGCAATGCATTTGCTTACCCAGCTGTGTGTTCAAAGGCTCATCTTTTGTGTGAAAATCCACTGGAATATGCAGTGGAATTAGTAAAGGAAGCCAAGGCCAAAATGAGTGAAGAGTACATAAGATCACTGGCAGACCTTATAGTGATCAGAGGACGACCCTCGCCTATATTCAAGGGAAACATGATTGTCTCTGACAATAGCAGAATTGGGTTTGAAGAGATTGATTTTGGTTGGGGAAAACCTGTGTACGGGGGACTTGCTGGGGCTGTATCGTTCATCAGCTTCTATGTCAAGTACCAGAAAAGTGACGGTGAGATTGGGAAACTCGTACCGATATGGCTACCACCATCATCTATGGTGAGGTTTGAACAAGAGTTGAACAAAATGATTACTCGATCAGCTTTGTAAATTTGTTTTATTTATTTAATTAAGTTGTTTTAGAGCCTGTTTGGCTGTAGGGACCCAAAAGCAGCTTATCGGGCAAAAGAGCTTTTCATTTTTGAAAGCTCTTCCCGGCTTCTTGGAACACGGGAAGCTAAAAATTTGTTCAATGTAACTTTTTTATTTACCATTTTATCCTTTCATCCCGTGTCCAGATTTAACTGATCTAACTATGAAATAAGAAATCGATTTCGATGGCAGAGAAATGTGTGGATGTAGATTGTGGTGGGTGAGGTTGGATATTTTGTGGTGTTGGCTAGATGGCAGCAGTTGGATGAGCAAAACAAAATATTTAGATTTAGAGAGAAAACTAAAATTAGTCGTTCGAAACATTAAACTTTCGTCAGTAATCATTTATGAAATTTTAATCGTTAATAACCATTTTTTTTTTAAAATTAGTGTATGTCCATAAATTATAAAAATACCCTTGCATTTTTTTTTAAAAAAAACTGGAAGCAAACATGAAATAAATCTGGAACCAAACTTGAAATTACAACTAAAAACTTGAAATCTTGTCTAAAATCATAAAATTTTGAAACTTGAAATATTGTCTAAATTCAAATGTTGAAACATGAAATCTTGACTAAATTAAAATGTAAAAACTTGAAATGTTCTGGGTTTCTAGGCTTTTCGTTTTCAAATTTTGAAACTTGAAATGTTGTCTAAATTAAAACGTTGAAACTTGAAATCTTGACTAAATTAAAACGTTGAAACTTGAAATGTTCTAGGTTTTTTGTTTTCTTTCCCATTTTTCTGCAAATTACATCACCGGTGGAGGGAGAGCTCGATAGAGCTGTTGGACGGTAGTAAAGCCCAGGCGACGACACACCGGTAAGCTGGTGACATCACGTGAGAGAGAAGAGGAGAGAGAAAGAGAGGTGTGTGAAAGGGAGTAGAGAGAGGTGTGGGGAGAGAGAGAGAGAGAGGTTAGTTGAGAGAGAAAGGATGCCAACGACGATTCGTCGGCCTTCACAACAACATCGGCGACGATTCGTCCGCACATCAACGATGGGGAGAGAGAGGAGAGGAGGGAGAAAGACAAAGAAAAAAAAGAGAGAGAGTGTGTTTAGGGATGATTTTTATATGAGGACGTTTAAGTAATTTCTCAAAAAAATGGTTATTAATGAATAAATTTTTATTTATGGTTAAAAACGAATTTTCTATGTTATATGTGGTAATTTTTGGCAATTTCCACTTAGATTTATTATTTATTTTGTTATATTAATTACATTTATTTATTTATTTTTGAAATATTACAATACCTATTATTAAATTTTTATTTGTTGAGTTTATTTTAAAATTATTATTATTATCAATTTCTTTTTGAAATATTACAAGAAATATTAAAATAGGAAGATAATGCTTGAAATATTACATTTATTACGAGATCAAACAATACATGTTTGTATTGTTTGGTCTGGATATCTACTCTCATAACGGAAGATAACCATTCTCACGATCCGGGAAGAA